>JARJCX010000008.1:0-1397001 GCA_029282285.1 Mycena rebaudengoi
CAGCGCCGATGCTCCACGTCCTTCGATCCGCTTGCGTTCGCCCAGATGATCTACGTTGAGGAGTGTTAACCAGAGGATCCAAGAATCTAGGATGCTGGGTGCATACATTGCTGAAGGTAGGTAGGTCCGGATATGTGCTGGAATGGATGAAAGGTGAGATACAACAAATTAGGAGAAAGAGAGCCGTCGTGCGTACCTCCTCTCTTCGAGTCACCATCCCCAACCAGGCGACTGAACGACAGGTACTGTAGAAACAGACCCGCAGGCTGTGGTGCGTCAATCACAGCTCGTGGACTTCGATCCCCCCCCGCTCCTCTAGCATATCGAAACAGCCATCCTCGATGAAAAGGAGCCTCCCAAAGACTAGGCCGCGGTCCGATGAGACAATTGCGATCTCTGAGTGAAACTCGACTCACAAGATAATTGGGCCTGGCCTGCTTCATGCGCCAATCATCCGTCCGCCCTCGCTCAGAAACGATTGGGATCTGAGCTCGCAAGTCAGTAGCTCTATGCGTTCACAATCAAGGCTCTCCCTCAGAGGGCACCGCGTCTGCTTCAAAGCGCTACCCGGATTCGAAAACAAGAGAACGAGCCAGCAACTGAGTTCCGGCGCATCGAGGATCCATTATCGCGATTAATGGCACAACCACTGAGCGGACGGGACTGGTATTTTGAGCAGCTACGAAGCGAGTGAGCGGTTGGGCGTCCGAGTACAGATGCGACTGCAACATACCTTGAGCAGAATCCCAGGTGGCATGTGTGAAGGGCAACCCCGGCAACAGAGCATAGCGATGATCATCTCCGCGAAGATCCAAGAGGCTGAGTCCCTGGCCAGTGGGTCAAACCGCTGGTGGTATTTTACGAATTTTGGCCGAAAAAAAAGGACAGAGTTTAGTGTTCAGCACTCCAAAGAGTGAGATTACAAGAGTGGGATTGAAGTTCTATGGGATTGACGATTTGACGATTGTCCATGGGCGAGGTTTGCAGCAAGCTCTTGAATGAAGTCGAAGCAGAGGTGTCTGGTTCACACGGCAAAGTCTGCGGAACAACAGTTCCTGCTACCAAGGTAATGAGACACACACTGTACTAAGCGCACGGCGCGTCGATGCTCGTCAAGCCCAATATTCGAGTCCAATATCTGGCCCCAAATTCCACCGTTCCGCATCGACGAGAACGAGCCAGGCCGGCTGCATACTTAATTAGATGATGCCATCGCCAGACGCAGATTTGGAAACTCACCAGCAAGGATAAGACTCAGGATAACTCTGCTCAGCTTCCTGCAACATCCACTCCAGATCCGCCCGTCATGTCCTCTCTCTTCCTTCAACGCAAAGCTCGAAGCTGCCGTACGTGAGTCGAAGGAACAGCCCTATCGGGTCCACCTATTCGTCAACGTGGTGCGTAGGGTCTCTGCTAAACGCGTACGTACGATAGTGGATGGACTCAAGAAGCCTATGAACTCTTGAGTGGCGCGAATTTTAGTCTTGTACTGCCAAATGTATAGCCCGAGCCTTGGGGCCAGACGCCGCCAAAGTGACCTGACAGAGTCGTTGCTAATCGGTGCTTTCAGTAACAAGTCGAACCAAAGTCTGAAGGACGAGTCTTTCGATCCGTCCACCGGTTTGTAGCAAAGGTTGGGGGGCCTATGGACCGACACTGGACCACGATTTGACGTAGAAGGTTGTCGAAGGGGGGTGAGAAAGGTGTTCCACAAGGAGATAAGAACTGCCATTCGCACTACCATTCAAGGTCTCTTTCATTCCTCCATGTCGGAAAATCCAAGAAAATACAATAGCCTGGCACTGGCTGTGTGTCTGTCGACTTGCAATACTTTTCAATCACACATGCGCGACGGTAATATATGGGGAACTTCCTATCAGGCCCGGATTTGGGTCCCTATCTGGGGTCTCGGGATCAGTTAAAATTCAAACTTCAAGCTTCAAGGCTTACTACCGTCTGGGAGAACTTGCCGAGGATGTATACCATCATAATTCTCAACTCTGGTTTGGATTCACGCTTTATGTCTCGGGCACAAGCGCATTTGGACTTTGAGAAAAGTTAGAATGTCTTGTTTCGATTGCATCCTCACCCATCCTCCTCCGGATGTCATATGCAGTGAAATGCGCCTGGTGTGGGTCGCGTTACAACACATTCCCTCACTTCCAAAACCTTCCCTACTACCATCCCGACTCCGTTGTCTCTGACGGCATCTATTTTTTCTTTCTGCCATATTTTCGAAACAGAAATCGTCCACACTGTAAAATATCGTCGTCCTCGGCTGTGCACGCGTCTTTGCTTCTCGGAGGAATGTGATTCACAGTAGAAAGGGCATCTAACCCTTGTACCATATTCGTACAAACAGTTATGTGTAAAGAAAACGGTTTTTGGTCCCCCCAAAAGCTTCCCCCAAATGTTGCAGGACACAATTCTCTGTCTCAAAACCGATCCAAAGGTGACGAGAGCACATACGACTTGGCACGGCATTTCAGCTGCGTTGAGCCGGTTGCGCTTGAATCCAGGTCCTGAGGCGTTTTTTTTTGACTAAAATGTGGGAGAATAACAAAGGCTAAGAAACAACGTCGAGGAAACCAGATAGACGGTTTCTCATCTTATCCGTAAAAATGGATCCAAAAAAGGACCTCGCGATTCTCGCTTGAGAGACAAGGTGCGTTGCAAAAATGAACAAAAAAGCCAAAGGGTGGTGCACGCTGGGATCCAGCAGAGTCACTCAAGCGCATTTCACCGCAGACTGCCTATTATGGTCCAATACCTGACAGAGCTGTGGGAGGCCCGACGCCATGATGTACTATTGCTTATTTTTTTCGAAGGTAGTCATCACAGTTTTGTTCCGCGTGCGATTCGCCGGGTTTCTTCCGATTAATGTAATATATTTTTCTCGGGAATCCGGATTTATTCGATAGCTGGAAAGTATGAGAGAATGTAGGCATTTGAAATCGATAGCAGAGATACCCGAGGGTAGGAGACAAGCCGTCCAATTAATTGCTGCGCATTCACCGCCCAGCCAGCTGCAAAAATCGCTTAGGCTACCTGGAGCTTGACGCAGTAACCACTTCTCACATGTTCCGGGGACTCCATATTTTCCTTACAGTTTCCCGATGTTCCTGCGCCTCTGGCGCGTCATTTGGGAACAACGTAAGGTAGAGGTCATACAAACCTCGCCAACGTCACGTGCATTGATCCGACGTCCAGATTTGGGCAATTTTTGAAAACAATTGTCCCAAAAAACTAGTAGGCCACTAGAACAAAATTCGTTCCATGAAATTAAAGAAACCAAGTATAAGACTCATCCTACAAGATGTATTAGCTTCTTGAGTTTTTGTGAGAGAGGAGTTGTTGTTTCAAGCAAATTTGGGCTATTTCAATATCTCCTCTTTTTCCAGCAAAAATTTCTCATATGTGTGAGTTCCCAGACACATTAGGTATACTTTCCAGTAAATTCATGCAGCGGATAAGCCCAAAGGGATCTGGTCATTAAATGGAGGCTTTTACAAGGTAAATTGCCTAAATCTGGACGTCGGATCAATGCACGTGACGTTGGCGAGGTTTGTATGACCTCTACCTTAAGATTGTGAGAAGGGTGGGAGAAATGAAATCAGTGGCAGTGCAATATAACTGATCATCAGCGCCGCCATTCCCACGCCCTCCCTCCAACTCCAGCGCCCACCAAGGCCCCAACCAACAGAGCTATACTACATAATCAAATGTGGGCCAGAGGAACAAAAAGGATAGATCATTTACAAAAGTATTTAGATTTATTAAAAGTCCCCGAGGTCGACCTCGATGGACTCTATGCACTGCTCAATGAGGGTCTTCCTGGGATTCAGCTTCATGGACGGCGACGGCTTCTTGTCTCGCGGCGATGTGACGCACAGTGTTGCTGTGGGGCTCAATTTGCTCTCCCTACCCATCAAAGTATGAGCCTGAGGAGCAAGTTTGAAGAAAATACACCAGACCTTGACGCGTCGGCCACCACCGTCGGCATCGTACGCTCCCAGCAAATCCTCCGTTTGCGCTCAGCCTCGAGCATCTCCGCGCTACGCACCACCTCCATGTTTGCCTTACGGTTCCGCTTGTTCACTAATGTGAGGAGGTCCTTCTTTTTAGCAGGCTCATCTGCCGCAGATGACCCTGCGAGCAGCGCATCGATGCGCCACACCTCATCACGGTCCTGGAGGCGCTGCGCGAGTGCGCGCCCTGCGATGAGACGCGTGCGCTCTTTGACGCTGAGGGGTGTGCCGATCTTGCTCTTCTGCGCCATCATGTCGCTGATCTCTTCCTGGGGAGTCAGTGAGCAGGGATGGGGCTCGAAAGGTGAATGAGGGACCTACTTCCGTGATGTGCCGAGACAAGATCTCCTGCTTCTTGATGTAGTGGTCCTCGATGTCTTTGCACGTGGGCAGGGCCACCCGTTCGGCTGCGCAGGTGTCCATGAGGCGCTCAAACTCTGCCTGTGAACGCTGTCAGGGAAAGGTGAAACAAGAATGAGCGAGAGAAAGGGCTAGCCTCGCTCCAGGGCGTGTTCGACACTCGATCCATCCGCCACACTGTCTCCGTTGCGCCATGTTTGAGCTGCAAGACGTGCTTTGTCGTGTAGTCGCCCAGCTGGTACGGCGTCTCGGCTGTGCCCACACCTGCGCTGCGTTAGCAATCAACGCGAAGAAGAGATTCGCAGGTACCTATTATTTCGTACAAACGATACTCCTTGCATCGGTCCTGATCACTGCTGACGAGGTAGCGGACCCACGCGCCTGGGATAACCGGTGAGTTCTTCATGCGTGTCGGGCAGCTAATCATGCCCACTGGTGACTATCTTCTCGAACCAAGGCAAAGACGAGTAGATCACCAGTTTGTCGCGCATCAATAGCATTCTCAAGAGATCGCGATCGGTCAAAGGCTCTTCCTTGGGCGTAGCTAAGAGTTGAAGGTATTGAGCAGTATTACCGATACTAGTAGGGTGCAGTAGTTGCAACGTGTAGAACCTATAAAAATCAGCGGCCATCAAGGCATGCATTCAAACCACTGACTTGTTGTTATTATTGCCCATACTCGTTTGGTTGCGCACTATTAAGGAGGCAATGAGAGTGGGATTGCACTGATGCCACGTATAAACTTACCTGCGTCCCAGACGCCCTCATCATTGCCGCTATACACCTGGTGCGAAGCTTTTGGGAACGTTTCAAGACTCATTTATTTTAAGGCGGCAATGGACCCACCAACTTCAATGCCTGAGCCCACGTCAACGGGAGCACGCCCGACTAAACGCAATTGACCTTGAATTGACCCAGCAGGTTTTCACGGGTCATGTGATTTTGACAGCGGGCGGCCAGCGGGCGGGCTTCTGTAAATAGCCGTAGTGTAATTAAGACCAAACAACGCGTCTTGCGTGTCTTCCTCCCCATTCTCACGTCACAAAACACGATGCCAGAAACAAACGACGTGCGTCTCTGCTCTGGCTGTAAAGTCACCAAGAGCTTGGCAGAGTTCGAGGCCAAATCCGATGGAAGCAAAAAAAAACCTGTCGTGTTTGTACGCGCCGTACACGGCAGGCGAAGCAGAACCAGAAGAAGGGTGAGAAAGAGAACATTGGTGGTGATGTGGACATGGAAGAGGAAGACTTTGGACACAGTCTTGACGTGTTTGACTTCCATGGCTTCCTTGATGCCCTTACGCAACTGGATGACAATTTGAAGCTCCAGGCTCGCGTCGACATCTCGTCCAAAGCTTCTGGGTCACGTCGTGAGCGTGCTGACATGCTTGCAACCGCCATCTGGGATAAAATGAAGTACCGATTTGTGTGCGTGTCAGAATTTTGTTGGATTCAGCAGGAATTGACCGTTTCTTTATTTATAGCTACCACAGCAAGTACGATCATAAACGTACCGAATCGTCATGTTATATGTATCACTGCGCTCAAGCTGCATCGCATCAGCATGCTCCAAAGAAGAACAAGCGGGAGGGAGCTAAGCTGAGGGATAAAATTGCGATGGATTCTTTTGAGTGCAAAGGATGGCTTCATATCACAATCAATGACTTGGACCACATTGCATACGTGGATATCTCCCACATGGATGACCATGTCCCCTACAGCAAAATCGATGTACCTCCGGAAATCATTGATTTTGTTCACAAGAACTCAAAGCTTACTCCAACCCAGGTCCGTCATTCTTCAATTAAATTCACCACTCTAATAATATCCTTTAGCTTTGGGATGAAATTTTAAAAATACATCCACAGCCTCCATTCACCCGGAAGGTTATCTATGCTCTCTGGGCTGACCTCAATTCCTCTGAATGGAAATGTGACCCTGACGAACTTAAATCTGCAAATATTCTTCTTGAGGAGTTTAGTCGTGTTGGGCCAGATCCAATTACAGGAAAGAAGCCGCTGTACAGTGTTGAGCCGATTCCTCTTACTGATGAGCCTAGGTTCACTGCAATTGCCTTCGCTCTTCCTCAGCTTCTCCGAGAAGTTGGAGGCCGTGTTCGAGAAATTTCCTTGGACTCTGCATGTAAGTCAGCGCATTTCTTTCATGTTTACTTATTTAATTTAAACAGGGAACACTAATGGCTCACGCTACGAGGTCTATGCTCTCCTTGGAGAGGTTTATGGCTCTGGAATGCCACTGGGATACCTCCTCATTCAGTCTTCAGGTGACAGCGCCACTGGAGGGAAGGAGCGCCTCATTCGACAGCTCCTGCACCATTTCCACAAGGTCTGGAAGGTCCGAGCAATTATCACGCTCACGGACAAGGACTGGTCGGAAATAAACGCCTTCTTGGCTGAATATCCGGATGCTAAGCACCAGTTATGTTTCTGGCATGCCTTACGAGCAATCAAGCAACGGCTTGCAATTCTTCGGCGAGCACCAGCTTATTACAATGCTACTCTTGCACATGAAGAGTTTAATTGGATCGATCCAAAATTTGTTCCCATTGCACAGGTTGAGGAACATACTCCTGTACGATCATTTACCTCTGTCTATTTTTGTTGTCTAATACAATATATCACAGGACACTCCATATGTTGTTGCACAAGTTCTGCACAAGAACAAGATCTGGATGTCAAGTGTTGTCAAACGGGACATTGGACGTGATGTAAGCTTGATGGTGGCTGACATTAATAGATATGAGTTTATGGGGCTGACACGGGATAACACCTGGGCCAAACGTGGTGATAAAGAAGCCGCTCGGAGGTCACAGAATACCATGGGATATCAAGTTGCTGTATAGTGTACTTCAATTGTCAAATTTTCATTCTCCAAAGAAGAGTAGAACTGGTAATTAAGGAGAGGCAAAAATTAGAAGTAGGTGGAGCACGGTGTTAAAAAAATAAGAAGACTGAAAAAGAAAAAAAAAAACACCCAACCAGATTCGATCAAAGAGACTCAAATACGAGAGTTTCTACACAAGAGCAGCACCTTAGACCACTCAGTCAATATGAACATAATAAACAGAAGAAGTGTACCGTGTTGGCCCGACGTTCCCAACCCATCAAATTAAGGTATTATATTTACTTACGCCGCAGTTCTTGGTGAAATAATATATGTTACAGTATTTCGCCTCTAGACATATGTATCAATTGTTTAAAGCGGTATACACTCGATATCCAACAAAGAACACAGCAAAACATGGCCAGAATGCTCTTGTTACTATAAGGAGCATACGGCACATGACCCGTGAAAACCTGCTGGGTCAATTGGACTGACTGCACGCCCGAGCTTGAGGACGGTGACTATTTTAGCATCGTCATCCTCCTCCTCGTAATCCTTGTCGTCGTCGGCGGCTGCTGCTGCTTTCTGTTAGGTGCTCGGAATGGATAACGACCTGGAACTTGTGCGCACCTTTAAATTTCTTGGCCGAGGCCTTTTTAGCTCTCTTGCTTGCGGTTTTTCTCACGGCAGGCGCGTAATCACTGTCGGACTCGGCGCGCGCCCGCTTTGATTTTGGCTTCGAGGTTGTGTTCTTTTTGGGAGGCATTGTGGTGATGAAAGTTATTGGCCAGGTGGTTTGTTGTGTTGACTTTGTAATGCCGGGCGGTTCCGATCAAAAGTGATTATGCTTCTGACTTCGACCCCTTTTTCACTGGATACGGGACAAGACATTTGCGAGTGCCCACCATGCCCCGGGCCAATGGATATCAATGACACAATCATCTCATTTCGCTGCGTGACCTGGCCTTATCCGCACCACTGGAGCAGGGCACGCAGTTTAAGTATGCTAGACTTGAAAAGCCCTCCTCAAAATCCGCATCCAAGGGCACGTCAAGTGCCGACGACGCTCCGCTCCGACTCTGCCACAGTCGCGCTGCAGCTCAATACCACACTGCAATCGGACTTCGACAGATTTTCTCAAGTGTGGATGGCCACAGTCATTGGCATCCCAGAAACATGTCTTGTCTTGAAGATAATTCAGCCCTCCCTCTGCTTTCTCCCAGATACTTCCGACATGCACTGGCGCCAGGATTACTACAACCCTCTGGATCTCGCGCACAATGAGGCCTGGGTGTATCAAACGCTCGTGCACCGACAGGGCCTGTCCATCCCATATTTCTTTGGCGTTTTCGATGTGAGAATCCCTGTGCAGTAGTTATCTTTATCCTGATCATGGTTAGATTATCACTCCCTCACAAGAGTCTGCCTGGGTCCTCGTTTTCGAATTTATCCCAGGCCCCACGATCCACGATGTTGTTAAATCCATGGCGAAAGACACGGTCCATGACTTTGTGAGCCTCCTTGCGACAACGACTCCTCTTTCTGGCTGACTTGGGGGCCAAATTAGTGCACTCTTGGATTGGACGCAGTGAGAGAATTGACACTCAGTGGGTGGACCCTCGCGGATATTCGCTGTGCCAACTTCATTCTCACCGGCTCACCCAGTTCGCGAGCGGTCGTTATGATCAATCTCTACGAAACAGAGCAAGTTATACCACCTCCGACATTGAAACGTCTCGTAAAGGTAGATGCAAGGCGATTCTTTAACGTGTTTATAAATTGCGTGTGGGACAAGTACCCCGGCATCTACGACTGGGCTAGGCAAAACCTGCCCAGCATTGTGTGGAGTTGCGACATCGACCCCGAATTCCCCGATTCTCAGCTCGCGGACTCGACTGTCGTAAGGCTTAGCACTGTACGTCCTTCCAATAATGCTGTACCACTCGTCTCATGCTTTTGCCAGAAAACCTGGATACTTGCACTACTTTGGATCATATATGAAGACCTCGAAAGGAGACAATAGCAGTGAAAATCCCAAGCACAACAGAGCTATGAGGGGATGTTTACTCTGCCTGCAATTACGACTGAAGTACTGTCGAGGGGAGGGCCCCCAGCTGACGCCAGTTCAACTAACACCGGAGTCTGCTTCCCCAGTTCCTACTGCGCCTCCTCTCTACTATATTTCGTGGGACTGCCATTACCGTACCCCTCGCCGACTCACAGGGCTGCGGCTTCGGTGTCGTCTTGTCTTCATGGAGCGCCATCCCCGGACCCACCTACCGATATTACCTTTCTTATCCATGTGTTCTTTCCTCCGAGTACAGTACTTCCCTGAATGTGAAACAGTAACTTATGTTTATGGTGATTTTAAAAATAAAGTTGAATCGCCTCTGATTAAACTCATCTCGTGGGCCAACTGGTCTTTCGAATGGAATGATTTTTTCTTTCTTCAGCGGCGGGTGTTTGTGTACTAAATATGTGACATGCGCACGCATGATCTTCATCTCTTCTACTACCTCTTCGACTCTCTTTGCCACAGCTGCTACCGGTTCCAGTACTGGTGGTCTCTGATACAGGCAAGTAGCACATATGCAAAAATGCTGGTTGATGATATACTCTCATTCAGAATCCGAAATGTCCGCCGCCGAGCTCCGCGCGCGACTGGGAGACCTTCTGCCATAGATCAGCAGCGCAAGATCCTCCATGGCTTAGAACACCAAAAGTCCACTGGTCAGTTTCAGCTGAACTCGCTATTCGATCCCATGGCCCTACTACCCGTCGAGATTTTGTCCCAAATCTTCATGCTCTGCCTCCCAAAAGTGTGCGAGCGTTCCGAGTACTACGAGCCGTGTTCCGAAGATGCCCCGTTGCTCCTCATGAAAGTGTGCGGCAGATGGAGCTACATCGCGCTCTCTACTCCTACCCTTTGGTCCACAATCCATGCCCACTTCCCCCGAGCTAGAGGCTTTGAAAATCTCTTTGATTTGTGGCTCGCTCAGGCCCACCCCAGACCACTGTCGATATCTCTCCGCGGTGATATCGAGAGCGTTCTAGGAGTTGTGTGCAGTCGTGCGCATCAAGTACAGGCTTTGGAGCTATGGATTGATCACGATGGGCTTTTGCCAGAAGCAGATCGTCGCATCCAGGAGAGGGTCGGGTCGCCGACTCGGCACGACTCCCCGCTGACTAATGCTGTGGCGAACCGACCCGACTCACCAGCTAACATCGACAAACATGTGCTTTGATCTCTTACTGCCAGCACCCACCATGCGCGCATGTACATTTCTCAGTGCAGACACCTGGACACTCCTCTCAATCACAACTCTATCCATAGACTCACCTTCTTCAAGTTGGGCTTGTGGCTTTGCTCCGCTTGGTCTTGGATCGTGGGCGCTTTGGCAATTCACTAGACGATCGAGCTGGGTGTGATTGACTATACCAAAGCCCCTCTAAGGACTTCTAGTATCGCTTTGCCCTCTGCTTTGGACTTACAGACTGCTTTTTCCACTCGTACTCAACTTTGCTACGCCGCTTTGAATACCGTAGTACATGTATTTAAGCCTTCTGGAATTCATCCATATTTTCCATCCTCTCTCGAACATGGAGCCAGCAGTTCATGGCGAAGACCCACCCATTAATGTCCTCCACAGATGTGCCCATTGCCATTCTCATATGGGAAAACTCCGTGTTCACAAAGGCACCAACAAACCCCGTTGCCGCGGCAGAGTTATCCAGGTGGTACGTGCCAGTTCACTGATTAATAAGATTAAAATAACACAAATTAACTCGCAGTGCGTGTCGTGTTTCAAATCGCACTACCACACCGAGGCGTACATCTATTCGGATGCGGAACATCTTCTAGTGCGGTTTAACGCTCGCCAACTCGGACATCCCATACCTCCGGAATCAGCAAATGCTCCCCTCCGATTCCAGCCCACGCTAGAACAAGACCTTCCTTCTGGTCCAGTGCAGTGTGGAGCCGTGGGGTGCACCACTAAATCTGGTGATTGCAGGCAGGCCGCACGAAAGTGCATTGAGACTCTCTGCAAAAACTGTTGTGTTCAAGCTGGGGCTGATGCTGTGGAACAGCAGATGTATCGGGACTCCTGCAAGGTGCACCAAGTTCCTTCAGTTGCGGGTCGTCGTGTAGCCGATGCGCGTGCACCTGCTCCACAACCAGCTGCTCCCACACAACCTGCACAACCCATTCAACCTCCGGCCCTGAATCTTCCACCTCCACACGGCCAGGCAGGGCGAGGCCATAGGATTCCAGTTGCGCATGCTGGAGGGCCAGTGGCTCGCCCTCGTCAGTTAGCGCAACCCATGGCCCTTCCTTGGGTGAACCAACACCAAGTCGTTCTCCGTGAGAAAGGTCCGGATCCAAAGGCTGAGCGGCAAAGACTTGAGAAACTTGAGCAGCAGTCTTGCGATTTGATTGTTTATCATACTGTAAGTTTGCGTTCCTGACGGCAACAAATTCACACTTAAATTTCTTTGCGCAGAGCGGAAAATCCCCTACCAACCTTGGACACCCAGTTCCTAGCTATCCGAAAATGCAGCTGTCCTCGACTGCACTCTTGCAAGGTCTCGGAATGACTGAGAACTCATGGTTCGATGTCTACAATTATGCGGAGTCATCTTGGAAAACTCTACAGGCCACAGCGGTCTTCCTTGTCGACAAGGCACACCCCACCATCATCCGAATTCGTCCCAGCCTCCTCGCCGAGCTCGCACTGAATGAATGCCCGGGTATCGAGGACCTTCTTACTCAGCAACCACGTACTGTCAAACGGAAGCTTTATGACATGGTGTCCCCACCGAAAAAACTCGCGCGAACAGATGTTGTTCCTGATACGACTCAGGCCAGAAATGTCATCATTATTGATTCCCCTCCCCCCTCCCCTACCTTTTTTCCCTCAACGTCTGGCCCCGTTGTATCCACCTCCACCACCTCGGCATCTGAGACTCAACAAGCCAAAAGTTGGCCTGGTGGTTACTACGTTTACAAGCATGAGGCAGCTTGGATCAAATATAAAAGTCTCAAGGAGGAGCGCGGCCAAAACAAAGTTAGCATACATGGGGCATGGGATCAACTCTTCCTGGGCTCCAAGTTCGTCCACACTACCGTAACATCATGGCGCAAATTCTGGAAAAATGCGCCGCAGGATGTAAAGGATCACTGCATTAATGAGGGGCGGAAACAGAGGGGTTCCTGGCAATACTTCGTCGACGCAGTCCGTGCACACAAGGATGGTCGACCCTTTGATCAGCCTGTTGTCAAGAACGAGCCGTCGAGTTCCACTGGCCTGCAATCCAACCCCACTCCTCCCGTCCCACCTCCGGCAGCACCTGTGATTCCAGAAATGTCGCCAAATATTGCATTCAATAACCCACCAGCATCCGAGTTATGTGTCTTCTGTGATACACAAATTATTGTTCGTCCATCTCCTAAATTAGATCAAATCTTCGTGGACATCCTTCCTTTGACTTGATCATCACCTACTCCGCAAAATCCCAACCATCGCACTGCTGATTCCCATCGCTGCATACTGCAAGCAGCATGAGACCGACTCTTGTCTTCTTCCGGTGGCTCGAGTGGCAGGCTGGCCAGAGCGCATTGATTACTTTGGGTTGCGTGAGAGGGTCGAGAAAGAAGTTTACCAATGCTTCAGGATCTGCTCGGGGAAGTCAAAGAGGCTGATTTTTTCCTTGACGCCATGGCTGGTAAATTCAAAAAGGCAACTGGATAGTAAGTTGTTTGTGCATTCACTTATTATGTTACTGATATCTGTAAGTTTCGGGGAATTAGGCTACTACGCGATCTTCCATGCCGTTGAAACGGTGCACCCAAGTATAGTCGTGAAAAGTATAATCTCAAGATATGTGCAAGACGCACACAAAATGAACTACACCCAACACACACACACTACTACTACTTGACTATATTGGTGCTTCTATAACTAGGGTCCTCTCAATCAGAATTGAGTAAGATGAACCGTAGACAGTTGCAATAAATGACTATAGATCTAACTGTGCCCTTTGGAATAATCACGAGTATCACTCGAGAATCTTGACTATAGTCTCTCACAAGAGAAACACTATCTTTGGGGTGTTTGGATGGAATGAAACACAGTCACGAGTGTACTTGAACAACTCCGACAACTTAAGCCACACTTGGACTGAACTTTAGGTCACTTGAGACCGTCTTAGACTTTACTTCTTGGTACTTAGACTGCAACCGAACTCAAAGGAACGATATCAACAGCTATCCTCCGTCTTGACACTTAGTCGCGACTCTTAAAGGACCACTTCGGTACAGACTTGACTGTTTCTTATGACTTTCTTATTCAGCTTACTTTGCTGGGACTTTGGTTATCAAACAACTATGTTCTGGTTCTATATATATCTTTGCTAAAAGTAGTACAACTTCGAAATGTGTTTAAACAAATCTCCGCGTAAAACCCAGACGTGCACTGACCCCGTGACCCACAACCAATGACGACAATAGTCACGGCTATAGTAGCTGGGAGGAAAATACAGTCCAGAATCGTGTTATTCTACTGAGACTTTATACTAATTTACAATCTATTTTAGTACATGCCAGATAAGGAAAATGAGTAATAGAAATGAGGTATATGGTCCTTTTATCCGTCTATCAACCGCGTTTGATCGGAGATCTGCGGCCTGTGGCCTATAGGATTCAATTCCGACAGTCTAGACTAGTTCGGAAAGTTCCGGAGAGCCTTCAGCATCATCTATCTTTAGTCAAGGCAAGATCCGGAGCGATCTAGACCGCCTTGACGCCATATTGCGTGCTTTCAACCTAATCATGACAACCACATCTTTCATGTGAATGTTTGATCAAGTCGTCGGATCTTCTCGGACTTCATCGGGAATCCTCGGATTGACTCGCTTAGTCAACTGGTTCACCATCTGACATGTGATCACACTCTTGGAGCTCGCCCGAAGGTCTGTTTTGGTAGTCGCGACTCTTCCATTATTCACGACTGTTTATCTGTGCCTGAGAATTACTATTTCTCATACGACTTGGAGTCATGACTATTATCTTTAGTCATGACAAGACTATATTGGCCCAAAATCCCCGCTAGAGGTCTATGATCTTTGTGTAGCAGTGTTTAAATAAATACGGATATTCATACAATCTCCTTGGTATGGTTTCTAGTGATCCTGCGTGATACCGCCCTCACATATGAGTTATGGCCACTATCAGACGACTACTCACGACTAACTCGCTGAACACTGTACTGACCCGACATTGTTTAGAGTATCGTATACAGTCGCAGTATGGTCAATCCTTTGTATTCCATCACATCTTTGAGACTCAATCAGCAGCTCGGAGCTCACTCTGACTCTAATTGTGTACCACCGAGTGGTAAGATGATCGGTTTAGACTGAGTTTCGCCAAATTGTAAGCGTGTTTTCATTTCAGCCGTCTCACCGTGCACCTCGATCTTGTGTGCCCGAATTTGTAGCACCCCCAGCACTGGACGATGCGCAGGTGCGGGAATCCCCGGCACACCGCCGGCGCTGCTCCAGCCAGGACGACGCGGTGCCGTGCCACCGCCCTGTCTACCATCTCCTTGGATTGGAGGCGGAAGAAGAGTGACCCTGCCGTCAGCGGCTTGCGCCCACCAGCGACAATGGCCGCAATCCTCGCTTCGCTCAGGGGTTTGTTGACCCACAACGGCATCCCCACTGTCACACCCAGGTCCGCATTCCGCTCCTCGAAGTCTGCCTTCAGTTCTTCGAGTGATCCCGCGGCTGCAAACGGAACCCCGTCGACTTGCACGTAACAGTGAGTCGTTGGGGGAACAATTCGCCCGCCAGGGAAGACGCGGGGGCCCCAGGACGCCCACGCCTCTGTCAGCGAGTGCACCCCCTCCTTTGCATCCGGGACGACGAACAGGCCCGAGGCTGATTGTCGTTGGGTGTATGACACGGAAGGGAGGCCGATCGGAGCGAGTACCTCGTTGATCTTGGAGCAGATTTGGGGGTATGGCATGCGAAGGATCGGGGGAACGTCGCCGTCGAAATGTACGAGGATTCGCTCGTCGGACGGGTTAGGAAGCGGAGGGGGTTTGGGCTTGCTGGAAGGTGAGGTAGCGGCGGCGGCACTAGCGTATGTAGGCGATCCATGCGGCGGTGGTGACAGAACCGGGGCGTTCTTTAGAGACTCCAGTCTTGGATAGTGCTTGGATAGCTTTGTGCTGCGACTCGACCTGCGCCGCAAGTGACTTGACGGGGTTAGAGACGGACCGCGAGACGATGGCGGCGAAGGATTCACGACTCTCGTCCGCAGCAGGGAATTCGTGGTGGTTGGCCAAACGCTCGTGGATGTCGCCGAGGAGTGCAAGGCATGCTTTCGTGGGTGCCGAGGTAGAGAACAGCCGCATAGTAGCGACCATTTCGCCGAGGATCACAGCAAGCTCATCCAGACTCGCGGCGAGTGACGCTCGGTCAGCCAGGTCCGAAAACCGCTTGCTCTTGGCCGTCCTCGTCAAAGCCGTCTTCTTCTTGTCTTTCTTTGCGGAGGGGTGTACGTCAGATGTTACGGGGGCAGGCAGAGACTCTTGCCTGTCTGCACGAGGCGGAAGCTCACCCAGCGGTTGTGGAACCGAGTGAGCCCCCCCTCGCCTTCCTGGGTCGTCAACCTGAGCACTAGCTCCATGGTCGCCCGGTTCCAAGGTAACATCTGGGGTCGTAGCCGGTGAATTAGAGTGCTGAAGAATTACCACCTGCGGGGCGGGGCGATGTGGTGGTGGTTGTCACCTGTGGGTTGTGGGGTGTTCCGGGGACTTCGGAGTGTTGGATGGATGGATGGTTATGCGGGTTTCGCTGGGGAGGAGGTCGGTGTCGCGAGGGATAGGCGCCCTGCGCGTTCAGACGCGTCTAACCGTGATGCTCCCAGGCACCGCCTCTGCCGAGGAATCATCGATAAGATTATCACTATCAGGCGTCGACGGCAAGGGCAGGACGGGCGGGACAGGCGGGGCGGGCGGGGAGGTATCCGGTGATTTCATGATGGTGGTTTAAGATCACCGAATTTTATGCGGGAGGTGCGGGATCAAGCGAGACGAATCTCTTATAAGGAGGGAGAACAATAGCATTGCCATATCCATGAAAACAAGAAGGATGGATACAGGACGGGAGGCCCAAGGGTGATCGCGATGGCCAGCACTTACCGCCAGACAAAAGTCCCGGCCCGCCATCTGATTTGATGGGCACTGCCCCAGTGAGTTGGGTCGGGTCCGACCCGACCCGACCCGACCTCCCATGCCTCGTACGCTCTCGCCAGAAGCCTCATTTCCCTCCCTCAAAACGTTGACAGTTGTCAACACTGCCGAAATTTCGAACTTTACCACAATTGGATTCATGCGCTTATTGCAGAGCGCTCCCGACCTCGTCGAGTGCAGCTTGGATAATATGGATACTGGCTATAATGTACCGTCGTTGACCCTGCCGTCTCTTCAATACCTTTGTGTTGGACCCAGAGGCACATTGATACGGAGCCGGCCCTACTCCGCCGCGATCACTTCCCCCGCCTTGCGAACCTTGATTATTTCGAACTTCGACCTCAACACCGAGGACGTTGCATCATTTTTGGCTCGTTCCGAGTCGCCTCCAATCCAGTCAGTAACCTTGTTCTACCTCGGCCTAGAGGCACCCTCCGTGCTGGCCAAGCTCTTCAGCCTCACCCCGACTGTGACGGAAGTAAAGTTGCTCTGCATGGAAAGGGAAGACGAGCCTGCATGCACAACCTTGTTCAACCTGCTCTCCCACCACGGATTTCTTCCACAGCTCCGCGACTTGGAGATCAAAGTGATATCAGACTTGAGTCGCTCCTGGGTCGACACAGTTTATAGCTCACTCTCGGCCTCTCGTGGGCAGATCGAATCCATCCGTATTGTCGTCCCGTGCCGGCCTGAACCGCAACTGCTTGCTCCCCTCCGACAGCTCGTAGCGGAGCGTGGAATGGAATTCTACTTCGGGACTGCGGAAATGAATCTTATCTAGTGGTATGTAATTATCTACATATTCCGTCTTTCTCTGACTGGTCGTATAGATTTAATACAAATATATCTCAAGTCCATTTTTCCGCTGACTCCGACGAACGGAAATCGTCAGGAATTGAGGGCAAACAAATTTACAAAGAATGGGATTCCGCTATACGGTGCTTTACCCTAATAGCGAGAGTGCAGGACTCACAGGCACAGTTCCCAACCCGAAATCGAAGCTGAAGGCAGGAGTGGCTTAGTGGTGTGCCACATTGGTTGTGGTGCGCTTCGAATTGGCGTTAGAACGGCTATTTCTTGTATCCCAGCTTGAGCTGTTTATTTTATTTTATTTTGTACAAGCATGCATATTCTTTATCGCCGTATGTCGCCGTGCTTGTACTCCAGGATAATTCGAGAAACTGCCAGAACTTAATTCACCGTCAGTTGAAAAGTTAGGGCAAAGAAAAAATAATCTTACTGCCGTTATTAGATCTCTGTTCGAGAAAGGCGCAGTAGGCCATTTCTTTGAATGTACATATCAGTGAATATACCCTCTTTTTCGTTCGAACGAAATCACCCACCGTGACATTTGACGGTCACGTATTAACTCACACAGAGTCCGTGCCACGACATCGCCAGCTTCAAGTGCCTATTATAAAGGCAAATGAGAAGATTGAAGGTGCGACGGATGCTACCGAGACACTTCACAGTACGGTACTCATTACTCTCAGACGGCTGCGAAAAAAAGTGGAGCCCATGGATCATGCAAGCGGTCAGTGGCTTTCTACTGTGTTTCTACCGAACGGGCGTCCTGAATCTACGCCAGGGGAAGGAAAATGCCTACGGAGACGTCTTCTCACATCTCCAATGTCCCACCGGAGCTCTGGACGCATATCGCATCATTTTGCTCCCGACAGTCCCTTTCCCGCCTCTGTGTCGTCTCACACGCCTTTTACTCCGTCTTGATCCTCGAACTTTATGGAACAATGATTGAACCGCCACTCAACTCTCTTCAAACCTCTCGGCTCTTTAATACTCTCGCTGGTGACAGTGACCCAGAAGGGAGACAACATCCAGGGCTGCTGATACGAGCGCTGAGTGTTAAGAACGATCTTGGGAGCAAGCCCACTGACCTCAAGGCTCAAAGTCAGATAGCTTCTTCCGCGCTCAAGAGGCTTTACGAGATTACTGTCGGCCGCGATCAGACTGCGGGGTCCGCTTTGCGTGTCTTACATTGGGACATGGTGGCTGGGATTGATCGGCTAGGCACCATCTTAGGGGTCCCAGGAAGGTTCCCAAACCTCAAAGAAATATTCGTCACAACGCGAGGAACAAATACCAACTTCAATGCAAGCGAATTACCCCAGTTTCTGAAGTTACGCTGACACAGTACCAGTTCGTTCAGATTCCGGGGCTCGAGGTGTTAGGATGTATTCTGCATCTTGAAGTTGGTGAAGGTGAGCCTCGTTCAGCTACAGGGCGATTGATCTACTAAATCTAAATGTAGTCGGTGAAAATTATGAAAATTGCGCAACGTTTTATAAATTCTGCGAAGCAATACAAATGGTGCCCACATCGTCGCCTCTTCTACGCACCCTGAAACTCGAGTTTTTCCTCGAGTACGATACTGAATTCCCACACTTCGCATTCGACGAAGTTGTTGCGGCCATAAATACGACACATCTCCCATCCCTCACAACGCTCGACCTCCGCGTTCACACATACGACCTGTACAGGGATTTCGATGACGAGGATCCGATACCTGCCGACTTTTCCCCGTTCCTAGGCTCCCACCCACATATTGAAGACCTGACTCTCGATGCTGCTGGAACGGAAATACCGGCCGATGCCAAATTTATATCACAGCTTCGTGCCTTCACAGGGACTTTCGATATGTTTCCCTACGCCTCCACTCATTTTCAGCACCTCACAAAGCTGGTGCTTTCGTTCGTCGACGACCCACTAAAATCTCTTCCGCTTCCATTCGATGTTCTACCATCTGTCGTCCACACCACTCTCACGGCGCTAGATGTCCGGTCCATTAATGACTGGGGGTCTATGAAAAAGCCCTCGCGTGAATTGCGCCCTTCATCGTTCTCGCGCCTAGTTTCACCCTGTACCAACATCACTCATTTGAATGTCTGCTTGAGTACTCCATTGGTATGGTTTGAATGCTAGTCTTGTCAAGGAGGCTCTGACTACGATAAATAGAGGAATTATCGGCAATATATTGCCCTACTGATCAAGCTCCAGTCTTTGCATGTTCAAGAGTACCAGCTCATTCATCTGCGAGCTGGGAAGAGAAGGCCGCTAGCAACCAAAAGATTCCCGGCCAGCAGATATATCGCCGAAATCGGCGCCGTCCTGCCATCCCTCCCCGACCTCGTTGATATCGACATATGTGTAGTGGCTGATATCGTTGATTGGGACGAGGAGAATCCGGAGGGTTACTACTCGGATCTTGAGTTCGAGTCTCCCCCTTTGCGGGTGGACTACAAGTTATCTGTTCTCCGCAAGTCGGGCAAAGCTACTGTTGTTCTGGATCGCACCCAGACATTTAAAGACCGGTGAGTTTATTATGCAGTCACGACACCCACAACTGTACTGATCAAGCTTCAGTAACACTGGTTTTTGAGTTTCATCTGAATGTTGGCGAAGTCTAGCAACATATTTTATACTCCGTTGGTTGACAATCCCTGAAGCTTGGAGCTGGGAGGGTCACGATCGGATTCTATTTTGTCCAACAGCCACTCTTGTCAATAAATGAAATGCATTTCGGCTGCGGTAGAGCGCGGCCCATACTGCTTTGATTTGATATTTAATCCTGTGCGAAAATCGTGATACAATATCAATAATAAAAGAGCGCCTCTAAACCCAATGAATCGGCTCAGCCCAATTCAACTCAAAGTCTGTCGAAGCGTTTATTGCCTTGCATCTTCCCAATCGAACGGTCCAGGCGTTCTGCGCTGGCGTCGTTGAACCCATTAGGGGTGCTCAATGTAAAATCCGAACCGCTACACACCAATGAGCTCTGTGTACGCGGCGCCACTGATGACGGCGCAGCACCACCCGCAACAGCGCCCGACGCTCGCCATTCCTTCATCTGGTGATGCTACTCCAAGCTTCCACACAACGCCAGCGATAACAAGGGTGAATGAGAAGGTAAGAGAAGAAACTAGACTCGTATGCACCAAAGAATAAGAGGCGCGGCTTGTCTTCAAGGTATGTGGCTGGCTGTCTTCACAGTATGTAGCTGTATGTCTTGGTTCATTCTCCTGGACTTTGCAATGCCAGGAAAGCAGGCAGGTTGACAGAGAGCTACACCACGATGAATATGCCGCGATTCGGCGAGATCAGCGGCAGCCAGATAGTTGTCGGGGCATAGTGCCGTTAACCAGTTATGGGGAGGCTCCCGTGCCTTGCGTGGACTCTGTGTATTGCGGGAAGAGTTGCAGAAAGTTCGACGAACATGCTCAAAAAGACCGGTGAAAGTTGATCCGGAGCCACATAACACCAGACACCGGTGCGGTGATCCGAACGTTCGAGGACGACCAACACGACACGCCGCGCCCGCCAGCGCCCCGCCAAACACGTCGGACAGTGAGCGCACACCATCGGGCATCATTCCAGACACTCCCCTCAGGCCTACCCGGCAGAAGATATTGATACCCCTGCGCTTGAGATATGCTGCGACTCGAGATATTTTGGTCGCGACTCGAGATATTTTAGTCGCGACTCGAGATATTTTAGTCGCGACTCAAGATATTTCTTTCTTGAGACTCAAAATATATCTCAGTTCTGAATGCAAGATATATAGCTCTGATGCAGAAAGCATAACACGTTACCCACCTCGAGGGCCATTCACAAACGGCATTGGATCTACCTTGGACCCACAATCCCTCATGCCTTGCTTCAAGCTTGCGCAGACGGCCATAATCCCGTGATGCCCGTCTATTTCTGACTGAGAAGTTCCTCCTAACACGGACCGACTTACGCCACAAGGTCGCGTTAAAACCGAATGTTTCCTAGGTTTCTTATGTTTGTTTCCCCCACTCCGGACCTACAATGGCCAAACTGAAGACCATGAAGGCACACTCCGTCCACGACAAAGCACTCCTGGCCAGTCTGGGATACAAGCAGGAGCTGAAGCGCGAGTTTCATCCCATCGAGCTCTTCGGCTTCGGCTTCTCTGTCACGGCGATTGTGCCATCTGTGGCGTAAGCCCTCACATTCCTTGAGGCACCTTTCCGTGAACTCACTCCCCGTTAGCGCTGTCCTCGTATACTCGCTGCCAAATGGTGGCCCATCTGCGATGGTTTGGGGGGTGCGAGCCTCCGATTGATATTATTTTCTGTGCTCTCACTATCATGATTGCAGTGGGCCATCTCTACTGTATTCCTCATGTTCATCGCAATGGCTATGGCAGAACTAGGATCATCCGCACCAACTTCTGGTACGTATAGTTTTCAATCCTTAGAAGAAATTCATCGTTGAAGGCATTTACAGGTGGCCTGTATTACTGGACCTATAAATTCGCCTCACCACGATTCCGAAATCTGCTCTGCTGGATAGTCGGATACATGAACACGATCACCTACATCAGCAGCGTTGCAGGTGTCGACTGGGCCGGCGCTGTTCTGATAATGGCCGCAGCCAGTATCAGCTCAGACGGAGCCTTTATCCCGACAGTATATCAAACATTGTCCGTTAGCCGATATTCTCTGCGGTGCCTTGCCTGACTGACAATTAATTTCAGCGGGGTCTACTGCGCCGTGATAATTTCACACGCATTTGTCGCCAGCTGCGCAGCGAAAGTAGTCGCACGGCTTCAATATCTGTTCATTGCCATAAATATTGCGTCAGTCCACTCATGACTTCCACTATCTTCTCCTTCTCCTGACAAGAATATTGGTATACATAGGCTCATTCTGGTGATGGTCATTGGTCTCCCCATAGCGACTCCTAAAGCGTTAAAAAATGATGCCAAATATGCGTTTGGAAGTTTTTCAAACCGTAGGCTTCGACATATTATCAGCCAATGGGGCTTCATTATTGACTGTGTTGAATATCAGTGACGCTCTGGCCAAATGGATACACATTCATTTTGAGCTTTTTAGCCCCGCTGGTAAGCTCTCTCAATTATGGGCACATTATTATTATTTAACAAAAGTGACAGTGGTCCGTCGGCAAGTTGTCATTTCTCAATTGGGTTTCAGGGTATCCATGACAGTTTATTCAGGTGGTTTCGATGTCGGCGTTCACATCAGCGAGGAAGCCCTGAACGCCAATGTGGCGGTCCCATGGGCGATTATGTCTGTGACAGCAATAGGCTGCATACTCGGCTTCGCTGTCCAAATATCCGTCGCGTTCTGCATGGGTGCCGACCCAATTGCTATTTTATCAAATCCGGTGCAGCAGCCAATGGCCACGGTGAATAATCCATCGTTTAGAATCTGCAACTCGCAACTGATGCGTGCCCGCTAGATCCTCTTGAACAGCTTCGGGAAGCGAGGAATGCTAGCGATCTGGGCATTCATATTCATGTCTCTGTGAGTTTCAATTTTTCATGTCTCGTTGGGTACATACTCACTCCCTGCAGTTATATGGGTGGTGTGAACCTGGTTAGCACGTATTGAAAATGATGACGAATTATCTCTGACTTCTTCTCTTATTCATTAGCTGACATCCTCATCCCGCCAAACCTTCGCGTTCGTAGCTTTTGTCCGACTCTCGACGCGAAGCTCACTAGCCAATATCATAGATTCTCGCGAGACGGCGCCTTGCCGTTCTCTTCCTTCCTCTACAAGATAAATTCATTCACCGGCACCCCCGTCCGCTGCGTTTGGGTTTCGGCCACCTGCGCCGCCCTCCTCGGCCTCATACCCTTTGCGGGGCCCGCAGCAGCCGGCGCGCTCTTCTCCCTTGGCGTCATCGGGCAGTACATCACGAACTCTATCCCAATCGCAACCAGATACCTCGGCGGGCAGCCGTTTAAAAAAGGACCCTTTCATCTTGGTGCCTTCGTGCGTCATCCAGCACACCATGCAGTGCCCTTTGCGCAAGAAAACTAATAGTTATATATATTCTAGAGCATGCCCGTGGCAATAATCGCCGTGCTGTGGATGTGCTTGATGGCAGTCGTGCTCCTCTTTCCAGCTGCGCCGGCCCCCGTTCCCCAAACAATGAACTACACGGTCGTCGTCTTGTTCGGCGTCTGGTTCCTTGCAATTGGATACTATTATTTGCCTTATTACGGGGGCATGTACTGGTTCGAAGGGCCTATTTCCACTGTTCAAGAGGAAGGCGCAGAGAAGGACGCGGCGATGGAGGAGAAGACTGAGGGTCACAATGGAGCTATTTAACGCTGTGGTGGATCGTGGATAATAACGCCTCAAATTTATGTTGGACGTACATGGTCCGAATGGCTCTTTGATTTTTTGGGAATGAGCTTCGAGCATCGGAGGAGCTTCTCTCAGCCATTTAGGAAGACTTGCGACACAGCGTTGATGGATATACGGACGTTCTATCGCAATCCCATTTGATTTTGCTCTCGTTGAACTGGACCTTAACATATGTACTTACGAACCCCGGAAAATGGAGAAGACACAGATAGATACGCCGCGCCCGATGCATATAATGGCAGTACCTGAGGATAACGGTACACCCACTCTAAACTGTGGAACCCCCAAGGCTTGCGCATGTTCTCCACGCGACATGTCGTTTCATTTCACTTCAGATATTATAATATTAGGTGGAACGGTGGTTGTTAAACCCCACAAGGTGCACCTACCTGCACCCACATCGAACTTGTTGGCCGCTGGCTAATATATTTGCACGTGTTTGTTATGACTCGACGCGCTTTCGTACCACGTGTCCGTTCTTTTGGCTCCCCGCCACCATCTTCCTTATGGGGACCGGCAATGTAACCGACTTTGATGTCCTTCTTTGAAAATTCGCTGATGCAGCCTTAGCCATCCATGTTATTGCCTCAAGTGAAGTGAGAAACTTGTTTGGATTTGTCGTCTCCGTGTATTGTCCGGGACAGATTTTTTTTTTTGCTCCCTGTTGTTCCCTCCTGAATTTATTTCTTCGTTTCACATCAAATTCCCTGCCAAATGAGGTAACTTATAGTAATCTCCTTGAGCAAATGAAAAGAATTCTGTCCCGGACAATACACGGAGACACAGTCCTTAGACCATTTCCAATTTTTTTCAAAGTCATATAGTAAATGGCCAAGCCTGGGCCGACGTTTTGGACAGAACAAACAAGGAACAAACAGACATCACTTTGGTGGCGGTTGCCGGTCCCCATTCCTTAGCGAGCGCGCAGAATTGGAGATGGTATGCCCATACTTCGTAACAGGATCTCGCCATTAAACGACCATCTATTAGGCGCAGAAACGAACGGTCCCCCCTCTTCTTTTGCCCGCCGCGTCCTCCCATTCCCATTCTTCCGAGTTCCGTGTGGCACGCCGCAAAGTCCCCAAGGCCCCTTCTAGAGATGCTTTGAATCGGGAAGCTTTGACGTTTCTATTGGACCTTATTCCTCCCGACATTGAGGCTCCCACAGCTATCCAGAGATCACGCGCTCTACAAATCGTCAACCTGTTAACGACTATTATAGCAACTCTTCCCATCGGCACGGAGCGAGACGATATGAACAATATGTTACTGCAATACACTTCAATCTCCGCCCCCATCCACCGCCTTTCAACGGAAATTATATGCAAGATATTTCTCGAGGTTCTCTTAGTACAGACTCCGTCAGAGTGGAATAATCGATTCACGCTGAACGTGCCTTGGGGTTAGGACATATATGTCGCTACTGGAGGAGCATCGCCGTCGGGTTCCCCGATCTTTGGACCACTTTGGATGCATGCAACGGACTTTCATTGCGTCAACTCGAAGCCCAACTCTCCAAAATCACTGCAGATCGACGTCGATCTCTCACCCCCGTATGGTCGACCGGAGAAGTGCAACAAGAAGCAGTGGATTCTATTGCTCAAGTGCATAATTAAGCATTCAACCCGCTGGCAAACAGCCATGGATTACCCAAATGCATTACAAATTCTCAGGGGCATCAAGGGGCGGATTCCACGTTTAGAGAAGTTGGATTTGCAGTGCTACGAACCACCCTTGCGCCTTGACGGAGATCCGTCGGTGGATGAACCAGTGGGGGACCTCGACATGTTTTCCCCGGCCCCCGCACTCTACGATGTCAAATCAAAGGCACCTATTTGCGCAGCATCTCCCTGGCCTCAACTGACTCGATACACCGTTGAAACCAGATTGACAGGACTGCATCTGGAAAACCTGCATCTGGCCACGAGCCTCGAAACCCTCTCTATTCCGGCGCACTGCCACCAGCCCCTGCCTGCCGACGTGATACTCTTGCCGCGTGTCCATACCCTAATCAACTCGGTCGAGACTGGAATTCCATTCCTTTTCATTCTCCCTGCCCTCAGAAACATCTCCATCACCAATCTGTTCCTGCCTTCCCTCTTGCACCTCCTCGAGCGCTCTTGCCAGGGCGCTTCTTGCCAGTTGGAGAGCCTCACAGTTAGTAGCTGGTGCGACATCCCCACCTTATACGAAGTCCTGCGCCGCTCCCCCACCCTCCTCCATCTCCGCATCCTTCTTGATCGAAACATGAGCACACCTCTTCCACTAGCAGCCGCGCTCTGCGAGATTTTGACGCTCACGGACACCCCCCACGCTGCGTTCCCAGATCGTTCTGTCCTCAAAAACTTGCTCTCAGTAAACATCCGTGTGTTCCCAGCCGACTTCGACCGTGATCTCTTCCTGGGCATGGTTCGGTCGCACTGGAGAGCCCCGGACATGCCCAGATTGCGCTCCGTCGCACTATGCTCGTACAGCTTGCACTACAACTTGTTCAAGGCGCCGCAAAAGGCGGAGGTGGAACGGTTTCGCGAGGAAGGTCTGGATATAACCTTCAGGAATTGACTTGGATACTTTACTGCATTGGATATCTGTGTCAGCGGAACTTCCCTCAGCGATAAATGCCCTATTATGCTCCCGCTACTTAGTCGGAAATTCATCTGATTCTGGTATCGCAGCTTGAAATACAAAAGTCTCATTTCTGCGCTTGGAGTTCTGAGCCCGAAAGCAATACAAAGGAGTCGGCCCGAAGATGTTATGCTTTCTAGCCCAATTACTTACACACTCTTAGCGATGCAATCACATCCAGAAAATACAAATCAAATCATCTCTTCTTCGTTACTCCACCATCCTTCACCGTCGCGGTCTTCTTTGCCGTGTTGAGACCTGCATTCACCCTTTTGCACCCCATCCGCTCGGTCTTCCCCCGCCTGATTGCGTCGAGCTCCACCAAAACGACGGAATCTGCAAATGAGAGATCAGTGCAATCCGAGGGAAGTCAAGCGCGGTGTACCATACGAATCTACCTTAAATTGTATTTCGGTCCCCACCGCATCTAGGTTGCGTTTGAGTCCCGCTTGGCGCGTGAGCATCTCGTCCTGGATCTTCCTCCCCACCGCGTTCTACCGCCTCGGCCACTCCGACATGCATAACATCCTCAACTTGCTTCAATGGGCAAGGCTGGACCAGGAGACCACAATCACGATAATCGAGAGCTACATCAAGCAGCGCGGCGTCTGCCATCTCGACGAGGTCGGACTCTGATCTCTCCGTTCCCCAGCTTGTCTCCATGGTCCGTCCTGGAGGGGCGGGATGGATCCGAGCTCGCACCAGCGTTGGTCCCGCATTGCGGTTCTGACAGCCAATTTAATTTCTGTGTCGGTGGGAAGGGAGATCGCCTTGTATGAATGGCAGTCAATATTGGATGGTATAAAGAACAGAGGCAAGACCTTCTTCGCCAGGGCATTTTCCTTTGCCTGGGACGGAATTGCAGTGTGAGAGAGCAACCCATCCAGAATGGCTGATAACCTACCGACTTAGGCATTTGGAAGTCGTAAAGTTCGTGAAATAACTTAACAGAAGTAATAATGAGACGATGAGAAGGCGCGCAAGAGAGAGAGTGGTGGGAGGAGGAGAGAGAAGGCCACCTGGCAGTCACGCCGAGGTATTTATTCTGATAGCGAGCCAGTCATCATGCATGCGATTTAACGACTCGTAATAGTTCACGATATATAAATTAGACAGGAGCATATCTGCGTAGGTTGAATAACACGAGATCTAGACTGCCTACTGGGAAGAATTGGTGTTGAAAATCACATTTCGGAAGCAGCTTGTTGAGACAATGATAGCTCTTGAACAGCGCCATTTTAATTCCACCTGCAGTATAGAATATGAGGCTCTCAGTACCAAAAGAAAATTCAAAGTGTTTTAAAAAAGTCACCCAATGATTGTTTGCTCCAGGCCGCCCAGCCGCCCAGCTGCAGCTGATGTTTAGCACCGGAAGTGCTGGCCCCTACTGGAGCTATATCCTAGGCTGTACCCACAGTTCCAGTCTCAGAGATCTCCACAGGACATTGTGGTCGCTTTTGGTGTTGTCACACAGCGATGTTTTGAGCAGAATATTGCGACATGCTGGGCTCGAACACAAGTTCACCCCGGACCGGCCGGAATTTCGCGACTTGTAGGCGCTGAGGGATCGGACCTCTTTCCACTTGAGCCAATGTGGAGAGTTTTCACAGTGATGGTGTGATATGCCCCGCCGCTCGTTGCCCCAAAACGTTGTGACTTTGCGGGAAAAAAAAACAAGTCAAGTTTGGAAGTTTCCGAACCGTCAAAAATACTTGGATTATCGCCTGGGATTTTTTTCGTGTCGTCCAGCTCTTGTCTGTAGTTAAAACCAGGTACATAACAGTAAACATCCTAGCGTGTCGCGGCATCAGGACATCTATGAGGTGAGAGTATTCAATATATTCATGTATAGTTGGGCAACTAAATTGAATATCAAGTTTGTCCCAAGCCCAGACGAGATCCAGCGACATATAGACTCTATCCCTAGGCCTGTAACACGCATTAGGCTGTGAGAAAGACGCGAGGACGCGTAATTTACTTCCTCAGCTGCTATCATGTAAGGTGCGCGAGGATGGGTCGCTATATTTTGAACGAAAAAAGAATGAGACAAGGATTTTCAAGAGAAGGGGTAGCTGCATTACCTTCCTTCCGTTAATGCTTCGACCGCCTACCGATCTCAAAACCTCCCGCAAAAGTCGGAGGCTAGCGGTAGGCACATACTTACGTGAATATCCTGCCACTGATCATGAAGAATCAGAAGATAATCGGCCTACGCGAGCGTGGTGCACTGGACATCAGAAAAGACTATGTACCATCCAACCATTAATATACTATATAGTTAGGAAACGAAGCAGACAACATACCAGATTATCGATAACGCTGGGTGGTGGTGTTAACTGCCAGTTCATAGCGCCAATGGTAAGAACATGGATCAAAGCTACAACCATAAGAGACTTGGACTCCATCGGTAACAAAGCACTTACGATTCCGAGACTGAGGGTGCGGTACGATAGGCTCTGACGAGAAGGCATCCAGACCACGCCTGATGCGGTCCTTTCAAGAGATCGAAGAGCTGCAATGCGTTTGAGTAGCAGAGCGAGAAGTGGCAGTAGCCGGGGAGAACGCTGGATCTGGAACTGAAACAGGGTGAGACAAGCTCAGAAAAAAGGGGGTTAGCTCACTTTCTTCGCGGTCGGGACGACTCAGCTAGCCAGTTGGTAGTGCAGCGGCGGCGGTAGAATCGAGGAGCAATCGGAGCTGCGATGATACTCACCCGATTCCTCGACGACCGAGAGTGCCTTCGTCGTCAGGAAACCGGTGGCGTGGACTTCGACGACAATGACGATCGCTGAATCGTGTGAGAGGCGGCCCGCCTCTCACACGCGTCTCAGGCGGGGCCAAGATATTCCCTCCTATTTCCGGCGCCAGACGAGACCGCGGCTGTACTGCGATTGGGCGTTTTCTTCCTTGAAAGTCGGAGAAGACGTACGCGCAGCTACGGTACGCGGACGCGATAAGCCCACTTTCACAGCGTTGAAGGTTAATGCCACTGACCTTGCTATTTCGCCCCGAAAGCTATGTGAACCGCATCTAGGCCAGACCCGAGAGCGCTAGGTACATGGCTAGCGTGCCGACGGAGGAGCGAAGGCTTCAAAGGCAGGGGGGTTAGATTGGAATCTAGAAGGGGGAGAAGGGGCCGTTGACGTACCTCGACGTTTTTCACAGTGCAGGCATTCCGCGCGAGTTCCTGGTCTGCCCCCACTGAGGAGAGCATCATGAAGCCCGAGACCCAAGAAAAAGCGGCCGCTTGTGCTGCGTCCGAGAGAGCGGTAGATGGGTACTGGTCAAACGGTTGCGTAGGGGATGATTCAGATCAATGGCGATCAGCTGCGACGGGGAAACAATGGGCGCCGCGCCTCCTCTTGCCACCGCTCTTGTTTCATCCCACCACCATGATGGTGCTCCCCCGCTCTCTTGCACCTTGGGACGGCTGCCCGACCTTGAGGGTTTAGCATCGTACGACGGGCTGATTGGTCACGCAGATATGGAGACATTCGTCACTGGCTACCGGACTTGGCTGGCGCTTCCAGGTGCGCCTCTCTCGGCTTGGGTTTGGATTCATACTGGTTTCATTCGCATCGCAGGATCGATACGACACGATGTCGGTGTGCTCCATCGTGAAAGTGAGTTGGTCGTTGGACCGTGACGTGGAGGGTGTGCAGATGTCGTTTTCAGCATTCTGGGCTCCAGCTTCCCAAGGGATTGAGTCAGTGGGAAATTATGCTCACAGACGATGGCTGGCGACCCAAGCCCAGCTGGTGACTTGCGAAGTAATCAGGGCAAGACCGCCAGGAGGGACAGCGATCCAGCAGGCGCAATGATTCTTGTGCGTGCGTGCCGCATGAGTCGGACGGCCATAGCCCGTCTCCCTGAGTTGCAAGTGACGCCCCCTTGTCGAGAGATCCACATCCACGACTGCAATGAATGTCCGATGCCATCATTGGAGCCAGCAAGAGTAACTTCGCGACCATGATCTACCAGCCAATCTTGCCAGAAGATTCGAATCCATTCAAGGTCAATATACAACCGACGAGCCACAACAGTCCCAAGGGATATCCAGTCGAGTTCAAGTTCTGTGCTTCAAACGTTGTGAAAACTTCGCGAAGTAAATTCTGAGCCAAGATTCCAAGAATTATCTTCAGGTCCCAGGATAAGCCGCCCCTTGTCCCAAAACATGGTTTCCCATATGCTATGTAAGCTTCTAGGTGGTGTATATTTTGAGAGCCGAAATTTGTCGCCAGCTACTCAGAAGAACCGAGTTTGTCATTGCAGGCTAATGTAAACAAGGCCAAGTCGGACCAACTAACGCGTCCTAGGATCCTCTTCCTACCTTCCCCCTCTGTTTCTCTTGTTGCGTCCTCTATTCCTACCTGCGCGCCTCCAGATCCCCTAGAATGGCTTCGACCGACTCTCTCAAGATGAACATAGCCCTCAACGAGCTCCAGCACAGGTGGATAGCGAAGCGTTTTCGATTCGGGAAGCCAGACCTCAATCTTGTTTCTGGCGCCTCGCCTGAAGAACGACTCATTCTGAAGTCTCTGGGAAAGAAACATCTTCAGCTTGCATTACGAGAATTGCTCATACCGTTGATTCCAATCGATGACAAGGCGCAGCCAAGACTTGAGGTAGTTTTGGCCCTTCACCTCTCCAATTGACCTTATTTTCCGTTAGGCGATAATGGCTGATATCAAGCATGTGCTCCTAGCTGACGAAACTGGCCCCCAGCCCACCGATTTCTGTATCCATCTCGGGCAGAAGCTAAAAGGCGCCGGTCGCAAGCAAATCCACCTTTGGGTCAACTACGCCTTCCAAGACTTTCTGAACGCAACAAAGGCCGACTTTCCAGACATGTACACGTCGTTGTTACTGAATAAAAAGTTTCGTTCATTGACACGCATGTGTAGCGCGCCGATTCCCAAGCCACAGCCCGTTACATACGATAAACATCACCTATTGCTAGTTATTTTGCGAAACTTTACCGACCACCCTCACGTAAAGTTATATCGCTGCTATCATTATCATCCCCTCACCTCCATCTTCAGCAACCACGACCCGCCATATCCACCCTCCGGTCAGTCATTTTGACTTGTAAAATCCGCATGTACTGATCATAAAATGCCTTTTAGCCCGTCGTTCATACCTGCCGGGATGCCATACAGCAAGCGAGGCGAATGGGAGGATCGCACAACCCCGGCCGCGAGTCTTCTGCATGAGCTGACCAAGGGCAAATATGATCTCGCGAGCTTTCTACAACACACGATAGATCGCGAAATACTCTGTGATGGGCCGTACAAGGCGCGGTTTCGCCCTCTGGACGACTTGGCGTGGACGGACCTCCTGCGGGTGGATCCGGCCGAACGCGATTTCAAGGGTTCAATCGGTCACTGGGTTTTGGATGCGTTCGTCTCTGATCTCCTCATCCAACGGCTTCGCGGGACTCGCGAACTCGCTGATATGTCTGCGCATGACGTAGGTTTGTTATCGGTAACTTGGATTGTCCACGCTAACATGACTGGTCAAGGTGCTCATGAAAGCACTGACGTCCAACCGTACTCTTTCCCTCATGCTCTTCCGCATGGGGGTGTATCAAGACCTGGCGGGGTGGCCATTCGACGGATTCGCGGCCCAGTATCCGGCCGATGTGGTTAGATATTATTTTGCGGCGTATCAACGAACGTTACACTGCAAGAGAGACTTGCAGATGTGGGATCTGATCCTGAGTTGCTTCCGCGTCTTGGTCGACGTGGTCTTTGACGGATATCGTGCGTTGTAAGTCCCTTTCTTGCTTCAAGATTTCGCGCAAATGCTCAATGGTCTTTAGTATGATTCATGGCTCGGCAGCCGCCCCAATTGAAATTGAGCCACCGCGGAAGCGCCAGAGACGTCCGTTGAATAGTTCCTCTCGCTACGCGTACCTTATGTGCTGTTATTTGATAGTGTGGGCTTCTCCCCGTCCAGTTCTGGCGCCTACACAAGGTAGTCCTTATTCCTTACACCGTACATTATTCCCTCACATGGAGCCTCTCATACAGCGGTCGTCCCTGCTCTACCAATCTCGCCAACCGGCGCTGCCTCACCCCCAGCGCTCGCAATATCTTCTCGCGCGGAGAGTGGGTGCCTACCGCAGCATCTCCCTGAGACTGCGCTCTCAGCACATACTCCTCCCGGAACGTCGTCGACGACGGCGTACTCTGAGACTACTTGGAGCGCTGGGAATACATTCGATAGTCGACCGCCTTCTTGCACTCCTCCCTCGACAAATACCCCTTCCGCCATCCAACCTACCGCGATCCCACCCATTCAGCATATAACCTGTAATCGGGTTTTTTCTGGAAGTCCTCCCTCGGCAACTACCTCTCCGGAGGTGTCTTCAAGAGTGGTGCATGATCAGCTCCCTTCCAGTGCTGGAGAGATTATGACTACGACCAACAGCGAGTCTTCATATTCCCCTTCCGAAGCACAGACCTAACTCGCATCCAGATCCTTCGGAGAAACAAGTCGAATATCCACCCGTGCACGAGCCCGCGCCCCTCCCCACGGACACCGCCATATCTACCGAAGACTGCCTCTACTCATCGACCGACCCAAACCTAGCGCTGTTTTCGCCTATGGAATTCAATCCGGCTGAGTTCTCCGCTGCCTGTGAATCTCCATCTGCACTCGATGTCGCATCTGCGTTCGAGCTCGCCGCTGCGCTGGAGTTCACTTCCGCATTCGATTCCTCTGCATTCGGATTCACCTCCGCGTGCGAGCTCCCCTCCGCGTGCGAGCTTCCCTCCGCATGCGACTTCCTTTCGGCGTTCGATTTCACCTCCGCGTTTGAGCTCCCCTCCGCGTCTTCGTTCGAGTTCCCCGCCACATTCGAATTCCCCCCCGGGCTTGAGTTCCTTGCTGAACCGCTCTCCTCCGCTTCCTCCCAATTCTCTTAGATATCCGGTTAACAGTTATAACTACTACCTACATTTGCCCCAGCTTTAATCCTATCTCTCATTTACAGTCTCATCATAATACGGCGACTTCAGCACCTGTACTGTATTACCCACTCGACATTAGATTTGTAGACAGACGACATCAGACTACACACACTACGATTAAATATTTATCCTTCCGCCAATGTCCTGGAATGCTCTCCAAAGAATAGTTCCTGTCGGCAAGTTTGAGAAACATCTTGGCCTGAAACCTCTACCAAAATTTAACTCACTGTGAGTTGATATTCTCTGGAAATAACTCACCCGTTATGAATACAGAGGTTCCTCTTTTCGAGCAAGCTGTCGGCTATTTCTTGGAATGCATTGACGGAGTCCCATCTTGGCACCAAAAATTAATTAATTAAGCGTCTGTGACGCCGGTCACATTAGTGGGTGCTCGCTCCACCATCTCTAGAAAGGCAAATGAGAAGATTGAAGGTACTGTATATATTGCAAAGGCCTTCACCGTACTTATTACGCTCAGACAACCGCGAAAAAGTCCGGAACCCGTGGGCAGTGCAAGTGGTCCCGGTCAGTGGTTCCCGACGACTCGGAACGCGCTCCTGGATCTAGGCGCTGACTTTTCTTTTGTGTGTATGGCAGTGGTAAAAAAGGGCCTTCAAACGCTTATCTCCACATCCCTGATGTCCCACCGGAACTCTGGACACACATTGCGTCATTTTGCTCCCGACAGTCCCTTGCCCGCCTCTGTGCTGTCTCACACGCCTTTTACTCCCTCCTGACCCCCGAACTCTACGGCACAATACTAGAACCGCCTCTCAACTCTCTCCAGACCACACGTCTCTTCAATACTCTCGCCGCTGAGAGTGTCCCAGATCGGCACCCACACCCTGGGTTGCTGATACGAGCGCTCAGTGTCAAGAATGGTCTTGGGATGGAGGTATCTGAGCTCAAGGCTCAAAGTCAGATAGCATCTTCCGCGCTCAACAGGCTTTATGAGATCGCTGCTCAGGGAGATCAGACTGCAGGGTCCGCTTTGCGTGTCCTACGCTGGGACATGGCCGCTGGTCTCGATCGGCTAGGGAGAATCTTGGGAGTCCCAGAAAGGTTCCCGAACCTCACAGAAATAACGGTGACAGCACGAGAAAATACCAACTTCAACGTAAGCGATTTCAATCTAGGGCTATTTCGCAATTCGCTGAGACAGCCCCAGTTCGTGCAGATCCCGGGCCTTGAAGTATTGGGATGTACTCTACTTCTACTAGATGGTGAGTGTCGTTCAGATGTACTGCGAGAATAAATATCCACTCAGAGTTAGAAAGTGCAAATTACGACAATGGCCCGAAATTTAATAAACTCAGCGAAGCAGTACAAATGCTGCCCGTGTCATCGCCCCATCTTCACACACTGAAACTCAAATTTTCCCTGGTGTACGATGATGATTTCCCGGACGACGCTTTTGACGAACTCGTTGAGGCAATAAATACAATCCAACTCCCATCGCTGACTACACTTGAGCTCATCGTGCACATATACGATGACGTATACCCGGACCTCGACGGCGAGGATCTCATACCTGTCGACTTTTCCGCATTCCTGGGCTCGCATCCACATATTCAAGACCTCACTCTAGATGCCGCTGGAACGGGGATACCATCGGATGCCGAATTTATATCTCAGCTTCGTTCCTTCACAGGCACTTTTAATATGTTTCCTTACGCCTCTACTCATTTCCGGCACCTCACAAAGTTGGCGCTTTCTTTCAAAGACGATCCACTAACATGCCCCTCGCTTCCATTCGACGTTTTACCGTCCGACATCCACGCGACTCTCACGACACTAGACGTCCGGTCTGTTAACGCATGGGGATCTGCAAAAAAGCCCTCTAATGAACTGCTCCCTTCATCGTTCTTGCGCCTAGTCTCGCCCTGTACCAATATCACCCACTTGAATGTGTGCCTGAGTACTCCATTGGTACGGTTTGAATATTTGACTTGTGAAGGATGTTCTGATCTGACCATGAACAAACAGAGGAGATATCGGAGATATATCAAAGTCCTCACGAAGCTTCAGTATCTTCACGTACAAGAGTACCAGATGCTGCATCGGCCAGCCGGGAAGGGAACCCCTCGTGCAACCAAAAAATTCCCCGCCAACAAGTATCTTGCCGAAATCGAAGCTTTCCTGCCGTCACTTCCCAAGCTGGTTGATATCGAGATATGCGTACTGGCTGATATAGTTGAAGAAGACAGCGATTCAGAAGAATGCTATCACTCAGACGTTGAATGGGAGTCTCCCGGCTTGCGGGTGGACTACAAGTTCTCTGTACTTCGCGAGTCGGGTCGAGCTACTGTTGTCCTGGACCGCACCACAACATTCAAGCCGGAGTGAGTCCATCCTTCGGACCTAACGCGCAAAGCTGTACTAATCGAGCTCTACAGACAAATTGGGTTCTGAAGTGACCAATTTCTGCTCTATCTGACAGTGCTCCATCTTGGGCCGCTAAAACGTTTATTTTCTTGTACATACTCGAGCTTGAAATGCCTGAGTCGTTTTCACGCTTGAAATTGGACAGCCAAAATCGCGCTTACATGGCGGCTCAGACTTTACTGGAGCTTAGCCATAAGGCCATCATTATTCGTGGTTCCTCACATTCTCTGGTCCTGGAGGTGTCGGTCTCATTGAATGCAATCCCTCAGACGCCTGCGACCAACGATTATTTCCACACCAACCGGAACTAGCCTTTGGAAGGCTGCCTTCCGACAAAACAACAAGTCAACGCTATTAGGGAGCCTGGTCTTTTGTGTTTCGGCGGCGGTGTTACATGTGAGATGCGAGCTGGTGCTTGCCTAGTAGCGGACCAAGGTGACTTTGTTTGGACTTTGTCAAGAATAGCGCAACAGGAGTCGCCTGCAATTAAATTGCGGGGAGGTGATGGAAGAACAGGAGTACAAAAAACAAGAATCGCACCTCCGCCTGAGGTCTGACAATAGGTGCGCGGACATTCGGTGAGCACTTGTTCAAGCTCGAGCGTATTAGAATACGCGGGAGCTATCATTGGTCATGCACCCGGATCTCAACCGCTTTATCCAATAAATAACGCTGTTCTTGGGGCTCGAACACAAGATGTTTTTTGACGTCTCGTATGCGTTGACGCGAGACCGGTGCGTCATGTCATCTGAGCCAGGATAGACCTTAATTTTCAAGAGTGCTATATTCTCGTTCGCTGCCCGTGTGGACAGGGTGGATTTTCGGGGTGACAGGAATGATAGGGAGACTACACTTAACTCCCCAACTCAGACACCAAATTCGCCTCAAAAACCATGCAATGGATGCCAGCATCCCACACTGCATTCCCCATGGCTTTTGACGACCACAACTACCCAAGGCAAAGGGGGCTCTGCGAAACTACGCACTGTGGTGGCTTCATCTCCGTAGGTCTTCACAACCATTCGAAATTTCCTCCTATCAAAAAACGGCCCAAGGGCATCCTTATATAAGAACACAGCACTCTCTGCGTCTGCGGTGCGCCCTGGCTGTCCCACGAACTTTTGCCAGATGAATATGCACTCCTTCGATCACAGTATTTACAAGAGATTCTGACATCCACGTAGCCCCGCATCTGCAAACCGTGCACCCAGCCAATCTGTGGTTATACAGCCACCGCCGCAACCACCAGCCCAACAACCGCCTGATACCGGCTCGCACGCACCGGCCATGGATGGGTTTGGAGCCCAGCCTGTTCGAGGCAATACCGGAACGCGATGCACGGCCAGCGCAGCGCGCTCGCTTCCCCACGGCCCCTCTGCTGCCGCATTCGCCAACCATTACGGGCCCCGCACTCTGTATCCCGGTGCCACTATCGCCGCACAGGCGTCCAACTCTGGCCTAGACATCTAGGTCCATGATCCGAGAAAAGGGCGCCCTTTTCGCGGATTGTAGACCTAGGGCAATTGCGTACCTTTTGCTTTCTCTCATTGCCATCTTAGCGCTGAGTTCGTGCTTCCAGAATTTTTGACAGGGTGAAATCGACACTTGCAAAGCAACACCTAGTGACGGTTGATCTTGTCGGAGTAAGCCGAAACTGATGTTGAAAAAAGAGGTTTGCATATGCCCTTTAAATCACCTCAATCTTACTGCGGATGATAAAGCTTCCACTTAGATATATGCACGGAATTCTTTTTTGCTGAATACATTCTGCCACGTGAGATATCTTTCCTGTTGGCACCGGGGATTCGAAGCAATAATACATGCCGAACTTGAAGTGTCCATGATTTTCGAATCTGGAGTCTCGAGTCCTTCGCGCGTCACACATCTTTTCAAACCGTGCTTTGGAGATTCTGGAGAATCGCTGCTGCTCTGTCGTCGCTGGCCAGGGTCGGGTGGGACCGTTCTCGCAGAGTGGGGCGTCGCTGCATGGGCCAAGGGCGTCAATGTCCAATCTGCGGGCGCCACGGGCGCCCGAGAGCGAGAACGTCTAGATGGAGGAGAAAGGTGAGCGTGTACGTTGGAGCTCCCGACGGCTCCTGGTCGCAAAAGTATCGCGGAGCGGAATCTTCACTTCGATACGAAGACGGCTGTCAGCTAGTAGCTCGTTCATTCGCGCTATGCTACCGAGGCAGAGAACCCCCCAGCTGCAGTCTCCTCATCTTCGCCACCCCCTACTGACGTCTAACGAGGTGGTGTGCTGCGGGGAGCAGAACAAGTATGATGCGATTGCGATGAGACGAACCACAGCAGATATTGTCGAGTTTCACGGCGGCACCTCTCGACGCCAGTACCGTGCGCTTTGGCTCTCCGCGCTTCCTCATGCACCGTCGCTGCTCGTTCTCATAGCGTGGCAGAGGAGACGTGATCGGGTCGACGTAGTCGAATCAGAGGGCGCGCGCAAATGGAGGGATAGTGTACGGGAGCACGGTGTAGTACTGTGTCGGGACGTGGCGTACACGAGTATGGACTGAACGAGCATGTCGTGCTCTGGGCGAAATCGTCCTCGCACGCGTACTACTATCTCTCCGCGGTATCGATCTGCATCTGCATCGCAAAAGCAGCTCTTCAATCGATTCGACCAAATGGGTTTTCCTTGGATTGGGATCCGACTTGGGACTCGGCTCAGAGATGCGGCGGCACCCCGCGCCGCAATCCATCGCGCTCCTCACTCCCACTCCCTCTCTCTACCGCAGTGTACTTGCTACATCCGACTACGAGCTCCCGATGCACGCGATCTCACGCCGCTCGGAGTTGTCCGCGTACGCCTTCCGTCGACCTTCCGCTTCACATTGAACTGTATCTTATCTGTACTGGAGTACGCGGGGCAGCGCAGATGCAGGTGCAAGTGCCGGACGCACCTGCGAAGATCCAAGCCGCCCCTCCGGAGATCCGCTCTTCAGAACCTGTCGACTGGGGAGGCGCATAGAAATGGTTTGAGGAGCGAGCGTGTTTTCAAGGACGCTGCACTTTATCGAGAGTTAGGGTACTACTTTCCGACCTAGACTTGAAAAGATTGTGTTTGTGGGGCGATTCATCTGGAATTATATTCGTTTATGGAGGACTGAACCCTCAAAGTCAGGCCTGAAAATAGTATATACGAGATGATCCGACTTTCAAGGCCGCGCTCAACATGCGAATGCTGCTCGATTCTGGCTTTTCAAAGTTCTCAAACCGCCGCAGACGGAAACTTCTCCCAAACGTCGAAACACGAGGGCTCTGCCTCTGAGGGTCCGACCGACTTCTGGGACTGTTATTTGATGCGATTCGTAGTTGCCAGCAGAGGCTCCATCTGTAAATTTATGTACATTTATCAATAGCCTGCTTATTCCAATCCAGTGTGGATGAGAGCAAGATTCATGTTCCTATTGTGCTCTAGCTGCGTTCATCGACTCCCTCAAATACCGCAAGAACACCGGGCTCATGTGCTTAGATACGATTCTCAACTTTCCACCTGGCATGCCGGGATGAGGGAGCTCAATAATGCGCTCGGCGCCGCGCTCGGTGGACATCTCTTCATCAAGGGCAGTGGGATCATCAAGGTTCACCTCTACGGCGAGACCTTTCTCGGCAGGAGTTGCAGCAGAACCTGGCTTGCATATCTTCTTGTGAGCGGGCCATTCCTGACGAGTACATATTTCAGAGCGCGCAACAAATATTTGGATAGGAAAGGTGTCTTACCTTCTTCTGGCATTCCTTGGAGCAGTAGGACGGCTTTATCTCAGCCGGACATTTTCCACCGCAGCGCAGCAGTGCCGTCTTGCTGGTCCCCTCCACCCCACATCCTTTTGCGGCGCATTTGTAGGAGTTGGGAGCTTTGGCGACCTTGGCGGACCGTTTCCTGTCCTCTTCAACCATCTCCTCCTCGCGCTTGTCCAATGCATGCCAGAGGTATTTAAAGACGCGATAACGAGGGGAATTGCGTATATCGGTGTTGTACTGCGTCGCTGAGCGCGTCAGCACAGATGTAACCCACAACGCATTCGGGCTGACGAGACCGCGGGAGATCGAGGCATCGGCGTACATCGCAGCGGCATACAAGTGGTCATTCGCAAGTTTGATGTCGTTTCTGCGCCGCGCTGCCTCGTATAGCTCGATATGGACAAACGCCGTGCACGACAAGGCCTTCGCGAGGAGCTCGTCAGAAACATCATCGCAGGGATCCTCGCTGTCTGGGTTGATGATAGTGTCCAGGCAAGATAAAGCTAGATCCAGCTTTTTAGCAAAGCCTGCGCACCCGCTGATGCGTCTATTGGTTACGCCAGGGTTATTACGCTGTAATCAAGTGTATGATTTGAACGAGCCAACCTGATCGCAATCTCGAGCCGCTTCTCTCCATCTCCATCCGCTGCGCCGGGAATAAGACTGGTCCCAGGATTCACTGCAAGATACTTGGAACACTCGATGAATGCGCTGCGGAGGTCGCGCGAGGCGATGTGGTAGTCAACAAGGGACCCTTTGACCCGCACGTAGTCCTCTTGGCCTTCGTAAAAGGGAACATCGTCCGGGAGCTTGAAGAAGGAATCCTCGATAACTTGTGGTCGCATTTTCGCCAGTGGCCTTGTGGTGAGCACTGCAAGCGGTGAGTGGAGATCTTCTGATGTGTAATATTTGTGACGGAAAGATTGCAACTGATTGCCGGGCTTGCAATCAAGCTCGAATGTTGCGAGCAGCGCAATCGCTCACAAGTGACTTGCAACGGACGTAGAATGTAGAAAATCTATTTCGGTTGTTGCATACGTGTTGTACGACCTAAATACATCAGTGTTGCACGGTCAGATGTCCAGCGTGAGGCCCGTGACACCAACACGTCCGTCACCGCCGTGACCGGCGCGCACACCACCATCGACGTCGCGCACCAGTCGTGGAGCCGCACACGATGCGCCTTCGCAACATCGTTTTTTCTTGTCTAGTTTTACAAACCCTTCCACCGCTACCCTACCCCACTCCGTCACCTTCTGCTTCTGTCCCAAGTTCTACCCGGTCGGAGGGAAAGAAAGGGGTGGCTTGGCGACATGAACATAGCTCCTTTTGGCCACAATCTGAAACACCCTCTTCCTCTTGTCCACCGCCGCAGAATACGAAGTATCATAGGAGATGTGGTGGGGCGGCGCTCATCCTTCCGGCGTCAATAACAACAGGCCGCACTGCCGCCCCAGACAGCTTTCGCCGCCATCGCTCACTCTGAGTCACTCAGGCCATCTCGCACGATGCTTGCGCCTGGCCTTATGGGCCAGATATATCGTATCCCCCCCTGAAGACTCTTCCCACAAGTATCTGGCTGTCAGTGGGGCGCCTTTCGCCCTTCTTCCGACATTATATTAGAACGACATGATCCCGATTTTTTTCTTTCCCTTGTGTATTTGACGTTTGGGACGTGGAACGAATAGTGGCATTTCTGTGGACATTATGCGGCAGACTTACTTGACTTCGCTGTATAAAGAATTTTCAATGGCTCAAGATGGCGCTTTCTGAAAGCCGGATATGGAAAAACCACCTGCCCCTACGGCGCAATATGTGATGGCGAGGAAGCAACTTCGAGATTCAAATGCGAGTGGGAAGCCTATAGAAGTAGGTCAGAATCTGGCCAAAGTTCAGTTGCCGAAGCGGAGATCCTTCAGAATTGCCACCACGCTCATTTGACTGGCATGTGTCGGGAGGCCGCTCAGTCAAGCTGCCATCCTGAATTATCCTCATGATCAACATACCCTTCGCGCGGTCTCCCGAAAAACTTATTGAAAGCTGCATCTGCTTCATTCCGGGAGCCCGCTCCATCAAGTTGTTGTATCAGCGGCGCACGATGTATTAATCCCGTGGTCTTCCACCTGAAAATTTGGTTTAAAAGCCGGAGTTGATTCACCACTCGTCTCCAGAACCCCTCCCCCCCAAAAAAAAATCTTAGCAACAAAGGCCTATCCAATCGACACCCGCCGCGTCGCCATATTCTGCACCAGCTTAAAGAGGGTTTCGGGCTAATCAAAATCAAGACGGTGCAGGAGGAGCAACCACCAGGTTCAAGTCGTCATGATAATATCCCCTGCGCGCGGTCTCCCGCCAAAAAATATCACTGAAACCGGCGTTTGTTGCAATTGACTATTTTTCGGGAGCCCGCTCCATCAAGTTGCATTCATGTCATTATCGGCCCACGATAAATTTCACGATCTCTCCCGCCAAGAAATACCACTGAAATTGGCGTCTGTTGCAATTCACTACTGTTCGGGAGCCCGCTCCGTCAAGTTGCATTGATGTCATTATCGGCCCACGATAAATTTCGCGGTCTCCCGCTTGCCATAAAAGGGCGCCTAATTCACGACTGGTACCATATATCCTACCCCGCCCGGCTCAGCACATTCCCTCAAAATACTCCAGGAATATGGCCATACTCAAGCTTTATGGGATGTCCAAATCAACGTGCACCCGCCGTGTGGCCACCGTCCTGCACGAGCTCAAAGTCCCCTTTGAGCTAATTGAAGTCAAAATGGTGGAGGGTGAGAATAAGAGCCCGGCATACCTCGAGAAGCAGCCCTTCGGCCAGATCCCCTACATCGTTCGTAGCCTTGCACCCCTCACATCACCTCACACCCATCGGAAGTAGGACGACGATGGGTTTATCTTGTACGAGTCGCGGGCGATTTGCCGCTACATCGCCGCAAAACACCTAGAGTCCAGACTGATCCCAACAGAGCCCAAGGCACACGCCCTCTTCGAGCAGGCGGCTTCGTCCGAAATCGCAAATTTCGATCCCTCTGCCAGCGCTATCCTCAAGGAGACCGTCCTCAAAGCGTAAGCTCCACCACTCGTTGCATGTGTATTCCTTGTGTTCATCCTTGCGAATCCAGCCTGTGGCTTGGGCAAAAGGCAGACCAGGCCATCGTCGACGAGAAGACGGAGATCTTGGACAAGAAACTCGACGCGTACAACGTAATCCTAGGCAAGCAGCGCTACGTTGCGGGAGATGTACGTATTCCTGATGTGCTCATGTCAAGCGTAAACTGAAGAGAATGCTGCTCTAGGAACTTACCCTTGCGGATTTTTTCCATCTCCCCTACGCACCCCTTCTCGCGACCGGCGGTTCCCCCATCATGACCAGCAAGCCGAACGTTGCTAGGTGCGGCTTGTCATATATTTTCGACGTCCGACACTAACTTATGCTGCAGGTGGTACAACGAGCTAACTGCTCTGCCCTCGTGGTTAGCGTACTTGGATGGAGTCCAGAGCACGGCGGCATACTAGGTACTCTGTTTCCATAATATTCACACAAGACGAAATAAATCTCGACTCTTTGTGACTAGGTAGATTCTTGGTGTTCGTGTGAGTGCTGTTGAGCTCCGGATTTTCCAGCCGCTCTAAGACGATTATTTGAATACGATCTGCCACATGCGTACAGTCATCCTGAGCCACGATCGAGGAGAGAAAGGGCAGCGCTAGAAACAGGTCCTCGTCCTCCAATATTTAATTTATACGGCCAGGATGGAACATGCAGACACAGAAGCTCTGACGCAATCTTGTACCCAGTGCTCGGTGTATGATCGAAACGTCAGACAGAATGGTGGAGAAATGAACCGATCTTTCGACTGAGACCGGAGTAATCCCAGAGCTCGAAGTTAGCAGCTATATCTTCTTCAGCTTGACGAAGGATGCCGAGGCCCACAGATACCAAGCAAAGCAAGTACACTGCTAACTCAGGACTTGGTCTAAGTCGGCCAAGTCGGGAGTCGGGACAAACAGGTTGAACTCGGAAGATCTTATTTCCGAGGTTGGTACTTCAAGCTCTGTCAATGGATCCTTGCCAGGTGTTTCATGAAGTTGTACAACCACAGGAACCCATTTGGATTCGTATTCCCGGTGCTAGATGAGAGTGGAAAGCAAGGAGACAGCCGGACCGGGCCGCTCCGAGGGCAGCGTCACACAATCAACTGCAACATCTACAATCAGAACCACACAACTCCTTCATCTTACCGTCACAAGCGCGTCGCGTCCAGCACTGATTATCTCCCGAGGGTTCGCGACGTGGGATGGCCAACTTCAAATACAGCAGTACGTAGACGTGTGGTACCCATTTCTTCACCACGGGCTAACGAATTGGCAGCACCGGATCGTCGCATTGGATCGCGGACACTTTCGTTCCTTCCCACCGAAATCTACATGGAAATTATCAACTACTTCCAACCATCCGAACGGACGAGCGTGGGGGAGTGCAAGCGTGTACTCTCCAATCTTGCCCGAGTTTGCCGCTTTTTTTGCGCGGTGGCTCTCCGCAAAATGTATCAGACGCTGGAGTTTTCGGGGGATATGTATTCGCCGACAACAGAGCCAAGCTATTCGCCCTTCTGCGCAACCCTCAATAAAACTAGTATCAAGGGTGACAACAGTGTCCATCCCGACTCCGACGTCCGTTTCGCGGTCGAAGTTTCACAGTTTGTGCGGGCATGCGTGTTCGCCGATTGGAGTATGGAAGGGAGCCAGCGTAGATGGTCTTCCCCGTTCCTCGAAAATTTTAGCAATGCTATCCTTCGCATGCCCCACTTAGAATCCATTCGTTTGGAACGTACCGCCCTTACACAACAACTCATCCGGGCAATCGCCAAATCCCAAAAGTTGAAGACGCTTTGCATCCGTTCGTGCACGTTGGACCCGGCACTCATATCTCCGAAGTTCGCGGGAATTTCTTCCCTCGAATTATCGACCCTCGAATATTTCGATTCTCCGGCACTAGGCGTAGAGCCTTCCATGATTCGCCTGCAGCAGCTCGAAGTTTTTCGGACGGACAGCCCGAAATTCGGACAATATTTCCTCAAACGGGATCACCCCCATCTGCACACACTCGAGCTACGCATCGTCGAAGACCTCGAGCTCCTTTACAGCTTTCTTGCAAGAACCCCTTCCATCACGGAACTTGCGATAAATTCCATCGTCGCCAAATCTGGAGGCCCCCCTCCCACACTCCCTCCTTCGGCGCTTTCCAATATCCACACAGTCCACGTCTCGCTATCTTTCTTGGGCCATTTTCAGAAACGCCCTCTCCGCAAGGTGTCGTTGAATACCGGCCAGTTCCGTAATTGGTCCAGCGAGGTCCTATTCGCTCCTGCTCTCCCCCTTACGACAATGGATGATCTTGCGCCACTCATACGATCGGCTTCATCCATAACGGAGCTTAATATCCCCCAACACATATACTTCGTCTTCCCGCTTCACAAACACACAAAGAATCTCGAAGCCTTAGCGCTAGCGTACGATCACCCAAATTACACCACGATTCCGGTTATATCCTCTGCCACCTCTTTCCGAGAAGTACGTATTTCGTTTATGTCCCGATGACGTTACTTAATGTGAAGCGCGCAGACAATCCTCTCGATTTGCACCAAATGGCCTGAATCGCCGCCGCTCCTCGAATTCAGGATGGACTTCGGCGATACACGCAGCGCGGACGAGAGCGAGTTTGTCTGGAACCTCGAGCTGCAGCTCGACATGATAGCCCAGCTCTGCGCGCGCTTTCCGCTCCTCACGAGCGTTAGCTTCGCGCGCTTTGTGAAGTGGCAGCGATGCGACGTATATGTCGAATGGCGCGCCTTCGTACCGCACCGGTTCCACGCCTTCGTCAAGGACAAGCTTGCTCGCGGCCAGCTGTTTACGGACTATTACGGGTGTTTGGATGCCTTCGATTACAAGTGACGTTATGGATACAGACGATTTTTTTTTTGGAATTTCTTGGACGACGAATGATTAAATATCGCCGCTTCTGTCTTTCCGGAGTACTTTCACTTGTTCCCTGGTTCCTTAAATCTAATATCATCCGCTTTCTGCACTTCCGCCTTCTTTATTGACCTCCTTGACTACACATTGCTGAGGTCGAATGGATGACTTGGGATGCAAAAGTTCGTCTTTTTGAGTTGAGTTTCGTCGACGGGATGGGATCCATCCTCCTCCGTTCTCCAGGCTGTTGCTCCTCTTCATCTTTGCGCATGCGGGCATTGTAGATCAGATATCTGATTCCGAGATCCTCCGCAGGTCGCCGTCCCGACGCATCCAAAGGAAATGTGAATGCCAGCACCAGCTTTTCAAACTGGGCTTGTCATCCACTTCCTCCTGACAGGGACCGTCGAGTGCCTGTTATCTTTCCGATGAGCCACTGATGTGGTAAGTATTTTATGTCATTAACCACCGGCCGCTAATTCATTCTTTTTTTTGGCAATATTTTCGAAAGATAGAAACCGTTCTAGGCATCGAGTTAGGACAGAGCAAGTGAAGGTATTTCCGTAACGCAACCTACACCAGGTGTATTTCACAGCATGTGACATCTTGCCGAAACAAGGGGGTATAGATGCAGCCAACAAACGCACTTTCCGAATACACACCGTCTGAGTCCTACTGACTTGTCCTTGCAACTGTACCTCGAATAATTGCGAAAAATGGTTATATTTGGACATTCGGTTGACAATCGGCACTACAAAGCTTGACATCCATGATCACTCGAATCCAAGATGACTTTCCAATTGCGTGAAAACATTTCGCCTACATTTCGCCTCGACATTTGAAGCAATTGCCAAAAATACATAGTGACGCCGAAGGAAGAAAGAACAAACAGTATTAGATGGATGAGCTTGAGGATTCGAGACAAACTCTCGGTAAATTTAGCTCACAAGCATATACATAGTTTTGTTTATGAGAAAGACACGTAGCGCTCTGACTCCCACGGATTCATAGTTTTCCCTCCTTCACCATCTGTCGCACTACCACGAGGCTACCCTCAACATTTTTTCCCATAGTGGCGTTCAGCTCCTTGGCGTTGGGTTTAGGCTTGTCGGAGGGTACTGATGGGACTGGGGCGAGATTCAACTCGAACCCATGACTAACAAACGGAGAAACAAACTTACTTCCATTGGAAAAGCAGTAGGTGAGCAAAAGCTCGTTCTCGGGTCCGTAGGAAATTATGTTGAGGATGCGATGACCTGTGTCCGCTTCGAAATAGACCTTCATGAAGGACGCGTCAAATCATGATAATGATATTCCCTCGACCATTCAGTACGCACGACGGTGGGCTCATGGGGCTCAATCGTTTCTGACACAACCACGTCGGGGGCGTACTTGAACTTGACCTCGCGCACGGCCTGGAAGCAGTTAATAATCTTGAAACGCCCGTGAGAATCACGGACATTCTTTCCATCCTCGGAGGTGACTACAGATGAAATTATCATCGGAACGAAGGCCTGCCCAAGGTGAACTTGTGAACGTCATGATGACCGAGAAGACGCACTTTTGGATTCCGCGCCTTGAGCTCAAGGCCTTTCCAGAGTTGCTCCTCGGTAATGATGGGCTCCACCCCGGGCGGGTTGACCACGCGGGTCGCTGCGAATGCGCATGTGTCCATGGCGTCAATAAGATAAATGATTGGGGAGTTGAAGAGGGAGATGCGGGTTCCTTCTAGCTAGTGTTTATATATCTTTTGATGTGGGTCTCGCAGACACGATTCTACTTGCATTCTCAGCATCATATGTGCAGCTATAAGGATCTCTTGATGTTCCGCATCCGAAAATAGATCTAATGTTTCACAGGTAGCAAAGAGGAAAAGTGATAATACTACCTGAATCCCGGTGAACTTTGAATGATGTTTGCTATATGCACATTGAAAGGGCACTTAGACGATAGGATGACCGTCCAAATGAGATGCATGGACACTAGGATTAGGGAGATGAAAAAGCGCGCAGTTCGAAAGAAGAAGCCACATCCAAATTTAAAATTGTAAGCCTCCCGCAGCAGTGTCGAAACTGCCGGCGAAACGGAGTCCCATGCTTCTGATGATTGCGTTCTAAAAAGAACTGCGCCTTGCCGGCAATGCGTGGGTCTATTAGAAGAGTCTGGGGAAAAAATCACAGTTGGGATCCTCAGCCATTAATGGGTTTTAATATCAGATGTCGGATGCCTGAAGGGAACTACAGCACCCGTATACGATGTGGGCCGGGAATTCTGTACTGTGAAAAATATGCAGATACGGAGGGATACACTCTAGAGAAAACTTGATCAGTGGCACTAGAGTGGGCGAGGGACGAATTTCTCAGTGACAAATCGCTCTACGATCTCTCAATAAGTCGCGCGCGTAAATTGGAATAAGAAATGCTCTCACGCCAACTTTCATCGCATAACTGCACTCCCGACTCAGTGTACATGTGACAGAGTTCCGCAGCCTGCACCATACCGTCCTTTCATTCGCGGAGCACCGCCTTTCCAAAGAGCTGCATCATGTTAGCTAGCTGTACTGGGAAACAACGAGGATCTGAAGTTTTGTGCTGAGCTAGAAGCCTACCCGCCGAGAGGAAAACGGAGAAACAGCTCATTCATCCAACACAACTGCTTGATCTCCGCGCAGAGATCCGGCCTGCATATATGCGTGTCGGTTAGTTAGAATATGCTGAGTGGAAAAAAGACGGCCCGGGCGCGACGCGACGCCAATCGGCAGGCGTTGTATCTGTTAGCAGGTTACTAATCAGTGGATAATTTAGCGTGTTTGCGCAAAAGAAGACTATTGTAATTGAAAATATGGGAATAAAAGAATGAATACTCACGCCGGTGGCCAGGCAGCAATAGTCGCACCGATGTGCGGCTAGTCAAAAGTTGCGTACGGACGATGATACGAACGCACGGTGGCATCCAAACCCCCAAACCAAGAAACGATAAGCATAAAAGCAAAAAGCAAAAAGAAGGAATGAGGAAACAGTGCACCCATCCAACGTGCTTTGCGACAGCTGCTGAATGTCTGCGAAGAGGTCAGTGTGTCGACAAGGTGGAGGCTCTGCGGGCGCGGTGTGTCAGTTAAAATGGAGTAGTGCGACGCAGTCAGACATTGAACGCCGCGCCGCGCAAAACCCCCACCGGCCGCGGCTCGCACCTGTATGTTCCCCTCCAGCTCCGCCACCTGCCGCGAAGAAGGCGAGATCCGCGGGCGGCGGGGTGAGCGGGAGTACGGGAACTGATGAGTGAGATTCAGAATGCGGGAGCGCAGGAGGGGATGTGGGAGGACAGGGCGTGTAGCTTGGACACCGCGCAGGCGAGGCGAGGGACGGACTACTTCCCCCTCCTTCAGCAGAAAGCGGCGCGGGAGTGCCAGCGCGCGGAATGGGCGGAGAGAGCGCAGTGGGATGGGGAGAAAGCGCAATGGGAGGCGGATCACGCGGAAAGGAGGAGCGAAATGGCAAGGGGAGGGGCGCGCTGCATGCGGAGTGCCCGCCGCAGCTCCGCGGATTCGTCTTGCGTTGTAGATACAGCTGTTATTGCCCAGAGTAGCGCAGGTTTGACTCTTGAGGGCGAGGACTTCTGAGTGGGGTTTAATTAGAATTACACACCTGGGATAATACCCGGTGTCGCCGAAGATTTCTGCCCGGGCCATCTGAAAGTCAACCTAGGAGGAGGAGGAGGAGGTTACCAGCATACTGAAGCATTTCCAATCCTCCTGAAATTCCATACGAAAAGGACCTTCAGTGCAACAACATTCCGCATCATATAAGAATAGTGCACCGCGTCGCGTCGATTTCCTTGAAGTCAAAAAGAGAGAGATATATACTGATGATTCAAATTCCGCCGGCAATCGCCGCTATTCCTGATGCCCCTGTCTTTTCGTTTCGCAGAGTTCCAGGGCAACATTGATTAAATGCTTCTCTTTTCCCACCACAGGCGCTCGCCGTTTTCAGACTCACCCACTGCCATTTCTGTGCTTATTTTGGAGCGCCAATCTTAGTCTGTGTGTAACTAAGTCGGCTGAAAACTTCTTCCGCTGAATCAAGATATTTATGCCGGCCCTTCACTCTGGTGGTCCAGAGAATTTCCCAGTTTTTTGAGCGACGGTGGGGCGCTTATAAATTTATCGTGTTTAATTTCAGTTGATTCGTATCTATTTTCACTGTGCTTCCCGCGGTGCAGTCGGCAGGTCATCTCTATTGACACGAAGAATGAACCACTTGTAGATGAATGTTCGAAGTTTGATTGACCCATTATCCCGGAACGTGCGCTGGAGTAGTCTGGCCACAGGGAGCCGGACGCCAACAAAGCAGCACACGTCCGGGAAATATGACTCGCAAAGAACTTTTCTTCCCAGCTGCCGCATCAAGGAAGCACTCGTGTACTTTGTCCTTGGCGACTCAGCTTCGAGATGCACGGGAGCTGACCACTGAATCATCCGACTGCCTAATGTCAGTCAATCTTCCCCACTAAATGAATTTGATGCTGATGAAAAGTCTCGATTGCACAGCGCTTGTCCTCCATATATAAGCACGAAGCTACCATTGTGATTGGAGACCCACCACGATGGCATCCACCATGCATCTCGACAGTCTCATCCAGTACACCACTTTAACGGCCACCGCAACCAAAGGAATCACACGAGCCTTCCAGGTTCCTTTCCTGGGCGCGACCGCCGCATTGACCTTGTCAATTGCAAAATGCATTGAAGTATATCTGTTTGTGGCAGCGGGTTGATAAAATGTTACTCATTGGAAGTATAAGTCACTCAGATCCAACAAGGATGAATGCATTAAGCTACTGGAACAGATTCATGAAATTCTATGCATCATAGTGTGGCTACATTACACATCGGATATCATTGGGGTACTTCCGACTGCGCTGCTGTATGACATCGCAAATTTTACAGAGTATGGGAATCCATCTGCGGCCTTGAATGATAGAATAACTAATATATATCCCAGGACTCTCCAAAAAGTTTACACCGTTCTGAATGCACAACAGCAAATGGGAAGGATTAAGCGACTGTTCAAGCAAGTGGACAATGCAGCCCGATTGGAAAGATGCACGCAGGAGCTAGACCGTGCCCTCGATATCTTCAAGGTAAAATATTACTATCTATTGTTTATGCATAACTGAACCAGACTTTGTAGCTTCACGCAACTGGTTCAACAAGTCTCAAGTGATGAAAATGAGGAAAGATGTGAAACAGCAACACCAAGAACTTCTGGATCTAGTGGCTGCTTATCCAGATCTCACCAATTCTGATCACTCTGTTTGTCTTTTGTTGATTCTTGGTTTTGAAGCCACTCAACTCCTATTTATTAGGTAACTGGAACCCTATCAAGCTTTGGAAACAGGTTGGTTGGCCACACAGAGGACATGATGATGTTCTTCTAATTTTCATTCAGCTCAAGATCTTTCTCTATGCTTCCACCATATCCCAATATTTTCAATGGCCGGGAATCTGAGCTTCAGCACATTGTTAATATCCTAGTACAGGATTCTGGCCGTATTGCGATCCTCGGTGCAGGTGGTATGGGCAAAACGAGCTTGGCAACAGCTGCTTTGCATAATGCTCAAGTGACAGCCAAATATCCCCATCAATACTTTGTTCCATGCTACTCCACTGCCTCTTGTGCGGAACTGGTCTCAGCCATCGCAGACCACATTGGCATTGAGAAAGGATCAGGCCTCTTGAAAAAAATTGCGCAGCACTTCACACATGCTCCTCCATCTCTTGTGGTTTTGGACAACTTGGAAACTGCTTGGGAATCCATCACATCTCGATCTGAAGTTGAAGATTTGTTGGCCCTCCTCACAGATGTGGAACACTTAGGTCTTTTGGTGGGTAAATATGAAGATGAAGACAACCTGCATGTATCTCAACTTGCTTTTAGATCACAATGCGAGGGGCAGAAAGACCAGCCAAAGTCAAATGGACTCATCCATTCTTGCAGCCCCTTGAACCTCTTAGCAGCTCAGCTGCTCTTCAAACATTCATGGATGTTGCTGACGACATTCATGAAGAGTCCATGGTCAAACAACTCCTTGATCAAACAGGAAATATGCCACTTGCAGTCAGCCTCATTGCAAGTGTTGCTGCCTATGAAGGATGTGACAACACCGTCTCCCGGTGGAGTTCTGAAAGTACCCGGATGCTCTCAGAAGGATATGACAAGAGATCCAGTCTTGACATATCAATCATGCTGTCGTTCACCAGTTCACGGATGACACCGGGAGCCCAGGATCTCTTGGGTGTTTTATCGATGCTCCCTGATGGATTGGGAGATGGTGACTTGTTTCAGGCCAAACTTCCTATTGCCAATATACTTGCCTGCAAGGCGACTCTTCTTCAGACATCACTAGCTTTTGTGGACAAAGACCAGAAATGCAAGGTCCTGGTCCCGATTCAAGAGCATGTCCTCAGCACCCATCCTCCAAGCGAAACATTAAAATTTGCACTACGCCAGCACCTGCATGGAATGCTTGATCTGTGGATTAACTTCGCAAGCCTCCACTCTACAGACATTGTCTCTCAAATTTCACAAAATTTAGGGAATCTTCACAGTGTTCTTCTGGATGCTTTGAGCACAGACTGTCCAGATGCTGTTAGAAATGCTCAAAGTATGCTGCAGTTAAGCAAGTTCTATGAGAGAACACAGGGTACTTACTCACCTCTCTTTCTCAAACTCGCCGGGAAAATATCTGGTTGGAAGGACCAGCAAATATTTGGGGAATATCAAATCCGGATCATGGAAGTTTCACATTTGGTGAAGGTGGTGGATGTTGAAACAAAAATTACATTGGGAAATCAATACTTCCACACCAGGCCTAAGCTCGAACAGGGTAAGAGACAATAATGTGATTGTCAATGTTGGAAGCTTATATTTGAGCAGCAAAATGGTACAACGCACTTGGTCACTATTACGAAATTTGGACCCCAGACAAGGCCGATGCCCTCGAGTGCTATAAAAAGGCGGTCTCCCTCTCGGATATGACTGGGAGCCATCACACAGTGGCACAAAGTGCTTTGTGTAGCATAGCCAATATCATGAGCAATACAGGAAACATCCTAAGTGCACAGCAGTATGCACAGAAGGCAGAGGAATATGCTGAGCAGCTTGGGGACATATATGCACATACCGCAGCACTTTATATCCAAGTCAAATGTCAAATGAGGAAGGCTGACTATCGCCAGGCACAAAGCCTCATCCAAGCAGCAAGAGACCATTTGATGTCTTGTGGTCTACAAGGCTGTGCTTTAGATGTATACATGGTCTTTATGCAGGCAGAAATACATCTTTTGAAAACACAGTATCTCGAGTCTCGTCAATTGCAGTCTGGCATTGCATCTTCATCCCTGCCAACAAGTTATGGGTCAATTTTGGCAAAATTGAACATTGCCGTAATTGATACTGCCACTGGGATAGACTCCGCACGGATTCATCAGAATCTTAATACCTGCCAGCTTCACATCCAGTCATCCTTGCTTGGGCATCAACGAAAAGAAACAGAACTTTTATGTGAAACTGGCTTTGCAGATCTGTATCTTCGAGATGGGGACCCCAAGACAGCATATTCAATGTTCGCCAAGTGTTTTACATCATATCGAGACACTTTGGTGGAACTAGCATTGTTTTGCGCAGAAAAACTGGCAAATATTTCGACCAGTATGAATAATGTCCCAACCGCATTGGGATGGGTGGGAATATTCCTTGCTCTTGCCATTAAGTCCAAGAACAAATTGCCCACAATGAAAGCCATGATGTTTTTTGGCCAGATTTGTGTTTCTCAAGGCGATGATGCAACAGCACTTAGCCTGTTTAATGTGGCTCTTGATGGATTCACCTTCATGGATGTTCATCAGTGGAGGGCAGAATGCATGGTCCAAATTGCAGACATCTCAGAGCAGAGAGGGGAACTCACGACATCAATTGAATTACTGAAGGCAGCAAAACCTCTCTTTGAGAGGTCATCCCAAGCTAATGATGTCGCTCGTATTACTAGGAAACTCAGCGCTGCGGAAAACAATCTGTGTGAAGAATAAACTAGTGTTCTAACTCCATGATGACCTTTGTTTTGTCTATTTTGTCCAGTATGTAGTCCAATTTATAAAAGGATTAAATCCCCGCAATATTTCTTTCGAAGGTATTCCGCAGGTAGCGATTTCAAGTAGCCCAATGGACAATATACCGTATAAATGAGGAGAGGGCAGTTAATTACATTTCAGAGTATTTCTCATTGAGACGTATATTGGGGGAGAGTAGCGCCACACAAGTTTTTTCTCGAAGCTCATGAATAGGCCCAGGAACTATAGTCGGTCACTGTGTAACCTTGATGGAGAGATCCAGTCCCTCAGTTTGGAACGTCTCGAGCTCGCGGAACGGTCCCTCCTCCCAGACCAGACGTTCGCAGTGGATTTCGAGAGCCTTGAGGCGGTGTTTTGATGGCTCCACACGCCAGCGGGACCATATCCACGAAGAGTTCCTGGTTGTGGAACCGGATGACAGAGACGGATAAGGTGTCGAGCACGGGCACAACGGGGACTACATCAGGTACCGGTGGAAGGCGGCCGAGCCTATGCAAAACGGAAAATACATATGCATTCCTGGCTAGGTGGATAGGGGGCGTAGTTGCAAAGTCACGAGAGCAGGTGTTTCCCGCAGGAGATGGACCAAGTCGAGGGAGGAAGTGTCGTCTTCACCAGGATAGGAATCGAAGTAGATGGAGAGTACCGTGAGATGGCACGAGGAGCGAGTACTAGTAACGAGGCCGGTTAATGTCCGGACACAGTCATCGGAGATAGTGGCATGGTTGAGAGCGGGTGCGAATAGCATAGAAACGGGTTTGTGCAAGGAGTGGGAGACGTTCCTTAACTGGAAGTCGCCCTCCACCACATTTGTGGTGTGATATAAAGTATCGAGCACCTTTCAATCCCTTGACTCGAAGCTGTACCGCTTCAACTGCTGCCACGGGAAGCTGAGGGAATGAGCATAGGAACGAACATCGAGGGCCACATCTTCGAGGGCCGGGGCGAAAGAAAATAAGTCCACTTCGACGGTCGTGTGTTCCACCTCGATGGGGTGCTCCAGGGAAGAGGTGGTGCATTGGAAGTGTACCTTCCTGAGATGGGGAAATGTAAAATGCTTCATCATCGCGAGCTTGTCGACGTAGTTAGAGGCCAGGGAGACGACAAGAATGGTCTTCCATTGAGAGGAAGAATTTCCTAGCTGCGTCATCAACGCAGCCAAGCGTCTGACTCGTCCTTGTCTGCGAAATAAATATCGATTTCGAGCAGGTGTTCAGCTGAACGAGCCAGCTAAGCCTAGAGCTTGCCTGGGTTCGTGCGAGGGCGAACGGCGATTGAGGACAACAGGTATGGCTACAAGATCGATATCGACCGCCAGGGTAGACATATGCTGCCGAGTAGCCAGGGTATGCGAGAGTGATCGGGAGGGGAGGCGGCATCCATAACGAGGGCGAAAATATCGCAAATGAGTTCAATTGGCAAGCGTCGGAAGGGGGACAAGACCAGCCTGTATAGTCGTATGTTTTCCTTTATCTGCCGGATTCTGTTTGGAAGCTTTTTGGTCGTGGGTGGAGTACGTCTGATCTCTTCCTCGATGCCCAAGATGCGAACAGAACCGTTGACGACATAGTTGAGCGCGGAAATTGTTTCAGCCTCTGAGGGTGGGTTGTTATTGAACAAATGGTTGAGAGATATAGCAGAAGTCGGGGTAGATTCGACAGGGGGACAGGAAAAAACTTGAGATGCAAGTCGGTTAGCCCTCAGTCGTCACTGGAAGTCAAGAGACCCACCATCGTTAGAACAGTCACTTTGCCACCGACGGCCCACCGTCAATAACCAGCCATAACAGCATCGTGCAAGAAATCTAACAGCCGGTGAGCACAGTTACGAAGTGGTCAGGCTGAGCATCCGGATACCAAGAACAGAGCCGGTGGATGGTGAGAGCCAAGACGAGTTGGATTGGAGATCAAGTTGGTCAAACATGCTGAGTCATTAACCCGGCTTTCGGCCCGCGGTTGCGGACATCGCTTTTTCGGCAACCACGATAATCCTCCCAGTCCAGGAGCGGTCGGATTCGGGCTCTGTCCGCATGCTGCGCATGAGTCTTTTCAGAAATCTTCACTGGATCGGGAAAAGGAACACCCAAAGGCTTGGGAGATCTCGGTCTGGTCCACTGGAAATTAGTCGCAAGGAAGTCGACTAAGTCACAGTCCGTCTTCTGTGGTCCATGCAAGACTGGAGTGGATACCGAGCCTAGAGGATACAACATCACTCACTATGGTCCAAGATTGAGCCAGATGGCAAGAATGGCGATCCTGGAATGGCTGTGGTGTATCTTGATTCTTGAATCACTTTCACCCCGAAGTTTAGTGCTTCCCGGACAGAGCTGGCTTTTTGACATCAATGGACGAAGGCTCAGTGTCTATCCCTTCAGATATCTCCTCATTGGCTCAAATTGGTGTGCGGCTTGAGACAAATGAGTTGGCCCTGACACAATTTTTCTTCTGTACCAGCTTTTTGCGAATGAGATCAAATTCCACCACTGGAACGCCTTCAGGCTGCTGCATCATGTCGCAGAGATTCATCTCCTCGGACTTGCGCGAGGATATCTCGCGATTTGGAGTGACCACGTTGACTAAGCCGCCGCTGATTCAGGTGTTCAGACGGTGTTTGCAAAAGCGAAATCCCGTCATTTCGCCACGACCCCAGCTGGCCCACCTTGATAATAAGATTGACAGTGGTGCGTGACAACAACTTGGATTCTTGATGAATCCTAAGATACGTATTATAACCGTTAGTGAAAATGAAGTACTCATCGACTGCACTGCCGACACTTACCTCACTCTCCTCTACCTCTGCATAAAGCGCAACATTTATTGAAACGGAGTTTCTGACGCACCCCACTAGTATCCCGCGGTGCTCTTGACTCCATCCACGTTCGCTAACCACGAAGGCCGAGCAGTTAGCTCATTATACCACCTGCAGTGGTTAGCCCCGCACGGAGAAATATATGACAAGTGACACCTGGCAACATTTGGTTTGCTAGTCATGATGGCGGATCCACCGGTCGCGAGAAAGGGGTCGTTGGGGAGATGAAACAGATCCGCGAGGGTAAGTTCCTGGAGCGGCATTCCTTCTCAGTTCGCGGTTAACATGAGCGTACCAAGAACACGTACATTTCCCGCAAGGTAGCGCTGCTTGCTTAGGATTGCGTCGTACGCATCGGGTTTCTTGTCCAAGATCGCCGTATTCTTGTCCACGATGGCTTGGTCCACCTTTTTCCCCATCCACCTGGATTCAGAATGATCAATACAAGGAATGCAAACACGACTAACGACGGGCTACCCCTTGAGGACTGTCTCCATCATGATTGCGCTCGCGCTGGGGTCGAAGTTTGCGACTTCGGCCGCTGCCGCCCGCTCGAAGACTGCGTTCGCCTTGGGCTCCGTCGGGATCAACTTGGACTCTGGGTACTTCGCTGCGAGGGTAGCGGCATATCACGCGTGTCTCGTACAAGATGAAGCCGTCGTCGTCCTAATCCCAAAGAGCGTGAGAGGCCGATGTGAAGGGTGCAAGACAGGCTACAAACGTCAAACAATGTAGGGGGTCTGGCCGAATGGCTGCTTCTTGAGGTATTCCGGGCGCTTGTGCTCCCCCTCCATCATGTTGACTGAGATTAGCTCAAAGGGGACTTGAAGCTCGTGCAAGACGGTGCCGACGCGGCGGGTGCACGTTGCTCTGCCCACCCCATAAAGCTTGAGAATGGCCATCGTCTTCAGGGGCAGATTTTTGGAGTCTTCGCTGAGATGTGCGGCGTGACTAACTGTATCAGCACTATTAGGTGTGGCCTTTAAAAATAATACGGGTGCCGGTGCGTCGAGGGTGACGTGGTATAGAGGCAGGTACTTTACAACATGAAGCTTGCACAGTTGTGTCTTCGGAATGGTTTCGGAACTTCAACATACACTTGGGTCATCGAGTCCTCGTCATATCAATGATTCACCCTTCACTCGCCGGGTCTGCCATAAAATAAATAAATTGAAAGTTCGCTTAGCGGTAACGCTTTGGATTCCCGGCGTTCATGAGTGGCCCGTGCCCCACGCAATATGATGCCGGTGGATTTGATTCACTACTGTCAGAAAACGGCCTCCCGACGGGTACGGTACTATTACAATAACGTGGGCATTCCGGAAAAAAAATACGCATCACAAATTTCTACAGAATGCTCCTTCACTGCTTCTGCTGGTTGACTACTTAATTTGATGTTACTTACACCACCATCCGAATGCGGGAACTATTCCAAGAGCCGAATAGAACAATTTTTGGGGACTCCACCGAACTATGTACAGAAGAAGGGGTAGATACTGCTGGATCGGAGATATTAACCGCTGAAGCTCCATTTAGGATGCTGTAAGGGTCAATGTTACAATATTCTTTGATTGTTTGAAACCCCTAGACGATACAAAAGCCGGAACTTGGAAGCCAGCGGGATTGATGCATCAACCCCGCTGCCTTTCATCAATCCTGCTGTCTCTCATCAATCTCGCAGGCTCTCGGCTTTCATTCGGAATCTACATCTGTAATGCGGTTGTGTCAGAGCAGCCTCGGCCATCGGCCATAATGGTTAGGGATTACTCTAACGCCAAGACCAATCGATGCAAGCAACGAGTGGACGTTGAGTTTGTTGAAATAAAGGTAGCCGCGGCCTTTACTCGGGATATAGCAGAAGACCCTCGCAAACGCGCAAGGGATTCATTCAACAACTACGGCCTAAACACACAAAAGGTGGGAACGTATCAATACGATTAAGGCGTGATTAAAGGTTGAGCGGCGTAGAAATAAAGAATGAAGGTGGCGACAGCGTTCTGTAAAACATCAAGTTGAACACCATCAATGACAGCGAGCGGGCGGCCTCGAAATTCCAACAGAGTCAAGGCTGCCCGTTGTGGGAATTGACAACAGCACAACATGTACAGGTCGCAAGCTGCAGGTTTTTCAATTTTGGCCAAAAAATCGAATTTCCTGTGATCTAATAAATAAATGTTTCTGAAGGCTATCATTATAGTATCAGCCAGATATGTACTCCTTTCGAAATTTCTGCGCTAAGCAGGCCAGTGTTAGGCCTCAGAAATAGTTTATACAACTTTGATCCGTCGGTTGGAGTTGCTTGGCGATTACGGCTAAGCCAACGCCGCCGGGTCAACAACTACCTAAAGGAGGACCCTTTAAAAGCTGCAGAAATGAAGCATATTTCACCACCCATCTCAACGAACACTCGCCTCTCAGAAACCACCCTCAAGAATAATGGCCATACTCAAGCTTTACGGAATGCCAGCATCGACGTGCACCCGCCGCGTCGGCACCGTTTTGCACGAACTGAAAGTCCCCTTCAAGCTGATCGAGGTCAACGTCCTGAAGGGGGAGCACCAGAGCTCTGCGTTCCTGGAGAAGAATCCATTCGGACAGATCCCCTATATCGTTCGTCCCTGTCCCATCCCTGCAGCGTCTGAATGAGCTCACTCATTGCGCCGTTAGGACGACGACGGATTCATCTTATATGAATCGCGCGCCATTTGCCACTACATCGCCGCGAAGCACCCCCAGTCGGGGCTGATTCCGACGGACCCTAAGGCAAACACCCTCTTCGAGCAGGCGGCGGCCGCGGAAGTCTCGAACTTCGACCCTAGCGCAAGCGTGATTGCGTGGGAGACCTACCTCAAGCCGTAAGTCCCGCCCATTGCACATCTATTCGTCGCGTTAATGATTCCGCTTCAAGGAAGTATTACGGGGCCCCGACCGACCAGGCCATCGTCGATGAGAAGACCGCCATCTTGGACAAGAAGCTCGACGCGTACGACGCGATCCTGGGCAAGCAGCGCTACCTCGCTGGAGATGTACGTATTCCCTGTTGAACGCGCTCATGTCAACCCTAAACTGAGAATGACTCCGCAGGCGCTCACCGTTGTAGATTTGTTTTTCATCCACTATGCTGCGCTCGTCATGGCTGGTGGATCCAATATCGTGACTAGCAAACCAAATGTCGCCAGGTGGTATAAGGAAATAACCGCTCTGCCATCTTGGTTGGCGAACGTGGATGGAGTCAAGAGCACGGCGGCGTACTGAAGGGTCGTAGCAGACAGGACATTCCATAAACATCACTGGCATCTCATACATAGGCGATGAATTGACGAAATCTAATTGTGAAGAAGTTATCGGGCTTGTGGCTGAAGATTGGCCTTTTTATGCGTCGTGAACTCTGGACACACAGGCATTAATTCAAAATTGGCGCCTCACTCTGCCCATGGATATAAGTAACACTGACAATTTCCTTCCTTTCTGCACTATACACCCTTGAACAAGTGAAAAAATATTGTCGCCCTGTAGTCGAAGGTCCAAGAACTCCAGCGCTCAAGGGGCGAAGGTAATTTAGTCACGTCAGAATACAATACGGGGTAAATAATCAGTATAGAGGGTACGCTGGGTGACAATTTAAAGTCGGCGACCAAGATCAGAATGGTGCCAAATCGGAGGCGGCAGAAGGGGCAGCGTTCTGAGCGGGTGTGGCGGCGGAGCTGAGAAAAGAGAAAGAGGTGACAGAGTCACATCATGATGATCCGACTCAGATTCACATCTCCTGCTTTCAACCCGACAACCAAGAGGCGTTATGAACGCCCAACACTGTGCTGCGATCTTGACCAAAGTCAAAGCGACTCCGCGCGCGGTACTTTCTTCTTCTTCTGAGTCCTGCACCGGCTGATTTCTACACAGTTTGTCGAGGTGGCTCGGCTCCAAAATGCGCAAGGGCTAGCGGCCTTGCTGGACCTCTCAGCAGTTTGGGCCGGCGCCGAGGCTTCGACCCTCATGGATTTGGGCATCGTCGACATGTTCTTATCGCATCTCCGCAGCGACAAAGCTCCACGGCTCACGAATATTCCTCGTGGGTGGCGGCAAGACGCCGACTTCGCTTACCTTTCCATCATGTCACTGGGCAGAATGGAGCCGCTAATCGACCAGCCTCAGTACCAGTCTCAAGTGTATATGGTACTTCGTGCGTGGCCTGGCATCTTTAAATGGGCATCGTACATCTATGATGCCCGCATCGCCTCCGAATCTGCCCAGGACCGCCGCATGTACCTTGACGGACTCGTCATGTTGCTCTACGTTTTCTCTCGTTTCAACAAGTTCATTCTTCCGATGCTAAACACCAAAGGCTGCGTGGAGTTGGTGACCAAGCTTTGGTTACTCGAGGATATCCCAGCCAGAGTCGAAAGCATAATCTTGGGAGCTGCCCCAACGGCCACGCTCGGCCTCTTACTCAAGATTGCAGATGCCCTCAAAAAAGGGGACTCGATACACAGGTGGATATTATCTACGACGGGCGGAGATGCTATCGCCATCGCCAAGCCGCTACTTCGTCGCCTCAAGAAGGCCACTCAAGCGATAAATCCCCAACAAACTGCACTCAACATTTCATGGTACATTGAATTGATCGCTGGATTATGTGGCGCCCATGACCCTTTCCGCCGTGTCTTGTTTGACCTCGGTGTCCTCCCGGTCGTGACCAGCTCCTTCGTCGCTTTATCTTGCATCATCGGGGAGAATCCAACTCGCGAGTGCACCAGCATGTTCGTTGCCTGTGTCGAATTCTTCTCACGTTTCTTGGAAAGCGACGACTATCTGGCATTAGCTCCGGCTATCAAAGCTGGCTTTCTCACCGCATTCCTCGACTTTACTCCCGCACTGAGCCACATCCCCGCAGAAACGGTGGAGATAACGCTGGACCTCATGCGAAATGTGATTCCACACTATCTCGTCTATCGTTCATTCATCGAAGCCGTGGAGTCCGCTGTCGTACAGTAAACTTGTTGGGGGTAAAAGAGAAAATTCCACACTCCCATCAGGAACTATCAAAATAAACACAAACACATCACGGCCACCCAAACATGTACCAATCGGGGTTTAACGAATTTCCAAATAAGGCAACTAGGCTCCACCCTGCACAGTCGTGCAGCTGCACTGCCGCAATGAGTCGAAATGACTCCCAGCACAGCCAAACACAGCAGTATGACTCTACGAACAGCCGCAATGAGTCAGGATGACTCCCACACACAGTGAAATGACTCAATGCACAGCTATGCACAGTCAAAACTGCCACAATGAGTCAGAATAATTTCCCGAACAGCTGAAACACAGCAATATGGCTCTGCGTACAGCCTTGCACAGTCAGAATGAGTCACTTTTACCCTAGATCAAATTCCCACGCCAGTAGTATATAAGGAGGAGCCTCAGGCCTCCCAAAAGCAGATAACCACCCACTTGTATTAGCTACGCATCTCAATCTCAAGCGAATTTTCATACGCATCCTCGAATTTCTCAGTTTAGTTCGAATCATCTACCAACCACCAGCACCGAACTTTGAATTTGAGTTATCTCCAGCAACAGCCGTCTTGAGCAAGTTCACCTGAATTGCCTGAACCCAGCACGCCGGACGTGTTGCACTTTCTGGAATCCACTCTATTAGTCATACGAATAATTCCCTTGCGATCTAGGGAACAGTCAGTCAGTCATACGAATATCACCCTTGCGATCTAGGGTAGTCATACGAATAATTCCCTTGCGATCTAGGGAACAGTCAGTCAGTCATACGAATATTACCCTTGCGATCTAGGGTAGTCATACAAATAATTCCCTTGCGATCTAGGGAACAGTCAGTCAGTCACACGAATATTACCCTTGCGATCTAGGGTAGTCATACAAATAATTCCCTTGCGATCTAGGGAACAGTCAGTCAGTCACACGAATATTACCCTTGCGATCTAGGGTAGTCATACGAATAATTCCCTTGCGATTTAGGGAACAGTCAGTCAGTCACACGAATATTTCCCTTGCGATTTAGGGACAGTCATACGGAATTTCCTTGCGATCTAGGAACAGCCAGCCGAACAAACCAGCCTCACGAATTTACACGAATTAATCTTCGAAAGCACAACTTACCCCTAACACTTTTCACACTCGACACCGCGATGGAAAAGCTGAAAACCCCGCACTACCGAGCATTGATGAAGGCACCGCTGATGAAGGAGATATGGGTGGCATTCATCACTCTTTTTAAGAAGCGTCGGGCTTTCCTCCAGCAGGCATATGATGCCAAAGATGCGGGGTCGAAGGCGGTCTGTGATAACGTCAAGGTGTGGACTCGCGGTCAAATACATGAATGCTTCAATTAATCCCTTCACAGTGTCAAAAGACCGATCTGAAGACCAAATTGAAACAATGCGCGGCGTGCAGAGTCGTCTACTATTGTTCTCCAGACTGCCAGAAAAAGGAGTGGAAAGCGTCGCACAAGAACAGGTGTCCAGCTCTGAAGGAGGAATATTCCGGTCAAACCATTTAGACTCTCAATAAGCTTGAACCTAATTCCCGGATTTCCTGCAGGCCATCGCGAAAAGGGGCGACCCAAAACCGACATAGCGTTTGGTCATTCTCTTGCGGGCAGCGACGCGGACAAGAATTTTGCGTTTTTCCACGATCTGGCTGATCGTGACTTTCCCGATATCCCGCGTTCGAACCTCCTCCTCGTCATAGACTACACCAAGATGCCGGAAGAGTACAGTATAAAGATCATCAAACCTGGCTTCTTCAACCACCCGGGGGTGACTTTCTCAGCGGAGGACGCTGCTCTCGGGGAGGCCCACTTCCTGGCTTTCATCAATCAGATGAGGGCCAACCCGGATGCGACCCTCGTTCAGAGTCTTATCCCAAGTGGTGCAACGGTTGAAACTCTGATCACCCCTATGTCGCGACCACATTTCTGGGAAGACAAGAATACGTACAGCGGTAGCGATGACAGTGAGGAAAGCGATTTATGACAACGGAATTGCAGAGCTTTCCGCCAAAGCGAGGTTACTGGCCAATATCTACTTGATTAACATGACAGATGTGAATTTTCTTTTACATATCTGGGGTATAATTCAACTTGCTACAGACGAATGAGTGATGTGCCCGCAAGTCGTATCACATTCTTAGTCCTCCTGCGACAGGTCACAGCTGATGTGTAGAATTGCGAAGTATACTTAGTTCACAGCGTGAAAGCTGTTAAGCTTGCTATAAATTTCGGAATGCGGGGAGTGTGTGGAACTCACAGGACCAACTCCAGAAACCTGGCGTTCTGCAAGAAGAGTAGTTGCTTCCTCCTACTCGGTCTCGAGGATGCCTGTAAGTCGATTTCCCACGGCGCTCATTCACCAATCATTCGCGCCAATTTGTTCTGGTTCTGGCGGGAGCAGGTTTCTTCCGCGGACGGTGTTTCTCCTGCAGATTGCGATCAGATGCAGAAGACCTGGCGTGCCGAGCCATAGAGGATGGAAGGAAAGTGCGACCGGCACGTGAGGCGTCACTGACTGCTGTCGTCGTCGCGTCGCAGCGGCGGCATTTTAGAGGGGATCCTCTCCGTACTTGTGGGCTAGGCTCTTGTACAGTATACATATGTAATAAAGCTTTTAAAAGTAGCAGAAACAATTTATTTAGTAAATTCACGCGACATGGTTGTGATGGCAGCTACATATCACATTCATTTGGAGTAGAACCATTGGCCGATTGGTCCCATTGGATGCGCCTCATCAAACGATTAATTTTGAGCATAAAATTTTGTATTTTGGTGGAGAGATGACTGAGAAACAATTCAAAATACTGAATCCTCGATACATTGCCCAAAAAAGTTGTGATCGTGTGTTGCAAACTGCAATAAGTTGTAAGTATACAAATCATAAAATAAGTGAAGTCCGTGAGAGGGGTAGAATACCTCGGAAGATACTTGATAAGTGTGAGGGATCCTATACCTAGTTCACCGCTCTAATTCGCTCAATGTCTGCCCGTCTCAGATTAGCCTCATTACATAACGACCTAAATATCGAATCCTCCTTGTCGAATAGGTTGAGCACCGTGTCAAATTCAGCGACCTTGCCTTCGTCCATGACGAGAATCCGATCATAATACGCTGAAATAATCACGGTCAGATTGTTGCTGAGAATAGGCTGCTGAAAATCGCTTACCAATCGTGTTCAGACGGTGGGCAATGCAAAGCAACGTGGCGGTCGCAAACTCGGTTTTAATCGTCCGCTGCAATTTCGCATCGGTCTCTGCATCAATGTTGCTAGTGGCTTCGTCCTGTGTTTTGTGTTAGCCGAAATGAGTGCCACGTAGGATGATCGACATACGAGGACGATGATAGAGCTGTTTTTGACGAGCGCGCGACATAATGCTAAGAGTTGCTTCTCGCCAGCACTGTAGTTGGACCCTGAAAGAGCTAGGTCATCGGTTGCACATCGGGCCGTGACGGTAGTGAATAATACCTTCATCACCAATAGCCGAGTCGAGGCTGAACTTGGCGTCAGCTACAGGATCAGGAGGGGCTCCTTCTGGGGGGAGAAGCCAGGCCCTACGTAGCGCCGATAGCAGTTCGGCGTCTGTCTTTGCGCCCTGTGGATCTCTGACGGAAAGGAACGTCAATGGCGGTCGTCTCAGACATTAGACATGCGTACAAATTTTCTCCCAATGTCCCAAGGAATAGAACTGAATCTTGAGGAACCAGCGCGATATTACGTCTCAGAGCGTCTAGACCGATTTTTTGAATATTGTAGCCGTCTATCTTTATTTTTCCACTTTGCAGCTCGACGATCCTGTTCACCGAAAGTTGATCAACAAGGGATTGATATCAGCCTGGCAATCCCCACCGGAATAGGGCCTGCAAGAGTGAACTCTTCCCTGAGGATGAAGGTCGTTAGTCACAACCAGAGGAGGGGAATACAAAAGAGGTTCACCTGCGCCTGTGCGGCCTACAACGCCGACCTATGAACAATGAGCGACATGTAGAAAGGAGGCTTGCCAACATACCTTCTCGCCAGGTCGTACACTAAAGCTGACATCTTTAAGTACCAAAGGCAGGCCTGCGCGGTATGACATGTCGACATTGGTAAAAGTGACTTCGCCGCGGTCTGGCCAGGAGCTGGGGGGGTCTTCGGGCGTCACAGTGTCGCCTTCAGCGGGAAGCTCAGCGTAGGTAATCACACGCTCGACGCAATTCATGTTTTGCTCATTCGTGGCGAACTGCGAGACCATTTGCGCTACAATGTATTCAGTCAGCCAGTGCGGCTACGAAGCCTCCGAATGGCTTACAGAAGATCTGGGTAACTGGTTTACGGTAAGCCGAGAAAGTACTGAGGACTAATGAAAGAACCTACTGCCTAAGCTGTAGGAACGGACGACGCCAACTTTGCTGGGCTCGACGCTGTTGCGTAATCCGGCAGCGAACAGACCGATGCCGAAAAGTAGGAGATTTGCTAAAACGTCCAAACGAACCGCCAGCCATTGCTGCAGGGTGATAGTCATGAGGTATGCCCTGTTTTCGAGGTCCAAGCCCGCCTCAGCGTCCTTGATAGCTGAGTCCTAGCTATAATTCAGTGCATGTCGTGAAAGCACATTTGCCACAAACCTGTACTCTATATGCTCGGATAGTGGCCAGTCCGGTCAGCGTTTCTGGGAGTTCGAGAGTCAGCTGCAGGGGAAGGACGAGGTGATGCAGACCCACCGGAAAAGGAAGCATATAGCTTCGAACGCATCAGCGAGTCTAGACGCTTGGTCTCTACCGAGGATCGACGATAGTAGACCGATACAACGTAGTAAATGAGAGTCATGGGGGCGAAGATGATGCCCAGGTACAGGAAGGTGTAGAATACCAAGGCAACTGTGCCGAGAACGGAGGTGAAGGAGCCGAGGAATTGCGAAAGTGTCAACGCCAGTTGGTTGTCCAACGTCTCCTGGTCTTTGACGAGACGAGACACAATGCGACCTTGAGGATCCACGCGTCAGAAAGCGAGGAAGGTTGATGAACGGCGGCACCTACCCATCGGGGTCGTATCGAAAAAAGAGGACGGCGAGTGCAAGATCGAGCCTAATGCAGTCCTGAAGAGATTCGAGCTCGCAGCCAAGGCAAGTAGACTGTTGATGCAGTGAGGATGAGGTGGGGACTGGAGAGGGGACCACATACGTGAAGGTGAAAGTCAAGAAGAAGGTGAGCAGGGCCTGAGCGAAACCAAGAGCCGCGTACACCGCCATGTATTCGCCTTGGTCGAAGCCAAGGGTGCCGCCAGTCCAAAAGCTCAGGAATAGGTTGTTACCGACTGCACAGAGGAGAGTAAGAAAGGAGCTGAGTTGACAGTAAGGGACCGCTGAAACGGTGCACCCAAGTATAGTCGTGGAAAGTATAATCTCAAGATATGTGCAAGACGCACACAAAATGAACTACACCTAACACACACACACACTACTACTACTTGACTATATTGGTGCTTCTATAACTAGGGTCCTCTCAATCAGAATTGAGTTAGATGAACCGTAGACAGTTGCAATAAATGACTATAGATCTAACTGTGCCCTTTGGAATAATCACGAGTATCACTCGAGAATCTTGACTATAGTCTCTCACAAGAGAAACACTATCTTTGGGGTGTTTGGATGGAATGAAACACAGTCGCGAGTGTACTTGAACAACTCCGACAACTTAAGCCACACTTGGACTGAACTTTACGTCACTTGAGACCGTCTTAGACTTTACTTCTTGGTACTTAGACTGCAACCGAACTCAAAGGAACGATATCAACAGCTATCCTCCGTCTTGACACTTAGTCGCAACTCTTAAAGGACCACTTCGGTACAGACTTGACTGTTTCTTATGACTTTCTTATTCAGCTTACTTTGCTGGGACTTTGGTTATCAAACAACTATGTTCTGGTTCTATATATATCTTTGCTAAAAGTAGTACAACTTCGAAATGTGTTTAAACAAATCTCCGCGTAAAACCCAGACGTGCACTGACCCCGTGACCCACAACCAATGACGACAATAGTCACGGCTATAGTAGCTGGGAGGAAAATACAGTCCAGAATCGCGTTATTCTACTGAGACTTTATACTAATTTACAATCTATTTTAGTACATGCCAGATAAGGAAAATGAGTAATAGAAATGAGGTATATGGTCCTTTTATCCGTCTATCAACCGCGTTTGATCGGAGATCTGCAGCCTGTGGCCTATAGGATTCAATTCCGACAGTCTAGACTAGTTCCGAAAGTTCCGGAGAGCCTTCAGCATCATCTATCTTTAGTCAAGGCAAGATCCGGAGCGATCTAGACCGCCTTGACGCCATATTGCGTGCTTTCGACCTAATCATGACAACCACATCTTTCATGTGAATGTTTGATCAAGTCGTCGGATCTTCTCGGACTTCATCGGGAATCCTCGGATTGACTCACTTAGTCAACTGGTTCACCATCTGACATGTGATCACACTCTCGGAGCTCGCCCGAAGGTCTGTTTTGGTAGTCGCGACTCTTCCATTATTCACGACTGTTTATCTGTGCCTGAGAATTACTATTTCTCATACGACTTGGAGTCATGACTATTATCTTTAGTCATGACAAGACTATATTGGCCCAAAATCCCCGCTAGAGGTCTATGATCTTTGTGTAGCAGTGTTTAAATAAATACGGATATTCATACAATCTCCTTGGTATGGTTTCTAGTGATCCTGCGTGATACCGCCCTCACATATGAGTTATGGCCACTATCAGACGACTACTCACGACTAACTCGCTGAACACTGTACTGACCCCACATTGTTTAGAGTATCGTATACAGTCGCAGTATGGTCAATCCTTTGTATTCCATCACATCTTTGAGACTCAATCAGCAGCTCGGAGCTCACTCTGACTCTAATTGTGTACCACCGAGCGGTAAGATGATCGGTTTAGACTGAGTTTCGCCAAATTGTAAGCGTGTTTTCATTTCAGCCGTCTCACCGCCGACCTTGAGCGGCCTGTGCAAGCAGAAGCAGAATAAGGATGAGGAGACCCCATCTTACCCCACCCCCGAATTTCAAGTACTTCCTGTAGGTCTCCCATTCTACAGCGCCGATATTTCTCTCCTCAATCTGCATCAATGCGGCTTGAGTGGTGTCCACGCCGCCACGCTCATCCGCCATGATGGCCGCCTCCTCGCCGTTGACTTTCGAAGCTATGGGATCCCCTTTATCAAGGTTGCCATAATCTTCCATCAGCCGCGAAAACACGACACCATTTGCCATAAGATGCTGAAGGGGAGTATCAATCAATCGCCTGTGAACAAATGATAAGACCGGTGCGCACTGCGTAAGTGCCTTGCTCTCTGATGACACCGTTATCCATGACATAGATGTAATCGGTCTTGTCAAGGACGTGGAGTGCGTGAGTGACGAGGATACGGGTGCGATTCGCGAGGGGGCCACTGAGGAGGCAGTTTTCCAAGATCGCCTTGCCGACAAATGAATCTACGGCGCTGAGTGGGTCGTCTAGCAGTACGACGTCTGAGGGCGAATAAGCAGCCCGAGCCAGCGAGACGCGAGCCTGAAGAAACGCTCCAAATCAGCGTCGGGGCAATCAAAGAAAAGTAAGAAGCCGATACCTTCTGCCCCCCAGAAAGATTGATTCCTCGCTCGCCGATCTGTAATCTCGTTTAGTTCACTTGAGGCCATCGAGAACCGTAAGGACCTACCTCAGTCGCTTCGCCATTCGGGAGCATTTCCAGATCGTGCTCCAGACTGCAGGCACGGATAATCTGACGGAATCTGGAGAGCACATTAGGCGCGGAGAATCGAATACTGTGGCGTCACATACTTCTCCTCGTCGTCTTCTTGCCCAAAGACGATATTCTCCCGCAGAGTGGCGTTCTGGATCCACGCGCTCTGGGGCACATACGCTGTTGTTCCGCCGAACACTACCTACAGCCATTATAATGAGAAACAAGTCAGGTGCGTTTCAGCGCAGGGTGTACCGTTCCCGCCGTACGCCGCATTTCTCCAATCAAAGCCTGGAGGATGGAACTCTGCGAGCCAGTCCCATTAGCGAGACCTTGACTAACTTAAGGGGCGCACACACCTTTCCAGAGCCCACCTTCCCGACGATCGCGACAAAGCCGCCCTTGGGCACCCTGAACTTGAGGTCCTTCAGCTCGAAGGGCTTTTCGGGTTCGCTCGGCGTCGCTGTCCCCGACTTTTCGGTCCCCACGCCAGCTGTCGGCAACACTTCGCCCTTCTTCGCCTTGTCCTTCTTGTCCTTCGCCTTTCCCTTCTTAGCGTCTTGCTCCTCGAGATGCCCCGCCATCTCCCACGTGAAACTCGCATCGACATGGACCGCATTCTCCAGCTCGGTGTCGATCGGATACGGATCCTCCAATTCCTCAGCCGTAAGCAATTTCCCGATCCGGGCAAGCGCCACCACTGCGTCCGAAAGAGAGCCCAGCACGAACGGGAAGAGGACGAGGGGCACCCGTATGATCTTTCGCGCGGACAGTAAGCGCCAGCACACGAAGGGAAGATAGATGAACGTACGTTGAAGAGCTGCAGAGAGCTAAAGATGATGGTGATGTTGAGCTCGTGCCCGCTCAGCGCATATGTGATCTGGTTTGACCCCGTTACCCTTAGCTATACATATAGAGGGTGCCGAAACGCACAAACGACAGAATCGAGGCGAGAATCGGAATGAACGTTACCAGCGCCATCAGAAATGAGCGCGCGATGCTGTAGTGGCACAAGGTATTCGGGACATGCAGCGAAAATGACAGACGAAACTAACTGACCCCATATTGCGCACGGTGGCGATCTCTCGCTGCCGCAGCGTCCCGATCTGGTGAGTGTAAAAGTCCTCCCAAGCGTAATACTTGATGAGCCGAATACCCTGCAGTACCTGAATGCGCGGATTGAGCTCTACGTGACGATTTGATAGGTCAGAACCACTCACCTCGTTCGTGAGACGTACGCGCGAATCCGTGATTTCGACACCCATACTCCGTTGGAGGAACATGATCCTGACGAGGATGTACTGCAGCGGAAATCCCAGCAGCAAGACCCCCAAGCCTACTAGTCCCGAATAGCCGAGCTACAAGGCCGCATGTCAAGCGTGAGCAATGAGGATGCAGACTGCGTGTACATTACCAAGAAGGAGTCCGATGCCGAGTAGAATCTAAATGATAGGTGAGTGGGAGAGAATAAAAGCAGTAGGTTAGGCACCTGGATCGGGGACACCCAAAAACTAGAGAAGTCAGTTGGGTAGTCTCGATAAAACAAGAGTGGAACGCACTTATGGCCGAACATAGCGTAGCGATCTAGCCTCGTCGAGTCGGTCGATATGATGGTGGTGGTCTGGGCAACGCTGTGCTCGAGTCGGGCGCGCGCAGAGAGCCTGCAGACTTTTCCGAAACACGGCGCCGATGATGCCCGTGCGTACCGAGAGCCCGAGAGCCATCAAAACTGGAAGGGATGGGTCAGGAGAGCTGTTTAATATACATGGGCGGAAGCCGCTTACTCTGCTGTGAGTGGTTGGTCATGAGACTTGAGACCTCTGCGAACATGCTTTAGTGGCACGAAGGAAGGTGATGCGAGAGGCTTACGCTGCATTGCGAGAAGGCCAACGGCAAGCCCAATGCCATAGCCGATGCCCTGTGGCTTCGGGAGCATACCTGACGCTTTTTGAGCGTCTGAAGCGTGGTGGACGACGTATGACTGCACTAGCCAGGACAACAGCACCTTGTTCAACAGGGGAGTCGTCGTCTTTAGCGTGTCTGGGATGTCTTTGAGCCTAGCAATTGTGAATGTGTGACCGACCGACCGGCAAGTAACTTGAGCAAGCCTGCCCACCAGACGCGATAGAAGAATGTCGCATGCAAGGCGCAGAATAGCGACTGGTCATATTGCGGCTTGGGCTTTCGACGCCAGAAGCAGGGTCTTTCGGGGGGACGTGTGATCCTCTGATTTCTCTTTGACATCGGTATCGACGAGCGATTTTCTAGACGTGGATTCGCGGTTCGCCGAGCGGAGAAAGGCCGGCCGCTGATCGGGTGGGCATCGAGCATAAAAATGGGCCTCTAGCGCGTCCGTCGTTGGGCCAGTCAGGTGTGGTTCAGGCAGTTCCCATAAATCTGTCCTAGTTAATAAGCAGCCGCTCGAGGTGAAGGAGCTTGACGCAGATGAACTCTGAGGCTCACCATCTTTCTCAAGAGGTCGCGAAAAACCGACGTCGAGGAAGGGGCTCAGCCAATGGAAGACAAGCTGGGAGAGATATCTGCGCCAATGTTCATCTAATTTTTCTTGGTGAAGCTAAAGAACATACGACGCTGAATTCTTGGGCAGGATCTTGCCCGCGCCAAAGGCAGGAGGTGCAGGAGGCGGGTTGAAGGGATTGGAAAACTGCATGTGGTCAAGCTCCCACTTGCTGTTAACTTATCTTTTACATTTTTGCTGTGTTGAAGTTCGGAATCGGTTGCCAGCTGACTGAGTACAGTAGTAGTACTACTAGTGTCACGGTCGTTTGTCGTGAGTAGTCAAGAACCTGATACTTCTTAAAGAAGTATGAAAGAAGTCTTCTTGAGAGTCGACATCCATCAATGATGATCGATGATCAACGCGGCAGTCTATGCCGTCGCACGTGCTCGCCCAGTCGGCAATTTTCTGCTTAGCGAAAAACGACCAAGGGGTTCCTGGGTTCTCAAAAATCGGTGGTCGCGAAATTATGACCGTCCTAAAAGGCTCACCCCAATGGTTTGGTGGGCGGGCATGGTGTGAAGTGCGGAGTGACATCTCTTCCCTGGCACGACATACTTCCATTTTCCCCAACTGCACGAACAGGGGGCATTGCTGGATGCACCTGTCTAGCATCTACACCATTCAGATTTCTGATGCGTTCGCTACTGGTTAAAACGTCAATCGCGTCAGTCGTGATGGTTGTGGTACCTAAGAACCCATGATAATAGGTGAAAGGCCAGGTCCGCCGGCGGACAAAAAATTGAGAATTTGGGCCCAAACCCAGGTCCCGGACGGACAAAAATAGTGACTTGAGGCCAAGAATTGCTGAGATTAGAGCTGAGAAACCGCACCAATAATATTCTTATTTATGGCTCAACCGCTTGTTACGCTGCCTGTTATAGTCCGATAGTTCTAAATGACAAAATGCGAGGCGGAAAACCTCTTAATGGATTATATGTGGCCGCGATATGCTGTATTTAGTCCCGCAGGGCGGAAAAAACCCTTTTTTTTTCGTAGGCTAGGTCCAGGACGGACAAAAATCTAGGCAATTGGCGCAAAACCTGTGCGGACAAAAATTGGCCATGGCTGAGTTCGGGACCTGGCCTTCCCTTCTATTATCATGGGTCCTGATGCCTATGTTCTCAAAATTTGCCCGATTGAGGAAATGACATGCCCGATTGGGGTCGGATCAGCAAGCCCAAGACTTTATATACTTGGGTGTCGATTGTCCACACCCGTCATATGAAGACTGATGCTGATCTTCCCACCAGCCCAAACAACTTGTAGGTAAATCAACCGGCTACACTGGCATGAGTTTAAAAGCAACATGTTGAATGAGTATGAAGTTGCAAACTACCCGTGTCACATCGCTTTATTATTTTCAAACAAAATGCCCCTGCTGAGCACTATCTGCTATTATGTACTAGTTCGTGCGTTGTCATGGTTCACTGTCAAGACATTCTTCTCTGCAGCCACCGTCTCTGGTGCTGATACCGTCCCAACGGACCGTTCCACTCATTTTGTACGGTGTCTCCATCATCATCCTGCGTTAATCACAGAAGCATCTAATAACCTTTTTTGGGGGGGCAGTTGCCCCAACCACCCGAGCATGAACCACGATGGCTGTGTTCTCTCGGCCACCCGTCCCTCAACGAAGCGGCTCTCGTTCTGGATCAGTTCTAGATTCGCTTCCAAATCCATTTTCGGCATGTTGCTCGCTGAGATGGGAGCTGTACTGAATTCATCGGCTTCCTCAAAATTCCCTTACCTCTGGGCGACTCAGAGAGAACAACAATGTCGTAGCCGCGACTGTTGCAAAGCTCAAATCGGGGTGGGACTTCGTCATCTTCCCTGAAGGGCATTCGTCCACCAACCACAAGATTCTGCAAGTGCTCAACGGCGCCGCCTGGACCCTCATGGAATATTCGAAGACTCACCCATCCGATCTGCAGCCTGTCATCATTCCTGTCTGCTTGGTTTACTCGGACAAGAGTACCTTCCGTAGTCGTGTAAGTCCTTTTCTCATGATTAGTCGTGAATTTATTGTTGAACCGTGGTTGAATCAATAGGTTCACATTACGTACGGGGCGCCAATTGGCCTTGAGACTCTTTCGAATAGCGACTCGTGGAAGGATAAAATCTTCGATCCCAAAGAGACCGTCCACCTCCTCACCGATCGCCTTAGAGCTAGTCTTGTCGAAAATACTCTCAATTCTAAGGACTGGTGAGTAATTAATTCTTCATGTACTGGTACAACTCACTCATATGAATGCTGAAGGGAAACTCTGAACGCCGCCGTCATGGCCACGAGCCTGTTAGAAATTCAGGGTTTGGCGCAGGACTGGTCGCAGCAAATTCAACAACTCATCGTCACTCTTTCTTCTTCCGACTCTCACGATCGGAAACTCGCTCTGTCGAACTATCATTCCCTCTTGCAACACTCATTGTTCATCGACAGCGAGGTCTTTTCCTCCCGGATTCCGCTTCCATTTCTGTTGGCATCGGCCTTCCACCCGATTTTTCTACTTTGCCTCCCACTCGCTCCTACATACCTTTTCGCATGGTTTATCTCGTGGGCGGTGACACCAAGTGGTCGACCCGAAGGTGTGGGCCCACATAAAAGTCTTTTTGGCCAACGAGTGTTCCTTGCCACGATCACTGGGGCATCGGTGGCCATTTGCGCAGTGGTAGGATGGCAACATCTTCCTACAGTATTCACCGTCCTATTCGCGGAGCTCTACTTTCTCCATCTCGCCATTGCGGATGCTGTTCATCTCCAGTTAGTATTTTCTTATAATGCTCCCATGGTCAGATCAACGTGTCTGACATGAGATATGTCCAGTTTCCGTCGAGCTCGAACAGGCTTTACCCTCCTCATCGCCAAAATGATTCAGTCGGCACCATTGGACGCATCCGAACTTGTGCGGCTACAGAAACCTATCACGTACAAAAGAAGTCAATGGCTCCGCAAGGAATTTGAATCAGATGAAGCAGACAGCGTGGAGGTGGATATGTTTACGCGTTTACGCGTAACGAGATGGCATCTACAAGGAGCGTTGGACGCTGCAGAGGAGGTGGTGGCGAGTTTGCGGTAGCCATGCTTTTAGTCACAGATATTGTCAGGCGGACTTCAGGGTGGTATTAAAAATTTGGACCGTAGCAGTTCAGAGAGCCGCGCGCGCATATGCATAATCTAGAAATCTAAGCGAGACAAAATGAAAATGAGACGCTGCTCGGAATAAGAAGGGAACCCATCAGGAAGGGCCTAGGCCTATGGAGCCAGGTTTTTGAGATCAGCGACCTGGATTTGATGAAAATTTAAACACAAGGCGTTTCGGACGCGAGTTTGTAAGTCGCAATTAATTCTACGATGGTATTCGGCGATCGTAATGCAAAGACCTCCACTGACGCTGCATGAGATAACACCGGCTCTCAGGGAATGAAATGCACATATCTATGTGGTTTTAGATTGTTTTCACCGACGTGGGTCGTGCTTGTTGCTTGAGACGATCATGATGCGCCTCAATGACGCATGAGCCGGTGAGGATGCATCTTGGTTCCGCCCGCCCATATGTACATCTGATGTGTTTGATTTACATGGCAGTCGTTTGAGGAGGTTCTCCAGATCCGACTTTTAGAGTCAATGGGCAGGGATGGTTGTATGGGTACGAGGACACGGAGGTAAGAGATCGCCAGTCTTCGTTAGTGATCCAATAAGTAGTCTCTCTAGTGGCGGAATTGTCCTGAGTCTCATCCTAAGCAGACACAACACTATACCCCTGAACTTCTATATGTCTTTCAGGGAACCACTCAGCTTAGAAAACATCACTTAAGCGAAACACTGGCATAGAAAATCTCTAAGACTTCATACGTATATTCGGCTAACAGCAAAGTTGTGGGACAATAATAGAGCACGGCAAAGGTCATTCTTCATTCTGAGTGCAGCATCAGGCTGTTCACCTTCAGAAAAACATTTTATAAGGTATGATGAAGGAATGCATTCTTCCGACACGCAGAGTTCAACTCGAAGCTTCAGTAATATCCATGCAGGAATTCAAAAACTGGTTACGCTTCGTTGAACCAAACAGGTGTTTCCGTTTGGATTATCACTCATGTTTCAGCTCACAGATGCTTGAATAGGGGCATTGTTTGTGGATGCTTGAGGCTTTTATTACGCGCCGGACGGTCACGGGATGAGCCACTCTCTTCCAGCCCCAATGTCGACGATTGTCGAGCGCCCCTTGTCCGTCTTCCGCATGTCTGCATCCCCCAGCCTTGTCCCCCAGCGACGAGCTCTAGAAGTCATTGATGTGGATTCCTTTGAGCCTGATACAAGACCGGCGCAAAGAAGGCGCACAGAGCGCACCCCGGATGTTATCGCGTCCACCTCGGACGTTATCGAGCTTCTAGACAGCGACAGTGAGGATGAATTGGCTTTGAGTGCCACTGCAGGCGAATCAGGAAGTAGTGAGTGTCAATTTTTTGTGGAGAGGGTCGTCGGGGCTGGTAACTGTCAGCGCGGCAAGCAGATGCTCAGGCTGCGATTCGGGATGTCCCACCTCGCAGGCGGCCCCGCCGAGAGCAGCGCAGACACTGCTCAATGGCGGAAATTACGCTCTTGTACTTGATTACTGATCATTATTCAGGTAATCGTACAAGCGATGGACAAGCAGTAGCTAGCGGTTCAGGGTCCAACTCTAGACTAGGTGTGTGTGATTTCCTACTGGGGGAGTCGAGCACACGGCTGCGCAACAATGACGACGAGGCGTTCTTGCCAATTTTCGCCGCAATAATGCCTCCTTGGGCAACCACCCTCCACTTGTAGCCCTGCTGCAGGTCTCCTCCGTCCGACCTGCGTTAATTTTCGTGCCCGTTTTCTGACCTATTGTCAGCCCAAGGCTCAAGACGGGCATCGTTAGGCGTGGCGGGTAGTTCTACTGCACGTAGGCACCCATTTCTTCTTGAGCTCTGTTCCTTTCCGTCATCCATACTTTTTTGTCTTTCCAAGTATGTCCTTAAATTCCGACACTGACTATCCTCTCCCCAGGACATCGCCGCCGCTTTTTCTCCCCGCCACCGCAAGTCGGCCTCGACCACATCCCTCCTGTCCCACCCCTTCCCCGGCGTTGGAACATCCCACACGTACTCATCCCACGTCCACGAGGGCCCCGCGTCGGACCGCCCCCTTCGTCTGACCTCAGCGATGCCGAGCTGCACCTCCCCGGTGCCTACCTACCCGATAACATCCCCGGCCCCGTGCGCCCTTCCTCCCGCGGCTTCAGCATCGATCTCTCCGGACCCACGCCCCCCCGCCTCCCCAGACACCGACCCGATTCTGACGAGGATTTATTTGAGTTCCGTCCCTCCCCGTCGGCACGCCACAACCCGCCCATGGGCCTCGGCGGCGCGCTAATTTCCCACAACAACGCGCGCCTCGCCGCCGAGCGTGCGGAGCGCGCGCGCCGGAGCGAACGACGTGCGGCGGGTGGACGCGTGCCGCCGGCCGTAGCCAGTGGCAGCGGGTAGCAATAGTCGCGCAGACAACAACCCCGGGCTCCTGCGGCGCCTCGCGAGCGGGCTGAACGTCTTCCGCGGGAGCGCCTGGCGGGACGAACAGCCGCAGAACGAGGTCGACTTCCTCGCGCTCGCGCGTCCGTGGGCCGACGACGAGGATGAGCGCACGCGGGACGACGCGCAAATAGCGCTGGACCTGTATTTGCGCGACCAGCGCGCGCAGCTGATCGCGCATGACCGGCGGTTCGGGCACCCCGCGCGGAGCTTTGCGCAGCGCGAGCTGGCGCTGCTGCGTGGATATGGCGCGGGCGGGCGGGAGCAGGAAGACTACAAGGCGGAGTGGACGCACCCGGGCAAGCCGGACCCGGGGTTTGTGTTTGACTTTGCACCGGCGGAGATTGTGCCGGCGGTGAAAGGCAAGGGGAAGGGGAAGGAGGTGGTGATCGACGTGGACGCGGAGAAGGAGAAGGAGGGCGTGAGCACGCTGCTTGTGTGCGCGCAGTGCTTGGACCCGCTGCTCCTGCGCGCGGATGGGATTACGGAGGGAGGGGAGGACGAGGTGCGCAGGCGGAAGGTGTGGGGGCTGCGCTGTGGGCATCTCATCGACGGGAAGTGCTTCGAGGAGCTGCGGAGGCCGGTGGAGGACCCCGTGCCGGAGGAGGACACGCCTGCTGTCGAGGCCGATACCAGCACCAGCACCGACGCAAGCGGGTCGAAGGGGAAGGGCAAAGGGAAGGGCAAAGCGCGCGCCGTTTCGCCGGAGCCTGACGAGGACCCCGACACCAACCTTGCTGCAGACGCATCCTCCCTATTCAATCCTATCCGCTCGCGCCTGCGTTCCCGTGGCTCTGCCCCGATCCCTTCCCTCCCCGGCGCCTTCGAGATCGCCGTCCCGTCGCCGCCCAGACCCAAGAAACGCGCCCCGCCGAAACGCAAGGGCAAAGCCAGACCCAAGAAGCCCGTCGTAGAGGCAGTATACCGGTGGGTTTGCCCTGTTGCTGGCTGCGGGCACGAGCACGTCAGCGAGAAGATCGCGGGGGTGTGGTGTAACGGCCAGGGGCTGGGTGCTGTGGGGGTGTTTGTGTGATGCTTGCAAGGACGGTCTGGTTTCTCTTTCTTGACGGATACTGGATAAGCGGGAGGGAATGGAATGTCAGGGACTTGCTTGTGGGCGGTAATTTAATGTGGGCCTGCCCCCCCTGTCGCCGACTCAGCACGTCGGCGAAAAGATCGGGGGGTGTGGTGCAACAACCAGGGGCAGAGCGCTCTGGGGTGGGGCGTTTGTCTGAATCACTGTGATGTTTCCGGTGTCGTTCTTGACGGATGCTGGATAAGCAGCAGGAGGGAATGGAATGACAGGAACTTGTGGGTGGTAATTTAACGTGCTCGTGGGGCTTGAGGGCCTCTGCTTTCTCCGCGGTTTAATCTTAATTTCTTGTTGCTTCAGTTGTGCGTTTTGGCCGGTCAAAGCGATATATCCCGATGACGTCACTTTTGATGCGTTTGTCTTTTCGTCCTATCCTTGCCGACTGGGCGACACAGGTGCTGCACATATGCACTTGACGACTTTAGACGCGAGCAGTAGCGGACCTGTTTGCTCTACTCAGTGCCCTCGGGTATTTGGGACGGTAATCAAATGTCGCAATTTTCTTTGGTCTACAAATTCTTCCACAGAATAATACATGGGCTGGTGGCTATCAGACACAGAAACTGTTGCTGAACTTGCTGTCCTTTGGCAGATTACGGGGTGCAAGCATCATGTGCATTTATTCAGGCTTCAAAATCAGGTTTCACGGGATCGTGAAGCACAAAAATAAATCACCGAGAAAGAGGTCGGCTTCAGTCCACTCAGCCCTTTTGAAATTCTAGACTGGTAAAGAGTCTATTGAAAATCGCCCTCATGCTCCAGGTCCGTTGCACACTGTCATTGGATGCACGCCATCATTCTTTTGCTGAATTTCACCTTATATGAACAGAGCCCCCAATCTTTTGTTGCGACGAAATCGATTGGCCCAGTACTATTTTTCTTCGCCAGGGAATATTGCTTTGGGACTATCAAGCTCGAAAGCAGCCTCGTTGGACCGCTCCTACAGGCCTCGGGATCATATTTTTTTGGACCTTCCCTAGGTCTGTTGATACGATCAAGGTATAATCGCACCGTAGCACAATGGTTATGCGAGTGGAGTGACTTGATGCTACGGTAATCCTAAGCGTTCGTGTTGCGCTCATGTTCGAACCTCCTTCAAGGAGAATTCCCTCGTGTATAACCAAGCTAGCGTTTGCAATCAACGATCGGTGTTAACTCTCTTGAAATACGCTCCCTACATGCCTCAGTCAGTTGCACACGAGCACACAACGAACTATTTTGTTATATCTTCCCTTTCATGTCAAACTGTAGTACTTCTGTCAAGGTTCCGTTCACTTCCCTGGTGGTGCACCTTGTTGTAGTTCAAAATTTCGAAGAGTCGACTCGGACAAGCCCAAGTCTATGAGTTGTGCTTGCCAAGCTTGGGGAGTAGTTTATATCAACCGCGAACCGAGAAGGACGTTCTAGGAGCTTACCCCAGCGGATCTGTTTTTGTGGCCTGCGCTGCCCAGCTTGAGATCGGCGGATCCGACCTTATGATCAGGAAACCAAATTTTGCCAAGTGCGGGCGATGCATCATTTATTTCCTGCGCGCTAGTCTGACATCGTTGTAGGTGGTGCAAGGAACTGATCGCTCGGCCCTCGTGGTTGGCGTAACTGGATGGAGTCGAGAGCACGTCGGCGTACTGAAGTTCATTCGACACAGATATGGTTTGAAATGAGCGTTAAGCATGGCTAGGGTGAGAATTCTGGAATCCCTGTTAGTCAAAATATGCGGATGGTAAACCAGTGGTTTTCGAGATCAAGAAGGAATGCCCCTATACCAAGGCTATCAAGATAGAAGTACAAGGGGTACATAATGAATATAAAAAGATCCGCGCTGACCTCGCCACTGGCGCTAGCTGGAGTCTTGAACAAGTCTTGAAGGTTACCGATTAACATCACCCGAATCTTGACTTCTGTGTGTTCGTGAACAATCAAAGCTCCGTTTTGCTCGCCGTTCAGTAACACATATGACGGGCCCGAATCGCCCGAATCACGAGAATTTGCGCCCAGCAGTAGTACAGTGTCTGAGTCCAACAACTCTCGTCGTCAGAGTCAAGTCAGAGTCGCGATTGGATATCATTGCGCCGGTCGGAGAACCAGAAACCGAATATACAATAGAAGCGGATCCACCACTCCGATTCTCCATAGAACATTGGCACGAGCATCAACTTGGCGAATTTTGAAAGTCGTCGCAACTCGCTTTGACCGTCCAATTAGAAAGTTGTTATGTAATCGCGGAGTTTGAATTTCGTCGCGATCCATGTTCAATGAGAAACGCGTCTTTTACAGCTGTTTGCGAAATTGATGACAGTCGGCGTTAAAAAAAAACAAGAACAAAGTTTTGGTACCAACGGCTTAGCCTGCTGTTTCCGTTGCTCTGAAGGGTTTTGAGTAATTCTTGTTGGTCCCATTGACATTTTACTATCCCAAACTCTAAGTTTCCGACCTTGAACGGGCCAAAACCAATTACGGCAAAATCCTGCGCTAAATGCCGCTGATTGACAAGCGGCCAATACACACAAACACATCGCGTGTTCCTTGCTCTCGCCGCTTGCTCGCCGCCGCTCCTTTTATCTATCCACTTTACTACAATCTTCCGCTGGACCATGTCTCGAAAACAGCTGAAGAGATACCACGTGGAGCTCCCGTATATCCAAACCAAATCCAAGCCAATAGCAGTGGCTGCAGATCCAAGTGATATTGTATCTGCTCAAGCCGTCGCTTCTGGATGCAATGCCATTACTCGCGGTGGATTCCCTGAACAAAAAGCGGCATAGACTCGGGACCCCCGCCGCCGTCACTCGAGGACCGTGTCGAGGCGTTCATGCTGGTAGGCACGCTGGAACACGACATATCCCGGCCGAAGGACGGCCTGCACACGTTCTGTGAGGAGCTGCCATATTCTGGCTGGCCATAATTATATAAGTACCTTGTCTGACTCCTTTCTTTCAGTTTTGCCGCAAGTCTGCCAGCCCAGATCGCCAATGAATAGCCACGAACCTGCCACAAGTGCGCCCGAAGGCGGTATTCCAGGCACCATTTTTTTTGCCTCAAGCTGACCGCCTTGAGTGAGAGAGTATCCATTCCTTCTGCGATCTTGCCACTCATGATTTCCGTCAATAGTAGGGTGTGCTGTTGAAGGCTTTTCAATTCTCCAACTCGCCGTTCTCCGACTCTGACGACTCTGCGACGACGCACGCACCACCACATCCCCCGCGCTGGGACCCGCCTCTGCAATTGTTGTAGCCTGTGCCCCCGCGAGCAAATCCGCCTCTGCAGGGCGGGGCAGTTTTGTTGTCGCCAAGGATGACTTGTCCTCGACGTGGAAGTACGTGAATGCGCTGGCGGTCCCGCTGCCGAACGCCTGGCCGCCGTCGCGCGCATTCTGACCGCCCTGGTGCAGCCCGGGGGCGGACGGGCGGTTGTCCACCAATGAGTTGTTCCGGTCTGCGAAGCGGCTGAGCTTGTCGGATTAGGAGGACGGTGCATAGGGGAGTTCGATGACGAGGGGCCCAGCCACCGCCGGGGTTGTCGTTGAGTGGGGGGGGGAGCGTGAACGAGGCCATGACCCAAGCTGAAAATTTTAGAGAGTGGGACGACTTGTCTCTGCGCCGCCATGAGGTCAGTTGGCCAACAGTCTCACTTGTTCTTCGTGGATTGACATTGCGCAGTGTAGTCGAGGAGATCGACAAGACCAGCCCGAGCTCGATCTCGTTATGTGGGGCGCGTCGTGTACGAGACGGGCAAGCACCGCGAGTTCGGAGAAGACGCTGGGTGTCGACCACATCGAGGACGACAAGTAGCCGCGCATGAAGGGCGCAGACGGCGAGTGGGTCGAGCCGGACGAGCAGAGCGCACCCGGAGCTCATTGGTACTGTGTGCTGTGGGCGAGCACGATCCTTGTGTATTGACCTCGCGTGTATTTTATTCATCCATTCTCAGCCCATATATCGAGGCCTAAGCAGGGAAGTATCTACTATTCAATATTTGATATTGGCGCTCCAGTTACCCACTAAAATAAATCTGATGAGATGGGCTTCTACTTCGCTGCGGATTCCTCATGTTCTCCATCACAAGCAATGTTATTTGAAGCGACTGCGGAGTCCAGCCGGCGTAGCCCCTCAAATCGACAGTAAACCTCCGGAGGCCCGTCATTCGCTGCAAAAGGGAAACTGACATCCAACCGTTGAAGCCCCAGTCCGTGAAACTCAAGTGTACGCGCCGCACGTCCTCTCGCAGGCTCGCCGCGCTTGAAGTTGGCCAAGGGGTGAAATAGAAGGTGTTGCTCCGGTTCATTAGGGGTATAGATTCCAGGTAGGTCTAATAGGCGTGAAGAAGTAGCAACAATATGAGATGTGGCAGTGAGAGCAAAGGGACGCCCGTGTGTTTGTGGGTATTGGCCGCTTGTCAATCAGCGGCATTTAACGCAGGATTTTGCCGTGATTGGTTTTGGCCCGTTCAAGGTCGGAAACTTAGAGTTTGGGATAGTAAAATGTCAATGGGACCAACAAAAATTACTCAAAACCCTTCAGAGCAACGGAAACAGCAGGCTAAGCCGTTGGTACCAAAACTTTGTTCTTGTTTTTTTTTAACGCCGACTGTCATCAATTTCGCAAACAGCTGTAATTTGAATCCTGCGCGGCGAGAGATTTATAGGTGCGTATGAACATCTGCCGCTTTATATTCTTGATGCTCCTTCACTGGCTCTCAGTATGAGATCGCAGGAAGTGATGTGACAAGGTGACTGATGCGTGACCAGCTGGAGCACTGTTCGTGCTGAGGATAGAAAAAAAAATGCAGAAACAATCAGATATAATCTATTTCAGAATAGGTACGATTTGGGCAGGTATTATATCCTCAGGGTGGCAGAACCTCGAGCGTACAATGAGAATTCAAACTCCGCAATTACGTAACAACTTTCGGACCCCCGCGATGGCTAACAAACTTTAACAAACGAGGTACGCTCCAGGCTCCACGACGGGACTTACTTCTTGGGCTTGAAGCGAGAATCAGCGATGGGACCATTCTCAAACCCAGCCAGTTTACCGAATCACGATGTGACGTCTGTTGAGGGTGGATGGGGAGTACCGTATTATCTGAGCAACGTCGGTTGTATTCTCGGTGGAACTTTATTAATTCTTTTTTTAGGGCAGTTCATGTGTGCAAACGACGGCATTACTCCTCCTCTAAGAGTTGTTTTGATCCTGTTTTCTCCCGGTCAAAGCGAGTTGCGACGACTTGCAAAATTCGCCAAGTTGGGTTCTCTGATGCTCATGCTAATGTTCTATAGAGAAATGGTAAGTAGGAGACAATGCTGACATCAGAACAATGTAAGTTTCAAGCAACGCCAACGACAGGTTCAAACCACTTCCAGAGTAGAATCTCCCCATACCGAGCATCGTTCTCCCACAAGGCCTGCTGTGCACATGCTCGCACCGCAATGACCGCCCCCGCATTAACACCCTCCCACAACTCGTTGTCCATCCCCACTCGCGGGCCGTCGTACTGCTCGTAGCGGTCGCGAGCAACCGGGTTCCCATGTGTCCTACGCCAAGTTCCTTCGCCGTCGGAGACCGATTCTTTCTCATCCTTTTTGGCACTTCGCTTGCTTTTCCACGGCACCTCATTTCCCGTAATGGCGCCGTCAACTCCACCTATAATATCCGTTTCATCCTGGGCAGGAACACCAGCATTGAAGACACCCCATTCGAACCAGCTGTGGCATATTTCCATCGGCGGGGAAAACCATCCCTGGTCCTGCGACAGCGTTACCAGCTGTGCCGCAGCGATCTGCGTGACATCCAGCGGCTTCGTCCAGAACCACACGCGCGACACGATGGGCTCTTCGTCGCGGGTTGCGACGCGGACGAAGATGCTCTGGGGCGCGCGCTGGGTGTGATACCGGTCAGGCACCATGAACTCCGCTGCATGGACTACGAGCCGCACGAGTTCGGCAGGAAGAGGCGGGCGTTGTGATTCTGCTCGAGTACCAGATAAGTGTAAGATAGAATAGAAGTCGGCGCCGCGGAGAAGAGCGCGCCAGACTTGGTGGTACAGCAAGAGTTCGTCCGCAGATATCAAGGGGCGCTGTATAAGTGCCTGGTCGGTTTCGTTGCTTTTATGAGCCCACGAGTCCCCCAACAATATCATAGGGTTTCCTGGAGCGTAGATTCGGGTGTGTGAGCCAGAAAGAGCGCTTCCTCTCGCGGCGTAGAGATACATTGGTTCAAGAGGAAAGCAGGCGAAGAGGGACCGAATAATATCGCGAAAAGGGCCAAATAAGACCATGCAAAGCACTGGCAGAAGACGGTCTAGGACTGTGCGCCGTGCCCGTGGCGGGCACGGCCGTCGTTTCGACGGGAGGGCGACGGGCAAGTCCGTCCGCATCTAGTTTATTCATTTGTCCACGGACGGAACAACGGGCACAGTCAACATTCGATAGCTCTCTAACATGCGTAAAGCCAAAATGCAGATAGCTGGGTGTCTTCTTCATCGTGCCCGCAGTGCCAGAAATGAACCAAGATGGAGGAGTTGGGGAAGAATTTGTTCGTGACCAATTGGTGACGCTCCGTCATTCACACTTCCTTTCCACTCTCTTTTTATAGCAGATACGCATCAAACACGTCCGCTGAGCTCCCGCCTTGCAATTATTCGTCGGTGATACTCACCAGTAGTGGAACCCCCCCGATACATCGTGTGAGTCCTCTTGCCTTTCAAGCCTACAGTATCTTATCAATGTGCTAGAAATTTGTTGGATTCGTGGCTCAGTACATCTATGATGATCTACACAGGCTGCTCAAAATTACTTGACCCCGCACTTATTCTTTATATATGTTCCTTTGTGGACTGAAATTCAGCGATGAGGCTTTCTCCGGAGATAGGTTTTACCTCTGCAGCAGGGACGAGTCGGATAACAAACCCTCACTGATGTGTGTTTATTGCCAACTTATTTGTTGAAACCCGAATATCATTGACAGGTTGCCCACCGAAGCGAGAATTGTTAAGGTGGGTTTGGAGCTCGATCCTTCACATATTTAATGCCACTCTTTTTCTCAGCTAGATGTCTTTTATTGGGTCTTGACATTCTTTTGTCCCCAATGCGCACATCGGTCGAGATAACCGAATCACAGGAATCAACCTAGCTTTGAGGCCATTGCTTCGCATGACAATACGAGTCCTTAGTCCTTTTTTTCTCTCACAGATTACGTAGTTCCAGACCTTGATTAAGCATCATATTCCGGGAGGGAACAGTACCACACGCGTACTATCGAATAGAAGAAGCTACAACCCACAGCGAAATCACTGGGGGTCGCGGAATACCTGAATTTCCCAGAATAAAATCACCACAAATGGTGCTGTAATTAACCTAGAAACATGCTGTATTCCAGGTAGAAATTGTGAAATCCAGGCACCTATGATTCAGGTAGAAAAGGAAAGATACCAGGGGGGCAGTTCACGACGTTTTGACCTGACTCTCAATCTATATCATTCTGAACGTTGTTTGGGGCCACTGAATCCGGCCTAAAACGGGTGCTTTTTCATGCCAAAGAGCAGTGAAACTCAATGCTATTCATGGTGATATCTACACATGTACCTGCTACTACGGTACACTAATTCCCTCTGACGCTTCGGCGCTGCTCGGCATGATTACAACACAATTCCATCAGTCCTATCCACGCTTATCCCACCCTATCGTCTTGGTCGTTATTCCGGCTGCCGCCGTAGTGCTTCATGTGGTAATATGGATTAACAATACTGAGCTGAAAACGGGTTAGCTGAGACGAAGAGGAGAGTTATTATATTACGAACGCACCATAGCAAAAAGTTGGCACTAACTTGAAGTCGGCCCGTCTAGCATCAGTATTGATTGCATGAGTAATTATTATATGTATGGAGTCGTGTAAGCAACGACGTACCTTCACCATGCATAATGCTCTCTTCGCATATGGAAATGGGTCGAGAAAGGGCAATGCAGAAGACGGCGCTCAAGTTTGAGTAAGAATTGGCTCGGACGACTCAGCGGAAACCGACTTACCGAGAAAGAGAAGCTCTGGATGTAACGGGAGTGGAACGGCGTCAACAGCGAGCTATGCACGAACGGTGGCGACGATCGGCTAGGGCTAGGATGAGGGTGTGAGGTAACGGAGTCGAGGGGATGGTGGTGGTTCGAGTGAGGGATACGATATGCTGCGGAGTGGAGCCGGTGTTTGTTTGGGTGAAGTAATGACATCATCGTTACGTAGCTGTAGGTTGAAACCTGTTCGCAGGCAGGACTACTCAATGTAACTCATATGGGCCTCATCGAGCACAGAAACACAATGTGCGCAGCGGAGAAGTATCTGGATCAACAATCTATTTAATTTCCTTGAATTCAGCATTTTTTCACCTGAACTTATTCACGGTATTTTACCTTGAATTTCCCTGAACTTATATCATCCGGAACGAAAGTACCTGAATACAAAAGTACCTGAAAATGTTTTCAGTTTATTTCGTAGTGAATTGTGAAAGTCAGGCACCTGTTGTGGGAAATTCAGGGGGTTCTCCGACCACAGTGAATGGCCCTAACCACGGAACACTCCGCAGTCATAGGTAGAGGACGATGAAGAATACCGAACCGAAAACTAAAAAGTAGACTACCACTTGCAATTAAAAACATAATCCTTGAATCCTTGAACACGTACAGTAGTTCAGAACGATACTACAAACAATAAAAACAAATAACGAATTATCTGGTCAACATTCGGATCATATAAATAGACCAATCGGACCTCTCATGATAACCACCATCATCAATGTCCTCACCGTCTCAACAAATGCATCTAACACCGTCTGCCGCTCACTCGATGTATCGTGAACTCCAGCAACGAACAGAGGACAGACTCAAAAACCACCTTCCCACCGACCCCGTTACTCACACAAACAAAACATTTCGAATTCAACGCCCCGATCCCGACAAAGTCATAATCCTCACCAGCATGGAACTCGGCTGCCCCACACACGAGCCTTACGGAGCTCTGTATCCTGTAACAAGAACAGGAGCAGGACAAATCGGTTGCGGTGTGGCTATCGCCTGTTTCGGAGCCCATCGAGGCATCATAATACCTTACGGCTTTGGAAAATGTGATAGGAATGAGGGAACAGCCGTTATAGAATGCACGGACACGGGTTCCATTCATCCGATACATATAATCACCGACTACCGAAGAGTATACTGGACAATGAAACCACTACAAATTTCTAGTGAGTTAGACCTACATCGCCCTTTTTTTTTTTGACAAGAACTAGAACCATCCACTCGAAAACATTTAAAATTCATATCATATGTACCAGACGACACGAGGAACGGCGACGTAAACAAGAAAGGAAGACAATAAGCTACAGTCCCCAATGCGCACACCGGTCGAGATAACCGAATCACAGGAATCGACTACTTTACCGGGCGGGGGCAAGTAAAGCCTGCTATGGCTCGGAGATAATGATGCAAGCCAACAGAGGTTGGCAAGTCTAAATCGTTATAAGTTTCTAGTGTCTCTCCTAGCCAGACGCTTTAACAATTCTGTGTTTGTTGAAGAATTCCACTTCCACAAGTTTTGCTTTATCTGAAAAGAAAATGCCCCAAGATTTTTGCTTTTCAACTTGGTAGGTTCTGTGAGTGCCGAGAGTTTTTTTTTTTTTTTTTTTTGACCTTGGTGAATAATAATTTTACTTCCGCGATTTCTTTGCTCTTCATCAACTATTTGTCAATGTATGCCTACAGCGTGCCGCATCTCACTTCAACCTCTACTTGACCTCCACCACCACCATGGACGCCCAGCCAACGTCTGGCAGAAACGCTCGCAAGAGACGCAGATTCAATACAAGAGTTGAGCAACGCCCAAAGGGATTTGGATGGAAAGGGGGCAGGCTAGAGCAGCTACTGCAAGTGCCTTTGGACATTCTCTTCGAGGTTTGCAATGGTATCAGACTCGCCCTTTGGCCGTACTCACCCGCATTCTAGGTTCTCTCACATCTTCTTCCACTAGATATCCTCCTACTCGCGCGCCTCAGTAATAAACTACGGTCTGTATTAATGCACCGATCAGCCTTACATGCGTGGAAGACGGCGCGAGCCAATGTTCTTGGGCTTCCGGGTATGAAAATTGAGGTGTTTATCACTGCTCTAGTAATTAATGGATGCTCAGACCCCCCGGCGGAAATGTCTGAGCCAGCGTGGGCAGATCTTGTATTCGACCGCCATTGTTCTGTATGTCCACTTCTCTTACTCGACGACAAGTAGCACTGATCTCGCCCAAGGTGTGTCTGGCTAAAGGAATTTGGGTTATTCAGTGGAGACTGCGCATGCGGTTATGTAAACCTTGCAACGACACGATATGGGTCCTTAGCAATAGCTAAAGCAATTTGAACTCACCGTTTCCAGTGTTGCGGAGGCGAGTTTTGACGAAGAACACCCATATCTGGACCTGGATTGGAGCGATGTTTCGCACCGACAACTTCTCATTGTGTCCCTCATACCCACGGAACGCACCAGTCAGTTGAAGGCTTTTGGTGCAGCAGATGTGAAATTCTTACATATGGGCAGAACGCAGCCGCCTGCAATATATAAAATCTCAGTTCGATGGCCCAAATTGCACTCTTCTGGCCACTACTGATTCGGCTACTCGTCAAGCTTTCATCTCAGAAAGCCAAGATCGGGTAAGGGAAATCGATCCAGTTGAGCACTGTTGTAATAATTCTATATCGATGGCTGATTGTCGGAAACAGCACGCCACGTTATGTGAAGCCTGGCTCAAAGCTTTCTCTCAATCTATGGCCGATACTCTGCGGGTCACACGACTCGAGCGGATCCGGGCCATCCGGGAGAAACTAGAAGCCTTGGGGTACGTGAAAGACCTCGCGAGTTTGGACCGACGCTTATTCGAAAAGCATGACTTAGTCTTCCAAGCGCAGCCTTTGACGCCGCTTGGTCAGTTCTTCATCCATTTGAAGCTATTGGCACCTAATCAGGATTCTTGCGCAGTCTGGAGCCGCATCAAGGATCCGCTCATCCGCATGATGGATGAAGCGAGAGAGACGCGGTGCAAACTAGAGCACGCAGCACTTGTTGTTCAACAAAAACCCACGGCCGTTGCTGTCTTGCGGCAATTCAAGTCTCAACGTATCTCAACCCCACGCCTCTGGCCAGCTTTTGCCTGAGGCCGCCGATTTCTGCGACTCATTCTAATCAATTAAGAACATCCTTCAGTCCGAAATCTGCCTGAATGCCGCGACCTCGAAATCCTCAACTAATGATTTATATGCATCAATTGAGGTCTCAACGATAGGAAGTACATAACATGCCAACGCAAGGTAGGTAGGTAGGTAGATCACAGACATGTTTCCTAATTACATCCTCGATACTCAGATTTATGTATGTAATTACGCATAGAGGTCTGGATCAAGCGCCATCTGCTCGCCGCCCCGTTGCGCTCGTCTTCGTCTTCGGCCCACGGATGTACAGGCGCAGGGAAGCCAACCTCGCAAAGTTACGGCTTCTCGTCTCGCCAGCCGCGCCCGGGGAACATCATCCTTAGATTCATCAACCCAGAAAATTTAGAACCGGGACTATCGGAGAACCCAGCTTGGCGAAAGTCGACGTCGCAACTCGCTTTGACCGGCTCGTCAATTGCTGAGAAAACAGGACTCTTGGAAGAGGATTAATGCCGTCGTGGCCTGTCCTAAAAAAAAGAATAAAAAAAGAGCAAAATGAGTGGAGCAAGGCGGGCTGATTTCAGCTGCGGAAGGCACAATTCCACCGAGAAGACAACTGAAGTTACTCGGAATCAGATAATACCGCTACGCTATTAAACCACATTCCAACGGGAACGAATGTCATATAGAGCTAGGTTGCCGACAACGCAAGTGTTTGCGTTTTTTTCACCGTAGGCGTATTGCGCTCCAGTCTCAGTTATAAACGCTCGGCACAAATGACGCCCGTTCCCCACGTTCAGATGGCCGTCGTTCCGCTCCGTTCCCTTGCCAGTGGTTGAAGGTGTGAAATTTCGACGAGTCGACTCGGACTGGCACAAGTTATGGTACAACCCATAATTCAACCATAATTTATAATAACTGACTTTGAAGCCTAAATAAATTTACACTCTGGAGCGCCTGTCTATGGTTGGAATACCCCGTCCGAGATCGTGAAGCACAAATAAATTACCGAGAAAGAGGTTAGTCTCTCATAGACAGACGCTTTAACAAATGAAGCTCGTACATCGCTAGAAAGAGGTCCATGTGTGTGCACAACAAACAGATTCTATTGAGAAGCCCGGTTTCTCGGAGAAACCTCCCGCATTAGGGAATATTACCATCAAACACCGGACATCAATCGGCGACACCGGGGGACGCTACAAGTTCGTTACTGACTTGCAGGCACCGTTATTATTACCAGGGAAAAATTAGAGAGTCATTTAGACTAGTTAATATTGGTTCTGAGTTGCAATGGGCTTACGAAACCCTGTTATGGCACAAATACGAGATATCTCCCCCTGTGATGGGATCAAACCAACTTCAACCCAAGTTCGGCAAGGCAATTTGACTTGCTTGCTCTAAGAATTTTAGAGCTCTAAGAGCCAGCGGGGTATTCATTAAACAAGCATGAAACTTTTTCCTGAGACTTATATGAGCACCAGCTCGCAGGTAAGGTCGTGATACCAATTACAAGGGCTGTGATTCTCAATGAAGAAATATAGCCTTGTGAAGTCAGTAGCGCCTGTAAAAAATCCGGGCGAACACACAAATTCATTCCCAAGCCACTAAAGGCCACATTATGGGGAATTGAAGTCCAGGACTACTCAAAAACCTAGGCCTGAGTTCAGCGGTCGCCGGCATCAATGATCTCACACCCTATTTGGAGGGCTCCTCCGAATTTGCCGAGAATCCAGTAGAATAATCCCAACGAACACGGTCTTCTGCCAGTGCTTTGCATGGTCGTGTTTGGACCTTTTCCTAATCGGTCCTTCTTCACAGTTTCCTCTTGAACCAATGTATCTCTACGCCGCGAGGGAGAGCGCTCTTTCTGGCTCACACACCCGAATCTACGCTCCAGGAAACCCTATGATATTGCTGGGGGACTCGTGGGCTCGTCAAAGCAACGAAAGCGACCAGACGCTTATACGGCGCCCCTTGATATCTGTGGACGAACTCTTGCTGTACCACCAAGTCTGGCGCGCTCTTCTCCGCGGCGCCGACTTCTATTCTACGTCATACTCATCTGGTCGAGCAGAATCACAACGCCCGCCTCTTCCTGTCGAACTCGTGCGGCTCGTAGCCCGCGCAGCGGAGTTCATGGTGCCTGACCGGTACCACACCCAGCGTGCACCCCAGAGCATCTTCATCCGCGTCACAACCCGCGACGAAGAGCCCATCGTGTCGCGCGTGTGGTTCTGGACGAAGCCGCTGGATGTTACGCAGATTGCCGCGGCACAGCTGGTAACGCTGTCGCGGGACCAGGGATGGGTTTCCCGGCCGACGGAAATATGCCACAGCTGGTTCGAATGGGGTGTCTTCAATGCTGGTGTTCCCGCCCAGGATGAGACGGATGTTAAAGGTGGAGTTGACGGCGCCATTACGGGAAACGAAGCGCCGTGGAAAAGCAAGCGAATTGCCGAGAAGGATGGGAAAGAATCGGTCTCCGACGGCGAAGGAACTTGGCGTAGGACACATGGGAACCCGGTTGCTCGCGACCGCTACGAGCAGCACGACGGCCCGCGAGTGGGGATGGACAACGAGTTGTGGGAGGGCGTCAATGCGGGGGCGGTCATTGCGGTGCGAGCATGTGCACAGCAGGCTTTGTGGGAGAACGATGCTCGGTATGGGGAGATTCTACTCTGGAAGTGGTTTGAACCTGTCGTTGGCGTTGCTTGAAATTTACATTGTTCTGAAGTCAACATTGTCTCCTGTTTCCCATTTCTCCCGAGCCGATGTCCTGGCTTTCTTAGGGCACTAGTGATTCCGTATATAGTTCACGAACGCACAGAAGTCGAGATTCGGGATGTTATTCATGCACTCATGCACTTGTGCCCGACCTTCAAGACTCCGGTCGGCGGCAACGACAGCTCTTCTCTAGGTCAGCGCGGATATTTTTTATATTCGTTATGTGCCGCTCATCTTTCTATCCTAGTCGACAAAGCTGTTGATCTATAGCCTCGGTTTAGGAGCATTCCTTCTTGATATAGAAAAGTACTGGTTTACCATCCGCATATTTTCAAGTGGACTAACAGGGACAGGGATTCCGCAAACCTCACTAGCCATGCTTAATGCTCATTTTAAGCTATATCTGTGTGGAACCTTCGCCCCAACATCTGGACAATCGCCTTCGTATCATGGGTGCGTAGATAATAATCCCTAGGACTGTACCTTCTAATGAGTCCCTTAGTACGCCCCCGTGCTCTTGATTCCATCCAGATACGCCAGCCACGAGGGCCGAGCGACCAATTCCTTGTACCACCTACAATGATGTCAGACCAGCGTGCAGACAATAAATGATACATCGCCCGCACCTGGCAACATTTGGTTTTCTGGTCATGAGGTCGGATCCGCCAATCTCAAGCTGGGCAGCGCAGGGGATAAAAAGCAGGTCCGCTAGGGTAAGCTCCTGGAGCGTCCTTCTCAGTTCGCGATTAATATAAGATACTCAGGATAGCGTACATCTCCAGCGACGTAACGCTGCTTGCCCAGGATTGCATTGTAAGCGTCGAGTTTGTTGTCCAAGATCGCCGTCTTCTCAGCAACGATGGCCTGGTCGGCTTTGTGTCCCCACATCCTGAAATAGAATTCGTTGACACGGGAAATACGCAAGAAACGGAAGACTTACGCTTTAGCGACGGTTTCTATCACGAGCGCGCTGGCGCTGGGGTCGAAGTTCGCGACTTCTGCCGCTGCTGCCTGTTCGATGAGGGCGTTCGCCTTCGGCTCCGTCGGGATCAGCTTCGACTCTGGATGTTTCCCCCGCGATGTAGCGACAAATCGCGCGAGTCTCGTACAGAATAAAGCCATCGTCATCCTAGTTTCAAGGGGATGTCTGAGCTTAAGTGACGGAAACAAAGCGTATTCCGAACGATGTATGGAATCTGGCCGAACGGCTGCTTCTCGAGGTATGCCGGGCTCTTGTGCTCCTTCTCGGCCAGCTTGACCTCGATAAGCTCAAAGGGGACTTTGAGCTCGTGCAACACGGTGGCGACGCGCTGGGTGCACGTCGCCTTGGACCATCCGTAGAGTTTGAGTATAGCCATTAGTCTTGTGATCGTTTTTGTGAGGAGTGTCGGTGTGTTGAACTGGCAGGTCACGCAGAAATAGGGAGCAAGCAGATCAGATACAGAGACCGCAGAAGTACGGAATGTCAACCGAGTTGTAAATTGTGGGCGGCTTTGGAACATTGGTCATCACGGAAATAAAATCGAAAGAAAAATGGGGCAAGACATAGAAATAGATCAAAATGCAAGGATATGTTTTTCAACTTCTTACCGGTTTGAATCCTGGTACGCGAGCCCGTTTCATCCCTTGGAACCAAAGAGATTCTTTGAGTTCAATTTTCTGTTATTAGTCATTTCTGCTTTATGTTCGGGGCAGTATCCGAATCCCCTTGCTCATTTAGTCATACAGGTCGACTCATCCCGGGAAGAATTGGAAAGAAAGTGGGAATCAAAATGCGAATATATTTGTTACCGGTTCAAATGGGGCCAGCCCGTTTCATTCACAGAGACAGTCTTGCGCTTTCTCCCAGTTTAATCTTGATTTCTCGTTGCGTCTTGGCCGGTCAAAGCGATAAATCTGATGACGTCACTTCTGATACATGTGTCTTTTGCCCCGCGGACTGAGAAACCCGGGTGCTGCGCATAAGTATTGTCACCGCGGACGACTTCAGAAGAGGGTAGCAGTTTCCTCTACTCACTCCCCGCGGGCATTTGGGACGATTGTTTTCCTTGGTCTACGAATTATTCGCTAACCTGAATGGCAATGTAGCTGCATATGAGGGCAGTCCCCGTTGACAAAGAGCGTGTCAATCAGTCAGGGTACAATTTGCCTTGCGTAAAAGAACAAGAAATTTCAGGCGTTTTTTTTTTATCGTGAAGAGAAGTAAGGGCTCGTGGAGCTTGCGTGGACATCCAGAGGCGTATTAATATTCATTGGTCGGGCAGAGCGCAGCTAAGGATTCAAGGAATAACATCTACCCTGAAGGTGGGAAATGCGGTCAAACCCTCGAGGTCGCAGCTGGTTGGAGCACCCTTGGAATGAATCATCAAAAGACTGGAGTCTACGAGCTGAAATATCGTCAGAAAGCTGATAGTTTGTAATTGTACGCAGCATACCAACGCAGTTTCCAATATTATACAATAATATATTCCTGTACCAGTGATTTCAGATAAGTCGAAGAGGGAGTCCACTCAATTCTCAATCCGCGCATTCGGAGCCGTGACCGCATTTCGAGTGTGAACGGAGTAGGTTCTGTAGGCAGTACGCTGTGTACGTGAAGAGACAGCGCTGGACACAGTGCACTCTTTTGGCGCGATTCCATCAGCTGCGTGATTTTGGCGGAGCTCGCATCGGTATAGCAAAGAAGATGTAGCGTAGTGAGCGAGGAGCATAGGATATCGGGACTAGCCTCGGATGGGATGGGAATGGTCAAACGCGAGACAACTTCCATGGTGACGTCGGAGCAGTGGAGCTCCGCGAGCTTCGGTGTGTGCGCCAAGATAGTAAGAGTCTCCTCCGGGCGCGAGGTTAGGCTACTCAATTTCCGCAACGAACACGATGAACGACGTATGAGGGCAAGTAGGGCGGGAAGATCCTGCGAAATCCAAATATCCTTCAAAGCTGGGAGGACCAAAAGATTGAGGAAGGCTTCCGAGTCATCGTTGACGAACAGAGTATGCAGACGGGGGAGTTCTATAAAGCTCCCGATGTTCTGTAATGTACTGGGCCCGACGAGCATCATTCGCGTGAGATTGTGGGCTCGGCATAAGACAGTGGCTGCGACCAATGTTCGAGGTGTTTGGTGATGAAGGCGAGTAAGCTGCTCATATGGGAGCAGCAAAGCCGCCTCCGCCGCATCATCGGGCGCCACGACGTGCGATAGGCGAGGGGCAATTTCGAAGGCATTACAGGATGACAGAGAGAAACCGCGATAGGAAAGGTTCTGTAGTAGAGGAAAGCGCCCCGCAGCCTGGTTGAGATAAGGTACCGCCCACTCGTCAACTGCCAGGTACACTGTGTACCAACGCTCGCAGTGGTTAAGGAGCGCCTTCATCTCCCGGATGCGGCTGGAGACAAGCCTTATGTTCAATGGGCATCGCTTTGAGCGATCTAGCTGCAGATTGAGAATGGAAATCGTTGGCGTATGGGGCTCGTGGATGCCAATATGTGACCAGAGTGCTGGGAGAGCAAGGACGAGGTTTCTCCACCTGCTACAGACGCGTCCCAACACCCAGGGACTCAGTGAAACGTCTGTCGAGATATAATTCACTTCAGTGTGATGGGGCAAGGTCCACGAAAAGATTTCGGCTAGGACGTCGGAAGGAAGGCATCGGATGGGCGACACGATGGCCAAATGCTGCTCGATATTATTCTCGACGTCCTGCCGTTCTTGGAAACGTGCAGCGAGTAGGCTCTCGAGATGAATCATCTCATCGTCAATCTCAGAGAGGTAGGCACGTCCTGCGGCAATACGTTCGCGTGCAAAGTGTACGTCTGATTCCAATGGCGCGTTATTGCTGTTACAAAGATGAGTGGGAGGTTCCGGAAGAGGCTTGCGAGGCCTAGCGAAACCGCAGCGCGGGCCATATGTACAGCGGCTCTCCATGATTTCGAGAAGAGAGCGAGGAAGAAGTTGAGAGATGGCCTGATTCAGGGACACGTCCCCACGTCCCCATTTGGCTTGTGTTTCAGTCTTCTTGGACTCGGAGAGTTTTCTTGGAAAACTGGAAAACTGTATGCACAAGATCTTGTGTGCGCCAGCGTTTGCATTGCTGCTCTCTCAAATTTCATTTTTGGCGGGTCAATTACAAATAGGGTGTTTCAGATATTAGGATTTCGGCGCAACTTGGGACGCAACTTGATGCCCAACTTGGTCCCAACTTCAGTCGCATCATTTCTCCGGGAGTCACCGGCAACGACAATGGTGGATGGAAATCGGATAAGCGAAGTTGGGCATGAAGTTGGGCATGAAGTTGCATGTCAAATCATGGTCCCGACCGTGATTTGACACGCAATTTCGAAGTTGGGCAGTTTTTGAGTTGCAACTTCAAAATAAGTTGGGCACCAAGTTGCGTCCCGAGTTGCGTCCCAAGTTGCGATATCTGAAACACCCTAATACTTTGCGGAAACCATTCACTGAATTCATCTCCTTGGAAAATCCCAAAGAATCCCGGGACAGGTAGAAAGAGCGAAGTGGGTTTAAGTAACGATACAGCTGTTCCGAAACGGTATGTAAAATACGGAGTTAACCAGCTGAAAGATGGTCAGAAAGCAAATAGTTGGAGTTAAGGGCATGCGGCCGTCGAACACAATTCAAGGATATTCCGCTATCATCGACTCGATATAGCGTGAACACGCAATTTGACCCTCCCACTCGATAGACATGCCGCGCTTTCGGAGCTGGGCGTGCGTTTCGCGAGCATCTGAGGAAGGTTCTTCAGACAGGTGGCGCACATGAAGTGAGAGCGATGAACATATTGCGCTTTCGTGGCGCGATTCCATCAGCTGCGCAATCGCGGCGTAATCTGTAACATGAGCGCAGCAAATGAGGTGCATCATCCTGAGTGAAGAGCAGAGGACGCCGGAACCCGTTTCGGGCGGGATGGGAATAGTCAGACGTGAGATAATTTCCAGGCTGAGGTCGGTGCAGCGAAGCTCAGAGAGCTTCGGCGTGTGCTGCAAGATTCTAAGAATGTCCTCAGGGCTCCCGGACTGGCTGGTGAATTTCCGTAGTGAACATGATGAGCGCTTTATGAGCGAAAGGAGGCTCGAATGTCCCGTCATAATCCAAACATCTTCCAACACCGGCAGGACCAAAAAGTCAAGGTAGGATCCATTGGGGATGAAGAGAGAGCGGAGACGGGGGAGTTCTATAGAACTAGCCATGCCATGCCATGTACTGGGTCCGATTGCACTAAGCGTCATCGCCGTGAGATTATAGGCCCGGCCCAAGGCAGTGGCTGCAAGCCATGTTTGAAGTGGTGAGAAATGAAGTCGAGTAAGCTGCTCATATGGGATCAGTAAAGCCGCCTCCGCCGCATCATCGGGTGCCACGACGTACGATAGGCGGGGAGCACTTTCGAACACATTGCAGGAGGAGAGAGAGAAGCCGCGATAGGAAAGGCTCTGTAATAGGGGCAGGCGCCCCGCAGCTGGAGAGAGAGAAAGTATCGTCGACTGTCTGTTAAGCGCTAAGTGCATTGTGTACCAACGCTCGCAGTGACCAACGATCGCTTCCACCTCCTCGATGTGGCGGGATGTGAGCCTTACGGTCAATGGACATTGCTTCGACCGTTCTAGCTGTAGATTGAGGATGGAAGTCGTCGGGGTAGGGGGCTCGTGGATGCCGATATACGAATATGTGGTATGTAGTATGATTTGGGGGGAAAAACAACTGATTCCGCTAGTTCAAGTTTCCGCTATGCCCGTTCTCTGTCTTGAATCATTCGATAGGCAGGTTACGGGAGTAATCAGACCACCTTGACCCCCTGCGGCGCTGCGGCGTAGGCGCATTCCGGGGCGCAAAAGACCTTGTAGTAGTCGTCGTCCAGCCTGGGCTCCGAAACTGCATGCCTAAAACAAGTTAGGAATACGTCAAGTGTTACTGTCTTCCAGGAGAACTTCCTGATACTCGAGGTGTTTCCTGATACTCGAGGTGTTGCTTGATGCCCTCCAGGTCCGTCACTGATATTTCCGAGGGCAGGTCGCGGCAGTGAGCGTTAGTGAGCGCAAAGCCATACGTTGGCGTACTCGGCCTGGCCCAACGGGTTAAAAACGACAGACGAGAGGGTATGGTATATGCACTGACAGCTTCCCTCCACCGGAAGGCGATGCTTTCGTACAACCCGTCCTCAGTATGGCCTTCGCAAGCCTTGCAAACAAAGCACGCGTCGAGTTCGTCTATCTCTTAGGGTGTTGCGCTGCTGGGGTCCAAGGCGGTCGCCTCCAGAACATGCTCGACTAGCCTCCCCAACGACCGATCCAAACGCAGACGTTCATATTCCCATCTTATAGGCCTCTGACATCGCAAGGTCAAGTGCATCGATTCATCAGCATGTGCATTGTAAAAGGCGTCGGTCCGAGTAAGACGCCTATGACCCAAGACTTTAGGAAAGAAGAGAGGCTGGACATACATGACAGGAACAGAGTCTGGCTCAATGATGTCGCTGAATGTGGAGCAATCGCAAGTAAAAACCGTCGTGGAAAGGCAGAGTCGAGGCAGTAGCTCTTCATATATGAGGTCGATTCCGGCGTTGTTTGAAGAGGGTGTCTTGCAGGTCACTTGATGCACTAGTCGATCCTGTATATTGCACGCCAGTCCGCAAAAAGATAAGGTAAACGCGATTCCAAGTAAGCGAAACTGGTGTCGTCGATCTTCACATCAACCCTAGACTTGAGGACGGTGCTTATTGGGCTAAGGTCGCAGAAATCCGTGGCTTCTGGTATCTCAGTATATGGAAGCATCCAGTTTTTGACGCGGCACAAAAGCGCAATAGCAGCAGGCTTGCGCTGCACAACAAGGGCGTCCTTCTCCATTTTCAGGCGAGCTTGTCTTTCATCCGATTCCGGACTGAAATGCCCTGAATATACAATGCGTCAGATTTTCAAGAGGAACCGACCTCGTGGCGTCAAGGGCTTGGCTTGTTTCACCAAGGCGTGTATCTCCGAATCGCCTGGCAGTAAGACGGCCAGGTCCGGTCAATGCCCCATGGCGGTTAACTTGACTTTGATAGCTTGTGTTCTCTCGAGTATGATGGCCTTCAGCTGTTCAGCCGAAGCTTGCGAAGAAGCCATAAGCAATTCTTCACACCGCTGAGCATGCTGTTTCCAGGAAAGTCAGCGAGGGATATAAGATTATTTAAATGGCTCAACTTCGTCTATATCATTTACACGGTCTCGGCTTTCTGAAATAAAATCACTGCGAGCAGCCGGGTCCGTGATGGCCAGCATATCGGCTTTAGCCTTGTCAAAGTCGCTCTTGAGATACAAAAAGCGCCATTCTATAAAATACGTTTAAAACTATCCATAACAGTGGAAGTCAGGGGACTACTCACTTATTCGACGCATGGGGATGATGGTGGGTATCAGGAGCTCCTGGTCAGCAGGGTTGTCCCAGTCGAGTTCCTGAATTTCGTACGCAGGCTCGGTCTTTTCCATACTAGAAAATGATCATAGTGTAATTCGGCAGTTATAAAATTAGTGAGCGCGAACATCGTATCAAAACAGCTGTTGCATAAACGAAGCCGCACCCTCAACTCGACGGCCGTGCTCCTTTCACAGTCTTGCAAGACTTGAGGGGGATGAGTCGTACTACAGCAGGAGAAGGAAACATGGCAGTGGGACGTGAATACGAGATTTGCCCAGGCAGGCTCAACCATGCCTGGCGGGGGTTCTGAAGAACGATTAATACCAGAGCACACATTAACAAGGAGTTTACATACCCGGAAGCACAGGGACATTGCCTCGCGCCATTTTCCACACATGTAACGCCGATCGGTGCATCAACACAGGCCGTAATTTGTTACTTAGGCGAGCGAGCCAGAGGATATCGAGTGGAAGAAGATACGACAGTACCTAAGTAGCGGGTGAGAGGCCCCGTGAAACTCCTGCCAAGGATTGTCCGGAAAAATCCCAGATTTCGGCCTCAAAAAGCCACTCAGCGGCGAGGTTTTGGACCTCAAAAAGCCACTCTCGGACAGGGCCTGTCACGTCGTATGTCACGCTTGTCATCAACCACCAACGACAGCACGAGTGGGCGACGACGGCCACGGTCTGACTCGCCCCCAGACAGCTCTGCACACGCAGTTAAAACACCCTCTAAAGGCAAGGGGACCCCCAAGTCCGACCTCATCACAGAATCACCCACCACTGCCCGTATAATAAAGAAAGGGCGAGCCGAAGAGGCTACGACCCCGACGCCAACCACACCCACGCCCAGCGGCGCCAACTTTGGTGCTGAACTACGAGAAGGAGACCCCATCCCTGTCGATGGACCGGTACTGCGAAGCCCGCTCCTTGACTACGACTTAGAGCAGCCCTGCCAGCACGGCTGGTCGGTATGCCACCGTAAGGTGGTCGATCGTATTGAATCTCTGGTTCAGTATGTCGACCATCTCACTTCCTGTGAGCCGTATGGCCACAGGCTCTATCCTGGCACTATGATAGCCACACCACAACTCTGGGACGAGATCCAGCACCTCAGGCTTATGGCCGACGAGCTGCAGCGGGCGTTTTACCCCGATACCAGGATATCCCCTACCACGCCGAACCTCACCATGGCCGCCAATTCCCTGACACCTGCTCTGGTTGAAGCAGAACCAACGAAGACCACCTACGCGACCGCAGCCAAGGCTGCCACGCCTCTGGCCCAAGGCGGACCGACGGCGAAACCGACGACCAAGAAACCACAACAGAAGCCACGTCTGCCCGACAAGGCTCCCCCAACCCCGACAGCTTCCCGCTCTGCACCCCAACGGCTCATCCTTCGGTTCTCCAATTCCTCTGTCATCAAGGCCCTCTCCGACCCCCAACGCCTTCGGGACAGCCTCAACGAGGCGCTCAATGCCAGTGGTGCCTCAAAACTGAGAGGTGTCAACCGGTCGCGTGGTGGTAACTTGGTACTACACACACAGGCCCCATATACCGCGGTCCAGCTTCGGGAGCACGAGCAGGTGATATGGAAGGTGGTTCGTCCATACTTCTCACTGCTCGAACACGACCGCCCGCGGTTTAATCTGGACAAGCCATGGCAACGTGTCGTTATTCACCGTGTCCCAGTCACGGACAACTCCCCCACCCGTTCGCTGGTCGAGGAGCTACGGTGGTCTAATGATGGCACTGGTACGCAGGCTGACGTCATGGGCGTTCGAGATCTATGCTCCTTCGAGGGACTGCAGAGGCGTAAGGAAGGATTACAGAAGGGTGTCCCCCAGGTAGCCTCCTTTATGCTGATGCTCTTGAGCACGGATGTGGCGCGTCGATTCCTTCGGGAAGGGGTATTCCTTTATGGATCACACTGCCGTGTATCAGTGTATGAACCCAAAAAGGGCGCACATTGAAGGATGTATAAGTCTGATGATATCTTCCCATACAGCACATACATTCTCTTTTGCTTCTTCACCACCCCTCTCAGTTGCCCGACCATTCACACTATACTCTCATCACTACACTCTACAATCCCCGTTACTTAACCCCCCCCCCGCCTACTTACCTTGCCCATTGACTCTCCTACATAGTCTCACGACTGTGTTCGAGTCACCGCGTCTTAGCAGTAGGTTTGCTTGTTGCGGTATATAAATGCAGATTCAAAAAAAAAAAAAAAAAAAAAAAAAAAAGGGCCTGTCACGTGGACTTCATAGCTCCTAATATCCAAAATTTTCTCCACTCCTCCGCATGTCCTTATCACCGACTGGCTAGTGTGCTCTGGTTTTAAAAGCTTGTAATGCCTGGCGTGTATTGTTCGAATCATATCTTGCGTGTTTTTTAGTGCAATTTATCAAATCCCCGGCCCAAAAAATCCACTTTCCGGACAGCCCTTCGAGATTTTTGCCCTCAAAAAGCCACTTCCCGGACAAGAAAAACACGAAAATTTCCGCCTAAAAAAGCCACTTTCCGGACAATCCTTGGCGGGAGTTTCACGGGGCCTCGGGTGAGCAACGGGGCGGAAAATGTAAACCTCAGACATAATCTCCAAAGCACTTCCGCCTACCCCCTTTACAGCCAAATCCTTTTGGGCGTTGCACTAGTGTGGGTCTACTTTACGTCTCTTGCGAGCATTTCTGCCGGCGCTAGGTTGGACGTCCATAATGGTGGTCCAGGTTCGATGAGCGGTGCAGGCCGTAGGCACATATGTACAAACAAATATTCGGCAAAGCAAGAAGCACAACTGCAACAGCATCCCAGCTGCGTCTCGGCATCCAGCACAGCAGCCTTCATTAAAGTACGCCATTGATATTCCAAGCCATTTAATTCTCCGCGTATGAATAGTATCGACAAATTGACCACAGCGGCTCAATCGCGGCGCGCCACTGGGACACGCCTTTGGATGAATGGACTGCAGTGTACAGGGTGAGGATGAACGTTAATCGATGATCAGTTAACGATGAATGTCCCTAATCCCGAAACGCAAGCTTGACCATCATGAGGATAGACTGGTAGTGCCTGCAGCCAAGCTTGCAGCCGACGCAAAGGCCTCCACATACGTACGGAACGGCAGTTGAGGTACCATTCCTAGGGGCTTGATCGACTCGTACACCGCTAGGCAAGGAGGAGGCCCCTCTGAATCCCAAGAAGACGCTTGAGGATAATGGCTTGGAGCCGTGGAGACTGCTGGAGGTACAGCAGGCCTTATATTGGGTGCGTAAACGACGAAGCTGGTTCGCACTTGCGTCGTGATGGATCAGCTGGCGGCGGTGTCGGTCAGAGATAGGCCACAGGAGACAGTGGCGCCGCGCACCGAAGAGGTCGTGTCAGGACTGCACCCGTTAGCGCGGCGCACAAATGAATCCTTGAAAGAATCCTTTTCCCGCGACGCTGCCGATCGAGGTCCCACAAAGGTCGCGTTTCGTTCTGGCCGGCGGGTTGGGCTCGGCGACGGTGTCGAGAATGTTGAGAATGCCGCAGCCCATGAGGGAACGAGCCCTGTCGAGGGGATCCTCGAGGTGCCTTCTTTGTACCTGGACCTCCCAGACTCTGGCTTGCGACATTGTCGATGGGGAGCTCGCTCCACGTCGCGTATGATATGCAGCCGTAGCAGCGCTGCTGTAGCTTGCGAAGATATCGAGTACGTCGCCGCATGATGATGAACCACCGCTTTTCTGTGGTCGAGCGGGTGAAGAGCAAAAGTACGGTATTTGCTGACCAATGCAGCGTTCGATGAGTAGCAAGCCCGAGCCCGACGTAGTATGTACACATGACGCGGGGGCCAATATCCATGCCGTAGGAGGAGGAAGGGCGGAACAGGATCCCGCTTCCGTCACCGCAAGCGCTGGTGGGGCGGGGGGCAAGGGACTGGGAGAATGTGTTGTTGATGTACAGGAACAGGAGGCCGTCGCAGTAGTCCAAGTACGTGATGCGAACGGGGTGACCGTGATAGTCGGGCAATCGCCCAAGACATTCGGGTCGGAGGACATCCTCCGTCCACAGATGGCTCCCATCACGATGCGCCTCGGGCAGGATGACGACGCCGGCGCCAGCCGCGAGCAGAACTGGCTGCGGCGCGCAGGCTCCGCGGCGCATGGTGAACGTCCATCTCCTTCCGCCTGCACGAACACGGACACGATCGGCAGATGCTCCCCAATCTGCGCTCAGCGATATGCAGGAGACTCCGAGTCCCCTTGTCAAGACATGCTGCTATATGAGGCGGAAAATCGACGTCGTGCCCGTGGTGGCACCGCCGGCCCGCGTGCTCGCGGAGGGGCATGTGGAGATAGTCGAGAGATGGGCTGGGTGCGAAGCCCTGCCGCGCCGGAGTTAGGTGAATAAGACTCAGTAAGTGGGTACCTGACGACAACCCAATGACAGAGTCGCGGCACTCTGAGGCGCGGCGCTGTCCCACACTGTGGTGCTTGGGTAAGAGGAGAGCAGGGATGGGGGAGCGCGGGTTATGGCGTATCGGTCAAGCTCCGGATGGTGTGAGGTCGCCGATAACCGCGGGCGCATGCCACGCTTTAGGTGGCCCGAATCGTCTGAGCCGGGGACGAAGTCATTGGGTAGCGTCTCTGCCCTGCAGTTTCTGCGAAACTCTGGAATCTACAGATCTTTGCGGTGGAAGGCTGGTTGGTACAGCTAATCCTAGTTCGCGCGAGGCGGACGGTGACCGTGGGCGCCAAGAACCACGACCATCGAGGGTTTTGTTTAGTGTCCTATCTTCGTCATTGGAAATTCCCGGAACTGTGTCGGATGGAGCTCTGGAGTCCTGCGCCGTCGTGAATTAAAAACTAGGACCCATGTCGACAGCGGGTAGCGCAAAGAGGGCCAAGTGGAAGCCCAAATGGCCACCAAGAGTCCAATTAAGTCCCAGATGCATGATACCAGTAGGGCGCAAAGCCATGAAGGGCGCTCGAGCATTGGGTGATTTTCCAGGCTGCCTTCCTATCGGGACACAGACGACGAGAAGGAGCATTCAGAGCACTAGCTATCCAGATGAGACTCGGAGACGCTGGATCTGAAGAACTAACGCACCGAATGTAAATCTGCTTCCCTTCAAAAAGAAACGCGGTCTCTTATCTCTTCTTCATCTTAGGATCCTCCTGAGATCTTGAAACGACTCGTAGACAAGGAATGAGTCTCAGTTTGAGGTGGTTTGAGGACAAACCAAGCAATTGATCTTATCACCACTATGACAATTTGATGACAATATTAAATCCGCCTGCAAGAAAAAAAGATGGGCCTCTTCCAATACAAAATTACTGTATTAAGGAATTGTATGGAACGTTTGCTATAATACATAATATGTGGGATTACGAGACATGCGAGATAACGTGGATGATGCGATACAATGCAGGTGGGGGAGGTACAGAAACAGGTGAGATCATTGGGAATGGGGATGAGAGACGTTGGCGAAGTCGACAGCGAAGGTAAGAATATGTGGAGAATACAAGCAATAAAAGACTCAGGATACGACAATCGAATGCAGTCAAAACCCGGCGCAGTCTAGGTCAAGACGTCAGCAAATAATCCCCCCAAAGAAACGGTAAGAATACGCACATTCACAGCCGCAAACGACTTTGCATCTTCAGTGGCTGTGAACTCCCGAGTTCTGGGTCCTGGACAGCGTCCATGTCGCCCCCTTCGGCTTTGAGAGCCTCATTCCACATTTTCCGACATTTGTGGAATGTACCCATAAGTGCATTGCGGCCGTAGACCGACAGTCGCGTTGTGGTTCGTTTGACGAGCCTAATAGGCAAGGTGGCAGAATGGCGTAGGGTACCGGGTGCGCAAGCTGCAGGTGCCGTGAGGGACACCGCAGACCCTACCCTCTTGAGTTTCGTCATTCTTTTAAAGACTATCTTTTGATATTTTTTTTGCTTCGCCTCGTACAACTTGGCTTTTCGGTGTCGGGTGAGAGAAGATTCGTTGGTTGCGTGGCTGTATCGTGCGGTCAAGGCAAGCTAGAAGATAAAAGCCGTCGCTGCGGACGTACCTGATCCTTGTGAGCAAATTGGCGTAAGACGGATGCGGATCTTCCTTCAAAAGTTCTATCAGCACCTGTAGCTGAGTGTTAGTTTCGTCCAAATAGGTTGCACGGAAATACGCACAGCGGTCATGCTTCTGCCCTTTTCGTCCTCCCATGAGCGCTGGGAGTCCCTGGACGCCGCAATAGAAACTACATCCGCCTTCACGTCATCATCCTTAGCAACTGGAATCCTAGAAAGCTCGGCGCCAGCGGAAAGCTCAGGTTCACGCTGGGCATTCTCATCATCTGAGAGCGCCCGCAGGTCACAGCGAAGTGAGGTCGCACGAAGGCGAGAGACAGTGGTGCGCAAAACTGCGGAGTTTTGGCCCGCAGTTCCGCCGATGGAGCGAGTGGCGAAGGACTTCCACCTGGCTTTGGTACGAGATGGAGATTGCGCTCCAGCTTCGCTGACAACGTCGATCAGACTGCGCTGGGTGCTGACATGGGTGGGAGAAATTCGCGAAGTTTGAACGACTCTCCGCGTAGTAGACGTAGCGTCGCTGCCAGCTAAAGAATGAGATCAGAGTACTGTATGCCTATATGAAATAAATACTCACCAATCCCAGCTTCGCTGCGCTGTCTTCCTTTTTCGACCCACTCGGTATCCTTGGACCTGTAGTGCTTGAGATCTATAGGACAGATCGTGACAAGATCCATGCAGGAAGTAAGGTAGACAGACGTACCAAGCAAGGATCCCGAATGGCAAGTGTCCAGAACGGCAACGAGATGGGCGTCGACAGGAAGAGGCGCAACAAGAACAGCGTTCAGCTCCTGTACAATGATCAGCGCTTGACACACCCGGACGATAGGTAAAGCTTACATCGTCCACAATCATTTGACTTTCACCACCCAAAGGGACAAGACCTAGCCGGAACTCAGTACAGGAACGACGGCGAAGAGAGACAAGGAATACACTCGTCCTTGCCATCGTCCTCGCTGCCGTCCTCATTTGGGATTTGGGTGGAGTGGCCAGAATCTGGTATATGTCAAATGCGGTCCACTCCAAGGAACATGGCGCGCACAGTGGAAGAAGAAGAAGTCATTAGATCTTGCGTCCTTGACGAGCATAGTCATGGCTGCCAGCTAAAACACCCTCAGGATTCGCGTTCAATGAGATTTTAAATAGATCCGCACAATATTAGCTCGTGTGGGCTGTAAATTCTCAGCGATCCCATCCTCGTCAATCAGGACAGTGATGTCGCCAGGCTGGTATTGATACCTGCGGTCTAGTGAGCACAGTAGGCAATCGATAGCAAGTCCATAAACGCACTGGTCAATCAAGAGTTGCCTCATGTCCTTCACATCTTTATGTGGACCCCGCAGAGCTGCGTACCCTCCGGGAAGTTCGGAGCCGATGCCAATGAGCAGCGCCTTCTTCGAGGGTTGGCCCGCAGTAGGGGAATTGGGTTTCTCGACGTTCATAGGGATGCCAGTGGACCGAAGGCTCTTGCCCACAGTGGGATTCCGAAAACTTTGGGCTTGGCTTATTTTATAGCAAGGCGGTGCATGACCAACGACCTTCCTAACCGCTCGTCAGCGATGGCGACTAGCGAAAAGATGAAACGGCTGGTACTTCTGAACAGAATCACAGCACTAGCCCCCGTTTTGCTGTCCAACTCAGCGCTGACTCATTGTGGCCGATGCCTAAAATGGCGATGGATCCGCGGGCGGCCCGCAAGCGGCTAATTTTTTTGCACTGCCTCAACAAATAATTCCGTCTCGCTAAACACTGAGAGGAGGGGTATTGGGTAGAGGAAGGGCGCGCGCGGTCCAAAATAACGAAGCAAAAAGGGTCTCTTTGGGTTCTTGGAAGACTTTGTAAAATGTGTTGAAAATGTGCCATATTGAAACCACATGGGACAATATTTTTATCTGGGCGTTAGAATAATGAATAGAGCTGTGGTGCCATGTGGTATTCATGAAACGGACACAAGCTCGACAGAACTTGATTCCAGAAGATTCCCAAAACATAGAAAATTTCTCAAGCGTAGTGACTTGAAAGAATTTGGAAATGATACGATTGAAGAGGATTGATTCCTACATTATTATTGACTGCCCGTGGCGATTTTTTGTTCTCGTCGGAAGCATTAATATTATGGGTTTGTGAGCAGTATATCCGTCAGCAGAGCGGGCCCGCGCCTACTTCAAAAAAAACGGCGAAAAACGCAAGAAAAACGGCGGTCGGACTCACCGAGTCGCAAGGCCGAGTGGGTCGGAGGGCATCATGCAACGCCTTCAGCGCTTCCGCTCAAGATATGGAGGCAACGGCGGAAGAAGTAGACCGTGTCTCTCGTATGAAGACAAATCGTTCATAGAGAGATCGGTAGATCTGAGTTTGAATTTGTGGCGAGCGATCAGATCACGTTTTCGGGACAGTCACCGATCTACGGAAGATCTTCGCAAGGCAGCGCAGTCGGATGCGGTTCGAGTTAGGTTCAAGTTGAACTTGAAGCAACTGATGCCACCAGTTTGCCCGCCCCTGAGTTTTGATTCTAGTTGATTTTTGTTTGACTTATTGGATACCGTGTGAGAAGATCGGGAAGATATCTGAGGGTGTTACTATTAGTTACCAGATGATATAAGATTTTCTGTCGAGTCAACTTGGTCAGTGTAGCCAGCTGAAAGTTCAATTAGCTAGAACTTCAAAGTCACGAACATTTTATGTGGGTCTGTGGTATAAACTTTTGAAAGAGAGTCGGTTACTCTGTCCAGCTCTGTGCAGTGTACTCTTGCAATTGGATTTATCATTTCGATAAGAAGTATTGGGCCTGAGAGAAATCGGAATCAGAATTTCGATTGGTGGCACACGGTCTTGACACGAATCAAAACAGGCGGAGAGTGTTAGGATTTCCAACACTCCAGATTGTGGGTTTTTCTTCTTTTTCTTCATGCTCTAAGGGTCCGGCCGCGGGAACCCGCTATAGCGAGGGTCCCAATCATGATGGGAATCGGTTCCAGATCACTTACTTAATCAGCCTATTTGAGAATCGGATCACGCATGGGAACTTGCCGAAGCTCGGCACCACGCAATGGGCCTCTCAGCACCACGCAGTGGGCCCCTGCGGCGAACAGAAGTGCCGCAGGAAAAGCTCAGCGCAGTAGGGGGTACCCCAGCCGGCCCGGCGCCGGCCGCCGAATCCCCTCAAAAAATACATAATAAACCGTGAAAAAAAAAGACTTGTGCGTTAAAACACGTAAAAAGGCCCCGACGCCAGCAGGAAAGGGACCCGTGCCAACGGAAAGGGCAGCGCCAGCGAAAAAGCGGGGTCTGGGGGAGCGTGCCGAAGATGCCGATGCCTAAAAAATGCAGTTTCCCGATGGAGAAAATCCTCGGCTCAGAGAGGTCATTTAAAACCCTCGGAATGGCCGATTTTTCCCGGCCGCCGGGGTTCAAGAATCAAGGCACGCCGATCCGGATCAGGACGAAGATCCGGTTGTAGTAACACAGAAAACATACGACACCGCCACCGTTTCTCTCCTGTCAAGAGCTTCGTTTTTTCGTTTCAAGTCCTACTCCAATGGCATCCAGAAAGGAAACCTCTGTCGACATGACTCCTTGGGGCAAACTACTCGGAAAATTGTCTGGCGTCCAAAAAGCACCTATCACCCAGCCCTACGAAATATTCATGCGGCAGGAGAGCACCCAGATAGAGCCCGTCGTCACTGAGCGGTGGCTTGCGCAGCCAAAGACTAAGAAGGACACCACAGCAACACCAGCCTTTCGCCTCCGCGTTGTGCGAGACCTCTTCTCAAAGCTTCCGGAGGAGAAGATCTACGAATGTACGAGACTGGCGAAAGAGGAGTCGGCGCAAGCCAAAAGGGATTGGGCCCATCCGCCACCACTGGGCCCGGAGGATAAGCAAATGTGAGGCATTTGCTGCTTGTGCGTGCTCTGAATACGAATTGACATTCTGGAAGCGCGATTGACACTGCCGAATTATTCTGGGGGCCAATTCTGCAAGGGATATACGAGAGGACGGGTCTTGTCGGCACTGTTATCATGGGCGGTCCAATACCTCGTCACGATGGCGAGCTGCGAACGGTGCAGTACGTTTCCATCCAGTTTTTCAAGGCTCGACACCGACGAGAGATTATTATAGCGTTTCTTATAAGGATGAAGTAGCTGGTCGGGCAGTACCCAGTTTACCCGACTGGGATCCAACACGTTTCTCGGCAGTTTCAGCGCTCATGGTCGAGTACCTGAAAACCGCGTTCAGTACGGGACTTCCTCGCATCACAAATAATGGCTGATTCCCCCTCGCAGCGGAGGACGACATACGAAATGCATCTCTCCCACACGATTCCGAGCTCAAGGACCCCCCGATCGAGGATGACTCCTCCTCCGGCAGCTCTGATAGCGACTCCGAGTCTGATGCCGACACCCCAAGCAGGCCGAGGAAGAGAGTGAAGCAGAGTGTGTATGCAGACCACGGTGCCAACTCCATGAGCCCCACGCCAAGCCCCTCCGCTGCCCGCGCACCGTCGCCATCTCGCTCTCTCCCACCTCCTTCCCCTTCCGTCGCTGGTCCCGTCAGGTCCTTCCGCTGCCCCCGGCCTGGCTGCTCAAAGTCGTACAAATACTCTGGAGGTGTACAACGACACCTAAAACGCTGCAGCGCTACATCCGCGGCTGTCGCCGCTCCCGGGCGCACAGAGGCCGCAGAAGGCTCATCGCGGCTCACCCCCGCGCCACAGGCCGATATCGAGTACGATGTCGCCTACGACAGCGACTCGATGGTACCGCCCATCACGGCGTTGGCATGGGCTTGATCTGCGCGACTTGTAACCCACATATCTTCCGTCTCCATATCCACTTCGTACATATCAGATTCATATTTGATATTATTGTATAGTACACACACGCACCTAAATACCATAGCATACGACGCAGCTAGCATATATACGATAATCTTCATTTGGACGCTACCATCCTGCGACTTTGGCGATCGTACTTCTTCAAGACCGGCAGGCTCGTCGTTGACACTCGACAGGTATCACCTCAATAGACTGAGAACGGCGTGCAGCTGCGTCGGCCATTATGGAACTCGATTCCTCAGGGACGCTGAACCGACACACGGCCATGTCTTACGAATATAAGTACTGAAAATGACGATGAGGTGGAGGACTTGAAAGTATGAAAAGCAGAACGAACGTGAAGGGACCTGGAGGAGCACGCAATATGAGTGCGGGTGTAGCACCGACGGAGTAACGAGAGGCATGCCGTTATCAACGGTTCCAAGGTACTGTAGCACAATCAGAGTGAAGGCTTGAAGCTTGAGCGTGACGCGCTCAGCGAAGAAGAGCATTCGAATGTCAAATAGGCGCCGCACAAAGGGACGTAGTGAGCTGCAGAGACACGCACTTGCGGAGGTATGGTATGTCCCCAAATGACGTCATCAGATATATATCGCTTTGACCAGTACACCATTGCGCCCCAAAGTGCGGGAATAAGCGTTCTACGTATCTGGCGGCGGCCGAGACCTCGTGCTCGTGCCGCGTAGCGTCGCAGGTGACGATCCAGTTGAGGAACGGGAATATTCCAGGGCGATTCGCGAGCAGGGGCTGCACAACGCGCGCCCGCCTCTGCTGGGTTTGCGGACGGGGTATTGGAGAAGCAGCTGCCGGCGCCGCCAGGAGCGGGTGGGGCTAAGGCGCAGCTTGGGCGCCCTGCTCAAGCTACTCCTGCGCCACTGCAATCAGGCTGCCGCCGTAACTTCAAGTGTCCAAAGCTACCAGTATAGAACCTCGGCAGGCTGCCCGACAATCTCTGCGTACTGCTTCGCAAGCCTGGTTGGATCCGCCCGGCTCCCCTCAAGGAAATGGAACTCGAGCATGCCAAGTCGAAGAAACGGTGCTGTCAAGCGGGAGGGTGAAGCATTCGAATTCGTCCACCTCTTTGAAGTAGGTATCGAGGGTAGAACCATAGGTGTCCACTGGACGAATTGTACGACCGCCTGAGCAGTGAGAAGGAATTTTGGTGTTTGGTGGGCTCGGATACACGGCATTCAAGGCATTCGCTGGAGTAAAGCGCTCGATCAGGCAAAAGATCTGCAGTGGTTGATGACGATGTCTTGTGGACGGTGCTCATCGACGCCACGCTACAGAGTGCCGGTTTCACTAGGTCGTGCTGGTGAGACATATTCGCCCAATCTTCACTCACAAAGAATCCGAGGATTCTTGCACCTCCGAGTCGGCAGTGAACCCTCGGCCCTCCGGCAGGGAAGCCGCATCCGCTCGGAATCTCAAGACACGGATGGGAACGGAGCATCGCCAGCAGGCAGTCCCTGAAGACTCACGATCAGTCAGATGAACACTCCATAAAAAGAGGACTCGACTACTATGCTCCGCAAATAACGGAGGAGACGGTACAGCGAGGATTTAATTTTTACAATGACATGCCCAGTCTCGCCGGAACTAAGCTACCAGTGGTACTTGTTTGAGTGATCCTTGCGCGGAGATGAGGGAGAGCTGAAGACCAAGGAACCGGGCATTCATGACAGTCCAATATTCTAGTAATCTTAGCGTTGCGAGACTTTTCTTCCGCGATGCCTTTGGAGATAGCCACTCATGATCAAACTGAAAGAAAGGACCGCGACTGATAAGCCTTCAAACTTTCGTCTTTGTCCACCCCAGAGAAGTCGAGACGAGCCACCGATGAACGAAATTGGGCCCAAATTGGGAGTTGGGACCGAGATGTGGGCCAGGATAAAGTTAAGTCTAGCCTCTGCTGATAGGAAAGCCTAAGAGTGTGAAAGAACGGTCGCAAAGCTCATTAGCATTGGAACGGCGTGAGGCAAACTTGAAGGGGTGACAAGCTTGGGTAAGGGGAAAGTGACAGGTCACACTGGTGCCTCTGCGGCCAGTGGCGGGTCGGGTGTGACACTTCACACAACTTGAAACTTCACAAGTGCGACAGCCGGGAAGACTTTCTAGCATAGGCGGTCGTTCACAATTGCTATGCCATACAAACTACTGCATGCTTCTTCCCTCAGAAAGCCTAAAGGCTTTCATTGGACTTTCCCTCGACCGATCATGGATTCTCAGCGGTTTCCAGGGCCCTTGGAGCTAGACACACTTCGTCAAGAGCAACAAGATACACTTGAAAGTGAAAACTCTGAGAAGCATCTATCCATTATATCCCCCATCCAACACCTTCCGTACGACGTCCTAAGCGAGATATTCTCGTGGACTTTGCCTCACCTCTCTCCAGAGGAATTCTCCTCAGTGGACATGTCCCTAAGCCCCTGGATTCTCACTCGGATCTGCAGTCGTTGGAGAGATATTACCCTTTCTCTCCCTGTTCTCTGGGCACAAATTCATTTATTCGGCGTCCGTCGTACCAAGCGAGCCATTCTCGTCGCGCAGCTCGAACGTTCAAGCCCCTGCCACTTGGTGATAGCACTCACATCCAAGTTTTACGACGTCGAGGCGTTCAGCCTGCTTACAGAGTACTCTGAACGTTGGTACGCAATTACTCTGTCGCTGAGAGCTTGGAATACACCTCTTCTCGACAATGTGTCTGGGTGCATGCCCTTATTGTTCAGCCTAACGTATTACGATGCTATTGCGGCTTGCACGGCCTTCGAAGCTGCCCCCCGTCTACGTCAGGTTATTAACCGGAGTTTCTCCCATTCACACCCCCCAGTTCCATTCGCTCAACTCGTCCGTCTTCGTCATCCAATACCCCGGACGGAGCTTGCCACAAATCCCCTCCGATTGGCGGACAGTCTCACCCAATTGTCATTGACATCGCTCGTATGGAGCCCATTCCCGAGGGACGCGGACAATCCAATAACACTCCCGCGATTGAGCGTGCTGTTCATCCGGAATGGCTTGTTCCTCGATCATATGGTCCTTCCTGCATTGGAAGACATTTGGGTTGGAGAAAATGCGCTAGCCCTAATGTCTCTAGTCCGCCGTTCATCTTGCCGGCTCCGCAAGCTGCTGACCCCACGCACGAGCTCCGCAGAAACAATCAGTTTCTTGGCGCAGAATTCCTCGCTCTTCGAGCTCTACTGCACCGACTTTGAAATGAACATTGTCTCTCGTCTAGCTCTTCCTTCACCTGAAGATTCGGATTCATCTCTCCTCGTCCCCGAGCTCCAAATTTTATACCTCTTCTTCCCACACAACACAAGGTTACGGAGCTGATGGAGTCGCGTCCAGCCCTATCTCTTTACGTACTCCAGCGCACCCGCATGGAACTTACCCCCCATTCCCAAGAGACACGGGACCTGCTGCGTCGGAAGGGATGCAAGATCGAGTGGCAGGACCACAAGTCACCTGGGAGACCATATGTTGAAGAGCTAATCAAGCGATATCTTTGATGCTCGTATATCCGACGGGAGTTTTAGCTACCGCACCAATCCCTGTCGTATGATTTCATCTGAATCATTGAATCTTTTCGCTTTCGTCAGCATGGGCTCTCTCCTGTAAACCTAGATGCATATAGCGGAAAGGAGCTTGTAGAAACAGGCACAGCTCACTGAGCACAGTTTCGAGTAATCTCAATGCAGCGTCATCAAATTTGATATATACAGAACACATAACAAGATAGGAAGCTCGTAAATTATAAAAGAACAAGTGTAGTATGTATGGACTCAAACACCAGGAATCGCGTCATGATCCGTCATCCGGCGCCCACCACTCTTCTCGAGAGCAGCTCCAGTCTGTCCTGCTTGGTTTCCTTCTTTTCGTCCTTGGGCGAAAAATGGCGCAAAAGGAACCCCAGCCTCGCAAGATCTGTCTTCTCCTTATAAACCGTCGCGCCCCCTCCGCTTCCTCCCCGCTCCCTGCAACAGTGCAATCTGCTCTTTTCTGCAGGTTAAGTCGCGTATTATCCTCCTAATCGCGGTACGAGTGGAGAAGCGGTTACGCTTCCGAGTCATGCTACACCTTCGCTCCTGCGTCGGGAATGTTTCCATGCGCCGCTCGATGCTGCGCCTTGAAATCTCGCTCGTTCATGGTAGCTCGGCCGCCTTGCATAATCCACGCCTGTTCCTTGAGCTGATGGCTACCCATGTACGGGAGCTGCCGCACTGACGGCGAAGGCACTGGCCTCGACCTCTTGCTATTCCGCAACGGGAGCACCGAGGATTCGAGGTTGCGCTAAGAGTGTAGGTGTCGGCGGTGTATGGCTGGAAGGGGGGAAACATTGCTGATAAAGTCGGGCATGAGACGAGTATGAATGGGTGCAGAAAAGCATGCAGGTGGGCAGTGGAGGAAAGTATAGTGACATGAAAGCTTCATTGCCATCTCATGAGCGCGTTGGGGCCGACCGGTACTGTGGGACACCGTGACACGAGGTCGTTGAGACTACACCATTGGATCATCTTCTCTTTTGGAGAGCCGGACTTCATCGCTGGGCTTGCGTGCGAGAAGTCACAGTTAGGCAGGATTCACTTCCGCGTGGCATCTGTGGTATGTAGGCATTGCCAACTTGAAGAAGCTTGGGAGGCAATTATCGCATTTCTTGTCAGTGGACGCGACTGTAGCTCACCTTCGTCATGTCGCTTCACATCTGGTCAGACGCCTGGCCCATGCTGGGCACAGACCAGAATTCCTGGCCGAGCACAGCGGGCACCCATACATAGGCAGTGGCGCGGTCTGGATGCATTGAGGATGAGACGCGAGAATCAAGGATTCAGAAAGACGCATAAGGAACCTGTTCTGGGGATCGGCACTGCTATCGCTACCTTCTTGCAATGCCTCGTTCAGACTTCAGAGATAATAGCCGAACGGTCCTGTATCCGACTGTATTTTTTCAGGAATGGACTTAGGTCTTGAGTAGGTTCGAAATAGCATGAAGTGCGTCGGTTAGTATACGTAGGTAGAATGTGGTGGCAAATTCCATTGCCGCGCGGATGATAGAAGCTCAGGCTACAGAACGCGGCGATGAGACTTCATCCTCCCGGGCTACCGTCTATAAGTTATGATGGTGATCAGAATCGAGTTTATATTGGGGTCCGTCGCGGCTTTTGCGTGTGGCGACATGGTAGAAAGACGAAGTTGTGAAACACACGTGGCGTTGTGTACACGTGTATTGAGGTGATGGTATCACTCATCAATAATGCCCGCTTTGGCCGTCTCATCCGAAACGTTTTGAGTCTAACGAAGAGGGTTCACAATAAAAATATGGCACTCATTAATGCAAACCGGAAGCAGCTAAATATCCTGCCTCAGCAAACGGGTCCAGCTCTTTCAATTTCGAACCTCATTGCCACACGTCTGGATCAGGCTAGATTTTCCCGAGAATATGTGCCCGAGTACCAAGCATTTAGTCAAGACCATAATTAGCGTTGATGCTCATATCTTTGTGAAAAGTGAATGTAGCGCGACATGAGGCACTGTTCACGTACCTGCATAACTATCAACTTCGTGTTGACTTCGCGAAATAATAAAACATGCAACCTTTGAATGGCTTCCGAGATCGCTGGCCCTCCGAGTGCGCCTTAAACATGTTTATTTGCCCGGAAACAAGATATTGGAAATAAATTGTCTACCAATCGATTATTCAAGTTCCAGCGCTGCCAGGAACGAAGTTACGATTATTACGATGCGGATCTGGTTTGGTAGGCCATGCGCGCATGCATGAGATGTGCATCAAGACTGCCGACGCTATGAACACCACCCGGGATGCGTCACCATCCCCATATGTGGTACTAGGAGAAGCGTCCTTGTGTACAATTACTAATTAGTATTAAGAGGTTTGGAAATCAGCAATCTGCCATGTCAACGACTTACTTGACGCCATGGGCGAGCCCAGATTCGAGGGAAAAGGCGCATCGACGCATCTCCTGAAAATGAATGCACGAGGAGATTATTTTTGCTTTACCCAAATCAATCTCCGGACAGCTCCTCTCGAATTCCGTCGTGGATGTTGATAATAGTCTGTGGGTTTCTCGAAAGAGCTCGGTGCGACTCGGACGAGGCGACGTCAAGCAAGCGATATACGCTTCGAGGCTTGGGAGTTGACGAATCCTTTGTGTTCTGATTTTATTTATATATGGCGCACAAGGACTTCAGAATGGTGCTTATCAGTGCAATTCCATCTTCCAGGATGCTCGACTCCAAGTTGACTACTATTCTGGTCTTTTAATTGAGATTAAAAATAAGGCAATATCGCTGCACCCGTTCTTCCCATCAGTATCAGTGATGACATCATTTCCATCAGTAATGCTTTGGCCTCCCACGTGGCTCGAAATATCTTGACTCTGTGCCACACGCTTTGGTCGCTGATGGTTGAATTTTTTTAAACCGAATTTCTGCAGGAAACGAGAAGAGGATAGCGAGCTGCTTTTGCGATAATAATCCTGGCTCATACGACAGGCCCGTCCATTCGTCAACGGCTCAAAATATACGACACATTTATTTGAAATTAATCATGCTCTATTGCCTTTATTTCCTCAAAATTGATTGCCGAGCCGCAATGTGATTGTTGTTGATAAGTTGAATGGGATGGGCGCGACAAGCCGACGCTAGGCACGCGATATGAATCCTAGTAGAAGGGCCTTAGGAGTCTCTGAAGCCCACAAATTCTTCTTCTGTTTCCTATGCATACTATATAAATATCGTGAATGTGTCTCAGAAATCCTGTGTAAGATGTTCACCTCCAAGTTTACTGTTGTTCTCGCATTTGCCCTCCTGGCCACAAACATATGACGATATATTAATTCAACGGCCTGGATAGCTCGAATCCGTCTTCCTACTCCCGACCCCGACCCCAAGCCAGGTAAGTGTAGAATTGACATCCATTGAACGGCTGAACTGACGAAAGTCGTGTTGAACCAGGTGAAACCAGCCACAGTTTTCTGAAAAATATAAATTGGACGCTGATTATGACTGGACAGAACTGATCGGTCTTCCTACTCCGGCTGTCGATCCAAGTAAATAGCTAGCCACAAACATATGATGAGATATTAGTGAAACGGACTGGATAGCTCGAATCCGTCTTCCTACTCCCGACCCCGACCCCAAGCCAGGTAAGCGTAGAATTGATATCTATTGAACGACTGAACCCAGCCACAAATTTACCGAAAAATATAGCTAATTATAATTGGACAGAACGGATCCGTCTTCCTACTCCGGACGCTGTCGACCCAGGTAAACAGACTAGCTACAAAGATATGACGAGATATTAATTAAACGGCCTGGATAGCTCGAATCCGTCTTCCTACTCCCGACCCCGACCCTAAGCCAGGTAAGCGTAGAATTGGCATCCATTGAGCGGCTGATCTGACAAAAGTCGTATTGAACCAGGTGAAACCAGCCAAAGTTTTACGAAAAATATAATTGGACGCTGATTATGACTGGACAGAACTGATCGGAGGTAAACAGGCTAGCCACAAACATACGAAGAAATATTAATGAAACGGACTGGATAGCTCGAATCCGTCTTCCTACTCCCGACCCCGACCCCAAGCCAGGTAAGCGTAGAATCGACATCCATTGAACGGCTGAACTGACGAAAGTCGTGTGGAACCAGGTGAAGCCATCGACAGTTTACCGAAAAAATATCAATTGGACGCCGATTCAATATGACTGGACAGAACTGATCGATCTTCCTACCCCTGCAGTACGTTATTTAAACTTCATTGTTCACTTTCTGGCCATGGTAATTTATATTCTCGCTATTTAGTTAAATTGATCCTTGCTTTAAGCCTCAACGTGGAGCTTTATTTGGGGTTCTGTAGAATCTGTTCTATTAATATTAGTGTTACCTTGAGTCGTCTATATGTCGTGGCGAATGAATTGCAATATTGGATGACTTTCCATGGCGGTTTAAAAAGTCTGGGGAATATCTGAGCTTTTCCGGCTGTGATGCCGAGACAGCTGTCAGGACCCCGGAAAAGCCATCACCTCAAAACGGATGGATTTTAATGTGAATCTGTAAAAATCTGTACAGGGGGTAGGGACCCCCTGTACAGATTTTAATATGTTGTTCGAATAAACCGGTTTAGGCCAATGCTCCGGTGATCCTGCTTAACTCTTGACTTTCCGCCTCATATCACGACCGCTCACGGCAGGCTTTCAAACTCCGCAAGCCAGAACAATGGTACCCCGAGCATGTCAGCCTCTTCCTGCCACTCTTCCCTTCTGCCCCGCCAATGCGCTCGTGCCCCTGCTGACCTCCACGACCGAGAGGGCCCCGCCCTGATATCCTATGGCCACCTGCCAGCTATTCCTCCGAGTCCTTCTGCTCTGCCGCTGCCGACCACGCGTACACACCCTCCTTATCCCTACACACGATAAGCCTACGCCGGCACCCGCCCGTCAAGCACACCCACAAGACCGACGCGTGAGGTGATGGCACACATCCGCAAGCACCCCGCGGCGGCGTGCCCGCAGCGACGGGGCGTGGTATCCCAAGCCCACACCCGTGCGGTGATACCGGCGGGTGACACAAGACAACGTGCACTGGGTGAGTGCATGTCCAGCGCGCATTAGTGTGCGCCGAGGCTAATGAGTCCGGGGCAAGGCGTGGAACCATGCAGTCCGCGAGCGTGGCCCATGCCTCCTCCGCATATGCGCCGTGCTCGCCGAACTGCGCACAGACACTTTAAGGCTCACGCTGGTATACTTATCGCGCGCGCAACAAGGTGCGAGCTGTGCATTGATCTGGGGAAAATAGGTGTGTCTCCACTTGCTGCTTTCCTTTACTGAAGACACCGGCACACACTTTTCTTACCCAGGGTACGGTTGGGGCTTGGCACTCGAGGTGTGTCGCACTGTCCTCGCGCTTATTCACTCGCTTACTCGCTTTTGTTTAGCTGTGCAGCATGAAGGGGAGAAAATTTCCCAGCATGTGTAGTCAGTAGTTATGATGAATTGCATCTACTTGTTTGCGTCTTGTGCTTGACTTATGCGAGTGGTTCAACATAAAGCCTGCATCGGACGCGTTGTTTGGCACCGTCACGAGCTCCAAACACCCGGTTAGTGACGGGCCGAGCCCAAAGCTGTAATTGTTGGATATGTGGCTTCAGCTTTAAAAAATGGCTCCTGTGCGTTTCCCGTAGTAAATGCGTGAATAATTACTTTGATCCAATCACTGGCACTCTCAAAGAAGCTCGGATAGTCCCCAGACTATTTAAACCGCCATGGAAAGTCATCCATTTGATGACCACGAATCATTTGAGCAAAAGATTATCCTTGCTCAACACGATACAACGACGCTTAACTTATTTAAATAGCTTGTACCAGTGGAATGATGCCCCAGGCAAGGTAGACTAGTTACCAGTATGTAACCAGAGACCGAAAATATGTGGCGAGCACTTCGGTGGTAAGCATTGAAGCGCTTTCCGCATTTTGTCGGAATTGGTTCACAGACTGTCTACGAGTCAGGGGGGAAGGCATCTTGTTCCCTGATAAGGTTGAATCAAGCCTCTCCAAGAGAAGATGCCGGTCATTCTGAATGTGTTGCAATGGAGAACATTGTGCCGACAGGGTGAAATAAAATGTCGACATTTCGAGACACGCGTTACCCGGCTACGCCTGCTATGTCCGAGTAGAAGTGTAGTTGGCGGAGCGATAAGAAGAGTCTGTTTGAACGGAAGGTAAGGATCAAATTTATTGCAATTGACGTCAACATTTCGAAATGCCATGTTTTGACCGTGAGCGAGCCGATCCTAAATTAAGATCCCGCCCCAGCTGACCTTGCTAAATAAGTTATTGTTTGCCAGGCTGGCGTAGAATTCCCTGAAAAGTATGTACCGGTTTAAATTAAATACGGGATTCGTGCGCACAAATTCTACTGAGAATTCAGAGTGTCCCTGTTTGTTGGATCCGAATTCCTCATGACTAGTATTGCGCTCAAGCAACGCTCAAGTGTCAGTACCGTGATGTTTGTCCCTGTTTCTCTACACGTGATCGTCTTCCTCATTTCTGACACCGTGTAGCAGAGCTTAAGCCCAACGTCTGTCGCGCCGACATGCCATCAAGCTCTTTTCGAATTCGTTCTTCGATGTTGAGACCAGCCCAAGACCAGCCTAGCTCCTCGAAGGACTGGGGAGACAAATCGATCCTCGGCAGGTGATATGCATCCTATTACGGTGAGGATCTTGTAAAACCAACTACGAATACTCCTTTGGGTTCTGATTCAATCGTATAAAACGTGCAAGTACTCGTGAAGGTTTCTCGGACATTTTCGACCTACTAGTAGCTTGAAGACGTTAGTTCAGCAGAGGAAGATGTTCAGCTCCAATTTCAATTTCATTCTTGCCTTCGCACTTCTGGCCATCGTCTCCGCTGCTCCGCTTGTGCGTTTTAAACCCCCTCCCCGCCTTAGGTGACTCAATCCTGGAGAGTTTTAGGCCAAACAGGCCCGTGCAGTTGCATCTCCCGAGGTAGTCCACCTCCACCTTGAATTTAATGTATGACGCACTCATGCATGAGACACCAGGTCGTGGATGTCAGTATGTACGGATCTGTATTTCAAATATATCCTGTTCACACATTCCCACAGCTAATATCGTGTGGCCGGGGGAAATGGTAAGAAGCCTTCTAACTGCATGGTCCATGGATCATTATCTGACTTCTTTGGTTAAACAGGACCGACGTGCAGTTGCTGCTCCCGAAGTCATACAGAGACACCAGGTTGTCGATGTCAGTATGTACGGATTTGTATTTCAAATATATCCTGTTCACATATCCCCACAGATAATTTCTTCTGGCCGGGGGAAATGGTAAGAAGCCTTCTAACTACATGGTCCATGGATTATTATCTGACTTCTTTGGTTAAACAGGACCGACGTGCAGTTGCTGCTCCCGAAGTCAGTAGTACTATGCATCCCTTTCGCTTATATTGAGTACTGACAGTGTACGAGAAACAGACAGTCGACGAGAGTACATCCAGATCTACTTGTCTCGCGTGCCATTCACTCATCTCCCCACCTAGGGAATGTTCTATGGGCCCCAGTGGTACGGACCGCCTATTCCTAAGATCATTGACTGATGTCTAACCAGAAGCGCACAACTACGACTCCCGAGGTACCGACACTCCCTCTGGCGCTTTCATGTACTGATATGCGAGAGATTAGGCTGTCGACGACGGTATGCACAAATATATGACCTTCTCGATCCTTTTCTCATTTTCCTCTCAGCCAATAGGCTTGAACTCTGGATGCCTGACTCGGTAGGCAACTATTGCTTTCATAGGTCATTTCCTAGCAATTGATCTCCGGTCTCAACAGAAACGCTCAGTTGCAACTTCCGATATAGGTGAGCCAGCCGGCAACTTCTTTGCTGGCAGGCATTAACGGTGGTGGTCAGGGACTCGGGGTGTCGTGAGCATGCGCGCCAGGTTCCCTCGCATCTATGTGTTTGACATTTTCGTCCTATTCTAGGATCCTCTCGACGGCAATTGAGCAGTGCCCCACATCATCAGAATTGGATCAAGCAGGCGAGTCCCTGTCTTACCATTAAATCCTTGCAGACTCAACCGAACTGGACTTTTAGGCGAATTAGGTTCTAAGTTTGAGTCGAATTCGTTAGTGTTGTCTCGAGTGGATCTACTTCGATTTGAATTTGTATGGATTGATATTTCATTTGGTACAAGAACGAGAACAGCAATCGTGGTACAGCAAGTCAAATACAACGCTAAACACCAGCGGAGAGAAGCTCATTACTAACTCATTAAAATATCATTTGATGTTCAGCACAACGCGTCCGACAACAGAACCGTCCTTCAGGCCGTCATATACCCTGCCGACACAGTTGTTGAAAAGAAAACTGAAGATAAAGGATTACGCACGAAGCGAGATCGTCCAGATCTTTCACAGCATAATGGCAAGTCACATCTCCCCGCGCGGCGATATCGAGCGCCTCTATGGCGTCCTGGCGATTGCCGACGTATGATCCCAGAATGCTGATCCCCTAGCAAGGGAGGATTTCCTTGTCAGATTGTGGGGAGCAGTTGAAAACAGACCAACATACCTTATACACCGTGAAGAATATCGACGCTTCCAGAGAGGCCTTACCCGGAAGCCCGACCGCCATAAGAGTGCCACCACCACGCAAGTACTCAATGGCGCTTTGATATGCAGAGCTCTAAGTGTTGTATCAGTGCTCGTGGAGATCTCAGATGAGCGTTTCACTGACGCTTGCGGCGGTAACAAGCGTGGAGTGGGCACCTAAGCCGCCGGTCAGCGCTTTTATATCCTCTACAAGGTTTTTTGACTCTTTGAAGTCAATCCATTTGTCGGCACCGAGGTCCAGACAGAGCTTTTTCTTGTCAGAGCCGGTATCTGGGGACGTCGTTAGAATAAAGCCCACTGATAGAGCGAAACTGTGGACAGACCAACTGCGATGACTTGAAGGCCTGCAACCTTCGCATACTGGATGGCTGTTTTGCGGGATGAGAACATGCGTCGCATATTATCGTAGAAACTTACCCAGATGACCCAAGCCGCCACCTGCTCCAGGGAGCACGATCCAATCTCCTGGCACGGTTTGACTATGTTTTATGGCGCGATATACTGTAACCCCCTAAATGCTCAATGAGTACTCTGATTTGCTACGAATAAAATCACATACCGCACACAGAATAGAGGCGGCCGCTCTACTATCAAATCCCTCGGGAATTGGGGTAACATGATTGACGTAGGATACCTGCGAGTGGGATGAGTGAGCTTAGGCAATACCAAAACTCAATTTTGACATACGACATATTGTTGGAACGTCCCGTCAACGGTGAAACCACTTAATTTAGCCTCCGGGCAGTCTGAGAGAAGCTCAGAAGAGTGCAGAAAATTAAAGTCGCGCGAAACACGGACTTTGTTCACGGCCTTTGCGGCATTGCTCACAGTTGAGGCAGCTGGTGAAAGATAAGTAAGGAATGGATCAGAAATATATCCAACCAATTGCAACTCACGAGTCTGCGAGCCACTTGATGCCGACGCGGTCGCCAACCTTGACGGGCGAATGGCTGGTATTATCACCGATTGCGACAATCTCCCCGACGCCTTCATGACCGCCCACGAGCGGCGTTTTGGCAGGAACGGGCCAATCTCCGAGTGCAGCATGCAGATCTGTGTGGCATACCTAACGAGGTAAGGTCAGTCCTCTCCAGAATTAACCAAGAAACCAGACTTACTCCTGTGCAAGAAAGTTTGATGAGACATTCCCCAGGAGCAAGATCCTGTGGTGATGTCACTGGGAAGTCGTGCTTTATCTGAATATCGGCGCCGCTGCTCGGGACAACGGCAGCAGTCTGGGTCTTGGGAATTGCGAAGCTCGACATGGGGATTTATGGTGAAGAGCTCTGGTCACCTCCACTTTTATAGTTTTATTTAACATCGGATAACATAAGAGATGACGCGGGCCCAGGACGGCCTAGGCACAACAAAGGCTGCAGGTGCGAACTAAATCCCACATTTAGCAACATAACGCAGAGGGCCGAGTCGTCTTTTCTTATTCCTTGACATGAACAAGGACAAGTCGGGAATTCCGGAGCCAATCGCTGTACCAAGGAGAGGAATGAGAAGAGTCGAGGTTTGGTCGAGGTGGGCCTGGTCAATCAAGCTCGGCATATTCCGACGACTGATGGCCTGGACCAAGCTATTTCTCACGGTTGGAGATTCATCAAGCCTGATAAAAAGAATTGAGCTCAGGGATAAGTGTAAATAATGGAGTTGCATGCTCCATGCTGGTGCAATTATGCGTAAATTTACCGAATTGAGCTTCACCTGAGGCGGCCGGTTTTCTCCGATATACGCTCCCGGAATATCCCGGCAAGCCATGTTTCCAGATGAATTTCATTTACGGACATCAAATAACTGCTTCGACTTTCTCCTTCACGTCTTCGTCGTGACTGACCTTCTCTGTCGACGCTTCGTCGTCTGCTGGAGTGCTCGATGCTGCAAGCTCACGCCGCTCATCCCGATCCGCCAACAGCTTGATCACCACTACAAGGTAGCGTCAGCGTGAACACTATCCTCGAATAAAAGAGCAGGAACCGATAACAATCAACGCAGCGATGACCAGCCCGAACGTCCCCGGGAAACCCTTTCCTGTTGGCTATTGAAAAACTATATCTTGCTAAATAGACTTCAAAGAACTTACGGAATGTCGGCGCCTCGACCCTGGAAGAAAAAAATGAGGATTTTCCTTGGTGTGATCAGTTTCAGGGATGAGCTTACTGTGGGAAGATAACGATAGGAAGCCAGGCGGCCACAGCGTATTGAAGGCCGTTCTTGAGTCGCGTTAGTTAGAGATTGAAAAGATTTCGAACGCGGCTCACCATGCTCGAAACGACCAAGGCCCGTTCTGCAATGTCACCTGGTTGGGATCATCTTCTGCTGGAGGAGGGTCGGAATTACCTTCGTTATCTGAAGGCACTGAATTCAGTGAAGGGGGTAAAAATAACGAAGAGCCGCTGACCGCCTTTGCACACTTCATTGGCCCACGTATAGAACACCGCTGTCATCAGCTGCACTCCGCCGGTCAAGAACGCAAATTCCTTATAACAGTATGTTTCCCGGGGCTGAAATTCTTGATGCGTGTGCTTACCTTGAGCTTCACTGACGCAGGCCAAACAGCCAAGATTCTGATGATATAAAATGAGCTCTTCGAAACTGCGCTTACTTCGTAAGCCCCAAACTAACCCGTTCGGTATTAATCCGTACGCCAGGGGGACGAAGACCCAAACGAATCGACTCCCTGTCAAGTCGGAGAGGAAACCCCACTAAAGCAAACCGTTTGAATTATTTAATAGGCAGATGCAGCAGTGGGGGAACATACCGAGAATATAGCAACGATATTGATAAGGCTCCCGCAGCTGGGAATCACGTTTCTCGCGCTCACACTGAATTTCTCGGCCTCTAGAGAACGCGGATTTAGCAGTGCCCGCGACCGAATGGTATGCTTACTTAGCCAGATCCCGAAGTAGCTCGTAGCCGCGCACGATGAGCCGTACAGCACGTATCCCAGTACGAACCAGTACCAGTCTGTATCGCATCCACGTTGAATATTGTTGGAATACTTATAGGAAACACAGTGCGTACGCCACCTGGAGAACGTGCGCTTTAGCAGTGCGAGGTCGATCTTTCCCGTTGGTTGCGCTTTGCCGTCTCGAATCGCGCGCGCGAGGGCGAAAGCCTTTTCCTCCTCGGAAAGATACCAAACGTTGGAGTTTGATGGCACGTCAGGCAACACGAACAGGAGGAGAACGCCACAAGGGACAGTCATGCATCCGCACACGATGTAGAGCCATCTACATTAAATAAATAATGCGAGCCAATTATGGAATTGATGCTCACCTCCAGCCAGCCAGCCCAGCGCGACCATCGAGATTCGTGTAGACTGCAGCTTGGAGGTAGCCTGACATCGCGCTCCCGACAGATCCGGTGAGATGGAAGATAGCTAACTGTCCTCCGTGTTAATTCCGGTCGGCCTGAAAGCTGAAAGAAAGATTGTGTTACCCGTTTTGCCAGTTCAGGTTTCGTGTACCTGGTTGAATGTCAAGGAGAGTGGCATAGATAGCCGAGAGAACATACCAACTCCCCATTAGGTACAGAAGACAGCTATACAATAATTAGAGAAGCCAAGCAGGGAACGGAGGACGTACGGGAAGAAGGCCGATTCGAAAAGTCCAACCATGAAACGGAAGACATACATTTGTTGCTAATGGGCGGAGCTTGTGTTAGACTCGGATGTTCAGTCTATGCACGAGAAGTAGTCACCGAGTTCTGGGCACCCGCCTGTGCGAAGGTCCATACACCCCATCCAACTTCGCAGAACGCTAGGTAGTACTGCAGTGGTAAAACTTAAACCGGCGGGCCAAGGGCAGAACGCAAAACTTACGGATGGTCTAATCTTCTGGATGATCATCGTTGAAGGCACCTGCATTAGGGCGTACTAGACCGGGTCAATAAAAAAACTGAGACGCGTCCAGCAGACTCACTGCGACCGTGTAGCATGTTACCATACTGTTGCAAGTAAGACCTTGGTAGGAACGGTTGGACTCGGATCAACTTACTAGGTGAACTCATTTCCCTCAATGCTTAGATCTTCCTTCATCCCAGAAATATCTGTCCAGGCTGTTGGCTTCCGCGTAGAAATAACGACAAGACAGACTCACAAGCATTTGTGAGGTTATTCTGGCTAATGAGTATGTGTCATTAGTCCGCGCGCTATTCTTTCAAGGAGCATGACTAGACGTACTCAAGGTATTTCAGGAAAAAACCAAGACACGAGACAATGAGAATCCCAAAGTCGAGCTTGCGAATGAGGGCCCGCTCTTCGGGAGACTTCAAGTGGCCGTCGGAGTCCCAGATATACGACCTGAACTGCAACTCATATTGGAATCTTTGCTGAGGCAAAAAAACTGGGGCCGCGAGACTGACCTTGGTCCAGGAAATCATGGCGGCGTCGAGGAGATCTGCAAAAAGCTTCTTGCACCCAAATATACCTATTCACGGCTTATCCCATGGTGGCGACAGATAACGCTATTTCGTGGACGAATTTGCACCGAAAAACTGAGATAAGACTCAGGATATTGGTCAGTTGGTCTGTCTTGGCCCGGGACTCCGGTGCTTCTTGGGTTTCAACATTCGCACCGTCTGATAGGGCAGATGAACCTGAATGTAGGAGAGTCTAGGAAAAACCCAAGGAAAACCGGTATCATGGTATTTTCGCTAGTCGCGGTCGTGGTCGCAAAAGTTCTTGCCTTTGCCATCAGCGTCTTTCAAGGTCACTTGAATTGAAGTTGTCATATCCAAAATGTGGATGAACTCTGCTTCATCTCTTTGCTCCTACTCCTACCATGGTACTCGTGGCCTGTGCGCAGATGTGCTCCACCGATAGCGTCGCCCACAACCTCGCCATGTCCGTCCAACTGGCGCGCGATGCTGCAGCCGCCGGCGCTCAAGCCCTTTTCTTGCCTGAAGCGTCCGACTACATCTGCAACGACGCTCACCAGAGCTACCTCCTCGCTGAGCCGCTCGCTTCGCACACTTATACGCTGGGGCTCCAGGCAATCGCAAAAGAGCTCGGCATATACATCAGCGCCGGCATCCATGAACGCCCTGGCGTACACGAGCCCGACAACACTGAAGAGCCCGGCAGCGAGCGCGTGTACAACACCCATGTAGCTATTGGCTCAGACGGTACTATCAGGGAGTCATATCGTAAGGTGAGTCTGCGTGGTTTTCTTCAACGGTCTCGCAATATCAATATAGCTCCATCTTTTCGACGTGCACCTCAAAGAGGCCGCACCAGTGGCTAAGGACGGCGTCGTGAAAGCTCCGCGCACGGGAGAGCATCTCCGAATCATCCCAGGCATGGTCATCCCTGAGCCCGTGGACATGGGCGCCATCGGCCGCGTCGGTCTCGAGATATGCTACGACATCAGGTATGTAGGCCGCAAAAAATTGTGTATGCACCTCAAGCCCCACAGGTTCCCTGAGCAGCACATCATCCTGCGCCGCAAAGGCGCCGACATCATCACCATCCCGTCCGCCTTTACCGTCCCGACGGGCAGGGCGCACTGGCACACCCTCCTGCGGTCCGTCGCGATAAGCTACCAGGTCTACGTCATTGCCGCCGCCCAGGCCGGCGCGCACTCCCCCGTGCGCTCTTCCTGGGGCGAGGCCCTGGTCTTCGACCCCTGGGGCGTCGAGCTTGGCCGCCTCCCGTCAATAGACGAGGCGGAGGACGCCACCGCCCCGATGCCTCCGCAGCTTCTCCTTGCTGACATCGATTTAGCGCGGGTCGAGTACGTGCTTCTCGCTCTCCCTTTCTGACCGTTACTGACCTCGTTCGCCAGGAGCGTCCGGGAGCAGATTCCGCTTGCGTTCCAAAAGCGCGAGGATGTCTACGGTGTGGTGGGTGCAGATGCTTTTAGCCCTACCACGCAATAGCGGCTGGCGCCCGCGCGCACACGGAGCGGAGCACGGCCACGTCTGTCCCCATAGCTCGCACTCGAGCGAGACTACTATCGGAGTCAGGCAAGGCGTACTAGATTCATGAGCCTAATGCAAATTGTAATGTATGTACAGTATGCCACCCGGTCGAACTAAGGTTCCGCTCTTAGTATGCCATCGACGTTGTCGCTCGTCGCCCAGAACAGGGAGGGAGCAAGCACGTTCTGCACCGGAGGGGACGTCTACTCAGTTGCGCTCCTTGCGAAGCCACAAGCGTAGTCTTCTTCGCGATGACCACACAAGGTTACCCACTACAAGTGCATGGGTATCTTGAAGTGTGCACTTGAAGGCCATCTGAATCGAAAAGTCTGTACGTCCGGAATGGAAGGGACTTTGCTACTTGATCCAGGAGCAGATTGAGATGCGAGTTGACTTCAATATGGAGGATCGATATATCAATCTTAGCAGGGAGGATGAATATATCGCTAAGAGGCGGCGGATAGGATAGGCGAGCAGAGATCTGTCAGTAAGGGCTTCAAGGCCTTCTATAGCAATTCCGGTTCGCGATGGTCTTGTACAGCAAATAACTATTCTAAAGGGTAGGTTCAGCCCGGTCTGAGGTGAAGGGCCTAGACCACATACCTATTAATACAGCAACAAAAGCGCGCTTCACGCGTTTGTTCCTATTCCTCTTCCCACAAATGGGCCGGCGTGGCACGGCACCCGAGCGCGCGCGGCTCCTCTTTGCAGCACGTCCACATTGCGATCTTACGCCGGGACGTGAGGGGGCGTCCCTCCGGCGTGCGCGAGAGGAACTCGAAGACCTCCTCTTCGAGCTGGCCTATGAAACGAGGTCAGACAGCCTGCGACGAGTAGTGTAATCTAATACACACCGGGGTGGAAGGCGCACTCGTCATCCGCGGGAGCTTCGTCTGCGCGGAACCCGTGTGCGGCTGCGTAGTCGGCGAAGCGCAGGTGGCAATTCGTGCACGCGGTGTCTGGGAGTGGCGTGTCCTGCCGGCGGCGGCGGTGGCGCGCCTTGGGCGGCGCCGTCGTGGTGGCACGCGACTCGAGGGCGCGGTGGAACGTTGGGTTGGACGATGCGAGCCTGGCCATGACGCTGTGGAGCTGGGCTGGTGGAAGCGCGGCGATGGACGCGCGGAGGAAAGGGCTGTCTGCCGTCCACTGGTCTTTCTGCTCGTCTCCGTCCGATTCGGAGCCTGTTGGTGGGGTTTGGACGCTGCTCGACGAGGAAGACGACGAGGAGTGCGAGTGGCGCGGCATGATTTGGTCTAGGGATGACAAGGGGAGAATGTCAGTGCGGGCGTGATGAACGGAGAGTGGTAGGCAGCTCACAAAGATGCTTTTAGTTTCGATGAAGAGGTCGAGGCAAAGATGAGGTGGGTGTATAAATAGAGCGAGACAAAGAAAATAGTTTTGCCAAGGGCTCCGATGCCATTGTCGCACGCCACTCAATCTCGTGGCTCCAGCCCACGTCCGGCATAATCCCCGAAACGATTAAGAATGGATATAGGACGGTCATTAGGGGAAACGATGATCTCCTGCCTCAGCCTGTGCCTGCACGCGATATTATCCATACAATTCAATGATCAAGAGCTAATAGATACCATGTGAACATTGCTTTGATACGGCTTCCGTCCAGGTGGCCTTTCTGCGGTATCATCTCCGTCGTAGAATCGCCCAAGCAGGCTCTCTTTGCATGTATCTGACGAATCTATAGCCTTAAGCCTCGCCCCACAAAGCTTAAGACGTCGACCTCGAGGTCCCCTGTCATAAATCAGCTCGGTGGTGTCGTTCAGACATGTGCAGGCCCACCATAATGTCAATCGTCCTCTACAACAGTAACGTGGGCCCCCTCCATGAAGGATACAGTTTTCATGGACGTTTGCTCTTGCTTTTGGAGAGCAATCGCCGATTGTGCGGAGATTGGATATTACCCAGAGTAGACGGTACCAAGGGAGCAGAGATCGCCACAGCAGATTGGTGTGTTGCGCAATGGGTAGCTCTGAATGTACAAACTCTTGATTTTTGCACTATTTTTTTCTTATCTTCTTTGTCGCAGATCCAAGATGGCGGGTGAGAGGCAAGCGGTGGTTAAGCAATCTTGCGGGAGATCTGAGAGAACGTGGAGGAGACGGGTCGCCTGTCTGTATGTAGTCCTTCATGGGATTGTCAGATCTTGGAGCTTGCATCCGACCTCATTCTACGTATAACCTCCGCGTCGCCGTTGGACCGGTTTCAAATCGCTTCAGATGTTAGGAGTGCTCCTGGCTTTTGCGGCAGGAAGGACTCTGGTAGAACCTGAAGGACGAGGGACGGCCATTGGCAGGAAACTTAAAGTCGCCGTGGAGAGCTTCAGCCCAGTACTGCCTAGGAGTCAATCTGAGTCGATGCCCGATGTCCTTGCAATGCCCGATCCACGATTCACTTGAAGGAGACGGTTCCCTCTCAGGGTAGCCACTACCCAGCAGTGTGTGCCAGTCGAGAATTGCTGGCAGAGCAAAAACCTAGAACCGGCGTATGTCGGAATTCCCTGAACACGTGAGACCGGAACAAACCGGCAGTCGGTCAAAGCGATGAATCACACTTTACATAATAGACTGAATTAGATTGAGGTTGTCGCATTTTTCTGGAAACAGAATAGAGCATCCAATGCAGAATATGGGCAGTTACCGAACGGAAAGGCGGTATTGGAAACAGAAAAGCTCGTTTTTGGATTTCGATGTGTTCAACATCCAAAAGGAAGTAAAACAGTGTTATTGTTCTCATATCTCTTTATTAGAGTTTTGTCTTCGAGGAGTGCGTATTTTTCTGGTGTTCTCTGGGCTTCTGGTTTCTTGACATTCAAGACAGCGACTGATTATTAAGAAAACCGCGTAAATATAAACATAGCCTAAGTATTCAAATATGTTCAGGCAGAGTAGAGAAGAATGCGCAAACCAGAGCCAGGTATCAAATCGACAAATAGATCTCAGTTGTCCTCTGGGCAAAACCATGTAGTCTAAAGTGGAGATTAGCAGGTGAAAGGAGGTGGAGGGTTGAGCGTACATCACGCTTGCCGAGACCCTCTTCGCTGGTGTACGCCGGGAGCCCTAGACAATCAGCGACGGTCACCAGGGATAGACCAGCAGCCTGAAGTACGTTGATCGCGTACGCCGCGAGTGAGCTCCTGAAATAAAGTTTGATGAGTGAAATATGTCGCAAAGCTAAAAGTTGCTTACGCAGTTGTGTTGACGGTCTCATGGTTCAGCGTGAGCAACGAAACAGGGTGTCCGGCCACCGCCCTGTCATAATCATCTTCGCTTTCGGCCAATGTGGCCCCGACCGAGTCACCAGAGCTACGCATACAGGTAAATCTCGAAGGCGAGAAATACGGAACTGAAATAGACGCACTCAAAATCCCATGTTACGAAGCATTTATCCATTTGGAACGCCACTTGGCGTGCCAATTTGCTGTAGCTACCGTATGCTGGAATAGGACTGAGACCAAAGACCCCCGGAAAAAGAGCGAAAACATACGAGGCCGAATGAATTGTGTTTTGATTCCCAAGATTTTGTACAAGGCCGCTTAAGCAGAGGCAAAGCAGAGGTCAGCATGGAAGGTATATGTATATCCGGTTCCGACCTACTATCAATCTTGGCATATTCGTCTTGAACTGCAAATTAGGGTCAACGAAACTGTGTTCTACGATCTCGGGATGGCGTACTTTGACTGGCATTTTTCATTTTTGCAAGGTCTGGATGCGACCTTTCAGCCAACACATAATATTAATAAGTGGGATGTATAAGCAGTGGACCGTATTTACCACGTATGGGAAGCTATCTGATGCCCACTGGTGTACACCTGCTGAAGGCGGGAGACCACATCAGCATCGTAAATGCAGTCGTCTGCAAGTTGATTCAGGGATTCGACATCGGGCAGTATTTTCACTGTCCACTCACAATTGTATCCATCTGAAACGGCGCCATTCGGGTCAGCATGGAAGGGAAGCATGATAGCGGTTTAAGCACTCACTAACGAAGAATGTTCCCTTGGCCCCCTTGGAGAGGAGCAGATCGCTGATTTCAGCATGATGTATCCACGGGCCATCATCCTACATAGAGACGTGTCATTCTGTGCCAGATAAAGGTGTAACTAGGAAGTTACAAAAGTGACAGCGGCGGTTCCCGGGACCTTGCAGGACGTGTAGACGATAGCCTGGTTGGGTGTGGTGGCGCGATCTACGACTCGGAGGGACTGTGCTGATGCTAGAAATCCGCCGAGAAAGAGAATTCTGGCCTTGGTGAACATGGTGGGCGAAAGAGAAGTGGAGAAGAGTAAGATTCGCGAAGAGGTAAGCGGTATTTAAGGGTTCAAAGACAACTTAATAATAAGCGTTAACACCGCAGAAAAGTTGCGGGCGGGAAGGACGTCGGCTGAAACACGAGGGGAAAATCTTGAGTAATAGGAAGCTGCAAAAGAGCATTTAATCCAGCCAAGAGCTACATTGACGAGATTCAGAGCAATGCTAGCGGTAATCCAGTGAGACCGAGCTCATAGACGGCAAGTGGAGTAACAGTTTGGGAGATATAGCGGTAGACGATAAGCTAGATGAAATTGCTTTGTTGGCCGTAATACCCGTAAAGAGAATCGAAGTTGCAGTTGAAGCGCCTGCAGCGGCAGGAAGTTGTGGCGAAGGCAAGGCAATGTCGGAGATCAGACCTCGGGAGCCGCCGAGCGGAGTTCGAATTTTGATGATTTCATCTGACTTTGATGCAAAACTGGCAATACGACTGGCCGGAAGCTTCAACAAGATGCCTCTATTGAAGATCCTCTGAAAATCCCCCTCCACCTCAGGGTTTTTTTCTACCGTGACGCCTGAAGGCTTGTTTAGCTTCCTGTTGGCTCATAAACTCTCGCGGCACTTTCAATTGCAACTTGAAACGCATATGTACTCTAGGGTTATTTAGAAGAAATCCATGGGCACTCTGGGTCTGGCCGACGTTCTCCAGTCCCCAGTCTCAAGCGAGCTCTTCTTCGGTGGATGTGCCTCAATATTTCTGTTCTATGATTACAGGGCGCACAGATGACCAAGAGCTCTCGAGCAGTTCCGAGTCCAGAAACTCAAAGTCAGGGACTCCTTTGCCTCGATCGCGTTGAAAGTGCTTCTGCTGGGTTCGGGAAGAATTCCTGCTGTCCGCGTGGGTTTGGACGTCGTCATCAGAGATTCAGCAAATGGTTCTGAGCAGAAAGAAACCGACTGGCATCGAATCCGAATGCACTGTTCGCCGTGAATTATTTGTGAATCCTACTTGTTCTAAATTTCGGTGTAGACGCAGTCGGCCTGGAATGGGCGTCTGATTTTCCTGACAATAAATTCGGAAGTTTCAAGGAAAATAATCCAGTACTCTGTCGATGAAGAGAGCCTGGCAGCACATATGTATAATTGTCCGTTTCTTCAGCTTCGTTTTCCCCCACTCACCATTTCTAGACCGGAGTCGCAGATTTCGAAGCGCATTTGATCCGGTGTCAAGACGATTAAACCTGGAAAAATTCATGGCCCTGTGCAGAGCGTCTGGAACTACTGGGGCGAATGCAACCTGCGAAAACGGTCAACCACTCCTCGGACGTATCTCCCACCGGTGGATTGGTCTTCTAGCTTGCACCCGGGAAATTGCACCCCGGCTCGCAGGCACCTCTTCTAATCCATTTTCTCGCGCGTCGTTGTAAGCCGCAGGGTATGTGTATGGCATCTTCCTCAAGACGCTGCGTGCAAACGTCAGGCGCTCGGATTTATTTTGGCAGGGGCTTTACAGCGGTGCGCTCCATAAGTATCTTATTTACCCACGTGCCACCGGTAGGCGCGCAGATAATGGCAAAGAGCTGCAAGTGACGGAATTTATTTCCCCGGCTCTAGATGCTTTTTTGACAGCAGATGGCGGTCCCTCGCAATTCCTATCCCTTCGCTGTACTGATTTTCCGCGCGCATATGGACTCAAGTGAATGCGCCGACCAGCGCGCATAAATTCGAAGGGCTGTCAACACGCCCGTGGTTTATTCACCCGGTGCGCTAGAAGCGCTAGTGCTTTCGGCAAGGCGGGACTTTTTTTCTTCTGCTACCTGGGTTGCTATGCACTTTGCTCGCTAAAATCGTCGCTGAAAAAATTGTGAGCACATTAGCTTCGAATATGAACAGCTGTCGGTCGATTCGGCGGCGTATCAGATTTTCTTTGCATGTTTGACGTGATGCGGGCACGGCGTTTGAACGGGGGTGGCAAACTCATCGACAACAAATTTAGATCAAGGTGCGATTGTGCGATTCTCCTCACCTGTAGGCTGTAGCATGCATGTTTCTTCAAGTTTTCGGAGGTTTTACAAGCAGACCTCGTTAAGCACACGAATTATCGACCCGCAGGGTAAATAAACGCGTCTTAAAGCGATCTGATCGATGACATCAAAAATAATGCCGCGCTCCTGTCTCCGGTATTGCCGAACAGCATGTTAAGCAACCCTGGCTTTTACCTTTGTTGGCCGCCCGTGGCGGACCTTTGGAATCGACCTGAGAAATTTCGACAGGAGACCCAAAAACATTGACCGTCGCGGCTCGCGTTTCCATTAACGCATTAAAGCAATTTTGATCCCGAAAGTTTTATCTCGGTGCCTGATCGGTAATTTGAGACCAGACAAGATAAATAGATATCGCTCAACGTGAGCGAGATTGCTTATCTTCAGCAGGACTAGTTTCTCCGCCTTACCTCCGCGTCCCTGGGTTCACTTTTGATCGCATAATTCTTGCTCGAACTTGAAGCCTTTAAAATTTCTAGATACTTCAACGATTCTAGGTTATGATGGTTGCGATGGTTCAGTTTGAGAGGGCATTTTACTACGGCTCACTTCGATTGCTTAGGCTCTGCCAACGGAGATACTTGTTCAATGTTCAAGTCCCATTCTCGTGGTTCAAAAAATTACAGATCATGTACGGTAAAATGATCTCCGCTAATGGTTTACGTGCCCGTGTTCTCCCGCACGCAGAAAGAGATGTTGCGAAGGCAACCGGCGTGCCTAGGCTTCAAGGCTCACACAAGACACCGAGAATGTTGACTTTCCCAAAGGAGACGATGCGGCAAATAAAACCAAAGGCCGGCACGTCTCTCCTTCCAACTTCCTTTCTCCCTCCTCCTTCTCGTCCGTTTCCCTTATCTTCCGCCGTTCGAGGCTCGTCGTTCTTTCTCCACGCTCCCTAAGATGGCTCGCAAGCTCCTGAGCAACCTCCTCCTCGTGGCTGCTGCCCTTTCCTCGACCAATGCCTACTTCCTGTTTGGCATGAGTCCGTGTTCTTGTCTCTTGGGCCTGTGGCGACGCTGTTAAACTGGTGCTCTAGATAATGTCCTTACAGTCGAACGTATGGATCCCATTGTCAACCCTGGTACGCAATTTCGAACATATTGTTCGAGCCTTATTCTGAACATTAACTAGGCAAAGTCGCGGGACACGTACACACGAGTGCGTTCGCAAGCAAAAAGTACCGCTAGAGCTTGCTGACCTTCTGGTGGTTCTGCTAGTCGTTGGAGGTAGCCACTTCCGCGTTGCTACCAACACAAGCTATCTGAGACAGAGCGAGTGCACGACATCGCCTATCAAGGAAGACAAGTCCAATTATGTAGGTTATCACCGTTCTGCCAGCGCTGTTACTGTCCTGACTGAGATTTTTTTCTAGTGGGCTCCCGTAGGTTAATTTATCTACATAATTATTAGTATTGATACCGTTCCTCCCACAGAGCTTGTACTTTCAGTAAGTTCTGTCGGGAGGTATGGACTATCTTACTAATCTGTATCTTTCAGGTGGAAGAACGGGTCCTTCACAAGCGTCAGCGGGGCTCCTGTCATGTAAGTTTGCCCCGTCATTTATGTCGTGCCTGACAGCAATTGATCCTTCGTTGTAGCTGTGAGCAGAAAATAGTGCCGGCCATCCTCATAGATTCACATTCCCTCCACAGACTACCTCTTCAGCGATAAGCCAGGAGTGACGACCGCCTTCCCCGATGACGTGAGTTTCTCGTCATCCACGCTAATTTTCGCTGAGACGTCCTCGTAGTTCCGCATGCTCAGCGGTATGCGCCCCAGCGCCGTTCCGGCGATATTCTACAGCTGATTGTTCAATGCCGCAGGCACCCCTACTCTTCGCAGCTACGACGCCAACAGTCACGCACAGAAAGCCATCACTTTCCTTTGCTTGGACTTCTCTGGTACCTCCACGACGCACAACTCACTCCCCACGAAGAACTGCCCCTCTGGTATCCGTGCTCAAGTCGTAAGTCTACCAAGACGCCGCTGGGATACGCACTTTCTGATCGCACTTCATATAGAACTTCCCATCGTAAGCTTTCGCTTCTGCTCGTCATACGCGCACATCTAACGCTCCTACTCTTGTGCGGCGCAGATGCTGGGACGGCGTGGTACGTTCCCCTCTTTCTTTCACGCTGACGCCATTTCACTGAATTCCCTTCTAGAACGTCGATTCGCCAGACCACAAGTCGCACGTCGCCTACCTTTCCAATGGCCCTGACTCGGGAACATGCTCCGACCCGAAGTACCCCAAGACTCTGCCACGTATCTTCATGGAGGTCTGTCTTCCACTGCCATTGCTTGTAAGTTTGCTGATCACGTCACCTTATACAGATGTATCTGGACACCGCGGCGCTGTACGCGCAGCGCGCCCAGGCTATGAACCCCGAACAGCCCTTTGTGTACTCGATGGGCGACCCCACCGGCTACGGATACCACGCTGGTGCGTTTTTACTTTATCCTTCTGCCCCTGATGCTAATTAATTACCAGACTTCATGATGGGTTGGGATAAGGGTGTTCTCGAGAAAGTCGTGGACAACTGCCACTGCAACAACTTCGGCGACCCCACGTATGTCCCCTTTTCCTCATGGAGCATATGATACTGATATCACCCCTTCGCAGATGCTGCGCCGAGCAAGGACTCTTTACTTTCACTAAGGGCGGAAGCTGCCGCATCACCAGGGGCATCGACGAGATCAGTATGTGTGCCGCCTTATGCCCTCCTTCCAGATGCTGACGGCAGCACGTTGCAGCCACCGGCACGATCCCCAAGCTCCCGGGAAACAACCCTGTCGTCCCCGAGAACAACATTGCCCAGAGCCTCCCGGCTACCGTCATCCCCCCGTTCATTTCACCCATCTACGCGTACACGGGCGAGAACCCCCCCAAGGGCGGGGAGGTTGTCGGCAGTCCTGTTACCGTTACGGGCGGGAATGCGGCTCCCACCTCCACGAAGAATGATGCTCCCACCTCTACGAAGAAGGATGATACTCCTACCTCCACGAAGAAAGATGATACTCCCACCTCTACGAAGGCAGGCTCTGGAGCACCCGGTGGCGGAAAGGATACTTCCACCACTGCTGCTGGCTCCACCCCTTCGTCTCCCGCCAATTCGGGCTCGCACCCTGGTTCGGGCGACCACTCCCCGGGCAACCCCGGTACTACCACTGCTGCTGGCTCTGCTCCATCGTCCCCCGCCAATTCGGGCTCGCACCCCGGTTCGGGTGACCACTACCCGGGCAACCCCGGTACTACCACCACTGCTGCTGGCTCTGCCCCGTCGTCCCCCGCCAATTCGGGCTCGCACTCGGGCTCGGGCAACCAATCCCCAGGCCACCAAGGCAACCACTCGGGTGGCCACACCTGCAGCAAGAAGAAGACGGACAAGAAGCATGCGGACAAGCGCAACGTCCGCCGCGCGCGCGCCTTCCACCAACGGCGCGATCTGTTCTCGCGTCACGACGAGTTCAGCAGCGACGCCTTCTAAACGACCGCGCGCCTTCCCAAACGCGTGTCTCTTCTTTCTGTTCTCCTTCTCACATTTCTTGACGTCATATCTCTCTCTGTCTCTACATAGATCGCTCTCCATCCTCCAGAAGGATCAGTCTCTCATTTCCATCCACGGCACTAGTCTTTGTCATCGTCTCCTATATCGTCTGGGTGCCCAGCGCGCTCTTGCATACATACATACATGCGTGCTCTCCGCCTTGCGCGGCCAGCTTGCAATTCTGCCACATACTACGTACATACCCTCAGCCTGTCCTCATACCCGGTGTTTGGGAGGGGGTGCCCCGAGTCGGGGCGTTGGTCTGTCCGTCGATGTTCTTTGTTTATGGCTCTAGCTAGCTATTGATGTTATGCACATATGATCAAGTTCTTGAAAAGGAGTCTGAGCTTGAGCGTGCGATTGCCCACACCTTTTGTGAGGTATGAGGCGGAGGCCGCGGAGCTTGTGCTTGATTCTTTGATGCTCACTGCTGCTTTAACCTCAGGGGCCAGTGCGAAGAGCGAATAGACCAGCTAAGTCACGGATATATATGATTCAGCCCACATGCTACATTTTGAACTTCGTTGGATGCTTTGCGTTTTAACAAGCATCAGGCGGCATCGACTCCACCAAGCCCGCGCAGAAGCTCTCCGAACGCGGGAACATTGACGACCTCTTGAAGGTGACGACGAAGATCATTCAGCTCCTTCTCCTTTTGCAACGCCTTTTCTTTCCATAAGTCGCTCTCTTTGGCTGAAATGCGGGTGTTAGCCGCCAAGCTCAGTATCAACCATATGAAATTTACCGTCTCTTTTGGCTTGTTGCTTGAGGTCAAGAATACGCCCATGTAGAGCTGCGAGTTGGATTGAAACTGAAATTGAAGAAAATCAGTACTCTTGCAAACTGTTGAGAAAGAATTGGAAGGCGACGTACATTCTGCGACTTTACCTTCCGCTTGAGACCTGAGTCTCTGCTCTTCCACCAATGCAGCTTGTTCTGTAGCTTGCAACTGAATCAAATGCTTCCACTCCGCGGATATAATGGCGACCGCGTCTGAAACTATCAGAATGAACTAGATTAAATCGATCCAGAAGGATAAGGAATGGCACCTATTACTTGAATGAGCGCCAACGTTTGCTCCCGACGTTGACGCACGGGGCGCCGGAGCTTCTTCCTCCATCTGTGATTCAGAACTACGATTTTCTTCTGCGCCTCTTTTTCTTTTCAATGATCCATTTACCGTTGCGGTTGCGTGTGCGACGGCTACTCCGTTTTGGGTTCTGCGAGCCACTTCTTTTTCATGGCGGGATTTGTTATCCTCGAAATCCAGCGCAAGACGATGGCGCATTGTCGAATCATTGAGGATCTCGGTCATTGTACCCTGCAGCAGATCGTTCAGGGTATATGAGAGCTTGGGGTCAATGCCCTTCAGTTTGAGACCGTGTCCTGTCATCCATGCCAACCCGACCGGATTCTCGCAGATCCATAGGTAGCGGTCGTGGTAACACGGATGTTCAACTAGAGGCTGCCTCCCGGTGGAAGCAAGAGGATTCCACGGCTGCCACCCAGTGGGTCCGCAGAAGTAGATGATGTAAGGCTCAGCCACATCCCAATAGATATCGCCCATTCGTCCGATGTCGGTGAGAGGCGCTCCGATTCCGCGCAATTCGTAGAATAAGGATTTTTTGTCGATGTCGTGCGGATGTGCCATGGCGTTTTTTAATCGTGGCTGCCCTTTCAGCTTTCTATAACAACCACGTTGGGATAGCTGAGGGACATTGGAGAGTTGGTGTTGTTGGACGACATAGCCGCTGCAAAGTTCGAGAGGCTCTCCAGAAGTGACAAATCTTTTCCCATACCCACGGTTCATCCTTGGCAATTCTATTCCATTTAGTTTGGTTCGAATAAACTTCGAACTCTCCGCAAACTCTCTGTAGTCTGAATCTGTTGTCATACCGGTTACCGGACCTTGGAAAGCCGTGATCAAGTTGTGACTGCACGTGCATTGATGTTCTCACGCGCCGCATTGGGACAGGCGATCAAAATCGCCTTTCACTCGCAGCACATTTTTTGATAACAGAAGTGAGGACAAATAGAATACAAAATAACCAGTAATATACATACTCCAAAAGTTTTGGGAGTCAACGGGCCTCATTTTGCCTTTTCTTAGTTTTCGCTGTCATCCTAATGCGGCTCGTGGGAACATCAATGCACGTGTGGTCACGATTTGATCACGGCTTTCCAAGGTCCGGTAACCGATGTGCCAACGAAATCAGACTCTATATTAAGTTTTATCGACTATCTCATAAAACTTTTTTTAGAGTCTGACTACGTGAGACTAGTGGACTTCGCGCTTCGACACTGTTTGGAGCCTTATCAATGGGATTCATCCAAAGACAGTATTGAGAGCGACTTCGACCCAGCGCATGTGCATAACAACCTGCTTCAGGCTGGTGGATTCTCGGATGTGTTGGTGCCACTACTGGTGGGTACGCGTTGCCGAGAATTGCCGAGAGGTCTCTGATCCGTTCTCACAGCGATCACATTTTTTATTCTTGTTCCAAACGGCCACTTTCAGTGTCGGATTGGACCCCAGCTGCAATCGTTTCAATCTGTGAGTCTTTTTATTTCCTCTCGAGAGTTTTGAAACTGCATATTACGCTGAATTCACGGGCTGAATTTCTCCGGACACTTCGGAAGAGCCCAACAAACTACCTTTCGGACAACCTCTCCTGCGCATCACATTTACCGGTATTCCTATACCTCCAAGCGGTAGGGGACCACCCCGCTGGTGGCGGCTACAATACAACTCGGACTTGTGCCGGGTTCTAATTTCAGGGTCCATCTTTTCAGACGTATTAACACTCTCGGTTTCTTGCCCTCAGCAGCGATTACCTTGCTTTTCCTCCCCAGAATTCGAAGTTCGAACCCCCATTCCCGCTCGGACCACTAACATCCCCGACAAATATTGGCTTCTCTCCCGTAAAGTGCCTATCGGCCGACGTCTCACACACCCCTCCAGGGGCTTACGCTTTCTTGTCCTCTCTATGTCCGCAGCCGAGCTGGCGGAAGCATCAGCACGAGTACCCTCCTAATGCGCTGCCTCAGCCGAATTGGCATTCTTTTGCACGCGGCTTGCGGTGAGTTAATTAAGAGCGCATATATAAGGTGTTGCCCGCCTGAATCCTTTTCTCATCGGCGTTCGACTCGATCCCTTCTCAACGCTCCTGGACTACTGCTCTCTTTGATCATGTTAGCCGCCGTCCTTATTACAGCTTTCGCTGGTGTTGGATACGCCCACACACTGACCGCCGCGGACGGCAAAGCCACTGTATATACGACATGCGTCCAAGAAACGCACTGCGCTCTCACATTTGTGGGTCAAATGTCTCGCCTCTCCATCCCTTTGTACTGAATATGGGTAGGACGACGGCCCTTACATTTTCAAGTTCGTTGATTCGACTGCATGTCCCTGTACTCATGTTTCTTTAGCTCAGACATCACTAAGATTTTAAACGACACTGGAGTAACAGCCACTTTCTTCGTCAGTGAGTTTTCCCTCAAACTTATATCGAAAGCGACGGAGTGAAGAATACATAGACGGCCAAAACTGTGAATTCCAACATGAATTTACCTCCCTTCATCTAAAGTACGCACAGGGGATTGCATTTACGATGATGCGCCGCAGGAAACTCTCAAGAAACTGTATAAGGAGGGACACCAAATCGGTTCTCATACCTGGTCCGTCTCGATTTTTCCTTTTTTCTTTCGCTGAACAACGAAGTCTAAATACGGGAGACCAGGTCGCACCCGGATCTAGCGACGTTGAATCAATCTCAAAGTATGCCTGTCGAGTCATGTTCTTTCGTTCAAAACTGAAACTATATGCAGTTGCGGCCGAACTGGATAAACTTGACTGTGGGTTACTCTTTTCTTGTTTTCTTACCGATATTGATGGATGGCTCAGTGGCCCTCAAACGCATCGTCGGTGTCATACCAGCGTGTCTGCGCCCTCGTATGTCTTCACCGCAGGTGGTATGAAACCTCAGTGACAACGTGCATAGCATACGGAAGCTACAACGACGATGTCCTGACGGTGGCCGGTGCACGAAACAAATGTGTGGTTACCTGGAACATGGAGTAAGCGCTTGGCCCTGAATTTCTTTTTCGTGTGTAACACCACCTGAAGCTCCGGAGACTCGGCCGGTAAGAATGCAACTGAGATTAAAGCCGCCTATGAAGCTGGAAAAAAAACCCCGAACGGCACCATGATTGCTCTTAACCACGAAACTTATAGTACGCTTGCAGACATCCCAACCTGTGCTGTTTCTAACTTGTAAACAGATGAAACTGTGTAAGTTCCGTCCTCAACCGACACCCTGAAATTAATACTATGAGTTGACACAGTAAGGCGCTTCCTGATATCATTGCCATCCTGAAGGATTGGGGTTACCAATTTGTTAATATGTCGACGTGCCTTGGCGGGATCCCCGCCTATACCAGTATTACCGACCCGGGGAAGGCCGATGTACGCTTGTGCTTTAGCGTGTAACATCACTGCTGACATGTTTACCAGGCCACTTGGCATTGCTAGACGGACTCGAGTACTTATGGGCGATTGATTCCAAGAGCCCCGTCAAGTCGTAGACGATACATGCTCTTTGTTACTGTGCTGTGTTTCAAAATTGCTATCCAATCAGTGCTGGGTTCGACTTGCCACTGTCCGTAGCCAAACATTCACAATCCGTTTGGGCGAATTACATGAGTACAGTATTGTTTTACAGCGGAAATAATAGTCCGACATTGAAGAATTATTAAGCACCCTTGTTTCTCAGATCATTTACATACAATCCCGCGCCGTCTACCTGTTGCACCCAGAGGGGCCATGCGCGCGAAACCCTCCTTGGGTGTCAGTACTCTCCCTCAATGTGCGGCAAACCACTCACAATCCATCTGCGGTAGTCGAGGCATCTACGGCTTCGCGTGCAGTTAATATTTGGGGCGGCGTACCGCCACCTAGCAAAATGCTTTGGTACTGAACCACCGCGTCTTCCTTGATGTAGTAACTGCGGAAGACAACATTACGGATGGTGGACCCACGAACGGCCATTCCATGACCTCTACAGAACGGAAATAAGTCAAACGATAAGGAATGGCGATTGCTGCGCACCTCATCAGGACAACCTAAGTAATTGCTCTTCAGTATGTACAATGACGCTTCGGAACAGCGGGGAATTACCTGGCTATCTAACGAAAAGGTACTAGCGAGAGCTTCTCCAAGAGCTTGGTCTCTAACAAGCAAATCGTGAAGTTGGTTGTTTGGTAGAATACTCGCAGGAAGGTCCCTCGTGTCAAAGACGGGAGCCCCGTATGGACCAATGCATGCAGCCTGAGAATCTTTACATTGTGGAGTGAGATGGCTCGCCAAAAGTACTTACGGTATGCATCAGTCCCACCAGAGGAACTCCGGGTTGGTTCGCGAATGGCAAGACTTCCCGTGAGTGAGCATGAACCACCGATACGACATCAGGGAAGTTTTTCAATATCTGTGTGTATATGAGTTATAAGCGAAACGAACTGTTAAACCCTCCACGCCTACCTCTGAGTGGATGAATCTCTCTGCAAATCCAGTTGGAACTTGCGAGGCGGGTACAGAAGAATTGAAAGTTAGGCCGACGGCCGTAGCATTATCAATTTCATATCTGCACCTCCATTAAGCGCATTTATTTCGAATAAAAATAATGAGCTCACGTTACAATCGATTGCGATGTGGCCTGTGCCGGGGCAATTGCGAAAGTCCTGAGAAAACACAGTTTATAATTCCACTATACGCGCCCAAAACCGACTAACATGAGAAATTGACTGGCATTAGCAGGATTGCGGACTGAAATATGACCAAACGCGTCCACGACGTCCAAAAAATGGAGAATGTCTAAAACCAAACAATTCAATTAGAGTCATTTTGGAAAATGGAAGGAGTGGGTCGACTTGCGATTCGCATCTAGCAAGTCTATACCGGCCTGAACAACTGAAGTAGGGACATCTTGTGCCAATGTGAAGGGCTGCAAGTATGACAATAAAAGTCCGAGCAAAAAAGGGTTGTACAACATCGTGTTGTCCGATGGGCGCGATGTGGGAAAAGAGGATACCAGTCCGGAGATTGGTTTGGCTCTTATATTCGGTGTCGGCTAGGCTGCAGTCCACGCGGGCCTTCGTTAGGCGGGAAGGATCATGACATAGAGGGCGCAGTGGCGTCAAAATTAGGGAGCCATTCCGGATTCAACAAGACAGCGTGAGGAGCAACGCTCTTGCGAGGGAAGAATTAAACAAAGGGGGCCTAATCAAGAACTAATCCGAACTCGGTTCCCAAGGGACCTCCAGTATCAATCCAGTATAGCCATGTAGAAACCGTAAGCTTTTTCGGGGTTAGGGTTGCGGGTCTCCGCCGGATCAAGTCACCCGTTGCCGCTCGGCGCTCGCTTGTTGCACTCAACTGTCATCGGCGATTGAGGTTGAACTTTCTGCCTTCGCCTATGCTTCGCCAGGTCCGGGGGATCGCTCCGAATCTCTGGAGTCCTTTTGCATCAGTATGGTCCAAAAGAACACACTCGGGAAGCAGCGGCATCCCAATCCCTCCATGCCTCGTGGCTCTTCAATCCGCGGAGGAAACTGCGCAAGCTCGCGAGTGGATTGGCCGATTTGGCTCTGTAAATATCCCAAAATCTTCTGTGGAACTGTCCTTTTCTCGGAGCTCGGGGCCCGGCGGCCAGGTAGCTGCTCTTTGGCGATCCGTCTATACTCCGAGCCTTAAGAATGACACTGTAGAACGTCAACAAAGTGAACACTAAAGTGACTCTTCGATGTCCACTTGACGTGAACTGGGTGCCCCTATGGGCCCAAAACGACCTCAAGAAATCGGTAAAAAAAACCTTCGTTTTATATTCAACAATCACTAAACCTGGAAAACGCAGCCGCACTACGTCAGCTCCTCTCGCTCCATCCAAATCACTTCCACCGTGCACCGGTCACAATCTCAAAATATTGACGAATGTCTATCCAAGGTGGCGAGCCTTCCTTTGTTTCGTTGTCTATAATTAACTTTTGGGAAGCTTCATGCAGTTGTCACTGCTGCCGCGTCGGCCAGTGTGAAAAATGAGCCGTCTGAAGCACAGCGAAAACGCGTTGAAGCTCTAGAGAAAGCCGCTAGCGCCAGGCGCAGGAGTGAAAAGTCGCATCGCAGCCAAATTAAAGCCGGGAGGTCTACTAAACGTCCAGATAATTGAGCATCTCGCAAAGAGATCTGTGGCAGTAGTATTCTTGCTATCTATGATGCGGCGCAAGACATAGTTCGCGTCCCCAGCAAGTTCAACTTCATGTCTACTTTCAGCCACTGGCGGACTGACTCCGTTCACATACGCTTTTGGTTATAATCATTGCAGCCGCCAGAACTCATTTGCCTTGCAGTACACGGAAAAATATATTCGCGGTGGCCAAACGTCGATGGCTGTCAGGAGTTGCGCTTGAAATGTCAGAAAAACAACAAACACTCCGACAACATCGTTCGTTCTTTACTGAGCCAGATGCCTATTGCACCTAGTCGACACTCTAGATTGACGCTCCGGAGTGATTGATCTCAACTCGCGCTCACTCTCTGATCATACTAAATATCACCCATTTGGTTGGCGCCTTCTCAAACTTGAATGTACGTGCTTCAAAACTTCTACCCTTGTACCTAGCTCCCTAAAGTTTGTCCAACTTATGAATCTTGCTCTTGCGCCCACTCCCCTGCATTACATTTTAATCCCTCAGCCCTCGGCGTCAGAGGTAGCGACTTCCTCCTCTCCTTTATCTGCCGATGGTTACATCCGGGCCAAGCTAGCACTATATGTTGATGGGGGCTGTTGCTGTTGGAAGAGCGCTAGTCCAAGGCTGGAGTCTCTTCACAGAACGCGGACCGGACGCCCATTGCACCTCAGGCTAGTCGACACTCGAGACCGACGCTCCAGTGATGTAATTGATTCCACCTAATAAGTATCACCCATTTGGTTGGCGCTTTCTCAACTAGTAGTGAGTTCTGAATGTAAGTATGTGCTTTCTCCTTATCTACCGTGACGTCTGCCCAGCTTCTGAATACTCCTCTTGCGCCGACTCTCCTGCATCCATTAAATTTTTATGGGCCTCAGCTTCCGCCCACGCACTATGTTTAGGCTATTTGAATGTTCTTCTATCATGATCCGAGCGGCCGCTCAAACGATGGGTCCAGTAGCGAGCGCTACTTTAAGTTAGGCTGCTGTTGTCGTTAATCTCTAGAGATCTTCACGCACCGCTATGTCGACATCGCTTGAATCGTATCCCACGGGGATATTGTCTCTTTTAGTTCCGTTCTTTCCTCGGAGAGTATGGGCTCCCGGATGCATTCAAGGGCGCCGACATTACTCAGAGGTGGATTGTACTTGACTGTCCTAGCTGCCATTCCATCTGATCTTCCTGTACGAGTTCGATGAGTGAATGCCGGAACCAAATTTTTGGGCGGTCGTACAGATGCACAATCGGGTGAACGCGCATTTCAGCAACATCATTGATGATCTGTGTATGCGTGTTTAGCCTCGTTTTAGGACGCGACCTGAAACGTGACCGCGTGACCGACCCTTCATTGAACCGATTTCAACCAAGTTCAAATCTCGCTACCTCGCTCAACGAGCTTGAAAGACTCCTTACCTCCCACCAATGTCAGTCACTGCTCACCAGCCCGCGTTGGAGTGGGGGGCGGCCACAGCTTCCGCTCGTCTATCGCCGAAAGCCTCGCCTCCTCCCCCGGCGTCACCGCGAAGAACGCTGTCGACGGCGACGACGCGGTCGTCCTCAGCCTCTTCGTTCGTCGCAGGAAGATATATCTCGCGCGTCACATCCCGAAGACAATGGCCGTACGCCCGGAGATCTCGCTGGAGGCGTTCCGATCCTCGCGCGCCGGCGAGGTTTCAGAACCTGACGTTCTATCGGCGCAACTGGACGTCAGCCCTGGTGCTCGAGACGCCGTCGCAGCCCGCGTCGAGGCGGCCAAGAAAAAGCTGTTCACAGACCCGCAATCGCCCGAACAGCTTCTTCACGCTTTCACGACCTTCTCCGACGAAGTCTGGAGGGACACAAAGCGCATACTCAACCTGGACGGCGTCCCTGGAATTTCGCGCAGCTTCCGCTGGTACTTGTCTCTCTTTTGTCCAGCTTTTGCGGCCATGCTCAGTTGCTCGCAGGTGCCTTTGTGCCTACTCCATCCTGTTGGCGCCATGGTCCGTCGTCGCCCTCAAGGTAACCCACATGGGGTCTACCAAGGAACTCGGGTTTGCCGTGCACGCGAGCCAGCCTCTGAAGGCTGGAGAGATTATATACGAGCTGGCAGGCTTGCTCTCGACGGACACCGAGGCGCCAAACTTTACCCGTCTTGCCGAGATGGAGGCTGACGACGGGACTCCCCGTGTTCTTATTGGACCCATTAGGCTCGTAAACCACGACTGTTCTCCTAACGCGGAGGTGAGTACGGCCATCCTCGCACGCTCGGCTGCCTCATTACCACATCCCAGTACATGTTTATACCGGGGCACCCTCTAGCGAGGACGATCAGGGTCCTTCGCGACATTGCCGCTGGGGACGAGGTCAGTCTTCTACGCCGCCAATTATTTCGGGGACCTCAACCAAGATTGCCCATGCCGGACGTGCAGGGAGGAGCCCAGCCCGAAGATCGTGCACCCTGGGCTGTCCCGTGACGAAGCAGCTAGAAGGATCAAACACAAAAGGGACCTGAAGAAAGCCCATTCCAAACAACGTTTGAACAGAGGTGACGTCCAGTGCTCTGACTGCTTCACGTCTCTTGGCTCACTCTACAGGTAAAGATCGGGGGAAAAAGCTCACGAGAGTGAATATCACAAACCAGGCCCCCTGAGGCCTCCTCAACTGTTGGGAGTCTGGCGAGTTTGGTTTTTTCTTGCCTGGCATTAATCAAATCGTTTGTATTTTGCTTTCATGGGGAGGGAGGGGGGGCACCGCGTATTCAGCCGCTGGGTTTCGTTGTTTCGTTGTTACTACACGGAGTCCATCATTCACAATATAGAGCAATTTTTTTATTGAAAACAATCGAGACAACCAGGGTAGTTGTGACAGCAGGTATGGACAACTGCAACACAATAAATTGAAACGTGACCGCGTGGCCGACTTCCTGAGAAGTTCCTGAACCGATTTCGCGATCAACCCTCGGAATGGCTGGATTCCTCGCTACCCTCGCTCAACGAGCTTGAAAGACGCGTTGATGTTCGGCAGCATACTTAACGAATTGCCCGCCCTGGATTGCCGCTGGTTCTGCTTTGCGGCATGATTGAATTTGAAGGATGCGTCGATCTATAAGACAAAGGCTATCCGTATACATGAGCGGCGCAGATGCGGTTCTCCAATCCCTTCACGCCGCGCCCTGCACCGCCTGCCTTTGCGGCAGGGAAGACCTTGCCGAAGAATTCAGCGTCGTAAGGGTTTTAGCGCCGCTGAAGGAGATTGGATTGACATTGGTACAGATACCTCTCCCAACTCGTCTTCCATTGGCTGAGCCCCTTCCTTGGCGTTGGTTTTTCGCGACCTCTCGAGAAAGATGGTGAGATTAAGAGCGTTTGGCGACTTCCGCTTATATGATGTAACACAGATTTATGGGAACTACCTGAACCACACCTGACTGGTCCAACGACGGACGCGCTAGAGGCCCATTTTTATGCTCGATGCCCACCCGAGCAGCGCCCGGCCTTTCTACGCGGAGCGAACGGCGAATCCACGTCCGAAGAAACAGTCCTCGAGACCGATGAAGAAAATAAAATAGAAGAGTCCAAATCCCCACAGAAACGTCGAAAGCCCAAGCAGCAATATGACCAGTCGCTCTTCCGTGCCATACACGCGACATTCTTCTACCGCATCTGGTCGGCGGGCCTGCTCAAGTTTATTGCTGGTCCGTCCGGCACATCCGTTCACAATCTCTGAGCTAAAGTAGATCCCAGAGACACTCAAGACGACGACTCCGTTGTTAAACAAGGTGTTGTTGACTTGGCTGGTGGAGTCGTACATCGTCCACCACGCTACAGATGCGCAAAAGGAGTCAGGTCTGCTCCCGAAGCCAAAGGGCATCGGTTATGGCATTGGGCTCGCCTTTGCCCTTCTGGCAATGCAAGGTAAGTCCAGCGTCGCCTTTTCTTCCCGCCACTGAAGTGTGTTCGCAGAGATCGCGAGCCTCATGACCACCCACGCTCAGCAGAGTGAGCGGCTTCCACCCAACTATACAACAAGCTCCCTGAGCCATCCCTTCCAGTTTCGATGACTCTCGGGCTCTCGGTACGTACGGGCGTCATCGGCGCCGTGTTTCGTAAAAGCCTGCGCCTCTCTGCTCGCGCGCGGCTCGAGCACACTGTCGGCCAGACTACCACCATCATATCGACCGACTCAGCGAGGCTAGATTCCTTCGCTATACTCTGTCACAAGTGCGTTCCACTCGTTTCGTCCCGACTACGTAACTGACTCGTCCCTAGTATTTGGGTGTCACCGATTCAGGTGGCGAACCTACGGATCTCATCTTCCCATGCTAATTTGTGATATAGATTTTCATCGGCATCGGGCTCATTCTAGGAAATGTAGGCTCCTTTAAATTCTTATTATCCGCGCTTATGCACCGTTGTAGCTGGGCTATTCAGGCCTAGTGGGCTTAGGAGTAATACTGCTCGCATTCCCGATGCAGCTTATCCTTGTCCAGTTCTTGTTCGCAGCGCGGAGCAAGGGCGTGAAGCTCACGGATGCGCGCGTGCGTCTGACGAGTGAGGTCCTGCAGGGGATTCGGCTCATTAAGTATTACGCATGGGAGGACTTTTACACGCACCAGATCGGGACGCTGCGGCAGCGCGAGGTCGCCACCGTGCGCAATATGGGGTCGGCTTCTTTCGTTTTCGCTGCATGTCCCCAGTGCTAAGTACCTTATATTACAGCATGGTACGCTCAATCTCGATTTCACTGATGACGTTCACGCCGATCCTCGCCTCGATTCTGTCGTTTGTGGGTTTTCCGTATTTTATATAACATATCGGCAAAGACTAAGGGGCCAACCCAGATCGCATACGCGCTGAGTGGGCACGACCTCAATGTCGCCGTTATCTTCAGCACTCTGCAGCTCTTCAATGTCCGTCCATGTCCCTCCTTCTCCCTTGTCGTGTCTGGTTCTTAATTACTGTCCGGCAGATCATCCGCGCGCCGCTCACCTTTTTCCCGTTCGTGATAGCCGGTATTGCTGACGCGTCGGTGGCGCTTGGACGTATCGGTAAATTGCTGACGTCCGAGGAATTGGCGGATCCGTATTTGATCGACAACTCGCTGGACCATGCGGTGGAGGTCGACGCGAATTTCGAGTGGGAGGCAGCGGGGAATCTCGAGGAGACCAAATCGGGCGCGAATGCTGAAAAGGACAAGGGGAAGGAAGAGAAGAAGCGCAAGAGGGGCAAGAAGCATAAAACGAAGAAGGGCGAAGTGCTACCGACAGCTGGTGACGGGACCGCAAATCCGGAGACGGCGACCCCGAGCGAGCCAGAAAAGCCCTTTGAGCTGAAGGACCTCAAGCTCAGCGTGCCCAAGGGCGGTTTTGTCGCGATTGTCGGGAAGGTGGGCTCTGGAAAGGTGTGTGCGCCCCTTCTTGGTCAATGTCTCGCTAATGGGATTGGATTGCAGAGTTCTATTCTCCAGGCCTTGATTGGAGAGATGCGGCGGACGGCGGGAACGGTAGGCGTTGTGATGTGACTGATTTGTCATTTCTCACTGTATTGGCTGTATGTAGGTGGTCTTTGGCGGAACAACGGCGTACGTGCCCCAGAGCGCGTGGATCCAGAACGCCACCGTGCGGGAGAATATCGTCTTTGGGCAAGAGGACAACGAGGAGAAGTACGTGATGCCACAGCATTTGATTCTCCGCCTAATGTGCTCTTCAGATTCCGTCAGATTATTCGCGCATGTAGTCTGGAGCACGATCTGGAAATGCTCCCCCATGGTGAGGCCACTGAGGTAGGTCCTTGCGGTTCTTGATGGCCTCAAGTGAACTAAACGAGATTGCAGATCGGCGAGCGAGGAATCAATCTTTCTGGGGGTCAAAAGGTATTGGCTCAATATTAGCTCCTCTATTTCCTTGATCACGCCGACGCTGATCTGGGACATTCCCTTCAGGCTCGCGTCTCGCTGGCTCGGGCTGCCTATTCACCGTCAGAGATCGTACTCCTCGACGACCCACTCAGCGCCGTAGATTCTTATGTCGGCAAGGCCATCTTGGAAGACTGCCTGCTTAATGGTCCCCTCGCGAATCGCACCCGCATCCTCGTCACTCACGCACTCCACGTCCTTGACAAGACCGATTACATATATGTCATGGATAACGGGGTCATCAGAGAGCAAGGCACTTATGCAGTGCGTATCTGTCTCATCTTCTGTTCACGGGCGATCGATTGATGTCCTCGCAGCATCTCATGGCAAACGGTGTCGTGTTTTCGCGGCTAATGGAGGATTATGGCAGCCTTGACAAAGAGGATCCCAAAGCCGCGAAAGTCAAGGCCGAGAAGGCAGCCGTCGTTGCGGAAGACCATGGTGACGCGGGCACCAAAAAAGTTCAAGCCACATTAATGCAGATTGAGGAGAGAAATGTTGGGGCTGTAGAATGGGAGACCTATCGGCAGTACTTGAAATTCGCGGGCGGGATGCGATGGGGTCCCATCATCGTTGTTCTGCTTGTGCTAGCACAGGCCGCTCAAGGTGGGCTGTAGCCTGTCCCTTGCTTTTAGCTCCGCTGATTTCTTACTCGACCCTCGCGCAGTTGGTAACAACTTATTCCTGGGATTCTGGACTGGCGACACCCTCGGCTTCAGCCAAGCCGAGTACATGGGGTCATACGCGGCTCTTGGTTTCGCTCAGGCCCTGCTCACTTTCTTCCTGACCTTCACATTCATGTATGTGATTCTCTAGACAATTCCAACTTTATCCTCACTGCATATACACAGTTTGCTTGCCTTGGCTGCGAGCTCGCGTCTCTTCAAGGCTGCATTAGGCTCGATCTTGCACTCGCCTTCCTCTTTCTTCGATACGACCCCGATGGGTGGGTGCTCCCTTTTAATCAACCTCCCTCGCTTGCTGACATAATCATCCCCAAGGTCGGATTGTGTCTCGCCTCGTCAAGGACCAGGACACGCTGGACAACCAGCTGGCGATGACACTCATGCAATTCCTCGCCTCCTTCTCCTCCGTCTTCGGCACAATCGCCTTGGTATTTTACACGTTCCCGTACCTGGGCATCATCTTCGCCCCGATGAGTCTCATCTACTACACTGTTTCGATCTATTATCGTCGATCCTCGGTGGAGACGAAACGTCTTGACTCGCTGCTGCGTTCGAAGCTGTATTCTTCATTCTCCGGTGGGTCTTCATCACCTCGTTCTCCGGCTGCACCTGACTCTCGAGCTCCCAGAAACGCTGACCGGCCTGGCCACTATCCGAGCATATGGAGCACAGGTTTGTGACAAATGTGCTTTTGACGACATGCACTGAATTATCACTAGGACTCGGCTATCAAGGACGCTGAAGCGGCCTTGGACCTAGAAAACAGGGCATACCTCATGACCATCACCCTGCAACAGTGGCTGGCGGTTCGTTTGGACATTTTAGCAAACCTCCTCCTCTTCGGTATCGGCATGTTTGCTGCCGGATTGCGTACCAGCGTCGCGCCAAGCAAGGTAGGTGTCGTCCTGTCGTACAGCTTGGGCAGTGAGTTCTTCCCTTCGATTCCGCTTCTTTCGCTGACCCTCAATCAGTTACCCAGATTTTCTGTAAGCCATTCTGATACGTGTTAATTCCCCTTGGCTGACCAATACGTCGTAGCACAAATGCTCTCCCAGTTCGCTACGAACGAGCAAAACATGAATTCCGTGGAGCGTGTCATTACCTACACTGAGCTTCCGGCTGAAGGTGACACCGCGACCCCCGAAGACCCCCCGAGCTCCTGGCCAGAACGCGGCGAAATCACTTTCAGCAATGTCGAGATGGCATATCGTCAGGGCCTGCCTCTGGTGCTTAAGGATGTCAGCTTCAGTGTACGACCCGGCGAGAAGGTATGTTGACAAGCCTCCTTTTTACACATCGCTCACTATTCCTAGGTCGGCGTTGTAGGCCGCACAGGCGCAGGTGAGCCCCTTATTCGCAGTCTCCGGCTGCGGCTAACCACCTTGAACCTCAGGGAAGAGTTCGCTCCTGCAGGCTCTATTCCGGTGAGCACTCACAAGTGATTATACAAGTCCCCGTTACTCATCTTTCGGTGAACAGGATCGTCGAGCTGCAAAGTGGAAAAATAGAGATAGACGGCTACAACATTCGAAATATCGGCCTGGACGCCCTGCGGAGGAATCTCGCGCTAGTCCCTCAAGATTCAGTCCTCTTCCTTGGGACATTGCGAGACAATTTGTATGCCTGTCGCATGTCTTAGACGAACGCCACTAACGTGCCTTTCCCTCAGGGATCCACACGGCGCAAAGACAGATCCCGAACTGCTATCGGTGCTACAGAGGGCCTGGCTTCTTCCCCACAAAGGTGCTCCCCCCGATCCTATAGCGGACGGCAAGTTCAGCCTCGACTCGACTATTGGAGACGAAGGGTCGAACTACAGCGCTGGCGAGAAGCAACTGTTGGCTTTGTGTCGCGCGCTGGTCAAAGACAGCTCCATTATCGTCCTCGTACGCCAATCATCCTACCTGTTGCTAACTTCTGCTAACGTGAAACACAGGACGAAGCCACGAGCAACGTCGATGTGGAGACCGACGCGAAACTGCAGCGGACGATTAGAACCGAGTTCGCGAAGGCCACATTGCTTTGCATTGCTCACCGTCTGAACACGATTGGTGGGCGATTTTCAGCGGCCACTCTCAATAAGATTCTGACCGTGATTGTTTTTAGCGTATTATGATCGGATTCTCGTCATGGACGAAGGCAAGGTCGCTGAGTTTGACACGGTGCTCAACCTATTCGACAAAGAGGATTCGATATTTAGGTCATTGTGTAACGAGGCTAATCTGCAGCGGGCGGACATCGAGCGGATTAGGGCGGAGAACCCGACGGTGGAGCAATAGTAGGCATTAATCCGTTGGCATTTTCTAGGGCATTTTTGGAGATAATGGGCACTCTCAAACTCACATTCTATACTTACCATACTTACGATCCTGCAGTCACTAATCATTATTTTATAAGACTATGAAATCTGAATACGTATTCCAGTGGCATTGCAGCGTTCATTAAAATTGACAGCAAAAATCTAAATAGTACTAATAGAGAACCTCAAGAAATGCGCCTTGTACCATGTTGCATGGCCTCTCGGTGAATGTGCTATATTTTCTTCACGCTCCCGTAGTGGCTCTGGGTAGGACAAAAGGTGACCATTTTGTCACCGCCAACAATTTTGTGGCAGTAGCAACTAAGCCACTCGTTCTAGCTCGTTCTCCAGCATTCGTGCTAAGGCTCACTTTGGAACAACCCGAGGGTTGCTCTGCGCTGACGAGTGTTTTTTTGGGGCAAAATCTGGGTGTAACTTGATGGACCTCGCGGCGGCAGCATCCGCCCAGGCCCCAGAACCCCTCATGGGCCACTGCGCATTCTGCTTGGCAGTGGTAGTGCTTGCGTTCAACCACCGTCCGTCTTGCGCGTTTTCATCACAGAGGGCGGTTTTATTCGGCACTCTGGCGGACTCTTTGTAGACGAGAACTAGTCACTTTTGCGTGGACTGTGCTGTGCAGTCTGGACGCGTTCCAAGCGCTGGGACCTCCTCCTGCGCTGCAGCTTTCGGTACAAAGCGCGTTGGGCGTGACGACTTCGGATGCAGGCGGCACACTGGCATTGTCGGACGCACACCGCACGGCGCTGGAGCCTGTGCCCATTCGCGGACAGAAATATTCAATCTGCGCCGTCTCAATTGCTGCCTGCCTACCACCCCGCTACTTACCGAGACCCACTGCTGGCACCCCAAAACCCGCTGCTGGCGCCCAAAGACGACCCTTTATCGAGCTGCCGTCTGTCCGCCAGATGCGCGGTACGACTGGCCATGGGTGATGCGCGCGCGGGCTATCACCCGCTCCGGCCACGGAGTCGAGACTGCATACACAGCGCCAATGGCATGTGGGCGGACGTTTTTTCTTTCCCGGCGGGCAGGGCGCTGTCCTTGCGATCATTCGTTTCGATTCATTCAATCCTCATTCGATTTGTTCATTCAATGACTCGAAGGCATTCAAGGCGATTGTGGATGGAGGGTCCCTTGTCCTCCGAGTCATCGAATCAATCCGCAATTAACTCGACCATGTCTTCCATTCCATTCCAATCTCGTCTGCCTTCCCCGGCGGCTGGTCGGCTGGTGCGCCGCCTTCCCGGAGTCAGCTGGCCCCCCTCACAGACCCTTCCACCCGACATTACTTTTCCTGGCGCACATTAATTTGCCCTTTCTTTCTTTCCCTCAATTGAGATATCAGAAGCGCCGCGTGGTCGGAATATATTTTGTTCTGGCTAACTGGCGCGGCCTACGAGTTATTTGGCGCTTACGCTGATTGGCTGGCTGGCGCGCGGGGTGTATGGAAGCTCGAGCAGCCCCTTCGTAGAATCTAACCCATTATCGAATGGAATCCAACTCCCTAGCGCCCCAAAAAAATGCGAATGCAAATGCACCATTGAAATACACGTAGTATGCCCAAGATTACAGACAGATCGTATATCGTAGCGTAGCGTAGCTTATCCTATTCATTTTCAAGTCAAGCTCGTCTCGTCTCGTGCATAGGCAGCGCTACGGGCAGGCCCACCCCGCGCACATACAGTCGGTACAACACCACCCCTACATACATACACCCACACCCACACACCCCCTCACCCCCGCCCTTCCTGCCTCAAACAATCATCCACCAGCCCGAGGAACGCCCCCGCGTCGCGCTCGAGCGCGGCGAGCATGCGGTGGTCGTTGAACTGCACCTGGAACTCGAGCCCGTCGCAGAAGTCGCGGATGCGCGCGATATGTGCGCGCATGCGTGCTTGGAACTGTGCGGGGGTGAGGGGCGGCGCGGCGGCGGGTGTTGTTGGGGGTGCGGGCGCGGCGGAAGAGGTGGGTGGCGCGAGGACGGCGGAAGAAGTGGGCGGCGCGGTGGAGGATGTGGAAGAGGGGGGCGGGGGCGGCGAATGGGTTGGAGGGGGGATTAGGATGGGAATGCGCGTTTGAATTTGGATGTGGATGTGGATGTGGGTGTGGGTTCGGGGGAGGATGCGGATGGGAATTCGAATGCGAGGGACGGCGCTGCACCGGCGGTTCATCGTCTTCCCATTCGCGCTCCGGACGCTCCACCTCATCCCACTCGCCCTCCCGCCGGTGGAGCGGCGGTGGCGGGGGCGGTGGCGGGGGCGGCGCGGAGAGGTGGCCCATGATGTGCGGGGGGAGCGTCGCAGTGATCGCGGTACGGAACTGTGGCGCGATCCCCTGCGTCGGCTGCGTCTGTGCTGGCTGCGTCTGCGTTTGTTGTTGCGTTTGCTGCGTCTGCGTCTGCGTTCGTTGTTGCTGCTGCCCCTGCGCACGCGCGGGCGGAACCGCGTCGAAATACGCCTCATGGCGCACGTAGTGGTGCAGCCGGACCGTGACGGTACTCGTGCTTGTTGCGCCCTCGTCGTCGGGGATGCTGGAGATCATGAGGCGGCTGCGGCACGCGTAGCGCGGCTTGGCGAAGAGTTCGCCCTGCTTGGAGATGCGCGGGGCGTCTCCGGGCCCGCGGTGCTTCGAGCGGCGCGCGGCGTCCTGCGAGCACCATAGCCGCGTCTTGTGTCCGCGGTCTGTGCGTGGGTGGTCTTTCACGCTGTGATAAAATACGAATAAGGAAAGGAAGGAAAGGCAAAGGAAAGGAAAGGCGTACGTGAAGCGGTAACCCGTGGCTTTCCAGATGTCGTGTGTGACGCTTTGGACGCGCTCCTTGTCGGAGAGGGGGTCGCCGGATACGGAGTAGGAGCCACTGAAGTCGACGGCGGCGTCCTCCAGACACGCGGCGTGGATGGCGGAGAGCAGGTCGCCATTGTCGTTGTATATGCGGGGCTACGAGAGATGTCAGCGAGGAATAAGGGGATAAGGAGGAGAAAAAAAAAGAGAGCAGAATATTAATAGGACAAGGAGAAGGGACTCGCAAGCGCGTCAAGTGCTCGGTGGGCATTATTAAGAAGGCTGCCTTGGGCAACACTTTGCTTCTCCCCCCCAAAAAAAAAGACGCGGGGCCTAAAGAACAGGACTGAGAAGTGTACACGCGAAACTTGGCGGACATGTCCAGACCACAATGGACTGAGACGATGTATTCTTTGGGCCCATGACGCATCCATTCAGGAGAGCAGACAACCATGACCAGAAGAATGTACTCGCAAGCGCGAGTATCCCCACGAAAACAAGACTCGGGGGACCGAGACGGCGAAAGAACAGCATAGTCGAGCACCCCACGAGACTTGGGCAGACATGTCCAGACCACGTATTCCTTGGGCGTCGAGTTCCCGCCAACCATTCGGAACGAGTCCCCTCACGCGCGGCATATCGTGCTGGCGATACAGGGATCGAGACGCCTAAGAACAGGAAGAATCGACGCCCAAGTGCTTCGCTTTGTCCAGACCACAATGGACTGAGACAACGTATTCTTTGGGCGGCGTATTCCCCACGACGCATCCACTGAGAAACAGTCACAGAACGGTCCTCTGGCTTCTTTTGATAGATACAGGGGCAACGCTCAAATGAGTCTCTAGAGTCTGAAAACGCCCGCCGCGAGTGTCTTGGGTGCCATTAGAATCACAAAAGAGCGCCTTTTCCTTGCCAAAGCACTGCGAGAGAGAAAAACCAAAACTCCAGACTCACCCGCTTCGCCTTGATCTTCCCCGTTGGCCCAAACGACGACCCCGACACCGACACCGTCACCCCCGCGCCCGTGCCCACACCCCCGCCCACGACCCTTTCGCACCCTCGCCCCTCATCCAGCACGTCCCGCTTGCGCTTATGTTGCGCCTGCACCGACGCGGGGGTGAGTATCCGGAACGGGCGCTCGGCGGAGAAGGGCGGCGCGGCGGGGACGGGGATGTAGTTGTAGTGAGAATTCGAATTCGAATGGGAGGAGGGCGACGAGGATGCGGACGAGGAGGAGGCGGAGGAAGAGGTCATCCAAGTGGCGGTCGGGGAAAGCACATGCAATGACCACATCGAAATCCCGCCTTGCTCCTTCCGGTTATCTTTTTCTTTTCTCTTCAAGTCCCGCATTCACAATTTTTTTATTACTTGGGCAAGGCAACAAGCGTTTGGGGAATCTCCTGCCAGGAACGAGGCTGCGTTCTTCACCGATATTGCAATTGCTCAAGTTCTATTCCCACCGAGGCGCCGCGACCTTCGACCCTTGCATACCTTAAAACACATCTCAAGATCTCTTGGATCCCTATAGCCCGGCATCTCGCGCTTTCTAGCTTTGATCCATCCATCCAGAAAGGAATTCGAAGACTCGTGTACATGAATGGAATTTTCAAGCCCCTATATACCTCCTTCCGCCTCGAGGGCTGTCCTGCCACCGCTGCCACCTCTGCGAATATTCGATTTCCCCCATCCAGACAACACGTCTTATGATTTTTATTACGCTTCGATTCGGATTCATTTCCGAACCACTTGCCGAGAACGAAAAAAAAGAAACAGAAAGAAAAAACCCGGAAAACGCCGTGCGCAACCGCAGAATTCCATCTTCTTTTCTTTTCTGTCCTATCGCCCGCTCGACTCTGCTGGGTCCGTGTATAGTGCCCACTAGCCGTACGTCGGCTGCCTCCGCGAATATTCCCCATCCAGCCAACCCGTCTAATGCACGCGATTTTCAAAGCGATTTTTATTACCTATAAACAAACCCTTTCGACTCAAATTCCAATTAACGGGAAAAAGAAAACCGGGCAACGCCGCAGATCGTCACTTCTCTTCTGCTGCAGATCTATCTTCTTCGTCGTCTGTCCCACGCAAGCTCGTTTTGGGAGATCTGGCGGCGCGCTCACACGTAGGTTTTTTATTATAATCACTCACACGTACGCGGAAGGAACATGGCACGAAAACGAAAGCAGTCGGCCTGAATGATTGATTGGATTATTATGGTGGACATGAAATTATTTCTGGCCAGGGACGGCGCCACATTTTACTAACCAACCAAGGTTTCCTAACGCGACATTCTTCCCGCGCGCAGGGTTTGGTCTGCTGGGTCCGCGTATAGCCACCGTGCTTGCAACACCTCTGCCGTCTCCGCAAAAAATCCCATCCAACCAACCCGTCTTACGGGATTTTCAAAACGCCTTGAATGCGATTTTTATTACACACCGACAGTTTTATTGACACGTACGTGCATATGCACGCTGCCGTGAACGAAGATAAGAAAAAAGAAAACCCCCCAAGGGAGGTGCAACAAAATTAATTTTATTATAGCCGCTCACACGTACGTGGACACACAGATGGATGATAGGTCTCGTCTCAAATGAGCCCACTTGAATGATTTTCTTTCTTTCTGGACGCCGAATTTGCAACCCGGCTCACAGTACGATCTTTCTCAATATTCATTTCACGGCATCGTTTTGTTCTGGGCAGCGCCACAAATGCAGATCTGTCCCACGCGTGGCCATGGTCTCGAAGCAGCCAGCGTCATTCACGGCAACATTTTATTCTGCCGCAAAAAGCACGCGCAAGATCCCGTACTTGGGCAGATAGCCGCTCTCAAATGCAAATGAGCCAGCGCGAATGATTTTCTTTCCTTATGGATGACGCCACAAACCAGGCCGAATTGGCCCACCGTAGCCCGTCGCGAAGGCCTGTCCCGCCGATTCAGACAGACATCTCCCAGCTGGACAACGGCACTTCCCGAATCTCCTGCCGATTCAGACATCTCTCACTACTGGACAACGGCACTTCCCGAAATCCGTCCCTGAAATCCTGCGCACCCTCTTACTGGCTCCGACCCTCGTTCGCGGGCTGGTAACCCAGCTGGCAGCCTCCCGGCGCTGAGTCATCTCGACCGTACTACTAGCATTACAAAGCGCGGCGGAGACGCAGGCACCAAAACAGCCTTGCATGTACATTTATGTGCTTTCCTTTACTTGTTCATTCGTTGCAACAATGATCTCGAGTTTTTGAAGAATCAGAGTTGGGGGAATTTCTATTTTTTGGGGTGTTTTGGGGCTGAGATGAAATACAATTGAATTCAGCGGCCCCGTTGGTCAAGGACTCGTCGGGAACCGACTTTGGACCTGACCATTATTTTATGTTAACATCTATCTTCCGACCCTCACTCACACACACGGGTCATTAATTTCGTTCCTCACGCAATTTGATGATACCTCTGACTCTTTGAAGCAAGTTCACTGGATTTCACATTGCGACGCGTCGAAATAGGATTTTATTATACGTATACGCGCCTAAGTACGAGTCGCAGCTTGGCTAGCAGCTGAAGTTCGATAATGAATCCCAACTCTCCACTTGTGGCTTATTTTTTGAGCGTCTTGGCCTCCGCAATCTTCTGAATCAAAGACGGAAGTTTCAACTCCAGCTGCATAGAACGAAGTTCCAGCTCCAGCCGCCTCCACAGCCTCTATGTCGTCGGTTTCAGGGAGGTCTCCGCCCTCTTCGACGTCGCAGGCGGCGGCCGCGGCCCGGGGGGTCGTACACATATATATTCCTTTTGTTCGGGCAGCCGGCCGCGCAATTGCTAACTCCAGAATCGACGCACCCCTTACCAGCGGCATCGTCATTTCGCACATGATGGCCTCGAAGAAGCACAGGGACGTCCTGCACTGAGACAGGCATAGCGCAATTACAATTTACAAAATAAACCAACCAGCCTGAGGTGCCTCGCGCCCTGGGCAGATTCGATGCATCAACCACCTGGGCCCCTGTAATCGGGGTGGGGCTCCTTTGGCAGTAACCTACCTACCTCTGGTACCTTTCGAGTACGGTTTGGCCGTCCCAGTGCTGTTTATTCCTGCCCTTCTGGTCCCCCGACTCTCCCGACCGCAAGTTTCTTAGTTGTGTTATGCTGAACGAACTGCTCACGGTGGACCAGTGAAGATATGTCGACGTGCGCCACGGAATCTGTCATCGGAGGAAATAATGAAGGACAAGGGAATCGTCGGGTTGCAACGTTGAGGGTTGAACCAAGGTTGAACTGGATTTTTTGTAGGTTCGGATCAGGCCTTTCCTCGGTCCGGCGAGCCGGACATGCGGCTTGATCCGAACCTAGATTTTTTGACGGGAATCAACTTGACGAAAAGTGGGGGAGAATCCTCACCTACTACGACGCCGGCCAGGCCACGTAGACACCGGGCCCGACCTCGACAAGTTCTATATCAATGTCAGGCTCGACCCCGTCTACTCGAGCTTGCGTGCCGTGTCAATGGTCACCGTTGGTAGAATGGCGCGCGATCTACGCATCCAGGGACCGCACGGCCGACGGTTAGAAAGGAAGACCTTGTTCTGGAACGAATTTTCAAGCCGAAAGCCTACCCTGTACTCCCTTATACTCCGCAATCGCCGGCATGTAATACCTCCACCCGCTGGATTTCATGCGTCCGGGTCGTGGTTTTCTGAACTATGTAATCTTTTGATTTATAAAAATGTATTAAGACTGCGAGTCATGTACAATAATAACAAGTAAAATGAGAGTGAGTAAAAATGATGGTATGTTGTGAGTAGGGGTATGTGTGTCTTTAAGAATGCTCCAGAATCAGTACGAGGGCCCCACCGGGTTCTCTGCTCTGATGCGCTCGATGTCCGCCCGCTGCAGATTAGCCTCATTACACAGCGACCTGAATATAGAATCCTCCTTGTCGAATAAGTTGAGCACCGTGTCAAACTCAGCGACCTTGCCCTCGTCCATGACGAGAATCCGATCATAATACGCTAAAAATAGTCACAGTCAGATATACCACCGAGACTGGTCTGAAAATAGCTCACCAATCGTGTTCAAACGGTGGGCAATGCACAGCAACGTCGCCGTCGCGAACTCCGTTCGAATCGTCCGCTGTAGTTTCGTGTCGGTTTCCACGTCGACGCTGCTCGTGGCCTCGTCCTGCGTTTCGTGTTACGTTATTATGCCGAATTCAGCGACAGGTAGGAGGAGGCTCGACGTACGAGGACGATAATGGAGCTGTTTTTGACCAGCGCGCGACATAAAGCCAACAGCTGCTTCTCGCCAGCGCTGTAGTTGGACCCTTCGTCCCCAATCTTCGAATCGAGGCTGAACTTGCCGTCGGCTACAGGATCGGGGGGAGCACCGTCGCGGGGAAGAAGCCAGGACCGCTGGAGCGCCGAGAGCAGTTCGGCGTCCGTCTTGGCACCTTGTGGATCCCTGAGGGAAAGGCACGTTAGTGGCGTTCGTCTCAGATATGCGACAGGCGTACAAGTTGTCTCGCAATGTCCCAAGGAAGAGGACTGAATCTTGAGGGACCAGCGCGAGATTCCTTCGCAGGGCGTCCAGGCCGATATTTCGAATGTTGTAGCCGTCGATCTCTATTTTTCCGCTTTGCAGCTCGACGATCCTGTTCACCGAAAGATGAGTAACGGGGACTTGTATAGTTACTTGGGAGTGCTCACCGGAATAGAGCCTGCAAGAGGGAACTTTTCCCTGAGATTGAAGGTGGTCAGCCGCAGCCGGAGAATGCGAATAAGGAGCTCACCTGCGCCTGTGCGGCCTACAACGCCGACCTAGGAATAGTGAGCGACGTGTAAAAAGGAGGCTTGTCAACATACCTTCTCGCCAGGCCGCACATTAAAGCTGACATCCTTGAGCACCAGAGGCAGGCCTTGGCGGTAAGACATCTCGACATTGCTGAAACTAATTGCGCCGCGTTCGGGCCAGGAGCGCGGAGGTCTTCGGGGGTCGCGGTGTCGCCTTCAGCTGGAAGCTCAGCGTAGGTAACGACACGCTCCACGGAGTTCATGTTTTGCTCGTTCGCAGCGAACTGGGAGACCATTTGCGCTACGACGTATCGGGTCAGCCAGCGGGAGCCAGGAAACATCTGAATGACTTACAGAAGATCTGGGCAACTGAGCTACGGTGAGCAAAGTCCTTGGAATTGACGAAAAAACTTACTGCCTAAGCTGTAAGACAGGACGACACCAATCTTGCTTGGCTCGACGGTGGTACGGAATCCGGCGGCGAAGAGACCGATGCCGAAAATCAGGGTGTTTGCTAAAAAGTCCAAACGCACCGCCAGCCATTGCTGCAGGGTGATGGTCATGAGGTATGCCCTGTTTTCAAGGTCCAAGCCAGTCTCAGCTGCCTTGACAGCCGAGTCCTAGCGATAGTTCAGTACAAGTTGTTAGTAGCAGATCAATGCCACAAACCTGCACTCTGTATGCTCGAATGGTGGCCAATCCGGTCAGTGTCTCTGGGAGCTCGAGAGTCAGGCGCAAGCGGCATACGAGGTGATGGAGACCCGGTACCGGAAAAGGAAGCATACAGCTTCGAACGCAGTAGCGAGTCCAGACGTTTGGTCTCCACTGAGGATCGACGATAATAGACCGAAACAACATAGTAGATGAGAGTCATTGGGGCGAAGATGATGCCCAGATATGGGAAAGTGTAGAACACCAAGGCAACTGTGCCGAGAACGGAGGTGAAGGAGCCGAGGAATTGCCAAAGTGTGCTCGCGAGCAAGTTGTCCAACGTGTCCACGTCCTTGACGAGACGAGACACAATCCGACCTGATGGGTCCACAGATCAGCACGCTAGGGAGGTCGACCAACAGTGGCACCTACCCATCGGGGTCGTATCGAAGAAAGAGGAAGGCGAGTGCAAGATCGAGCCTAACGCAACCTTGAAGAGATTCGTGCTTGCAACCAAGGCAAGTAGTCTGCGGAGATTGGTAAGGATGAGGTGGGTAGTAAGAGAAAACGACACACGTGAATGAGAAAATCAGGAAGAAGGTGAGCACGGCCTGAGCGAAACCAAGAGCAGCGTAAATCGCCATGTATTCGCCTTGGTCCAAGCCGAAGGTATTGCCAGTCCAGAAGCCCAGGAATAGGTTGTTACCGACTGCATGAGAGTGAGAAAGGAGCTGAGCGAAAAGTAAGGGGCAGCCCACCTTGAGCGCCCTGCGCAAGCACAAGCAGAAGAACAATGATGGGACCCCATCGCATCCCGCCCCCGAACTTCAAGTACTGCCTATAGGTCTCCCACTCTACAGCCCCAATATTTCTCTCCTCGGTCTGCATCAATGCGGCTTGAACCTTTTTGGTGCCCGCGTCGCCATGGTCATCCGCAACGACGGCCGCGTTCTCGGCCTCGAGTTTCGAAGCTTCGGGATGCGCTTTGTCAAGGCGACCATAGTCTTCCATTAGCCGCGAAAATACGACGCCATTTGCCATGAGGTGCTGCGAAGACATCAATCGATCGCCCGTGAACAGAAGATGAGACAGATACGCACTGCATAAGTGCCTTGCTCTCTGATGACCCCGTTATCCATGACATAGATGTAATCGGTCTTGTCAAGGACGTGGAGTGCGTGAGTGACGAGGATGCGGGTGCGATTCGCAAGGGGACCATGCAGCAGGCAGTCGTCCAAGATGGCCTTGCCTACATGAGAATCTACGGCGCTGAGTGGGTCGTCTAGGAGTACGACGTCTGACGGCGAATAGGCAGCCCGAGCCAGCGAGACGCGAGCCTGAAGGGAATGTCTGAGATCAGCGTCGGTGTACTCCCGGTGTACTCAAAGAAAGCAGTCAATACCTTTTGACCCCCAGAAAGATTGATTCCTCGTTCACCGATCTGTAACCTCGTTTAGTTCACTCGAGGTCATCTAGAACCGCAAGAGCTACCTCAGTCTCCTCGCCATTCGGGAGCATTTCCAGATCGTGCTCCAGACTACATGCACGAATAATCTGACGGAATCTGAAGAGCACATTAGGTACGGAGAATCGAATACTGTGGCATCACGTACTTCTCCTCGTCGTCCACTTGCCCAAAGACAATATTCTCCCGCACGGTGGCGTTCTGGATCCATGCGCTCTGGGGCACGTACGCCGTTGTTCCGCCAAACACCACCTACAGCCATTACAGTGAGAAACCAGTCGAATGAGTCACGTGGCAAGGCATACCTTTCCCGCTGTCCGCCGCATCTCTCCTATCAAGGCCTGGAGGATAGAACTCTGCGAGCCAATTCCATTAGCGAAGCCTTGACCAAGAAGGGGGCGCACACACCTTCCCAGAGCCAACCTTCCCGACGATCGCCACAAAGCCGCCCTTGGGCACGCGGAACTTGAGATCCTTCAGCTCAAAGGGCTTTTCTGGTTCGCTCGGGGTCGCCGTCCCCGATTTCCCAGTTCCCTCATCAGCTGTCGGCAGCACCTCGCTCTTTTTTGCCTTATGCTTCTTGTCCTTCTCGTCCTTCCCCTTGTCCTTGTCAGCATCTGCGCCGGATTTGGGCTCCTCGAGATTCCCCGCCGTCTCCCACGTGAAGCTCGCGTTGACGTCCACCGCGTTCGTCAGCGAGGTGTCGATCACATACGCATCCTCCAATTCTTCGGCCGTCAGCAGTTTTCCGATACGGCCGAGCGCGACCACCGCGTCAGAAAGACCTCCCAACACGAACGGAAAGAAGATGAGGGGCGCCCGGATGATCTACCCGCGGAACGACGCGATAAGAGCCAGATACAGCGAAGGAAGAGAAAGAAATATGGACGAACATTGAAGAGCTGCAGAGTGCTGAAGATGATGGCGATGTTAAGCTCGTGCCCACTCAGCGCGTACGTGATCTGATTTGGCCGGTTAGCCGTCGCCGATAAATATCTATCTACATAGGCGTGAACGCACAAACGACAGAATCGAGGCGAGAATCGGCATGAACGTCATTAACGCGACGAGCATTGATCGTGCGATACTATAGCATGAGCTACTCAGCGCGCGGGACACCCAGCGAAACGACAGAGGAAGCTGACCCCATAGTGCGCACGGTGACGATCTCGCGCTGCCTCAACGTCCCGATCTGGTGCATGTAAAAGTCCTCCCAGGCGTAATACTTGATGAGCCGGATTCCCTGTAGTACCTGCGCGTCGGGGATCAAGCTCCACGCTGCAACAAGACACGACAGAACGACTCACCTCGCTCGTGAGACGCACGCGCGCATCCGTGAATTTTACGCCCTTGCTCCGTTGCGCGAACATGAGCTTGACAAGGATAAACTGCAGCGGGAATCCCAGCAGTATCACTCCCAAGCCTACTAGTCCCGAATAGCCAAGCTATAACGGCGCATAAGCGTGAGTAGCAAGAATTCAAAGGCGCTTACATTTCCGAGAATGAGCCCGATGCCGATAAATATCTAGATCACAGGTTAGCATGGGAGGATAAGCGCGGTACGCAGGTTCGTCACCTGAAGTGGTGACACCCAAATACTAGGGATGAGTCAGCTACGTAGTCACGACGAAACAGCGAGCGGAACGCACTTATGGGCGAGTCCAACGAAAGAATCCAGCCTCGCAGAGTCGGTCGATATAATGTTGGTAGTCTGGCCGACAGTGTGCTCGATCCGGGCGCGGGCGGAGAGGCGCAGACTTTTCCGAAACACGGCGCCGATGACGCCTGTGCGTAACGAGAGCCCGAAAGTCATCGTAACTGGAAGGGATGAGGTCAGCGAGTTCGTCGTATAGATGGACGGAAGCCGCTCACTTTGCTGGGAGTGGTTGGTCATGAGACTTGAGACCTCTGCGAACATGCGCTTCAGTGGCGCGAAGAAAAAGTGATGCGAGGCTTACGCTGCATTGCGAAAAGGCCAACGGTGAGCCCGATGCCATAACCGATGCCCTGTGGCTTCGGGAGCAGACCTGACGCCTTTTGCGCATCAGTAGCGTGGTGGACGACGTATGACTCCACTAGCCAGGCCAACAACACCTTGTTTAACAAGGGAGTGGTTGTCTTGAGTGTGTCTGGGATCTACTTGAGCCTAGATATTTTGAACGGATGTGACAGACGAACCAGCGAACAACTTGAGCAGGCCCGCCGACCAGATGCGGTAGAAAAATGTCGCGTGTATGGCGCGGAATAGCGACTGGTCGTATTGCTGCTTGGGCTTTCGACGTTGGGCCTTCTGCGGGCCTTCTATTTTCTTTTCTTGGTCAGTCTCGGGGACTGTTGCTTCGGACGTGGATTCGCGGTTCGCTGCGCGTAGAAAGGCCGGGCGCTGCTCGGGTGGGCATCGAGCATAAAAATGGGCCTCTAGGGCGTCCGTCGTCGGGCCAGTCAGGTGTGGTTTCGGGAGTTCCCATAAATCTGTGTTACATCATAAGCGAAGCGCTCTCAGCCGCTGAATTTGTCTCACCATCTTTCTCGAGGGGTCGCGAAAAGCCCACGTCGAGGAAGGGGCTCAACAATGGAAGACGAGCTGGGAGAGGTATCTGTGCCAATCTCAATCCAATATTATTCTTCAGTGAGGTTAAAGTCATTACGACGCTGAATTCTCCGGCACGGTCTTGCCTGCAGCAAAGGCAGGTAATGCAGGGCGTGGGCTGAAGAGACTGAAAAATCGCATGTCTTGAGGGCGTAGCTCATGTTGGTCTACTTCTGGGCTGCAGCCAGTTATACCTCAGTTTCCGAAGCACTTCCGAACTGTCGAACATAAGTATGAAGCTGGCACCCTGACGTCATTTTCATTTGTCACATCGGCAAGCTACCGTCGAACCAATCAGGTTCAGGTTTCCGAGAAAAAAGTTACCCCAAAAAATTTGACATTAATCTAGTGGGTCCTAGTAGTACTTGCGCCGTAGCACAAGATGAAAGGTTGAACGTTCACCTCTGTAATTCGGCGGAACGGACTGCCGTAGTTGAACGCAAGCAGAACGCGCGGCAACGCGGTGTGAGATGTTAGGTATCCCAGGTTCTACTGGACAATCGACGCGGAAACTCATACGGCACGAGCGCACACTCATGCGGCACGGGTCGGCACGCGTGCGGATGCGTACACACGCATGGGCATTCATGAGCACTGAGTTTTGTCCAATAACGACCGCCATAGTTAGGGGCGGACGCTGGGTGGACGCATTCACGCTTGCCTCCGCAACTTCAAGGAGTCTACGCCGCGAAGTCCTTCAAGGTCGGCGCAGAGAAAGTAAGAAGCTTCTTGTGAGCTGCGATACTGATACTCGCGACCAGCAACCTCCTCGTCGAACCCGAACGCGACGACCGAAATGCGTGTGGGTGTGACCAAGTCGTCTTCGAGCAACAGTTCGATCGCCACCCTTAAGGAGAGTCCACGAAGCCTCGGGCTTGAGTGCTTGATGCTTCTCAGGATTCCGCCGGCCCTAGATGCGGTGGCCTAGGAGAGCGTGAGCGGCAACACCATATAGCATGCACTTTGGAGCCTGATTCCACTCCTCTACCGGGACGACATCTGCAGACATTTGAGGCCGTCGCTATGGAGGAAGTAAAAGCCACCTCGGTGCGCTGCAAGGAGCACCGGCTTCAGCGCCGCGTCCGATCCTGTCTTAAAGTAACCCGTAGGTATTCCTCTTCCGCAGCTAAGATGGAGTGGTTGGAGAACGACTTGATGTTGACCACCACGATGAGCAAGCGCTGACTAATATCACCTAGTGTCGGGATAACTGGCAAGAGACTGTGAGGGAATGGCATGATAATGAGTGGAAGCAAGGTGGAACTAGCATATCCAGAAATCTACTTCGAAATGTATTTCGCAGAGGTGCAACTCGCGACACGACAGTGAAATAGTCAAGCTTAACGATACATGATATTGTGTGCATCAGAGCAGTGATAGTACATACAACTAGCGATCATTACATTTAGGCGTACGGTAAAAAGAAACGAAATAAGGCTTCGTGTGGATAATGTATGACCCGCGTCCAATGCCTATCTGAGCGGGCGTCAAGCGACCACTGAGAATCTGGCATGGCGTGCGGGAAGGGAGGGGGAGGAGGCTTCTTCGACCGTCCGCGTGAGATCGGGTAACGACTGGGAACCGAGCGCAGAGTAGCTGCCCAAGCTGTATTTGCGCGCAACAAGGAAGCTGTGCGCGCACATCCACCTGGGGTCATCGCCCCGAACAGTTCGGTAGGGAGGGGGCACCTGCCGGAACTCCTCCTCCGCCAGCGAATACCTAATCCGCAATCCCCGCGTCGTACCAAGCTCGTCCCAGTCATCTGGCTCGTCGATGTACGGCGGGGAGTTGGAACCCCAGCTCGACCGCGAGGCAGGTTCCGGGGACTCGTCACTGCCATTTCGGAACTCCTCGTACACGTCGTCCAATGTGAGGAACAGCTCGTCCATGACGAGGTCCGAGTTCATTGTGCTGCGTGCCGTTCGGGTAGAGATGGACTCTGATCCCGACTCCCGCTTTACGATGTGGAGTGGCTCCACCCGCACTTCTGCCTCCCCGATCGTGAACATCTCCCTCGTCGCGCTATTGGGCATGCTTTGCGGCGCGTACCGCTTGGTGAATGTGCGGCGAGGAGGCAAGGGGAATTCTAGCCTCTTCGACTTCCCCATCCCCTTGCTGCTGTCGTCATCCAAGGCCTCGTCCGAGCTATCTTCGGAGTCGGAGTCGGAATCCCAGTCTACAACAAGCGATAGCTGCGCGGGATTCGATTGTGAGGTGCGGTGGCGGGAGAGGGGCAGGCTGTTGGATCGACGACCGGCGTTCAGAGCGATGAGCTCAGACTGCCGCCGGAGGGTGCGATTCGTCGAGGATGACTCGTGCGGCAAATGGGTCGACATGGGAGGGGCGGAAAGTGGGAGGGAGGTGTCGAGGCAACGGCCTTTGAAGTTGCGACGACCGCCAAGCTCGCTGGGGAGCACATCACGGAGCGTGGGAGTTGCCGCGACGAGCGGAGGGGTTACTGCAAGAGGGAGCGGAATGTGGGCGTGCGGAGAAGCAGGGGGATCCAGCAAAGGACGAGCTCCCTTCGAGTTTAGGGTGGAACTGCAGGAACCACTGGAGTCCGTTGGAGATGCGGGTGGAAAGGTAATCTCGAAACCCATTGCTTGCCGGCCTTCCGGGGCGAGGGCATCATTGGCTTCCAGAGAGATGTCGAGCACTCCTTCGAGGACGACACTCTCCTTCACGGGAAGTCGGCCCTTCGGCACTACCAAGGGCGCAGCGCCTTCGCTCCTCTCCTTGCGAAGCTTAGGGAAAAGTTTGTTGAGGGTGTTAATGGCATTCATAGGGTAAGCGGAGCGAGCCGGCGGTCAAGGCTGCATTTTAGGATGCTCCGCTTTTAAAGATGCGGCAGTCTCACTTTGACCCGAAAGGGAGGTAGGCGCCATGATACTCTGAAACCTTTCCGCGGATGCACCGCCTTCCGCGTTGGAGTCTCGGATATCCGGTGAATTTGTTGGAGTCTGTGCATTGATGTCCTACTAATGACGAGTAGCACGAATAGCTCCGCCCGAGCGAACTCGAGCCTACGCCAGTCCGTCCAGTGGCTCATTTCTAAGCTCGTGACATCCTGCGTCCAAGATGAAAGGAGTACGATGATGGGATTGGAATCTACGCACATACAACATCTTGATAGATAGTCCTGGATACATTTACAATTCGCTGCCGCTTCTCCGTATTCCTCCTGGCGTCCCTGGTATTGGGGATGGTGATTGCGGTACACTGACATCTCCATTAATGATATCTTGGATAGACGCTTCGAGAGCATCGACCCGTGTGGACATTTGGGTCACTGTTTAGTTATTCAGATTGTGGAATGGAGGAGACGAACGCGGAAACGTACTTCTGTCAAGGATTTGAGTAGACATTTCATCAAACTTGGTATCGAGCTGCTCTAGGAGTGTTTCGACCTAGGAAGCAAAGGAATATGGTCAAACCACGTCTTAATTGACTCGAAAAAGGGCCTACGAATGCAGTGAGCTCATGCGGGCTCGAAATATCGCTGGGGCCGATGATCGCCTTTGGAGCAGGTTTGGCGGCCGGAGTGGGGGTCTTGTCCCGTTCATTTTCTGAGACCTTGGCAGGCGTAGACGGGGTGACTTTCAGTGGTAGCGCCGAGGAGGCCATGTGAAAGAAGAGAGACGAGGACGGAGGATAAGGTTGAGGATCGGGGCAAGAAGCTGGAAGGCTATTGCCACTCAAAGTAACAAAGACAAACACCGTTCAAGAAAGTAAGAAAGAAAGTCAATCTGAAGTCGATGTGAGTTCTTTGCTCAAATTAATATCAATTTGCTGGACTCGATATTTCTTTCTTTCCACTTTGCCATGTTTCTTGCGGCCGCCTGAAGATGTCTTCCAGCGTCATGCGACCGCAACGCGCCGGTTCCGCGAGTCCAATGACATTGACAAAGTAGGGATCTGCACTAGCAGAGTGGCAGCCCAGAGAGACACCGGCCAAGTCCGCCTCCCAAAATATGTGCATAGCATCCGCTCAAGAACCCGCGGCAACCTCCGTCGTTTCTCATATATTAATACAATTAGGGACGACCGCCTCGCCAGTCAGGGCCTCATGTGGTGTCGGTGTCGGTGTAACTGTGAAGCGTAGGGGAACAGGTATTCTGGTCCAAGATGAGAATCACGTCGAACGCGTAAAATCTCACCAAAACTGTGCGGCGCCGGTGCAGGAATGGAACGGCAATGCTTCCTAAGTGTGATCGTGAGGATTGGGGTTAGAACGGGAGTCGTCAGCGTAGTTGAAACGCTGTAAGCTCACAAGACTTTCACTGGGCTCGACAGGCGTAACAGGATCCGGAATATCTTGACATTCAACGGTAGGGCCGACAAAGAATGGTTAGTTAGTGAATGCAACATGTCAACGCCAATAATGTGAAGAGACCTGAGTGGACGCCTGTGTTTCGTAGTTGGGTTAAAATGGGTAAACCTAGACGAACACACTTTTTGAGATTCCTCTCATCACCTTCCAGCTAACGGCAGGGGAAATAAAAAAAGACCTTGACGTCTTCTTGTTCATCAGACCCGAAGCTGCGGTGACCAACTTTAAAAAGTTTAGTTCCCCCGAGTTCCTGGAAAGTGGGAATTTTGACGCTATTCATTCTTGCTTGACAATGAGCAGTGCGCTCCGTGGATCAAAAAGAGAAGGAAAGAGCAGCTCACCCTGATTTTCCTGCGCATCTAAGTCTGACAAGAAGTCGAAAGGCAAATGGATAAATGTGGACGTACCTGTGTCCGGTGACGGGAGTGACGGACGGGAGAAGAGATTGCATGCACACTAGCCAAGTAGCAAGTCGGCTGGCTCGTTACGTTGTCCAAATGCCTCAGACTCTATAATTACAGAGACAACGAGCGCGCCGCCGGATCTCCTATCTCGGAGGAAACACGGGAAAACCGAAAGAAAGACCGTCGTCGCGCAATCCACTATAAGCGCGAAAGCAACAGAGGAGACATTTCCAACCAGAGTTGCTGTGAAAAACGTGCATGTCAGTGTTAGTGGGAGATAAGGTTGGCTCGTGGACAAGAACCCCGTGCCACTTATCCTGACTTATCCCGCCCGACGATCATTCGATTCAGGCAAAACGAGACCAGTTTAGACAATTGCGTGAATTGGAGTGCGAGCGCTCGATGGTTTGCTTCCCGCCCCGGCGGAGAATGAAATGCCATCCAGCGCCACCATAAAAAAACCCCAAAATCCAGGGACGATCTACAAACGGCACAAGAAGTCCGGTTCAGGTCGCGTCGGTGAAGAATGCGAGCCTGGGAGCCGACATGAAACCCGCAGATGGAGATTTGTAGACGGTAGCATCCGAGAGCCCTCGGCAGGAACGAGGCTGCACGGTGGACTCAGTTGTTCACGACAAAAACCGTGAATAGCTTCTTGGCGTGATTCGATGCAGTGCTTGCGATATTTTGCCCGACGGAGTCGGATACGTGTGAAGCCTTGCAGAAAGCAAAACAACTGGCACCAAATGAATTTCTTGTGGCGTCGGTGCCTTGCGCCGCAGCGGGAGGCTGTAAATCGCCTCTGATGACGTTTGAGAACTGGGCGCCTAGTAATCCAGAGAGAACGATATCGATGATTCTGACGGAGAGGGAGATACAATGTCCAGATGGTGTGAAGGCTGGCTTGAGAACCTGGCAAGTGGTCATCGATCAAAACATTCACGTGTTTTCGGCGCAACTCTCTCCGAAATCCGATTCATCGATGGGCTTGAATCTGGATTCGACGCTAAAAGTGAGCTAGGGCCTCGTAATTTTTTGCTTTTTTGCATTGACGTGTGTCCAGTTGAATGACGGCAATGAGATCCCCCTCCTGGGGTTCGGTAAGCGCCAACCACACCTGACACAGTCCCACCAGAGAGGTTCTAATGCCCCTTTCACAGGAACGTATGAGATGGCGGAAGAGGAAGCGTATAATGGTGTTACTTGGGCCCTAAAAGTATTTTCAGAACGGGATATTCTCTGTGTGTCTCAAACCTTACCTGGCAGGCAGGATACCGCCACATTGTGAGTCCGCACACAGGCCTACTAGGTCCCCTTTTTTTATCGACTCGTCGCTTGCTAGGACTCTGCCACTTGGTACGAGAACGAAAAAGAATGTGGCCAGGCGATCCTGGATTTTTGCAAGGCGACCGGGACTCCACGCTCGGCGATATACTACACGACCAAGCTAAAGCTCAATACCAGCTATGAGGCGACGCTCAAAGCCATTCAGTTCTCCATCGATGAATGCGGACTCGGCTACCTTGACTTGTATCTTATTCATGGCCCACTTGGCGGCCCCGAAGCCCGAAAGGAATGCTGGCGTGCGATTTGCGACGCCCACAAGGATGGAAAACTTAAGAGCATAGGCGTCAGCAATTTTGGGATCCGGCACCTGAAGGACATCCTGGACCTGGGCCTCGCAGTTCCATCTGTAAATCAGGTACTCATTTTTCAAGCCGCTAAACTAATCCAACTCACCCCGTCGCAGATTGATCTCCACCCATTCATGGCGAGGTCAGAAATCGTCAAGTTCTGTCACCAGCACGATATTGCGTTGGAGGTGAATTTCCAATTTTCTGAGAATTACGGTCAACTAAGATTGTAGGCTTGGGCTCCTCTGGTTCGCGGAATGCGATTTACCCATCCGGTACTCCTCCGTATCGCCAAGAAGTACAGCAAGACAACCGCTCACGTTCTTCTCCGTTATTCTCTTCAAAAGGTGACACCGCTACGCCTCTTTGCTCCTTTGGGTTTGCTAACTGGCGCCCCACCCAGAATTACATCGCAATTCCCAAGTCAGTTTCAGAGGCTCGCATTATTTCCAACACCGAGATTTTCGACTTCGCCTTGGAGGATCAAGAAGTCGCGGAGCTGGATGGTTTGGATGAAGGTGCGTTATACTTGCGATTATTATACATATCCACGGCATTAATCACATCCTCAGAGCTCGTCACGGACTGGGATCCCACCGATTGTCCATGATGAGCGGGACTGTAGAATTATCCAATGCGTGTATTTCTGAGGACAAACATCTCTTGCGCTTCGATGCGCTTCACCACCCTTCGGTCCAAGCGCATCTTCGCCGACGCTGACACAATCGGCTATTATGTGAACTAGCGACTTCGAAGCTTCATCGCCACCGGGGATCGACATCCATTGTTCCGCCTCAAGATCGACATTTAGCTCATGGACAACCTCTCGTTGGCGCCGACTTACCGTTTTTGGCCCGAAATACTGCTTGCGCCAACTTGCCGGGCATCAAGTTGAATTCTGGCCGTGGAAAAATGTCCAATAAACTTTCGCGCCGAGCAGAACCTTGCGCAACACTAGCTATTAGGGCGATGTACGTGGCACGCCAGACATATCTACGACGATTCTCTGATCTTCTGGTCTCCTGATTGGTTAAGGAAGGTACTTGGAAGTTCGCCCCATTATGTCTCAGAAATTCATCCCGTCCGACAAAGAGTATTAACCAATGGCGTTCTACGGAGTTCTCAAGCGCGTCGTCCATCTTCCTACTCCGCTTGACCTCATGTACTTTTTATGGGAGTCATTTTTCCTTTCCCCCACCCAAAATTAACAGAGTAATTGGGACATTCTGAGATGTGTCGGTTTAGATAAGTTGTGAAGCATAGGCAAGTCAACTGGGAGTCTTCTCTGTGTCCACGGTACCAAATTCATCGACGCATATCAAATGACATTTGTTTCGGAATGATTTTTCTTTCTTGAAGCTCACTTCAAATTCTTGATGCAGGGCCTTACGACCGGGCTGACGCTTGGTTAGTTGGTGGTGATGGCGATCAGCGCATCAGTCGGCAACTTCCCTCCCATCCTCACCAACAAGAATTAGCAAGAATTCATATCTGAAGCTCTGTAACGGATCGTGCGATTGAAATCGTTCAATAGCCTTTCGGCCCTTTACCTCGCATGTTTTTGCCCATGTTCTCATTGCAAGGCACCGGATTATTAGGGCTCTCATCGATGATCAAAATTCTCTTGCTGTTGTCAGGATGCTACGCCGACCGGTTTACTATTGACTGACTGCAGCCAGCTGGAAACTGTGCAGTAGCTGCCCAGGCTGCCAGGCAGCCCAACGAGTCCGGACTCGATCCCTGTAACACCACAAACCACTCTTCGGTGCCCCTATAGGTACACGAGCCCATGTAAGCTCTCTCCTGAGAAGGGACTACTAGTGAGCAACAGGGTTGTGGTGTGGAGTGTAAAACCAACGGCAGCCGAACCAAGCTCCTTAGTCGGCCTCCTCCCATCTCCTTCCTGTTCGGACATGGTTTCATCGACTGATGTTCGCTGTACGGGAAGCACCTGCTGGCTTGGTCACACTCGGCGCCACCCATGCTGGCCATATTCAAGCTAAAAAAACCACAGCGCGAGGCCGCCCCTCAATCTTACCTCCTCGGCTTTCAAGTACGTATCCAATCTCGCAATATCTCATGCTTTTTACAGAACACTGTCTTCGGCCCGAGTCTTCCTAGCACTCCTCTTAGAGGGCCACCAGGATGGTGTTGCAATACTAACGCAGAATCATCGGGTCAAAATCCTAGCAGCCACCTAAATTGAACTACCCCTCAAACCCGAGGACCTCATGAGATTCTCCACGGCGATTATCGACGTACACTTCTGGCCTACTCGTCCACGTCTCGGTCGGCTATGGACGGGTCCTGCGACGCACGCCTTCCGCGCAGTTTCCCGCAGGAATGGTAGCTCCCCACGCTGTTGTTTATTCAATGATAAAATTCTCCCTTCTGATATGTTTCTCGCGAAAACGGGCGCAATGCCGTCGTATCGCCCTGACAGTCCTTGTTCCAGGAATAACCAGCGCGCAAATTATGCGCGATGAGTACTCGGATGCGATGGTTGCGTGGTTCATGGTGGTGGTTGCCAACATCCTGGTTAATGGCGTACAAGGTACGTTGTTCGAGACGGTGATTGTACCAGCATCATACCGTGATCTCAATTTCGACCCATAGGCAGTAATCCAACAGCACGGGCACGAAATAATATCCCTCGCACACCTTTATTATTTCAGAAAGGCCTACTAGGCTTCCTCTTTCCACACCCAAACATTTGAATTATTATTTAATTATGAGTTGCATTTGCTACCATTGGACATCGACAGAGAATGTGAGTTGCGGTCTCAAATTTGAGATGACTTGGCAAGGGTCCAGCAATCCCCGACGGCGAAAAGAAAAACATCTATTTTCAGGTTCCTCGCGCCCCTGGAGCGCTGAGTTAGGGAAATTCCCATACTGCGAAGCGATCAGTTCTGGCCGCCAAACCGCCGTCATTCTGATTGATGCGGCACAGACATTGCCTGCCGTAAACTTCAGTGCCTCGGAGACTGAATGCTTGTGACATCTCCGCATGGAGAAAGTATTTGAGATCGGGTGCTCTTTTTGGTATATTTTGGGACCGGTCCGAAAATGCTCAATTTTATATGGGCGTCTTCACCCAGATTGAAATGCCAGCCAGCCAAGATCTTGATTCGAACGTTCTGTAGCACATGGGAGCCACTATCGATGAACGGACCGCTCGGGTAGAGCCGTACCTCCCTCACACCTGAATGCAACCACGCCTTGTCTAGATGACATAACTATATTCTGGGCTTCTTCGAATCGGGTATAACCCGCTGGATAAATCCGGTGGGCTCGGGACGACAAACCCAATCCCAGATCTGCGCAGGAGGCAAATTCAGAAATTCAAAAATTCAAAAGCTAATTTCAGCGCACACTGCTCTCACTGTAAGTAACGAGAGAACAACGGAAATTGCTTATGTGCCAGTGGGTACGGCCGATATGGGCAGAATGTGTTGGTAGTGTGGACAATACCAATGGAAGTAACGTTAGCTCCTAATCGGTCGAAGAAGACCCGATCCACAGCATCGTGCAGTCCCAAACCAAACTGGTCCGACCTTGCAGCCAGGGATTGATGGGGAAGATCAGATTTTGAGAAGCCACGAAAGGGTATATATTGTAAGCTCAGTCATCCCCTCTGATATTTGTCCAACAACCTCAAAGTTAGCAGCACGTAGAGCCCCACAACGTCTAAACTATGTCCTCTTCACTCCCTACCGATATTCCGCCATTTTACGGCGCCGTGGAGACCACCATGAACGCCCTTCGACTTATCCATGCCGCACGCCAGGGAGTGATACCGCGCATTACCCGTCGCTTGAACGACGCCGAACGCAGGACGATGATCAAAAGCGGAGCTGTGTTCGTCTTCAGCGTGGAAGAAAGCGGGATCAAACGATGGACTGGTATGGACCGTCAAAAGCCCCAGGTTGTCGCTGACCGCGCCGCTCTTAAATGTAGATGGTTTGTTGTGGTCGCCGTCCCGCATCGTTGGCAATTTTCTCGTCAGTCCAATTAATGTATTCAGCAGCGACGTATCTTGAAATATAGGGCAGGTGTACCGTGAAATCAACGAGCGAACAAACAGTCGAGGCAGCCACAAGAAACTCTACCCCACAGACGAACAATCCAGGGTCATGCCTGTACGTCGCGGTTCACCACAGCGATTGCACACTGCACTCACCGCCATCGCGGCCTTCCAGACTAGCGAACACGGAACGTTTAAACCCAACGGTCTAATAAAAAAGGTGAGTTAAAATCCCCGTCGGTTTGCAGGCCACTCATTCTACGCAGACAATCACTGTAACCATCGAAGGCTCGGACTTGCACTTAATTTCCTATTACACCTCGAGCGACCAGCACTCCGGAAAGCTCAAGGTCAGTTTTGATTTTTTTGGTGGCGCCTTTACTGAACCGCTGGTCAGCGACCGACGAGTCGCCCTGACATCATGAACCTGCCGATGGATCCTCGCCTCTTCCGAGCGACGAATTTCCGTGTGCCTCCAAAGGTTGAAAAGGCGCCGGACGGGACCTCTAGGCTGGTGTAGGTCACTTCAACTGCTAAGCGTTGTAAATGCTGACTTTTTCCCCACAGTGAATCTGAAGAAACGATAGACGCCGTGGAATGTAAAATTGAAGATGAGACTTACAGCGTCTCGGTTTCTCCGACATCTTGGGGCTCCGACAGCAGCAACCAGGGTTCTCCTATCGAAAACCCGTTCGCCGGTACAACCCTGTATCCCGTCTCGTCCCATAGTTCGTCTGGATATCCGAGGGTGAGCCACAGCGAACGGTGGTCGGTGCCGGTCCCTACGCTCCGTTCGGACGCGTGGTCGCCCCACTCGCATTCCTCCCACTCCTCTCATCATCGTCGCGACGCCCATTCAGAGTCGTGGAATCTCTCATCTGCACGCTGGCAAGGCGAGACATACCAACCCTCGACTTCCCCTGTCTCCTCAGTCTATGTCGATCGTTCGCGAACTCGATCCAGCAATCCATATCCCAGCCCGTTGCAGATCCCATCTCGACGTGACTCCGACACGTCGGCGGCGTTGAATTCGCGATACAGCACGCACCATGCTGGCGAGACCCGTGAGGTTGGCTCACGTTTACCTTGGCTGCTCGCTGGCGAATCTGACACCAAGGACGTTCGGAATCCGCATTCCAGTTCTTCATTTGGGACAACGGCCACCTCGATTTATTCTCCGCAAGGATACCATCGGCCGGCGACGTCTCACTCCTACAGCGCAACCTGGTCCCCCTCCAGTATGAATTCCTATGCTTCATCGTACGCCCCGAGCTCTGCTGGGCTGTCCAGCCCCGAGGAGTACTCCAATGCTGACGAATACGGCGACTCCTAGACCAATGCGCCGATTCTTGATTGAGCGACATACCTTGGACACAGATTTGCATCCCGTGTAAAATACCTTACGCCTTGTCTTACTCTTGCTGTAGCTAATTCATGTTTGTGGAGAAATATGCTGTTGGATATATACCGATATAGACTAGATGTTGAATATACCTGTGCGATCTACATCTCCAATGAGAATGGGTCCTCCGAGCAAGAAACACGCACGTAGGCTTTCCGTCCGACTCGGGATGCTCGGATTGCCGTGCCGCATGTTAGTTGCAGTGCCGTCCGAGGTCAAACGCTGTTGCGGCGTTCTTCATTGGGGATGAATTACTTACACTCGGCTTACACGATGACAGGAAACCAACCGTTTGGGACGGCGCCGTGGGGTTCTTGGGCACTCATTGGCCAGGCAGTAGACTCCAGACCGTTCACGTCAAAGCTTAACTTTCACTGCTTGAGAAGGCCGAGGTAAAGTGTCGGAGAACAGGTATTACGCCGAAACTCACTGCGGTGTTCTTGATAGCGGTTGGGTTTCACAATTTGAAGAGTTGAAGGGTTTGCGAAGGCGTGCACGGACAGTCCAAATAATTGTATACCGTGTCAAAACACAAGTATTGTCAACCTACTACGCATTTGCACCGGTTCGCCTCTCGATGAAACCCTTGATATTCGGATGTCCGTCGAGGCTGCCGAAAAAGCAGCGTTTGGCGGCGTTTTCCCATAGTACGACATCGAGCTGTTTGGCATAATTCAGGACGAGCTCGTAATCGGCCGGCGAAGTGAACGCAGTATACAGGTAACCTGGATGGCCACCATTAATAACGAATGCGAGAAATGGTGCATAAGGAGTCCAGACCTTCTTGAGATTTCAACCGATTCTTCTCAAGCTCCCACAATCGGATCTGATCTTGTACTGTGACGGGCAACAGGGGATTCTGGTAGGAGTGCGGCTTTACCACTGCGCGGCGAGTACGGGGGAGAGCTACTTACATGCTTTCTCATTTGTGGATGTGCGTGAGCTATTAGATAACTGATGATCTGAATTTAAACAATTAGAAATTAACTTGTGTCTGTAAAGTCTACCGGGAGTGAGACAAACCTGTTCTGCCGAGATACCGTTACTGAGCGCTTTCTTAACACTATCCCGAGTGATGGAGCCGACGACTAGGTTAGGAAACCGGTATTTCAAGGCCACAAAAAGATTTAGCACCGCTGTTTGAAGCGGATTGTCTGATGAAGTTTAGTGTAGGCGCAAGAGCGAGCGAGAACTGAACGGAGGTACCCGTGTAGGCGTATATACGGTAATTAGTTTCGAGGACAATAAAGCCCTCTTTTGGACCGGAGCTTGGTCCAGTCGACGTGGGAAGCGGAGGGGAAGAAGATGTAAGTGTGGTCGCCAAACGCGTGGGGTAGAAACGTCGCGAGGAAGGCTGCAATGAAATGCTGAGAGAAGCAGCGAACAGTGCGCCACTGTACATGCACGTACCTTGCGCTGCCATAGGAGGCCGTAATCACGGAGGTCGCTTAGCATGGCCTTTTGAGTCAGAGCGGCCGCCTGAGTACCATTCATCCCTTCGGTCGAATATTCCTAGGGGTCAGAACGACGAGAATTTTATCGAATTTCATCAAAACAGTGGCAGACGACTTACTCTACCGAGCTCCATCGTTGATAGCATGAAAAGGAAACTTAGGACTTCGACTAGATCCATGCCACGCTCCTGCTGACGTTTAGAGAGAGATCTTGCGTCGTAAATAAGGTTCACCTCGGCCATGCGCAAATATTGCAGCAGTAAATCCCATAGCTGTGCGTGCGGAGAGTGGAGAAGAAATTGGAAGCCGGCAGATGTGATTTGAAGCGAACCACTATAAATGATGTAATGATCCACAAGAAACACCAGAATCAGAACCTACTGAGGACTCGCCATAAGGCCACTTCGCTGGAGGAGATACAAAACGTCCGCCGACGGCCTCATGGAATTTTGGCCCGTACCAGAAGAAACCATGTAGTGGAGGATGGTCTAGGCAACAAACATCAAGTATTTGGAAAAATTGGACATACGACACACCTCCCATCGCTCCAGCGCGTAGCCATCAAGACCGTCTATGCCCATGGGCGGGTGTTTATCGTCCTTGGGTGCCGGAACACCAAAGCTACCCGTGGTGCCACTGCATAGAAAATTGAGACGAGGATTAGCACGGGGTATATTTCGCTTTACCCCCCAGTAAGTGCCTGTCGCAAGCTCGTTCTGAATGTGAGATTCAGGGCCAATTTGATCGGGGAAGTAGACAAAATGTGGAGGCGAAATAGGGTCGTCAAGGCAGTATCATAATATCTGACAATCCAAGTTATAACAATCCAGTAGCAATGGCAAATTTGATACAACTTTTTCCTCTCACGAACAACCCAGGCGGCCATGGTCGACGACGTGATAGCGGATTCTAGCCAAAGTAAATTCATGACAATCTGCTGCTGGAGGGGTTCCAAGAGTCTGAGATGTCCGAATTAGAACTTGAACACAGAATGTAGGTCAGAAATGCGACCGAAATATGGAAAGACACGAGGACGGTCGCTGATACAAGCGAGTCAAGGTGGTTTGTGATTGAGATTGAAGGAACGGCAGAAGAGAGTGCGGGCTATTGACGGCTTCAGCCTGGGTGCTTGCCTGGATGGAGGGCATGACTGGTCGTTAATCAAGAGGCCAAGGGCGAAAGCAAAGTGAGCTGAAGAGTCAAAGCAAAATCAGAGACAGCGGCTTACCAATAACTGATGCCCGAATAAGTGATCGGCGCATGCACGTGCAGAGTCATGTCGGAATAAATAAACAAAAGAGCTTTTTTTCAGAGAAGAGTCGAAGGAAAAAACTGGCCAGATGAACGCGGGAATCTAAAGTCGAACAGACAATCTTCCTAGGTGCTTTTTGATGGCTTCCGGAAACGGCCGATCTGCGATTTCCGGCACGTGGCTATCATGACGCGTCTAGATGAATTTCAATTTGCGATTCGTCTCCGAACTTCATGTCTACTTTGACTGTCCACTCAGCTGCCCAGAACAGTGAGTCGTTATTAAATTGGCACTCAGTGCACTCATCCTGTGTTCTAGACCAGCTTCATGTGGTTCGTTCGCTTACTTCTGAGAATCCCAAATTAATCGATTCTCTCGATGTGGTACGGTGACCCCACAAGCCACCAGCACCTCCATTTGACATCAGTTCAGGATGAAAGAACTCCGCTTCATTGGGCTGCCTCTTCCGGATCTCTTGACATTGTCCGATTCTTAATTGATAAGAAGGCGGAAGTCGATTTCGTTGATAACAGTGGATGGACACCTCTACACATTGCAGGTGACCACACATATACTTTCGCTCCATTCTTATTGAAAAGCTGTCCAGTAAGTGCCGGCCACGATGAGATCGTCCAGGAACTGGTTGGAGCTGGGGCGGATGTGAACAAGTATCGATCCTTCTCTCATTTCTTCTTTGCAATCTTCAACAATTGTCTAGGAAGAACGCTAAGGGAATTACCCCACTGTATGCTTTGGATCTCACAACATCGTTTTCCGTTAACTCCGTGAAGGCATTACGCAGCTTCCAAATCCCGAATTGATGTATGGCGCACGTTCCCGGAATCCTTGAGACGACGCTGATCCCGATTTTTCTCAGATAGGAAAGCTGTTAATTTCAAGAGGGGCAGACGTGCGTTATCCATGCCGTCTACGCAACCGCCAGCTCATCTCAATGGCTTAGATTAACGCGAAAGATAAAGCAAACCAGGTTCCTCTGTGAGCCGAGATATCTTCGTTCACCGTTGCCCTCATTCATTAAATGACAGTCATCGCGCAGCAACAACTGGGTCCTTGGGCTTCATCCGGCTGCTATTAGAGTCGTCAGAACCTCCCAACAAGACTCGATTGAACAACGCAGATCGCCTGGGTAATCCGTTTGTTTCCGCTCTGTATTTTTTTTAATCGTCATCGGGACAAAGGGAACACACCTCTTCATCTCGCAATGGACTCTGCGCACGCGGAAGTTGCCGTAGCACTTATTGCGGCTGGGGCAGATCGAGAGAAGGTGAGCCGGGTCTTGGATACTTATCGTCGTCGCCATCTGACCACCTTGCTAGCTAAATTTGGACCAGGAAGCTCCAGAAGATGTCGAAGGCGTTGGAGGTGCCGAGCAACGTCGTGCCAAGACGTATGTCATTGAAGCCTGTGGTCCACGGTAGAATGTAGTGCTGGATTCGGTTCATTTTGAGTGAGTGCTCGAAGTGCTTTAGTCCGGACCGAATGCTGCTGGCAATGTGAATGTTGTCGTCATTACGATGTACTTCTTTGATTCCTGCCTAGTATAACTTGGACCGGGATTAGTGCAAGAGCGGTGCATTTTGAGCAACGTGGCGTTGCAATGCAAACGAAGTTACGACCGGCTAGTTTTCTGGACACCGGACTTCCCACAATATTAATATCCTCTTTTCGTTCAGTCACATTACTCTACGTGTGTGAGCTGCGAGGAAGCTGACATATTCTTCCGTGACGGTCCATATGAATCTACGCGGCGTCCTAACTTGTCAAACATGCCCGAAATCCTCAAACATAAGAAGGGTTTCTTCTTGACTGTTCCGCAACCCATCAACTTGCTACGTATCGCTACTTACGACTAAAACTGCAGCAAGTACCGGCACCCCGATCAAGAACAACCACCATCATGACGGACTCCGCTTGACACCGTCGCCACCGTCGCTTTCAACTCCGCTATAAAAGCTGGCGAAACATGGGTTGATACCCAAGCTAGTCTTCACCCAGAACGAGCTTGGTCTTGTTCGCCAACCTCCGCCTTCAACAAGCTGGGCTTGTTCATCTTCCGTCCTTTACAACCAGCGTTGGTCCCTCCGCCTTCAAATCAAGCTAGTCTTGTCCTGTACTCTTCTCGCGATATCTACATTCACATAGATTCACGCACCATCCCATCCACACACCTCATCACAACTGCGACATGCGTTTTTCTTTTGCCGCGATCGCCCTTATTGCCGCAACTTTCACCAGTGCCGTGATAGTACCCCGTAACGGCAATATATCCAGGATGGACATCTCCAAATTCCAGGTCGGCGAGTCCTCTGGACGCAGATCAGTCGAAGGAAATCAGGGACGCTCGCATCCGCGAGAATTTCATATCTCGGGCCGTGAGCGCTCTCAGAGGCGCTCTGACGGGACATCTCCTCGGACGCATCCTAGAGACTTTCCTCGACGCGAGCAGCGAGCAGCGGAAGAAGAGGACTCCGAGGAGTCAACTTTACACCGCCGCCATCCACGCGACTTTCGTCGTAGAGAAAGAAATTCGGACGATGGACCAGAGATCCGCGCATTTCTAAGTGGTCGGTGGCACGCACACCAGCTCCGCTCTCTTAACTGAGCAGCGGCAGATTTGGGTGGGATGGTGGAGAAATGAAGTAGGACAAGATTAATTGAAGGACCCTAGAGAAATGGACTAGACTTATTTATGTTACGAAGTATCTCATGTAGGACGTGGTATGGGTGTAGTCACAACACAGCTTCCTTTCGACGCTTATCGTTATGGTTGATCCATTATTGAGGAACCAATATTAATCTGTGTGGTATGCCTCACAGTCCCGACGTAGAACTTCAACCGATTCTTTATTCGTTCTCCTCGAGTCCGTCCTAACGGTCACGTATTTTTTAGGCATCAACGTCGTTAATCAATGAAAATGATTATTGCTTCGGTTTGAGTTTGGCTTGAACTCTCAACAATAATATATAAGTTCCCCATGAAGACTCCACGACAAATGAACATAGTTCAGAGACGAAATAATTACGCGAAGTTGAACTTGAATCGTATGCTGCATGCAAAGAGCTGGGACGGTTTTGAATCAAATCAATGATCTTTTGGATCCCACCGGAAGAATGGAGCGAACCAGGCTCATTTCGGCTCGTCCACATTTCTGATTGGTGTCGTGGGAAGACGAACAAACATGACAACACCGTGCTGCGCCAACAGCTTCGCTCTTGAGTTTCGTGTCCATAGCATGGCAGCCTCTCAGCCTCAAAGTATCTGCAATGCTGCAGCTCTCGATTCGGCTGAACCTACTGAGCGGCGACCAGGAAATTGCCTTAGTATTGTGCAGATTAACATCTAGTTGGTCTTATATTGTTTGCCTGCTATCTGTAACTTGTCTTTTGCTCTACGTATGTGCAGAGACTGATGATTACGATAGTTGGGCCGTCTCTTGCACGGGAACTTCCATGAACACCGTCGGATCTTTTGACCCCGCACTAGTTTTCTTACTTAGCACTACTAGGTTGTAGTCTACCGGACCCGGCTCTTCCGCATTATCGAAGGCCTCAATTATAATACCAACCGCAAAATCCGGCTGACAATCTGTTCGACTAACAAGATGGCTACCTCAAGCTCGCCACCACTTTGGAAGCGTTCACGCCCCATGTAAATGCCACCTCGTTATGCGTATGCGCGTAAACATATCCACCTCCGCGTTGTCTCCTTCATCCAACTGAAATTTCTCGCGGAGAAATTGGCTTCTTCCGTACGTATGTGATGAATTTAAGTTCGTAGGTGTCCAATGGCGAGCACTTGCAAAATCTTGTGGTCGGTAGACGAATATCCTTCAGGGAATATGACGAAGTCCCACCCCGACTTGAGCTTTGCCACAGTCGCAGCTATGACACTGTTGTTCTCGCTGAGGGGCCCAGAAGAAAGAGAATTTCGAGGAAGCCGATGAATTCGTACGGCTCCCAGCTCAGAGAGCAACATGCCGATGATAGATGTTGAGGCGAAGCGAGAACTGATCCAGAAAGATAGACGTTCTTAGAGGGACGGGTTGCCGAGAGAAGACAGCCATCGTGGTTCATGCTCGGGTGGTGGGGCAACTGTCAAAAAAAAAAAAGTTCTTAGATGCTCTTGTGATGGATGCAGGATGGAGACGCCATACAAAATAAGTGGACGGTCCGTTGAAACGGTATCAGTGCCAGAGACAGTGCCTGCAGAAAATAATGTCTTGACAGTGAGCCAAGACAGTACACGAGTTATATGATAGCCAATAATGCTCAGTGGAGACATTGAAGAGATGAGATAAGAGCAATTTTTCAATTCATCCGGTTTTTAAGGTTTTGCCACTGGCAGTGCCGTCAGTTGAATTCAAGTTGAAATACAATTTATCAAGCGACCGGTCGTTTTGGATCGTGGAAATTATCGGTCAAGACAGCGAGTCGTCCTGGAACCACCCAACACACTAAGATACTGGAGCCATATTCGCACCTTCCGGATTTCTGTTGAATTTATCCCATCGCTTTTACTATAAGATCTTGATGAATGCCTTCCCCTTCGACTTTGAAAAGCTCCCAGGCTAATTTACCAGTGGAAGTTTCCAAATTGAATAACAGTCGATGTAACGGTGGTCAAAAAAATAAAATCGGCTGAAATGACCCAAAATAACGTCTTTTGTTCGCTTTTGGATGTCACTCATTCTCTCATTCCCTTTTGGGAATACTGCTTTGGGATCAGGCATCAGTGATCTAGGGATCGTCGGCGATCAAAGAGTGATCGATCACTCCTTGATCATTAACGATCTCCAAGCTCCAGCACTTGAAATCCGTCCCTGCCCATTCACTGCGAAAGTCGGGGCTGGAAACCTCCTCAAACGACTGTGGCATGCCACGCAAATCAAACACATCACATATACGTACAGATATGCATATGGGCGGGCGGAACCAAGATGCGGCGACGCGCATCAAGCAACAAGCACAGCCCACGTCGGCAAACACAATCTAAAACCACATAAATAGGTACATTTCATTCCCTGAGAGCCGATGCTATCTCATGCAGCGTCAGTGGAGGTCTTTGCATTTACGATCGCGGAATACCATCGCAGAATTGATTACTTTACAAACTCGCGTCTGAGACGACTTGGGTTTAAATTTTCATCAATTCCAGGTCTCTGATCTAAAAAACCTGGTTTCATAGGCCTATGCCCTTCCCGCCGGCTTCCCTTCTTATTCCGAACATCTGGACATTGGGCTGGATTGGGATGCATGTCATACATGTCACCCTTCAAACGGACTCCTGCCGTACCCAAGAACCCCTTCACCTCAAGAAGAGGATCAAGACTACACTGTACACTGCTCTGTGGCTGGGACGGCTGGTTTCCTCTGCTTGTTGTGTCAACATTGCGAGCTGGCTGGCTTCCATTATGACCACAAACAAAATCATGGCTGTTCTTCTTCAATTTCATCCTCCACAATCCTCTCTAGTTGATGATGGTGAATTAACGCGTCGATAACCGTTGATCGGGAGTGGAAATTTGTGCAGGATGAAGCTGAGATGTGTTGATGGGTGTTATTCAACTTGGTTACCGACCGCAACGGCCACATGGGAGAGTTATTATATTCTGAGAAACATAATCTATTTTACAGCTTGTGGGAACCCAGAGCGACTAGATTTTCGGAATATAATGTCATGCCAGCATTGCTGGCACCCCTCCGATATTCCTCAATTTTTTTTCTATACTTATGGAAAGTCACCCAGTTCTCGTGCAGATTAATTTTGCTTGAAGATGAAATTAAATCTACTCATTCAGGACGCACTCCCGGGGGCCTTCTATCCATTCATTCCGCCTTCCAAGTACAATACAAAATTAAATTCCATTCATTCAACCCAAACTAATTCCACTCCAAGTAAGTCTTGCTCTGATTCATTCTCTCTGACTATGTTTTCTATTTCATTCTGCCTGGAATTAATATTGGCTTATTAATGTTCAACTTAATTTACACTGTAATACAAGTGTTTATGATAGACAGAAAATTAATATAAAGTTGTTCTTAAACAGAGATGGGATTAATATTTTCAACTGATATCGCTGCAGGTATCAGGTGAAGCTTGTGGAACAAGTCCGCTGGACAGGTATTTGAAGGAGAGGATTCTGTGCACGGATATCAGGTGAGGCCTGTGGAACAAATTCGCCGGACAGGTATTATTCCGTGCACGGATATCAGGCGAGGTTTGTGGAGTGAATCCGCTGGACAGATATTGAAAGGAAGGATTCCGTGCACAGGTATCAAGCTAGAGATTCCGTGCACAGATTCCGTGCACAGATATTCAGCCAGATACAATACAGTGGACTGAGTTCCATAGAAGAAAATAGGACTCAGAGGAGGGAGTTAGATTTGATGCAGAGTTTCCTAGAGTGGAATCTGTGGAGAGGCCAGAAATATAGGTGGTGGATGGATTTCCAGAGACACCTTGGGGGATTTGAGTGGAGGTAATCTGGTGGAGGGAGCTGATGGATTGATTCCGCCATCAATGGCGGAATCCGCGGCGAACCCCATATCACGGTCTATTTGTCGGAATGGGTATATTATCATTCTCGTGTGGAACTCTCTTGATAACCAACTCTCTAATCTCAGGTACGCAGGGAATATTGATAGCTACATTCCTGGACGAAGCCGAATCCAATCCGATTCAGGATGCGGATGAATCGTGTTCTAATTTATTTATATATCACGAAACGCAACTTAAACCTACTAGCAACACTGGTCTTTCTGTAAATGAAGACTTCTCTGAGAAATATACCTCTGAATTGAGAGTCGAGACCGTCGGAATTTGGAATGGCCAACGCTCAGCCCTCCCGTTTTGCTCGTCTCAGAGGGACGATTTGTAGTAGGATGAAGCCGCTTGGGGCTATTGCTAGTCCTGTTGTCACCGCGGGTATCCGATCGTGGTACGATCTTATTACTACATCGGACTTTGAAATTTCGTCGCGTCGCGTCGATTCCGCGACAAGTATCTCATAAATGTAATTCTTTTCAGAGTCGTAGTTTTACAACATGTATAACAACTTTTGTATCTTTAGATTTGCAATAACTCACCTAGAACGCATAGAAATCGTTTAGCCCACGGAAACAGCCGAGACGTGATGGCATCAGACGATGGCTCGCAAGGAGCGCTCCAATGGACTCCCTGAGCCCCAGAAAAATCCCAAACTCTCAGAGTGCATTATATAAGATTTCCTAGCCCATTTATAGCATTCACTAAGGTTCAATCACCGAAAGAGCCGCAGAGCGCGCTCTTCAAGCGAAATTTCAAACTCCGATGATTAGTAATAAGATTCTAGCGCGATCGGAGCCCGCCGGGACTAACAGACTCGTCTCGGTAACCCAGACGGTCCGGTCTGATCCGTCTGGGTTACCGAGAAGAACAGACTTCAACAAGCGAGGTACGAGCTTCATTTTGAAGCGTCTGTCTAGGAGAGACTACACCGCCGTTTGTTCTCCCGTATTGATTTGATGGAAACGGCAGCGGAGGGATCAACCCTATTTTCATGTAAATTTGAGGCCCTTTTGCGGTGGGATCAATGTCGCATCAAACGACCTGGGACTGTTGCAGAGTTAGCGTCGATTCGGTGGGCCTGATCCGTCGTGGGAACCGGAACGAATCGGGCCAAAATCAGCCGGGATTGACGTGGGATTCACCAATAATCACCAACTGGGACCAATGTTGAATGCGACATTGATTCTACCTAGGCATTGGACTTGGAGAATTCCAAGAGAATTCGTACTTTGATTCTTGTGCATCATTCACATTAGTCCACCTCAGCTTTGGGGTTTGAGAGTCTTTATTGCTTTACAGACCCTCTTTAACAGTATTATATCATTATATCTACATTACATGCTATAACCCACAACTCTGGCCACCGTTTGCGGTGTAATTGACTGAGATTTATCCCAGTTTATCCTCTTTATGCCATATAATCTCTATGGAATAGCTCTTACATGCGATTTAGCTGAGCTGCTATGCTGCGCTTTCTCTCATTATTTTGGCTCCTGAGGCCTTTGGATCGAACCCAAGCAATGCTGCCTTTTTCACCTAAAGTGACGTTGGATCTCCAACGTCGGTCCCACCTCCGCCCGTTTTCGTAAATCTCACGCGGTAACCAGGTGCATCAGACCTGGGCTGATCCCATCTGGGTCCCATACGGAACGTAAACGGTGGGTGTAGCTATTTGCTCAAATTTTCCTCAAGTCGGATTTTCTAGTTCAGATATTTGGTCAACCGGGCGTCACGGGGCGTTGCTACTAGTACCCTCTCGTCTCCTCTCGTACCTCGCTAGTTGTACTTACGTTGCTACATCTTTATCCTGAGTATTATCCTTGCTGAAATGGTCCCATTGATCCGGATTTCGGAAGCCATCAACTATCCCATCAAGACCACAGCCCCATATGGAAGTTTTCACTCAGCTCAGGATACTCAAACCGTCAAGGCCGTGACGGTTAAGCGACACTTAGCTGGTGCTATCACCAACTCGCAACATTCTCCCGGCTCGGCGGTAATGGCAACCCGATTCCGAACTCCAAACACAGCAAAATGTAAAGATAAGTTAGCAGCAAGTGGGAGCTTGACCACATGCGATTCTCCAATCCCTTCAACCCACCTCCTGCACTTCCTGCCTTTGGCGCCGGCAAGACCGTGCCCAAGAATTCAGCGTCGTATGCTCTTTAGCCTCACCTAGAAAAATTAGATGAACATTGGCGCAGATATCTCTCCCAGCTTGTCTTCCATTGGCTGAGCCCCTTCCTCGACGTCGGTTTTTCGCGACCTCTTGAGAAAGATGGTAAGCCACAGAGTTCATCCGAGTCAAGCCCCTTTACCTCGAGCGGCTGCTTATTAACTAGGACAGATTTATGGGAACTGCCTGAACCACACCTGACTGGCCCAACGACGGACGCGCTAGAAGCCCATTTTTATGCTCGATGCCCACCCGATTGGCGGCCGGCCTTTCTCCGCTCGGCGAACCGCGAATCCACGGCCGAAAAATTGCTCGTCGATACCGATGTCAAAAAGAAATCAGAGGATCCTACGTCCCGCCGAAAGACCCGCTTCTGGCACCGAAAACCTAAGCAGCAATATGACCAGTCGTTATTCCGCACCTTGCACGCGACATTCTTCTACCGCATCTGGTGGGCAGGTTTGCTCAAGTTACTTGCCGGTTCGTCTGTCGCATTCCTTCACAATCGCTGGGCTCAAGTAGACCCCAGACACGCTAAAGACGACGACTCCCCTGTTGAACAAGGTGCTGTTGTCCTGGCTAGTGGACTCATACGTCGTCCACCACGCCTCAGACGCTCAAAATGCGTCAGGTCTTCTCCCGAAGCCACAGGGCATCGGCTATGGGATTGGGCTTGCCTTTAGCCTTCTCGCAATGCAGCGTAAGCCTCGTATCACCTTTCTTCGTGCCACTAAAACATGTTCGCAGAGGTCTCAAGTCTCATGACCAACCACTCACAGCAGAGTAAGCGGCTTCCGCCCATCTATATTAAACAGCTCTCCTGACCCATCCCTTCCAGTTTTGATGACTCTCGGGCTCTCGGTACGCACGGGCATCATCGGCGCCGTGTTTCGGAAAAGTTTGCGGCTCTCTGCCCGCGCCCGACTCCAGCACAGCGTCGCCCAGACCACCACCATCATATCGACCGACTCGGCGAGGCTAGATCGCTACGCTATGTTCGGCCATAAGTGTGTTCCACTCATTGATTTATCGAGACTACCCGACTGACTTCTCTAGTCTTTGGGTGTCCCCGATCCAGGTGCCTAACCCACTGCTTTTATTCTCTCCCACTCACCTATCATTTAGATTCTACTCGGCATTGGACTCCTTCTTGGTAATGTACGCGCGGCCCGCGTCGTCATTACTCACGCTTAACAAGCGCCCTTGTAGCTCGGCTATTCGGGACTAGTAGGCTTGGGGGTCCTGCTGCTGGGATTTCCGCTGCAGTACATCCTCGTCAGGATCATGTTCCTCCAACGGAGCAAGGGCGTCGAAATCACTGATTCGCGCGTACGTCTCACGAACGAGGTGAGTGGTTCTGACCTGTCAAATCGTCACGTAGAGCTCAATCCGCGCATTCAGGTACTGCAGGGTATTCGGCTCATTAAGTATTACGCCTGGGAGGACTTTTACACTCACCAGATTGGGACGCTGCGGCAGCGAGAGATCGCCACCGTGCGCAATATGGGGTCAGTTAGTTTCATCTGTCATTTTCGCTGCATGTCCTGAATACTTTGTGCCGCTACAGCCTCGCGCGCTCATTTCTGATGGCGCTGGTAACGTTCATTCCGATTCTCGCCTCGATTCTATCGTTTGTGCGTTTCGGTACACTCTATATCTATAGCTGAGGCTAACGGGGTCAAACCAGATCACGTATGCGCTGAGCGGACACGAGCTCAACATCGCCATCATCTTTAGCTCTCTGCAGCTCTTCAACGTACGTCCGTGTTTCTTCCCTTCGTATGCTAGCGCTTACTGTCAGCGGGGAAGATCATCCGGGTGCCCCTCATCCTCTTCCCGTTTGTGCTGGGCTCTCTTTCGGACGCAGTGGTGGCGCTTGCCCGGATCGGGAAATTGCTTACGGCTGAGGAATTGGAGGATCCGTATCCGATCGACACCGAGCTGGAGAATGCGGTGCATGTCGATGCGAGTTTCACGTGGGAGACGGCGGGGCATCTCGAGGAGCAAGACGCTAAGAAGGAAAAGGGGAAGAACAAGAAGGACAAGGCGAAGAAGGGCGAGGTGCTGCCGACAGCTGGCGAGGGGATCGAAAAGTCGGGGACGGCGACGCCGAGCGAACCCGAAAAGCCCTTTGAGCTGAAAGACCTCAAGTTCAGCGTGCCCAAGGGCGGCTTTGTCGCGATCGTCGGGAAGGTGGGCTCTGGAAAGGTGCAGTGTGTGCCCCTTCTCAGTCAAGGTCTCGCTAACGGGATTGGCTCGCAGAGTTCCATCCTCCAGGCCTTGATTGGAGAAATGCGGCGGACGACAGGAAAGGTAGGCGCTGCGCTGTGGCTGATTTGTCGCTTCTCACTGTATGTAGGTGGTCTTCGGCGGAACAACGGCGTACGTGCCCCAGAGCGCGTGGATCCAGAACGCCACTGTGCGGGAGAATATCGTCTTTGGGAAAGAGGACGACGAGGAGAGGTATGTGACGCCACAGCATTCGATTCTCCGCGCCTAATGTGCTCTCCAGATTCCGTCAGATTATCCGTGCCTGTAGTCTGGAGCACGATCTGGAAATGCTCCCGCATGGCGAAGCGACTGAGGTAGATCCTTACGGTTCTCGACGGCCTCAAGTGAACTAAGCGAGATTACAGATCGGAGAGCGAGGAATCAATCTTTCTGGGGGTCAGAAGGTATTGGCTTTTTATCTATCTTTGATCACGCCGCGCTGATCTGGGTTCACTTCAGGCCCGCGTCTCGCTCGCTCGAGCAGCCTATTCGCCGTCAGACGTTGTGCTTCTCGACGACCCTCTCAGTGCTGTAGATTCATTTGTGGGCAAGGCGATCCTGGAAAACTGCCTCCTCAGTGGCCCCCTTGCAAATCGCACCCGCATCCTCGTCACTCACGCACTCCACGTCCTTGACAAGACAGATTATATCTATGTCATGGATAACGGTATCATCAGAGAGCAAGGCACTTACGCAGTGCGTAGCTATCTTCTGTTTCACCGGTGATCGATTAATATTCTCCTTCAGCATCTCATGGCAAACGGTGTCCTGTTTTCGCGGCTAATGGAAGATTATGGCAGCCTTGACAAGGAGGACCCCCAAGCCTCGAAAGTTAAGGGCGAGCAGGCGGCCATCATGGCGGACGACCATGGCGGTGTGAACACCACTCAAGCAGCATTGATGCAGATTGAGGAGAGAAATATCGGCGCTGTGGAATGGGAGACCTACAGGAAGTACTTGAAATTCGGGGGTGGGGTAAGATGGGGTCTCCTCATCGTTATTTTGCTTCTCCTTGCACAGGCCGCTCAAGGTCGGCGGTCCCTTGCTGTCAACTCAGCTCCTTTCTCACTCTAATCTGCGCAGTCTGTAACAACCTATTCCTGAGCTTCTGGACTGGTGGTACCCTTGGCTTTGCCCAAGGCGAATACATGGCAGTGTACGCGGGTCTTGGTTTCGCTCAGGCCCTGCTCACCTTCTTCTTGACTTTCACATTCACGTATGTGGTCTTCTCTCCAGTACCCCCCTCATCCTCACTGCATCAACAGTCTACTTGCCTTGGCTGCGGGCTCGAATCTCTTCAGAACTGCATTACGCTCGATCTTGCACTCGCCCTCCTCTTTTTTCGATACGACCCCGATGGGTAGGTGCCGCCGTCCATCGACCTCCCTCGCCTTCTGACGCGTGGATCCTCAAGGTCGGATTGTATCTCGTCTCGTCAAAGACCAGGAAACGCTGGACAACCAGCTGGCGCTGACACTTTCGCAATTCCTCGGCTCCTTCACTTCCGTTCTCGGCACAGTTGCCTTGGTATTCTACACCTTCCCGTACCTAGGCATCATCTTCGCCCCGATGACTCTCATCTACTACGTTGTGTCAGTCTACTACCGTCGATCCTCGGTGGAGACCAAGCGTCTGGACTCGCTGATGCGTTCGAAGCTATATGCTTCCTTTTCCGGTGGGTCTACATCACCTCGTCCTCCCCCTGCACCTGACTCTCGAACTCCCAGAAACGCTGACCGGACTGGCCACTATCCGAGCATATAGAGTACAGGTTTGTGGCAAATGTGCTTTTCACGACATGCACTGAATTATAGCTAGGACTCAGCTATCAAGGACGCTGAGGCGGGCTTAGACCTCGAAAACAGGGCATACTTCATGACCATCACCCTGCAGCAATGGCTGGCGGTTCGTTTGGACGTTTTAGCAAACCTCCTACTTTTCGGCATCGGTATGTTCGCTGCCGGATTACGTAACAACGTCGAGCCAAGCAAGGTTGGCGTCGTGCTGTCCTACAGCTTAGGCAGTAGGTTCTTTCATTAGTCCTAAGCACTTTCTCTGCTTACGGTAAACCAGTTACCCAGATCTTCTGTAAGCCATTCGGAGGCTTCATAACCACACTGGCTGACTCAATACATCGTAGCGCAAATGGTCTCGCAGTTCGCCACGAACGAGCAAAACATGAATTGCGTCGAGCGTGTCATTACCTACGCTGAGCTTCCCGTTGAAAGCGACACTGTCACGCCCGAAGACCCCCCCAGCTCCTGGCCAGACCGCGGCGAAATCACTTTTACCAATGTCGACATGTCATACCGCGAAGGCCTGCCTTTGGTACTTAAAGATGTCAGCTTTAGTGTACGACCTGGCGAGAAGGTATGTTGGCAAGCCTCCTTTCTACATGTCGCTCATTGTTCATAGGTCGGCGTTGTAGGCCGCACAGGCGCAGGTGAGCCTCTTTCGTATTCCCCTTCTCTAGTTGTGACTAACGACCTTCATCCTCAGGGAAGAGTTCACTCTTGCAGGCCCTATTCCGGTGGGAATTGCCAATCTGATATCGATCCCTTGCTGATCAACTTTCGGTGAACAGGATCGTCGAGCTGCAAAGCGGAAAAATAAAGATAGACGGCTATAATATTCGAAAAATCGGTCTAGACGCTCTGAGACGTAATATCGCACTGGTTCCTCAAGATTCTGTTCTGTTCCTTGGGACATTGCGAGAAAACGTGTACGCATGTCTAATGTCTGAGACGACCGCCATTGACGTTCCTTTCCGTCAGAGATCCACAAGGCGCAAAGACAGACGCCGAACTGCTATCGGCGTTACGCAGGGCCTGGCTTCTCCCCCCCGAAGGAGCCCCTCCTGATCCTATAGCTGACGCCAAGTTCAGCCTCGACTCGGCTATTGGTGATGAAGGTATTATTCGCTACCGTCACGGCCCGATGTGCAACCGATGACCTGTCTCTTTCAGGGTCCAACTACAGTGCTGGCGAGAAGCAACTCTTGGCATTATGTCGCGCGCTCGTCAAAAATAGCTCTATCATCGTCCTCGTATGTCGATCATCCTACGTGGCACTCATTTCGGCTAACACGAAACACAGGATGAAGCTACTAGCAACGTCGATGCAGAGACCGATGCGAAATTGCAGCAGACGATTAAAACCGAGTTTGCGGCCGCCACGTTGCTTTGCATTGCCCACCGTCTGAACACGATTGGTGAGCGATTTTCAGCGGCCTATTCTCAGCAACAATCTGACCGTGATTGTTTTTAGCGTATTATGATCGGATTCTCGTCATGGACGAAGGCAAGGTCGCTGAATTTGACACGGTGCTCAATCTATTCGACAAGGAGGATTCGATATTTAGGTCGTTATGTAATGAGGCTAATCTGAGACGGGCAGACATTGAGCGAATTAGAGCGGTGAATTAGGTATAGGATCCCTCACACTTATCGAGTATCTTCTGAGGTATTCTTGGAGACACGCATCTTCTCCCAACTCACGGCACACTATACTTAAGCATTATTGTACACCAATACGCATACTCACCCCTCTCACGGACTCACTTATTTTATGATTTGTATACGACTTAATGCTGGAATATGAATAATCAGTCGACCTGATAGAATATGAAGCATGGGTCATAACGAGGTCGTAAAGCAAACCACAACTAGAGTACTTACTAGTTAACTAAACACTGCGGGCCGCCGTCCGGGGACAAATTTTGTCAGAAAATAAATTGAAAAGGTTGCGCTTGCGGCACGCAGCTGATCAGCGACGCGATTATAGATAGTGCAAATTTTAAGTTATTGTCAGCGCGATTGTACCAACGTAAGTCTTCGATATCGGGCATGGCGTGTCGGGAGCTTAGCAGGTCCGCATTTCGCAGGACATCGTAGCAAGCAAGAATGACACCGGTGTGAAATGTGAGTCGGAGGGTCGGACAGCAGCTCCGATGAATGTTCGGAAATTGCTCGCCGTTGTATTGGAGAGAGCTCAGTGCTCAGCTGGTTTGGGTCGATGACTGTAGGAGTCTGGCTCCTTCTGGCTCAGTAAATTCCTGAAGTGGTAAAAAGAAAGAGATTACTCCATTGACGAGTGTCTGCCAATGAACTTGAAGTGAATTCAAGTGTGGCGCAATGGAGAAATAGAATATTCGGTACGCTTGATAACGTCCTGCCAGTGTACAAGGAAACTATTTAGTCGCAGTTTGTTGATTGGTACCGTGGGAAGACGACCAAACACGACCGCACAATTCGGAAGCTTCATCCTGAATCTGTTTCGTGTTTCTAGTATGCCCGCCCAGCCTCAAAGTATCCGCAATGATTTGGCCGCAGCTCTCCTCGAATTGGTTGGAACTATGTTCTTCTTGATGCTTGGGCTCGGTGGCATTCAAGCTTCAACTGGCGAGAAATTGTCTGGCTCGGACGTCGAACAGGTTCTTTACATTTCAACTAGTATGGGACTGTCACTTCTTGTCTCTGCTTGGCTATTCTATCGGTTAGTAGATACCTTATTCCAGAGCCCATAGAATCTCACGTCTCGCAGTGTCAGTGGCGGTTTATTCAATCCTTGCATTACGATCGCCCTCGCCTTGCTCGGTATCCTGACCCCCATCCGCTGTGGCTTATATTGTCTTGCTCAATTCTCTGGGTCGATCTTGGCTTCCGCTCTGCTACTTGCCTTAACCACTGGGAGGGGAGAGCGTCTTGCCGTCAAGTAGGTTGATATGGCCGGGACACAGGACGAGCCTCTTACTCTTGTTTTAGCACGTTCCTTCAGCCAGACATAACCCCTGTTCAGGGAGTATTTATTGAAATGTTCATCACGTCTGCCCTTGTCATCTCCGTTCTCATGCTAGCCGCCGAAAAGCATCAAGCTACCGCATTCGCCCCAGTGAGCCTTCGCTCCGTGTAATCCTCGGGGAATTCGCTTCCCTCACATGCTGTATTTCACAGATTGGCATTGGTCTTACATTATTTTCCTGCCATCTGTACGTTGTTTCCTGTTCCATGTATATATCCAGCGACTGATGATTACGGCAGGTGGGCCGCTTTTTACACGGGAGCTTCCATGAACACCGCCAGATCCTTTGGCCCCGCTTTGGTCACAGGATTTCCTACTTCACACCACTGGGTGGTACGTCGGCCGTGGTATGTACCTGCCTCATCCTGACATTCAACCTTTCTCCGCAGTACTGGATCGGGCCCTTTCTAGGATCACTGCTTGGAAGCGCATTCTATGCGGTCCTCAAACAGTATGTTCTATTCGGCTTCTGGAACGTCTGCTGACCGAGACATCCGTCTCAAGTTACAAGTATTGGACTCTGAACCCTGACCAGGCCACAAGTGACCCTACGAAATCACCTGATGACCCAGTCGAGCTGGCACGCACTCTGATGGAAGAGAATAATCTTGGTCTAAATCCGCGCGCACTCGTCGGACAAACCGAACGCATCCCCATACTCTCCGGCAGCGATCAAAGTAGCTCGACCTTGGAACTTCCCGGACCGCTCAAGAGCGCAGTGTAACCTCAAATAGTTTCTTCCCGCCTCGTAGATGCGCAGATCGGACCCCAGAATGTCTTGTACGAATAAACCCGAAGTTTTATTGTTATTCCTCTATCTCTCACGTGGTCGTGTTGCCGAAGAATCATTATTGTATCCGAGCCAAATGTGGCCTGTCGTTTGATAATTGATTGCTTCTGTTATTGGCTAAACTTCCTCCCCTCTGTCCTTGTAGGGCGCGATATTCATGCCTCCATCGTGACGCATATGGTCTTTCGTTTGCTCCGGACTGACTGAGCTCATGCAAAATGCTCCGGTGATAGAGCCAAGTCTTCTATCTGAGGTGATATTGCTTGATGGAGAGCACTAGCTTCTCGCACTTGCACCTCGATGGCAGCCGAAATACCAGGATGGCTGGACTGCAGTGTCATATGCCTTATTCCTCCGCGTGTCCCCATTTTCCCATAGAATGATTGATCACTCTGCTGTGGTACAAAAGGTGGACTGATTAGTAGAGATTCGATAATCCACACCATGGTTTTCTCTTTACCCTCCGTTCTGTGCATCTTGGCAGCGTTTCGACTTGCACATGGCCATCCACTTGAGCCAACGCGGACAATTAGCCTCGACTCTAGGGCGGTTGCTCCTCCCAATTGCTTTCCCGCGTTAGGTAAGACTCCCGCTCAATACTGTCGGCCGCAATTCTGAAGCTCTTCAGGCTTCAAAATGCCAGCTTCTGTGCCAAGCAGCTTGACTAACTGGTGGTGCGACACCAGCACAGAATATGCATTCGTCGGTTTCAGCTACGAGGTCACCGCCTGTATGTGTCGTGTTGGGTTGTTCCAACATCATTTTTTACAATCTGATAGGCCAGAGTCTGAGCACTCTCCGGACGGAATTCTTGAACATCCGGCAGCAGTTCAAAGGACGCTATATTAGAATGTATGGGTTCTGCGACCGTGCCGGTGAGCGGAAACCTTTTTAAATTTCGGTTAAACCATTCTCATATTCCCACTCCAGGCTTCTAGTGAGAAAAACTCTCTATTTCCATATTTAGTTACCCATATTCTGAAGTAACGACATAATTGATGCTGCGTGGGGCGCTGGCATTGGCGTGCACGCGTTGATCTGGGTGCGCCTTTTCCCCTCGCCACTCTTTCTTCCTGCTCCTTCCGCCTTTTCCTTTTGAAATTGACGTAGACTTCAGTTTGGATTTGATGGCACGGACGAATGGATCGGACGACGAAACTCGCTGTTCAGCATTCTTCATTCCAACCCGAAGGCTAAATTCGTCACCCGGGTACTTCAATTCGGCAGTGAACCACTCTTTGACAACGTATTTATCAATGGATAATTGTTACCGGTGATAACGACGCTGACTCCTGTATGCTCTAGGTTCTCGATGCTCCCGTTCTCGCGGCGCAAGTTACAGCCGCTAAGGCGAATTTATCCAGCCTTCATATACCCGTGACAATATCGGAGATGGCATTCGGTTACCAAGTGAGTCTTGAATTAATTTATATCGTATCAAACTAAACTCTGTCCCAAAATAGGAACGTGCTAATTCCCAGTCCATCCTGGATGCGGTAGACATGATTGACGCACACATGTTACCGTTTTTCTCTACCCAAGCCTCGACTGGTTCGTCTCCCAATTACTTTCGATTTATAATCCAACTTATATCCACTAGCCAGCCAATCATGGCCAATCGTCCTGACTGATCTGAATTGGTTCATAAATAATGGCGAGGGAAAGAAGATATATTTGAGCGAGGCAAGTCCATTTATCAAGTCCATACTCTCGCGAGCAGTCGAAATTGATCGCTCGTTTTTTTTAGAATGGCTGGCCCTCTGTGGTAAATATAACTCGGAAAGCCTATATTTGCCCTAATTTACCATTTTTAGACATCGGATGGCGTTCAGCCCAATTCACCGTCTGCGGTCGCAAATATTCCGAATGAAAGGGTGCTTGATGTTCCATCTTCCTATTTATGAAAACGGCTGTCTGATACATTCGTAGGATTATTATACGGTCCTCGATTCGCACTGTTCATTTTTCAAGACCGTTCGCGGAGGAGGAGTCGGGTGGTTCTGGCACATCTACTCGGATAACATGGAACCGGGATACGGTCTGTACAATACCGCTGGCAACTTGAAGTTTGCTTTCAGCCCCAAGACCTCGTGTTAGAATGTTTCTTTTGGTTTTTCCTTTGGTACATGTATTTAGGGTTTCAAGATGTATCATAATCATATTGGTTCGAAGCAATACACTTCTGAATTGGTTCTACTGACACAACAAAATCATCCCCTGATGCCCTATGAATTACTTAGTCTTATGATAAACGTTCGAAATCAATCTAGCCCCCCAGATGCCACACCCGCAGGCGCCAAAACGCGTCTTGCAGGTTGTGCTTGGGCCGGCCCACCAAACATGGAGGATATCATGTCACCCAGCGGATTGCCCGCCTGGTTACGTGGAGGCGCCAACGCAAAGTACAGCGTCGAGATTTCGGTGAGGGCCTAGAACAAAATGGTCAGTATGAGCACCAAACACAAAAGGACGCTCGTACCTGTCGAACCTCGACTGTGGCTAATAGCCCACCTCTGCTTTGATACGTACCACACAACCGCACCCAGCTTTCTCGCACTACTTTGTTCCGGTCGCCTTGGGCACGTTGGCACGTTAAAACCGCGAGCTGGGCGAAATTCACGACCTGGTCCTTCACAAGGACGACTTCAGCGTCGCCGATTTGCAAAGGGGTTTCTGGAGCTTGCGGGAGGGCAGCTACAAAATGCGTTATGAATGTGCGTGCGCCCAGAATGTTCCCGTTTTGTAAATAACTGCGGTTCTGTGAGAAGCATTCAGAAAAAAAAACTTGAAGAACGCACGGGAGGGTTCCGCGCAGAGCAAATGTGCCGTGAGATGCTGGATCGGAAGCGGACCATTCACTGAACATTTCAGCAAGGAGGCGGGCACTGTCTCGCTTTGCTGACGCTAGAAGGTGCGGTTCTGCAGCTTCAAACGCTCCGTCTGCAGTCGGTACTCTCAGATAAATCAACAGAGTGTAGAACAAGAATTTACTCGCCTTTGAAGAGTAATTCCCCAACGTAATGGTGCAATTCAGAGTCACCCGCAGGACAAGGGCCATGTTTAGCCGACCAACTAATATATATCAATTCCACTCCGATTCAACTCAGGAGCCGACTCACGCAATAGACTTGTCGATGATAGTCTTCCGCCAGGCGCCTTCGGAGCCAGCCAACGCGATCAACTGCGTCAGTCTCCCTTGAAATGCCATTTAGACTTCATTTGCATTTGGGTAACATCTGTGTGGCGCACCTCTGCTTTCATCGGAGACAGGTTCTTCTTTAGAGTCATACACTTCCAGCAAGAATCCAGTGAGATCAACGCCGCTTCCTGACTGGCCAGCTTTGAAGAGCTCCCTGGCGCTCTGGAAAAGGACGTCGATAGCAGTGTCGTACTGCCCAGATTTTGAGTATCTTGAGGCGAATGTGCGTGCTTTCTGATGCGCTTCATACGGCGCCGACGCGATCTGAGGTAGTATGGCGTTTAGAGCGCGCGCGGAAGAGGCTGGAGCAGCGGGAGGCATGATATGTTTGTTGATCAGAGTCGTCCAGATTAAACAAAACACGTAAGTCGCTTCTCCAACCCAAACCACCATGCCAATTTGCACGACCTGCACAACTTCGCTTCAATTTCTATATACTGTCTACGACAAAACTTCATCTAATCTCCGCCTGGAGCAGTGTGTATGCTCCACTCTTTTTGCTCGCTCTCCAAGAGTGTTTTGACCCCCAACTCAGGCAAATTGCCACACGTTTGCTGACCCTTACGTCGAGCACGATTCACTGACCATTATTCTCGACTTGATATTGTTGAAAAGAGGAGTATTCCGCCATTTGCTGTATAATCGTGGAACGGAACCCCGCAAATCAGTGGCCGGTTCAGAAACGGTTAACCCTGGACGAAGTCCGCAAGAAAGAGAAAAGGTTGGCAGCTTTACCATTGGTTCGTCGACTCAATAGCTCCATAGTTGAGGTGGATATCTGTCTTGCGATTCGGTGGTCCTCTTATCTGTCTGGATGCTTGTGCGTCGGTAATATTTCGCGCCCTCACTTGAATTAACGCCGGACAGTCATTCGGTGGAGTCATCTGAGTAGGATTTTTTTGCTCACGAATGAAATATTCTGAGCCACAGCTACCAGACCCAAACCAGCCTGCTGAGCTCTCTCCATGGAACAGGGATACAATGGCGAGCATTTTCCGAACATTTATCGGGGTTGCTTTTGAGACCGTCACATTTCACGCCGGCGTCGTTCTTGCCTACTATCTCGTTCTAAGAATTCTGGATCTGCTTAGCTCCCGACGCGTCATGTCCGACATCCGCCGCGAATTCCGGTATGTCTTCAGGTATTTTATATGTTGTATTTTACTTAATCAAAGCAGCTTCTCACTCATCCCACTAACCCTACTCTACTCCTCCCTAACGAAGCTCTTCCTCCTCTTTCTGCTCACCATATGGCGTCCGGCGTCCGCACCGCTGCGGCCAAACCCCTACGCGTTCGACGACGACGTGATGGACCGCGAGTGGATCGTGCGCAATGTTCTCGGCGGCATGTCCGCCGGTTTCGGGCTGCGGGGTAGGCCGTATTTCCTTAACGTGTAGCATGGGCTAATTTGGAAAAGTCATTCTCGACTCGCACCCCTTCTTCACGACGCTCATCATCCTCAGCGGATGGGCAGCGAAGACGGTTGCGTCACATCTTGTCAGCAGTTGGGTGGGTGGAGACAAGCAGATGGGCGAGGCGTGGCTCGCATACAGTATTCCATGACGTTCTGCCTTGAAGAGATGTCGATACAGGCTACTTAAAATTGGTATGGCTGTGGTACCCGCTAGCCCTGGAGAATACCACGATTTCTTTTCTCGCCAATATGGGAACTGTTGACGATTCACCTCGCCCTCCTCCCCGTCTCAGCCGCCTCGCTTTTCCGATTAATTTTTAACATTGTACTTAGTGCCTACTCAACTGGGGTTTGTCTCACATTTTCCACCCCGTTTTTCAGTTCATCCTCCGCGGAAGCATATCGATCGATCGATCGAGGTGAGACCTTTACTTCCGCCTGCTTCCGCGGTCTAAGATCACTATCAAGCCCTGCGCACTATAAGAAGGGCTTTTTCCCCGCCAACCTTCTCCAGCATTTCAGCTACCCCCAGTTCTTCGCCCTCATGTTTAAAGTCTTCTGTTTTCAAACCACTGGCGTTTTCGCCTAGGGTTAGGCCTCGTCTTGTGAGTCGCTCTCATGCGGTCCTCATCGACGACAATGCATACTAACCACCCTGCTCGTTGCAGGCTGTGTCGACAAGAGGCTACGGCAGGCACACGGACGAGGCCGCCCAGTTCATCCCAGCTACTGTCTCGTTATGAGTACGCGTCTCCGCCGTCGTTTTCATACTCGTGGCTGACATACTCCCCGCAGATCAACTATTATTGAGTCATCACCGGGTCCCCGCCGTCCAACACCAGCGTCCGGAGCTGTCGAGGATACGTACGTCGTCCCCCCACGCCTATTGCCCGCCATTGACGCTGACTTATATTTTCCTCATCGCAGTTGCTACCTCCTCGAGCAAGCGACGAATCCGAGTGCACGGTGCGCCTACCACACCTGCCCCAACACCAGCAGCTGGCGCTCCCAAAGGAAACGTACGTCTCTGTTCACCGACCGACGCTGCCCCAACGCTCACATATATCTCTCACTTTAGTTTCAATCCCTGGGTAGCGGCCAGGCGCGTGCGCGGCGTGGAGATGAGCGTGGAGCTGAGCGACGGTTCTTTGAGTTTGTGTGAGTAGCCTTTCTTCTCCGCCCCGCTTCCTTGCTGATCTACTTTTCGGATTTTAGTACTTTATGCTGCGGTTTGCATTCAATCGTATCGACGTCCTCGAAAACAACAAAACAGGCGGGCCACGGCGGGGAGGGCGTCTCGTTACACGATTGGTCTGCGACAGTAGAAAACCGACAAAACAGGCGGGTCCACGGCGGAGAGAGAAACACCAAAAGAGGCGTGGGGATGTCGGGTATGGACTTGGTCTCGAACTCGTTGTGCTTTATCTTTCTCGGTTTCTTGTGTTTGTTACAAAATGTCCGGCTTTCGAGTTTCTGAAAAATAGCGATTCAAGGTCGGAAAATTTGGACTGAGATGAGTTGGAGATGAGTTATAGAAAATTAAGTAATTCTTTCGAGTTACCATTCAACGGGAGGTATGTATTTCTTTCCTCACGCAATTTTGATAAGGACACTTTGGAGAATATAATTTACACTGCTTATAATCGTGTCGGTTTGGTCAACTGCGTGCAGCGCATCCTTTTCAATTTGTTTTCCAACAAACTTTGTCCTTAGACGGCGGCCCAGTGTTTCACTGACTAGTACTCTAGTTGTGGTTTTCTTTCTGACCCATGCTTCTTCATATGTCGACAAGAAGCAAAGCGTATCCATATTCCAGAATTAAGTCGTACAAATCATAATACGTGAAGTGCCGTAAGCGGGATGAGTATGCGTATTGGTGTACAATAATGCTAAGTATAGTGGGAGAATATGCGTGTCTCCAATAATGCCCAAAAATATTACCGACTAGTGCCAGGGTATCCTACTACGATTTCTCCAACGCGTTCTCTGCTCTAATCCGCTCTATATCGGCCCGCTGCAGATTAGCCTCGTTACATAACGACCTAAATATCGAATCCTCCTTGTCGAATAGGTTGAGCACCGTGTCAAATTCGGCGACCTTGCCCTCGTCCATGACGAGAATCCGATCATAATAAGCTAAAAATAATCACGGTCAGATTATGTCATCGACTGCTCTGAAAATGGCTCACCAATGGTGTTCAGACGGTGGGCAATGCAAAGCAGCGTGGCCGCCGCAAATTCTGTCCGAATGGTTCGTTGCAATTTCGAATCGGTCTCCACGTCGACGCTGCTAGTGGCCTCATCCTGTGTTTGGTGTTAGGTTAGCCGAATTCAGTGCGTAGGACGATCGACATACGAGGACGATGATGGAACTGTTCTTGACCAGTGCGCGACACAATGCCAACAGTTGCTTCTCCCCAGCGCTGTAGTTGGACCCTGCAAAAGCCAGGTCAGCGGATGTACGTCGAGCGGCGAAGACAATGCATAATACCTTCATCACCAATCATGGAATCGAGACTGAACTTGCCGTCGGCTACAGGATCGGGGGGAGCACCTTCGCGGGGAAGAAGCCAGGACCGCTGTAGCGCCGAGAGCAGCTCGGCGTCTGTCTTTGCGCCTTGTGGATCTCTGACGGAAAGGAACGTTAATGGCGCCCGTCTCAAACATGGGACAGGCGTACAAGTTTTCTCGCAATGTCCCGAGGAAAAGAACCGAATCTTGAGGAACCAGCGCGAGATTCCGTCTCAGAGCGTCCAGACCGACATTGCGAATATTGCGGCCATCGATCTCTATTTTCCCACTTTGCAGCTCGACGATCCGGAATAGGGCCTGTAAGAGCGAACTTTTCCCTGAGGTTGAAGGTGGTTGGTTAGCCGCAGCTAGAGAGTGAATAAAGAAAGGGCTCACCTGCGCCAGTGCGACCTACAACGCCAACCTATGCACAGGAGAGGTGAGGGACACGTAGGAAGGAAGCCAATAAACATACCTTCTCGCCAGCTCGTACATTGAAGCTGACATCCTTGAGCACCAGAGGCAGGCCCTCGCGGTATGACATTTCGACATTGGTAAAAGTGATTTCGCCGCGGTCTGGCCAGGAGCTCGGGGGGGTCATCGGGGGTCACGGTGTCGCCTTCGGCCGGAAGCTCAGCGTAGTTGATTACACGCTCCACAGAATTCATGTTTTGCTCGTTTGTCGCGAACTGGGAGACCATTTGCGCTATGACGTACTCAGTCAGCCAATGTCGGAGGCTACGAAACTTCTGAATGGCTTACAAAAGATCTGGGTGACTGATTTACGATAAGCAAAAGAAGTGCTGAGAACTAATGAAAGAACTTACGGCCCAAGCTGTAAGAGAGGACAACGCCGACTTTACTTGGCTCGACGCTTGTACGTAATCCGGCAGCGAACAGACCGATGCCGAAAACTAGTAAGTTTGCCAAAACGTCCAAGCGAACCGCGAGCCATTGCTGCAGGGTAATGGTCATGATGTATGCCCTGTTTTCAAGGTCCAAGCCCGCCTCGGCGTCCTTGACAGCTGCTTCCTAACGAGAATTCAGCGCACGTCGTGAAGAGCACATTTGTTGTTACACACCTGTACTCGGTATGCTCGGATAGTGGCTAGTCCGGTCAGTGTTTCTGGGAGCTCGAGAGTCAGGCGAAGCTGCAGGACAAGGCACTGAATGACCCACCGGAGAAGGAAGCATATAGCTTCGAACGCATCAGCGAGTCCAGACGCTTCGTCTCCACCGAGGATCGACGATAATAGACCGATACGACGTAGTAGATGAGCGTCATCGGGGCGAAGATGATTCCGAGATACGGGAAGGTGTAGAATACCAAAGCAGCTGTGCCGAGAACGGAGGTGAAGGAGTTGAGGAATTGCGAAAGTGTCATCGAAAGCTGGTTGTCCAACGTGTCCTGGTCTTTGACGAGACGAGAAACAATCCGACCTGGGGGATGCCCATGTCAGCAAGCTAAGGAGCTCGATGAGCGGCGACACCTACCCATCGGGGTCGTATCGAAGAAAGAGGCGGGCGAGTGCAGGACCGAGCCTAATGCAGTCTTAAAGAGGCTCAAGCTCGCAACTAAGGCAAGTATCCTGCGAGGAGTGAGGACCGTCACGGGGGCACAGGAGAGAAAAACCACATACGTGAATGTGAAAGTCACGGCGAAGGTGAGCACGGCCTGAGCGAAACCAAGAGCCGCATAGATCCCCATGTATTCGCCTTGGGTGAGGCCGAGGTTGTTGCCAGTCCAGAAGCCCAGGAATAGATTGTTACCGACTGCGTAGGGGTCGAGTAAGAAAGGAGTGGAGTTGGAAGTAGAGGACAGTTTTACCTTGAGCGGCCTGTGAAAGCAGAAGCAGAATGACGATGATGGGACCATATCTTAGCCCGCCCCCGAATTTCAAGTACTTCCTGTAAGTCTCCCACTCGACTGCTCCGACATTTCTCTCCTCCGTCTGCATCAATGCAGCTTGATCCTTCTTGATGTCCACGACTTCGTCATCCGCCACAACAGCCGCCTTCTCGCCCTTACGTTTCAAGGCTTTTGGGTCCTCCTTGTCAAGGCTGCCATAGTCCTCCATTAGCCTCGAGAACACGACACCATTTGCCATGAGGTGCTAAAGGAGAATGTCAATCGATCACCCAGGAAACAGAAGACGAGACCGGAACGCACTGCATAGGTGCCTTGCTCTTTAATGACCCCGTTATCCATGACATAGATGTAATCAGTCTTGTCGAGGACGTGGAGTGCGTGAGTGACGAGGATGCGGGTGCGGTTCGCGAGAGGGCCATTAAGTAGGCAGTTTTCCAAGATCGCCTTGCCCACAAATGAATCTACGGCGCTGAGAGGGTCGTCGAGAAGCACAACGTCTGACGGCGAATAGGCTGCCCGAGCGAGCGAGACGCGGGCCTGAAGTGAACCCAGATCAGCGTCGGCGTGATCAAAGATAGAAAAAAGCCAATACCTTCTGACCCCCAGAAAGATTGATTCCTCGCTCTCCGATCTGTAATCTCGCTTAGTTCACTTGAGACCATCGAAAACCCCAAGAACCTACCTCGGTCCTTTCACCATGAGGGAGCATCTCCAGATCGTGTTCCAGACTACAAGCGCGGATGATCTCACGGAATCTAAAGAGCATATTAGGCGCGGAGAATCGAATGCTGTGGAATCACGTACTTCTCCTCGTCGTCCTCTTGCCCGAAGATGACATTCTCCCGCAGGGTGGCGTTCTGGATCCACGCGCTCTGGGGCACGTACGCCGTTGTTCCACCGAAGACCACCTACATACAGTGAGAAGCGACAAATCAGCCACAGCGCAGCGCCTACCTTTCCTGCCGTCCGCCGCATTTCTCCTATCAAGGCCTGGAGGATGGAGCTCTGCGAGCCAATCCTAGTTAGCGAGAGCTTGGCCAAAAAGGGGCACACACACCTTTCCAGAGCCGACCTTCCCGACGATCGCGACAAAGCTGCCCTTGGGCACGCTGAACTTGAGGTCCTTCAGCTCGAAGGGCTTTTCTGGTTCGCTTGGCGTCACCGTCCCCGACTTTTCGGTCCCTTCCCCAGCTATCGGCAGCACCTCGCCCTTCTTCGCCTTGTCCTTCTTATCCTTCTTGTCCTTCTTGTCCTTCTGCTCCTTTCCCTTGCCCTTCTTACCGTCTTGCCCCTCGAGATGCCCCGTCGTCTCCCATGTGAAGCTCGCGTCCACATCCACCGCATTTTTCAGCTCGCTGTCGATCAAATACGGATCCGGCAATTCCTCCGCCGTCAGTAGTTTCCCGATACGGCCAAGCGCGACCATCGCGTCAGAAAGAGAAGCCAGCACGAACGGAAAGAAGATGAGCGGCGCGCGGATGATCTGCCGACACAATAAGAACCAGCCGCGACGAAGGAAGAGAACTAAGAAATGGACGGACATTGAAGAGCTGTAGCGAACTGAAGATAATGGCGATGTTGAGCTCGTGCCCACTCAGCGAGTACGTGATCTGGTTTGGTCCGTCAGCGTTCGTTGATATATATATATGGAGGGTGCAGAAACGCACAAACGAGAGGATCGAGGCGAGAATCGGAATGAACGTTACCAGCGCGATCAACGTTGCGCGCGCGACACTGTGGCACAAGGTACTCAGCAATTGGACATGCCTCAGCGGAAATGAGAGAGGAAACTGACCCCATATTGCGCACGGCGCGGATCTCGCGTTGCCGAAGCGCCCCAATCTGGTGCGAGTAAAAGTCCTCCCAGGCGTAGTACTTGATAAGCCGAATTCCCTGCAGTACCTACGCGCACGGAGTGAGCACGACACGGCGACGGGAAGCGGTAGGACGACTCACCTCGTTCGTGAGACGCACACGCGAATCAGTGATTTTTACACCCTTGCTCCGCTGTACGAACATGATCCTGACAAGGATAAACTGCAGAGGGAAGCCCAGCAGTAGAACGCCCAAGCCCACTAGTCCTGAATAGCCGAGCTACAAGGGTGCATAGTGAGCGTGAGTAATGCGGATGTTGAACGCGCCTACATTTCCGAGAAGGAGCCCGACGCCGAGGATAATCTGAATGTCAGGTGAGCAGGGGAGGATGAGAGCGGGAATGCAAGTCCGGCACCTGAATCGGAGATACCCAAAGACTAAAGCGAGTCAGTTACTGGCCTCGATGACACAAAGAGGGGAACATACTTGTGACCGAACATAGAGAACATATCCAGCCTCGTCGAGTCGGTCGATATGATGGTGGTGGTCTGGCCGACAGTGTGGTCGAGCCGGGCGCGGGCAGAGAGGCGCAGATATTTCCGAAACACGGTGCCAATGATGCCTGTGCGCACCGAGAGTCCGAGAGTCATCGAAACTGGAAGGGATGTGTCAGGAGAGAACTTTTTGATATACATGCGCAGGCGTACTCTGCTGGGAGTGGTTGGTCATGAGACTCGCGGCCTCTGCGAATATGCTTCAGTGGCGCGAAGAAGAAGTGATGCGACGCTTACCTTGCATTGCGAGAAGGCCAACGGCGAGCCCGATGCCATAACCGATGCCCTGTGGCTTCGGGAGCAGACCTGACGCCTTTTGTGCGTCGGTAGCGTGGTGGACGACGTATGACTCTACCAGCCAGGACAATAAGACCTTATTTAGCAGGGGAGTCGTCGTCCTGAGTGTGTCTGGGGTCTACTTGAGCTCAGCGATTGTGAAGGAATGCCATGGACGAACCGGCAAGTAATTTGAGCAAACCTGCCCACCAGATGCGGTAGAAGAATGTCGCGTGCAAGGCGCGGAATAACGACTGGTCATATTGCTGCTTAGGTTTTCGGTGCCAGAAGCGGGTCTTTTGCGGGGCTGTGGGCTCCTCTGTTTTCTTTTCTTCATCGACAGCCGTGTCGACGAGCGATTTTTCGGATGTGGATTCGCGGTTCGCCGAGCGGAAAACGGCCGGGCGCTGATCGGGGGGGCATCGAGCATAGAAATAAGACTCTAGCGCATCCGTCGTAGCACCTGTTAGTCGCGCTTCAGGCAGTTCCCATAAATCTGGTTACGTCATCAGCGACGTCGCCAAGCCTCTTAGCTGCTCTGTGTCTTACCTTCTTTTTCGAGGGGTCGCGAAAAGCCAACGTCGAGGAAGGGGCTCAGCCAATGGAAGACGAGCTGGGAGAGGTATCTGTGCCAGTGTTAATCGAATTTTTTTCTTGGGTGACTCAGGAAGGCACATACGACGCTGAATTCTTCGGCAAGGTCTTGCCCGCGCCAAAGGCCGGCGGTGCAGGGGGCGGGTTGAAGGGCCACATATGTGGTCAAGACAAGGTCAAGAGGGTCCTGCGCAGTTCATTGCAAAAGTGCCGGTTGTTATATCTTGTGTTATGCCCTTCGGAACATCGACGCGTCACGGTAGCTCGGTTTTCGAAGTTTTGCGGCCTGGAGTGCCGGAAACAGCAAAAACCAATCACAGTCTCTTGGTTGCATGACTAAAGGAAACATGTAAGCGAGTATTACTCAGACGCGGCCGGGTTCCGTCGGGAGTGCCGCGCCACACAATGACTCAACCTGGATCCTGAGTCAATTTCTATTTCTATCATTTTAAGCGCTGCTTGAAGAGTCGCGTCACCAAGTTCAATCTGGCCGTTTTGTTCAAATGGGAAGCGTTTCTCTTCAAAAATGGGGCGTACCACTAGCCAGTCGCTACTAAACGTTAACAAGATACGAGTTTAAACAAAGTTTAAGAGTCCAGAGGATCAGAGGATAAATTCGAGTTAGTCTCTCTTCGACGCTTTAACGGATAATGAAACTCGTGGGTCGTCTGTACCTCGCTGTTAATTCAAGCGAACCGCAAGTTCAGATTAGATTAGATAGCCATCGGATTGTTTACAAGCTTAATGCGGGCCGCAGATGGATTCATCTTTCTTCAGAGTCGAGCGACCTGCCTACCAATTCGGAGGGATACTAATGTTTAAGTGATGCTGAGTGCCAGTACTTTCTTCTGTAGGATTTCAACTTGGCTCGGATCTCCGATACTATGGCCACGCGGCCACATCACTATTATTAGCAACTTGAATTATACTTGAATTATACTTAATGAAATCCTCGCTGTTATTCATCGTCATTTCTCTCGCTCGCAGCAGCTCTAGCATGCCATGCCCTGCTGTGCCGCAGTCCAACTCTCCCGAGAGTATTTGTTTGTATCTCTGACGGGCCAATGGCGCCATATTTTTGAAATTGAGGTAAGACTCAAACTGCGGCGCAGCTTGCCCATATGCTACTTCCCCCAAACCCCAATTCTTCGCCCCCCCAAAAAACAAAAAAAAATTGGCATCATCATGATTCATCCATGTTCCATGCTCTCATTATCGTTATCAGTGGATGTTAACCGACTTCCGTTATTTTAGGATGGCCTTTTACCTATAGTATTTACTGTAATGACTGTGCTACCACCGTCGGGTATCAAGAACCAGCTCTTTAACAACTCTGTCGAGTACGTGGCGCTCGGGATCTACATTCAAGGTCATCTTTTATTCTCCGGTGCCCCGGAGAATGTATCAATGGTTGTGGATTTATAATCCGTCCTGTTTACTTCCAGCGGGGCCTCATGAAAGATTGCGCCGCCGGGGTTGACTCAGCCAGTCTGTAACCGATATGTAACCGCCGAAAGTGCTCGCCACATTTTTTGGATATCGGTTACAGACTGGTAACGAGTCTAAGCGCCCCTAGCGAACGCCTATTACGCGTCCCGACGCGTTTTCCGGCGCGCTTTTGTAAGATTCTTGTTCAGCATCATTGTGGTAAATCCAACGGCGACTTGAAATTCAGCGCGTCCATGAGCCCCAGTAGCAAAACAATCCGGGGCAAGTTCGTGCTAGCCTGCTGCCAAGTTGGTGATCGTTATAACTTATGAAAAGTCCGAGTCGCCCGCTTGGATTATTCTATTGGGAAACCCCGGTTGGAGGCGGGAAACCCTTCTTTTTGGGGTGATTTTGTGGAAATCCCACCCGAAATTTATTGAGAAACCCCAAAGCACCTTTCGCGGCGATCAAAGCCGTGATGCGGAGTTTGAAATTCATCAACTACGCTTTGGAGCTTTGTGTGAGCCACACTTGAACATTTTAATAGGTCAACATGAGCTTCCCGGCGCACCACCGAGCCCCAACTCAGCTCTGTCATCTCAACCGGCTCTATCTTCCCTTGTGAGCGCTAACATTTTCCCACGGTCAAGAAATTCCACGTTGACCCTGAAAATGAACCAGTGCGTGGAATGAGCCACTGATTTGTTTATTAAAATCTCGAACAATGCTATGATATGTCCAAATCCATGACACTGGCTGTGGCACTGGGTCGGTAGCTGTGGAATTCATTTTGAATCAATCAGCCGCATACCACGTTGCTACAGGTTTGGATATTACATTCTACCCAGCATTGAAGGTTTCTCAATAGAATCATCCCGCCCGCTTTCAACCAACCGTGCGAATTACATAACGTTGTACTTCTTCGCTGCGCATGCCATTTGGGTCCTTCCGTGCTGACAGATAAAATTGAAGCTCGTCGGAAGCCCGCTCTGAGGACTCCTCAGAGCGGGCTTCCGACGAGCTTCAACAGTGAGGACCTCCGCAGTGTTTCACCTACCGTCCGACTTCCCTCCTCTGGCTGTCCGTTGACCTACGAGCACGTCTTATGCCTACATGACAGACAGCGACCAATTACTAAGTTTGATTGGGATAGTAGAATGACCTATAAGTCGTGCGAGGATTCGCTGTTCTGAATAAATCAAATGCTCGCAGTCCGTGTTCGCTTTGGTTAGAGTTACAGTCTCTCCACTAGCTAAACAGACGCTTCAACAGCTCCAACTCGTGCCTTGTTTGTTGAATAGAGTGACCTACATTCGTGTGTTCGAATCTCAACTAAATGAAATAAAATAATTAACGACTAATCGGAATATGCTAAGAATCGGAGCGACGGGCTGATATTATTAGAAGCGGCTTCCGATTAGTCGTTAATGATTTTATTTAATATGAAAAAAATCATGGAGACCACCGGGGATCGGATAATTGCATGAACGGATAATTCAATTGGCATGAAAAGAAGCTGGCCAAGATGTCACCAGCGCCGGAGCGGAGCGCAGGAATAGCTCCAGTAGGTTTTGAATTTGCGGCCCACCCGTGGTCCCGCATCCGGTGCTGTTGCTCAGCTGGGTGTGTCGCAACTTCGGGAGTCGATGTCTGTCGTACTCAGATTTTGGGACCAGGTCAGGAATACAATATTTAGAGGGTGGAAGAACTGGCCTACCGCTATTGAAGCTATTGTCTCGACATCCGCCGTGGCTTGCGCTTTGGCTTGTAGGACTCAGTGCATCGCGACCCACCTGCTTCCGGGGCCAGAGGTGACCAGATGCTGGACTGAAAGTAATAGTTCTTTAGCGAAACTATCTCGTGTGGGCTGTTTCTCGTTCAGACTCTAAAGAAGCTCCCGGTAGGTGCATGTTACAGCCAAAGATTTTGCTACAATTTTTTTAAACCAATGCCAGACCGACCCAACGATATGTGAGCTGCTTTGAAGCCACAGTAGAGGTCGATGGAGAGAGATTCCACTCACGGCATTTTAAGACGCAGCTTGCTCCTGCAGCTTCGACTGCATTAAATTGACCAGGTAGTTCATATTATCCCACTTCTTACTTATCGCATCCTCGAGAGTGTCCACGTTCGTGCGGATATACTCTACCTTGGAGGAATAGTGCTTCAGAGCCTGTTCTCGTGTCTGGGATAATAAAATCAGTGTAATCATCGTGTAAGCTATACTTTTTGCACAAGATACCGAGAGAGTTTGTCAAGGGCACGAGGATGGTTTTCCCTGTTCTAGTGTCAGTCAGGCACCAGCAAGAAGAACATGAAATCACCTTGATTGGATGGTTTTACTTCAGCCACATTTTCGATGCAAGCCTTGAATTTTCCTTGCGCTTGCATCAGTTGCGCGAAGGAGTTTGTACATCACGACTTTTCACAAAAACTTGTGGAGCTTTTTTGGACTTGTACAAGCCCCAAAAGCCGAAAAAGCCGAAAAGTTGGGAAAGCTAGCAGCTCGGGAAGTTCGGGGTCATTTTTGGCAAGCTCCGACTTTTTTTTTTCATCATTGATATGATGGATGATTCTGTATTTCTGACCACTCTTATTTTTTGTAAAGAAAAGCCAAAACGTCCGAAAAAGTCGACAAGCCCACAAGTTTTTTTTTGATAAGGCTGATATCAAGCTGATATGTAAGATGATTTAATTCCCTGGAAGGGCAAAAAAAACCGATGAGAGGATGTCAAAGATTCCAGAAAGCGTACCTCCTCGAGCTGCCTTCGGACGTCCGACGTGCGAGCTGCACCACGTCCAGATCGGTTACATTGACTTGTTGACTTTGCGACATGGTGGTTCAGGCAAGAGGCGGATCAGAACGCGGGTCCCGGGAGCTGTTCACCCAAAGGGGAAGCTGCGCATCTCCTCCCCAACCATTCGTTGATTCCCAAACTTTTTCGTTGGCCGTCGATTGAGGAGGAAAGAATGTCCACTGGAACTTTCGTGCCCCTGGGCCGGTATGCATACATGCATCGCGCCATCGCGTCACCGGCCTCGCGTGATAGCAAGGATCCAACGTAGGCGAATTCAACACGTCTGCTGAATGCCCAATACTAACCGAACTCTCTGATATCCTCTTCACGTATTTCCTCCTCGTCCTATCTCTGTATTTCCTTGTTCTCGTCTCGTTCAGGGTTGTGATAATCTTCGGTTGGATGGGTGCAAAGCTCTCCTTGCTGCACAAGTACACCGCCACGTATCTCCAACTTTACCCACACGCCACAGTGGTCCTTATCCGCAGCCCCCCCACATCTTTCTTACTTTCCATGAAAAAACGCGTGAGTCCAACATCATCTGAGCCAATTCAGGATCTTAGGGAGAGATAGCAAGCTTTTCTTCGACCTGTCGCCGAAGTGCTGAAAGCATTGGGATGTCTTGATGACGAAGCTCGAATTCTTACCCACACATTTTCGAACGGTAACAGGCTTTACTTTAAACTGATAGTCTGCTCATGCGAAATACACGAAGGTGGATTATTCCAACTAGTCACTTTGGCGGGCCTGCTACCGCCCGTAACCGTCGATGCCCGATCTCCAAGCGCATTGATTATCGACTCCGCCCCTGGCGGCGATTCACTAGACAAGGTTCAACTCGCCTTCGCCGGTCCCATAAAAAATATCCTTTTGAAGTTCCTTACGAGGGTCTTAATCACCTTCGTCTACTGCATTATCTGGACCTTCGGCCAACTACTCCGGCGGCAGAGTCCTCTCCGAGTTCTGATGACCTTGCTCCTTAATCCCCGTGTTCTTCCGTGGATCGACAAACGCTCCCCGAGGCTCTACATCTACTCGAAAGCCGATGATATGGTTGACTGGACCGACGTGGAGAAGCATGCCTCCCGCAGTGCGGAACAAGGTATTGACGTGCGGAGACTACGTTTTGACGACAGTGCACATGCTGCTCATATTCGCCAGCATCCCGAGGAATACTGGGCGGCGGTGGTCAAAACATGGGATGATGCATGTAGCAAGCGGCAGTAGAGGCTCCTGTTATCACTTATCTTCATTGCTTCTCTTCCCTGACGTTCAGTTATCATTTATTTCTAGATACATGTAGATGTTTGTTGATATCTTCAGACGCCAGAGCAAAGCACTTTTTTAACGATGTTGGGAATGCCGGTGGGTTATGTAGTCAAGATTGAAGGAAGCTGTTCTCCATGACGGTACTTCTATCGCCAGCTCCCGATATTATAGAGAAACGACGGGGATAAGATCAAGTCTTGCGCAACAGTGTGTCTCATCGATATCGGTGCACCACTTATAAAACGGTACAAAGCCGATAGGAATCACAGCGGCAAGTAGGTGTCCGTGAACCTCCTGATTAGGGTTGTAAAAAAAAACACCGACTTTCTCTCTACCCTGAAATATTATGTGAATGGATCCGATGAAAAGGATACTAAATTCGTTTTCAAGATTTGATCATATGCAAGGTGCGCGGAGCCAGAAGAAATTGGCCCAGAACTGTCATGGTGCCTGGTGGCTGCGCACGGATTTCCTTTCCCCAACCTGTTCCTTAATAAATAAAATGCGACTTACAAAGCGACATATGCATTTCTGAGACAAGTCACCGCCTGTCAGGGCAGGCCAGGGCTCAAAAGATATATTCAGGTACGTCCTTGGGTTAAAGGTAAGCCGGAAATCTTTGATGTGCGATCACACCCAATGTTCAGATATTGCGGCCCCGGCCAACACAATAGCTTTGCTATTTACCTTTGAACAATCACAGCGGTTGACTCTATTTCAAGTTGAAAGTCCCCAGTACAGATAAATGTACGACTGGCATTTTTGGGGAGAATTTGAACCCCGAACTTGGAGGATTCCCAATTAAAATCATTATGTTCGGTTGCGTTGCATCGAAAGGCCTCGATCTTGCGCCAAGCCTTAGGATTTACATTCTGAATCTCTGCAATCGCGTCGCCGGTCAGCTGTAGCTTTTTTTTTCAATTTACTTCTCATGTGACTGAACGGATAAATATCGGCTGACCGCGTTTGTCTTCGGATCCCGGCCCGCAGAGCCCATATTAGCCTCAAGGTAGTCTGGAGCGATTATCAATTCGACCACCATGGACGCGACCGCCCCAATGCCTGCTCGCTTTTCCGACGTTAAGCGCGACATCGCTGCTGCGCACCCTAATTTCCAGGAGAATATCACTCGCGCCTGGAACGAAGTTCTCGTCGAACTGGATAGGGTCACCAAGGCTATCGCAGACGAGGGTTCTGCCGTGAGTCTCTGTGCATTCCTCGGTGCCATGTAGATACTGACTCTACTTTCTCTCAGTACATTCCACAAATCCCGTTCTCAGGTAAGTTCGACTGTTGACCTTTGAACTTCATCCTCAACGATTTAGATCTGGGCAAATTATCTGAGGCTCAGATCGCCGATATCAAGCGCAAGGGCTCCGTCGTCATCAAGGATGTTGTAGATGACGCGGATGCGATCGCGTGGAAGACAAGCTTGGAAGAATTTATCAAGGAAAATCCTCAAGTTGAAGGTTCGTTCGTCATCGAAATGTCAGTTATTCAAACCAACCCGCCGCAGGAATCCCCGAGGGAAACAAGCAATTCTTTCAACTCTAGTCCGTCTCCCCTCGATCCATCCCATCCAAAACTGACTTTATCTCAGCTGGACTAAGGCTCAAGTCAAAGCGCGATCTCACCCCAACATGCTGGCCGCCCAGTCCTGGCTCAATGGCCTGTACAATGCTACCACTGGGGAGAAATTGGAAGGCGTAGACCTATCAACCCCCCTCAGCTATGCCGACCGTTTCCGCATCAGACACCCAGGCGGTCACTGGGGCAATCACCCCCCACATGTCGACGGCAGGTTCTCTCGCACCTTGTATTTATTTCATACTAATTTCATTTCTCAGGTGGCGCCATCGAGCGATGGGAGGATGCGAATTTTCGTGCCTGCTTCGAGGATATTCTCGCCGGAGACTGGAAGAAGCATGATCCGTATGCTTTAGAACCGCGTTTGAATGCGAGGACTTCCCTGTACAACAGGCCTGGCCAGGTCTGTGGCCCCGATTACTCATGGATTATTTGCTAACATGATGTTTACAGTCGAGCGTGTTTAGAACGTTCCAGGGATGGCTTGCCATAAGGTTTCATTTTAAATGCTTTGCATGTTCAGGCTCTCATCCTGACTACAGCAACACTGGCCCACACCAGGGGACCCTCAGAGTATTCCCCGACGTTCTCCTGTCCAACACGTACATAATTCTACGTCCTTTCTTCCGTCCTCTGGTCCCAGTCGATTCCAAGGATATTCTTGATGCGAAGAACTGGGAATACGGTACATAATGTCCCCCTTATATGTTGCGTCACTCAGCTGGTTAATAAAATTACAGACATTACAAGCCCTGAATTCCCGGGGATCTTCCCTTATGACGGCGGCTTCGCAGGGCCGCGTCCCACCCCGGCGCTGCATCCTCATCTTCTCCTCGAAGCCAGCATGACTTCCATGCCGCCCGTCAGCCCCGGAGACACCGTTTTCTGGCACTGCGACGTCATTCATTCCGTCGAACCAGAACATACTGGAATCAGAAGACTCTGCTGGTATGCATTGATTTTTTGACTTAATATTGTCCATAACGCTCAACCGGCTTATAGTGATGTATATCCCGGCGGTCCCGCTTACCCCGCAGAACCAACAATACGTCGCACGCCAGAAGGACCATTTCTTGCGCGGTGTGCCGCCGCCCGACTTTCCAGTCCCTACGACAGGCGTCAACTTCGTGGGAATTGGCAAGGATGAGGACATCGAAGAACCAATTGGTAGGCTGGCTATGGGGCTTCCTATCTCGGTGGCTTGACAATATTTATGCACTTCTGACTACAAATTGTAAGAGTTGATATCTCGAATAAATTGTCCAAAGCGACTTTTCTAGATCATATCCTGTCCGAGACGTTCCAAGAAAGCTCCATTATTTCTAATGTGCTCCTCCAATACTTTGAACGCCGATCGTTGCAATAAATTCGGCGCTAGTTCAATTCGATCCGGATCCGGCATCTGCCGGGAGCCACGTGCTGAAATGATGTCATCATTCTCCGGAAATCCTCATTCTCATTGTCAAGCCCACCTTGAAAGCGCTCTCGCTATAACCGCCATCTACCTGAGCATGTCGAGAGAAATCATCAATCTACAGGCAAGTTGGGCTTCTGATACGCTCTCATCTGACTAAACGGGTCTGCTAGCTAGGTCGGACAGGCGAGTGGCACAACAATGAGCTTTCAAAACGGAGGACTCACTGTAGTACTCACTCCAGGCCGGAAACCAGGTTGGGGAGAGCTTTTGGAAAGATGTGTTGGCTGAACACGGACTAGACCAGTCGGGGGTCAGTTCCCTGCTGAGGCCGCCTCCTGAGTTTTGGAGAGGACTTAGACTGAAACACGTGTTTATAGGTCTACGAAGGGTCCGATCCAGTACAGCTCCAGCGGGTAGAATTCCGATTCCATCTAAACTTCAGGGGAAGCTGATCTTCCTTAGATTGGCGTTTATTTCCACGAAGTCAACGCTGGTTCGCGCCTCAAGTACGTACCACGATCGCTTCAGATTGATCTCGAGGCTGGTGTATGCGAGCGTGTAGGTGATCCGTTCATCGCACTTTCAAGTCCTGAATATAATCCGGCAGGTCCGGAATGGCCCGATGGGGGCCCTGTTCAGTCCCGATACGTTCCTGCACGGGCAGTCGGGTGCAGGCAATAATTGGGCCAAAGGATGTAGGTGCTGCAGGTCGGCTTCGCAACTAGAGATACTCATAAATTACTTCAGTCTACACCGAGGGCGCCGAACTGATCGACCCCATCCTGGTTCGTTCCTCTGCTCAAGCCTTTCTCAAAGCTCACATCCTTGAAGGACGTTCTAAGGAAGCAGGCGGAAAACTGCGATGTGCTCCAGGGATTTCAAATTATTCACAGCATCGGGGGCGGAACCGGGTCCGGTCTAGGTTGCCTTCTCTTGTCAAAAATGCGAGAAGTGGGTACAATTTCAACCTGGTGAGAAGATCACTTTCTTAATTCATTTTCCACCGGCAGGAATTCCCTGACAAAATGCTTGCCACTTTCTCAATTCTCCCCTCCCCGAAGGTGATATCCAAACGGTTATATTTGACCACAAATTGATTATTTGGACAGGTTTCTGAGACGGTCGTCGAAGTAAGAACTCAGCCGATACACGTTATATTTTCTTCTGATGTTGTTTAGCCTTATAATGCGATGCTATCGGTGCACCAGCTCGTAGACAATGGTGATCTGACAATTTGCATTGATAACGAAGCGCTGTACATCTCTTCCTCTTCCGTTTGACCAGGGTTGATTGAGCATTTTGCAGCTACGATATCAGTCTCAGGACACTGAAAGTCAAAAGCCCTAATTTCTCGAACCTGAACGGGGTAACAGATTCTCTTTTTCCGTGATTGCCTATGCCTATGGAATGCTTACCTTTCTTGCCAGCTGATTTCGAAAGTTATGTGTGGTGTCAGTACGAGCTTGCGTTTTCCGGGTCAACTCAATGGGTATGTTCTCTGTTCTCTAATGGCGTGTTTTAACTCAAGACCACACCAGTGATCTTCGCAAACTCGGAATGAACCTTATTCCATTCCCCCGTGTAAGCCTTGTTTTATTGCATCCCGTCCTTGCATTAATCGACCACGCCTAGCTGCACTTCCTCATGCCAAGTTACGCCCCCATCACGGACTCCAAATCACAGTCCTTCCAGGGGACATCGGTTTCCGACCTGGTCCAATCGTACGTAGCGAGCTCCTTCTTGAATTCTATGCAATTCATGTCATCTTAGGCTCTTCGATCGCAAGAATCTACTTGTCGCTTGTGACCCACGCTACGGGTTGGTGTCGATGACCCCTTATTCCGCGGGTTCTTACGCGATTTTGTAGACGATACTTGACCGCAGCCACCATATTTAGAGGTAACATCGCCTCACGAGAAGTAAGCATTTCAAGGCTCTTGGCAGCTTTATGGCGCTGATATTCTTTAGGCAGAAGTATGTCCGTGTCATAGTGAAGACGGTGTTTGACATAGATGTAGGTCGCCGTCCGAGATTTACAGTCGAAGAATTCCAACCAATTCGTGGAGTGAGCCTCCGCCGAAAGACCCAAGTGGTAGCTACTGAATTATTTTAGATGGATCCCAGACAATGTGTCTGTTACTCTCGTTTCAGTACCTCCCGTGGGTGAGAAACGGGTGAGCCTTTCTTCCCATTCATCAATTGTCGGCTAATTTTTTTTTCGTAGGCTGCTGTGGCGTTATCCAACTCCACGTCGATTCAAGAGTTGTTCCAACGCACACACGGGACGGTCAGAAAAATGACATCAAGTTAACATCGCAGCTTACACAAATTCTTCCTTAGTTCGCCGCCATGTTTAAGCGGGGTGCTTTCCTTCACTGGTACCATTCGTTACCTCATTCAAGATCGAGTTCGTATTTACCAAATGTGCAGGTATACTGGCGAAGGCATGGACATGATGGAGTTCTCTGAAGCGGAGAGCAACTCCCAGGACCTGATGTACGTGCTTCCAACCGGTTCTCTGATATCCACCTTCTCACCCCGTCTTGTTGTTCTCCAGCGCTGAATATCAGCAGGTTTGTTTGTACAGCCTTTCTCTCCGTCTTTTTGTCTCACAGTTGGTTTTTAGTATCAAGACGCTGTGGCCGGAGACGAGGAGGAGTATTACGAAGAGGATGTGGCTTCGGACCAATAACAGGGCACCAGACCCTTCCCCAACATTTCTGCAGTTCCGTTTCTGTTTCTCACGTATAATGGAATCACGTTCGAATTCGGCCCCTTGAGCCGTCATGGAGGATGAGGATCAAGAAAGCTACTTTCCGACCCCGGTATCAGCACAGGCCACACACCGAGTGTTGATGGTTACGGGAACGACTGAAAACATGTTTTATGGCACAAAAAGAAAAAAAAAGAAGAGGCAAGAGGATTGATAAGGGCGGAACAGACCCCAGAGTCATGAACCCTCCCTTACAGTTTGCCACTGAAGATGCGCCCAATGAACAAGTACTTGGCGACGAACGTGAGGCCTGCTGACCCTAATATCATTGTCCCTGAGAAATAAATGAATCCCGGACGTGCGTAGTTGCGTAAGATCTCCAGAGCTCACCTGCAAACACACCGACCTCACGGAACGACCTGTATCTGCCTTCAATGGCCCCAGAGATTGGTGGACCACCCAGCACCCCTGCAGCGGATGCCCATTGAGGCGTCTTCAAAAGGGAGAGAATCAAAATAAATCTTACCGAGTGCCATGCATGTCATTTGGAGTCCAAGGCGTCGGCCAAAATCATGGGGGTTTCCCATCTGCGCAACGGGCGCGGCAAAGAGGCTGATGAAAGGGCCTGACGTAAAGCTAAAGTTGCACTGTTAGCCGTTGCGAAGTGGATGTATGTGGGATTCATCCTCGTAAAAAAATGTGATGGCGATGTAGCCACGGTGGCTCTTCACAAATGGCCAGACGTATGTGCATGTCGCAGCCAACACCATGAAGAACGCCATTACGTTTAATGGCCCAAACCAAAGGGCAAGCGCACCACTGAAAACACGGCCGATTGCCGAAGAGGCGTTTGCAATGGCGATAAGATAAAAGGCGAAGTTCGGGTCGATTCCGATAGATACAGCGGCAACACTGATGAAGATCAATGCTAGACTGCTCGTCAGTAGTCAATGGATAAATGCAAGACAGTGGGCGTACGAGTGTAGAGACCGAAAAAGTTAACCACGGTTGAAAACACGTAGACACAGTAGCCACGTGTGATGAATGCCTTGACGTCGAGCATTTCTGGCAGGACTTTAGGACGAGGAAGGCGGGTGCGCATGGTCTAATAAATATCAGACAATAACCTGGATAGCTGGTGGAACCATACAACGGCGGCAATAATGAAGGTAGTTAAATTAATAAACGCGATGGTTCTAATCGTCCACTTGAACCTGGATAATTCTGTCAGGTGCGGAAGGTAGAAACCTCAATGAGCTGGCTCACCCAACGAGTCGTGGAACCATGTTGCGGAAGATAATGGGATATATTCTTCCGCCGACGGAAGAGCCAAATGAAACAATCGAGAACGCCAGCGGACGGCGTTTTTTGACTGGGTATCGTGAAAAACTGGACGGGGTGAAAGATCACGCGCACTCACACCAGTGAGACACCACAGCGATCCCAGGGCTATATATGCAACCCACAGAGAGGCCAAGAAGGACTCCTTGGCACAAGACAAAGTGCCAATATTCCTTGCACTCGGCCACTAGAAAATTCCCAACAGTAGCGGCGGCCAGGGATGTTAACAAGAGTGGCCGAAAGTAGCCTAGGTCGAATATTCTTCCGGACGGCAAGCCCTAACTTTTGGCGAATTACTTCCCATACTTCAAGAAGAACAATTGAAATACTTGCTGGTAAATGCAATAGAGCGTACTATGCCTTTATCGTTAGCAATGCCTAGCTGAATAGTCATGTGAAATGACGAACTTGAAGAGATCCGATCCATGCTCTGGTGAAGTTTAGACACAGTGCAAGATGGACATGGAGCCACTGACATATCAGATGAAGAGCGATCGCGCAGAAGCGTCAATTGGTAGTATTGTTGAAAAGTCTGAGAGGAACTTCAGCCGTCTGAAGGCAAATATCACAAGAAATGTATGGACCCCATATGAGACAGCATATCCAAACGTCGACATGGAGAGAACAAAACCCTTCTCATGGAGTGAGCGGGAAGTCGAGCTCAACAGCGCCAACTTGAACGTACTCCGAGAACAACAAGCCAAGCATCTCTGCCTCCTTCCGGAAAGGTGAGTTCCTCTTCAAGTTCAACAGCGATTGAGTTGTCGGTATGGTCTAGTTCATGCAGAAGCTTAGAGTCAGATCTAGACATGGGTGTGGGCGAGAGTGAAACGAGGCGTCGTGGTGTCGCGCCTACTTGTGATGTTTGTGAGCACCAGTTCCGAAGTACTACTACCCACACTGCAATTTGAGCATGAGTTCGCCGAGAGGCCCCGTGAAGCTCCCGCCAAGGGTTGTCCGGAACATAAGCTTTTTCAGGGCGAAAATTTTGAAAATCCTTGTCCAAACATAAGCTTTTTTAGGCCCAAAATCTGGTCGCCTTGTCCGGGGATAAGCTTTTTCAGGCCATCTTCCGACCGTTTCATCCAAATTTCACGCGACATTTGACCCAATCTTGCACTGATATTAATCTTAATCTTGAATTGATCCATCGCGAAATGCCGACCTCGGACGCAAGAGTGGAACATCTTCTCTTCAATATTGGCCCCAATGCGTTTGAGCGGGCCGAAAAAGGATCGATACATCGGACTCTGAAGCCCACATCTGGGAATAGGTCAGTTACTACATAGCTCTTGATAGACCCTAGTAGAGCCATAGAGCCGTAGCAACCCCCCCCCTTTATATAGACGATGATAGAGAGGGCAGTCTCTACATAGAGCCGCCATAGAGCACCATAGAGCCCGCCAAGATCACGAAGATGGCGTACGCGAATTGATCTGATCCCATCGAACGGTGTCGGCAGGCTCAGCAGCGCAAATTTTTCCCGCTCCCCATCCCTTCAGACTTGAGAGAAATAGAGAAAGAATTGAGATTCAATAGAGTTTATTCACAGCTAGTAGGCTACTAATACAGAAAATAAAACAAAAAATAGAACCCAAAATGCCCGTTCTTGAAGATAGACTTGAGCCGCCACTGAGCAGAGAGGGTTTGCATTGATTTGAGGGTGGATAGATTGACGTCAAGTCTTGTAAGCAGTGGGTCCGGAACAGCACACAGAATCTTGTAGACAGGAAATCTTGAAGAGCTTGAGGGCTTGAACTTTGAAGTACTTCAAGGCGCGCATGAGATGGTGAGAGGGAAAGAGTGGAAGTGATGGACATGCATGGACTTCGCCATTTATCACAAATACTGGCGCCAACAACGCACCGCATGGAAACAATGATGGGAACAGTAATAAGCAGTCACCCATAGACCCTGGTAGAGCTTCGGGGGCGATGGTAGAGTAACAGACTCTACAAGGCTCTACAGAGAAGACGTGCTCTATGAGGCGCTGTCAAGAGACAAGGTCTCTATCACGCGCTATCAAGATGCCGGCAGCTCTATCAACAAGCCGAGGCTCTATCAGCCAGAAACCTGTTTCCAGATGCACACTGAAAAATGCTGGACAACCTTGACTAGATCGGGCGGCGACGTGTCGAAGGAGATAAAATTAACGCTCAAGATTAAAGCTAAAGCTATTTAATGTAACTGTTTATCATGAGCTCGAGTCCGTAGTGCGATGCTAGAACTCCGAAGATCTCGGAAAGGTAGAATGGCGGCTGTTAGACACTGCCACAGCTCCTTTGAGCGGTGGAGGCCGACGAATACATGGGCAAACTTGTTTTAAAATGGATATTGAGGACGGTGAACTCCAGAAGAAAATATAAACAGACTAAGATCATATATACATATATTCTTTTTCAATGAAAGAATGTGAAATATTAATGTCGTACTTCGCCTTACTTTCCCCACAAGGCAACTCTTCTAAATTCGAAGGAGATTTCCCTTTGCAGTACCATGTAACACAAGAGGTGAGATCATAACTTGGCAAGGGGCATTAAGGAAAAATTACTGGGATGATACAGTCAAGAGCAAAAAAATAATATGCCGAGTCACGAGCCTACAACAAACATAGGTGTCCCTCTCTTTTAATTTTTATTCCGTGTCCCAAAAAAGAGCAGTACATAGTGACTATATATCCAAACATCGATATCTTTTCTCTGAACATATCTGCCGGCGCAAAATGGCTGTTTTTTTTTCTGTTACAAATTTATTTTCTAGCTCCCTGATTCAGGTATCAATGGTTTTTTTGTAAGATTGGCCTGGATTAAAATTTTCTACAATAGGTTTGGGCTCGTCAAAACAAATATCTTTTTAAAATTGTTCATGCGGAAGCTGCAACATATTTATTATTGGTACAGGGGAAAAATACACGGACTGAGGTTTTCCAAGAGAAAAAAAACATATGGTGAATTTTACAGAAATGGGGCATTCTTGGAGAGCCACTTCGCTTATCTGACGAGGTTTTCAACCACCTGTGGATGTGTGTATCGTTTGGGAGGTGGGCCCGTCATCGAATCCAAATGGGGATAGATCTGATGGGAGTTCTAGCAATCGACTCAGCACTCACCGAGTCGTCAGATCGGGCATCTCGTTCTCCAGGAATAGGGACCATCACAATAGCGGTCCTGGGCCGCCTCTGGTGGACGGTTTTCGAGGTCGTTCAGTGCCCGAGTACAACTGCTACTCATCTCTTCATTTCCCTCTTGAAGGTATGAGAGCGAACAGAGGGTCCGATGGGGATGATCTTTCTGGCAATTGATCGACAGCGTGAGACAACTTGCCCAAACTTGCCAAACGCCGTCACCGCCAAGGGGCTGTCACCGGCGTTCTCGGCCAAATCCACTCCTCCCTTAGCCTCGTGGGAAGGTGGCGGTGCAAGACCCTAAGGGATTTGACTGTTTTTTAAAACCTCGTTGCTATTCTAGCGCACAACAGGAGAAAAATCAGGGCTCATTGTTCAGCATATCTTCTTGCATTCACCCACTGCCCAATAGTTTTTCTGGGTGCCAAAATCGTGTTGCTGCAATATCCCGTCGGGTCCTGCACTGCCACCTTCCCACGAGGCTAAGGGAGGAGTGGATTTGGCCGAGAACGCCGGTGACAGCCCCTTGGTCACCGCCGTTGGCCTTCACGAAGTCATCTCGACCGATTAACGTCTGAAATCTACAGACGTTTTCCCATAACAAAATCTAGGGTTTCTTTTTTTGGCCATCCTCAAGTTCACCTGCCAGATTTGCTGGGTCCTTGAATAACGGCCCTCCGACATCTCGGGCCTCTGTCGACTCGGAGGTCAATCCCCGCCTACCTCCCTACCTACGTGCTATCCGTTCAACTCCATTCCGGCGGGCTTCTGCGTCCTGATAGACTGTTCTGTATATATTCGGTTCGATCGCCCTCGTATTCCCGCTCCGCTGACGACTGGTCTGGGAAATCTTTCCGATATTTTTGCTCACCATGTCCACTATCGATCCTAATAGGCTTGCCGAGGATGCCTTCCGGGTATATAATTGACGGTCGGACACAGTTGTCCAACGTTGCCAAGAATTCAGGTCCAAGGTCTATGTCAGTCTCTGCCCATTCCTCCTAGAATCTGAAATCTATCGACTTCTCTGGTGTATTCTGCGTCGGCATCGACGCTCCGAGCGTATATCAACATTCTTCAAGCTGGCGCCCGAACATCACTATTACGGCCAGGAACGTTTCAGACATCCACTGCATAAACATCGAGGTCGGCAACGGACGGCATATTGAATACGGTTCTCACGAGCGTCAGGCACCCGCCTGTGTCGAGCACATGTTAACATTAACCGACGTAGACTGCAGACACTCAACAGAAAATCAAGCCACTAAGTATAGACGAGTCCCCAAAAGTGTTCCCGTCCATACCAAAAGGACATCCAGGCGCCAAAAATGTTATGTATAAAAGCGCCAAGGCCCGTTGACAGTAACTACAACCATCCACCCGCTCAAAATGCGATTCATCTCCTCCGCTCTTTTCCCCCTCTTCGCGGTCCTCGCTGCGGCCCTGCCTAACCAGCCTCGAACGATCAGCGCCAACCACGGCACGATCGCTGCGCCGACCAGCGGGACCCCCATCGCGTCTGGCGGGCCCTTCCCCTTCGCGTACTCCGACTCGAACTGGTGCCACGGTGGCTACACACCCATCTCCGTGTGGCTCACGTCCTACGCGCCAACAACGGCCAACCTCAACTCCACGGGTCAGATCCCCGACGCCACCTACTACTTCGGCACGTTCCTCGTCGCTAACTTCGGTATGTCACGTTGTTCGAACTCGAACTTGATCGCTTATATTATTTGAACCTGAACAGGTCTCCCGCCGATGAACCCCTCCCCACCCGCAACGCTCACCATGCCCGATCTTTCTGGTTTTACGGTCGGGTCCGAGGTTTATGTCGCGGTCGTTGAGACGGCAAACACCTGCCCGCCTGTGCGTACCGAGTTTCTTTCTTATTGGGCATAGGTTGATGTCTTCCTTTTTTTTCCCAGGGGAACCAACCGCCCCAGTACGGATTGACCGCGAGTCAGATGGTGACTGTATAGACAAGATTCCCCGAATGAGAGATGTAGCGGAAGGCAGTTCTCATAAAATAGAACAGACATGGTAGTACAGACACATTCCATCGTGCTTGGTATAAGTCGTAAAAGGTACCGCGTCAGTCCCAGGCGTTCAACGTTCAACTTTCGCCTAATTCCCCAAGCGTCCAATCCCTCAATAAGTAGGCTTCAATAGGCCTCAAATCTCTCGGGCATTCAAATCAGGCAATCCCGCCGCCTTCAGATCCGCATTGACCTGATCGAGGTGGTTGATGAACTCGCCTTTGAGGTCGTCCCACATCTTCGGTTCGTGTTCTATAAATTGAAAAATAAATGAGCATGTAAGCACCAACAATATCTAATTTACAACGAGTCGAGAAGGACGCACCATGCAGCTTCCCCGAGCCTGTCATCGCATAGTCCGTCATCGTAAACATCATGCTCGATTCGAACATGAAGGCTATATTGTGAAGATGAGCCTGACGCTCGAAAAAAGTGAGTAAATAATAAAGGGTGCGCACCGATAGTCCCCTCGGATATCCTCATCGGCTTCAGCTCCCCCTCCGATGCGCTCTTAAACACGCTGTAACTCACTAGACAAAGATTTCAATTTTGAAAAGGGGAGGGTTGACTTCGAGACCGACCTCCATGCGGGCAAAATCCTGTCTCGAAGCTCGCGCCTGCAAGAAAGGGCGCATTTCAATTAGCAAATAAATAAATAATATATGAATCAAGCGACGTGCCTCCAGGCTGGAACCCATCGCTCCTTCCGCCATAGACTCCATACAGCAGCCCCATGAATTCCGAGGCTGAGTTGCGGTGGTAGTACTAAACAAAGCAACCAACCAAACGCACCATTAGTCGTTTGTTCGAGGAATTAAATAAATAGAGGGAGGAGGGATTTAAATAGAGATGGAAGAGGAATTATATAGAGCTAGAGGAAAGGACGTACGGGGGGGCGGAACGTATTGGACGCAACGTCCCACCGGGGGCTGAATATGAGAAAATCAGCAAGCGGGACGCCGGGCGCCTTGGACTTGGCGGTGAGAACGCAGAAGATGGACGGGTCGATGTGGTCCTTGGAGATACTGCCCACGTTGGTGAATTTCTCCAGCGCGTACTATTTTAATCAGGCGTCGTCAGAGGGCGAAAGAAAAAGGGGGGGGGACGGGAGCGCGGAGATACCTTGTAGGGCACATAGCTTCAACACACGAACATGATTGAATTAGACGCGAATATAAAATGAACCTAGGCTGAGTGTACGTACTTTCCATGCCAGGCAACGACGTCGAAGGGCGTGTGCTCTTGCGAGCACGAGTACAGCTTACCGCAGAGCCTGCAGGCGATCAATATCTTATCGAGAGCTTGAGAAGTGTACCATACTTGTAAGTAACTGTCGAATAACAATTATATTTATTATTTATTGTTAGCATCCGTGGAGAGGCCAGAAATTAGAACTGTGTGCGCACTTTTCCAAGGGCTCTGGTCGATGTCGAAGCTGGCGAGCGGGCTCTCGAAGTCCCGCGCATTAGCAAGCCCGTGCCCGCCAAGAGGACCGAGCTCCGGGAGCTGGTAATGGCTTCCGTATATTTCTTGGATGTCTATACAAGTTTCATCAGCTATTATTCACCAATGAAGCGCCCGAAAGACGCACATCCACGCGAAGGACCATCTGGCAGGAGAACCTTAGGAAAGAAATACGAATCAGCATCACCAATTGAAATCGGAAATCTCCACCGAACCTTGAACTTCATGCCGCGCTGGATTACAAGTAACTCTCCCGATCGCACCATGAGTCTGTGAAATAAATTCAATGCCTCATTCCGAAAAAAAATACGTGCGCGAAAATGAACAGAAACTCACTTGCCAAACTCGGTCTGCACATCGAGCCGCCCCTGCTGCGGCAGAATGAGCATGTCGCCGTCGCTATTACAAAACGCGCGGTTCCCCATCGACGTGTTCGCCATATACATGTGGATCGCGAGCCCCTCGTGGAGCGTCGGGTCGCCATTGCCTGCGAGCGTCTTGAGCCCGTCCACAAAGTCCACGTGCTCAGAGTCAGGCGGGAGGTCGAACGGGTGCCACGCGAGCTGCGTCGCGCTTACATGCACCTTGGGGTTGGTCGGGAGGAAGTTTGATTCCAGCTGTGGTGTGGTTGATTGTATTTAGCGTCTCGGATCGGAGGCAATTAGCCGTGAGAACGAACTGACGTCGGGATTATCAGGGAGTTTGTGGAAACCTTGGTGTGCGACCGACGGACGGATCTAGAGCGCATAAAATGATAAGTGGAGGGTGGTGGTAATATGCAGTGACGGACCCGATACAGCCATCTGAAAAAGAAAGGCAAGAAATAAAGAAAGTGAGATTTCAACCAAATAACCGGTTGAAACACACGCACGCGCTCTGGTTCTCCGCGCGCGGTGCGACGAACGAAGCTCCCGTCATCTGACCACACATCCGAGTCAGTAGCCGGCGCTCATGTACACTCCTGTGCGAAACGCACGTACCCCTTCAGTATACAACCCGTACTTGCATTTTTGCGGCGAGTTCTGGGCCGCGGGCAGGACACCAGGACTGAGTATATTTTAATTCTCAGTGAGGTGGGTTAGGTACTAGTGGGAGCCGACGCACACAGCCTCGCTCGCGAATCTGTTCCCGAACCCACACTGATACTGGTACGGGTCCTTGTCTGTTGCGGTTGTAGCGAACGCAGCGCGGGCGGTGGCGCCAAGGGGGGCTGGCATCGTTTGGTCGTGTGGTAGCTGGGAGGAGGAAGCCCGCGACGTGCACTAGTTAAATAATGGAACGGAAATACTGTTTATCCTCTCCAGCCACATCGTCATGCGGAGGTCAGTTCAAGACCCAAAGAGGAATATTCTTCCCACCTTTATTTAGAACTCCGCGGGAGATTCTGCGCTTTCTTGGCGCTTTCAAAATGCTTGTGGTACCCGAATCGAGTTGACCGTCAACCGTTCTAAAAAGCCCAGTTCGTCAATACTCCTCTCATTCTCGATCAAAAAATTCGGCTCGCTCTGGCTGGCTACCTCCCGCTATAACATAAATCAGTGCGGTTGTCGTTAGGGTCGGGGTCTGTCGAGGCTCGAAGCGAGACGGCGTTCCCAATTCCAGGTCTGAATCCGACTATCAGTGCGAACGCATCGGTCAAGAGTCTATATTTTTTGGCTTGTACATACACGACTCGGCGTGTAAGGTCGGAATACACAAAACGTTTCAACTATTTCTTCTTCTTCTTCGATACCTGCCTGGCCCATCCACCAAGGAGGATTCTACTGCGTCAGCTGTTTGATCTTGAGCACGATCGCCTGCGGGTCGAGGCCCTGATGCGGGACCTGCTCCCAGAGGCCGCCGGATCCTGTGTGAATTTGTCAGCAGGAGTAGAGGGGACGGTAATAAGAAGGAAGAGGAAGGAAAGTAGGGAGCGTTCGAAGACACCACATCCACGAGCGCACAGCGCGCAAAAGAAAGAAGAACACACCTTCCCGCGTCGTCCCCATGTATCCGAACCGCGGCGTCAGCCCGCGCTCGAGGAGCCAGGTACCGAATTTGGAGCCGAGCTGAGAGTACGAAAGAGATCAGATACAGTAGGATGGGATAGACGAGGAGAGTGACTCACCCCCGTCTTCTGGTTCAGCGTCTCAACGACGAGCACGAAGGGGCTTGAGCCGATCTTCCTGATACTCTACGACACGCACCGCGTCAGTTTCACGAATCAATTAGAACATGCAACGCACCTGCTCATCGACGATGTTCAGCGTCGACTTGTTGATCAGCCCGACGTCGAGCCCGTTCTGGCGGCACCGGAGGACCGCGTCCCACGAGCGGTACAGCATTTCCCCAAAGGACACGACGTACCCGGCGGTGCCCTCGACGATGACCTCGTCCTTGCCGGGCACGAACTCGTAGCCGTCGCCGAAGTACTTGGTCTTGCCGTCCTCCTTGAGGATATACGGCACCTTGGAGCGCGTGGAGAAGATGAAGCGCAGCCCGCGCTCGAAGAAGACGCGCTTGACGACGGCGACCATCTGCAGTGCGTCCGCGGGGAAGTAGAGGAACGAGTGCGTGTCCGCGAGGCCGTTGTCCGCGAAGAGCGAGTTGATGCCGAAGTGGCAGGTGTTGTCCGCCATCTCGTCGACTGGAAGGACCGTCAGTGGATGGAGGACGAGATCAAACAACAGAACGTACTGCCGGAATGCGAAAAGTGGCAGAGCACGTTGCAGTTGTTCAGGCGGGCCATCGTCACCTCGGACACGACCATCTCGAGGAACGCGCTGAACGTCGAGAACACGCCGAACTTGTCCGGCGCGAACCCAAAGCCGGCCGCCGCGCTGAAGTTGCCGCGCTCCATGATGCCCGACGGGATGAACACCTCGGGGTGCTTCTGGTGGATCACCTTGAGACCCGTCGAGCCCTCGAGGTCGCCTGTACAGTGGGTCAGAGGGCGGCGGTAGCGATGGGGGCGAAGCACGCACTATCGATGACCATCACCTTCGCCTTGGCCTCCTCCTTGCTCAGCCCATCGAGCACCAGGTTCACGGCCTCCCCAAACACGACACGGTTGGCGCCACGCTCGGCGGTGCTCCCGATGTGCAGATACGCCTGGTCCACGGCCTTCATGCCTGCGTAGAGCTGGGTGAAGTCGGGGTACCCGCGCGAAATGAGGTGCTTGATCGCGGACTTGACAGGGATGACATCGTGACCGTGGGGCGAGCCCTGAATGTCTTCAATGCCAGGTGCCATGACACGCTTCGCGATCACTGCAGATGGATGTTAGTGAGAGCGAATCTGGGGAGAAAATACGGACCAGCAGCGGGGCCTTGGTGCACGATGGCGGAGCTGATGGCGCCCCAGAGGGCGTCGATGTCCTCGCCCTGCACGGTGAAGACCTTGAGGCCGTGACCCTGGAGCGTCTTGGCGACGTCGTAGCCCTTGAGGTACTCGGACGGGTGGCCGGCGATGGTGACGTCGTTGTCGTCGATGAAGACCTTGACATTCAGGTTCTGCGCGACCGCCAGGCGCGCGGCCTCGGCGTCGTTGCCCTCCTGCTGCGAGCCGTCGGACCCGAGGCAGAAGACGGTCTTGTCGCGGTTGGCCAGCGCAATGCCGTTGACGAGCGGCCTGGGGAACGTGAGAGCGGTATAGACAGAATACCGAGAAACCTACCACATGTGCCCGAGCCGTCCTGAGGAGAACTTGACGCCGGGGGTGAGTCCCAGCTCCGGGTGGCCGGGTAGCTTCGAGTTCGCTTCACGGTAGTGCATGAGGTGGTCCGCCGGGAGCGATCCCTCGAGCACAGCGAGCATGTACTGCGTGGCGACACGGTGGCCTGCGATTCCAGTGAGAATCCGCGCCATCGCAGGCAGCTCTGTACTTACCGGCCTCGTCGAATACGATGGGCACATATTTCTCAGGGTCCTCGAACAGCGAGAGCAGGATGCAGACCTCCGGTACGGTATCGTATGCGCCGCCAGTGTGGCCGCTCACGCCGCGCGCTGCGCCGGATGCGGTGAAGTAGACGATGGCATCGCGCAAAAGCTGGATGTTAGCAAGCAGATCCTTTTTCTGCTGCTCAGAGAGCGTCGGTTTTGTGGGATCGAGCTTGAATCTGGCCACAGTCAGATCTCAGTGCAAAGCAGGGGACCATCCAAGTACTTTTTGAACTTTGTGAGGTCGACGGCGAAGGGAGGGGTAGACATGGCGAGACAAAAGATGAAAGTGGGAGGCAACCGAGATCTAAAGAAGCGTGATAACATCAGTTGGCGGTAACCCGGCCCGCCCAATCCCGCTCTCGCGATTGCCGTCAAAGACCGACATACTTAAATTAAGCCATGATATTCATCCACACGGCCGCGGCGGTACAAATGGACCAAGGACTCACATTTATAGGGATGAGCCTAATAGTTATCGGCCGGGGCAAAATCTCTGTTGAAGGCCGGTGTTGAAAACGTTGCAGAGTTCAACGCACGTTTGCGCGACTTGGGAAACTAGGGGGGGACGTACGGGCTCTGCACGGGCTGCACGGGAATCAGAATTTGGTTCCCCCGTAAATAGCCGCGCTTAGATGCGGGATGTGGCACTGCAAATAATGCCTATTTATCATTCAGATTAATACTCAAGACAGAAGCAAGGAGATAACGTACGGTTAGAAGGCGTTTTGTCTGGTTTTGACTGCGACGAGATCTCTACTTTGGAATAAATGTGCGCCGTTACTAGTCTCAGCATGCGTAATACCCATTGCGTCACCACGGTAGACTGTGGCTGAGATTCATCAGTACTTCTGGCCCGTCCGTAACAATCTCGCACCAAAAAAATCTAGCGGCCTTGAACGTTGGTTCAATTAACGCTGGTGAGCTGGATGTACCAAACACTTCCCCAGAGCAGCACACTTTAAGCCAACATAAGACCTCGTGAAGCTCAAGTCGATTGATTGCTGGAAAATGCGCGAGTCACCTTTCCCGTCCATCTCGCATCAGAATATGGCGTAGCTAGAGCTCGGAACATAACAATCTGCCAGCTCAGGCAAGGCGAGCTTGCGAGCCAGCCTGAGTGTAAGACAAGGTAGATTAGATTAGATGTGGATTTGTCATTGCATTACGGTCATCAGCTGTCAACGCGTTCTGCCTTAGCTCATTTACCGCGCGATACTCTTTGCCCTCTTCACGCTCATCCTCGCCCTCAAGCACATTTTTTCTGCATTTTCCGACATCAGACATGTCCCTCACATCCCGCTCCGGTCTTCCTCTTCCTCTCCTGGCTACTTTTGACTTCGAAGCTCACACCACCCATCCTGCTGATATTTCTTCCCTTCTCAAACTGGATCTCAAGGAGAAGAACAGCTGCAACTATACTACTGCTGCCACTAACTCTTCTGCAATTACTGAGTGCCTCGCGGTTTTGGATTACCTGGAATCAGATCTAGTACTCAGAGCTCGCAGCTGGCAGGATGTCAGGCTCGTTCACCCGTATCGACATGGAAATCATCTGCCGCGGCTCATTCTACTCATTTCCTCTCATCATCTCGGCACAAGATCAGGGTCCGGGCATCGCTCCCAAGAAGCGTGTCGTAATTTATCGAAGGGGGATAACCGTTCGTACACGCCGGCAGTTAACTAGTTCGTCAATAAAGAAGACTTCCGCACGCGCTTCGCTATGCCGCACAGGATGGCCGAAGTGGTGAGTTTTATACCTGCAATGTATTTTCCCCCGCCCATTTTCGTTCGGGGTACACTCCGCCCTTTTATGCCAATGTCTCGACTGCGGTCATCTCGCGCCTCTGCATTTATGTATGCGTGCATCTCATCTCGCGCCTCTGCATTCATGCCCTGCATTTATGTACGCGTGCATCTCATCTCGCACCTCTGCATTCATGCCCTGCATTTATGTACGTGCTCATCTCATCCCGCACCTCTGCATTTATGCTCTGCACTTATGTATGTGCTCATCTCATCCCGCACCTCTGCATTTATGCTCTGCACTCATGTACGTGCTCATCTCATCCCGCACCTCTGCATTCATGCCCTGCATTTATGTACGTGCTCATCTCATCCCGCACCTCTACATTTACGCTCTGCACCTATGTATGCGCTCATCTCGCGCCTCTGCATTTATGCCCTGCATTTTTGTACGGGTTCATCCCGCGCCTCTGCATTTATGCTCCGCATTTATGCACGCGCTCATCTCGCGCCTCTGCATTCATGCCCTGCATTTCTGTACGCGTTCATCTCTTCTCGCGCCTCTGCATTTATGCTCCGCATTTCTGTACGCATGCGCCTTCGTCTGTGCTGTGCCCGTTCGCATGCACAGTCGTCGTACATCTCGTCTCATCTTCGCGCCTCTGCACCTGTGTGCATGCGCCTTCGTCTGTGCTGCACCCGTTCGCATGCACAGTCGTCGTACATCTCGTCTCATCTTTGCGCCTCTGCACCCATGTGCATGCGCCTTCGTCTGTGCTGTGCCCGTTCGCATGCGCAGTCGTCGTACATCTCGTCTCATCTTCGTGCCTCTGCACCCGTGTGCATGCGCCTTCGTCTGTGCTGTGCCCGTTCGCATGCACAGTCGTCGTACATCTCATCTCATCTTCGTGCCTCTGCACCCATGTGCATGCGCCTTCGTCTGTGCTGTGCCCGTTCGCATGCGCAGTTGTCGTACATCTCGTCTCATCTTCGTGCCTCTGCACCCGTGTGCATGCGCCTTCGTCTGTGCTGCGCCCGTTCGCATGCACAGTCGTCGTACATCTCGTCTCATCTTCGTGCCTCTGCACCCGTGTGCATGCGCCTTCGTCTGTGCTGTGCCCGTTCGCATGCGCAGTCGTCGTACATCTTGTCTCATCTTCGCGCCTCTGCACCCGTGCGCATAGGCCTTCGTCTGTGTTGTTCCCGGTCGCATGCGCAGTCGTCGTACATCTTGTCTCATCTTCGCGCCTCTGCACCCGTGTACATGCGCCTTCGTCTGTGCTGCGCCCGTTCGTATGCGCAGTCGTCGTACATCTCGTCTATGCGCCTCTGCATCGTCATGCATGCGTCCGTCTCGTCTCGTTTTCGCGCCTATGCACCCATGGGCATGTGTCTTCATTTCTTTTATGTTTTGTACTCGTGTTCCGACGCTCGTTTCTTTGACATGAAGTTGTTTCATCGGACCTGTCCCGCCCCGTCTTAAACCTTTCTTGGTCACCCGCTACGACGGTGATTTCTATCTAGGCCACTCCCGTTTCGCGCTCGCCTCCGTCCCGATTGGGTGCGTCGCGGTCTTGACATCTGCTGGCCCGAGGCGGTCGTCATTGAGATCCTCCTCCTCTTTCTTGCCCATTTGAGCTGCCACGACATCCGCATACACTGCCTCGTTCGCATGCTCATTTGTCGTACGTTCGTCTATGCGCTTCTCGTCGTCTTTGTGCCTCTGTGCGCCCATGTGCATGCGCCTTCGTCTGCTGCTGCTGCGCCCGTGCACATGCGTATTCGTCGCACGTCTCGTCTCGTCTTTGTGCCTCTGCACCTGTGTGCAGGCATCTTCGTCTGCCGCCGCTGCGCTTGTTCACATGCTCATTCGTCGTATGTGTCGTCTATGCACCTCTGCATTACTTTTGTGTCCGTCTCGTCTCCTGTTTGCGCGTCTGCACCCAGTGTGCATGTGCCTTCGTCTGCCGTCATTACGCCCATTGACACGCACACATTGCCATACATCCCATCCATGTCATGTACATCTCGTTTCGTCGTTCCGCCCCTGTAACTCGCATAGAAACTTTTCTTCTGCCATGCACCCGTTCGAATCCGTATCTGTTGTACCTCTCGACTTTTTACGCACGCATAGGTCTCGACCGCCGGCGCTCGTAGCTTCCTTGTGCCTCTACCCCATATGTATGCATTTTTCTTTGTATCCCTTCGTCTCGCGTCGTTTCACCCGCATGAACATGACTCCGTTGTCTTGTGCATCCGCTGCACCGCGTATGCGCTCATCCCGCGCCCCTCTTTAACCACCATCCCGTTCATTTTCGTCTCCTAAGACTCATCTCGTCACATCCCGCTTTATCCTCCACATGGCTGTAACGGTCATTCTCATGCTCTCACCTCCATTCATCACACAGACACTTGGAGCTGTTATTTCCCTCCACCCCTTCTTCCGTCTCTCTTTCTTGTTCACATAACTTTTCATGCAGATTCTCTTCACTCCTTCATTTATTGATTCTCCTTTTTCAAAATTTTTGTCAGCAATCGACGGCAGTCCAGTCCTAGTTATCCCATCCGGTGTCGCTTTTGACTTTCAAGTGATGCATCCTCCCGGGGCCTGCTCTTGGCTCTGGCCTTCGTGTGGCTGGCCTTCGATCTACCCAAACCAGTCCGCTTTCAATCTCAACATTTGGTGACTTCCCTGACCTCCTCTTGTTTTCCTTGCCACATGGACATTCCTATCGTCATTGTTCCTGGCTCCTGGCTGCCATTTCTCAGTGTCATGTTCCACCTTCCCCCACCTGTCTACGGCCGGGGTTGGTCGCTTCGGGCCGCCAAGTACGCGCCCTCCTATGGTTGTTCGTCTCATTGTGCCACCATGGCTACATATCCATTTTTGCCGTCCATTGTCGCACGTTCTGTCCGCAGCTACTACACACGGCTGCTGATTCATGCACATTGTTTGCTTAACATCGCACCACCATTGTTACTTGATCTTGGGGCTATTCGTTCTACCTGCCGTCCAGGGCACTTTATGATTGTTTTGGGAGGCACCTGGACATGATTTGTGATATCCGCGCTGCATGCCGTTTGTGCAGGAACATCTCGTTTTCACCTTCATGTGATTCAGGCTTGCGCACACCGGACAGCGTACTAATATCCTCGATGCCTGCGTTGCGGCCATCATCTTCATTCCGACGACGCGCTTCTGTGATCTAATCGTTTCAAGTTGGCTCATATTTTATCCATTGTGTTCATTGATTATGTGTCCACTGGCACAAATCCTCATGCTGTTTCTTGTTTTCCTTGTGCGGAGGGTTCTTTGGGAAGATATTTCCACCTCAACTCCCTGCTGACTGCTGCACTTGCTACGAATCCAATACGAATCCCTACTGCCCGCGTCTTGACACACATCTCATCTCCTTGTGTTGACGCTATCCCATGCCTTTTGGCGCCATCAATAGGCCTCCGATTCCAGCCCGTGGACTGATATCATCTCGTTGCAATCCTGTTCTTCACTAGATTCTGCCCAATCTTTCTGCCCCCCGCACCCAACCAACTTATTCTCATGTAAATTGGGGTTTTCTCAGCGGTCTTTACCTGTCTTATTTGACTCAAGTCATCTTCAATGCATCTCAATTCGTCTCACCATATCATCTCCTCATCGATAAAATTGGCAACACTAGCTTTCTTCCTGCATATGGCCAACCCACATCACTCCATGCTGGAGCGCTGTCTGCATGCACCATCTAGCTGGCCCTCGTCTGCATGTAGACTCTTGTGGCTCTGCAGCTTGCTTCACATGTCCTGGTGGACCGCTTTAAAGGCTGCTCTTGCTGTTCCTGGATTTTTTTCGGTGCTTCTGCAGCAAGTGCTGACCAGTCTCAGATTTGTGTTTCCTCACTGTTCCTTCTAGCTTCCCGCCCTCTCAGGGTTCTTCTCCTCCTCTCATCACCCTCGCCTTCCCGTTATACTCCTGCTCACATCTGTCCTTCTCCTTTTCTTAGTTTAATTCAGCTATCACGTCGACATCTCTCCGTTCTCAGCACCATTATTGTTCCCAGCACTCAGGCCACTTTGTTGCCGCCCGGCCAGCGCACACACTCTGTTCCACCTCACAGCTCTTCCCATCGCATTGTGTCTCCTAGACTCACTGGCTTCACCTTCTCCTTTATCTGTGTTGCATGTTATTCCTGCCATCTAATTGAGTTCCTTTATATTTTTGTCTGTCATCTACATCCGACCCCTCCCTTCTGTACGTCGTGATCGAGACCATCTTATGTTTAATCACATCTCGTCGCTAATACATGAAGTCCTGTCTCTCAGCTCTGTGTGTGGGGTCCTCGGGCCCTTGGGCCCGCCCTTCTCGCCCTCGCGCGAGCGTTGCTCTTGGAGCTTCGCTCTATTGGGGGTTGCTTCGGGTCTCGCCTCAGACCCTGGTGGCCCTTGCGTACGGGTTTTGCCGTGCCGTGCCCGTTCCGTTCCCTCCCATCTCGTTTTCTCCCGGCGCATTTTCCCGCCGCGTCGTAGAAACCGAAATCGGCTGGGCACGGCCAAACCCCCCCCACACACACACAACAACATCTCGTTCACGTTCCGAAGGAACGTCAGTTCCGCAGGAACACTTCTCCTCCCCTAAATCTCACTGCTAATCGCAGTCTACCTTGTTGCCAGCTCAGGCAAGGCGAGCTTGCGAGCCAGCCTGAGTGTAAGACAAGGTAGATTAGATTAGATGTGGATTTGTCATTGCATTACGGTCATCAGCTGTCAACGCGTTCTGCCTTAGCTCATTTACCGCGCGATACTCTTTGCCCTCTTCACGCTCATCCTCGCCCTCAAGCACATTTTTTCTGCCCCACCCTCCCATTCCCTGTTTTGTTTTGAGCTCACGCTTGGGTTGCTTCGGGTCTCGCCTCAGACCCTGGTGGCCCTTGCGTACGGGTTTTGCCGTGCCGTGCCCGTTCCGTTCCCTCCCATCTCGTTTTCTCCCGGCGCATTTTCCCGCCGCGTCGTAGAAACCGAAATCGGCTGGGCACGGCCAAACCCCCCCCACACACACACAACAACATCTCGTTCACGTTCCGAAGGAACGTCAGTTCCGCAGGAACACTTCTCCTCCCCTAAATCTCACTGCTAATCGCAGTCTACCTTGTCTTGAGATGGAAGCTTGATCGACAGCACCGGAAGCTCCTTTGCTGTAAGGCAGAACACATTTTTTTGTTGCCAGGAGATACATAGGGCGTCGCAGACTCGTAGAGGATCCCCAGGGAAGTCACGTATATGCGCGGTATTTGGCGCTTAGGGAATAGATCATGCGCATTAGTGCAATGTATGCGTTGGCGGTTCGATGAAAAGCGGTTTTGGAATGAAGGGAAGCCTGAGGGGAGCTCGTCATTTTCTAGCCGAGAAGATCCGCAGATTTTGACTTTGACTCGCTTCGCCCTGTTTTGGGTTTTAGAGATCGTCATGCGTATTCCGCAAGTGCCCGGAGTCTGGAGGAGGTGCGAGTCAGTATTCTCCCCGAGATGGGGGCCAGGTTTCAGAAATTCAGCTCGTCTCTCGATGGAGGCTCCCGCAGATCTGAATCGAACGCGTATGCTGCAAGCACAATTTCCGGCACACTTTAATGTTGCGTGCCCGAATGAAGCCTGCTTGTTGGAGACTCAGAGCGCGCACGGAGGTTGCAGATGAAAGTGATGCAAAAGTGGCAGCGACACCGCCACTGATCGGGCTCTGATCCGATTTGGTACATCTGTCTAAAATTCATTTTGCAGACCATCTCAAATGTTCGATGATTTCCACAATATGGAGGATGCTGAACGCAGTGTAATATCAATGTTTCATGTTGCAGATCCGCCGCATAAACTAATATTGAACTTATATTGCGTATGTTCAACTTGAACCAAAGTTTGAACACTCATCACGGCAGCTTCCGCTCTGCGTCGGACCGCATTCCGACTCAACCGTTGCAAATGTCATATTTCCGGCTGGCTTTCAGCTTACTTTTAATAATAAATACAATCAGAGATCTGGTAGTAGGTGAGCGGAAACTCAACAGCTATGGGCTGTGTGTTCGAATCGAGCAAGCAGATAGAGCACAATGGCACTATTTCCCTCTTTTCCAGAGCTGCTCTAGAGATTTGTCAATTACGCTCAGCATCTTCATCGGTGAAGAATCAAGACTGATCAAAGAGCTCACTTCACCCGACCTATTTCTTCTTTGGTTTCCATTTTGTCGCTATTTCTGTGTTATTTCGGCAAACGCCGGCAACATAAAAGCCCTGTGACTCCGCGTGACGAGGATCCACATTGCCTCATACCAGCGCTTGTTTATCCTACCATCCAAAAACCCACAGCCGACTTCGCATAACGATCTCTAACATGCCACCCCCGTGCTCAGGCTCGTGGGGCAGCCCGAGGCGGTCGTGGCGGCCGCGGTGGTCGCGGTGCAGGCGCGGTACAGCCGCAGCCGACCCACGCATCGGCTGGTAAGAACTTGATGATAATATGCTCTTCACCTTTTCTAATCTTCCAAACAAGCCTCCCATATAACGACCGTGGGGGTTAAACGTCCTGACTACGGCACTGCAGGAAGACCCATAAAAATCAGCGTTAACTCCTTCGCTGCAACGATTCCAGATGGATCGCTCTTCCATTACGACGGTACGTCTCTTCACAGTTGCTCTTCAGCCTCCTAACTTGCCGTGTCTGTCCTCTAGTCGGTATGCGCCACTTGCTGTTCATTACATAACTTCAACTGACCGACTTTGATAAAGTTATTTCATCCGACAAGAACTTCCCTGCGGCCATGAACATGCGTCTCATAAAAGAACTTCAGGACAACGTCGCGCGTAAAATCTTTGAGGGTACACGGGCCGTCTTCGACGGGCGCAAAAATTTGTTTGCGCCCGTGGAACTGGATCTGGGACCATCCGAGTCGCGTGAGGTATGTTCATCATTTGAGGTTGATTATCAGGTTGATAGTGGATGTTGTTCAGTTCGACGTCAGCCTTCCTAGCCAGGTCCCTGCCTCTGCGGCACGCAGCGACAGAGCGCCTAAGATCTACAAGATCCGTTTGACGCGAGTGGCGAAGATCAATACCGAGTATGTCTACTCATTTCACAGTCGTAAATGTGCTGAATAACCGGCTAGGATCCTCCACCGTTTCATTCAAGGCCAGCAATCGCACGATAATACTGTCAACACCGCTCTCATGGTATGTTTAATCTGATGTTGCGCCGGTCCGTCTAAACAATTTTAACAAATCCGTTTAGGCTCTCAATGTTGTCATCCGCATGGAGCCTTCGCTCAACTTCCCGACGAAGGGGCGTTCTTTCTTCACACCGAATGACACCAGGGATATCGGCTCCGGGCTCGTCCTCTGGCGCGGATACTTCCAATCGATACGCCCCGCCGTCGGGCGAATGCTTATCAACGTCGACATTTCGACGGGCGTGATGTACTCGCCCGGTCCGCTTATTCAGCTATGCTTGAAGTTCCTCGGTAACAACAACCCGAACATACTCACAAGGCAACTCCCCGATCGCCAGCGAGTGTCTCTCGGCCGGTTCATCGCCGGCATCCGGGTGAAGACGAAAGACGCCGGCAGCGGTGCTGAGCGCACGCGTGTTGTTAGGAAGCTCACCAGGGAGGGCGCGAATGAGATCACGTTTACATTGCGGGAAGGACGCAGCATGACCGTTGCGAATTACTTTCGCGAAACGACGGGAAGAGCCCTTCAATTTCCGAACCTCTTTTGCGTCGAGGTCAGCTCCCACCTTCTGCAAAAAAAATGTTACTCATGCATCTTCCCGCAGATTGGGCAAGGCGCGCTGATTCCTTTGGAACTATGCACCGTTCCACAGGGGCAGTTGATGAGGAAAGAAATCCCCGATGATAAGAAGACACAGCTCGTCGAGTTTGCTTCAATGCGTCCACCTGAGAGACTACAGAGCATTCAGCGCGGGATGGGAGTCAGTAATTTACGTCGCCCTCAATATTTTTGTATTCAACCAAACATTCCAGGTCCTCGCCTACGGCAATTCCGAATATGTTCGCAAGTTTGGATTGACGGTCGATCCCACTCTTGTTACGACCCAGGCGCGGGTTTTGAAGGCCCCAATTCTCAAGTATGGAGCTGAAACAAAACTTGTACGTCCTAATGATGTTCGCGTCTTCTGAATGCGCTCCAACCATCGCTCTTAGGCGCCTGCTAACGGCATGTGGAATATGTACGCAGTTTGAAGCTTCTTTCTTTTTTCCTGCTTAACATTTTTTATTTGATAGGGCCGACAAGCGTTTCTACAAACCAGCCACCATCACCGGCTGGGTTATGATCATTCTCGAATCACTTAATCGCTTCAGTGACCAAGTTGCGGGCCAAGTCGCGAAGGACTTCGTCAAGGGTTGTCGCGCGACGGGCAAGTTGACATCGTGCAAATTTCATCTTCTCAGTTAACGTGCGAACTCTAATAGGAATGATCGTCAAGAACGAAGCTCCGATTGTCCGACGCGTCAATGGACAGGGGAATATTCCTCCAGTCAGTTTAATTTTCCGATGATTTTGCTTGATTCAGTTCATTTACCCTACACTTTTTGTAGCAACTCCTGGCGGCTGGTGCTGAGTGCTACCAAAAAACGAAGGCCGCGCCGACTTTGTTTGTCGTCATTCTACCTGAAGGCGGGAACGATCTCTACACAATCGTTAAGCAGTACGTATTTGACGTTCCCTTGAGGATTATCTGACTTGTTTCTGCCAGCTGGGGTGATGTGACGGTTCGTTACCCGCATTTCAGCTGCGCCTCTACATTTATTTATTGGCATGATTGTTCATCTAGAAAGGTATTGCTACCCAATGTCTGAAGTCGCGCAAGTGCAATGGAGCCAAGCCTCAGTTTTGGGCGAATGTCGCTCTGAAGTAGGTTGTTGACCTCTGCCTTCATTCTAACCGCTCATATCTGTATGTTTTAGGGTCAATGCCAAGCTAGGGGGAGTGAATGTCGTTACGGACGCGTCCTCTGTCACTATCTTGTCCGACCCGCATAATCCCACCGTTGTAATGGGTGCCGATGTCATGCATCCTGGGTATATCTTCTCTGATGGTTATTTCCTCCTTATCTCACAACATTTATTTTTCCAGGGCAGGGACAACGGGACGCCCTTCCTTCGCTGCCGTTGTGTCGAGTATTGACTCCTGCGCCGCGAAATACGTCGCTACTCAGAGCGTGCAGACGTCACGACAAGAGCTTATCACTGATTTGAAGGAAATGACGTCTGTATGTTTTGTGATATTTTGCTTATTGCTACATCCTCACCACGTCAACATAGTACCTCCTCAGCCAGTATATGTCATACCGCGAACATGTCGAAAAAGTAGCGCTCTCCGCCAAGGCGCCCAAGCGCCTCATATTCTACAGGGGTCAGCTTCTGCTGCATTCATCTTGGCGTAGTTGAATTTAACCATTTGATCTTCAGACGGTGTTTCCGAAGGACAGTTCCAGCAGGTCCTCGATAACGGTTGGTCTCATTCGCTTATTTTTTAGGCACGGCTGACATTCTGTACTATGTAGAATTGCCTCTCATCAGAGGTACGGTACCGCGTGCGCTTCAACCGCGAGATGCTTATGTTGAACTTCTTTTTAGAGGCGTGCAAGGAGTTAAAGATCAATCCGAGCATTACGCTCGTCGTCGTCGGGAAACGTCACCATGTCCGCTTATTCCCCGACCAACGGGATGCGGACAGGAGCGGGAATTGTCCTGCTGGGACCGTCGTCGATCGTGATATTGGTCATCCGACCGAGTTCGACTTTTATCTGCAGAGCCACGGAGGCTTGCTCGGGACCAGTCGGCCAGCGCACTATTCGGTATGTTGAAAATCTTTCTTTCGCTCCTGACCTGCGGTTAACGAATTCACACAGGTACTGTATGACGTAAGTTCTCGTGGCTGAAGTCTCAACAAACGAATCTAACTGTGTTCTACTCACAGGATAACGGATTATCGTAAGCTTCGTTATTTCTTCGTTCCGACCACACTCTGAACAGGCATCGTTATTCAGGGCCGACACGATGCAGTCGCTCTCGTTTGCTCTGTGCCACGTATACGCAGCCTCGACGCGGTCCGTGTCCATCCCGGCTCCCGTATATTGTATGTCCTTCGCAACCTGAATCAAATGAACGTACTCACATGCCTTGCAGACGCGGACACGGTCTGTGCGCGCGCCAAGATCCACTTTGATCCCACGTTGCGCGGTGGGGACTGGTCCGAGTCGGGCAACACCGACGTGTCGGAGAATCTCGAGGCGTTCAAGAAGGACTACCTCCCGACTCATTCCAACCAAGCCAAAACCATGTATTTTTCTGTGCGTGTTGTTGTCCGTCTTCTCTCTGGTTCGTTGCTGATTACGGGGATTTTGGCAGTGAACGGCGGAATGATTACTTACCACGAAACTACTCATCCTTATCATCTAACGCTGCTGTTCTGCTTTTGTTCCACCAATTACTGCTATCTGTTGTAACACAATCGTGAATCCAATTCCCTAGTTTGAAGTCTTCAGTTGTCTTTGACCTCAGGCCTCTGGGCCTGACCCTCTTGTGCAATGCAGCTCACACTTGCCGCTTTCTTCAATTGGACCGACGACATAAATTAAGGGGTTGACGTGAGCTTGAACGTGCGGATATCGAGCGCAGAAAACGCCGCTTTGACCAATCCACAACAAGTACCAACTCACGCAATTGCCACCTTTTTCTGTTTGTGACTTATCGCCGTCGCTAAGGACTTAGCAAGTCTCGGTTAAGACATAAGCAAGTCTTATGGTCTTCCTCATGTTCGATAATAACGTTTAATACAGCGATGGCCGCCAGCCAGAACTTTTCGAGTATAGCAGATGGCATCACCGATATGCAGGGGCAGGCACCCACAGCCCCCGACCCCCCAGCGTCGACGAGTACGAACGATCCTGCAGTTCCAGAGGCCGAAAACCCTGCCCCGCCACGCAAGAGAGGAAGGCCTAAGGGTAGCAAGAACAAGACCACGAAACTGGTCGAATTTGACGCCAGTCCACCCGAAAAGCGCCCTGTGGGACGTCCCAAAAAGAAATTGGCCACCAGCGAACCCGATGCTGCTCGAGTAAAACGGCCCGTAGGTCGGCCCAGGAAGGACGGATTGCCTGCGGGCTCACCCGAAAAGACTGCGCCCAACTCCATTCTTCCTCCTTTGCCGGTAAAACATGTTTTCTACCAATCGAGCCTTTTTTCTGATATTTTTTAGAATTATTATCGCATTACTAGTACTAATGCCCCGGTTCACCAGTGGGTTCCTGCGTTCCAAGGAAGCGCGTCTGCCCCCCCGGCTCCTTCTCAGTCTGCTCCTGTCACTGCGCCCCATTCGGACCGCCATGAGTGGGCAGAGCTGGCGCGCACTAAACCCGATGAGTTCTTGCTTGTGCTACTTGGAGCCCTTGAAACGCCGCATCCCGTGTCCCTCACGGGCCCCTCCATCGAAGAGGCATTCAAATCTCATCTCAACTCGCTCGCGCCGACTGGCGTCCCACAGTCGCAATCTCAGCTCATTCCCTCCCTCTACTCCATCCTCAAGACATTCTGGCTGCCCTCTTCGCCGAGCTATTTTGCTCTCACTGCCTCCGCATCCACCGTGCGCACGCCCTCGGAGCATCGCTTCCTCTACTGGGACCCGCAGCCGCTCGTCTTCAACGGTCTCGCGTGCCCTAGCTGCGCCGCCCCTCTCGCGAACCGCGGCCGCATCCGGTCCGGGCCCATCATCGTGCACGACCTGGACAGCCCGTTCTTCATCATCGGCTGCGAGTATGCGTGCCCAGCGAACCACACTTTCGCGAGCACGGACTCCTCGGTGCTGCGCGCGCTGCCCGCTGCGCTCCAGCGTGAGTTCCCCGCGCGCCTTGTCCAAGGCGACGCCGGCTGCGGAGCGGACGTCTGGAACTGGAAGGCGCGCGGGGTGTCACGCGCGATGTGGAACTTGATGGCCGGGGGACTACGTGCGGGACTTGAGCGCCAGGTCCTGCTACAGCTTGTCCGCGATATCAGGCAGGGTGTGCCTGAGTCGGTCGAGTCGGTCGAGCCTGAGGCGAACGACGAGCGCATGGAGGAGGAAGAGTCGGCTGAGGAAGAGGAGGAGCCGACTGAGAAAGCCGACATGAGCGACGTTGTGATGGAGCCGGCGGTCCCCGAGAGCGTTTCTGCTCAAGGCGCCGCAGGCGGGACAGAACCATTTCCTGCACCTGTTCCCCGCCAGTCGTCCGCGGAGGCGTTCAATAATGCGTGGACCGCCAACTCCGTTGTTAATGGCGGGAGCACGGGGCAAGGGACCAGCGGAAGCGGCACCGCCCCACAGTCAGACGTAGCTCAGAGTGCGACACCGTCGTCCATGCCACAAGGCGCTTTACCCATGGCGATGCCGCAGGGCGCGGGCCTAGTCGACATGCGCAATAATCCCTACGCGAGCCTCGCGTACCCCATGTTCCCGCTCGCCCACGGCGCACTTCCGATGGTCGACGCGACAGGAGCGAACGGTCCCGCAATCATCGCATACGCCGCGTCCCTCAAGCGCGCGTACCCGTTCCCCGCGGACGCTGACCCCATCGGCAATGGCGAGCACAACGGCGCGGGCAGCAGCAGCATGAACGGAGGCGGAGGTGAGAGTAGCAACAATGCGAGTAACAATGCGAGCAGTGGCAGCAGCAGCGGCGTCGTGGGGAGCAAGCCGCGCAACCCGCGGCACTGCTGCAAGTGCGGGTCGCAGACCTGCAAGGGCAAGGGTGGGCGCACCTTCTGCACGAGCCCCTGTATGGACTGCGGGCAGTTTGAGTGCCGGGGAAGGAACAGTCGCCGCCCGAATAGTCGGTGCGATGCGGGAATGGCCTATCCAGCATGGGCAGCCACAGCTGGGCGTGACTGGGGCTGGGGGCGGTGCCGCTGCCGCTGCCGTGTGATTGGTGTGCCGTTTTTTTGGGTCTTGTCGGACTGATTGGCTGTTATAATAGTCTTGAAAAACTGCGCTTACTTGGCTCTAGTTCTTGTGTAGTGTATCGTACATTCATCTTGTCTTGAGTCGCATGATAATCCATTCCGGCGGCAAATATGCTACTTACCTCGGTCCGACGTCTACGGCGGTTAGATGACTTGCAGGTCAGTCGACAATGTCGGACCTGCGGTCACGGTGGGTCTCCGCGGCGATTCTTTCGATCATTGTTAGCTATATCGTCATTCCAGAAGCCAGCACTGCCTTACCGCTCGTAGACGAGTTGCAGACTGGAAGTGTTCCTGGAGCGTCTTGGATGTCTGTCCTCAGGCCCCGACACCAAGACATCGATCTGCGACCATTCTGATGCGAACGTCAAGACATTCTCCAACATCATCATAAGTATAGACGCTCGGGACCTCGGTATGTAAAGAAAAGCTAATGATGAATATCAGGCACTTTTACAATATAAGGCCGCCCCACCCCGACGCGGCTTAGTTCGCCATGTCCCTCGCCACGTTCGCGGATCCCTTGAACCTTCTTCCGCCAGAGCTCGCGGGGAGACTGCAGCTAGCGGTGTATATCGCTGTTGGTTCTGCCGCAGTATGCTGGTCTCTTATTTCATTAAATGTTCAATAATAGCTGATACCCGACCAGATATTCATCTGGGACATTCTGCACAACCTTAAAGCCGAGTACACTATTCTGTTCAAGCGTCGATTGAACTGGACAGTCTTCGCATACTGCGCGTCCCGGTAAGTGTGCAGGCGACACTCGTCGAAGTACAGCAGCTAAAATTCATTGTAGACTTGGATCCTTCGCATACGTCATTGGCTTCGTGTTTTTCGCAAGTAATCGCTATATTTCCTAATTTTTATATTTTCTCATGGACCTCCAGCACTTCCTGTCGGTCGTTGTTTAACGGCGGATATCACGATCAACAGCTTCTACACCGTCGGCCTCTCCGCCACTTGCCTGCTCTTTTTTTTCCGCGTTCGGGCAATTTACAGCAACAGTCGCTCAATAACAATAATATTCGGCCTTTTGTGGCTCGCGGTCCTCGGGGCGTCAATAACAGTGCCTATCGGCGCCGGCGCCGTGCACCTTGGGCCGACGAATTATTGTCTGATCACAGAAGTTGCGCCATACGTCGGGGCATCGTCAATTCTCGTGACCGTCCATGATACCGCCGTGTTCTTCGCGATTTCGTACCGCCTGATGGCGAATTCCTATGTTGCCCATCCGACCAGCAGGGATCGGTTTGGGGCATTCATCAGCGGGGCATACCTCCCAGCATTTTCTAAGGCACTGTTTATAGACGGCCAAGTCTACTACATGTGCGTCGGGTTGATTCCTTCTCCAGATATTATCCATATTTATGCGGCTTTCTTGCTCAGGATATCCGTCGTCAGCAATATCGTCGTGGCGGTGATGGTTTACGCGCCTGCTCTGGATCCCGTCCAGCACGGTATCCTGGCACTGCCTAATGCTATGCTAACCAGTGTCATGGCGTGCCGGGTGTACCGGAATGCGCGGCTCGGACTATTGACCGAATCTGGCAACGTGCCCTCTAGTGAAGAGTCTGGCATCTCGGTGCGCTTCACGCCCCCGAGGTCGAGGGAGGGGACAACGACGATGGAGGCCATCGGGAACAAGGACGGAGTGCTTGTTCCGATGTCGCCGACATCATATGTCGGGAAACAGTTCACTGATTGCCCAGAAGCGCACAAAGAAACCGTGTAGCCGACGCCCCTCATCCAGTTCCTATGTTGCGACGGAGCAATCAGTCTTTCCGCTGAACGCGCCATTCTAGTGGACTCCTACTCATTCCTATTCCTCATCACCGATTACAGGAAGCACACTCGCCTCGAATAATAATTACGCCTACTTGTACATTCGCTCATTGTTGTACTTCTAGACCTTCCCTTGTTGGCCTTCCTGTCTTTCCATGTCTAAATAAGAAAAGGCAGACAATGTAGGTTGTAGATCCGATGGTATACATTGTTGTTCATACTCGTGTAGAAGTACATTTGTTGGTAATAAATAAATGAAGTTGCACAGCGAATGGAATCACGGGTGCAGATTACACGGTTTCCTTCTGCGCTTCCTTGTAGCTGGACTGCGTTGGCGACATTGCAATGAGTACGGCGCCTTTGTTGTTGAATGAGTCAGCGATGGTGTCCTCGCCACTCGTATGTTGGGTCGGACTAGTAAAATGCACAATCGACTCATCTCGAGCGGTCCGTCGCCCAGATGTGTTAAAGCCGCTAGTTTCCGCGGGCGGGATAATAATGGAGTCGCGCAACAGCCCGAGTCTCGTGTGACGATACACCCGGCACGCCATGACGCTTGTCAACATTGCGTTCGGGACTGCTAGAAGCCCGTGGTTGACAGGATCGACACCGGGCGCGTAGACCATCACTGTAACGACAATATTGCTGACGACCGAAATCCTGAAGATAAATAAAGTGCCAATGAGCATAAATATTATCGAGAATCAGATGCTCTCAAACGCACATGTAGTAGATTTGCCCATCGGTGAACAATGACTTTGAAAAAGCGGGAAGGTAGGCTCCGCTAAGTAAGGCCGCCAGCTGGCTCTTGTAGTTCTTGGGGACCACATAGGTATTTGTCATGAGGCGGTATGAAATGGCGAAGAATACGGCGGTGTCGTGGACGGTTACGACGATCGGAGAAGCCCCGGCATACGGTGCGACTTCGGTTATGACGCAATAATTCGTTGGCCCAATGTTGGTAGCGCCTGCGCCTATAGGTACCGTTATCGACGCTGCGAGAACTGCAAGCCACAAAAAGCCAAAAATGGCGGTCGCCAGGCGACCTTTGCTGTAGATTGCACGCACACGAAGGAAGAAAAGAAAGCAAGTCGCTGAAATGCCAACAGTATAAAAACTGTTGATCGCGATATCCCCCGCCATGCACCGACCGAGAGGGTATGCTGTTCAAGAGAAATATTCGTCTGAAATGGATTACACAAAAAATAGTGAGATGGACTTTACTTCCGTAAAACACGAATCCGATAACATATCCGAAAGATCCAAGTCTGCGACGGATTTCAATTAGCTGGACTGGTTTCTCTGAGGTCGACTGCTGGCTTGCCGTGACGCCAGGTACGCGAGTAGTGTCCAGTTCAGTTTACTCGTGCGCAGAATGGAGTACTCGTCCCGAAGGTTGTGGAGAATATCCCAAATGAATATCTGGCCAAGTGTTAATAAGTGAAATGGAGTTGGGGAAGCCGAGGCGTCGCTTACTGCTACAGAACCCACAGTAACATAAGTGGCTCGTTGCAGTGTTCTCGCGAGCTCAGGAGGAAGAAGGGCGTAATTAGGCGCAGTTGGGTCTGGGAGCGTTTCGTTGGACATCGGGAACACGCAGCCCGGGAAGGGGTTGGAGATACGGACACCTTGAGGGTATATATCTTGCGTGTCTGTGTGAAAGTTTGGCTTGTGCCTCATGCAGACGTTCCTTAATTATAATGCGAGATGACATTGCGGATCAATAACATCAGCGCCGATTATAATTGAACGCTGTTGATCAGTTGTTGATCCCAATTCATATACAATTCATATATCCAGCGACAGCCACCGAGAATCTCTCTCTACGACTGAAGGCTCAGTGCCTCATCAAGGATTCCAGTTGATCTGTGGATATTTCCTCATGTGCATGCGTAGCCAACCCACGCATGGGCCCAACTACTTGTAAATTGTATCCAGAGCCTGACCAAGCTTGACAGATGAACAGCTGAGACCTGCTGAGACCCTGTCGCGACAATCTTGCTGGGAAACGGGAAGAACCAAAAATACGGGGCATCAGCCACCGCTGATCCCAAACCGATCCCCATTAATAGGCAGCACTGATACCTTTGCGGATTGAATTTGAGGCCTCATCATACTTCAAGAACTATGCCTGACACTCCCAAGCCAGGGTACGATATTACGCGAACCACCTCAGTCGATCCCGCAGAGTTCTACAAGCAGACGTTAACTCGGCTGCAGCAAATCCGCGCTCACATTGAGGATGCCTCGGGGCAATGCTTGAGGGGGAAGATCTGCATCGTCACCGGGGCTGAGTCCGTGAAGGGAATTGGTTGGTCTCAGCTCTGTACTTTAAAGCAATCTCTGGCTCACTTTATCCTAGAGTGGGCCTAATTGCGTGATATTCCAAATGCAGTATTGTTTTGATTTTTTTTTTTTCATAGCCGCGCGACTGTTCTTCTGTTTGCACGTGAAGGTTTAAACATCATGTTACGGTATGTTCATTTTCTGAACTGAAAAACCCCAAGGCGCAGAGCATATATATGTCCTCGACAAGGCGACGAAAAATCTTGCCCATTTGCAGTCAAGCATCCGCGACAAATACCCCCGAGCCAAGGCATACGCTCACCAAATATCATTTTACAGCCCATACTGATTACATGTACGATGCAGATCACATGTATTGCAGGCGATGCTGCAGACGAGGCCGTGGTCCAGGCTGTGTGTCAGCGTGCGCTCGAGGAAGAGGGCCGCCTCGACGTTTTCTTTGCGAATGTACGATATTTAAACAATTCCCTCAAATCGTGATCTGAAACGAATAAACCTCCAGGCCGGAGTGGCTACGGCCACCTCGTTGCTTGAGGCGGACGTGAAAGTTTTTATGGAAACCATGAGAGTCAACACCCTTTCGTGAATGATCTCTGTCACTCCATTTGTAATTTGACTAATCCCGCTGTTATTGACTTAGATGCCTCATTGCTATCAAGCACGCCTCCGCGGCTATGATGAAAACGAATCCTGCTCGCGGCAAAGCACTTGGTGGTGGGAGCATCATTCTAACTGCATCCAGTATGCGTTATCCGTCATGAGGCTGTAGGGATACGCACTGATTGCCAATTTAAAGCTGCGGGAATCCGCTCCGGCGCAGGGCCGATTGACTGTAAGCGATACCACTTCACAATTGGCATAGCACTAAGCGGCTCCTCCCGTAGACAGTGCAAGCAAGGCGGCGTAAGCAGACCTGGCACTCGCAGTCCTAGTTGACTACATTGCCTACTACAGGGTAATCAACCTCGCCCAAACTGGGGCGTCTCAACTCGCCAAAACCAACGTACGTGTGAACAGGTCTGCCGGTTCTGAATTTTATTCTTGCGAATTTGCTCACAATCGCCCTTTTCTCAAGTATCTGTCCCGGCCTGACTGAGACAGGGATGACTGAGTTCGCGTTCGAATACGCACGCAACCACGGTACCATAGACAAAGTCGGCCAGCTCAATCCTCTGGGCCGGTTCGGAATCCCGGAGGGTGCGTCACCGCCTGCGCATTCGATGCATTATTCTGATTTTGGTATTGAAACCGATGCAGAAATCGCGCAAGTGGCATTGTTTTTTGCCTCTGGTGGGTCGGATCTTCTTTGGGTGCTTGCACATGATCCTCACATTTTTAATTCTTTCAGACCAATCAAGCTACGTCAATGGCCAGACACTGGCCGTCGACGGAGGGCACTCTGCTTCGCTTCCGGTCTTGCCTGGTCGATGGGCGTGATCATTATTCGTCATCAGCAGATATATATTGTATTGTTTCGACCAATTGTTCAATGTTGGATGTTACCCATTTTATTTTCCTGTGTAAAAAAACTGCCATGTCTCCAAACAAAATTTATCATTGGGCAATATTACAGTAGAGGCCAGTAAACATCGAATCGCTTGTCTTACCCGAGACATGCCGGTACCGCCGTTGTCCGTCCTCTTTCCGATGTGCTTCAATTTTCTTGGTGGTAAAGATCAGACGACAACATGGCACCCACAAATTTCAAACTCCGTCGCCAGCCTAGTCCGTGCCACATTTTTACGGCTTTTGGATATTAACTGGTTCCGAGCATAGGGGAAGAACAAGTTTCTCTGTTAGAAGACAAAATATAGCAAGTACAACAAGGGCTGAACATTTTTGTACAGCCAAACCTCAAACGTTGGAAATCGCGAAAAGCACAAGCACATACATATATAGGAGATTATGGAACATTTTCAAAAGTGTGCATCTTCCTTCAAAACGGTGCCGTGACTGAAGGCGCCAGCAGAGCTGATTTTCGTGGGCTCTTCACCATTTCTGGAACGTCCGTTGGAGTTGTACGAGGGGATGCTAACCATCGCATGGTCGCTAGCGTTCGGGTACAGCTGGTCTAGGACCTTGTCGCGGGAGTTCAAGCTGAGTGGTTCGTCAGTATTATCAACAGGTACGGATATGGGGTGAACAAACATGGAGAGGAAACTGCAGCCGTATACTTGCAGGTTATTTTGTGAGCATTCGGGAGTGGCCATCTGCATGTGCAATACTTACACCGGACGAGAATGAAAAAGAAGCTGAGCGTACACAGTATCAGCAGGAAGGCCGTGTAAAGAACAGAAAATAGGCGACGCACGGAGCGTAGATCAAGGTCAGAGTTGATGTGAGCCACTAAACAAGGCGGAATAAATGTTGGGAAGATTATTAACAGTGGTTATATGAGACATACGGTGACCAGGCCGCAGATTGCGAACATCCTGTGATAAAATGAGACTTGCACTGCCAAGAATGGACGGATGGTTTCTCACATATTCAGGAGACCACTGTTGACAGCATAAGACACAAGCATATTAATGGCGCGATTTGTTCTGTCATGCAGTCTGATGCAGTGCTCCCTGCAGTGGAAGGGAAAGGATCTTACTTGGCGAAGGCTGTTTTGTTTCGCAATAAATAATATACCATGGATCCTGCGATCAGCACGTCGCAGATCACTTCAAGTGAGAGTGCAGCGGTTGAAAAGGGCTGCAGTAAAGAATGGGTACTGTGAAGTATTAGCAGGATGCTACAGTGAACGTACGACATTGCTTGCGCCGTCCTTGAAGAATTTAATCTTCACCCTATGCGCCTCAATGTTGAAACGGCAAGTTTTATATCAGATATGATGTGACCCACGCATTGTGCATATAAGCTGATGGGATGTTCATTCAGGATACCATGTGGGCACGACATAGTAAAACTACTTACCTATACCAAGGGCTATTGTGTTCCTTCATCAGCAGATGCACATGCGGGTTCAGGTGGACGTACCCAGCTCTGCCAACGAACAAATGGCCTGAAAAGAATCCGATGTGAGAGTTCAGGCTGAAAAAAAAATGATAAAGTACTGACGATGAGAATTGGCATGAAGGGCTTCTTCTTTGATAGAACAAAAATACGATAGGCGTAAAACCTGTCGCAGAAGTCGCTCAATGCGAAAATCTCCATGCACAGAAGTCATGCCTACAGTTGGACCAGTGTGCTCATTACGACTGAATGAAATGAGTGTGCACTCCTTGTGTAGGGGAGGATGAATACCTCCAACTAGTATTTGCGCCTTCTCAAAGTCAGACAGAACATTCGGTGTCGGTTGGGACACTCACAAGAAGACCCCTGTGTATAGAGTGAGAACCTGAATTAATTTATTGGTAATGGATGGGCTTCACCAGGGTGCTATACCGAGTTCATCGTAATCCCCAAAATTGGTGACCGTGACCCCGTAGTAAGACTCAGAAAGGAGGGCAAGATGTAGGGTGTCCAACACCCTACGGCAAATGGTTGGAATCTATAGTTGACTTTTGATATGTTCGTACATGAGGAATGCGACCTGATCAAGGGTTATTCTCAGCAGGTGATTATATTGACAATTGAACGTACAAATGATTTAAAGAAGACCGAGTCAGGAGTGCAGTGTTTCGTGAAGTACAGGTAGGCCTGGCATTTATTCAAGCTGTGTATCAACGGTAGGAAGTGGTTTTACCTGCAGACACGTTATCCCAAAAATTCTTGAAGTAGCAATGTTAAGCTTATCGCGAAACTCATATTGCGAAAGAAAGCTCACACCGCTGAGATAATTAGACCGATGAACCAAGCTCCGAGGAAGTCATGCAATGGAATGAGACTTTTTCTAGGAGTAAGGACAAGCAGCGCAGGATTAGACATGTGGAGCATTCGAAGCGCCATGTGCCTCCTTTGTCTCTTTAAAAGCTCGAGGAATCATCACTGATGATTAATTTCTCCGCGGTACTGGTGGCGGAAGAGCCTCTCTGTTATGTAACCGTACTGGAGAAGCCTGATCCTGATAATCGGGTGGCAATTTAGCTGCCTGAACAATTCGACGTGATCACGATTCCTAGTGCGTGTTGACGAGTCGACAAAATTCGGACTAAACCCGCATGGTTAATTGGTGTTGCCACTAGTGGCGTGGGTCCAGAGTCGGTGTGAGAGCATTAGGAAACTGCTCGCCATAAGTAGCTATCCCGAGTGTTCACTAAGTTTCGTTCCACACAGCCGCGAGCTGGAAGATATCTTATGATCGGCTTGTCCAATCATTGCCAGCAAACTCAACACAAGCCCTCTTTAGTTAATTCCCCATGATGTTAAGCGTGCGACGAGAAGCAGTCAATTGGTGAGATCAGGGCATCTTCACGTACCACTATGCGTATCAATCATGGATACAGTTGAGTTTGACGCGCGGAATCTCGGAGTCGAGCTGAGGGCTCGTTTCAGTGTTCACTGCAAGCTTCCATTCCCAGAGCCCACAGATTTAATTTCCTTTTATATTTTAGCTAATTTCCAGTGGCAAGCTCGCCCTGTGGGAGCTGATGATGAAACCCGCGTTCATCCACAAACGCGCGGCGGAATACGCGAGAGAGAATAACACTGCATGTGGTGGTCATGGATGAGGAATGCACCGTGGGACTTGATCTGTGGACTTCCAAATCGGGCTCATCCGTTTCCTAATGTGGGTCCAACGGAGACGGTTCATTTCTGATCCCCACTCACTATCGCGCACTCTCAGAAACATGACCACGAAATTGGCTTTGACTGAAATTAATGTTCATGTTTTCCTTGGAAGACCACAGGAAACCCCCGCTAATACGGGGAACGCTTATGGACCCTCGTACGCTATTTATTCAACTTCACTCTGCATCGAAGGCGGCTGATAACATGCTAGACTGATCCTACTCTTTGGATATAGTGAGCTTTTATTTTCTGCAATTGTACTCCAAGATATGAACTACGCCCTCAGTGGATGCTCGGGCGGCTCATTTGCAGAAATATGTGGACAATCTTCATGCACAATTCCCGGCCGCAACTATCGTGCTCATAAAGTCCTTTTCGAACTTCTTTTGGTGCTCAAACAAGTATCTGGTGCGTGTTTGCCTCTCCGTTAGGATAGCTGCCGACTCACTTTATTCCTTTCAGGAAACAGTCCTCATGCCTGTCGTCGAAATCCTGAAAAACGGGGCGGCGGCCACACAAAATTCTTTGGGAATCTTAGTGCATATTCTTTCCAACGGTGAGTCCATATTTATCTGCCAGAGCATGCATAATCTGAAGATATACTGTCAGGTGGAGGCTTCAATTATATGACCTTCCACAGACTCCTCGAGAAATTAGCAACGCCAGGGATATTATTGGATAAAGGCACTCCAAGTGCTTTGATTCTCGATTCCACCCCCGGAGACAATGGGCTCGCATCTGCGATTTCTTTCGTCGCCCCATCGAACCCTCTTCTTCGTCTATTTGCCGTTCCTCCCGTCGCTCTCCTGTACGGGATATTCTATGCGATCAACACAATCAATGGAAACACCCCAATGTTCGATCAACTCCGGTCGACTCTACTTTCTCCAAACATTCTGCCGACTGTTTTGGATAGCCAAAGCAAAGTCTCGACAACTCCACGCATTTATATTTACTCGAAGATCGATAAAATTGCGGAGCCGGCAAAGATTAGGGCGCACCTCGAGGAGTCGCAGAGGATGGGATTCGACGTCGGGGTCGAGATGTACGACAATACTGCTCATGTTGGGCATGCTCACAAGGATCCTGAGAGATATTGGTCTGCAGTTCGTGGCGTTTGGGAGAAGGCAGCGGACCGGAAGCGTTTAATGATGTCACTTCTCTGATTGTACCGAAGCATTGCGACGGCACTATTTATTCTGTTCTATTGTCATGCAAAATCAATTTTCATTCTGAGGTGGTCTACAACTGGGAACCATCTTCACGTCGATTTCTTGTAGTTATGTTTGTAGAAACAGAGCTCTAAACCGAGCCCTACATTTTTATGCGAACGTAGACAGGGCTAGAATGTGCGGGAGGTAGGTCCATGGCTCGGCAACACCGTACGTTTATTTGGGAAAATGACAGTTGTTCTGTGGAGCCGGGCGGGTCCCGCCAGCGCGTCACTGCACTTGTTGGAACTGAAACCTCGGGTTTGATTTCATATGAGGCAGGTACGGTGGTATATAGGTGGAACATCATTTAGTAATGCGGCTGTCTACCAGAGCAAAGATATAATTCAGCACGCCCTTGAAATATGTGGGTTTGATCTGTTCGTCAAAAAAACTCGATTTGTAGTCGAAATGGCCATGGCGCAATATATCATCCGGAGTACCCTTGTCAATCGACCCGAAGGTTTCAAGGGTCGAGAGATACTCCTCCCACTTGTCGTCCGAAGTGAATGGAGCTGTAATGTACGGCTCGACCTCTAGGCGGCCCATAAATTCGTCGAGACAGGGGTGGATAGCGTCGACAGCGTGTCGCTCCATATCGCGCTGCTCGCGCCGCGTCAAACCAACGTTTTCCACATACCAGGAGGCATCCAGTTTGATGCACCCGGCCACATATAGGTCGAGCAGGCAAGCATCGACCTTGGCGTCCATGGCAGCATCATATGCGAAACGATGCCCAATGGCTTGAACCAAGCCCATTAATTGCGGAAGAATAATCTGGTCGTATTCAGTCGTGCGGTGGTGCTTCATTCCGGTAAGGCTTTCTCGGAGCTCCGTGAATAAGCCATGCTCATGCTTGGCGAGTAAACTGTCGGGGTCGCTAGTATCCGGTACCGCATAACGGCCAAGCAGGAGCTCTGTAGCCAGTCCTAAATTGAGTGAGCGAGGCTGCGCATTCTCCACGGTTGCATGAAACTCACGAATGGATATTCCCAACAGATCCCCTTCCGCGATGGCAGTGCCCCTCATATCGGCCTGGTTGAACATATTTAGTCGCGCATCAAATCCACTACGAAGGTACTCGCATGCATCGCTGTCAGCTGGTTGACCTCGAATAATCCTTGAGCTCCACAGCGGTCGCCCAAAGTCAAATGAGCGGCTTGGGCGTGCTCTATCATGGTCACCTTGAGGATACAGGCGATGGCATGCCTCACACGATTATCGAGCTTCACATCGCAGAAGAGCGCCACCGCCTTGTGGTGAAAGGCTTGCATGACAAATGATTGGGCCAGAGCCGTGTAAATTGGGATCTTCTGTGTCTGGAACGACAAGATGGGCTTCCTGGTTCCCTCCGAATCAATTACGGTTCGCCTCATGCTGTACTTGCACGCGATGAAAGACGAAATTTGAAGAGCCGGGACTCCCAGCGAACCAATCGCAATAGTGCCGACAGCAACCCTTGAGATATTCGCGAAAAACGCAGTGCGTGGATCGTCCGGCTTTTTATCGCTACCCAACAAAGCCGAGGAAGGAACTTTAACTTTGTTAAAGTATGTGAGCGAGTGATTAACGGGTCGGGACCCGCCTCGCTGCGGAAGAACCCTATTCTATGGTCAGGGCCACAGGTTGAACCAAAAAAACGAACCCTTACTTGCAAACAATTCCCCGGCTCATGTTAGTGCCGTCGTGTAGACTTACGAGGAATGGCTTGATGCCGCAATCTTCACCGCATATGATGGTGCGCGCAAACACGATGGCAACACAAGGGATGCCCACTGGAGCCGTGGGAGGCATATACCTACGATGATTGATTAGGTTGGGAAGGTGTGATGAATATCATACTACTTGGCAGCGTGTTCGTGGGGAGTGTTGATTTCAAAATCGCCGTTTGGAAGAAGTGTTGCGGTCGTTTCGAGATGCAGAACATCCAACCCATGGCCCACTTCTGTCAGGCAAAATTGTCCTCTAATTAATTCAGAATTAAGACTCTTGGTGCAAGAGATTTAGATGGAACATACGACACGTCAAAATCCAAGACTTGCTGAAGCACGGGACGAATGTCGGGCTGGCTGCGCGCGAACATTGCTAGTGTTCCGGCACAGCAATTATACTGCAGTGTAACCAGTGTTCCCGCGGCGCCGTCAACACTCCATATGGGATCGGTGTGCAATTCCCAGAATTTGGGTGACAATATTAGGAGATCGGTAGCAGTCAATGCTGAAATAAGTGTTAGCTCAACGAAGTCGCCGTGGCCATGGCGGGTACCATAAGCTTTACCGATAGCCCTGGCTCGTTCGTAAGTCAACGCGATTCGTTGATCGAGCGGGAGTCCTTCGGGATGGAGTTGAAACAAGGCAGTCTGTACGAGTTTGTGTGTGGGTCGCATTGTGAGTGAGGCAGAAGAGAGAGTTTGGTGAAATTTCAGTAGATATTGACAAATAAATATGCGCCGTGCACATGTACATACCGGCGTGTAGACCCGTGCCAGTATCCAACCGAACCATGGCATGAAAACTTTCAGATTGGATCTGAGTCGCGCCCACGACGCGAATCGACGCGCGAGTCGGAGTAGAGTTGAATCAAGACCTCCGCCCGTATCAACGGTTCGACACTGCTGTCACTTTGGAGGTTCTTTAAGCACTCGTGGTGATGAGGCACTTGAAGCGCGCCATAGGCGCATGGCTGCAGAAGTCCTGCACCATTTGGAATTATCACAGCAATCGGCAATTCGGCAATACCTCGGCCCGGCCTTGCGCAAAACAAACCTCCACAGCCAAAACCGAATCCTCCTCTATATGTGGGCGCTTCCAGTTTCGGGCGAGAAGCGTGGAAATCGACCGTTATCTACGCCTTATTCTGTACTCGAAACGCAAAGGGTCCGGGCTTTGGAGATCATCCTGCCGCTGTGCTTACTGGCAGTGACCGTCCACATATTCACCGCGCTCAATTTTTTAGGTTCACAGAAGATGATGAGCGAGGATCAGAATCGTCGTATAATCTCTCCCAGAGGCCATCCTGCTCACTAAAAGGTGATTCTGATTCTTCTGTGATCCTCTCACGATTTATATGATGGTTCAGGATGAAGTGCACCCACGCCGCACGCGAACTACCGAACACCGCGCGGTTGGGCGTTCCGTTTGAGAATGCTATTACCCACGCACACTCTACTTTGTGGTCTGTCTCATCTCAAACTACTTAGGACTGGTTCTCCATTCAAAGGCAGGCAGAATCGTGTGTCTATCTACCCAGAAACTTTACCCGACCGTCTTGCCTCTATGCTGCCCCCGATATCTGACGAAGTCAAAATAATCCTGAAAGTGGTGTCAATATTGTCGGTATCATTGGTGTTCTTCCGTGTACAGCGACCATCGCTTCCACCAGGTAAGATCCACTATCCTTCTGATGCGAAGCGAGTTTCAACCACACACAGGCCCGTTCTCGATTCCGTTTCTTGGGAGTCCTTTCAGCGTTCCAAAGTCCAACTTTCACGTCTGGTACTCCAAGTGGCTTCATACTTACGGTCTAAACCTCGCGAACCCGCAATTTTAAATGAACGAACTGATCTGCTTCACAGGCCCGATCTCTTACTTTGGCGTGTTCGGGCGTCACTTTATCGTACTCAACACTCCTGAAGTAATCGAGGATTTGTTTGAGGTCCGTTCGAAAATATATTGCTCTCGTCCCAGAATGGTTCGTGATAACTTCAGCCATTCAATCGTTCGTTCTAAATAAATCTAGGTTATGGCTGGTGATCTTGTAGGGCGCGACAAGTCAATGCTGTTTCTTCCTTATGGTGAACGGTTTAAAGAAACCCAAAGGCTTTTGCACGTATTCTTGAAGCAAAGCACGCTCTCCAAACATTGGCCACTCCAAGAGCAAGCTACTCGAGGTCTTCTTTCAAAGTTCCTGTCTTCACCGGACGACTTCGAGAAACATATCCGAACGTACTTTTTTTTGCCGTTTATTATAATTTCGAACCTTGGCTGACATTATTTTAGCTCGGTTAGCGCAGCTATCGTCCGATTGGTCTATGGGCACCAGATTCGGAACCACAATGATATTTTGGTGACTCTAGCTGAGTCTTTGGGCTCACTGACAGACACAGCTTCGGAACCTGGGCGGTGGCTTGTTGATTCTTTCCCCGCCTGTAAGTTATCTACACTAATTAGAGTTTGATATTCCGATGATCCTTGTGCGACTTTATAGTGCGATTCGTCCCAACATGGTTCCCCGGCGCATCTTTCAAGAGGTGGGCCGCAGCTGCACACCTTCAATGTGAACAGTTCACACGTATGCCATATGAACAAGTCAAGTTATCTCTGGTGAGAATTATACGACTGCCTAGGGAATTTCCCTCCATCTGAACGGAAAAAAATTCAGGCAGAAGGAACTGGTTTGCCTTCGTTCACCAAAGATCTGTTGGAAGAATCAAGCGGGACGCTCTCGGCCGAAGCCGAGGATTTGATGATGTATGCATCAGCGAGCCTTTACATCGGTGCACCCGACTCCAGCCTGTATTCCCCGAAGCCTAGGCTAATTTACACTCTTTCAGGTGGCACCAACACGGTCTGCTCTCCATACAGCAGAATTAGTGCATCAGTGAACGATGTTATTATTCAGGTCATATCTCCTGTGATTCTCTTTGTGCTCATGATGTGTCGCAATCCCGATATTCAGCGCACGGCTCAACGAGAAATTGATTCGCTCCTCGGCGAAGACAACACTCCGAGAATGGAGGATGTCTCCATGCTCCCGTTCGTAGAATGCATCATGAAGGAGATATTTCGCTTCAGTCCTCCTGCTCCTCTTCTTATCCACAGTCCAATTCAAGACGACGTTTACAAGGGATTCTTGATTCCCAAAGGTCCTCTCCGGCTCAGGTTTAGCGGGCTTCCAACTTACTCATGGTCCATACAGGCTCAGTCGTGATAGCAAACATATGGTACGCCAGATGAGTCCCCAAGTCCGCCCCATTGAAACATGAATTAGGGGCATGACTCGAAATCTATATGTTGAACCAGAAGTTTTCAACCCAGACCGTTTTTTGGGATCCTCCCCGGAGCGTGACCCTTCGGACTATATTTTTGGCTATGGACGGCGGTATAATCGCAGCAGACCTATAAATTAAAAGCCTGACTCCTTCTCCAGCGCTTGCCCTGGCGATGAGTTTACCCGCTCCACCTTACTTCTCACATTTACTCAAATCTTGTGGGCATTCGACATCTCGCCTGCCTTGGATCCACTCGGAAACCCGGTTATTCCCGCAGTTGAATTCACAGGAGGCTACATTCGGTAGGGATGAACTGTTTCGAACGAAACTACCCTTACCTTCTTTCCTTAGGCAACCGGCTCCGTTCAAGTGCTCAATCAAGCCCCGGAGCTCTGAGAAGGCTGAAATAATTCAGAACATGGAGGATACTGGGGAATAGATACGTAGAAGGCTATTTCATGTACAGTATCTCCTACGCTTTTGTTCAGTTCTCTATGACGTCCGTGAATAATGATGCTTGAAAATAAGAACGACTTCGTCTCTGGCGGCTATATTGAATCATCCCGATCCAATAACTTCCAGAATATTAAGGACAACTCTCTTACATAAGCGCACGACTCGCGGCACGAGTCAGCGCGGCACATGTGCAATCGAGTGCATCTGCGTAACAATACTTAATTTTGTCCTGTAGATACCACGACACCTTCATTATCTGCGTGGGTGAAGTTCAATATTAATGAATATCAAGAGGAAATGATGCCTCCGGTTTACCTCCGTTATTACGATCGTGATTCATGATCGCGATTGATAGCTATATTGATATTGATCCCGATGCGTGAAAATTTAAAGTTGAGCAAGTTGCATCAAAAGCACGAACGGTCGAGCCAAGATCTCGCTTGGTGGCGCTTTCTAATCTTAACTTTCGGCATCTCTGAATAATGCCTATCTGTGTGTGGAACGAAATACTGTTCCCGTACGCAAGAAATTAATCACACCTATTCACACTGATGATTTGAACCCCTGAAAGTTCGTCACGATAGCATGAGAAAAAGTTGCCGATTTTATGTGGCGCCTCGACGAATTAAGTATTTGGGCGTAGAAAGATCCACGGGGTTGGCGATTGCTTGGTGATCTTTCCCTATGCATTCATCTCACTGCCACAAATGTATTCGTCCCGTCTCGCAATGCGCATACAGGAGGGAAGCAGAAATGTGAAGCTGTCGTGTGGGCGGCTTGGCCACACAAGTGCGTGTTCCCACTCACAACCTCCCTGAATCATCATCATGATCTTTTACTAGCACCTTTTGGCGGCCAACATCACTTCATGTACCAACACAGAACAGATACTATTCTATGACTGCCAGAGATCAGACAGTTACTCATCAGGCTCAGAATTAAGCCACCAAACGTTTAGAAGTTCGCATCTCGGGCGACTCGGACAATCGAGTCTTATTTGGGCCGATTATACTTGGATGATCATTTCGTCCATCTAATGAGTGTATGCGAGTTTGTAGGAGACAATCATCACACACTGAGTGAGATAGTTCCTCAACTTCATTACTTATGCCTTAATGATTATCCCGATGGGTCAAAGCAATCCACCGCAGAATCCTTTGACGACCAGTTTCTCAGGATCTGCGGGTGGCAACCAATTAGAATTATCTGAGGCCCTGCATTGACATGCAACCTATTTTCTATACCTCTTTTATGTAATTTGAACAACCGTGCATACCAATTATTCACTAAGATATCTTTCGTTTCTCTCCCTTTGGAATCCGTCTCAGAGGGCATCTACTGCAGGGGCCGCGGGGGGTCCACCAATCTCCGGAGTCATTGAGGGCATATATGGGTCGTTTGTGACGATGCAAGTGAGCTCAGAGTATCCTATACAACAATGTATTTATTTCTCAGGGAAAATGATATTAGGGTCGGCAGGCCACATGTCCATTGTCAAATACTCCACTGGTAAACTGTGAAGGAGGGAATGCGACCTGCGTCCAACGTAGAGACTGTTCCAGCGCCATAAAATAGGTTTTTTTTCAGTTCTCCTGGCATCGGGCTCTCTTCCTTCTATATTAAATTGGGAAAGCACTCTGAAGTGTGTGCTGGAGAGGGTTGAGGACTCGAATCATTGAACTCAACAAAGATGAAGCGTATCAAAACTAGTTCATCTTCATGTATATTTATCTGAATGGAGCAAACTTGTCGAGATGTAGTCTGCTACTATCACTGGTTCGCCGTAGCCTCAATCAATATTTCCGTGTCTGCTGATCGAGGAATCATCCGATATTTAAAAGGCTTCGGAAGACTTTGCCCAGCTTAAGTCAACGGAAACAAAAACGAGCATGAACAGACACACCTGATCAACCCCGTAGAATATTCAACCTCGGGTTCAAGTTCATTTCCTTGATTGTCAACGGCCTTGCAAATTCGGTAACTGAACAGGACGGATGCTACGACGATCCACATAGTGTCCGCAGCAAGGAAACGCCCAGGACAAATACTATGTTAGCAGTCAGTAAGTGAGGGCCGAGTGAAAAAGAAAAGTTTACCGCCTCCCAAAACCGAAAGCTAGCTCGGGATTTGAGTTCATATTTTTGGCCCTGTTATCGTCGGTATCGATGTATCTCTCTGGATGGAACTTCGTCGGTTCTGGGTAATGCTGCGAATTGATGAGCTAAATAAGGAACACAGGAGAAAACACATCCTCACCTCGGGATCATGCAACATAGCCCTGGTTGAATATTTTTAGTCACTTTTCTGGAGGTCAGCAGCAGTGTTTCAACTCACCAAATATTTGGAAGACAAGTTGTGCCTGGAAATGGCGATCAGCAAAGGAGCACCCTGTAGAAACGTAGGCCGCATGCCTCGGGGAAGTTTGTAGCTTCTATATTCATCATCTTCGGTGAGGTAATGACCGAGCGAAATATGCACGGGAGGGTGCCATCTGAGGCATTCCCAGACAATGTATGTTATGAATGGCAGTCTATCACGGTCTGAGAATTGCGGGAGTCTGTCCTTTGGCACCACTTCGTCTAGTTGGGACTGGGCTTTGAGCTGTACGTCTGGATTCAGGACCATCGCCAATACGAAGGTAAGAAGACTCGATAATGTCTGGCCAACCGAAAGTCACTACCCTGAGCCCGAGAGTCAGATGGAACACACTGTGTCAGATCCAGCCGCGTAAGTTGTGGCAACGACGTCCTTAATAATCGTTTCTCGCTCAACCGCCTGGCTTCTCTTCGGTGCTTCACGGAATAAAGACTCTAGCTCTGTTGTCATAAGGGAAGGTTCTGCACAACCATCCTCCTATAGGAAAGTAATTTATTAATGGTAGGGAAAAAAAGAACATTGTTCCCAACCAGCTTCTGTTTGACCGAATCGAAGGCATAATTGAATAACCGACTCGATAGTCTCCGCCACTTGATGCCTTCTCGTTTAAAATGCGCGCCGGGTATCCAAGTTGGTATGTACTTGAGGACGGGGATGTAGTCAACGAGAAAGGTCCCGAAGTTGCCACTTGAGGAGATTCCGGCGAGAGCCTGATCAGCCAAAGAAACATATTCATCGCCAGCATCGGCGACATGGATTCCATAACAGATCTCTAGAACAATCGCTGCGGTTGTCCTGCCGTCAGAGATGAGCACCTATCCATTTCCAATTGTGAGCCGCTTCCAACTCACCTTCTGACGATATACTCCAGCGCCTGCGGTGTGCGGGCGAGATTACGAAGAAGAGTATGGGTATGCCTCTGCTGTAGGGTATGGTACTTGCTCACGACTTTGTGTTGAAAATGTTGGTGAAACATGGTTCTATGTTGTCTGTACCAAGAATCGTATTTCATGCCGGTAAATAAAAAGTTGAACCCCATGCTAAACAAAAATTATTCAAGTCGTATATCTAAATTTAAAGATGTTCTAAAACTTGACGTACATTTCCCCTTGCATAACCCGGATAGGTCTACTCGAGTATATGGCGCTTTTTCGTTCAAGAAGATCTTGGGCGACTTGGACGGAATTTATCACGAGTATTGGATTCCGAAATACATTCAAAAAAATCATGTCGCCTGCATAAGTAAGTACATATGTAGAGGTAGAACCGGTGGTGCTGACCGTAGGTTTTCTTCCATTCGCAATAGGTTAACCATTGGTAAGAAGTAGGCATTTTCACACCCTTCCAGATCCCGAAAATCGACACATTTGGGCCAGGGGGCGTCGGGAGGCTCCGACGACCACGCAAAAGCAGAAAACGAGCAACAAGCAATCCTAGAAGACTCAAACTCAGCCATTCATGAGACACGAGGCTGAGGCCAGCTTGCAGAATGTATCTGGGAGACATGGTGCCTTAGATGAAGGGGGGAATGGGGAAGCGCCAGGATTTGAGCCTGGTGTATCGGTGTGAGGCTCGATTTTAAGCCTACTCCGCACATCTCCGATTTTCGCGCGATACAAAGGTCCCCGCTGAGACGCCGCAGAAGGATACTAAGCTGTTATTTTAGAGACAAGCCCAGAAGGACAGGGAACATACGCGGTCGCGAGGATGAGCTCTCCAGGACATCGGCTCCGTCTAAGTTTTAAATTAGTTCTTGGCACTGAACCGCCGGACCGTTATCCCGTCCCGGTTACTTGCTTTAAGTCTCTCAGAGACCCTCATTCAGCGCGGGGCACTACGAGATTCATATTTTCAGTAATCGGAGAACTTCGTTTGGGCCAGGACGCGATATTTTTTAAACCACGCATCTTCCTTTGGGTAATCACATTGCATAGACTAACCATTAAATCGTCGAGATCCATACCCATACGCCTCGTTTCGGCTCCGTAGTGGTGTTGGATCCACTTCTTTCTGAAGATTAATCGGAAAGTTTACAATATAAATGCCCAAGTTCTTAGCTGGCATCTAAGCCTTTGTTCATTTCCGCCAAATAAATAGGTCCCAGGCCCGCCAATGGCAATTATATTATTGACGAGCCGATACTATTAAGACTTTTTCATACGGTACTCTGGCAACCGTTGACTCTACTTTCGCCCCACCCCATTAGCTACCAAGAGAGCTGGCATCCAACATATCTGGACTTCACAAGGGACTTCAGCTAGTAGTAAGCGACAGTTTCTGCGGAAATCAAACCTCGCTCACGGAACTGAGGCAGGGTTCGGATACTTCGAGCGCAGTCCGCGAGTGTGCTGCCGCGGATGTTCTGAGGACGACGTTTCCCCCACCCTCCTATCTCGATACGCCACTCGTCCAACGGTCCGCTCCAAGCGGTCTCTATCTGAATCACCCTCATGTTGGTCCCACCCATCCGTATTAATACCCGCAGGGACCGCCGTTAGGACTACCGCTAGCACACAGACGTTCCTACTCGCAGGCTAACGCGATTCCAATAGGCCACCGCAAGTGAGTTAACTAGTGTTATCCGCCCGCTACCGTCCCTAAATTGGTTGCGAGTCCGCTGTGGCCAAGAACACACGACCGCTCATGCCTAGAGTTCCCCTTGGCTTCAAGACCTCAGGAAGAACGTAGAAAACAATTTTCCGCGTCCGTATCTGCTGCTCCACCGCCAGCCGCCGACATAAATAATGCACGGCGCAGAAAGTTCTTCTTCGCTGTTTATCCTCGGTCGTCTCAGCGTTGCAGTCGGTGAGCAAAGAATGTTAGGTGTAATCCCAAGGACTGGATGAGTGAATGGTGAATATGTCGTCCTGAGGTCTGTACTCGAATTCATACAAGTCGGTATAGACCGGGGGCGAGTAGGTCGAACATCTAATCGGTATGGGGAATGAATTAATTTGAAGAGGCGACGTTACGCACGTTGTTAACCTCCTGCCGAAACCAGGATAGTGGCTGCTTGGCTCCGTACGCGCAGTTCCCAGGGGCGTGTGCCACTTGCCGTTGGCCGTGTCTGCGCCACAGCGGCGAGGAACGTTAGGCGCGGAGACCGGCACCGTGCCCGTTAAGCTCCACTCGAAGCAATTCGTGTAATTTATACGGAAATTTGAAACCTCATGACGATTGACTCTGCTCTCCGCCTCTATCAGGCGGGGGGGAACTGCATAAGCTTCATGGAAGAATGCAATATCGACGACATGTACCAAGTGAGCCAGAAGGCACATGCCACAGTGCATTACACAGTGGCATCCGAGCGGGTACCTGGAAGTTGGTGACGCGGGTCCGATTGACGCTGAATACGGTAAAGTCCTCAACCTTGACCTCCCGCGCATCGTTTTGTAGGCAATAGTAAGCGCACAACGGATAGAGATCATCAAACCCCTTGGTATGTGGCCCGGAGTTCGAACAGAGATCGTTTATCTGGCTGGCCAGCAGAAAAATTAAAACGTCTTCGTCATTCGGGGGAAATTTCAGGTGGTCACGGAACCACCACTGCGCATGTTCATCAACGGCGAGACGGGGCGATTATCGTAAGAGAAAGTCTCGTCCGTACCGTTCAAACCGCACATGCTTGGGTTCCACTGGACCACATGGCTGTCTGACACTACTCTATACAACAGCGGAGGCTCTCACCTGAATGCCCAATGGTGGCGTCCTCGTCGCTCTCGCACTGGCGGCAAATCATCACATCCTTCACTACATTATTCAGCTTTAAGTATAGTTGGACCACAATGGCGGAGCGCGATAAGGATCGCATCAAAGGATCAAAAATTTACGCGTGAGTCATCTCTCGAACCGCCTCTGCTCGTCCACCACCTTCTTGGGCTCTCTTTCTGTCCTAAGGTGCTTGCTATGCCTAATCGTAGCGACAGCGAAGGCGAACATCAGCACGAAGGAATACGGGCAGTCCAGAGGCGCACCCCTCTGCCTAAACTGCAGCTATTTATTCTGCTGTTCATCCAGCTTGCGGAACCTGTCACTGGTAACACCGTGTTCGCCCCACCCGTCGATCTACGCAGATGACTGAACAAAGATGTTGCTTAGCTCTGGTCATTTACCCGTTCATAATCCAATTTGTGCGGGACACTGGTGTTACTGGCGGAGATGAATCACAAACAGGTTACTTTGCGGGCTTAATCGTACGACTTCATGGTACTTTCGGGCAGAAGGAGCAAAAGAACTGATAATGACTGACAGGAATCCATCTTCTTTTTGACCGTATGACCGAAATGAGTCAGGGAACAACATCTAACATTTTTCTAGGAATGTTTGACCGTCGTGTACTTCGGGCGCGCCTCCGATCGCTATGGTCGGCGCCCTGTCCTCCTCCTTGGACCTCTCGGCCTGGCACTATCAATGGTCGGATTCGGACTGTCTAAGCGCTTCTGGTCGCTCGTGGTCTTTCGTTGCTTTCAGGGCGCATTCAATGGAAACCTGGGTGTGTAAATATCACAGACAAAGCTAATATGCATGGTCTTAGTTCACCAATAGGCGTTGCTAAGAGTGTTATGGCCGAGGTAACCGGCGCCATTTTCTAAAGAGATAATCTAATAGAGGCCAGATTTCGGACTCCACAAACATCGCACAAATGTATACATATTTGCCGTTCACATGGACCATCGGCGCAACTATCGGGTCAGTTCTATTTTTCACAATACCTTCGGCCAATAATGATTGTCTCAGTCCGTTGATAGGCGGGACACTCGCAAATCCCGCCGCTCATTGGCCAAACAGTCTTGGAAAGATCGATTTCCTGAGAGAATATCCCTACTTCCTCCCATGCTTCGTAGCCGGGCTCCTCGCATTCTTGGCTTTCGTAACTGCTTTCCTTGCATTAAAGGAGGTAAGGGCTCGACTTGGTTAAAATCTTCAGTATTTATGTCTACCTGCAGACGTTGCCTTCTGCGATTGCCCGCCAAAAAAAGCTTGCCCATGGCACTGAATCGGAGCTTCTCCTCCCCGAGGATTCCCTTTCATCTTCGGCACCCACTGCTACACAGGACGACGAGGTCCCCCCTTTGCGGGACCTTTTTACCCGCCCAGTGCGCGTAGCGCTTCTGAACCATGCCTTCCTGTGCTTCTGTCAAATGTGCTTTGATGTGCTTAACCCTCTGGTATACGCCACACCCATTGAAATGGGCGGACTTGGAATGAGGCATGTTTCATTCACTCATACTTCATCAGACACATCAGCCAACTCAAACATCGTTTGGTAGTCCTTTCCAAATCGGACGCATCATGGGCACTTGTGGATTTGTGAACGTCTTCGTGCAACTCTTTCTGGCCGCCAAAGCAATCAAGCGATTCGGCCCTCACAGGATATTCACCACGACATTTTGCAGCCTTTCCTTGTCATTCCTAGCCTACCCTCTCCTGAACTTCTTCGCCCGGAGAGCAGGAGGCATCGACATTTTCGTGATAACAACGATCATCCTCCAGATGAGCAGTTCTTTGCTACTTTCCTTTGCATACGGTAAGGAGCTGGCCTGACTCGCATCCAGTCTGACGAAGGAACGGTCAGCCTGCACCCATATTTTCATCGTAGACTCTGCACCAACGCGGAACAGCCTGGGCGGTGTCAATGGCATCGCGCAGATGGTTTCCTCTACCCTGCGCAGCCTTGCGCCGTCAATTGCATCGTCCCTATTCGCAACATCAATCAAGCATAATCTCCTCCATGGGAATTTCGTCTTCGCCGTCCTGTTTGTGATCACGCTCATTGGACTGCGCGCGACCTTTTTGCTACCGAAGAGGCTACGCTCGGAAGGTGGTTCTTAGATCGGTGTGTTACTGGATGGAGCACCACGAGACTCAACTCTCCCAATCAAAGCGCAAAGAATGGCATCAACCGCCGTTAATGCCTTCGCTCGTCGTCTGTAAGCAACGTACAACATACAATGACAGAAATGGTATAAGGGCACCTACATAGGTATTAGGAGCTGTCCAAGATCAATATGTATTGAATTTATGCAATGAGATTCATTCCCATGATTTGGTGGTGTGCACTCAGCGGCGTATATTCCTCCGGACTGCCTTCATTAGCGTTTCAGCCATGGACTCACGCGACGTTGTCATTGTTGAGTCTCACCATCGCGATAATGATCATCACTGGCAATATCTCGAAAGGGAACCCTGTTGAGCATCTTCATGCTTGTATTGCATATTCCACATTCTCCCCTGCCATGTCTCATCACCGCCAAAGCGAGGACGAACACCAGCGCGAAGAAACTCCGGCAGTGAGTTCGTGATGTTGACATTGTTCTCAACATCGCGATAATGATCCCATCAATATCTCGAACGGGCCACCGGCGATAACGTACTCATCCCCGTTGGGTCTCTTCGCGCTTGCCATGTCTCATGGTGCTGAAAGCGAAGACGAATCCCAGCACGCAGAAATACCGGCAGTCCAACCCACCCCTCTGCCTAAACTGCAGGTATTCGTCCTGCTATTCATCCTGTTTGCAGAGCCTGTCACCGGTAATACCGCGTCCGTCTATCTATCGACGCAGATGACTGAAAAAAGCTTAGCTCTAGTCATTTACCCGTTCATAATCCAGTTTGTGCGGGACACTGGTGTTACTGGCGGAGACGAATCGCAAACGGGGCACTTTGCGGGCTTAATCGTACGTGCTCTGTGGCCGAGGGGCGCAAGAGCCAAGCAAGAACTGATAATATTTGATAGGAATCCATCTTTTTTTTGGCCGTATGAATCGAAATATCCAGCCAGTGGAAAATATCTAATTTGTTCCATAGGAATGCTTGACTGTGGTGGCCTTCGGTCGCGCCTCCGACCGCTATGGTCGGCGCCCTGTCCTCCTCCTTGGGCCTCTTGGTTTGGCACTGTCAATGCTCGGATTCGGACTGTCTAAGCGCTTCTGGTCGCTTGTGGTCTTTCGTTGCTTTCAAGGCGCTTTCAACGGCAACCTCGGTGCGTGAATGTCACCTATATTAAGGTAAATAAGGTTGATCTCAAATTTGCCGACAGGCGTCGCGAAGAGTGTTATGGCCGAGGTAACCGCCAGCAGCATATTCCCAAGAGTGAATCTAATAGAGTTCAGATTTCCGACGCTACAAACATCGCACAAATATTTACGCTCACGCAGTACCCATGGACCATCGGCACAACTATTGGGTCAGTTCTATCCTTGAACAACATCTTCAGTCAATGAACAAAAAAAAAAAAATTCTTAGCCCGTTGATAGGCGGGTCACTCGCGAATCCCGCCATTCGATGGCCCGACACTCTTGGGAAGATCGCTTTCCTGAGAGAATACCAGTATTTCCTTCCATGCTTCGTAGCCGGGCTGCTCGCATTCTTGGCTTTCGTAACTGCTTTCTTCACATTGAAGGAGGTGAGACGCTCGTTCTTGGTAATTAATATCCAGTTTTCATGTCCACCTGTAGACGTTACCCTCCGCGATTGCCCGTCAAAAGAAACATGTGCAAGGCACTGAATCGGAGCCTCTGCTTTCTGAGGATTCCGGTCCACCTTCTTCCCTCAGCTCTGCATCCGAGGAGGAGGTCCCCCCTCTGCGAGACCTTTTCACCCGCCCAGTGTGCATAGCTCTGCTGAACCACGCTTTCCTGTGCTTCTGTCAAATGTCCTTCGATGTACTTAACCCTTTGGTGTACGCCACGCCGATTGAAATGGGCGGACTTGGCTTGAGGCGAGTGCCTTTCGTTCATACTTTATCAGACATACATTAATCGGCAAAATCGAACATCCTTTTTAGTCCTCTCCAAATCGGACGCATCATGGGCACTTTTGGATTTGTGAACATCTTCGTGCTACTTTTCGTGACGGCCAGAGCAATTAGGCGCTTTGGCCCTCGCACGATCTTCAGCACAGCGCTTTTCTCGCTGTCCTTATCATTCTTGGCCTATCCATTCCTGAACTTCTTCGCACGGAGATCTGAAGCAGGAGGCATGGGGATTTTCGTGATAATGACGATCATCCTCCAAATGTGCGGTTATATGATAATTTACTGGGCATACGGTAATCGACTTGACCTCGTTCGCACCAACTTCATACTGACGGAGGAATGGTCAGCTTGCACCCAGATATTCATTGCGGACTCCGCGCCAACGCGGAACAGCCTGGGCGGCGTCACTGGTATCTCCCAGATGATGTCCTCTATCATACGCAGCCTCTCCCCATCAGTTGCATCATCCTTGTTCGCAGTATCAGCCAAGCACAATCTCCTGAACGGGAACTTGGTTTACGCGGTTCTATTCGTGATCACGCTCATTGGACTGCGGGCGTCCTTTTTGCTACCAAAACGGCTGCGTTCCGAAGGTGGCTCTTAGATCAGCTCAGAAAACTCAACTCCCCCTAGACATTAGAGCACATTCAGCGTTGGTAAACGAGGCACAACATAAAGGGTATAAGATCATCTAAATAGTCAGCTAAGACACCCTTCATTACCACGAAACAAGTATAAAAAGAACGCCGACCCAATGCTACATAAATGTGACAACTATCCACGGAACCCTTTTTTGCGCTGCAATTTGGTCAATTGGGAGCCACGAACAGTTGAAGGGCGACTCACCGAAGCTGCCTCCGGGACACCACCACTCTCAATCAGTTTTTTCTTCTCCGACAGTTGTGCCCATTGCGCAGCCAAAGCCTCCTTCATGTCCTTGTGGCGCGAATATAGCTCCATCTCCGATTGCTTTAACTTCTCTTCCTGGAGCTGCACCTTCTCCCGGAATACTTCTTTCATTGCGGCCTCCATCTTTGCCAGCTTGGCTTCGTAAAGCACACGTTCTTCCCGTTGACGTTCGGCCGGACTATATTGCAGCGATCTCAGCAATATGGTCGGAATGGAATCGGATAGAAACAGAACACGTACTCGATCTCCTCGAACACGGTGGGATCCTGCATGACACCCAGCGAGAGTAGCTTCGCCGTCCGCCACTGCTCGTACAACACGTCGTTGGTGTGGGCACGCAGCTCTTCCATGTTCGTCCGAACGAGCATTTGGCGTAACTTGACAAAGTCGCAATGTGTGGGATCCTCGACCTCTACAACACCCCAGGGGTATGCGCGGCCACGTACAACGCGCCCGTCGGCGGTGCGCACGGCACTGTCGGAGCCGACCACTGCGAAGGGAATTGCACGAGAGATTTCCTCCGCCTCCGCGATACTCTCATAGTCGTCGTCCTCGTAGATGGTGGCATTGAAGTATCGGACGCCGTGGAAGTTAAGGTCGGAAAGAACCTAAACAGACAGGTCGGCGCAGAGCAAGATAGGTAGGCGAATAACTCACGCGCTCCTTGAACTCGGTAACCTCGTCGTCGGTCATGGTGTCGGCCTTGGCGATGACGGGTATCAGGTTCACTTTGTCGTGCAGCTTTCGCATGAACTCAATGTCTATCTGCTTCAATCTAGGATGGAGAGTAGGCGGTCCACTCGGGGGGGAAACCAGGGAAGGACATACGAGTGGCCCGTAGGCTGAATGAAGTAAAGGCAAGCGTGGACGCGGGTGTCGACCATCTTCGTCCGCCTCACTCGGTGCTCCTGCGCCATGTAGGCATCGAAGCGCCCATCGATGTTTCGCAGTATAGGGTCGCAACTGAAAAGATTCAGATCAACATGTTCATCTCGCTGCCTCCTAGACGCACCTTTCCGCGTTATTGACAAAATCCCCAAAGCCAGGAGTATCGACGACAGTCAAGTTTAGTCGGACGCCGTTCTCCTCGATGTCTAGGGACCAATTAATACAAAACAGTCGGTGAACGAAGGCAACACGCACCAGCCTGGATGCTCTCGATGCCTACGGTCCTTGGCCTCTCTGCCGATGGATGCAGAGGTTCCCGAGGTGGATACAGGCTTGTATTGAAGAGTGTGTTGACTAGGGTTGACTTTCCCAAACCCGACTCGCCTTGTCCAACGGAGATGAGCCACTCGCACCGCCAGCGCCGGTATAAAAAAGCACGCACCCACGACCATAACCGTGAGCTGGAAACCATCCTTCACGCTCTTCCGGCGGACCTGGTTGGGGAGGTTGGAGAAGCCAACATGTCCTGTAATCGTCCTTCGGAGAATCGGCCGAGGAGCAGCAGCCTCATAGGACGTATCCTGGACCGTCATTGTAGTCTGAGAGATTCTTGTTGCTGCGCTTGATGTTGTTGATATGATGGCGTTGCCGACGCGCGCCTCATGTGTTGATCAGCGCTCCCCCAATCAGCCGTTGATCGGCGTTTATGGCGGTGCTGAACGCGATCTCGTGATCTCGTGAACCGAATAAATGCTACCTGTACTTGGGTCGCGCAGAAAGGGCACGAGATATTACATTTCATCCAAGGTACGTGTAAATATCCAATTCCTCGAGCGAAATATATATAAAATTTCCCATCAATCCTAAAGCTCATCAATCGGTAGCCAAAAAGTGGGAGAATTTGAGAAACTAGAGACCTTTTTCCTGGCACGATCAATATATATTCTCACTCAGACACCGCATCAAAGTTCCAAAAGCTATGTGATTCCCAGTTCTCACCCACAATGTATAGGAATATTCCAGCACAACAACGACAGTTTGATGAGAATTGGCGAGAGATTTAACTAATTATTATTGACGCACTGAATATTCTACATTTGGTGTCACGTCGGATGACTACAGTGTATGGGGCGGGGCCAATATTACCTTCCCCAAAAAAAGAATTATCTGAATCACTATCCAACGTGGGTTTTCGGTGTGGCTGATTTAGCTGCTGAAAGGGCAAGAACGCTCCGAAGACCATCTAGGTGATTTCCTACTGTCTGCGCCACTTCGCCAATTTGCATATAGGCTTTTTCAGCTGAAGCGTGGTGCGTCAAATTCAGCTAGCCAATGGTGAGTCTCTCAAGTCATTACCTTCTTCTGCTCTTGCATTCGCCTTCGCGACCTCTGTTTTAAGTAAAGCAATCTCCGCCGCAGCTAGTCTTTGTGAGGCATAGTTGAATGAGACGTGGTTGGCACATACACAGTTCCGCTAAAAATTCGGATCCTCGAAGAGCACGCTTGATGTCTTCCAGCTCATTTCGGAGAGCCGCACACACGGCATCAGACTGGCCCTGTTTTTGGTTCGCTGGCAAGTCTATCAATCGCTGAATTTCTAAAATCAAGGTGATTCATGTGCGCACCGGCAGACAGTTCTGCAGACATCGCTGCCATGTTTCGTTGATCTGTGCAGAATCTCACCGTCAACAGGAAATGATTTCACATTTAGCGCAACATTCACGGTTCTGCAGCGCATCTTCCATATCCTTGAGTATCAAACTCTGGACCTGGGCATCCGAACGCACTAGAAAATTTTGGGGATGTCCGGAAAAAGAGTTTGGACGACGCACACTGCTCATTTTGGTTCACCAGCTCTTTCATCTGAGCATAAGATTTGATTTTGACTTGCATTTCCTTCGAAATGGCGAGCTCGCCTGAAACGCTAGTAAGCACAATGTTGACATCTGAAACGTCTCAACAAACATTCGGAGGCGAAATTACGGCTCTTCGCCGCGCTTGCAGTGACAACTTTTGTTACGCTGTCGAACATGGAGGCCATGAGCTGCTGCACTATAATCGAGGTTGAATATGAAACCTTGTTGTAAGTAGTTGCTCACGTACTCGCTGGTAGAATATCGTCAAGAGACATTGTCTCTTCCGACGTAGAGCCCAAGGGCCCAGATGGTCCATCATTTGTTTTTCTCTTTTTTGCAAGGGGTGTCATTAAACCATGTATGGGTTTCGTTGATTGCTCTTCGGTGTCCTCTGGGGTTTCGCGAGAACAACGCTTCTTGCTTCTGAGTGTTTTTCCCTCCATAGTTCTGCGTGCTGGCTTTGTGGGTACGGGTGAAAGAAAGAATGAAGCTAAGCGAACGGACATTGAACGGTGTGGTACGAACTGGTACCGGTTCTCACGCCCACGCCGTGCTTCTTCAGGCAGGGTCAATAAAGTTTCGGTTCGCTATTTTAGTGCCCTTCGGATTCATCGTGAGTATGCAAACGATGCCAGTGTAAAAGTACCAAGCTCATTCTGGAAAATTGGCTCTCCTTTTTCCTACATGCCGTTGGCATAACCTTTATCTGAGAGCTGCTCCTCAGAAAAAACTTCTGGTGCAACCCACGGAAATGATTAATAAGACAGAGCGACTATTTTTTCTCCCTCCACTACAAAAAAATTTCAGTCATATTCAGCCCTGCATCGAAGGCGGCAGTCATACACATACTTTCACAGATGGGCCATCTCCTTAGACTCGCATTCCCGTGAACCCAGCCACACCCTGCCCTTGCAGTCCTCCTGATACCTGGAGGAAGAAGTTTGAGGGTTCCCCGGAATTTTTTTCTCGACTGCGGTGAAATTCGGAAGAAAACTGTCGATGCAGTTTTCTTTACCTGAAAAAAATGGGATGAGTGGACTCGGAGCCAGCCGCTAGGGGCCGCCTTACAGCGGCTGACTCCGACCCTAGCGGCTGGCTCCGAGACTAACCTCCATCAGGGTCGTCGCCCGGGCCGCTTGCGTTGTGATACCAGTACAGAATAATGTAAGTATGCCCAGAATACAAGATGTAATAAGTAATGCAAAAAAATCGTCAATGCCAATACGGTGTTCGCAGTCGCCCATCCTCTGTCCGACCAAGATGTACACAAAATAAACCCCTAGCAGGCAGCCCGTCCATCACACCCCCAAACTCCTGACGCTCCCCCTCCTGTGCTCCAACTCTTGCTCGGCCTCCAGGTGGTTCTCGTGCGCGCGCTGCGTGCGACGCGAGAAAGACGAGAAGAAGTTGAGGGAGGGCTTCTTCTGTGGGGAGGGCGCCGAGGGCGGGGGCGGCACAGGGAGTGGCTTCGCCGGGAGGCGCTTGGCGGGGAGTGGCTTCGCAGGGAGGCGCTTCGCGGGGCGCGTGGCCTCGGCGATGGACGGGAGGCGGCGGTGGCTGTCGCGCGTCCAGAAGTGGTGTGCCGAAGGCGGCGCTGGGGCTGGCGGCGGCGGCAGTGGGTGGCGGCTGGAAGTCGGTGTGAACGGTGGAGGTGGGGGAGGGAGAGCTGGAGCGCGTGGGGGAGGCGGAAGAGGAGGCCGGGGGAGACGAGGAGACTTCCCAGCCGTCGCCCCGCCATGACGACTCGCGCTCCCATGTGGAGGGATCCACGAGCCATGTGTATTCAGGCATCGCCGGCTGCTGGACCGAGGAGCCGGGGCGAATGGTGGGCAATGGTCGGTCGGAGTAGCCAGTGCCTGCTGTTGGAGGGGTGGGAAGACGCCGGGAAGACGCAGCCACTGGCGCCACTGGGGCCGATCGAGTCTGCAAACGCGGTTTGGGCGTATAAGAAACACGGGACTGGGGTTTAAATATGGGGTATTCGACCTCCGATTCGTCCTCGGATTCATCCTCATCGTCATCAGGCTCGGTGAGCGGCGTGTCGGTTTGCCAGCGAGGGGCGGGCGAGTATGATACTCGGGACTGGGGTTTAGTAGCGAGAGGAAATCGGTAATCCTCGTCGTCATCGGGCTCGGTAAGTGGTGTCTCGGTTTCCGTGGGGCTCCGACTGCTGCCTGTGCCTGTTGACGATGCGGAGAGCCGAGCAGACGGAGGTGGAGATTCCGTGAAGATTTTGAGCGGCGGAGTCGTTTTCCGCTTCAGCGGCGTCGGATACATGAGTATCGAACGCACACGAGTGTCCCACGGCCAGTCGCTTCGGGTGGAAGGTGCCACCGGTAGAGGCCCGCTGGGATGCAGTTGCATCGGGGACTGAGCCGACATGTATCTCCGCGACACCTCCCCACCGGTCAATCTGGGAGGATGATGTCTTCTCGCTTGTGTGTAGACAGGCACAAGCCCGTCGCCCTTGCATGTACCAAGGAACCTGACGAGATTCGCTTCATACCGGCGTAGGCTATCCGTCACGTCGTGCTTGTCCTCCGCAACGGACTTGGACGACAAATGGGCCTGTAGCGATTCTAGGGTCGTCAGACGACGTTCCGCCATCCAACGTGCGTCGTCTCGCCGACCAGCACCAAGGATGGTCCGCAAGCCCAAACGGGCATGGCTGACGTGGACTGCAAGGCCGCTGCTGGCGTAGCGGAGAGCGTCGGCCTGTATCTCGTTTGGAGAAGGTGAAGGGTCGTCGAGGCGAGCGAGGCGTGCCTCAGCGGCTGCATACCGCTTCAGTCGTCTTTTGTGCTTTTCGACAGCGCTCAGACGACGAGGGGATGGTCTGGAAGTAGAGGAGAAGGAGGGGAGAAGGAAGGCCGAATGTATTTGCTGATTTAGGTGCACTTTTGCGCCAAAAGTAAGCAGACGGTGCCGGAGCGAGGTAAATCGTCACTTACTCGGGGTATGCCAACTTGAGGGAGAGGCGGTGAACAGAAAAAGAATTGGGGGTAGAGACAGACCCGGTTACGTCGTCGTCCTCGTCCAGGGTAATATCGCAGGGCCAGAGGGAGTTGGGTGTCAGGATAGAGCATTCCTGTGGGCGCGAAAGTGTTTAGTGGCTGTATGTTTACCCACACAAAGCAAAAGCACCTGGACAGTAGGCCACAGCTCGTCGACGACGGCTATCTTCAGTTCCGATTTTAGAGAGGGCATGGACGACGAAGAGGCCAGCTCATTGAGAAAGCGAATTGGTGAAAAGCAAAAGCCAATTTCGACCGTCGCAACGGCAAACTGGATTGCTCATCATCATGACATTTTGACAGCGTGTTCTCGGCCTTTCCTTTACGATCACGTGAGTTACACAGTGGTGTACGAACGGACGCGTTTCGAAGGCTCTGGGACCGTTGTGGCCGTCTGGAAGAAAAGGAATAGAGAGCCAATATTTTTGGTGTGATGCCGGGGTTGTGTGTTTTATTGTTTCAAATTGCCTTCAAATAAGCTTCTGCCAGATATCAGTGATCACTGAGCGAGTCTTCAAGATGAGGAGTCATAAAAACTAAGCAAGGCTCACGCTGAAAATCTTCCTCTAAAAGTAAGCATGCTTCATTATTTTTCGAAGTCAGTTTCAGGCTTGATTACGACGACAATGAAGAGTGGCATTTGTGCGGAATTAGAATGCGGGAGAGAAAAAATACGTACTAGTAAGGAGTACAAGTACAAGGTCTCGAGTCTAGCGCTAGGCTCCTGGGTAACGGTAAGCCCGGTCAGAACTGAAGGTCAAATTGCGACCCATTGCGAGGCGCCAGTGGACCAAAGGTCTTGCCGGACATCTCCCGGCGGCACGAGAGTCGAGGAGATCTCGATGTAAGCATGAAATCTCTGCTAGAAATGCTGGAAGTAGAACGTAGGTCTCTGCCAGCATAGGTGCTGGCAGAGGAAGCATGAGAGTTTCGATACACGTTATTAGATGGAAGTGCGCACGCGTTTCAGCCTTCAGGTTCTTAAAATTGGCTTTCGCTAGAGCGCTCCGGTCAAGGAATGGGAGGAATGTCCGCGGACGCCAGAGAAACCAACTATGCTCGCTCCTCGATGGAAGAGGAAAAGAAGAAAGGTTGTTGTGTACTGTTTAAATTTATTGACGCTCATCGGAGAATGCAACCCTCGATAGTGCTCTGGTCTTCACCTTGCCCCAGTTTGACGGCCCCTCAGGCCTCAGGTTCTGTAATCCAAGCCCCTCGCTGTTTAATTCTGACTCCGGAGCAACCTCTGCTTAGCTCAAACAGAGAGGTTTGAAAGTACTCGAGCCGTCCAGACTGGTTGTACCGTGCCTTGTACGTGGGGCAACACGATACGAGTTCTCTGGATTACGAGTAACATGGCATAGGTCCTTCGATAGCAAAAACGAACGAGGCTCAAGAACTATACAGATACTCACTGGACTCTGGCAATAATTGCTCATGCGCCAGTAAGAGAAATCAAAGCCAGAGAAATCGAAGCCCGAATATTATCATTTTCAAACCTACAACATTTCAACACCGACCGCATGAACATGCTCAGTTACAACCGACATAATCCCCTGGAATGACGTTCGGGCACCCTTGAGTATCTTCCAACGTATGTGATTAGCTCGTGAAAGGCAAGGGATAGCTAACATACCTTTGCTTGTGGGGCAGTCAACAGGATCTTCGCAGCACCTGATGCATGCACGCGGCCCAGCTGGTTCAACGAGTTCGACGTAGTTCGAGTATCTACAAGCAATAAAACGTCAGTGCGTGATCATATATAATAGAGGGATGGAGAATCACCCGAGACAGACAGAGCCTTCGGGATTTCCATGTCCGCCGACGCCGCCACTGGAATCGTACTGTCCGCCGGGATCGTTCCGGTTCAACTGGCTGAAGTGGTCTGGGTTGATGCAGCCTGTCACTGGTGCACATCGTATTTTGTCAGCCACCTGCGATTCATCGTCGCAAAACACAGCACGTACATTGTACATATGGTTTGCCGTTCTTGCCCAGGCCTTTCTTGTACTGGACAGTCTTCCAGAAGTCGTCCGGGAGTTGACCTTGCTTGGGGGAGGATTCGCTAGGGGAAGAGCAGTAGCTCCTCATTCCGCCGGGGTGTTCGCTATCGCCAATGGTGGTGTGGGGAGAGCTAAAATTTAAACACAGGATCAGCGGGTGCCGAGAGGCTCTAAACATTTTGGGCTAACCGAGGCATGATCATGCTATAAGTTGGTAAGCCTCAGATACAAGGTACTGCTGCGAAAGACTGACCAGAAATCACTTGCGTCGGTGATGTGGACGGTATTATCAGGTGCGGCCTGAGGCTGGAAGGTGGCGAGTCCGGAAGGAGAGGCGAGCGCGGCAATAGAAACAAAAAGAAGGACGCGTAACATCGTAGAGATGGATATGTACTGGTGGGTGGGCGTGGATGTGGGAGAGAGAGAGAAAGAGACACAGGCCACGGTAGTGTCAGCCACCAAATAATCTGGGATCCGGATCCGACAGGTGTGGCTGACCAGCGCGCGACAACTGAGAGGATCTCGGATGGGTCAGCCACCTGGTTGGGATCTTCAGAACTTCGACGATTAACAGGTATTCAGCTTCAGGATAAGCGTGCGCATGAGACTGTTCTATAATTCATGGGCCCAGGTGAAGATCCCGTACATCTATTGTAGATTTAGCCGTGGCTTCTAAGCAAGGAAAGGTTTATATATTTCACATTTGGCCACTTATTTATAATACATGACGAAAACTTGACCAACTCTTTACCACCTGGCATAGGGCAAGAATTTTCCACTGCGAGCAATTCATCAGCGCAAGGCGCTAGCAAGAGGACAGAAAACTGACTCGAAAGTAAGAACAACACGATCGCCCTTCGGATCCGCCTTTCGGGCGATGTCGATCTGCGAGAAAATTGATAAATAACGAGGGCAAGGGGAGGGGAAATAATTTCCTACTTTGCAGTCAATCATGCTCATGATTCCGTCGCCGAACTGTAAACAGTTCAGATTGAATGTCTGTGCTGTAACTCCAAACGAACCTTCTCGTGGATAATGGCCTTGATTGAATGACCATAAACTAGAACACCCTGCAAAGAGTCAACGATCAATGTTCAGTGCCTATTACTGCTGTAAGCCTACCTCGTACAGCCGGTAGATAACGGGGTCGGTGGGGGGAATAGGACCAAGCCCGCGGTTGGGCCACCAGTGATCGCCGATCCCAGCGTGCAATTCCGTCTGGGCCACTCCAAGAAGGTCGGACACTTTGTTCAGCTCCTCCGCGGTAAACTTGGCCTACAACGATGGTCATGAATCAAGCAGAATTTTGGAAAGAGATGGAGCTCACTTGGCCATAGAACGCAGCAGCGACCCAGACCTCGTCCTTCCCGATAGCCTTGGCAATCTGGTCAAAGGTCAAACCTGCGAAGGTATCGATAAGTCGCGCCGCCAGTGGCTGAAACGAAGACCGCACCTTTGCGCGCTTTGGCTTCGAAGAGCTTTGAATTGGCGGATGGCAGGTCCGCATAGGGCACGTTGTTGGTGGGGACGGTCTAGATAAATGAGGCCAGGAAAGCATCGAAGACACGCAACTCACTGCAGCAGCTTGAGACATTGGAGAGAGTGGGAGTTAAGCAGCCGGGACTCGGAGCTTCCAATTTAAGGCACGTGTCGGTTCCGTCGGAGTGCCCGCTTACAGTATCCCGTTCCCATTCAAGTCGTCCGAACAAGAGAAAAGGCTCTCATGTGGGAGTAGGGAAAACAGATTATCCGTCGGGACTTTACGGGATCAAGTGGGGCAAGCTTGATTAAGTATATTGCAGTCGGAACGGAACGGCCGAAATACAGGTCGCTCTTTACTACGCAGGTGGCGTTTTCCATACGTCCTTGGTAGCATGCATTAATTCGTATAACTGTCCTATTTGTTCAGCTGACATCTGTGGGACGGTGCTCCATAAGCAGCTGTGACCTAACGCCGACGGAGCCCAAAGTACACACGCCCACCTTTTCATACACTGTCGCATCTAGACGTTTCCCAGAAAAAGTCTTGGCTTCGGGGCCCTTTGGGAGGTCGTCAAGGTAGACTTTCCATTGTGACAAAAAGCCAATAATATGGACTGGATTCGTTACCGCTTTGTGTCGCCGGAATTCTAAAGTGTATTAATAATTAATGACCATCGAAAAAGAAAAGCTATTGCTGTTGCAGCACCTGCTTTGATGTACCCATCTCCCATGAATCGCATTTCGTTGGGTAGAACACGATGGGCACGCAATATCCGGCGATATAAACTGTCAAAGAGGGCAGAATTGAGTGGCTGTAGATGGGTGGGGGGATTCGAGTACGGTTTAGGAGGTAGGAGAGCAGCGCTAGCTTCTCGTAAATTCAAGGGTTTGGTAGATACGGACTCGGCCAATCGGAACACTGAGACGCGCATGATGTGTAGGAGGGAAGAGAAAGACGTGTTCTTTGGCTCTCTTTAGACAATCCCCGAAGATAAACAACGACAATGAATAGCTGCGGTCGACTCGACACTAGCGACAATTATTTCTCCGGTCTTATGAATGCTTCCTTTGCGTCCCTCTCTCCCTCCTGGAAACGTCAAAGCCTTGTGGGGGCCGGTCGACAATCATGCCTGTGCAGTGGATCGATTCGGAAGGGCCGTTTGTGAATCGCTGGGGGTCTTCAAGTTCGAGGAGAGTTCGACAGGATTCGACTTTGCCCGTTAAGTACTTGGCCTTGGGAGGTTTGACCAAGAGAGTATCGGGATGTTGCAGCGGTTCGACGCCCCTGTCTCAAAATTTGAGTCCGCGGGGTCAGATATTATCGACAGTGGAAGCACCTAAGACACTCCTTTCTTTCTTTCTACTCTCACCATCCCCCCTTCCCTTTCTCTCCGCCCTTTTGTTATAACCTTCTCCACCCAATTTCGCGGATTCACTTCTCTAAACGCACCTTTCCTAACCTTCTTCATCTTTCGAATCACCATGGCCGCCTTCCCATTCACGAAACCCAGAGGCGTCGCCACGCGAGGTCTCGCAGCACCCCCAGCGTCAAATAGGACGTCTATCCTTGATTCACCGAGGCTGCTGGTCGCGGTAAGTAGCCCCTCCTTTGCTTGGAGTCTGACTGACACTCTCCGTAGAAGCCCTACCCCACCATAGCCGTCAACAGACCGCGTAGGAACCCCTCGTCAAGGTATCCCATCGGCCTCGGTCACGCGTCCACAACACAGGTTATCAAGGTCGGTCGCCGGTCTCCCACCCAAAGCCACGCTGACGTTCTCCGCAGATGTTGTACACGGACATAGCGTCCAGCAGCCAGCCTAGGAACCTCTCGTCAAGGTATCCTCTTGGCCGCGACCGCACATCCGCAAGCGGCATTATTGGGGTCAGTAGTGCCTCTCCCCTCTGGAACACCTCGTGACATTCTCCACAGACGCCGTCTACCGCCATAGCCGCGAGCAGCCCTTCTAGGAACCCCTCGTCAAGGTATCCTGTCGGCCCTGTATCCACACGTAGCCTTGTCGGAGCCAGTCACCCCCTCTCCCCTTCTGGAGACTCTCCACAGACGCCGTACGCCAGGAACCCCTCGTCAAGGTATCCTATCGGTCTCGGCCATGCGTCCACAAGCCAACGAAGGGTGCGCCGTCAACCCACCGCCGAGCAGGTCCTAGCCACCACACCGCCGTGTCCCCGGGGACCCCCGCCATTCCCGATCCCCCGCAGGAAGGCGTCGTACGCAGCTGCTGCCGCCAAAAGCACCCCCAAAGGCACCACATCCGTATGGAGCAAGCGCCTTGCTGCCCCGGGACCTCGGCGCCCAGCGCCCAGCCAGCCTCGTAATGCTGCTTGTGAGCCGGTCTCATGGTATCCCCCTAAACCGAACACAGTCGCGCCACAAGGGGAGCCGGCATATATGGAGGAGGTGCGCAGCATGCTCCGGGACCTTGTGAAGACAAAGGAGCAGCAGGAAGCTGAGGGGCAGAACTTGCGGGAACTATTGGCGGGGCGGGTCGTTGGGGGGAATGGGAAGTACGAGCGAGTGAAGATCCGGCCAATGGGGGCCCGCCCCGACGGTTCATCATCGTGGCTGTCGACAACGAGGTGATTTGCCCTTTTCCATTGCCACGATTTTATTTTATTTTATTTTGGGGGGCGTTTGCAGACGACGGACTGAATAAATATACCGCACAGAAATTAATATACATAAAATGTACAAAAAACGCATAAAAAATACAGTGAATCATCCATCCTGAAAGTAAAGGTTATAATCAGCTGCCCTTTCTATCCTACGACTGCATTGGGATTGGGATGCGTGGTGCGGTCAGTGGCCCACCCACAGCAAACGAGGCGTATTGCTTTTTTTTTCGCTAAAACGGATGCCAGGGAGATTTCGGAACCTTTCTGATCATTCGGAACAAATATGTTGATCCGAAGCGGGATCATGGGGTTTAGCGTTCCTGATGATAATTTAATATGTGGACATAACGGTCTTCTTCTTCCTCTCAGCCTTCCTTCCACTCCACCCTCACAGCAAGATGGCAGGTCTGGCGGTCTTTTCCATCTGCAGCTTCGCGATGGTTTTCTATTTGTACCGACTTGCTCTCAGACTTCGAGCTTCCCCAGCATCGTCGTCATCTCGGATGAAAGCCTACTCCTTATCATCCGATGCGCTTGACAAGGTGTCTTATGATGATATCGACATGCTCAAAGCCATTCCTGCCAAATCTTCGTCCGGATATGCTGTTATCGGAGGTTCTGGCTTTCTGGGAGCGTAAGTGTCCAGATCTCTCTGTGGCTCCATTATGTTTCGACCCACTGATATATTTCCCTTCGTAGGTATTTAATTCGATTGTTAATTCTGCGGGGTGAAACAAATATCAGGATTTTGGATCTCACTCCCCCGCCACCCGATCTTTTGGACCATCCGTCTGTTTCGTTTGTGAAAACTGACGTAACTTCCTTGAAATCTGTGCGTGATGGCCTCAGTCAGCCATTCGCCTCCACGGGGTCGCCTCCGAGCGTCATTCACCACACGGCGGCTTCCATTCGCTTCTGGGAACGCGCATCCTATTGCTGGAATGAATCATATACAGTAAATGTGAAGGGGACAATGAATGTCCTCACTGTCGCGAAGGAGCTCTCCGCTATGGTGATATATACCTCAAGTGCAGAAACAGTCGCCGGCTGCCCGAAATTCATGCGCCTAGATTGGAACAAACACCCCGTCCTCATACGCGACAGTGACCTTCCGCCGACATATCCTCTGAAGCAGAATTGCTATCCGCGGTCAAAGCGAATGGCTGAACAGCTCGTCATCAGCGCCGCCAAGGAGGGATTAAAGACCGGCATTCTCCGTCCGGGACAGTACGTCGCACCTTATGCTTGAGGAGCTTATATTAATTATTGAGGAAAGCTCTATCGTCGGCCCAAATGACCGACTCGTAACCAGCACTCTGACGATGCCCCGACTTCCGGTTTGGGACTCGACATGGACGAGCACGCATATATGTGTTTGGGACGCTGCTGCGGCCAACTTGCTTTGTGAAGACGCTCTTCGTCGTATTCCGGAAGAGGTATCAGGCCAAGGATTTTTAATTACTGGACGCGGGCCAGCCTGGAGCATACGCGACATTCGAAATGCTGTCCAAGTAGGTCAGAATTAAAATTGCGTTAATATGCTCTAATCATTCTCAAAGCATTATGCGACCCGTGAACTCATCTTCGACGAGCTCCCTCCGCTCCTCATGTACCTGATCGCGCACCTGTTGGAACTCTTCTTGGCCCTTCGATATTATTTCCTGCTTCCCTTCTTCCTACTGGTCGGTTCCCGCCCTCGTGTAATCCCCAAATGGATGGGGCCTGGGGTATTTTTGCAACCCTCCACCCTCGACGGACAACTCGTCGACATGATAATAGACGACTCTCGAGCGAGGCGGGTGTTGGGGTATGTCCGTCTTTCTTTGCCATAATCAAATACTCAAGTTGCCAGATACGAGCCCCAGTGGGATATGGCCCAGAGCATCCGCAATACCGTCGAAGAAGTACAATCTGGGAAGGTCCCCGCCAGCCACGGCCTGAAAGTCTAATCTGAATGTTAATTATTCCTACATATGTGAACCAATTTTGGGGGGGTAGCTTTCTCTCGACTGTACGAAGCACTAGAGCATCATAAATATTACAAACAGTGTGGGTTAACATCTTCAGGAACATTATGTTCCTCATCAGCGACTGGTATCGCTGCGTGCGCGAATGGCGGCACCCTTATAATAGATGAAAATAGGAAAGGGAACCCCCAGGATGAGGGCAATTCCTAGGTTGACGGCGACGTTAGTAACCTCAAAAAAGAAGCACGTATGAACGAACCGGCCAGGAGCGTGTTGCCGGGTCCGAGGCCTAGTGCGTTGAACATATCCTGGGCAAACAGGGGGAAGGCAAATCCAAAGAGAGACCGTAGGACCTGGATTAATATTTAGGGTGGGTTCAAATTCGTAAGCATATATGGACGTACCGAACTCGCAGACAATGCGCTGGCGGCATATGTGAAAGCGTCGACAAGGTAAAGTGAGATGGGCAAGCTGTGGATTTTGTGGTAAATTCAAAAATATTTGCAAGAATCGAAGGGAGATGCTCGACGAACAAAGAAGACATCATTCCTGGAGCCCACAATTAATTTTTTGGATGACGATGTCCGATTGGCAGCTTATCGAATCCGAATATACCTGCGCCAATAATCGGCCTGATCCAATGGATTCCTTGGTCAGCAGACCATCCATACCAGCTGAAGGGAAATCGGAGTTGAAAGCAAAGGTTATAATCCACGCCAGGAGCCGAACTTGCTAAAACGGATGCAGGGAGATTTTGGAACCTTTCTGAGTGATCATTCGGAACAAATACTTTGATCCGGAGCGGATCATGGGGTGATAGCTCGCTCAGCGTAATTGCGGTCTTCCTCTTCCGCCTCAGCTTGGCCTTGTTTCAGCCTTTCTTCCACTCTACCCTCACAGCAAGATGGCAGGGCTTGCGGTCTTTTCCATCTGCAGCTTCGCGGTTGTTTTCTATCTGTACCGACTTGCTCTCAGACTTCGAGCTTCCCCAGCATCGTCGTCATCTCGGATGAAAGCCTACTCCTTGTCATCCAATGGCGCTGATGCGCTTGACAAGGTGTCTTATGATGATATCAACATGCTCAAAGCCATTCCTGCCAAAACTTCGTCTGGATATGCTATTATCGGAGGTTCTGGCTTTGTGGGAGGGTGAGTGTCCAGATCCTTCTATGGTCCTTGTGGCTCCATTATGTTTCGACCCACTGATATATTTCCCTTCGTAGGTATTTAATTCGATTGTTAATTCTGCGGGGTGAAACAAATATCAGGATTTTGGATCTCGCTCCCCCGCCACCCGATCTTTTGGATCATCCGTCTGTTTCGTTTGTGAAAACTGACGTAACTTCCTTGGAATCTGTGCGTGATGGCCTCAGTCAGCCATTCGCCTCCACTGGGTCGCCTCCGAGCGTCATTCACCACACGGCGGCTTCCATTCGCTTCTGGGAACGCGCATCCTATTGCTGGAACGAATCTTATACAGTGAATGTGAAGGGGACAATGAATGTCCTCACTGTCGCGAAGGAGCTCTCCGCTATGGTGATATATACCTCAAGTGCAGAAACAGTCGGCGGCTGCCCAAAATTCATGCGCATAGATTGGGACAAATACCCCGTGCTCATACGCGACAGTGACCTCCCGCCGACATATCCTCTGAGCCAGAATTGCTATCCACGGTCAAAGCGAATGGCTGAACAGCTCGTCATCAGCGCCGCTCAGGAGGGATTAAAGACCGGCATTCTCCGTCCGGGACAGTACGTCGCACCTTATGCTTGAGGAGCTTATATTAATTATTGAGGAAAGCACTATCGTCGGCCCAAATGACCGAATGGTAACCAGCACTCTGACGATGGCCCGACTTCCGGTTTGGGACTCGGCATGGACGAGCACGAATATATGTGTTTGGGACGCTGCTGCGGCCAACTTGCTTTGTGAAGACGCTCTTCGTCGTATTCCGGAAGAGGTATCAGGCCAAGGATTTTTAATCACTGGACGCGGGCCAGCCTGGAGTATACGCGACATTCGGAATGCTGTCCAAGTAGGTCAGAATTAAAATTGCGTTAATATGCTCTAATCATTCTCAAAGCATTATGCGACCCGTGAACTCATCCTCAACGAGCTCCCTCCGCTCCTCATGTACCTGATCGCGCACCTGCTGGAACTCTTCTTGGCCCTTCGATATTATTTCCTGCTTCCCTTTTTCCTACTGGTCGGTTCCCGCCCTCGTGTAATCCCCAAGTGGATGGGGCCCGGGGCATTTTTGCAACCCTCCACCCTCGCCGTACAACTGGTCGACGTCATAATAGACGACTCTCGGGCGAGGCGGGTGTTGGGGTGTGTTCGTCTTTTTTTGCATAATCAAATACTCAAAGTTGCCAGATACGAGCCCCAGTGGGATATGGCCCAGAGCATCCGCAATACTGTCGAAGAAGTACAATCTGGGAAGGTCCCCGCCAGCCATGGCCTGAAATTATAATCTGAATGTTAGCTATTCCTACACATGTGAACCATTTTTTGGGGGTAGCTTTCTCTCGACTGTCCAAACCGCAAATTGATTGGTTTGTACGAAGCACTAGAGCATCATAAATATTACAAACAGTGTGGGTTAACATCTTCAGGAACATTATGTTCCTCATCAGCGGCTGGTATCGCTGCGTGCGCGAATGGCGGCACCCTTATAATAGATGAAAATAGGAAAGGGAACCCCCAGGATGAGGGCAATTCCTAGGTTGACGGCGACGTTAGTAACCTCAAAAAAGAAGCACGTATGAACGAACCGGCCAGGAGCGTGTTGCCGGGTCCGAGGCCTAGTGTATTGAACATATCCTGGGCAAACAGGGGGAAAGCAAATCCAAAAAGAGACCGTAGGACCTGGATTAATATTTAGGGTGGGTTCAAATTCGTAAGCATATATGGACGCACCGAACTCGCAGACAATGCGCTGGCGGCATATGTGAAAGCGTCGACGAGGTAAAGTGTGATGGGCAAGCTGTGGATTTTGTGGTAAATTCAAAATACTTGCAAGGATCGAAGGGAGATGCTCGACGAACAAAGAAGACATCATTCCTGGGGCCCAGGATTAATTTTTTGGATGACAATGTCCGATTGGCAGCTTACCGAATCCGAATATACCTGCACCAATAATCGGCATGATCCAATGGATTCCTTGGTCAGCAGACCATCCATACCAGCTGAAGGGAACTCGGAGTTAGCTATTTCCCAAAGTACACAGCGAAGACGACATACAGTAGGCCGATGGGAGGGAACAAAGACGCAAATATCATCGAGGGCATCCGCATCTCGGGAGTCCCAACGCCTCCGTTTCTTTCTGATAACTATACGAGGATCAGTCGAATAGGGCGGTATGGATATAAACGTAGAAATAATCACCTTACGGTAGATTACCTCTGATGTTTTACCGCCGACTGCAAGGGCTAAAAGGTTGCCTATGCCGGGTCCAAGAAAAACCAGGCTTAGACAACCGTTAGCATAAACATGATTCGACCCAGACGAATAGATTGACCCACCCGCCCGATTCAGAAGAGAACCCGTATGTACGATGGAATATGACTATGAGGCGCGTCAGAAGAAAACAGATAGTAAGGTAACCGCGGGGTCTTCTTACTGGAAAAGGTCGAAAACATCAGATAGTAGATGCCAAAGATACTGAAAAACTCAGCCCATGGATAGATACATGAACACAGCACGTACAACGCCATATAGAGACTCAGTAGAAGGCAGATCGAGCTTCTTGTGAGCATGTATAATGGCCTCGTCAAGTTGACTTTGAAATATTGCGCTGCGGTATAGCCTTCGGGGATTCTGTTATCGATGATTGTGGCTTTCTCCCGGTCAGGGTTCTGTTGGTCTCGCTTGAGGCGAATGACTGGTGCATATGTTTCGCTGAGGAATGGTAAGGCGATAAGCGAGGACACGCAATTCAAGCCTGGAAATTAAATAAATTTCAAAGCGTTTTTGGGGGAGGGAATCGCAGGTATTTACCTGCAATGACAATGAAGACGTATCTAACACCAACCCTTTGGGTGACGAAGCCGCCTATTACTGGCCCAATGGCAGGACCAATTAAGGGGCCCATGGAGTAGAAAGCCATCGCGGCAGCACGGTCTTTAGGTGCGAACATGTCTGCCACACTGCCGCCGCCTATTGCAACGGGTGTGCTCCCAGAAATTCCAGCTGGGATCCAATCAGCCTGCTTCTTCCCATGAGTAGTTAGCCCTTACCCAGAGCTCGGAAAACAAGAAGGGATCCGGTGCTTGGTGAAAATGCACACCCAAAATTGAACGCGGCGGAAAATATGTTGCTGATGTGATAAACCTAGCCAAAGTTGCTGAGAGAAGGGTAAGTCTGCGGTGCAAGTGGAACGAACCCATAATCGACCGTAAATTTCAGACAGAGGCGCGCTAACAAGAGGCTTGCGGGGATGAGACTCGCTGTGCCATTCAGATATAAGACCCACCTACCGCGAACGCAAATGTGACCAGGAATATGCTCAGTGTCAGAGCGACCACCGTTGGGTTTGTGATACCGTATTTGGCAGCAATTTGAGGGAGACCAGGTGCCATCATAGAGCTGGCAAACGTTGGGCTGAGAGTATACAAGGCAACCTGCGAACATCTGAATAACGCAAAGCCCCCTCGGCGAAGCACGACTCACAATGAAAACATTAAGCCATTTGCGTCTGGCGGACCAATTGCGCGCATTAACTGGATCGGTTTCCCATTGCTCATCCCCCTTTGAGCGTTCACTTTGCTCAACTGTGGATGAAGCTTTGTCCCCTTCGGGCTCCAGCTGTGTGCCCTGGAAGGGCGGGTCGGCGTTCTTGTCTGAGTCGACGACTGGAGAGGACATGGGAGATTACAAACCATCGTGACAATCTTGAGGCTGCGGCCCGGGCGGCGGGTTGCGCATAGGCGATTACGTAGGTTCTTGAAGTGCCAGGTCCTGTGTCCGGCACAGGAGGAAAGGTGGGTGAGACCAGCTGGAGAAAAAAAAACCGCGCCTCGCCCTTTATGCGCCGGTCCGCGGACCAAATGAAGGATTTCTACATATGGGGCGCCCAGTTCAACTTGGCGGTGGATCCCATATTCGTCATTTGCTCTGCGTCATCAGTTCTTCTTGCGGCTAAATTGCTTCGGCGAGAACCGGTTGATGCCGAGATATTCCGCGATGTGTAGCAACTGGCTTACTCTCCGCTCTGTGGACTGAGGAAAAAAATTAAGAGGAAAAACCATTCTGAATCGCATTCGGTCTATTTCTGAGTTATACACCCATTTTTCTCTTTGTCTTTGGCTCCGAAAATATCTGAGCGTGGCCCAAAATCTGCCGATGCATCCCACGCAATTTTTGGGAGAGAAAAATGTTTGTTTCGGTTAATCATGGCTGAAAACCAGAAAAAATCACGAACAAGAGCCCAACCGTGGCTCTCTGCAATGTCACGAAAGGTTCAAACTCGATTGATGATTATAATAATAACAACTTTGATCGACGTACATCAACTCCGAGTAAATAACAGACTCGTTCCTAAGTGGAACTATGCCGTGTAATACCTACCTACCTACCTACCAAGTTTGGCGGAGGAAAGAAAATGATGCAAAAATGGGATTAAACAATTGGGACTAAAGGAACAACTTCTGGTCCGAAGTAGGAGACTTGCAAGAGGTCTGTTCGCAGGCTCAACTTTGGCTCGAGGACGCGTTTGGAAGATGAAAATGCAGGGGCCGATTACATTATACGTTCCTAATCGGTGAATTCGCAACGAGGGCATTTGCAATTAGCAACCGCTGGGGACCACTGCAGCACTTGTACTTTGATTCTCATGACCGCGGGCTTCGCGATGCCGGTAATGTTTAAAAGTTCCGGTCCCTATAAGTATTAATTAAAGCCCTTTAGGATATTCAAGTTGACCGAGTTCAAGTTGCTATTTATATCCCCAACACAGTGCAAGCACCGCCCACTTACCAGTTCCAGGCCAACCAGCGCCGTGAAGCTCCGCTACATAGCTCCAGCCTGATCACAGCGACAGGCGGTGGTTTCTTCGCGATCGTTACGCCGCCTGGGCTAATCTGGTCCGCGGACCGGCGTATAAAGGGCGAAGCGTATTTTTTTCCCCTCAGCTGGTCTCACCCACCTTTCCTGTGCCGGACACAGCTATTCTCAATACCCAATCAATTTCCTCAAATTCACGACCCATCACGCTTTTGAAAACCATGATCTACGCTGCTCCCACTCTAGTTGTCGCCGCAGTCGTCCTCAGCGTTGCTTCGACTGCTGTGGCCATCGTAATTGAATCGAAAAGGTACGCAAGCCCGTATCATACACGCATTTCCAGTAATGTCTTGATGTAAAACAACTAGTAGTACCTCGAGCACCGTGGACCCAGCGACTGGCGCTCTCCTCCATTTATTCCAGAAAAAGAATCCTCACTATCAGCATCCTCGTCTGTGCCATCTGCAAGTTCCTCGAGCGTGGTTTCACAGAGCTCGCAGAGCTTTGATGATGGCCAATGGCACACGAGCTATGGCCCCCATCCGACGGGGGTGCCTCAGTGCGGGGAGCCAGGACATATACATTCATGGCACCAGGCTCATCTATCAGAGTCGCCGCCCCCATCTTCGTCTACAAGCGCCACTATTCTGGAACCGAGTGGAGGCCTCGATTCACCTGGCGACCCCAACTTGAAGCGGATGCAAGCCAAGTGAGTTCTAAACCTGGCTGAATGTGCAAACATTATTGCTCATTTCATTTTACAGGCGCCAACCCGAATTCTATCTCGATTGAAAAATAAACGAACTGCGGGTGTATGATTTTTGTCAGGTATTCACGTACTTGTAATTGTGGTGTGTTTTTAATTGAATGACGCGACTCAATTTCTACTCATGTGTGAGAGGCCTGGCAACTTGGTAACGTCTAGGAATTCGGTGATTGTCCAAAATTCTAGTATTCTTCTTCCTTCCAGAGCCGCCCCTTTTTTGCATCGCTGTAGCCAACTAGCTAGTAGGATTCGGTAGGTTGGCTGTCACGCGCCAGCTTAATCATGCATGTGACCGCGTTCTCTTCCTCTTCCCACGTCCCCGGGCCATACCTGGATGAATTATTAGTGGACTGGCGCACTATCCGACCGCCTTTGCCCCGTACTCGGTCGCGAAGAATCTGCGCTCAGTTCCTCGTCGGCTCGCTCGCCGTTCTCTAGGACAAGTACCAACCCCCGTCGAGTTTTCATTCTCCCCTGACCCTAATTTGGATCCCCGCCAACTTTAGTACCGCGGACGACGTCAGGTGCCAGTGGCAGTGCGGCGTCGGGCGTCTGCGCCCCTTGGTCCTTGCTTTCGCCCCCGGGGCCAACGCGTCGTTAGATTACGTGGCACTCATCGCTCTCATCCTCCTCGCCGCGCAGGAGTCCCAGTTTCATGGACGATCGACCGACAAGCTCTCTCCGCCTCGCCGCGCCCCATAAATACACTCGACATCGCATAGCTATCCACGACCTAACAACCGCATCCACCCACGAGAGCCTGCACCTCCGAGTCATGCTGTTGCCGCTGCTCGATACCCCGATGTGCCATGACGACACGCAGACCTGAACCCCGCGCCCGTGACGCCCGTCTTCTTCGTTATATCGCTGACGGTCGTTGCTGCAGCTCATACTCGTCCGCAGGCTGAAGTGCTGCTCACACCCGTGGCGCAGGACGGCACTGCGCGGACAGCCGCGGGAGCACGGACCGCCACTCGGGGATACGCGCGAGTGGGCATGGTGTTATTGGGAGCGTACTGGGTTTGGCGATGGCGCTACTGAGGCCATTGGAGCGAGGGGCCTCGGGAAGCGACATTCGGGCAGAACAGCGGCGGGGCTGAGCTAGGGCTGCGGACGGCGCCCCACATGGGGCTTTTATTTTATTGTGCATTCCCTTCACTTAACTTGCAAACCCTTCCAGGGGACCAGGACCGAAGATATACCGGTTTTTAACTTTTTATTTCAAAATCCCACTCTGGCCCGCTTCTGGGCAGCTTTGGCTTGGCTTTGGCCCTGCGGAGGACTTCGATATTTCCGCGTGCCGGTACGTTACTGCTGTGGGTACTACGTTATCTGCAATTGAAATAGAAGTTCGTCGGCTTTTAAATTTCAGGGTCGGCAAGCTGAAAAGGGCGGCGCGAGGCACATGTTATTGTCCCACTCGGGCCCACTCGACGTACGCGCCACGGCCCTCCCACTTACTGTATCACTTCCTACGCAAATCGTGGATTGTGGGCGGTGCGATACTGGTGCGATAAGTAGGTAGACCGATAGCCATTCGCCGAGGCATGGCCAGGCACGAGGCCCATGTCGGAGAGGTCCGAGGTTTCCGCTCATATAGCTTTAAGCGAGCCAATCGTCTCGAGTCTGCTTCTACGGAGATTTGTGGATGATTTTTAGCCAAAATCAGCCCCTCGGCGGGGGCCGCCGAGAGGCGCAGTATCGATTGCCGTTTCTGGATGGCAAGTAAGTACTAGTAACGTACGGTAGGTAAGGTACGGTAAGATGTACGGTAAGGTAGCAGTGCGATGTGTCTATATCAAGATGTGAAATGTCTATAAAGCTGCTTGGGCAATTACATGAGCAAAGGCGAATGGCTCAGAGAAGTTAAAAGAAAACAAGGGATGGGAAGTACAAGGGCGGGTAATGCGAAAAGCGAACTGCTACGACTAGCAGGCAGTGAGATAATGGTCTTGAGGAGTTGCTGGACATACCTGGCAGGCAGTGAGAAAAGTCGAGTCTCGTGACTGCCTGCCAGAATATTTGACGCCCGAAAAGAGGAGGGCGAATGCTGAAGCGCTGAAACGCTCAATAACTGTTCGACAATAGTCGAGGGTTTGGAATATTGGGCCTTGCGTCACATCCTCGACGATTACCCTTGTGTAAACCACAGTTTAAACTCGACCAATCGTCTCGAGTCTGCTTCTACGGAGATTTGTGGATGATTTTTAGCCAAAATCAGCCCCTCGGCGGGGGCCGCCGAGAGGCGCAGTATCGATTGCCGTTTCTGGATGGCTAAAGGCTAAAGGAAAGAGAGAGAAAATGGAGGTGAGCCCGAAGGGTGAAAGATGAGGAAGAAATGGAAATAGTTACGAAGCTCCGAAGGACGGAGTTGATTTAACGGGGCTTGAGAAAGCCGAGCCTGTGTGACGGATCCCGGCTCAGACTCTTACTTCCGACCCAGGGGGTGAAGAGGAGCGTGTGGGAGTTGGGAGTTCAGCTCACCAGCTCAGACTCTCACTTTCGACCCGTGGGGTGGAGAGGAGCATGCTCTCATTTACGACCCAAGGGGTAGAGAGGGTGAGTGCAGGTTCGGGAGTGTGAGGCTGTAAAGTAGATTGTACTTATTAAGCCGTCACTGTAAACTCCGTGCAGCCGAGGTGCCAATGACCTCAGTGTGAACCTGCATCTGACTGCGACCAACGAAAGTGTCAAGGCGGGAGAGGAATACTATTTCAGGTTTGACCTGGGAGCCCGTGGTGAAGACAGTGAGATGCGGGCAAGTGGACGCCACATGCAAGAGTGGGTATAACACAGTCGCAAGAGAAGTACGCGGTTTGTGAACTTGGGAAGAAATTCTCCAAGGTGACCGCAGCAACCCTGTTGTGATGTCGTCCACAACCAGACTAGGTTGAGGAAAGGAACGGGGAGATGGCTCCGAGGCGGGGAACGCGAAGCACGGAGCGTGGGGCCCAAATGAAAACGGTGTCGGTAGTGTACACCTGTTGGTTGCGGGGGATCGAGAACAGGCAGCAAGAAGACCGCAATCCTGCCTTTGACTCCGTCTGTCATGCACATGATATCGGGATTATCCGCTCCTGGGTGTTCGCACAGAGCAACGCCAACCACGCCCGATCTCACGACGATGAGCAGGTGGTCAGGGATGGGCTCCGCTGGGACAGCATGAATAAGGTGATATGTTGTGGGAAGTGCCACACTGCAGCGTAGCCGTTAGCACCGTTGATGATCATCGGTTTGACTAGGTGATAATATATTGAACGTGCTGGCAAGACGGTATGTGACTAGGCTGTATGCAGGGAAAGTGCGCCAAGAGTGGCGGCCAATGGTAGATCCGACGGCAACAACGTCACTGAGACGTGCTGAGACTAGGTAGGGAAAGAGCGGGATGGGCTAGACCGACTCGGAGGCAGACCGTAGGTCGCGTGCGTGGGTTGATTTAACGGTGCGCCGGTGTAAGGAGCAGGATAGGCAAGAGTAGGGATCAGTGCCAGGCTCCAACGAACTACGTAGACTGTGAGACAGGCCGGTGGGCTGGGGAGCACAAGAATGTGCGGGTCCAGGCTAGCGAGTGTAGTGTTTGTGTGTGTTAGCATTACAAGGCGACTGAGGTGTACACCAGTCAGCTCCAAGCTTGTGCGGTGAACACTCAGGAACCGCAAAAACAATGGCAGCACCAAGCGGAGGGACACAAGGAACCCAATCCTGTGGATTGTCTCGAAAGTCGCGAATATGCATCCGATAGCGGTATTACGTGGTGAAAACTTGGAGAAAACCCAATTAAAACCAGCGACGGTAGAGATTTTGGTGTGTGTTGCCGAAAAGTCAGAATGCGGGGCTTCGAAGTCGCAGGTGGCACAGGTGTGATGGTGTCCAAGTATATAAACCTTGACGGCAACGCACCCAAAACTCGGAAGGAATTTGGAGTGGGTGACACATTGGAGAACCTCGATTGCCTAGGGGTGTTGGTGTACGGTGTATGTGAATGGAAAGGACTGCAATTGAGTGAAATATATGTCTCTGTGGCGTCGCAACGGTAATGCAAGAGACAAAATGATTGGACAGTGGCTCGGACCGAGGTGGGGAAAACAAAAGGTTATCCTGTCGAGCCCTCTTCCTCGTTCAGTGCACGGCACGCGCTGCTAGCACAACGGAGTAGTGTTGGGTTGACGGCCAGTGAGCTAAGAGACGATCGGAGAGCTGGAGCATATGCTGGTTGTCTAAGTATTCACTGCTCTGTGGTCCCTCGGCCACCGTCACGCAGATGATTCTCAGAGAGTGCGTGTTCCCAAAGTGTCACCTCTTCTCATTGTCATCCCAGCGGGTAGCCGAGGAGTAGTCAGAGAGTGGCTAGATGTTCGCAAAGTGTGACCTCGTCTGAGCATCATCCTTGCGGGTAGCCGAGGATTACTCGGAGAGAGTGGCCGCCATGGTCAAGATAGAAGTTGTGATATTGAACCATTGCCAGTGTCAATGGAAATAGTGCAGTGTAGCTCTCGTCGTCCTAGCGGGTAGCCGAGGATCTCGAAGAGAGAACACAGAAGATTCAGGGTTTGAGTCATCCCAGCAGATAGCCCAGGACGAGAGTGTATGGTCACTCGTTGTCCTAGCAGGTAGCAGAGGACATCGAAGGGAGAGTGCAGAAGGGTCAGGTTTCACATGTCATCCCAGCAGATAGCCCAGGATGAGAGTGTACGGTCGCTCGTTGTCCTAGCTGGTAGCCGAGGACATCGAAGGGAGAATGCAGAAGGGTCAGGTTTCATATGTCATCCCAGCAGATAGCCCAGGACGAGAGTGTACAGTCGCTCGTTGTCCTAGCTGGTAGCCGAGGACATCGAACGGAGAATGCAGAAGGTCAGGTCTCAAAAGTCATCCCAGCAGAAAGCCCAGGATGACTCCGAGTGTACGGTAGTTCGTCGTTGTCCTAGCAGGTAGTCAAGGACGTCGAATGAAAAATGTGCAAGAGTCAGTGTGTGCAATCCAAGCGTCATTGGGCATCCCAGCCAAAGCCTGAGAGGCCAAGTGTTGCATTATAACTAGGAGATGATATCGACTCGGAGCTCATATGATATGCACTGGAAAGCAAAGACATCGTGTAGCGGAAGGGCCAACACTAATGGCTGAGCTTCGTCAGAGCTGGAATGTGCCATCGCTGAAGGTCAGCGTAAAAACTGCGCGTGCTCGAGAAGTGAACACATAGGTATCAGGAATGAAGGAGCAGCGAGTGGGAGACACAGGTGAAGATGACCGAGGGATGGTCACATTTGGAGATGCGGGGCTCTAGATCAATGTTGCCGCGCTAGCTAAGAATGGCTTGGAACGAATGTACGACTCGGAGAACGAGGCGGTGTCATACACCGTGAAGTACCAGAGCTCAAGTGCTCGTACCTTGCACGGAGCATGTGTAGGAAGGTGAGAAGTGCGTCTCCCAGACGAGGACCAACACAAAGAGCACCGGTATAAGGGCATTGCTTGTGATCATCTAAATGTGTGTCGGGTGAGCCCGAGTAGTCAGTGACACCCAGGCTGTGGCTAGTGGTGATGGTGACGCTCGGGGAGTCGTGGCTATGATGTGAGTTCGTAAGTGTCAAGTATATTCGTCGCGAGATCGCAGTGGCGGAGAGTATATGATATGAACTCCATAGAGAGGAGAGATATTGTTGTAGGTGCAGCAAGTTCAACACCGTGACTGTCGATTCCGTATGGGGCATTTCCGACGTTTCTACGTCAAGCGTGGTATACGTAGTAAGCAGCAGGACAAGGAGCAGCAAACAAGAAGGTGGCTCGATGGAGCTGCAAGGGCGACACGGTGCCGAAGATTGAGATCGATGAGAAGGAAATGTGAGATGGGAATGCGCGTAAAGCTGGAGAGCATGCGAAACATCGACACCGAATGAAAACTGGAGTCAGGAGAACAGACAGCACTGATGATGTGGATTTTCGGATGTATTGGTCTGTACGAGACGAAGAGGGAGCTAGTGCGTGAAGACGACTCGGAGCGGGTGCAGAGGATCAGTGCTGATCAGTGATGCACTAACGTGCTTGGCCGGTGCAGCAATTTCTATGTGCAAGTGTGAACCTGGCGGCAATCCGGAAGAAAGAGGCCGAAGTTCTAGCAATGCTAGGCTATAGCTATAGAGGAAGGATCCGTGAGCTGGAGCGGACGTTTTGCGGCGCAAGCACAGAGCGCTATAAGGGGCGCAGCAGCCGAGGCAACTTCAACAAGGCGAAGCTGTCATTATGTCGATAATAACACAGCGGAGTTGAAGTGCGCAGTAGGACTCTGGTCCGTACAGATCCAGTGTGGCACTACCATAAAAATGTGGCGTATGTGACGAAGAGGCGGTGTGCTTGCAATTATTGGAGCCATTCAAGGCCCTTTTTATGATATATAGATGGAATACGTGAGGATTCAGGCTCTAATGCGAAAAGCGAACTGCTACGACTAGCAGGCAGTGAGATAATGGTCTTGAGGAGTTGCTGGACATACCTGGCAGGCAGTGAGAAAAGTCGAGTCTCGTGACTGCCTGCCAGAATATTTGACGCCCGAAAAGAGGAGGGCGAATGCTGAAGCGCTGAAACGCTCAATAACTGTTCGACAATAGTCGAGGGTTTGGAATATTGGGCCTTGCGTCACATCCTCGACGATTACCCTTGTGTAAACCACAGTTTAAACTCGAGCAAAGAAGAAAAGAGAAATTCCGTGTGACGCGTATGTCAGATGGCTTGTGACTCCACCCTCTGACCACGCAGTTAATCTCCATTAGGCGGCTGTACACCTCAAAACTCTACGCGAACGATTGTTCCATGGCCGCAAAATTGCTGTTTATGCTTTTGCGTTAGTCTCCTGTCGGCCGCCATGGAATGGGTCCCAGTCTCCCATTTTCGGGAACTATAGGCGCCACGTTCCATGAATTTATTCCAAGCGACTTTATATTAGGCTCGCGATGGCCCTACATTTTTGTTCCCGTTTGCCATTGCTGTATACCTTTTAACCGACATGTGTGCTGTCGCCAGCACTTCCTCTGCGTCCTTCGATAACACTCGGTCTTCAAGCTGTCGTACTCGTCTCGACTCCGCACTGCGATATGAGAATATGTCTCCTCCACTATCAAGTAGGAGCCCCACCTCCGGCATGTCATGTTGACTGACTTTTGCGGTAGCTAGGTGGTTTCCCGCTAACCAAAACTTATCGACCCCTTGGCCGCCAATATTTACGTTTGATCTGCCGTCGGCGGCTTCGGGTCACGGACAGTCGCGACGCTCCAGTCGCGCAGCCCCGGCCGACGCTATGGAGGGAATCATCCCAGGTACACATACCCGCTCTACCAAGCGGCCCATCCCAAATCGCGCTGTGCGGGCCCATCCAGTCATTGTTCCGACGACGCCGCCAGGTCTATGGCGGCAGGTGCCGGAGCCCAAGGCGCTGCATGCAGCCCCCACAGAAGTGCTCCCTGGGATAAGGCGCTGCGTTCAAGCGCCTATCGGCTCAGAGCGTCTACGGCCCCTCTCACCTGCCTTAATGCACGTCGTGGTCACTCCCCATTCATCCCCGGACGGTGCCCCTAACGTGCCGAGTAGCAGCTTTCTTCCCCTACCCCCATCGCCCAGACGCCCCCGTGCTGCACCTCCTCCGCTCTTGGCACAAGAGAGCCTGCATGACGACCATTTTAACCATCTGTGGACCGTGGAGAAGCGCAAGAACCCATATCTTCCTCTGGTCGTTTCGCACCTCAATCCTCTGCGCGAGCTCGTTCCCCTCTCGTTCTGGAAGAGTGTCGACACGGAAGGGAACTATAAGAAGCCCCTACTCTCGCCACACCGGCGGCCAAAGCGGTCCAGGAAGTGAGCACGCCCGCAGTCTTTGTGTTTCCTTTGTTGACTTGCTTCGTGGTCAGGGTCTGCGACGCCACTGCTGGTCGTTTGAGCACGAAATCCTTCCTGGAAGGTAAATGCCGCCACTGTACAGCTTGCCGCCAGGACACGCTCCGTAAACGGCTGTTAGTGAGTAGCTATTGGGCTTCGCGCGACGACTACTACTTCGAGGCCGCCTTCAAATCGTGGGTCGGCGCCGACGGCCGAGTCGGGTCGGAGGACGGAATTCCACAAGATGTAGTGATCGAAGACCGAGATGATTTTGACGATGAGGACGACGAGGACGCGATCATGGACGATGTCCCGTTGATCATAGAAAAGTACCCCGGGAACTACACCACACAATATCTCTGCTAGTCAATAACCAAATGTATTCCTGCAATTGTAATCGTAACACATCCAATGTATCTGCTCACAATCGTCGCCACATCCTGATCAGGACAGCGTCGGGCCCACAAGTACATCCAGGCTGACGAAGAGTGTATAATACACGTGTTATGCACCTGCGGGGAACTGAGAGAGCTGCCGAGTAAAGAGTCCGAATGTGAGAATCGCTGATCTCCATACAACGCCAGGCGCGCCAGGAGCCAGGACAATATTACAGCCAGGCGTCTGGTTCTCCCGCTTATGGCTAGCTGTTCTCTGGGTCCGGTCCGCCATTAGACCCCCGACCCCTATCGCACTGCCACCTGCCAGTGACGTATGCGATAAAGTTCCCTGGTGCAAATTAAATATAAGGATGGTAAGGCTCGCAAGCGGCAGGGCCCGCTACCGGTTGCAGAAGAGGGGACTCGGACTAGGACGAGTGAAATGTGACATTCAAGTTTATGGGACGGCGTAGAATATCAAAATATTTAGGTTCGTAGAGCATTGTCAGCGAGTTTTCCCTGAATAGGGATTGACGTCGGACAACAGAGCAGTTTTTCGAAAGGGAAGGGAAAAAATCTGCAATAGATATAGCAGAATAACTGCACAAGCCGCAGATACTTCCATATGGCAGCAAGCAGTTAAAATGCAGAATATGATTGACCAAGAGCTGATGATATTCAACATGAAAGCGATGTATATTTTCAGTTCCAAAGGGAATTTATCATAGACAATGAGGTTTCATTGGCCGGCAGCGTCGAATAGGACTTGGATGCAACTAGAAGGTTTGTCAGTACGAAAGAACTTGAAAGACAAGAACTTACAGATAATTTCCACCCTCTCGCGTCGGATTGGCGCATTGGACGCGACTAGGAAGGACTTATGAGTACGAAACGTAAAGAAAACGAAGAAAAAACTTAACAGTGTCATACGTACTTGCTTGGGGGCCCGCGAAATGTTGAATTAAATTATACACAGCCTTGAGACGCGTCAAATGCGACGTGGGGTTGTCTAGCAGGATCATGTTAGCAAGTGGATGGATGAGAATAGAAAGGACTTGCATACGCGTGCTTCAGAGCTCCGAAATCAACTTGAAGTTGTACACCGCGGCGCTGCGTGCCACCGACGCATCGGGAAGCGTAAGGGTACTGGGCACGACGTCCGAGAGGCTCGGAGCATCGAGCTAGACAAGGTAATGAAGCTATGATGAAAGACTTACCACAAGTGCGAGAGCTAGTTCCCCGGACGACGAAAAAGAAATGTGCAGGGGGCGCTGTGCGCTACGGAGGTGTTGCGCAACACAGGAGGTACGTGGCTGAAGAAGAGCTGTGAGTAGAGGATGCGAATGTAATCGAGAAGACTTACGCTGAGATCCCCGGACATTCAAATCTCGAGAATTTCGGGGCGGCGCTGCGCGCCGCAGGCGTCGTATACGACGTTGGTGGGGGTCCAGCAAATTTGCGGGGTATGTAGGGCTACAATGTGAACAATTAAAGGTATATGAGAAAAGAATATAAGAAATGCACCTGGTCTCCGGATGCGCAAGCAGCGGTGCTACGCGCCACGGACGTGTTCTACGCATTCATAAGAAGCTCAAGGGAATTGTCGGATGCCTAGGTTAGACTCTGAGCAAAGGTATCGATGATAATAGCCCAAGTGCGGTGGCCTTGCTCCTCGGACATTGAAATCTTGATTTAAATTTTCTAGGTCGGCGCGTAGCACCGCGAGCACGTTCTATGTGTTAATGAGACGGCCAAAGGAGTTCGTGAGTGTGTAGGATAGAATGTGAGTAAAGGTATTTAAGTTAACGGACAAGACTTACCTCGTGCGTCAGCTTTGCTCCTTGGCCTTCGAAATCTCGATTCAAAAATTCTGGGGCGGCGCTACGCGCCGCAGGCGTGTTTGACCCGTTCATGGAAATCCCAAAAGCAGTGCGTAAGTTGAGGCAGAATCCAAAGTGAAATTTGAGGCGTGTCTTGAAGCCGAAAATTGAAGGCTTGAGGTAAAGTAATAGACCAACACGGTGTTTGAGGCAAGCCTTGAGCAGGAGGAGCTGGAGGAGTTAAAAGCTTTTGCTCAGCGGCAGGAGCTGCCATAGTCGCGAGGCTTCATTAGAACAACAACTCGGGCTCGGAGGACTTGAGCGATGTGCTGACGGAGTTATAGCCTGAGCGTGGGGAGAGGCCCGAGGTCGGGGCTTGAGGACAATCTCTACACACAAAGACTTAGATGTTGCAGAAAGGAGTTGGAATCACAGTGAGGAAGGAGACGCTTTTCATATCACGAACTTTTTAGAATCTTTACGAAGCCAGACTGACGCTCTGCGACAAGCCGACACCTTGAACGTCCAGCCAATCACAAAGCAGAATTTGTGCTTACGCAAAAACTGCTAACAAAAAATATAGTTTACTGTGAGTGGCGCAAAATCAGGGAAACCCATACCTAACGGTAGTGGGCATTAGGGTCTCGCAGCATATATAGAGGGGAGAATGCAAGCTCGACGGGGGTACTGCCAGAGAAGGACCCCGGCCAGAGAACGGTCGTCGGTGAGCGAGCCGATGAGGAGCTGAGCGCAAATTGTTCGCGACCGAGCACAGAGGATGACGCAGACCTGACTCAGTGTCCACTGTATAATTCGGCCTTGCAGAGTTGATGATGGTTGGGGAAAGAACGCGGTCACGTTTTTTCCGTCATTCGTGTACTAAATCAGGTGTAATATTAATAGGGTGTAATCCGACCATGCAAGCCAGCCTGAGTGGAAGGCAAGTTAGATTAGATTAGATACCACGTGTGAATTGATTGACAGCGGCACACTGGCAGCCGCCTTTCATCACTTTGTTTCCGTCTAATCCAGCGCGTTTCTACCAAGCCTAGCTTGCTTTTCTCCAACCCACCACAGCCCTGTATTTGGCGCTAACGCGCGGGTTGCTCGGGGTCCGTCTCCTCACACGGGCCCTCGGTAGCCTTCGCGTACGGGCTTCGCCGTCTTTATTATACAATCTCACCCGTCTGTCGATGTTGAACGTCGGTGCTCCGTCACCTCGTCACCCGGATGTTTGTGGAAATTTTGCAGGCTGATTATTACGCCAAAATTCGACGCACCCATACAAAAAAGCTCAATTCGTCCTGGACCCTTGCGTCACGCGTGTATCCCGCGTCAAGCCAGAGCGGCGATTCGGGCTGTGCAGATCTGACAGCATCCGAGGATGATAGCCGAAAAGCGTATATGAACACGTCAAGAGAACACGTCCACCAGCACCGCGCGCGAGTGGACCTCCGCAAAAGATGCCCGTGTCATTTTCCGTCGCAAACCACTCCGCCAATCCAGTCTCCCTCAACGGACAGCAGCGCGCCGGCGTAACCGCCGCGGAAATTCTCTCCCAGTCCTCCGAGAGCTCATACGCAAAAGCAGCTGAGGTTCTGCAGTCATCCCTCGTCCCTGAGGGCGCTTCCACGTCAGTCTGGGTCCTCGCAAACCCACTCCGATAATCTGTTCATTTGCTCATAGGGTACCGACGGACGCGGGAGGAAGTCGCCGCGACTTGTCTGGAAAGATATCCAACTTGATCCCACAGAAAAATGGGTTCATCGATACCATTTACCTCGCCTATGCTCAGCGGCGCCCCGATGACATCTGGATGATGATCCTCCTCCAGTTCAACTACTTTGTCAACGCCAACTCTGAGTCCCTGCGCGCCGCCTTCGTAGCCCACGCGGACAAGCTCGAGCTCATTGTGGGGAGCTCGAGCCTCGACTTCGGGCCGATGGCCGTTCGGATGACACAAGAGATAGAGAAGAACGTCGTGGACCCCTCCCTCCGCGCTTGGGTGCTCCCAACCTTCTCCACCACGACCGCCATCGACACGACCGTCTTCGCCGTGATCATGATGGCCACGCTCAAGACTTATTTCTCCTATACCTTCATGTTTATTTGCGGCATTCCGCGCGTCACGCTCGAGGGGGAAAAATCCGACTGGGTTCGCATCCTCGAGCGCCTGGAGAAGCTGAAAGAATACGGAATACATATGATTGCGTGGTACCACTTGCTGTACCCCGTCATATCGCGCCTTGTCGCCGCATTTGACGCGCCGGACAGCCCTGAAAACGTCGACTTCTGGCAGCGTGTCGCGAGGCACGACCCAGGCGGCGGCTGCGGACTGATCCACGACTTCTACTCCGGGTGGATCACCGCGTTCTATGTCTTCTCCAAGGAGGGCAGGTGGATTGGGGATCCGCTGAATATGGTGGGTGCCTATTTCGCCTACAATGCACATCCTTCGTCCATCAATATTATTATTAACGCATGTGTGCTCATAGACCCGCCTCCCCACCCGCCGGCATCGACCCTGCGTCACTCAGCGCAAAAGACTTCTGGGCCACTTACGCGTTGCCCTCCCCCGCCTTCAAATCGTTTCCCAAGAGCTGGAAGCCGACGAGAGCCCCCGTTTACAAACTCAAGCTGGACGACACGACGTACCACTTTGTCGACAGCCGCGAGGTGCCGCCCGGCACGGCGGAAGTGGACGTTAAGGTTCTTTAGGCTCTATTATCCTAATGCATTGATCATAACTCGCACACCCAGGTCATCGATCGCCTCAAGGTGGAGTACAATTGTACGATGACAGCAGGGCTGGTCGGCACGCAGGTGACGTCGAGCGGGGACGCGGGGCTATCTAGTACTGGCAAAGACGACACGGTGCGCCCCATGCCGGGGTGGTGGATGTTCGTGAAAAAGCCTGAAACGGGTGACGGGCAGCAAGTAACGCATGGTGATTGGCCGTTGTATGGCCACGAGATGTATGAGGAGCTCTAATTGGTATTAGCCTTGGCACGAAATCGGAGACAATACAAGTAAGTTTGATCGTTTGGAGTGTATTTAACAAGTTTAAAGTATTGAACTACGCAGTAGAACAGTTCGGACCCACAGTATTTATTTTCACTTTGGAATCGAGCCTAACCAAAGCTAGTGGGTCTCCACGACGTCCCTATCGAGCGGTGCGATCCGCTCCTCAAATCTGGCAAAAAACGCTGCAAACTGCATCTCGTCGTCTAAAATCTCTTGACTCAACTTCCTCACCAAAACATCGACGTCCCCTTCCCTGCGTAATCTGAATAACGTCGCCGCCCGCTGGACCCGCCGGCGGCGTGATCGACGCTCGGTATTTCCAACTCTCAAATGCTCACGCCGTAATTTTCGCAGTTGTCGAATTGTCGAATCGGAATTTTGAGTCACGCGTCACCCCCTGTCGATTTGATTGCAATATTAATACGACTCCCGAAGGATACGATGCCGAGTTGATGCCGAGGAGTCTCGACCCGTGAAATACGGCACGTGACCGGAGACCACAACGCGTGTGACGTTTAACAAGCGATCGGACATATGTTAAAAGCGTCTGTCTATGAGAGACTACGTTAACGGCTCTATGATGGCACCTGGTCTCCCTCAAATTGCTGTCAAATACGGTATCACAAACCCAACGGTGGTCGCTCTGATACTGAGCATATTCCTGGTCACATTTGCGTTCGCGGTAGGTCTTATATCTGAATGGCACAGCGAGTCTCATCCCCATAAGCCTCTTGTTAGTGCGCCTCTGTCTGAAATTTACGGCCGATTAAGGGTTCGTTCCACTTGCACCACAGACTTACCCTGCTCTCAGCAATTTTGGCTAGGTTTACCACATCAGCAACATATTTTCCGCCGCGTTCAATTTTGGGTGTGCATTTTCACCAAGCACCGGATCCCTTCTTGCTTTCCGAGCTCTGGGTAAGGGCTAACTTCTCATAGGAAGAAGCAGGCTGATTGGATCCCAGCTGGAATTTCTGGGAGCACACCCGTTGCAATAGGCGACGGCAGCGTGGCAGACATGTTCGCACCTAAAGACCGTGCTGCCGCGATGGCTTTCTACACCATGGGCCCCTTAATTGGCCCGGCCATTGGGCCGGTAATAGGCGGCTTCGTCACCCAAAGGGTTGGCGTTAGATACGTCTTCGTTGTCATTGCAGGTAAATACCTGCGATTCCCTCCCCAAAAAACGCGTTGAAATTTATTTAATTTCCAGGCTTGAATTGCGTGTCCTCGCTTATCGCCTTACCATTCCTCAGCGAAACACACGCACTAGTCATTCGCCTCAAGCGAGACTAACGGAACCCTGACTAGGAGAAAGCCAAAATCATAGATAACAGAATCTCCGAAGGCTATACCACAGCGCAATATTTCAAAATCAACTTGACGAGGCCATTATACATGCTCACAAGAAGCTCGATCTGTCTTCTACTGAGTCTCTACATGGCGTTGTACGTGCTGTGTTCATGTATATATCCATGGGCTGAGTTTTTTCAGTATCTTTGGCATCTACTATCTGATGTTTTCGACCTTTTCCAGTGAGACAACGCCGCGGTTACTCTTACCACCTGTTTTATTCTGATGCGCCTTATAGTCATATTCCATCGTACATACGGGTTCTCTTCTGAATCGGGCGGGTGGGTCAATCTATTCGTCTGGGTCGAATCGTGTTCATGTTAACGGTTGTCTAAGCTTGGTTTTTCTTGGACCCGGCATAGGCAGTCTTTTAGCCCTTGTAGTCGGCAGTAAAGCTTCAGAGGTAATCTACCGTAAGGTGATTATTTTTATGTTTATATCCATACCGCCCTATTCCGACTCATCCTCGTATAGTTATCAGAAAGAAACGGAGGCGCTGGGACTCCCGAGATGCGGATGCCCTCGATGATTTTTGCGGCTTTGTTCGCCTTCGTTGTGGAATTTGGGAAACAGCTAACTCCGATTTCCCTTCAGCTGGTATGGATGGTCTGCTGACCAAGGTATCCATTGGATCATGCCAATTATTGGCGCAGGTATATTCGGATTCGGTAAGCTGCCAATCGGACGTCGTCATCCCCAGGAATGATGTCCTCCTTGTTCGTCGACCATCTCTTTCGGATCCTTGTAAGTATTTTGAAATTTACCACAAACTCCACAGCTTGCCCATCTCACTTTACCTCGTCGACATTTTCTCGTATGCTACTAGCGCAATGTCTGCGAGTGCGGTGCGTCCATATGAGCTTACAACATTTGAACCACCTTTTAACCAATTGAGATCCACCCAAACTATTAATTCAGGTCTTGCGATCTCTCTTTGGATTTGCCTTCCCCCTGTTTGCCCAGGATATGTTCAACACTCTAGGTCTCGGACCCGGCAACATGCTCCTGTCCGGTTGGTTCATACGCACTTCTTTTTTGAGGTTACTAACGTGGCCGTCAACCTAGGAATTGCACTCATCCTGGGAGTTCCCTTTCCTATTTTCATCTACTATAAGGGTGCAGCCATTCGTGCACGCAGCGATATGAGTCGTTGAGGAGGAATCATAATGTTAATATTCATGCATAATTTTTGAATTACTGGGCGGCAGCTACTGTTATTTTCGGCGAGTTATATCGCCTATACGCTTGCATGACATTGCCTGAAACGTCGAGCTTTCCCTGTTCATTACTTACCGCTGGCGCTGGTCGTCTTTGTCGACAAAAATATCATACCTTTTCTCAGCGTTGATTTAAGCGCGTTTGCAAGTTTTCCAACTCGTCACCAGCCTGTATACGCGTACCGACATCCGTGGCAAGTACGTCGGCGTATGCACGAGCACGGTTGACTTACTTTGGACTCGCCGCGTTTGTCGACTCGGACTCGTCAATAAAAATATCTACTACATATTTCCGACTCCCAAACAGACGAATATGCCACAGTTGTTCAGTACCTAGATTTATTACTATCTCACCTTAAGGAGAAAGCAAGTAGTTCAAATGTAAAATCGTTCTATGATACACTACCCATGTACGGACTCTCTCCTACCTACCAATTTTTATTCGTCTACTTCCTCCCACATCTCCTCGGGAAGATGTTTAGCCACCATGAGAGCAAATATGGACAGCGCAAAAAGGATGGCGTAAACTCCATACCCTCCCAAGATATTATGCTGAACTGAGAGCGAAAACAAGGACGTGGACATTGCGGGTCCAATGGCCCTGGACAATGCAACTGTGGTTTGTGACAAACCATTGACGGATCCTCGGCTGCTTTTCGGAGCAGATGCAGTTACAAACATGAAAATGGCACCTTTGAACATTGTAAATATTAATGGAGGCCAATTGCCGTGATGCAACACACCAAATGAGGTGTCCATCAAGGCGTCCAGCGCAAGAACACATCCCACCAGAATCCAGACAATGATAGAGAGTCCCCCTCGTTGAGCAAGGATACTGATGAGGGGCAAGAGTGCAAAATGGGGAGGCAGGTTGCCAGGCCGTTCATAAAAACGCGTCGTTCGCCTAACCGTCGAATAAGTTTTGCGAAGAAAAATACTTGAAGTAGCCCCGTAGCAGCGCCATATAGGGCCAAAATCATCCCGATTTTGGATGGGGGTAAACCGAGACCCCCGATGTCAATCGGCATGGCGAAGAAGAGCGGTAAAAGCGCGCCAAGTGTGGTGTTTAAAAAGGCAAGTGTAACATAGTTCGAGACAGAGATGATCACTGGAAAACCCAACAGTTGTCGGAGTGGCAGGGGACCATTGCGCGAGGGCGGCGGAGAATACGGGCTACCAGAAGTAGATAAATCGTTATTTTCGAGGCAAGGATGCTGTCGTCCGCTTCTCCGCGGAACGGTCTGTTGGGATCATCATCCATTCTGAGTGAATAGGATACGTCGAGAAACATACCTCTTTGAAAAAGAATAATACAACGAACCATGACATGAACACGAAACTACCTGTTGCAGCACAGGGAAGAAAGTAGGGAAACTCCTTCCAAAATACGGCAGAGAATAATCTCGGGAAACGCTCATGGGGCCGTGAAAGGTGGCCACCAAGCAAAGCACCGAAGGTGGCCTAGAATTCCTTCAGTGGATGAGAACTTCTTGCAATGACTACGCACCCCGATGGCCCATGTAACTGGGGAAGAAGTTATCATGCGGTAATATTTATCGCAACTCGAAGACAGAGTAACAGATATGACTAACTCGGAAGAAAAGCGGATGCTTGGGCTCGGTTTGAACGATCCGTCAAGTCGCCCACCGCACTTTTCATTACCCCTGTGCTGCAAGTCAATGACAAGTATTATCGTTGAGAATATACTGGCCAACGTTTCCGTTGAGAACTCCAGTAAGGCAGCGGCTATTTATCGCACATCTGAACCTGAAGAATAGAGCTAATCAGGAACCGCCCACCTTAAAACCAGCGCCCAGAAAGTACGGGACAAGCCAAAGCAGATCATAGACAAAGTGGTCCCAAATAAACCGATCAAAATGATAGGTTTCCGACCGACATAGTCAGAGGCTCTGCTCCATTGAAAGACCGTGAGCGCCTGAGTCACGAAGAATAGAGATTCCTGCGTAAAACATCTCCTTAGGTCCCATCCGAAAGGAAGATGTACCAACTCAACGATCTGCAGATGATTACACGGCCTGGTTCAAGACGTAGGACTGTTTGCTCACCAACCCACTGCAGTTCCGACAAGACGTTATATATCATCAAGATTTCTTCTAATTAAGACTCACGCATAGTACCCAACCTTTCGCTTGTCGCCACCAGTGATATCCAGCTCACTGATTAACTACGATAAGAACACACGGACTCAGAGTCGCGATTGAACAGACATAAGTACCAGGATTCGCGTACCTGATTGATATAGGGATATATCGATTGACTCGCTAATGGGCCACAGATCTGGACAATCATGATGATGGACAGTTGAAGTTTGGGAAGCGGTGTAGGAGCCTGTTGTTTCGGCCTGGAGAGTAAAGGGATCTCTTCGTTAGGATCGTTCATAGTGATGTACTATAGCCAGAGGGGAAGAGGTGAATGGCACGAGGCTTCGGTCCGGCGAACCCGTGGAATGTGTTCGACGGTGCACGGACCAACATACGTTAAACCGTGGGAATTAGAGGACTTATCTGGAAAATCGAGATATTGATCACGATGGAATATAATGTTCAAAATCAAGCTGAATCATCGCTGAGGAAGTAGTACATGAGGTTATTAGTGATTGTAGCTTTCGAGAATCCCACACCAACTATCCAAAAATATTCTGCAACTTCAATCATCCACTTCTTCCCACATTTCGGCTGGGAGATGCCCTGCCAATACGAGGGCGAATGCAGATATCACGATGAAGACCGCGTAAACTGCGTAACCTCCTAGTATATTGTGCTGCACAGAGAGTGAGAACAACGATGTGGATAGCGCTGGCCCAATGGCCCTTGCCACCGAAACCGATGTTTGCGCGAGACCATTGGCCGTTCCTCGACTGTTTGTGGGGGCTGACGAAGTTACAAACATGAAAATAGCGCCTGGAGTGGAGTCTACTTAGCACTTGGCTGGGTTTGAATCTGGAAGAGAGGCGCACCGAAGGAAGACTCCATGAGAGTCGCGAGTTCCACGACACATCCGATCAGGATCCAGACGAATACTGATAGCCCCCATCTCTGGGCAACGAAGCTTATAACGGGGAAGAGAGCAAATATAGGAAGACAAGTGGAAAGTCCATTGATAAAAACCCGCCGCTCGCCAAAGCGGCGAACAAGCTTCGCAAAGAAAAATATTTGGAGCAGGCCTGTAGCAGTGCCGTATGCGGCCAAGATTAGGCCGATTGTAGCAGGAGGCAAGCCAAGGCCTCCTATTTCAATTGGCATGGCTAAGAAGAGGGGAAGGAGAGCGCCCAAGGTGGTGTTCAAAAATGCCAGGGTGACATAATTGGAGACGGATATAATCACTGGGAAAATGAGCAGTTCACGGAGGGGACGTGGGCCATCGGGGCGGCGCCGTGTCGGGGAAGAACTACTTGAAGCGTACGAGTCGCCTTCGGACAATGGTTGAGTTTTTCTGGTTCTCCGTGGAACAGTCTATTGACATGGGATCAGCTCGGCAAGTTGACATGACAGCCTAGATAGATACCTCTTTGAACAGAGCTAAAGCAACGAAACATGATATAAAGGCAAAGCTTCCGGTAGCAACGCAGGGGAGAAAGTAGGGATAGTCCCTCCAGAACGTTCCAGTAAATAGAGGCCAGTGCCGGTCGTACGGCCGGGCCAGCTGCCCTCCAATTAGAGGTCCTAGGGATGCCTAGGCCTGGGTCAGCGGATCATGACACACTAACGAGGGTTCCTCACCCCCGTGGCCCAAACAACTGGGCGATAAGGTTAGCGTGGGTTCAAGTTCACAAATCCGACACCGAAGCGGAGAGAGTGACTCACCAGGGAGATAAGCAAAAGCTTGAGCACGGTTTGAGCGATCCGTCAAGTCTCCCAACGCACTCTTCATTACACCTAGATCAAGTCGGCAATAAGTGGAAATGCTCATGTGAATTCTACGGACCGATATTTCCGTTTAGCAGCCCAGTAAGACATCGACTGGCAAGCGGTGAGGGTAAAGAAAAGAAGGGACGAAATGCGCACCTGATAACTAGAGCCCAGAAAGTACGAGAAAGACCAAAGCAAATCATCGACAGGGCCGTCCCAAATAAGCCTATAAGGAGTATAGGTTTGCGGCCGATGTGGTCAGAGGCTCTGCTCCATTGCAGAACGGTCATCGCTTCTGTTACGAAGAATAAAGACTCCTGGATGCGATCTTCATTAACTGCCGTGCATAACAACAAATGCGGCAACTCAACAATCTAAGGGATTCGAAGGTCAGTGAACATTTTCTACAGGTGTGATAGTTTCACTCACCAAGCCCCTTGGGTCCAGATACGTTCAGGTTCAGGACACAAGATGTTTCACTCAAAAGGCTCACGCATAGTAGCCGACCTTTCGCTCGTCGCCGCCAGTGATATCGAGCTCGCTTACAAGCTGAAAATTAAATAAGCTCCCAAGTACGCGTCGAGAGTCCATATTAGCACACCCGGTTAATATAAGGATAAATGGAGTGACTGGCTAAAGGCTCGCAGATCTGAATTAGCATTAAAACAGTAAGTTGGAGCTTTGGCAGCGGTGTAGGAGCATTTTGCTTCGATTTGGGGAGCAGAGTCGTGTCTTCAGTGATGTCGGTCATCGTTGTGATTGAAGCGGAGAGGAAGAGGTGGCAGATTCGTGCGCATTTATGGCATCCGAAGTGATGAGTGTCGGCAGAACGCCGTCGGATCCCATCCCTTCAACGATCTCGCCGGCGGAGCCAAGCGCTTCTCGCAAAAGTGACTCAAGGTCCACTGTTAATGGCATCCGGGCCGTAAACTCCGAAGGAAAGCACGTGCAACCGCACGGACCAAGAAATAAGAGATGATCAAGCCCGTTACCGCCGCTGCCCGTGCACCGAAAATCATGACAAAATCACGACAAAAGAGAGAGAGAAAGACTAAGCATTCATGTCCCCATCACCACCTGCCTCATTGTCTGCACCTCCGGCCACCCGGTGAATCCAGCGGCTGCTGGCAATCCCTTCCAAATTTCCTCCCGACCTTCTTCAATCAGTTTTTCGAATCCATCGAGGCATTTGCCGCAGCGCGTGTCCCTAAATTTAGTTTTCGCTTCCTCAGTCCAATAGCGCAGCGGGTCCATAGTGCCGTCGCGTGCAATGAAGGCGAGGAATTGTCCGGCAGAAGACATGCTGTTGTAAGGACACCCCTCGCGCCAGTCACAACCATGGACTTCATCGAATTTGAACCAATTAACCAAACGGAGGCGGTCCAGGCGCCCGCCATGCGTGGCGAGAATCTGCCGTCGGGTGGAAAGAGGAAGGTCATCCCACGCCGCACCAGCTGCCAAGATGTCGCGGATAGGATAGCACGAGATCTCGTAGTACAAAGAGGGGAGGAGCCAGCGAGCGTCAACCACCAATGCCGCCGCAAGTACCACGCAATGGTCTGCAAGCAGCCCGCCGGGATGCAATTGATGCGGGACATCGGGGAGTTGGGGGAGGGAGGTGGGATATAGGGCATCTAAGTGGAGGAGAGCACATCGAAAGAGCTCTTGCGCATCGTATTTGTTGCTCACGCGCAAAATGTCGAGCACGACGGGGAGGTCTGTCAGTCATGGCGGGGGCCGGAAAAAACTGCAAACATAAATGCGTCAGAGACATCAGCTGATAGTTGCGAGGACTAATCAAGACGCACGTGGCATCGAAGATCGCCTTGAGCAACAACGTCGCACCGGCAGCACTGTCGAACAGGTGCACCACAGGCAGTCCATCCATCATTTCGTTGTCGGTGGCATCCCCGACAGGCGGTGAAAATGGAAGCATGTCGGCGAAAACCGTGGAGTTTGCGGCCAGAGCCTTTGAGTATATGCGGAAGGAGAAATTTTCTGCCCGGATGATGAGGTCTCCGTCGGATAACCACAAATCCTTGTCGCGTTGCATTGCAAATCAGTGGGGGAAGGAAGGAGGAAGCTTGCTAAAGACTGTATGCGGAGGTGCCTTACAGCCGTGTTAAATGGATCGTTCTCGAACTGGAAATTTGAAGGTTGAAGATGGTCGAGGAGAGTAGAAGAATGGGACTGACGAACTCGCCTGATGCCATCATTTGACGTAATCCTATTTTCAGGTCTTTTCTTCAAGCTTGGCACCGAGTTTCATCCTGGTTTCATCCCAAGATATCGATCCATCTTGGATCCATCCCTCAAGATATCTTCCTGGGCCATTCTAACAGGTCTAGTTCTCCATTTAGTTTGTTCGTTGATCTAACTTGTACTTGTAGAACCGGATCGTATGACTGCAGAGGGGGCACCGGAGCCTGAGCTTGAAATTATCGATCTGACTGGCGAACTGAGCGAGGATGAAGATGAAGCCGATGGCCGGGGAAATGGCCCTGAGAGTTCAGATGGAAACGAGTCGGAAAATGCGTCTCGTGCACAGTTGCACGCCGCAATTTACGCGGTCCCGGAGGCCCGTTTGCGCCACGTATTGACTCAACTTGTCGACACTGTCCCCGCCGTAGAGCGCGCCCTCAGCAAAGAGCTAGTTACGGTTAACAGAACCACACGGGTCGTTATTCCACGATGGGAGAAGTGCGGTAACTGTGGTGAGACGTTCGACGTGAATGAAGCAGCGGACGAGCCATGTACATTTCATCCAGGTGGGCCCACTCACGCCTGAATAGTTCGGAAATCGAAGTAATTCTTGACAGGGAACCTCGAGGTGAACGAAGACGCTTTTGCGGACTGGGATGAGCGCTGCCACGGGCCCATGGATTCATTGGAAACCCGCGAAGAGTACCCAGAGAATTTTTCTTGGAGCTGCTGCGAGGGAGATGGACTCACGGACGGGTGTGAGGAAGGAAGGCACAAGGTGGCCGTGTCTAAGAAACGAAGGCTCTAATCGCCAACTAATGGTAAGTATTTGAATAATTGTCCTGCTCGCCAACTTCGTTTTACTCATGATCTCGTATTAGGTTGCTGGCGGTTCATACTAGGGACTAAGATAAATTTGTGCGATCCATTCAATCTAGTAGCATTTATTCCCCGCCTGAAATGAAGCCTTGAGACCGAGTGGCGGGTGGCAATGCGCCATAGCCGTTTCTTTGATCTATTTATACGCTCACCTCTGCTTGCCTCAGCCACTTCTTCCCCAACATCTTTGTACGCCCCACACTTCCCATTCCCACGTCCTGCACTTCGAACCTTCGAACTTTTGGCTCAACTATCGTCGCGCCACTCGCACTCTTCTTCGTCTTCCTCGGGCAGCGGACATACACCGCCCTCATCCTTCGAATCCGATATAGACGAGAAAAAGGACCGGTGGGCAGCCCCTCCCTGCGTGGGTCGATCGTCTTCCCGAATCCCGGTTCCCCGACAACCCATCTCCTCTCGCCGCCGATATGCCGTGCTGGTTGTTTGATCTATGCATTGTACATGCGTTCTGCCAGTCCCCGTCACATTCCCTGAGGGGCCGACGATGTCGGATGATATCGCAGAGATTAGAAAGGGTGTACTCACCGCCTGCCAACAACACCACTCGAAGATTACGAAGGAGTTTGCACCTCGAGATGCGGTGTTCCTTTTCGACATTATCGAACGGTTGGCGAAAGTTTTTGCCACTTGCGACGCGCTGAGGCCTGCCGAGGATTTTATGCATTGGAATCAATGGAATGAATTACCGTTCTCTCCATACTTGATGTTTGATGTCCGGGCACCCTGGGGACTCTCTGATTTTGTGTCTCCAATTCTTTCAAGTTTGTTTTTCTTGTGATTGGAGTATGGGATCTGGCGGAGAGTAGCTCAGGTAATCAAAGGACGGATGACTGATAGTATCCGTAGCATACATATTTGACGCGATGTATGTAGTACGGGCCCCGGTTGTTCCTTAATGGGACCGCGCCGGTAATACTACCTACCTACCTACCGACCTCTTCACGAGACTCGCGTCGGCCAATCCGACCATGGCGCGCGAGCTCGAGCCCCATACCCCTTCGCGCAGGCGATGGTCGTTACATTTACACACTAGCCAAACGCGCCACCGCCACCGCCAGCGGACCGCACCGGTCCCAGGGTTTCAGCACAGACCATGACTCCCGCGGATGCCCGCTGCTCTTTCCACCCTGGTGTGTATACGTCGCGTGTTGGTTCTGACTAGATCTTGAATGTGTTTCATAGACCAGCTGGAGGAGGTCTTCGAGTTCCTCTTGCGCACGCCAGAAGGAAGACCGCTCGAGATCCGGCGCAAGATCGCCTTGTGGACATGCTGTAAGGAAGATCGGGTGCCTGCTCACGCCGACGCACGTCTGGCGGTAAGAATGAACGCTTCATTCACGCCTGTAATATATGTGTGTGGGTTCTCCGCAACTCGAGCCGAGATTAACATGCTCTTGATAGTGATTTCATATATAGTAAAATATATTATATCATTCGATTACGCCGAGCATAGTGAACCAGAAGTTGCTGTACCACGATCCAGCAGTCGTTCTTGTCAATCACAAGGAAGGCGAATCAGCCCCGGGCCTCTGCCTAGCATCTTACCCTTCACGGTAATGATTCAAACGGCGGAAACTTTTCTTTCGCGTGAAAGAAAAGTTCATGAGCGACTCCGCCTTGCGATCCAAAAGGATAGTATAAGAAAAGCTGAGAGAAGTATGGACATTTGCAATGCGCACGTAAATCTAAGACTCGTCCTTCATTTCAGAACGCAGCCGCTTGGGAAGGAGGAATGTGCAGTACAAGGCACATAAAGATATACCGATCAAAACCAAGTAGACCATGTAGCCTCCCGCAATATGGTGCTGAGCCGACAGCGAGAACAGGGAGGATGCAAATGAGGGTGCGACGCTCCGTAAACTAGTCGCAATCATTTGCGACAAGCCGTTCACGCTGCCTACACTGTTCTTAGTTGGCGCAGAGTCCATGACGAACATCATGGTGCTCGCTGTGGGAACATAAATCGAACGGCAGCGCTGTGATAAGACGATGACCTACCGAAGGCTAAGTACAGCACGAAAGTGCAACTGAGCTGACAGGCGACAACGACGAGCACAGCTGCATCGACTCCTCCCGCCCGCTTGGCGAGAAAATTCAGCAGTGGGTAGGCGAAGAATGCGACAACGAGAGCGCAAAATGCTGCGTGGAAGATCCGGCGTGGGCCAAACCGTCGGATAATCCGCCCCCCCAGAAAGATTTGCACAAAGGCATTACTGAGACCGCAGAGGCCCATTATACGGCCAATATCGTAGGGTCTAAGTGCATCAGAACTCGAAAGGCGACGAGGTGCGAAGTTCGCTTACTTGAGTCCAAGGCCACCCAGACTTATGGGAGTCGCATACATGAGGGGGAGAAGTGCTTCGTAGCACATGTCGCAAAAGGAGAGCAGGCCGTGATTTAACAAGGCGATGAGGACCGGACGTGTCAGGAGGTCTCGTAAAGGAGGCACTGGGGCCTGTATCTCGGGCGGAGGAGCCCCAATCTGTGCAGGAAGCAGGGGATCTGTTTCCCTTGCAGGATTCCTTTTTTTATGTTCACGCTCGACGGCCGATGGCAAGGTCTAGGAAGCAATGAGGAAGGTGTATTCCAAAGCGAGGCGAAAATTCGTACGTACCTCTCTTAATCCCAGGAAAGCAAAGCAAAACGAGAGGAGCGCAATACAAGCTGCCACCGAGCAAGGTAGCAAATATGGATGGTCTCTCAGAATCGCCACTTTTCCGAGCGTGTCCGGCCATTTCACTGCTGCATTAGCCAGAACGCCACCCATGAACGGACTAGATAATATAAATTGCGTGCTGAGTCCCTGGGAGAAAACCAAACCTCATAGTTGCACCAATGCTCCACATCAAAGGGATAAATGAAAAGACGTCGCCAACATTTGTAGGATCCGAAATCTGCCATTCGGCTCAGCAAAGCCACCTACAAAAATGAGTTACTTACCTCGTTCATGACGGTTTTGGATACGCCTGGCCCTCTACAGTTCAGTCACTGTGAATTATGCGCGATGTGAAAACTACCAATATTTCCATTGAATCCTCCTTGAGCGCAACGGAATAACAAGAGGAACCAGAAGGATTTTGACAGGCCAAATCCAAGCATGGAAAGACCCAGCCCAAGCGGTCCTAGCAATAGCACTGGTCGTCTCCCGTAGACATCTGAAAGACGCCCAAACGGAAAGACAGTCAGACTTTCTGCCAGAAAAAAAGCGCTTTCCTGAATCGAATGTAAATATGTAAGAAAAAAGGCTTGAGATGAACACGCACTAAGAGTCCGGCATAGAAGCCTGTTTTTGTTTCATCTCCGCGTGTGATTCCCGTGTCTCGTACACACTGGACAACGAAGGGATAAATAACCAGAGCTATGGGAACGTTTGAAAGTACGTTCCGGTAACAGATAAGCTCACGGACCAGTTATGGGTTCCGCAAACTGGATAGATAGAAGAATAAAGAGCTGGAATTTGGGCAGAGGCGTACGCCTTTTTGGACGTGATTCCAATCCATCTCTAGCATCATCTTCACTGGAGCGAGACTCTAAACCGTCCATGGTACCTGAGTGATTCGGGAAAGATGTGGGGAGACCGTCGACGAGCGAACCTTCCAAGAGGAAGTGTAATGAGGTTCTGAAGAGAAAGACTCGGAGCTGGCCCTCGAACTTTGCCGCAACAATGTGTGAGTCACTGGTCGAAAAATTGCAGAATCGGACGAGAATCGGAAGCGACTAATCCCGGATACCTTATCATCTTGCTTCTTATCCGGCAATCAACTGACCGCGCCGAAAGCCGAATACCACAGCCATTGAAGTTCCCTGAAGTTCCCCGCACTTCTGTCGAGTGGGAGCGGGAAGGGGTATCCGCTTCTGATTCATCGACATTTGATGGCGCATCATCGTTGATGGCGCGTCAAATGTGTCAAATACAATGTGCTCACGCGCAAAAAAATAGAGGCGTCTCACACTAATTCAAATCAGGACTCTCGGCCATTGTAATTATTTTGTGCCTAGTTATTTTTTACAGATGCTCTCGTGTCTCTTCTATGCCTCCAGCTATGCATCCTTCCATACCATATTCGCTTGCCTGCTGACGGTTACTGGAATTGCCGTCGTTACTGAAATTTAGACACAGAAGACATGTTCAAACGGCGCGTGAACGACGCATGCCAAATCTGCTGCCCGAAAATATATTAAAGGAGCTCAGGCTGAAGGATAGTTCCAGGCACCAACCAATGCCTTGTTCATTCAACCGATCGTGATGGACGGACAAGGATACATTGTGGTACGGATTCAGTTGTGGACTCTGGAGCTAGGGGAATACTCCAATTAAAGCGCGAATCGACCGTCCTACCCTCAAGTGGTCTCGTATTTCACACAATCTCTTGTCCTCGGGGATGGTTGTCTTTCTGATCAGGATCCCCATCCTCTCTAGTCGTCTCTCCTAGACAGACTACAATGAGTCGCACCTCGCTTACATCTTCTCTTTTGTTTGATCGAGGATTTAGCATTCTTATTGTCGGTGAAGCATGATCGCGGACGCGTTGTGCTCAGGTCTCACCGAATACCTCTCCATAAAAGATGCATCTATTTTCACTTACTCTCTAGTTCCCTCACTCGAGCAATCCACCACCACACTCTCGTCTCTTCCTTGATACTCATCCTCCCAGCAATGGACTCTTTCACCGCCACCACTTCCAAGGTCGAGGATATCGTCCTCCCCCCGGTCAATGACGACAGCGGCTCCGGTTCCAGCGGCGGTTGCGTCGTCTGCAAGGAGGACACCTCGCTCCCCGCCGTCAACGAAGACGACGGCAGCGGGACCGGGGGCGGCTGCATTGTTGCTTGAAACACCATCGTATGTGTGCTTCTACAACCAGCTCTCAAGGTCTCGTCTAACAGTGTCAACTATTTTAGACCTGTATATTTGGTATATATCGGCATGTTTCGACGCGTTTAAATTTCCGCTTGGGACAGGGAAACATCGACATTCGCATTTACGCGCCCTTGGGCTGCGTGCAATTATTTATCCACTTCAACTTCATCGCTACCTACATTTTTGTTACTGTAATACACACATCAATGCAGTCTGATCAGCTGCTATCTCTTCGCATGAGCGCATTGAGGAGTCTTGAGCCTTTCGCAACTAAGTCGCACAACAGTTGCTTAGGGTCCTACCCTGTGCAACAAGAATAGCAAAGCGGAAGTTAGATGTGATGAGGGAGCATAAATATGACAAAACCGGTGTGGGTGGTTTGTAGAAATGAGAACCAGCGGAAACCACTTTTGTCTCGAGCTCGTTCATGACCATATTTTGAGGACTGTCACCAAGTAAGTTCCAAATACAGCTTTAGTAACCAAGAACGCACCCATTGCGATCGTGCATGAGTTAACGTTGCGGGCCCTAGGTCCTAAGGCGATGGCTGGGCAACGTTCAGTGAGTCGAGTACCGGAAAAAGAAGAACCTCCAAAAACTTACTCATAAACATATTGATTACAGCAATGAAAAAGGTGAGAAGTGATTTTTCGACAGTATGGAGTTACCACGAACGACCGAGGAAGGAAGAATGTCTAAAACTGGGATTGTCCGATGTTGGGGAATCCGAACACATCGAATCGAGGTGCCCCGAAGAATTAATGGAATCGGGGCAGATCTGAGCTCAAGCGTGGGCAGTTTTCCAACTCCAGTCCATTTTCAATCTCAGCGTAGCGCATCGGGTAGTTTGCTGGTAGTCAAAAATCCTCGGCTCGAAACATGGTTGGGGGAGACGGCATCCCCACGTTGGATAGGAAATACCATATTCCTGGTGGACGCCCAATCTGGACGCTAGCGAGTGTGTAGCCCTGCACCAGAGGAATGGCCGACTGTCCAGAAGGTGTTAGTCTCTCCTAGCCAGAAGCTTAGCTCGTACCTCGCTTGTCAAAAGAAGGTGTTGCGATTGATGCGGAGGCCGCGGCAATCATCTATTGGTGATCGGCGTGATCCCGATTTCGACATGCAAAAGTTAATGCATGACTCCAACGCTGCACAGGTACGTTCTCACCCCGTAACCCTGTGCTTTGACGAACTTCCGTACAGCACTCCTCTTCTGAGACCCCAATCATTGAAGAGATTGCCCATCTCCATGGTTCGAGCCAGTGGGACGCGTACTGGGACGTACCTGCGAGTTTTTGTCTAGACACCGGTCTTTCTAAGAGGCTGAGTCCTTCCCAACGTCTGCCCGTATCTTCATGATTAAATAGAAATTCTTACCCTTTTCCAGGCGATCTCGCTTCGGCACATCTGGCTAAAATCAAGAAATACTACACTGACATGGAGCGCGCGGGGTTCTTTCGCCACACTGCAGGTGATTTTCTTCGCCCGATTCCTGGTACTATAGCTTAGGTCCACTTCTCTTTTTCTGCCACAGTGATTTTGGCCTCTATTTTCAGCACGGATTATCCAGAACGCCCGCGATATCCCACGAGTGCGTTCGGTGCAGGATTCAGTGGTTTCGATCGCATAGATGAACGGGGCTGGGATCGTGCAGGCTATACGATAACCAAGGACCACTCGCAGGACGACTGGGAACTCCGCAGCAGCTATCAGATCGCGTACTTCATGGCTCTGGCGCGCATTTTCAAGGTTAGTAGCTACCTCCTACTTGCATACTTGCTAATATATTTATCGCACACTCAGATTCCCTGCCAGTCGCCTCATCGCATATGACCCCTGCTATTCCATCGTCGACGTCGTTCTCCTCGCCTCCCTTGGCATACGTGCGCTCATGTCCAAAGATCCCGATGTACGTGCTAGCCAGTCTGTTCAAGTCGGCGTGATAACGGATGAACCGACCCCCAGCGCAAAACACTCCAAAAATTCATCGTCCCCACGCTATTCTATGCCCCTGGTGCCGAGCAGGTCGTCTTCACCGACGCCATCCAGCGCGCAGACCCCATCCAGAACCTCGTCATTCTCGGCGGGGATGCGTCGTGGTGCGGCAAAAGAACCGAGGATTTCAGTTGAGCGTCATTTCTCTTGATGGAATTGTACTGATCACGAAGCCAGCGCGGAACTACCAGTGCATCCACATTCCTGGATATATCGCGCCGCAGAGCGGGGAGTCGACGTGTGGGGAGGACAATTGCGTACAGTGGATTCCGGCTTCCAGAGTAGACGCGTTCAACGCTGCACGGGGGCCGGCATCCGAGCCTGCTGTGCGCCTTGTATGCTTTTGTCTTCTCTTACTCCTTCGTGGCGCACTGATCAACCCACTCTATTTAGATGATGATGCCCGACGGGAGCCTTGAGCCAGATGATTAAAAGACATGGGGACATAAAATTGTGTAGCGAGCGCTGCGCCTGATGAATGAAAGTCTCCTCATTCGCATGCGTTCAGCTCATTCGAAGCGCAGTGCTCGTGGGCCAATTGGGTAAGCAGAAACGAATTGTCTCCGAAGCTCGCTGATGCGCGAATCCCATCCGTCCTGATCCTTTGTACCCTGGTCAAGGGATTCATTGATTCATCAGAGTGAAGGAAGAGAAACTAAGAGGAGGCGCTTCCGATTCCTGTTTTCCCAGTGATCCATCGACTTTGTCTATGTCACCGCTACTGGCGTTTCCGACAAGTGATCTTTAACTGAGACTTTCCTCTATTGGTTACCAATTCGGTACTAACCCATCGGCATTATCTCCAGTTTGCAAACATGTTGAGCCTTCCCCCACGTTCTCGGCCAAAAGGTCGTGGAAAGTGATGTGGTGGATTGATATTATTTTTTCGTATTGATCTCCGAGTCCGACTCGGAGTGGCGCTGCAACGATCTCGCACCGGGTAGCGAGGCGCATCTATACTTCAAGCTTCAAGTTTGGCTGCACCTCGCGAAGTACCTCTTGCCGTTCCGTATATTCTCGGTTTCTTCTACTTCCTCGCGCAAATTTAGCTCATTCTGCAACTTTCTGCAATCATCGAGGTCCGAATCGCCACAAAACAAACTCGGGGTGCTCCAAATAACAGCCATCCTCAATAGTCTCGCCCCACATCTAGCGCTCGTTTGACGCCCGTGTACTGCGGCTTGCTAAATTTTATCAGGTGATTCAATTCCACCGTGAAACAGAGGCTGTATCTTTCGGCTGTCTGCCCAGCTCCTCGTCTGTTGCATCACTCTCTGTTGCCTTATATGATGTCCTTCTGCGGGCTGTGCATGTTCTCTGTGGCGCGTTGAAGATCGAATTTCTTGGTCTTTCAACTTCAACTCTTGCCCCCAATTGGTACCACGAACCCATCGATGTGGATATATGGCCATCCTCTTGCCGAAATCATTTTGTTGGCACAGGGGTTGCACTTTCAACTTTTTAGGCCAAATAGTGATCTCAGTGCATATTTGCGCTCTTGCATCGATGTGGCTCCGAGGGCTTCTCTAGTCCCAAATTCCATGTACATCGGCACAAGTCTCATCCTATCTCTCATATCACACGTGGGAGGCCCGGTCCACAACATGAGGCTTGCCAACCTGTGAATCTCGCAGTCTCTGGGCGGGCACGCGACTGATAGGTATTCGCACAATCTCCGCCCCGTGATTGATTAATGCGGGCCCAGTAGTAGGCCCACGGCTTGTAGGTTTTTCCTATTTCCGTTTGCTTTCCGAGGGTCGCATTGACCCGTGTAGATTGAGCCAATAGGCGTTCGGACTGCGTTCGGACATACAAACATCAAAATCAAGCCACCATATCACGGACGGAACGTCATCAATTAGATTCAGTCTACGCAGGTACAGCATATTCGGTTTCTGGGTTAGTGCCCGGCGGCATATATAAGTAACCGACTTTGATTCTCTCCTCTGCTGCGATGTCCTCCTCCCCCTCCCATGATCAACAGGAAGCGCTTGCGTTGCTATTTCAGCTCATCGCCGATGCGCAGACGACAAACTACTTGGCTGGTAAGGTTTTCAATGTGTTCGAAACGATTTTATCGATGCGTATCACGTTGGTGTTCAGCGGCGGGTGTGACCCTTGTCCTGTATGTCTAAATATTTGTGAAAGTGGTATTTCACTAATTACAACAGGATTGAACATATTTCAAACTTCAAAGACGAGGTCTGCTTATTCTTACCGTTCGGGATGAGAATCCATCGACTCACGTGGTTGCAGGTGGAGCTGATTTGGACAACTCGCCTGGGTTTAGTAAACATTTTTTATGTGAGAGTCACATCCCCGCGTTAAATGCGTCCCTCGGTAAAGCAGTTCTCATCAATTTTAGTTCTGGGTACTGGATTTAGACTCTTTCTTGGCCTCAGCCTTACGCTAAATAGATCCGTTACTTTACCCTTCTGGCAGTCATGTACGTATTATATCTGCCAGCAAAGATGTACTGAATATGCTCCAGTGTCGACGTCAGCTGTATGTTTAGATTCAATTTCTACCGCCGTGCAGAATGTTGATCATAAGTGCCAAGTCATGTTCAAGGAAGCCCAGTCCGACCGTGTATGATGCTAGCATCGTTCCACGTTCAATTTTCACTCACGAATGTTATTTTAAAATGTAGGTGTACGTGCGAATTCGACTGGATGCAGCGTGATATCCTAATCGTCAGTGGCCACTAGCTGTCAAGCCTTTCTATTCGTAAGTTCTTCGGAACTGAATCTAGAGACCTAGTTGATTATATTTAGAGCGAAATGGTTACTTGTACAATTGTGGTTGTATCTGCCGATATCATTATTGCGTTGCGGTGAGCTACATATCTCAACACCACTAGTGTCTCTGACGTTTTCATTTTCGGTACAGTGTTTGGATTTTATATGGACGATCAAGAAAGATGCTTTATTTCCTCGTTCCTCTCATTGTAGGTTCGTATTCAAATACCATCTCACCAGATTTTACCCTACTCAGAACTGTATTTGAAGCCGAACTGACTGCGTTGCATGTCTGGGCCCTTTTATAAATTAAATAAAGCTAATATGTTCCTCGTAGGGTCTCGGTCGGCGTCTTCACTATGATCCCTCTAACGCGTGAGTTTCTTTCCGTGGATTCATCCTGACGGGACCATTGACATGAATCAATTCAGACTATGTGCATGTCGGGTAGGTGTCCTTCAATTGAGGAAAAAGCCCCATTCCCACTCCTTAAAGGCCCATTCTCCGCGGATGTTATGCTTTGGGTAATTTGTCATTATCATTGTCGGCCCACATTTAGACTTAACACTGCTGCAGAGGTTCCTCAGTACTTCACATTCTATGCCACGCCTCCTTTTATCACGGTAAGTTAACCTGCCTGTAATATGCATGCACTAACCCGCAGTTCAAAGGCGGCTGTTCTGTTTTCGATGACGCTGTATAAGTGTGGATCAACCCTTCTATCAGTTGGGTTGGGACGGACGCCCGTGATTACTCTGTTTCTAAGAGATGGAGTGTTTTGGTTTTTGGCACTCGTTCGTAAGAGCTCCGCTTGACTCGTGAGCTCCTGATTTAAGGAAACTTTTAAAGTGATCTCAGTTGTGGACATCGTGCTGTGGCACAGAGGACGAGTGACCCTCACGGAAATACCTGTCGTGTACGTTGTCGTCTCTGAGTCACCATTGGCTCATTTTCTTATTTATATCATCAATAGACCCACTATAGGGTCAGTAGTTGAACATTCATGGCTGATCAGCCAATCTAACTCGATATCTGACAGAGTCATTGCGGTAATAGGAGCCAGGGTGCTCTTAAACATCAAGAAAGTCACCTCCACCACGGTTGAAACCTTGCATGGTACTTTTGGCGTGGTGACGGAGGTCGATACGAGACACGACCTGGCCGGCACATATCCCACCACGAAGGGCTGATTGGTTTTTGGACACGACAAACACAGAGACTGCGAGAGTAAGCTGAAAGTGTCGCTTTCAATTGGGGTGGAAGGGTGTTCGCCTGTATTTTTACCCGTTTTCTCTGACGCTGTCCTAATAAAATATAAATGTATCAATTCAAAATGTACATCAGGCCTGTCCTAAGTACAGGAGAAAACGAGAATCGAGATCAATGTGTGGCCTTGAGGAGATGATCAACTTTGAAAGCTTTCCAGTGCATGCCTTTCCACTTGGGCCTAGAGACTTCAATTGTAGAATTTAGGTGGAGCGAAGTCGAGCTGCACATCCAAATGTCGAATGCACACCTGCTTATAGGTAATTCTGAAGGGCAGCAAGTCTCTACAAATTAGCAGTTCCTCCTAATCTCCGCTTTCCATGTATCAAGTCTTTCACCAGATTAACATTTGCGTCGATCCGCACCATCTCGGTAAATTCAACCAAGCCTCACGTGCAAATTGATGCTGTCAAGAGATCCCGTCCCACGACCACCCCCCCAAAAAAGGAAGTGATCATCAATGGATCAATTTTCACTTGTCGACTTATCCGTCGCTAGCTCTCGACGCGTCTTCGCTCATCGCGTCTGGCTTATACTCGAGTTCCGGTACCTTCATAGCTACACTGTAAATACTGCACATAACCGTCTTCAAAACGCGATTTCTTTTGCTCATAATCATGATTCATCTGGAGCGACTTCCAAACTCGCCTGCAGGCACCCCACGGATGTCGCGAATACTCAAAAATTCCCGTCAAACCGTTGTCAAGCCGTTGTCAAGCCGTTGCCAAACCGTAGTAGATGTGTATGTGCGGCCGCCGGCGCCCAGAGGTCAGACAGAATGGTCTTCAGAAACAACAAATCCAGATGTATTTCAATAGATATGTAGCCAGGTATAGGAGATAGGCCAAATGGGAGATACGAGGTTCAAGAACTGAGCTTGGGCTAGTGAAGCAGGTTCCTCCCCAGCCGCCGTTTCGAGGTTCAAATATACAGAGCATGGTATTTGAGTTGATATAGAAATGGGTGACCGGAAGATTCGGACCGATGTGACTGATGTGACTAGTGACAGAAAGTTGAAGTGAACCTCTCCATGGCGGCTGGCGGATACCACTTGTACATACCACAGCCACAATTTTATCAATTTCACGAAAAGTGTTGGAGATCTCTTCCACACTCAGAATTAAAATTGTTGATTATTTTCAAAACATACTTCTCAATGGCGGAAGTGTTTTTAAAAGGTTTGAAACAAAAATTCGGTATGTTGAAAGCGAGTGTACCTGTTCCGCCGCATTTTGGGATCTATATGAGCCACAGCCAGAGAGTTTCTTAATATTTAATCATTAAATCAGTAGGATATGACCCAAGGTCAATAATATACACTATGTTTATGAGAAACAATTTTTATTCTGAGTGTGGAAGAGATCTCCAACACCTTTCGTGAAATTGATGAAATTGTGGCTGTGGTATTTGCAAGTGTTATCCGCCAGTCGCCGTGGAGAGGTTCACTTCAACTTTCTGTCACTAATCACATCAGTCACATCGGTCCGAATCTTCCGGTCACCCATTTCTGTATCAACTCAACTACCATGCTCTGTATATTTGAACCTCGAAACCGCGGCTGGGGAGGAGCCTGCTAGTGAAGGAGACCAGAGCTACTGGCAGACTCGGGTAGATTCGGGAAAGGCTGTGTGCCGATGTTCCGAAGCCCCATCAGTGATCTCGCGTGGCAAGATCAGAGTCCAAGATCCCACGATCGCTCACCTCTTGGCGACGACCACATGATTGGACAGGTTGGATAACTTTGATGTCGATTCGTGCTCTACCTAAGTACCTTTGTCTCACGCCTTCTGTTCCAAGGCTACTCTCTGTTGATTTGAGCGGACCGTACATCCTCAAATGGTAATTGATTCGCAAACAATCGATCATTTAGCGGGATACGAACAGATGCCAAGTGATCGACTGTCTATAGGCTGTGCGTGGCTGTGTTCGCGGAAGCTTTTCCGTCTTTAGTATATTCGCCAAATATTCGCGCAAAACGTCTCAACGATCATGTCCCAACCTCGCACAATCAGCTATGCTTTATTCTTCCCGGCTCTCATCTGCAACCTCGTTGTAATTGCTGCTCTGGTGTACCCGACCACAAGCGCCATTCAAGATGGTGAGCCAGAAATTTCAAATAGACTACTGTGCGAGATCCTTCACTAACCTCATTTGTAGTGGTTTACACCGATGGTACAACCATTGGACCTTTTCTTGGACTCATTTTTGTGAGCAACCTTTGGAAATTGGCAGCCCGATTTACAATAATGACGATGTACTACTATTGGCCAGGCGGGCCTTGAGAGTCTCTATCTCATTATAGCCATAATATTGGCCTTTGCACACGTCGCAGTCCCTTCTCTTGCCGCCATCTTGGTCGATAGCCTTTACCTCATCCCTTGTTATCTTGGTGGAACCTTGTCCCTCGGCATCATCACCTTTAGTTATATCGGCCAGCAGTATGGCTCCTGCTACTATCGAGCAATAAGCGATCGAGATTGTCGCGAGGCCTGGCACATGCTTGAGAAACTTCAGCTGATAGGATTCATCTTCCAGCTTTTGGGCCTGTTAGTTCCATCCGTCCATTTTTTCTTTATCGCGACTCATTTTAACAACGCAGACTATTGATTATTGTAGATCTGGTGCGCGTTATTCGGATCCGGATCCATTTGAAGAAGAGGAAAGACTTGGCATAACTACTAGTCTGTATACTGTGACCATGGACTTCACGATCAATGATATAATTGCCGCGACCGACGACGACTACTATACGATCGCAATAGCACTAGTTGCTTTGAGGGCAAGAAATTCCCAAGAGGATTATAGTTGAAGTTTGGTTGCGAGCCCCCGGTTGTTCAAGCATTCTCACTTCAAGTTGCGAGCCGCATGCAGTTGTTTACGGATAAATGACGTAACTCAGCCATTGACTAAGACATATATACGGTCAACGGTAAACAAAATGACAATTTTACAAAGAACAGCGAAATTATTCCACTTTCAATTCGTTTCGCTAGGGTTCCTCGGCACATAATCGATGACTCCAGACGCCATTATGGTAACGGATTGGCTGGGATTTCCGGTCTTCGATCCGAACTTCTCGATGGATTTCACGAAATCATGTCCTTCCGCGACCTCGCCTGGATAACCATAGAAAAATAAAGACAAAGGGAAATTGTCACGACTGAAGGTTTGAACTGACCAAACACGACGTGCTTTCCGTCGAGCCACGGACAGGGAGCCATCGTAATAAAAAACTGTGAGCCATTGCTATCCGGCCCCATATTTGCCATAGACAGCAGAAACGGTTTGGTATGTTTTACTTTGAAGTTTTCATCTGAGCAGAGAATTCATGGCTAATCACTTTATTCAGATGAAGTAAAATGGGACGAACCCTTGAACCTGCCGCCATAGGCGCTCTCCCCACCAGTGCCATCTTTATTCACAACATCTCCACCTTGAATGAGGAACCCAGGGATGATGCGGTGGAATAAGCCGATTGCGTAGCGGTATCTCTTTTCGCTGGGCTTTCCGTCGCCGTCCAGACCTTGCGCGAGTTTGCGGAAGTTGTTCGCTGTGATAGGGACGATGTCGTCGTAGAGCCTAAATATTACGCGCCCACGGCCTGGCTGATTCCCGGTCTGGATGTCAAACTGTAGATTGCAGTGGTCCAGCGAGGTCTGCAGGGAGTAGGTGGGTGCTCACATATACGTAGGCGGTATATGCGGGAGGCATATGCATGGCACTGCGGATTCCGCGCTGGTGAGAATGTAATGACGGTGTCGGCTTCTTATATGTACTCTGCTCAAGCGCCCAAGTATCCACGTGTGCACGCTCGGACCGATTGGTATGTATATATATAGAGATATACAGTCAAAGGTAAACGAAACCACAATTTTACAAAAAACGGCAAAATTATTTCTTTTCTTTTCGCCAGGTTTCCTCGGCACATAATCGATGACTCCAGACGCGTCTATAGAAACGTATCGGGCGGGATTTCCGCCCTCCGATCCCAACTTCTCGATGGATTTAAGCAAATCATGACCTTCCGCAACCTCGCCTGGATAACGGTAGCAAAATATATACGATGCATTAAAAATGGATTTGCGGCGACCGAGAGGAACTGACCGAACACGACGTGCTTGCCGTCGAGCCGTGGAGTAGGAGCCATGGTAATAAAGAACTGTGAACTGTTGCTATCCGGCCCCATATTTGCCATAGACAGCAGAAACGGCTTCAAGTTACTCAGGTTGTTATTCAGGCATGGCTCTCCAGAGTTTCTGCAGCCATTCGACAAATCTCGACTATGAGCAGCTGGCTTAATCTTTTGCCGCGGATGGGGGTAAACGGTAAACCCTCGGTTTAGTGGATTCGGGCGAGAGGCCGATAGCCAGGAAGCAGAGCCTAGAGGATATTGGGCGGCCTTCGTGCGTATCTACGGCGCCTTTAGTAGAGCATTACACTTACCCGCTGCTCATATATTAGGGTGGATGCGGTGAGCACACTCTTTGCTGCACACCATGAAGCTCCAAGCCGCTGTTGTCTTCACCGTCGTCGTTGGCGCCAGCGCGCGGGAGTCGTCCAGCGCCGCAACTCCCACCGCAGTAGGGGATGTGTTCCAGGCCACGACCCAGACCTCCTATTCGTATACTCTAGCCGCAACAAACCCGACCGCAATCCCCCTGGCCTCGCTGGGTTCCAATGCACCCCGGCTACCAACGCATCCTCTTCCCTCCACATTCGCAGTGGGTGTTCCAGCTACATTTGGATATTATCTGCTGATCAGCTGATAATTATGTCCGCCAGCCGGGTTCTATCCCAACCGCGGTCTCCGGTGCCCCACCTCTGCCGAATGGTAACACGACGCTCTAATTAACTGATCCCATTATTCGCGATTGACATAATAAATTTCGCAGCGGCAGCGCTCAACCCGGCTTCGTATCCCCCCTTAGACGTTGTGGTCCCTGTAGACTCGCCAGAAGTCAAGAGATGGGTTCAGGAGGTGGCAAAATCGGGGGTACCCATCCCAAATATCGCGCCTACTGTTCCAGGTGACTCTACTCGAAAGAATAAATAAATGAAGGCCACTAAATGGTTATCTCCCTCGCAGGCGGTTGCCCCGCAAACCCTGCAGCGGCTGTTGACAAATCGCGCTGTTGGTGGACGTGCGACGGGTGCGCGGGCGCTGCCGACGTGACGACCTGCCCCGACAAACTTACTCTTGGGCTTTCGTACGACGACGGCCCTGACACCTACACCCCCGACCTCCTCAGATACATGCACGAAAAGAACATCAAGTCGACCTTCTTCGTCGTGGGCTCGCGCATCATATCGTATCCCGCCATGCTGCAGACGGAATACATGGAGGGCCATCAGATCGCGGTGCATACTTGGAGGTGCGTTTTTCTGGTAGAAATGCCCAGGTTCATGGTTATTTAATAATTATTTATTTGGGAAGTCACTTCCCGCTGACGACGCTGACAAATGAACAAATTATCGGGGAGCTTGGGTGGTCGAAGAAGGTCATAAAGGATGTGCTAGGTGTAACTCCAACGCAGTTCCGCCCACCGTTCGGTACGTATTCCGGGCCGTAAAGGCCATTTCTTGTGATTTATTCCCGGCTCTATATAGGGGACATCGAGTAAGCTATTACACATCTTCTATATTCGCCTTCACTCATTTGGTGCACAGCAACCGTGTACGTGCGATCGCAAAAGCCATGGACCTCGAGGCCGTGATCTGGACGCGCCTCAGCCCGGTTGCTACCTTTGACACCGACGGCGAGTGCACGGCACGCTCGCTCGATTTATATACCTAACCGAATAAATCCAGATTTTGACCTCCACTCGGGACACACCACCCCCAGCCACGTCCTCTACAACTGGAACTTCATCGAGCGCAACGCAGCGGTCATCAACACGGGCTTTATTCCCCTGGAGCACGATCTCTTCCCACAGTCCGTGGGCATCGCGGTGGGGTACATCCTCCCCGACGCCCTGGCGCACCAGCCGCCGTTCAGCATCCAACCGATCATCAATTGTCTGAAGCGACCGCTTGGTTATGCGTATGCGGAGACCAGGGGAAGGGTTAACGCGACGGCGTTGGATGCACCACCCGTTGCAGGTGAGTGCCTCATATATTCAAAATTTATTTACATCAACATTGACTGATTTCCTGCAGCTGCCGTTTTAAATACTCCCTCGGGGGCTGATGGTGACCCCGCCCCGCAGAGCTCTGCCGGGTCATCCGGACCTTCCGTTTCCAGTCCTAGTGTTGCAGCATTTATTTCGGCGCTGCTATTTGTGGGACTTGTTGCGCAGACACCCGAAGCTCGCCCCTAATGTTTCGAAGCAGTTTTGCACCTACGAGAAGGGCGACATTATTCAGGACCCAGCGTCTGGCGTTTGTCTCCTGCTTGCGTATTTTCTGGTGTACTCCAGGAGGAGCCTGAGGGAGCTGGCCGAGTCTATTCGTTTTGAATTCCGCTCTGATATTGTCTGAGACTCTGATTTTGGTGTTCGTTGGTAGAAATATTTAATAATAGACGTCAATTCCTCCTGAGTTCCTCCGGCCAATTTTCGGAGGCTGCATCCCCTTTTCATGTATTTCCGGCTCTACTGTACACAAACCACCGCAACGCTCTTCTTGGCCGCATTAGGTTTCAACAGCTTGCGTGCCCTCTTGCGGCGTTTGGAGCTATTGTGGCAGATAGTTCAGCTTTAAAATTAACCATAACTTACGCGGGTTCATCACATAAGGGCTCCCCCATGTAATCCTCGTCCTCGTCGTAATCCTTGTCCTCGTCGTGTCTCCGCTTAAAGCCCTTGGCACACAATCAATTGATACCATTATGAGCACGCTGACAGAGCACATGGAACCTTCCTTAGCGCCTCTTCCACCTCCAACTCCTGAGCATAGTCTATTTGTTTTCTTGAAGAACGTTTGGGACGCCTTGGCATGGATGACAACTTTTGGGGAGAGAGTTTTTGCACCACTTACTGGACTGGTGGCACCTCTTTTGCCTCCTACGTTTGTTCTGATTCTATGGCCTCCGTCTCTGAGTCATCGAACCTCTTGCGTCGCCTGGACGGTATGGACTTGGCCCTGGCTTGGGCTTCTTGCTCCCCTTGGGCTTCGTCTTGGCGGCGTTTTTACTGGTGATCCTTCTTTTCTTGCTTGTCACCACTCGGTACAGAAGGGTGGGGGAAACCCACTCACGCGAAATCATCTGTTCTCTGCACAGCAGAATGGTCGGAAAACCTAGAGTCCACATGAATTCCGCTACGTAGGTGAAAAAAGGAGCCGCAACGTACCGATCCCGTAGAAGCCCCACAGGAACGAGGCTTTAGAGGTAGCGAACCTCATCCTTTATCTCCAAATCTGTGTATCCTCTGGCACTTCGCAGACTGCATACGACGACAACTATGACGTGGGCGCCCTTGGCCAGTTCATCGTGATTGAGGCTAGTGAGGTGTTCGTCCAAGGCGCCTCGATTTGTACGAGTGTATGGGTGGTATGGTATGGGCGGTATACTTATGGCACATATACTGTCCGAAAAAATAAAAAAAACCTCCTAGTTCGGTCAATTTTCGGAAATGAGAAAAAACGCTTAGTTAAACCCCAAACGCTAAAAAGAACACGACGGCGCGAATGTGTTTAGAAAAAAACAGTCTGCAACATGATCGTGAACATAGCCGCTGACTCGCCGTCGCTGTCGACCAAGTACAAGTCGACACGGACTCACCGGCCAAGCGAACTATCCGGTGCACGTGATGTGAAGTTGCAACATTATTATTACCAGCTTTACGTACCGCCGCTTCGCGGCGGAGGTTCCCGAAATGTCCGAAGCCCGAAACTGCGAATTGCGCAATTCCATGTGACTTATCATGTGATTTTCTGTCAAATCGTCTCTTTATATACAGATAAAGAATCAAGACCACAAAAGTAAACACCCGCCGAGTCCCCAGGTCCAGACTCGTAATGTAAAATACCGAGGTTGGCGTATCAGCTGGCATAGCATCCTGTATCGCTCAATTAAAAAGTTCTCAATTACTACTCGAGGGCAAGGGGGGTCCAATCGGTCAACAAAGTATACCAGGCCGAAATACGATGGGTATACACCTGAAAACACTAAAAACGAACATCCGACAATATTTGAGACCGCCGTTACCGCACAAATGAATAAACATACTTCGCCTTTTATGGGAATCTGTCACACCATATATAGTAATAAATCACGTGGTAGGTCCAAGGCTCGAGTTTTTTTTTTTTGAAAGTTGCGCGGATTCATCCAATCTATCCAAAAAAAAATTCAAGAAAAAAAAGTGATTATTTTTCGGAAAATTTGCCCCATATCTCGACGACGCGTATACTTATAAACTTCCAGTCTTCATATTCGGATTCAGGGGCGAAATTCGGTCCAAAATCGGCCTGGGGTGTAAATTTTTTAAAGTTGGACCCCCCTTGCTCGAGGGTCCGAATTAGTGCCACAGCACTGCCACTTACCTGTAATACAAATGAGTTGTCGCCCCGCGGCGCAGCATCATGATATGGATTGAGGGTGTGTATATTATATCACGATGCGTGTAGCCTCTCCGGATCTATCAAGCCACTGCATTTAAATTAAATCGCACCAAGATCCTGGGTGCACGGAACTATGATTCCCCGCAATAGGTACCCTGGGGTGATACAACCACCCGTCGGTTGCTGTATGTAGTGTAGTTTCACCTCCGTGCCAGCTCCGCTCCACCAGATCGAAGTCGTCCCTGGGTCGCGGATCGCGTTCCTTGGCCATGGAGTCGATTCGAACGCCAAAAACATAAAACCAGACTTCGTCCCTGTCGTTCCTCGTACGGCTGAACGACAATTTTGCGTCGTCCCTCACAGACCTCCTTGACGGAGTCCACTCGCGTCATTCCGCATCGAATTAATTAGGCGAGCAAAATATCAGGGCGGGGCGGCGCATCTCTGAGTACGATTAGAGAGATACCTACGATTAGAGAGATGATCTCTCTAATCGTAGGTATCCCCATCGGGGAATTCAGACTCGGCTGTATCAATCAAGCTCACCGGAATCCGGTACATATTGAGTTACATTGTCATTTGATTCAGCTCCGAGCGATGATCTAAATATTACTCGCTGTTTTATGTAAACAAGAGCAGCACGGTCCTGATCTGGCTCCCATTCTAATTTATATACACCATGTCATCGCTGTTCACGATTCTGATGTTCCACGGACATATATATAATACTCGGATGGATGATTAATATTCTGCCAGCGCTTCCGAGTGGAAGGTGCCTATGAACCGAGAGCATGTATTTATGTCTTGTTATTATTTTCATCTCGCGGAACCCCCCTCCCTCGATGCGCGCGCGCTCTGGTGCCCTCAAATAATTTATAATCCAAGTTTAAGTGAATCCGACATTGCACAGCTGCGTGCATCTTATTTTCGATGCCTCGACGTGCCGGCACGATGGCCAGCGTTCAATTTATGCAGGCTTTGGCTGCTTGTGTAACCGATGCGAGCTTGACTCAGCTGACGCGACTCATGGCTAGTATATCACAGCAAGCTGGTATGCCATCAAAGCACCCAGCTCGGGCGCTTTTTAGTTGGGACAAGCGAGAGAGAGTCCTTACAGGCATGTATATATTCACGAAGTTTCAGCCTCAGAACAATGCAATCAATTCCTGGCCATCGACATCCACAAAACGAAATATCATAGATAAAAATACAGATAAAGATGCTAGTCGTCCAAGGGGGTCTTATAACTACCTAGGGTCGTGATTGTCGATTTTCCAGACCCGTGTCTTTCTTCCATATTTGTTCGTCCAGTTGTGACGGTGTCAGCGAGCTGGAAAGTGTTCGTAGGTGTACCAAGGCAGCGGCGGCGGTGGGCCGGTCACTTGGATCCGTCACAGTCATACTCTCAGCGACCGGACGGAAATCTTCAAGGTCTGGGTACGTCTAATAGAATCCAGTTGCGCGCGCTGAAATTTAACAGAGGGACGGCCCAACTGGAAAATGTCGACATAGAAAAGGTTGTACGGTGTAGTGTCCGAGATTCTGGGATAGTGGGGAACGTTCTGAGAGCACCAAGTGTGCGATTTGTATCTCGCCCAGCTGGAAAATATAAAGAGAGTCCGAAATCTAGGTAGTAATAATCCACAGGGGCGACGGTGCATTGCTTATTCCAGTAGAAGAAACGATAGAGCAAACCAGTGTGACTTTCGCGCTCGCAGAAATGAGAACCATTAGGGACCACGAGCGATTCATCCATCACCATATTCTGAGGAGTAACATCACTGTGTGGATGAGTTAAGGCATAGTCGTGTCCACGGGAACTCATAAGTGACAATGTTGTGCTCGTGCATGAATTGAAGACCCTGGTGGATTAATTGGGGAAAAGATGGCTGGAAAATATGATACACACCTCCAAAAACTGACCCATAGCGTGGACATACTCATTTCTACAATGAAAAAGGGAGGAAGTGAATATCCAGCAATATAGCATAACCAAAAAATGACCAGGGACTGTTCAGCATAGGAGAGATGTTCAGAACTGGCATGGTCCGATTTCGAGGTTAGGACGGCAGGGATTTGAGTTATCGCACAGCGTCAATTTCGTGACCGTGCGTTTCGATGCGCTTCAGAACAGCCTTTATGTCATCGTGCCAGTGGATGCGTATGGCGTCAAGAATATGCTGTCTAAACCGTGACGGGGTCGAAGTTGGTAGCCCTGCAACTTGAAGAGGAATGGCTGGCTGGTGATAGTCTCTCCTAGCCAGACGCTTTAACAGTATGAAGCTCGTACCTCGCTTGTTAAAGTCTGTTAGCGATCGCGAGGGTCCGATCGGGTCAGAAAGTTGTTATGTAATCATCGGAGTTTGAAATCTCATAGGACAGTCTCATCCTAGAGATTCTTCTACCTTGCAGATATAATTTATGCACAAGCCTCCTCTATATGCTTAAGCATATGATGTTTAAGTGCTTCAACATTTTTTCCTGTCATCAACACGAATTTTCAGCCCAAGGGTGCGACAACTGGTCACCCATCAGTCACTCTGTCACTTCAGTTCCTGTGACGTTAGCCTGAGTGCCAGTGTAGCAGTATCACAATTCTGAGGAAGCAGATCCTCATATAGAGAAATAAAACTAGCTTCTGCGCAGAATTCAATTGAAAAGACGCGCTTCTCACTGAACACGACTCGCGCCAGAATTCAAACTCCGACGATTACATAACAACATTCTGACCCGATCGAAGACCTGTGATGGCAATAGGACTAGGCTGGCTGTTGACCAGAATTCTTCACTGGCATACAGTCCTTTACGCGGTGGCCAGTCCGGAGAAGGATATAAAAGACCGTCAAAACAGTTGAATCACTTCACGAGTGGTTTGAACTTGAGAGGTCCGGTCATCAATGTTGTTGATGTTTGATTGTTGTTTGATCCGCTTCTCATCGGCGAAACATTTGATCCGGGCTTGTCCGAACTTCAGTTCCTCCAACCGAAAGCGTGTCGTCCCAGGATACAACGGAAATCGGTGGATCGGCCCGACTCACGCTGCGCCAGCTTTCTAGCTCCATCCGCAATCCTGCAGTGTCTGTGGAGAGCCCTTGCACATTGACAGCCGCAAATGTTGACACCGCGTATGTGACAGATGAGGTGACTGGGACCCGGGATATTACGCTACTGTACTATTTCGACCAAGTGTTCACGGGGTGTTACACGTTACGCCCTAGTGTTCACTGGACCTAGTGTTCAAAGGTTCAAGGTGCCTGTTACGGGATGTTCAAGTGTTCATTAGCCAAAGTGTTCATCGGTGAAATGTCCATGATAGTTCCCAACTGTTCCCAACAATTATAAGCAGTGTGCCAAAGGCGCGTGTCGCCCTGCGGGCTAGCCAGACCGCTCTAACAAATGAAGCTCGTACCTCGCTCGTTAAACCTGCGGGCCGCCTGCAGCCAATAGAAAACCCACTTGGCGTGCTTTGATTATTTACGCAATGTCCGATTCAAGACGCATGTGGTATCATATAGGCCGCTAGAATTTTTTTTTTGTCCTACTCGGTCGCTATCTCCTTTCACCATGGACAGCGACACTTTTAAAAAATCGGAATGGATGATTGTGATGTACCCGTCGATGTCGTCGTCGCCCACATCACCTCTACCACCTCTGCCATCGCTGACAACTTTGCGGTAGCGAACGACGGTAGTATAATGCTCGCTGGGAACGCCGAGATGTCTGATGCGGAAGAAGAAGAGGCCGTGTTGCCGACCGTATTGGGCCGCGGCCAACGTAAAAAATTCGGTGCCAGGCGCTACAATGGCCCGGCTTGGGAGGGCCACTAACTACTTCGATCCATGAGCCTGGGCTACTTATACTTTGCCTTATTTCTTGCGGGGTGTGCTATTATTTGGCGCGCGCGAAAATTTGATTTTACGCCGTTTGGCGACTTAATTTGGGGGGGTGTTCACTAGGTCGACGTTACGGTTACGGGACCCAAAAGTGTTCAGTTCACTAGGCCCCGTTACGCGTTATTTGAACAGTTGGTCGAAATAGTACAGTAATCTGTCCTTTCAGTCCTGTGACCCTCTCTACAGCCCTTTCTTCTGTGCACAGTTTAGCGATGGTCGACCCCTCGAACTCGACAGATGAAGATCGATGTCCTTTAAGCTACAGAATCTCAAGAACTCGGTTTATCAGTAAATGGATAGCAATTATATATTACATCCATCCCGAGTCCTTCGGACTTGGAGCCCAAGGTCCTAGACAAGAAACAACTCAGGGACTTGAACGTTGAAGTGCTCGCCTACGTCCGTCTAGGCGTCGGCAATTCTGGGAAATTTGAACTTCCCCGTGCTTAGGACTTTCTTGATCTCTTCCCACTTGTCTTCTGTCGATCTTCTCCTGCCGAGTCAATGCCGAGATCTTGGAGAATACCCGTTGTGCGGCGAAATATTTTCTTCACCACTGCTTCATGCACCCTGCCTTCTTGGAGCCAGAATGACGGAAGCTCGAGGATTCCGCCGAGATATCTGATCGCTATATGCGTCGAAAACTTCAAAATGCCCCTTCCAGGACAATGTGAATATCGATTCCGAATATCCTGGGTATGCAACATACTCGCAATCAGAGGCGACCAACAGCCGTTCGACCATACTAAGATCGTTCTCGACAGAGGCGGCAGCTCTCGGTGGGCTATCTTCAACCATTGCAGATATATCTTGATCCGCGAGACAAGCGGCGGCCAATTGGAGCATAAAATACCATCCTTGTCCACAGTATTCTCCAGCCCGGTTCCAAAGCTTCAGGATCGTCTCTTCTGATGCTCCAACCCGCTGAATATGTTTGGAGCCGAGGAATAGACGTCTAATTCCCGGGTACCTGGTCGTCAACATAATAATGCTCTTGAAAGCCTGGAGTTGAGTTTGGGACGATTCGGACCTGAGGAGTGCATAAATTGGTTAATCCAAGAGAAAGTAAAGTACTGAAAACATACGGAAGCGCATATCCCATCAACTTGACGCAATCCATCTTCAATTTGCGGTCGTCGCTCAAAGTGCTCAATTTTTCTAACTTCTCCTCTCGCTCCCTTCCGCCTCCGAAGAACGCGCAGATCCGACGAGCAACGGCGCAGGGACCCAATCCTAGATGGTGCGCTGCCCTGTTTGCGCTTTTGCCCACCAGGAGCCCTGCAGCAGTGTATATCTCGTCGAGAGTCCGCCCTGGCCCGGAGGCGCATCGTGATACTTGCAGGGATTGCTCGGCCGACTCTGCAAGCAGGAGCTGACGCCTGTCAGAAGGGTAGAGGATAATAGACGTGGAATTGGCCATGGAGGCCGGAGAAAAAACCAGAGACTAGGGCAGCCATTATGTCATCATTATGCCTCGTACAGCTCTGACAGCCTCTGTTCTCAGCCCGACAGAAGATGGCGGCGGTGTCCCCGCAGATCATGAAGGCATTGATATCCTCTGCGAAGCAATCCTGACCGGGATGCGCGTCTGGATTCTGGACAAGGCGGCGACCGATTTTACAGGCGAATCTTGGTACAACAGCTTGTTGGAGTTTATCCAGCTCCTTCGCCAGTACGATGTTTCTATTTCTCATTGTAATCACTCCCCGCTCATGAAGATTTGGTTCCAGACTACGGAGTGAGGATCTTCTCCCCAAAGCTTGGAACATCAGTCAAGACTTGAGAACGATAATTCCCACTCCGTACCGATTGCAAGAAGTTGATGTTTTGGTTGACCCGTATGTGCTAATTCTATTTCGTCGATGGTAGTAAACCCTGTACATCTAGTAAGCCCTGCGACCCTGGCCCGGGAACAGTGCCCTCATTTGACCCGCAACCTGAAAATAGACGTACTGGGCTTCAGCGAGCGTTTCGTGCTTTGTCCAATTACTTCGGTGCCCATGCTGCATCTGTGGAAAGCAGCACCAACACCAGTGACACTTCTTCCACTCTTTCGTCTGAAAGCGTGTCGTCGTCCTCAGTCCATGGTACAACGGGAATTGGTGGATTGGCCCGACTCACACTGCGCCAGCTTTCTAGCTCCATCCGAAATCCTGCAGTGTCTGCGGAGAGCCCTTGCACATTGACAACCGCAACTGTTGACACCGTGTATGTGACAGATAAGCAGGACCCGGATATTACGCCAATCCGTCCTTTCGGTTCTGTGACCCTCTCGACAGCCGCTTCTTCTGTGCACAGTTTGGCGATGGTTGACGATCCTCAAACCCACAGTGTCGTCCCACAATCATCACGGCCGCCCTCGACGTTTGACGTTGACCCAATCCAAACAATCTCTATTTGAGCAAGTGAGCATTACCCTCTTTGGGCACAACATTTTTGAGCGCATTGCTAATTATCCCGATCCAAAGCCTCGCCGCTGCCCGTTCGACAGGAACACTGATCGGCTGGTATTATCTTCATTTTGTGGAGGACCAAGTGGATTATTTCTGCCCGTAGAACGACACATAACACACGTACTCTCGGTCTGCCAAGATGCAGTTCCAGCTGAGGTGTCGCAATCCGGAATGCACCATATGCGAATCCCCGTCGACAACGTCGACTATGCGGATCTCCTCATACACTTGCCATCTACATGCCAATTTATTGACGATGCCATTTCGTCTGGTGGTGTCGTCTTGGTCCACGACGTTCAAGTGATTCTCCTTCATCCATGAAGACCAAGGCATCCAAGCAATTCTGCAGGGTCTTTCAAGCAGTGCTGCAGTCGTCGCTGCCTATTGTATGTGCAATCTCGCCGAGTCGCTATATATCATTTTATTTATCGGAATTCATCCAGTGATGTGGGCCCATCGTATTAATGCTACGAAAGCATTAGAGCATATAAAAAGAGGTAAGCACATTTCAATATTAATATTTCAAGCGGTTTCTGACAGCGAAATTAGTGCGCGAATAAATTTGGCCGAATGCCGGTTTCCAGGAACAACTCGTACTGTTCGAACTCTGCGAATATGCACCGTCGCCGCACCACGGAATCTACCAGAGTTGGAGAAACAAACTCGATCGTCAGCTTAGAGCAGCAGGCCTACTGCAATGAATGCAGTTACCAACTTTCTACGAGCCCTAAATTCCACTTTGTTCAGTATTAACCACCTAGTTGCCTTCACACTTCAATTGTCCACAACTAAGGTGACATACAACCGTGTATATATGAACAATATTTATCGATTAGATCCCTTAAGATAAATTATCCACCTCGGGCTTTTCACTGCAGATGAACCATTTGCATAATTTGTAGAAATTCGACCCGTTCCCAACTTGTTGAACGCGTTGTATCAGTCAAAACATGCTCTGTGTAGATATAGAGTATACTCGGGGTGTTGGCGACGGAATTCGGCCACACATCATCCAACAAACCCCCGGTCCAGTCGCACCCGCCCGGTCCCCAGCACTATCGAATTGTCCCTACTTTATTTCAAGGCTATGACCTCTTATAAAGGATATTTCCTCTTAGAACCTCAGATAATTTACTGAAATGTGAAACCCATCTTATATCCTCCTATACCTTCCTTATTACCCGGGTACAGGATGAGTTTAAGACAACTTTGTCGTAAGAGTCTTTTAAAGATTGAAATAGACCCTCCCGCGTTGGCGCCGCGCGAGCCGGCCTCATCAGCGCCATTTGGCTCGAGACACCAGCTATGACCTATGTCTCACGGCCAGGGCAGCTCGCAGGCCTCATATGAATGCACCTTCCCCATACATCCGTCGTTTACGCAAAGAAACTGTCACATCCTGCAAACACTAATTCTTCATGCAGCATCCCACAGAGTTTATCTTCTCACCACATCCACTCCCATGTCTCCTGTTTATTTTTGCTGCTGCCGCTGTCGTACAAACGTAGACCTCCCAATAGGGTCAGGATATTTTGACGCGGCTGACGCGCATTGACGCGGCACTGACGCGGCATTGACGCGGCATGACTAAAATTACTCCAAACCCTGCGAAATCGAGGCGTAACATCTGTAGTGTATGAATTTGGTCTAGAGGCACGCTAGAAGTTTTTATGGACTGAAATTTACAAGGCTAAGTAGAAATATAGTGCATTTTTTGGTCATATGTGTTGACATCATTTGACATTCTTATTCAACCATGCACGGGGAGGTTCACAAATGATATTTCGTGGGTTCTAAGTAGTTAGAATGGTTCTTAAAACATTTTAAGTGCCGCACCTGTGCCGCGTCGATGCTGCGTTAGTGCGCGTTACTGCCGCGTCAGTGCGCGTCAACGCCGTGTCAATGACCACAGCCATGTCAAATCTCCTGTGGTGCTGTTTAAACTTGTGACTGGATCCCAAACAGAAAGTTAGGATCCCTGTTCCTGCACTATACATCAAATTTTGCCAATTACTGGCTGCTTATGCTATGTAGGTGTGGCACATGTGAAGAACATATCGGAACCATGATGAGAGGATATATGGACTCATTGATAGTCAACCTGAGAGTTTTTGAGGTCCAATAGTGTCCAGTAGCCTGTCGGTTGAGACTATTGAACATTGTGCCGCATCACTGACTGGATTTAACTGGCCTTAATAGGGTTCCAGTTAGTTGAATATGACTCTGGTCGGATACCCCCACGTAAGTATGAGCGCTTGCAGTTAGTCGAAATTAAGTTTTAATTATATTTAAGGTGGAGAACATTCTTAAAGGCGTCTAGAATAAAGTTCAGATCTATAAGTGGGTTTGAATCCACATATCAGTCAAATCTTAATTGTACAATAGCACCGGCGATTGAGTGCTACATACAGGTATGGGACCGAAATATTTCCAATTCCTTGTGATTGAATGCTTCAATTACGTGAACTGCAGCTTCAACAACCGGAGCAGAAACAAATGAGATCCGAGATGGACAGCAACCACTTTCACCTATTCAACAGTAGAAGTTGCATATGTATGATACTCCACATCTCCAAATAATGACTTGGATCTGAGATCAAAGGAGTTGTGGTTGAATTTCGACGGTCTCAACATGCACTGTACCCTCCGAGTTGCTCAATTGGGAAGTTTTTCTATTATACCTCCTGCCCATCCTCAGTCAGTGCACACCATCTTTCATGATAACATGACCGACTTTCTGTTTCTGCCACTCACTAAGTTTCGGAGTATCAATTCAGACTCCCCTCACAGATGAAGTATGAAGCAAAATGAGTCCACAAAATACTTCCCTGATCCCGCATAGATCCGACTGATGTGGTCGACTCGTTTTCAACGTGTTGTATTCAATTGACTTCAATGGTGTGTATTCACGAAACGAAGTATTCAAGCCAGGAAGCACAGAACACGGTCAATTGTCGAAAAATGCGCTGAAGAATCAGACATTTCATCAAATAAAATAAAGCAGAGGCCCAAATGGATCTCTTGAATCTATCGCCCATATGAAGTAAACCATGTATTACACTACAGCACATATTTGGGGTTTTTACAGTGGATGTTCGTACAATATTTTGGCGTAAACACTGACACATTCGAGTGAGGCCGTTGGAACAGTACTAAAGATAAATACACATTCAATCGCTGTTTGACCGTCTTCCCACATTCTTAACATCTCTCAAGAAAAGTATTAAATGGTTGGCTCTGCCCGTGAAATCCCCAACTGAACTGAAGACGATTGGAACAACCTTCACTATGAGCCTCAGGGTACACAGTCATCGTTCTTAAACGAATTTGGCAAGCTATCGCATGTCTCCCGCTTCGAACTGTGGTTGAAATTAGCCTCCATTTAACATAGTGGTGTTTCAAGTGATTCCGTTAACAAATGTGTTCACTTGGTTCTCAACGACATAAATCAATCAAACATTCAGAAAACCATGCATATATTTGGCGATTTCCAAAAATAAATATCAACTTGTGGACCGTTTACACTGCGTTGTATCTTGTTTCAATTAACTTGTCGGCTGAGTCGCAGGACCCCCCCATTTCTTTGTTACTTTGTGTTCCCATGAACCACCCTGTGCGCACCCAACATGCGGTACGGTGCATTGTGAACTCCGCTTGAATTCCGCGCATTTTCTTTCTCAAAAATTGGTGTTCCCATTGTCCGTCCTTGCATCCTCGATGCCCAGCTATGTCGTGAAACCTTCTGCGCTCATATTCAAGATTTCACGTTTCTGCAGGTTCCTCCTGCGTGCGGAAGCTCTCCGGACCTTACATTTAGCCATCCCGCAAGCTGATTTCGAGCTGCACCGCGTCGGAACTTTTTCCTTCAAGCCTCGCGCGCATCATAAAGAAAACACCCACAATCTTCGCCACCAACCCGTTCGCGAGCAGCAAAATTGAACCCTGCACACATACAACAGGTGTGTTTACTTCCACTCTGCAACATTCTGGAGCTCCATATATTACCTCATTAAAAATAATTCCTTCAATTGGGCACATTGTTCACCTGTGAAGTATCCAATTTAACTTACCCAAAGCTGGGCAGGCAGTGAACTGTGGCTCACGCGCAACTTGTTAATTGACACAAAGATGAGCGAGTGGAATGAAAAAAAAAAAACCAACGCAGCGCGGATTTCACGTTTTTACAGCGCCCACAAGTGCCCTTAAATTGTTTCAGGACATAAATAGATTTTACTGACAAGGTGTTGCAGCCAGGGCAAATTTAGGACATGCCACATCAGTGTGCGTAAGTTCTCCGCACTTTTACTGGACTTGACTGACCAAAGATCATGGAGTAATTTTTTTTGTCCAAACGATGCACTAGCATGAGAAAACCTTGTGGGAACTGGGCCCAGTGTACAGGGAGCGTTTTCTGGAGAGTTAGAGACAGCGGCGTCAATGACACAGCCACGCCGCGTCAGTGCTTGGATGCAGCGCACCAACTGCTGCGTCAATACCGTGCCACTGCCGCGTCAATGCGCATCAGACCGCGCCACATTCATCGGACCCGTTAGACTCACGCTGCATGGGCCGTCGTGCAGTTGACCCATTTTTAACAGTGAATTATACCCACCCTTCTAGTTGCTTTTCTTTCTTTAATGAATCCAGTTCAATTCATTGGATTCAGTTCACAACACATCGTTCACACTGGAGCCAGTCAGGCTGGTGCTCAAAATACTGGGGCCCCAAACTCCTTGCTGTGGTGCGTTCACAGGTTTTTTTTTGTTAGTTTATACACCGCTTACACCGTCCATTTAAACATGGTCCCGTGTATTGGATGTGTGTGGATTAAGCACGGGTTTTAAACAGCAAATGTGTGTCTAGACACAAATTATTTCTAGTCCTATCTCTACAACATGGGAATTTTGCTGAAGTTCTGAAACATGTGGCGGAAGACTCGAGGTTTCTTTCCATTGAAATCTTGCCAACCTGTATCAAATCCGTGGTGCCGACCATGTTGAAAGTTTCTGATACAAAATGGGGAACTAAATTCTACAAGCTGACCCGTAGTATTGACGAGACTACAAAATAACATTTGTTCTTGGTGAATCTTAGTCTCAACTGACCAAAATTACGGGATTTTTTTTTTGGTCCAGACTGATGCATTGGCATTAGAGAACGTTGTGCGAGCATGTCCCAGTGTACAGGAAGGATTGGCTAGAGATTCAGAGGCAACGCGGCAATGCTGCGTCAATGACACAGCCACGCCGCGTCTCTGCCGCGTCACTGCCGCGTCAATGCGCGTCAGTGCGCGCCACTGCCGCGTCGATGCGCGGCAGTCCGCGTCACTTTTACCGGACCCCTCCCAATATCTTCTGGCCGGCCAAAGCGGCATATCTGGGGCACGTGATGGGGCGTTGAAATGTGGTCGCGTGAATCAAAACAAGATTGCGAAAGTTGAACGAAAGTGGAATAAACGGTGTCACTGTACTAAGAATAAAATCCATGCGACTCGGATTCCGGCTGGGTACACGGATACGGATAAGTACGTGGATCGGATGACACCATGAAGTGCACTGAGACGGGTGGGTACGCGGATAAGTACCTGGGTGGGTACACGGCACGTATGTATGTGCGCGAGCGCCGAGCCGTGTATTGAGTCTTGACTCAGGGCAGATTACGCCTCCGTGGCAGGATGGATGGATGCCAATGGGCGGACGGGTAGACGGATAGGCACACGAGCGGGAATCGGATGCCAATTGACAGGATATCTACCGGAGTCGCTGACACAGAGCGGATTACGCCTGAGCTGGGCGGATACGGGGTGGGCGGGTTAACGCGACGGGGATTTAGCCGTGACTGGGTGCTTTCGTGAATTTATTATTTGACACGGCGTCCTATCCAGCCGGGTGGGTGGACGGCGATACGACAGTCTCGGTGCCCGGACACGCAGTCGGAGCCGGGTGTTGACGAAGGCGGATTAGAGCCGGATGGATGGACGGATAGATCTACCGTATGGGCACACGGGTAAGTTGGGTCTGCACACGGATAAGGATGGGTTTGACGGATGCGGACCGTCAAATACGGAGTACATACTTACCCGGCTCGGAGGATGCGTAGTCGGGTGCACGGAGGATGCACGGATAAGCTTGGACATGTCGAGCCACGTTTTGAGTCAGGGCGGATTACCCGGCTGGGTGGTCAGGTAAGTATGTGCGTGGACGGGCTGACAGGGGAGGACGGCAGGTTTAATGTCGAAAAGTGAGCCACGTACACACCCGTTTTGACCCAGGTGGACTATAGTTTGTACTTACCAACGGCCGCCGGGATGGGTACTCGGATGGCTCGGATAAGTATGTTGGCGGGATGACGCTCCCTCAGTAAATGTCGTTGACGGATAAAAGATCGCTGACAATGACAGATGAAGACGGATAGGTATGCGGCTTACCAGCCAGTGCGAAGGACAGCAGGACGGATGGACGGGTACCCGGGTAAGTACGTGGATGCGATGACAGAGCCAGAAGACGGATACATATGCCAGTTGATATCGAGCAAGAGGCGGCGTTCCGGAGAACCGAGTTGATGTCGAGCCCGCATTGACACCAGTGGGTACGTAAGTATGAGCTGCGTACATATCATCGTCAACGACTTGGAAGCCTTCATTCAATCCAGGACGGCGATGGCGCGAGACGTTAAACCTGCGACTATGGAGAATTATGACCGAGCATTTTCGACTACAGCGTTTTCGAGATCGAAACCAAGCGTTGTCGGCCACACAGAGGAGGACCAAGCGTTGGAGCAGAGCCGAGGGACTTGCGAAGGGCCGAACACGGATGGCACAGTGCATTCGACACCAGAGGGCCCGAGCTACAATAAGTCCATAGCAAGTTAGCACAGGATAGACCGCACGAAAATGTGGCATATTCGAGGTGGATTATTGTACACTGTGGCCTGAGCGCCTTGCCCGTCAGTGAGGGGGGTTCTCTAAGGAGCGGTGAGCACTGTGCATATAGGCAGACCGACGGTGAGGAGAAGGCGCTCCGCGCAAGGCTTGAATGTCGATACATTATGGAGATATGTTCGGAGACCCTCGAGTCCGCTGGACTATACGAGGAAGGCACTCCGCGACGCGTTGGAGTAATAGCATATGAAGTAGTTGTGCCGATATCGGTTCCATCCTCGGGCCAGGTGAGGGTGTCGGTATTCGAATAGGCAAGGGGCTGTCTAAAGATATTATTTAGGGATCGGGACGGGGAAAGTATATAATCGCATTCCTGCGAGCAAGGTCACCTACTTGGTAGCGGTGTCTAAGGCCCAATATTGCTGAGCCCAATGAATGCCAGGAGCTTTAGCTGGAGCTTGACGGACGGGATTTGGCCGCGGAGATGAAGCGAGCGATCTCACGAGGGGGCTATGGGGTTCGGAGTCCTAGCTGTGGTACGAGAGTTGCGAATGAACTTGAAGCGCTTCCGGGTGCGATGCGGACAGCAGGAGCAGGAGAAGCCCTTTGCAAGGGGGGTTGACACGGTGAGCGGTCCGCCCACGAGCGTATGGAAGCAGGAGAGACGAGGCACTGCGCATCTTGAATCCAGAATGTCAGGAGCAGAGCGTGGGAATGTCGGCTTGGTGGCGGGTTCCCACGCCCGGCTTGTTCGCAATAATTGCACTCAGCCCTCATCTCCGTGCAACTCCGACTCCGACTCCATCCATCTACATATATACCTTTACTGGATTCTATGCCTGTCTTCTCCTTCAATTCATCGTGGCTCGTGGGTGTCAAGGCGTGTACTGGCGTGTAGGATATCCTACACGTGTTGTTTGGCACGTTGAGCACTAAATTTACTCGAAGGCGCACAAATACCAGTGCTGTCTTCGAGCTGTATTCTGTGGCTGTTTTGTGGCATTCCGCGCAGCGCACAGCGTTAAGAAGCAATCCCTTTTATTAACCTCATTGTCGCTGATCCCCACAGGCTCTCTCTTCAATCTTGCCCCACTCACGGCTTGTCCATAACGCAGTCCGGAATGCGGCCTGCCCACGAAGTATACACCTCCCAGATGCGCGAGCTGCGCCACGGTTATGCGCTGTGGTGCCCCGAGCCATGCCAGTATGGAGAGGTCAGGGCCGGCGATGTCGGCTATCTACGAGACGGGGCGTTCCACCGCCTGTTCAACGCGATCCTCCCCGAAGACGACCCCGAGCAGATTCTTGGCGTACCTGTGGCATTCGAGCCTCTCGTACTTCCGCCAGGGTCGATGTGGAGGAACGACAAAATTTTCGACCCAGGAAACATGCGCTCGTCGAGTGTGGCTGAATGCCGATATGGGATTTCTGCCAGCGGGTGAGGGCTCCATTTTTGTGGGCCGTTCCACACGAGTAACCTCCATGCGTACAGGGCTGTACTTCCCGGGGGCGCGGGCGTGCATTTCTGGTGCTCCAGGAAACAGGGTGCAATCCTTCATTTATCGCTGAAGGCAATCCGAGAAGAGGCCCAGGCCCGACAGGCGTTCGAGTCGTACACCCTAAGAAACTTTCCCAATTGGTACGAGTTCGCCAATAACGTGCTGTTTCGTGGCGTCAAGAATGGCGATATTATGCTCATCACTGGGTGCGACAAGACCGCCGAATGGGCCTCTGCGGTTTTCGACGAACGGTCTCGCAACGCGGGGATCTCCCTCATAGCGGACGTGGGGCCAGTGGCTTCGGCAGAGCTGACACTCACCGGCCGATGGGAGAGCTCGACGTCTGTCCAACATCGGTCTGGTCCGATTTATGACGACCCCGAGTTGGTCAAGTTTGATCAGGCCATATTCATCCGAGGGTACAAGGTCTTGGAACGGAAGATACGGGCACCGAAGATCATTCGTGCCGAGGCAGAACCACGTCCGCCTTCGGTCGGTGAAGATTCGGATGATTCCTCCGCTACCTCGAGCACCACAGGAGGCTCGTCGGAATTCGAGTATATTGTGCAGTCGATTGAGGGTGATTCAACTGTGAGTGCTTGCATATTATTTATTGTACTGGAACCTACTGACATTGTGTATCATCAGCCTTACCATCCCAGTGACGCTCTTCTAGAATATATTCTCGAGGTCAGTTTCCAGCCAATCGCTACAGGGAAATTAGCAAACTAGATGCCCATTCAACAGCATTCAGACGCGCCTGTCGCTATCGTACATGACGATCCACTGGTGCGGTAGCCTCATACACCCCGCGCTGGAGGGTGGCGACTTTGCCTCAATTTCGAACATTCTTGATTCCTACGAACGCAGGTTCTGCCAAAGCGATGGTATCGCCCAGTCTCCTGGCGAGAGTGTGGAAGAGGACCTCGGAGTTGGCGTATCAAATGCTCCTGTCCTGCCGCCTCCACATGAACGACAAGAATGGGACCTCCCAATTTCGCCGAACGACTCGCGCACCGGTATCCGGGCTGGTGATGATGAAGCGCTTCAAAGTTCGAACTTTGGTGAGAGTGTGGATGTGGAAGAGGGTCTTGGAGTTGGCGTGCCAACCGCTCCTGTCCTACCGCCTCTATACGAAGTTCTTCGAAGTCAGATCTCTTCCGCGCAAGAAAATGTTGGATCCATTACCTCCAGCGCAGTCAAATATCTGCACAGTGGCATCTTGTACTCGATTGATACACTCCAGAACTTCGTATTCAACCGCATCCAGCGCAGTAAAGAACAGGAGCGAGCAGAGACTTCACGGATGCTGGAGCAACTTCAAGAAGACCTGCGCAAAGCAGAGCTGCTGGGAGTAGATATTTCACAGATGCGGGAGCAACTTCAAGAACACAAACGCAGAGGAGCAGATCGGCGAGCATACGTATTGATGGCAGAACACCTGAGCAGGCTTACACGCGACTTTGAGCAGCGGCAGGTCGTTAGACCGGTTACCGATCTCTCGTATGAAGACAATCGTCCATAGAGGTCTAGGTCGTGCGTTTCCTGCCATGGGAGGAGGAAGAGAATGAGGTACGGTCAGCTCAATCTGTGGGATATGCGGCTAATCCTTCCTCAAAGCACGGAACAAGAATTCGGATGTGCATGTACGTGAATGAGATGACAATCTCGTCAACCGATGAAGACGGATACGCTGTTTGCCTTGAATATAGAACCCCTTACCTGTATTGAATCTGGGTGAAATACTGTTTTTCTTTACAATCGATTCGACAGAGCTAAAATTGTGTGGAAGAGAACGAGAAAAAATCGCAGGACTCTGCAAAACCACATCATGACATTCCCTCTCCCCAACCTCTCCCTAAAGAATTGTCACATCCCGCAAACACTAATTCTTCATGGAGTATCCCACATAGTTCATCTCACCAACTGTTTATTTCCGCTGCTGCTGCTGTCGTACAAACGCGAAAACTGCAATATCTGAGCCGGCATATCCGGAGCACGTGATGGGGCGTTGAAAATGTGGTCGTGTGCGTGAATCACAAAAATAAGATTGCGAAAGTTTATGTAGCGAAAGTGGAACACACTGTACTAAGAATAAAATCCATGCGACTCGGATTCCAGCTGGGTACACGGGTACGTGGATCGGATGACACCATGAAGCTGAGCAGAGCCTGAGCGGAAGGAAGGACGGATGGGTACACGGCACGTATGTATGTGCGCGGCGTGTATTGAGTCTTGACTCAGAGCGGATTACGCCTCCGTGTTGTCTCCGTGGTAGGATGGACTCCGAGGGATAGATGCCAATGGGCGGACTGGGCAGACGGATAGGCACACGGATTCCAGTTGACACGATACTGTGGCCGTGGATGTCTACCGGAGCCGCTGACGCAGAGCAGATTACGCCTGAGCTGGGCGGATGGATGGATAGACGGGCTGACGCGACGAGTGTTTAGCCGTGATTTGGGCGCTTTCGTGAATTTATTATTTGACACGGCGGATTACCCGTCCTATCCAGCCGGGTGGGCCGGATGTTGACGCAGGAGGATTACATTGACATTTAACAGAGCCGGATGGATGGACGGATAGATCTACGGGTAAGTTGGGTCTGTACACGGATAAATATAGGTTTGACAGATGCGGACCACCAAATGCGGAGTACATACCCGGCTTGGAGGATGGGTAGTCGGGTACACGGAGGATGCACGGACAAGCTTGGACATGTCGAGCCTCAGGGCGGATTACCCCGGCTGGGTGCCAGTCGGGTAGGTATGTACGTGGACGGGCTGACAGACGAGGACGCCTATGCGGGTTCAATGTCGAAAAGCGGGCCGCGTACACCCGTTTTGACTCAGGCGGATTATACATAGTTTGTACTTACTTATCAGCGGCCGTCGGGATGGGTGCTTGGATAAGTACGTTGGCGGGATGACGCTCTCACTGAGCAAGTGAAGACGGATCGAAGTTGGCAATGGCAGGATCTACTGTATGAGCACACGGGTAAGTTGGGGTCTGTAAGAACACGGGTTTATCAGATGCGGAGTACATACTTACCCGGCTCGGAGGATGCACGGATAAGCTTGGACATGTCGAGCCGCGTTTTGAGTCAGGGCGGATTACCCGGCCGGGTCGTCAGGTAGGTATGTACGTGGACTGGCCTGACAGACAAGGACGGATACCTATTAATATGCGGGTTCAATGTCGAAAAGTGAGCCGTGTACACACCCATTTTGACCCAGGCGGATGATAGTTTGTGCTTACCAGCGGACCGCCGGGATGGGTGCTCGAGTTACGGGTAAGTACGTGGAAGGGATGACGCTCTCACTATTAAGCAAAGTGTCATTGGCGGATGAAGCCGGATCGTTGACAATGCCATCCCGAAGAAAATAATAGACGAGTATGTACGTGGGTGGGATGACAATCGGAGGAGCAAGTTGCCGCGATATCGAGGCAAGAGGACCGAACTCTCTCGAGCCTGTATTATTTGACGCGCGGATACAGCTTGGGCAGGTGCACGGGTGGACGTGTCAAGTTCTTACTCGGTGGACATTTCCATGAGCCTTTTGGTGTTTTGTTTTTTTGTGGGTCGGTCCTCCGTGCGCTCGGGCCACCGCACAATCCGTTCTGCTCTCGTGGCAAGTCCCCATCTCGAAAAACGCCGTGGGTCGAATGTAACACGCTCGGTACATTAAATCCCAGGTGAAATTCAGCTTCTCGCGTCCTGCATAAGCAAGTGTCGTTGACGGAACTGACGACGAAAGATTTGAAAAGTAGGCAGGCAGTTTCAAATTCCAGCCCAGCTCGAAGAAAATCATAGACGAGTGCCCGGACGGTGGGATGACATGGGAGGAGGGAGTGCAGTTTGCCACCAAGTTGCCGTGATACCGAGGCAAGAGGAGCCGACTCTCTCGAGCCTGTATTATTTGACACGCGGATACAGCTTGGGCGGGTGCACGGGGCGGACGTGTCAAGTTGTTCTCACTCGGTGGACATTTGCATGTTTGTTAACTTGGCTCAACAGGGCCGTGGGTCGGTCCTCCGTGCGCTCGGTCCACACCACGCGGTTCCGTTCTGCGCTCGTGGCAAGTCCCCATCTCGAAAAAACGCCTTGCACGCTCGGTCATTACATTAAATCGCAGGTGAAATTCAGCTTGCTCGCGTCAGTCCCAATTCATTACAGCTCATACGTCCGAACATGCATGCAAGGCCGCAATAGCCAGGGTTCGAGAGACGTGGGAACGGTGAAAGTAGGATTTCGAAGACTGGATTTATCTAGAGTGGTCGTGAACAGGGCGGACGAGTGGAGGAGGACTGAGCGCACAAAAGACTGGACGCTGTCGCCCACACAGCCTCCGAGGGACACAAGCCAAGCGAGCGCAGAAGGGTTGCGATTGGCGAGAACGGAGGACCAAGCGGAGAAGGGTCGCGCCTTCGAGTGCAGAGGGCCAAGCGGGCGCCGAAGCGTTCGTGGCCACACAGACGGTCGCGCTACAATAGGGGAAGTCAAAGATCTCACAAAAACGGATTCTGATGCCGATTCTGGCACCGATTCTGATTTGAGAATCGGTGCAGAATCGGAAACAACTTTGACCACCCCAATTCTGAACATCAATTCTAGTCCCCTTCTGAATCAATTCTGAATATATTCATTTGTTTTCCTCACTGACTTGTAAGAATAATGACATCATCCCACCGATCGGTTTCTGCCTTCAAGTTCCAGCACGACGCGCTCGACTTTCTGCCTGCCAGCGTCATGCACGCGTTCACGGCGGCCTTGGCCTTCGCGCTCGGGACCTTTGTGCACGAAGAAGCGGCCTTGGCGAGCGCCGGCTCTTTGGGAGCCTTGGTGGTGCGGGCCATGTGTACGTCGAGACCAAGAAATTTCAATTAATTATCATGTAAAATAGTTTACTTGGCTTTGAGGCCAGTGCTTCGCATGGCAGTACGAGTCCTTTGACATTGCCACCTCAGAATAACCACAAATAAGCCTCTTTACGCCGCAAGGCAAAGTATCTGTGGTGAAGGTCATTCGGAACCATGGACAGTCCAGTCGCTTACCCTTCACGGGTGTAATCGAATGTCTCGATCTACGTTTCCACTCCCCCACTTGCATAGTACTCCTCGCCCCAGTTCGCCTCTTACACGACACCTTTCTTCCCACTTCGTCGCCTAACAGCCTCTTTCTAGGAAGCTTGGTTAGCAGCCATATCCTGCTTGAGACAGCATACGATCTCGTCTCAGACCGCGCCGCGCTTCCTCGAGGATATTACCGAGAAGGAGAGTCGTTCGGAATGCATCGGATTCCTGTGGTGATATCTTCGGATGATGAGGAGGAGGAGGATCAGTTAGTGGAGGACGCGAACAGTGCCGAATAATTCTCTACTCGATTTCCCCATATGCACCATGCAGATCTTGAGCTTGTGACCACGAATTCCATGAAGTTTCCACAATTTTCGATCAAGCATAAGAAACGCAAACTTAAATTCTGGGAATGGCCAAATTCGAGTCATAACTCTTGCTTTCCTTCCATGATGAGGCCCCCTGCGCGAATGATCTCCGCCCAACTGCCCATGACCCTTACGACACGGCTACCCCCAGGCATGCCGGCTGCCACCGGATGCTGAAGGCCTACGCCTTTAAGAACTCAATCGCCATCACACCCTCTTTTATTTACGCCTTTTTCCCTCTCGCTTTTTTTGCCCGGTCCTGTACTCATCCCCACCACCAATCTCCTGCCTTTATGATAGTCGATATGGACAGCTTCACCTTCTTCAACAATCGTGCCCCTCCTGCCTTCATCGGGATACCCGACGGGTCGCCCGCTCCACGCGGAACTATGTGGAGGTGGAGAGAGTGCCCGGGATGGAGAACCTTCATGCATTCATACCCTCTACTCGCCCCAAACCAGCCTCCCAATCTTCCACCTCAGCAGCGCGTCGCATTCCCAGTGACCCCGTACAACACCGTCGAGGTGCAGCCAGATCACCGTGTCCCCAGATATGTTGTCGGCTCCGCCGGTATCTTGATCATTCCCCCAGCAAGCCAGCTCATACCCGCCGAGGAGTTGGTGGTTTTCACACCCGTAGCTGCCCACGGTCCCGCCGATGCGCTCCCGCAGTACTCCGTAATCGAATGCCAGGAGCTGTATGCACCTCAGGCGCCCAGGCTGATACTTCTCGCCTCATCGGACCTTTTCGACCTTCCTCCACTCGCCGTCCCCAACCCATGTTACACCGGGGAACGATATATGCTGACCCCGATAGTCACAGAGTTGCAGTTCAACTTGCAGCTGGACGAAGAAGAGGGAGGGGAAGAGGAAGGAAGAGAGACGGAAGGACCAACAGCCGACCTCATCAACACCACTGACGACGACAACGCCGTTGATAGAGCCATCAAACGCCTCATCCGAAACTACGTAGGCAAGCAGCAGCCGCCCCTAACAACCGCCACTAACTCCCTGAAACTTAGAAAGCGATGCCCTTCTTGAAGCTTTTGGTCAGGCGTGCTTTACGAGTCCTGAACTAGTTGGCTACTACTACTATCCTTGACGCATGCATTTCCATACTATGCGCCCCAATACACATGACTCCTTACTCGATCACGGGGCCAGCGCGTGGCTTCTCAAAACAGAGATGCAGAGACTTACATAATTTTTAAAGTCTCCGATCATGGAATGAGGCGTTCACTTCAGGGAAATGTGCCGCCTAACATGTTTGGAAATTCGCTGCTGCATGGCGATTAATCGGCTCCGCTTTCGGTATAAGAGAACATACAGCGTCCTTGATCTCATCGACTGTACGCATGGACCCCGATCAAGCTGAAGACTCCGGATCTCAGCGGCCCCCATTTACGCATACTCGGCAACTATACCAGCCACTCCAGAACAGAGCCGAGCTGATACTGTCGACCATCACTCTGCTTGATCCGATACAATTCGTCGTAGCTCGATCCACACACGCTCTTCCCCCACACCGAGACCATAGCATCCTCGAGGCGTACCTCGGCCCACCCATCTGCAGATTTGGTAAACACGTGTACCCTATCCAACAACTTACCGGTGGTCTACTGTACCACGGCTGCGTCATCCATTGCACCGGATCACGGTCGGGAATTCTTATCCCCTACCAATTTGGAGCCTGCAGCCGACGTGATGATTACGTAATGCTGAATTGTAGCGGAACCGGCGCAGGTGACATTTGGATCGAGGCCACATACAGAAGGGTGTATTGGGACATGCTACCGTTGACCCTTCGACAATGCCCACAGGAATCCGAACACGAAAACAGCACGGAGATTCTGCATGTCTACTCGTGCCCTGATGACAAACCCGGGAACTCGTCCACCCTTTCACGATGGAAGATGAAAAATTTCAGAAGGTCAACCAAGGACGGTTGAGGTATGTTCCCCGCGGATGTCAGACTCCCACTAAAGTGGTAGTCAGAACATGACAATTCGAGGTGATTTGTGCTATCGGCAGATGCAAGGGAGATTTGATGGGATCGACTTCATTACTCACTCCAACTCATTTGGAGTCACTTCCACTCACTCACTGAAGTATTTGATGGGATCGATTTCTTTACTCACTCCGACTCATTTGGAGTCACTTCCACTCATTCGCTGAAGTTCTTGATGGGATCAATTTTCCTTTTTGACTGACTCATTGGGAGTCGCTTCCCTTCATTTGTAGCACAGCCACTTAGAAATTTTGGACTGGACTCACAACAAGTCATTTCGACTCGTGAAGAGTCATTTGGACTCAGTTCCTTGTAGTATAAATTTAGCTAGTTTTGTACCCTTTTGGCAATCGAAGTACCTTCCAGTTGACTTCCCACGTACATTTTCGCCCACAGGAGCAGTACAGTTACTGTTCCGCCCCACGCTACTGATACCCTGCACGCTCTGACTCTCGATCACGTAAATCGAGCCATGTTCCCCGACCCGCACGCACGACCCCGACTCTCGATCATGTAAATTGAGCCACGTTCCCCGACCTGCACGCACGACTCCGACTCTTGATCACGTAAATCGAGCCACGTTCCCCGACCCGCACGCACGACCCTGACTCTCGATCACGTAAATCGAGCCACATTCCCCGACCTGCACGCACGACCCCGACTCTCAATCACGTAAATCGAGCCACATTATTCCTACCCGTTTACCCTTACACCTTCATTCCCGTACCCCTATTCCAATCCTTGATCCTACCTTTTGATCTATTTTTAAACTACAACTTTGTTGGCGCTTCCCCGTCGAACCTTACTTAATAAAATTTGTGCTTGGATTTAATTTTTTGAGTGCAAATTTTTGTCAGATCCTCCCGCCTCTGACAGGGGACTCCTGATTTGGCATTCATGACATGAATTAACATGATGCTGTATATCGGCGCGAAGGTGTGGCCAAAATATACAGCGGTGCAAGGTCTTGTAAGTGGCATCGAGTTTCCTATGTCTAAGGTCTTCATGCGCCTGAGTCAGGATATCTAGTTGAGTTGCGGGGTCAAAGATTACCCTTAGAGGTGGAAGTTTTCCATTGCATTGGTACATAAGGGGAGCTCAGAGTAAAACACGTGGGACACTTTTTGCTGACGCTTTTCACGGAACACGGATTTCAGGGAATCGGCGATCACTGGCATAAATCTTATTAGTGATTGGCATGACAACCAAAATCCTGGGCACTGGATCCCACCTGGACACCTCTGTCCCAACATTGTCGGTGCCATGCTAGACAATGTCAGGCAGCTTTCTCAAGTCAATGGGCAGCATGACTTAGCATATCTGGGATCAATATCCCACTGTAAGTTAGTTTCAAACACAGTGGTGTTGGGAAGGTAGGTAGTGCACAAGTTTTCCTATGTTACCAACATTGCCAACGATGTTGCAGGCAATGAGCTCAAAAGGGTTGGCCCTGTTCGGCTCAATGTTGATTCTTATCAAGTAGTGTTGAGCTGACTACATCATTCCAATCACCAATGAGATCGATATCAATGATGGCCGATTCCCTGAAATTCGCATTCCATGGAAAGCATCGGCGAAAAGCATCCGGCGTGTTTTACTCTGAGCTCCCCTATATGCCCAGTTTCTGAAGAGACAAAGTACTTTAGCTTGTAATAGGAAGCAATGTTTGGCAGCCAAGTCAGCAATGAAAGGGGTTTCTAGCATCTTTAGAAAGTGTTGGATATTGAGTAAAAGTCATTCCATAGAGGCGTGAGTCAGAAAACAAGAGGGCAGGTTGGTTGGTGGATACATGGGTGGATTACGGAAGTTAGAACCCAAATGTGGTGGTTTACCATCCGGAACTAGAGTTAACAGGGTGATGTCATCCAGCCATGTCGTTTTTGCTGTGGGGATCAGTACCTATATGTGTTAATCTCTGTGTCCTGGTTCTTCACCATGTCTGGTCCTCGTTCGAGCCGACACTTGATGACTTCTGTTCCCTCCTCACCTCCGCTCCTAAACTTGAATGTTTGCATCTTCTACATTTAGACTGCAAGAAATTTGAAGTTTGTTGTAGGCCAAGGCCAAGGCTCGCCCATTTAACGCCGTTGACTTCTTTCCCTGTTACGGAAGATTCTTTCAGACTGGTGTCTGCCTTAGACATGCCTTCCTTTACAAAACATTCATCTCGACATGTGCAATGAGCCTTTTTTTGTGTGTCACGTCAGGAGATATCTTCAGGAAGTACTGCAGCCAGTGACCATGGTGTATCTAGATGTCATGGTTGACAGTACTGGTTATTGCGATGCCGAATTTACGCACTCTGGATGGTCAAGCATCAGAGCCGCAGTTCTCCGAAACTATTCACAGAATGGCAAAGGCTCAATGCAATATGTGTCCGGGACTATCTAGCATAGTCCTCGGAGTTATACCCGATGAGGAGATGATAAAAGAGGTGTTGCATTCCGGTTCCACCTTTGGCCCAGACCTGCACGAAATCCTCTGAAACCTTCCAAGTGGCTTCCTTAGTAGGCCTAGTCACTCATCGATGACCGTCAGAGTATCCCAATGCACTGTACGATTGTGTTCTGTAGTAAATTCTCTGTGGTTCATGTTGCATCATACTCTGACGGGAAAGCTTCCTGTGAATGAATATTGAACTGATTTGTCCATTGTATCATGTACATTAGCTATGGAATTTAATGTATGCTTTTTGAAGATGACCCACATATAACTCTAACACCTGGTAATAACAGTAATGAGAGGTAATAAGGACTCGTACTGCCATGCGCAGCAATGGCCATAAAACAAGTCCTCTGACATTGCCGCCTCAGAATAACCACAAACACAACTACAACAAATTTGAGAACAATTGACCATGCCTTCGCCTCTTACCACTGCGGGAACCACTGGAGAACTAGTACAACCAAGTTAGATCTATACCGCAACACCGGTACCACTGTTATAGTTGGCTACTGTAATGCATAGATGACAGCACATACTGTCTCCTCAGCCCTTCTATGTAGACTAATTCGATCTTGCAAGTCTGAAAACCTGCCAGCATTAACACAGGCTCTCCCAGTAGAAATTCCATCATGATACCACATGCCACCTTCTCCATCGACTACAACACTGGTGAAGTGTCCCACAGCAGTCATATTGGAGTGATAGATTAATCCACGCAACTTCATGGCTGGATAATTAGGGCCAATGTGGAGCTCCTCCTCTAGTATCAGTGTGTTGAAGTTAACATATAAAACCATTATTGAAGGGATGCTTTCAATAATAGTTAATCTCTGCAATTTTCTGTAATTACTATATCCACTGCACTGTGGGCATCGTCGTGTCGTTGGTTGGTCAAAATGATGCTGAAACCATTGTGATAGGGTTAATCCATTTGGATACTTTTGGCGCAGCTCATGAGTGCTGTATAGATCCAAATACTGGCCAAACACAGAAATCACAGATTCCAGATATCCACAGACTGCACAGTACATTGAAGTGTTTCCGTAACTGTGATTATCTGTGACCGACATGAATAAAGCATCCAATCTTGTGCCCTGTGGTCCAAGGGGAAAGTTGTTCACATCAATAGATCGCAGTGTCCTGCGAACCTCATCTCGAGCTTGTTCAGGAAATCTTTGGTCATATGATTGCACCCACTGGCCAAGTGGCTTGCTGCAGAGTGATAATCGTCGGGCCCACAATTCTGGATTTTCACTCAACAAGCAAGCTAAAGGTGTGAAGAAGGCATCGAATGTGCAACTATAATTTTGACTATCCCAGATAAGACCCACAGGACAAGCAGACCGTTTATGGCTCCCTATCCTTGACACATGTTTCCCTGGAGCCTGACCAACAGAATCAGATGGACCATTCAGAGAAATCCTTTTTGCAGCAGGTGTATCAGCATGTCCTGTTTTTCTTCTTTTCTTCTGTTTCACAGTGTCTGCATCTTTAATTGTCGGTTTCCAAACACCATAATCACTGCTGGGAACATCATCATCAGGTCGAGACCTAATTGCAGGGTGAAGATGCGGGGGATCTACCCCAGTACCTCCCCATTCTCGGTATGATGCCAGCAGTTGACCACGATAGATACCTGTCACCTTCTTTGATAGGCAACCTTCATACCGAAGTCTCGTAATTTCATCCAAAATTTCCAGTTCTCTGAACTCTTGTCTCAGATACCCAGATATTCCACTGCTAATCTTTTTGGGATCAAATCCTTGCATTATGCAAGTGCCTGCAGCTGTGTATCCTCTTGAAAGAGCAACATAATAGTTGTGGTGGTTTTTACAGTTGTTCAAATGCACCACATTCTCCTCTCGCCCCTTCCCTTGGGACCCGTAATCTGTCATGGAAAAATTTGGAAGAACCATCACCTGCTCTCTCAACAAAGACAACAGTGAATCATCTCGCAATAAACATGTAACATGGTTGGTGGTCCTTCCCAGTGGTATCACATTCAGTGGAAGCTCGGGAATCTGAACATCTCGAGGAGGTTTCACCAACCTAACAAATAGGGTGTCAAGTATCTTCTGACCCGAAGGACCAGTTGATGAATCCCAACCAACTACCACTGCTTCTTGGCCTTTCGTCACACATATCTCAGTGGCATCATTTGATTTAATCATTACCGGCATTCCAACACAAAGCTTCAAGCACCCTGGAATCTGTTCTGCAACCGTTGTTGGTGGTGCCGACCACAAAGCATGCTGCAACTTCGCATTTAACTGTTTAAAGTGGACTTGTGCACACCTGGGCCATCTCCACTTATCAACTGCTCTTGAAGTCAGCTTATCAACACTGTAGAACTCAACCAATTCTTGGCCAGTGTCCTGTGCAAATCTATGAACACCTTCCTCATTAATCACATCTTTGTGAATATTCAATCCTGTGATGACAGAAACATTCCGAAATTTCTTTGTATCCAAGTGTGGGTGACCAGGTCGATCACTTGCTACTCGGGTTCTCAGAAAATCAATATCCTTTGGGGTGCATGCTCCAAATCGCATATTCTCCAATGCCACTCGTAATTTTGCATCATCTTTTGTTTGGGACTTCTGTCTCATATTCTGCCGTAGTAAGACAACTGTTGTGAACTGGTGCCATAAGATTCGTCCAAGTACTGCACTTTGATCTTTGGCTGACATAGTATTGGTTGTTCTCAAAGAAACCGACCCGTTATATAATGCTCGACCAGTCACAGGTGGTAGCTGCGCAAAATCACCAGCAAATATCACATTTAAGTTTCCAAATTCCACATCATGCACATTCCTGGCTTTGGCTGCTTGACTTGCCAATAATTGCAGGTCTTCACATGAGACCATGGATAACTCATCCAACAGAATATACTCCACACCCTGCAGGCGTTCATTAATGGCAGCTATGGATGTGGTGTCATTTGATATACCATCCACATCATCTCTATTTTTGCTCTTCCCCTCACGAGGAATTCGGAACACAGAATGGTAGGTCGATCCATTCAACAGAGCAGCAGTTGAACCTGTCGGTCCAAGGACCAAAAATCTATATTCCTCCTTCCTTGCCGTGAAAAATTCAACAATTGCATTGAAGACAGCTGATTTCCCAGATCCACCCATTCCCCCCATATACATTTTCAAGGGACTAGACTGTGGATTTGAGGTGTGCGCAGCAACAATTCTGAAGGCGCATTCTTGTTCCTTGTTGAATTTTTTCCCAAGACGATTGCAAATATTGTGAACAAGGGTGTCATTAGCCTCCTGAGTTAATTTCGATTTGGGAGTCAGGTAATCATATGGTACCACTTCAACTTTATCAGCAGTATGTGGCCTTTTGCTGCTATAATTTTGTGCAGGCATATCTGACATCTTATTCGCCGTATATAATTGCCGCTCAGATTTCATAATCCCTGCCCAGGTTTGTCTGGTTTTATATGGGGCAAAAAATCACGTGGTGTCTATGTCAAGCAGTCCATCTTGTGGAACATCAAGCCATTTTGCGCCTTGCAAGATGGCCCTGATTGCTGCCCGAGACTTGTCTAATCTGTCTGTTCTTCTGCCAACAGTTATATCATCATCGCAGCCCATGTCCTCATCTCCAAATTCCCCAGCTTCCACATCATTTTCAAATTTGTCATGGCTTCCGAGGATAGGATGGGACCTATATTCTCCCTGCTCTGCCATTTTGCGCCTCATCACATTGTAATGATCATCACGAGCATCATTACATTCATATCGAATGTTGAAATTTCGAATCAATTCTTTTTGTCTACCTGTGAAGGTATGCTCATGGAACACTTGATCCCAAGTCGAGTCATTGTCCTTCAAGTCAGATGGCTGTCTCCAGGGCTTGAACAGAGTCATAATTGACATACAGTAATATTCTCGGTCACCTTTATCGGACCGGGGTATTGCTCCACCAATAAAATTGGGGATGATCTTATCTAACTTGCTGAAGTCACAATGTACAGAATGTGTTCTAAATGCTGCCTTGTGCACAGGCAAAAATGGATGTGATGTGATTATGTGTACTTTTTGCTGCTCCATGTTCTTCTGCACAATTATGGCATCTTCATCATCGGAGTTCCAGTCATCAGTGTCATCCAGAATGGTAACCCCATCACCATCCGAGCTAATGTCATCATCTGTGAACCCAGAAAAATCACTGTCACTGTCATTAGGCTCTATCTCCTTCTCAAAAATCTCTTCATCAGCCTCATCAAAACTGAGTGACTTCGAAATCTCAAGTTGTTCTTCAAATTCCTGGTGCTCTTTTCGTGTCCGTACTTTCTTCGCAGAGCACTGAACCCATTCATATAGGTTTACATTATCATATGCAGTGGGCCTGAATCTATAGTCATCCACAATGGAACATGCAACATAAGATCCACTTTGGTTTTGGATGGTGAGAAAATCTTCCCCAAAGGCTTCATCTTCAACATCACCGTCATTCATAATACCCTTGTTCCAGTAAGATTTTACAAATGTTACATACGAACGCCAGGCAAAGTTGACATATTTGTGGCTTGGGTAGTGATCAGGATTTCCGAGGATGTACATTGCTGCCATTGGGCTCCCAATTTCCATTTTCGTGGACATTGAGTTTATCATTTTTGATACAAACTGGGGACAGTTTTCACAGCTGTGCAGCAACATCAATTCCTTCGCTTCATTGATTGCCAGCCTGGAATTCATCCGTACTCCATGTAATTTTGCAACCGTACCTATTTTAGCACGAGGGAGATAAGGCAGTAAAGTGGTCAGTGGTGTGGTAACAGATATAAAAAATGGACTTTTTGAAAGTTCTACATCAACATCGTCAACTCTGCATTGCAGTTCAAAAAAGAATGAGGCAGAATTCAGACCTTGCAAGCCACGGGAATTATGGAGATGTTCATGTATAACTTCCCCAGATATTGCCCCATGTCTTCCACCTCCAGCAAATGTCTTCCGGTTAATGCTCAAGGGTTCCGCACGAAAAAATATTATGCCAAGAAGTACGAACAAGACAGCCAGAAATAGAGTCCGCATGCAGTGCATGAAGTTAGCCATGTCATAAATAATAAAAGAGTTGCACATCAAGTGTGTACATAAATTCTCAGCAGCGGACTTTATATGCCATGCATCAGGGTGTACAAATCCAGGGCTGACACTATTTGCAATGACCGAAAGAAAACATTCACAGGAATTAGTTAAGTGATTTGGGATGTCTAAATTGGTCACTATGAGCTTGACATTCAAATATTGGTGAAGAATAACGCACCAGCACAATTGGTATAATTGTTGCCTTGGTCAAAAAATTGAGCGGAGCAGGGGAGAGACTCCAGGACAGAGGGAGAGATAGGACTGGTGGCAAAGGAGAAGGATATGTTCTCTCGTGGAAAGCCAAAGAGAAAAGGATTGGCCTGCGCATGACAAGGAGAGCTTGTGGAGCCAGCGATGTCGTGCGGATTATTTGTTATCCGTGAGTTTTGCCGGAAGTGACTTTATTCGGGCAATTCCCACTAGGTTTGATCAAGTGAGAGAGTTTCCTTTTAAGGAGGAAAGTGGTGAAAAGCTTAAAGATTAACTAAGTTTCTCACGAGGCTGTGTTCGGGGCACGGAAAATGGAATCTGCGGAAAACTGGAGAAATAGGGGTCGGACAAGGTTTAACTGTAAACCTCTCAGACGTGGCGGTTTGACGTGGACCTGGCAACTGTGCCTAGTCGGTAGGTTCAATAAGTTCGGTACTTGAATGCGACCTGTCCAGATAACTTTCGCGAATCAAGGGCTGTGCGTGGACCTGGCAACTGTGCCTAGTCGGTAAGTTCGATAAGTTCGGTACTCGAATGCAACCTGTCCAGATGACTTTTGCGAATCGAGGGCTGTGCGTGGCTCGTCTTTGCTTGAATGCGACCTGTCCAGATGACTTTCGCGAATCAAGGGCGTGAGCAGATATAGTCCGTGGCTCGTCTTTGCTTGAATGCGACCTGTCCGGTTGACTTTCGCGAATCAAGGGCGTGAGCGTAATAAATCTGTACTCGAATGCAACCTGTCCAGATGACTTTTGCGAATCGAGGGCTGTGCGTGGCTCGTCTTTGCTTGAATGCGACCTGTCCAGATGACTTTCGCGAATCAAGGGCGTGAGCAGATATAGTCCGTGGCTCGTCTTTGCTTGAATGCGACCTGTCCGGTTGACTTTCGCGAATCAAGGGCGTGAGCGTAATAAATCTGTACTCGAATGCAACCTGTCCAGATGACTTTTGCGAATCGAGGGCTGTGCGTGGACCTGGCAACTGTGCCTAGTCGGTAAATTTGATGCATGGGAAGAAAACTTAATTGAATGCGGCCTGTCTGGTTGACTTCCGCAAATCAATATTTAAAGACGGTTGAAGAGATAGTTAGAATTTCTCAATAACTAGGTATACAACCGTAGATACTGGGAAAGGAGAGAACTAGCTTAGTCGGTGGGGTTGTTGGTTGAGAAAGCTGTCGGGCGATTAGTAATAGTTGAAGAGTGCGGATAAGTATCCGGCGTAGATTCAGATTGGTAGTGAGTAGTAGTTAGTGGTAGGGTTCTATGTTATTGTATCTACAAAATCCTCTTTCTTATATACTATTCTCGTGGGAATTTTTCCGACTGTGCCCCCAGTCTAGGTTACTGTGCAGACTGTGCACAACTGTGCCATCGACTGTGCATAACTGCGATTGACTGTGCCATCGACTGTGCGATTGACTGTGCATAACTGTGCACGACTGTGCATTCGACTGTGCGATTGACTGTGCATAACTGTGCGCGACTGTGCATAACTGTGCACGACTGTGCATTTGACTGTGCCATCGACTGTGCACAACTGTGCACGACTAAGCTGCTACATACAATTTCTTGCCTTTTCTTCATGTCACCCAAATTTCCCACGCCCCTATATTCCAGTTATTATTTATCGTAAATTAGTAAGCATGTGCATTTCCTCTTTATACCAAACATCTTGGAGGTACGACAGCGATAGTAAAGCAGCTAAGAGCCAGAGACATTGCAGAGATATCCATGGTGCAGCAGTGGTAGGTGGTGAGAAAGGAACTATTGGTGGGCCGTATATATATACTTTTGGGCGAGATTCGGATCGGTCATCTGTCCACCTATTGACTTTATATTTAGACCAGATCTCTACATCCATCTATTTTTAATTGAGTCGGTGATGCGCCATCTTGATTAGGATCTCTTCATCTATTTTTAATAAGTTGTGAATCGTGATGATGCCCATCCGCGGCCATTGAATCAAATCATCTGATTTCGGTCATAGGGCGCCATCTGGGCCTTGATACTTCAAATTTGGGCCCGATCAGGACCGCTGATTATAGGCAAAAATGCCTGATTGCGACTTTGGTGAAATGCCAGGAGAATAATTTTTTTGCCTGGCAAAAATGGTTGTTTTCAAAGAAGCTTCATTTTTGTTTTATTTCTGTCGAACTTTGGCCCAAAAATGTCAAGATCACAAAATCAGCCCCTCCCACCTGGTCCTACCGGATCTCTGCACCCACCTATTTAAATTTAATTGAGTCGCTGGTGACAACTGACGCGCCATCTGTGGATGTGATTAGGATCACTGCATCCATTTTAATTGAGTCGGCCACTGTGGCCTTAACAAGACGTTAAACTTGGACCGGATCTCCACCTATTTTTAATTGAGCCGGGGTGATTGCGCCTTGATTGATTTTAATCAGTTATTTTTAATTGAGTCGGGATGATTGCGCCTTGATTGATTTTAATTGGTTATTTTTAATTGAATCGGGATGATTGCGCCTTGATTGATTCTAATCAGTTATTTTAATTGAGTCGGGAGGACTGCGCCTTGATTGATTTTTGAGTCGGGATGATTGCGCCTTGATTTGATTGCACCTTGATTGATTTTAATCGGTTATTTTTAATTGAGTCGGGATGATTGCGCCTTGATTGAGTCTAATCAGTTATTTAAATTCTGTCGGGAATCGGGATGATTGCGCCTTGATTGATTTTAATCGGTTATTTTTAATTGAGTCGGGATGATTGCGTCTTGATTGAGTCTACTCAGTTATTTTAATTCTGTCGGGATGATTGCGCCTTGATTGATTTTAATCAGTTATTTTTAATTGAATCGGGATGATTGCGCCTTGATTAATTCTAATCAGTTATTTTAATTGAGTCGGGAGGACTGCGCTGATTTTTGAGTCGGGATGATTGCGCCTTGATTTGATTGCACCTTGATTTGATTGCACCTTCATTGATTTTAATCGGTTATTTTTAATTGAGTCGGGATGATTGCGCCTTGATTGAGTCTAATCAGTTATTTTAATTCTGTCGGGATGATTGCGCCTTGATTGATTTTAATCGGTTATTTTTAATTGAGTCGGGATGATTGCGCCTTGATTGATTCTAATCAGTTATTTTAATTGAGTCGGGAGGACTGCGCCTTGATTGATTTTAATCGGTTATTTTTAATTGAGTCGGGACGACAACTGGCCATGGAATCAAATCATCCCATTTGTCGAAGTCCACTCAGATCCACTCTTTGTGGCCTTGACTTTCAATTTAGGATATCTGCCCCTCAACGTCGGATCTTTTGTCCGATCAACAGCCAAACAAACAACAACAACTTCAATCAAAACTTCACTGAATTTGACGTCGATTTTCGCGGGAAACCCGCTGACAAGAACGATTCCTAAACAAGTTAGGACTCGTAATAATTATATTATTTTACTTGGGCGGCATGTTTGGGGACGATTCTATTTCCGATTCTGTTTCCGATTCTGACGAGTTCCTGCTCTTGAGCAGGAACACCGATTCAGACCGATTCAGATTTTTGATCGATTCTGACACCGATTCACGGTCTCAGAATCGGTGCCAGAATCGGCATCAGAATCGGAAACAGAATCGGTTTTTGGGAGATCTTTGACTTCCCCTAATAGGGGCAGTCAGAGTAGCGATTCTGAGCAATTCTGAGGCGATTCTGATGGCGATTCAGATGGCGATTCTTGGTCAATTCTGGACCAATTTAATTCCAGAGAATCGCAATCGCCTCAGAATCGTCGTAAAAGCGCCTCCAGAGGAGCTTCTACATGATTAAAAACGATTCTCATGACAGCGATTCTCTCACGCTTTTATCACCCGAGAATCGTCGATCAGAATCGCCTCCAGAATCCTTACTCTGACCGCCCCTAATAAGGTTCGTCATCGTATCAAGTTGATACCAAAGCCGGCGGACTGAGGATCAAGGTTTTTTAAGAGGCGAGTCGAGCTCTGGAGCTTTGCCAAATATTAATGACTGAGCGGACCACGGAGCGGTTTGAGAACAGTACTTGGAAAACCGCGTGCGAATCATCGTCGGGAGCAGAGTGGGAATGTCGGCTTGGTGGCGGGTTCCTGCGCCCGGCCTGCAATAATTGCACCCGGCCATCCAACTCAGACTCCTACTCCACCATCCATTCATCTACATAGATGCCTTTACTGGATTCTATGCCTGTCTCTTCCTTCAATTCATCGTGGCTCGTGGGTGTCAAGGACGTCTAGGATCTACACGTGAAGTTGTTCACTTTGAGCGTTAAATTTACTCGAGCCGCACAAACACCAATGCTGTATCATTCGAGCTGTACTTGATGGCCGTTTTGTGACATTCCGCGTAGCGCACAGCGTTAAGAAGCAATCCCTTTTATTAACCTCATTGTCGCTGATTCCCACAGGCTCTCTCTTCCCTCTTGCCTCACTCACGGCTTGTCCATAACACAGTCCGGAATGCGGCCTGCCCACGAAGTATACGCCTCCCAGCTGCGAGAGCTGCGCCACGGTTATGCGCTGTGGTGCCCCGAGCCATGCCAGTACGGAGAGGTCAAGGCCGGCGATGTCGGCTATCTCCGAGACGGGGCGTTCCACCGCCTGTTCAACGCGATCCTCCCCGAAGACGACCCCGAGCAGATTCTTGGCGTACCTGTGGCATTCGAGCCTCTCGTACTTCCGCCAGGGTCGATGTGGAGGAATGACAAAATTTTCGACTCCGGGAACATGCGCTCGTCGAGTGTGGCTGAATGCCGATATGGAATTTCCGCGAGCGGGTGAGGGCTCCATATTTGTAGGCCGTTCCACACGAGTAACCTCCATGCGTACAGGGCTGTACTTCCCGGGGGCGCGGGCGTGCATTTCTCGTGCTCCAGGAAACAGGGTGCAATCCTTCATTTATCGCGGAAGGCAATCCGAGAAGAGGCCCAGGCACGACAGGCGTTCGAGTCGTACACCCTAAGAAACTTTCCCAATTGGTACGAGTTCGCCAATAACGTGCTGTTTCGCGGCGTCAAGAATGGCGATATTATGCTCATCACTGGGTGCGACAAGACCGCCGAATGGGCCTCCGCGGTTTTCGACGAACGGTCTCGCAACGCGGGGATCTCCCTCATAGCGGACGTGGGGCCAGTGGCTTCGGCGGAGCTAACACTCACCGGCCGATGGGACAGCTCGACGTCTGTCCAACATCGGTCTGGTCCGATTTGTGACGACCCCGAGTTGGTCAAGTTTGATCAGGCCATATTCATCCGAGGGTACAAGGTCTTGCAACGGAAGATACGTGCACCCAAGATCATTCGTGCCGAGGCAGAACCACGTCCGCCTTCAGTCGACGAAGATTCGGATGATTCCTCCACTGCCTTGAGCACCGGAAGTACTTCGGAATTCGAGTATATTGTACAGTCGATTGAGGGTGATTCAACTGTGAGTGCTTGCGTATTATTTATTGTACTGGAACCTACTAACATTTGCGTATAATCAGCCGTACCATCCCAGCGACGCTCTTCTAGAATATATTCTCGAGGTCAGTTTTCAGCCAATCGCTACAAGGAAATTAGCAAACTAGATGCCCGTTCAACAGCATACAGACGCACCTGTCGCTATCGTACATGACGACCACTGGTGCGGTAGCCTCATACACCCCGCGCTGGAGGGTGGTGACTTTGCCTCAATTTCGAACATTCTTGATTCCTACGAGCGCAGGTTCTGCGAAAGCGATGATATCGCCCAATCTCCTGACGAGAGTGTGGAAGAAGACCTCGGAGTTGACGTGCCAAACGCTCCTGTCCTGCCGCCTCCATATGAACGACAAGAATGGGACCTCCCAATATCGCCGAACGACTCGCACGCTGATATCCGGGCCGATGATGATGAAGCGCTTCAAAGTTCGAGCTTTGGCGAGAGTGTGGAAAATGGTCTTGGAGTTGGCGTGCCAAACGCTCCTGGCCTGCCGCCTCCATATACAGCCCAGATAGCCACGCTTTCATCAGTGTCTGGACTCGCCCCTGCGGCAGAGCTTATTTGTAGCATAACTGTGCTTTGCCAGAATGTCACCCGAAATCGGTATGTTTCTACTCCAATACCAACGTATCTGAAGACTGACTAATCTGTCCTAGACATGCCGCGAATCAGTTGCGCGATCGGTGCCATCGCTTGGTTGGGGTGTTGTATTTAAAGCAGAAGGCAAACGAATATATGGCAGGGCTAGTCGAAGCTGTTACTGAGTAAGACGTCCTCTTGAACCGCTGCCAATATTGACTGCTTGTAGTTGTCTCGGCAAAATTCACTTGAGAATGGAAGGATGGTCGAATGTTCAAACCAGCACGGTTCGAAGCTTTCTCCGCCAAGATGAGATAGCCAAGGACATCAAACAGTGTCACGAAATGCTGACGGACTGCGTACGTATTATCACTCGAGGACATATTATACTAACCCTGTCTCTCAGATTTTGTCAGCTTTCGGGATCCACGAGTGGCAAACACAAATGACCTTGAACAACCAGCAAGATAAACGCGAGCTCAAGGATTTTGTTGCTGAAATTCAGAATTCACAAACAATTGCGCAAGATGCCCTGCAGGTGGGCTATCGCTCTTGATTTGTGATTTCAGGACTTAACGGAGGGTGTTAGTCTCCATCCCCTGACATCCAGCACCTCGTGTCCACGATGCAACAGGTGCACTCATTCAGGCCTCCTGGTAATATCCGCAGAGGCAGAGCCGACCTTGCGCTGTCCCTGGGTAAAACAGCAGCCCAAATAACCGCCCAGTTTTCACCAGTGCCTGGACTCGCCCCTGCGGCAGAGCTTATTTGTGGCATAACTGTGCTTTGCCAGAATGTCACCCGAAATCGGTATGTTTCTACTCCAATACCAACGTATCTGAAGACTGACTAATCTGTCCTAGACATGCCGCGAATCAGTTGCGCGATCGGTGCCATCGCTTGGTTGTGGTGTTGTATGAAAAGAAGATAGCAAACGAAAATATGGCAGGGACAGTCGAAGCTGTTACTGAGTAAGGCATCCTCTTGAACCGCTGCCAATATTGACCTGCTTGTAGTTGTCTCGGAAAAATTCATATGAGAATGGAAGGATGGTCGAATCTTCAAATCAGCACGGTTCGAAGCTTTCTCCACCAAAATGAGATAGCCAGGGAAATCCAACAGTGTCACGAAATGCTGACGGACTGCTTGGCTAGTTTTCAAGTGCGTATGTATTACCACTCGAGGACATATTACACTAACCCTGTCTCTCAGATTTTGTCAGCTATCGGGATCCACGAGTGGCAAACACAATTGAACTTGAACAACCAACAAGATAAACGCGAGCTCATGGATTTTCTTGCTGAAATTCAGAATTCACAAACAATTGCGCAGGATGCCCTGCAGGTGGGCTATCGCTCTTGATTTGTGATTTCAGGACTTAACGGCGGGTGCTAGTACCAATCCTCTGACATCCAGAGGCTTATGTCCATGATGCAAGAGGTGCGCTGTGAACTCACATGCTATTACTCCTGACTGACTACGATGAGCAGCTACTTGGAGAGAACATCAGAACCGCAGATCGTGAATTATTGCCGGACTTCCACCTTCGCTCTGGTGAAGTGACTCGAATTGGACAATTCCCCATTGGTGAATCCAACGGCATGGTTTATTGTTTCCTCTCCTCTCAATAATTAGCTACTTACAAATTTCCTCAAGGATATCTATGAAGGTCTATATCTCCAACGCGAAAAAGTGGCCATCAAAGTTGTGCGAGCTGTGAGTTCTGATGAACACACTCTACATGTAAGCGACCTTGCAAGTCCTGTTTGTGTTGATCGATGTTCATCCAGTCAATAGCGCTTCAACAGAGAGTGTGAGATCTGGAAAGACTTGTGGAGGATTGATCAAGGCAAACACATCCTTCCCTTCTATGGGTTTTGCCAGAATGATGGTCCATTCCTGTAATACTTATTTGTCGCGCGCGCAAGCCAAAATCTGACTGACTATCAATCTAGGTATATGGTTAGCCCCTGGCAGGTCAGTCTTTTCGCCTCTGCATTCACTTTTGACGCTCACATTTCGTACAACAGCCCAACGGCAATGCCTTGAACTTTGCCAAGAAGAACGATGGCAAGATCGATTACCTGCGACTGGTAGATATATTTGAGCAGCCTCTGTCGCGTAAATTCTTATCCATGTATGTATTACAGGTGAGAGAAATCGCCCTCGGCGTTCAGGTCCTCCATGGCATGGATCCGCCTGTCGTGCACGGGAACATTAAAGCGGTTTGTGCTCTTTGAACCGCCAAGGATACCGTATTGAATTAAAATAGTCTAACATCATCATCGACGCGCTCGGCCACCCTCTCATTGCAGAATTCGGTCTTTCTCACGTGAGTCCGATGTATGGTTTTAGTCGCGATTGGGGCTTGAAATTCTTGTCCTGTGCAGGTCGTCGGAGACATAACTGGCATCCCACTTTCGTCAGCTCTTTCTCTTATCATTCATCCGTATGGGCTAATATTATTCGGACCACAGTCAATCGAGAGGCGTTTCTGACTACCGGTGGTTTGCGCCGGAAGTTTGTATCGGGCCAGGCGTCCTTTCGCCCAGCTCAGACGTGTATGCGTATGGAATGACCGTGCTTGAGGTACCTTACATCTTTCTGTATGCGACATTTCCTAACGATTAACTACCTTCAGCTTCTAACACACGAGCAACCTTACAAGGACATCGAGCAAACGACGGAAGTAGTCATCAGATCTGCCAAGGGAGAGCAGCCCGCTCGACCCACCTCGCCCCGCGTCTTAGAGCGAGGACTTGATGACCACCTCTGGGCCCTGTTGGGCGAATGTTGGAATAACGAGCCGTCGCAAAGGCCCTCAATTCAACAAGTGTTGGAAATTCTTCCCCAGTGATACTGAGGACTCGTGGGCCCAAGACGAATCACTCATGTCCAGGCTTGATATACAAATTTATAAATTCTAGTTCTTTGTATTCGGAGAGAAAAAAAAACGGACCTACTGCTGGATGACTGATTGAAAGAGGTTTTATTAGTGATGATTGAAATTTGATAGCTATAGGATAACTCAATACTGAATGAAGCAAACTCTGGTTCACACAAGTCTGTCGAAATCCGAGGCGGATGTGATTCGAAAATTGCACTAATGATGGAGTTACGAAATTTGGTCCCGCTGTTGCCGCAGTCAGGTTCTGAACCGCTGGCGAACCTGAACCAGACCTGAACCGTACCTGGGGTCCAGTTCAAGGTTCGGGAAGGGCTGAACCTGCCCGAACCTGAACCTGCCCGAACCTCCTTGAACCTGAACTGGACCAGAGTGCTAAATTCAAGCAAAACAACCATCAAGCGGGGGTTTTATTGTTGAGAGTACACAAATTTACTTCATGGTGCATTTATAAACACTATGATGGGTTCACACTTTCAAAACTCGACCCAAACTTGACCGTGAATATTTTTTTCGCAACTTGTGATGGCATCAAACTGTTTCCATAGTGGTTGGATTGAGAGATTAATTCATTGTGAGGGCTTTGGCAGGTGCAGGTCAGTCTTTTCAGTGAAGAAAAATAATACCTTCATTGCGTGGGAAACACAAAATCGGTTCGAACCTGTTCGAACTCGAATTGGACCTGAACCCGACCGCGGCAACACTAGGACTCGAGCCGCGTTTTGAGCCAGGGCGGATTACGCGGCTGGATGGTCAGGTAAGCATGTACGTGGACGGGCTGACAGACGGGTTTCATGTCGAAAAGTGAGCAGCATACACACCGCGGATTATAGTTTGTGCTTACCAGCGGAACAGGGCGGACGAGTGGAGGAGGACCGAGCGCACAAAAGGACTAAGCGCTGTCGCCCACAGCGTACGAGGGACCCAAGCGAGCGCGATTGGCGCACGGAGGGACCAAAGCGTATGTGGAAAGGGCCGCCCGTGCCTTCGATGCAGAGGGCCGAGCGTTTCGTGGCCACACGGACGGTCGCGCTACAATAATGTTCGTAATCGTATCAAGTTGATACCAAAGCCGGCGGACCGAGGATCAAGGTTTTTCAAGAGGGGAGGGTTTTCGAAATCTGGAGGGTTGCCAATATGAATGACTGGGCGCGCAGAGCGGACCACGGAGCTGTTTGAGAACAGTACTTGGAAATTAGTGCAGAAAGTTCAAGCGATTTGTCGAGGAGGACCGATACGGCGTCTTGCGAAGGACCCGAGCGTTGTTGGCCACAGGGAGGACCGATCGAGCGTTCAATAGGTGCATAATATATATCAATTCAACACCACGAGGCATCAGGGGACTGAGGGGTTTCGAGCTCAGGAAACTGCTAATACTTGACCGGATGCCACGCAGAAAAGAACGAGCATTGGTACGCGTGAGGATCGATCGGCAGCGTGCGAAGAACGGGGTGAGCTGGGAGCGCAGTGCTGAGAGTTGCGAGGACCGGAGGCGAGGATCAGGGAGCTGCTTGCGACTTGTCGACTCGAGAACGGAGCGCAGGTGATCGCGGGCCTTGTTGCATGTATGTATGTAAGTTATGTACGTTGAATAAATACCGGACGGACGGCCGCGCGCGGCGCCAACAGGGAGGAGTGACGGCCGGACGGCGCGCACTTGGCGACACGTTGAGGTGACACGGAGCACGGTGACTCTGCGCGCATACATATGCGCCGGAGGGTTGAGATGCGTGGTGGTCAGGCGGATCATTGGCTGTATGGACATCGGGGCGCGCCTTCTGTGGTCGGCATGTAAGTTAGTCAGGCGCACTGTGCGTGTAGTCAGTTGCCGTGAATGCCGATACAATAAGTTCGGAGCCCGTCGAGTCAGACAGGCATCACTCGGGGTGCGAGAGACGGCAGTTCGCGAAGCGCAGTATAAGTATCGATTCGGGCCGGCGTGGAAGAATGTCATCCGCAGTAATTCATACTTGGCGGCATGGTATTCGAATGGCACGGGGCTGTAGCAGTGGCATGGATGGGAACTACATACGATAATTTAAACCGCATAGTGGGGATCCGAGCACGGTGCTTGGCCCCATGGGCTGCGGCCAAATGAATACCAAGAGCCTTCTCGACGTCACCGGCCGCGGAGATGAAGCGAGCGAATTCACGAGCGGCCGAGGAAGCGGGATATAGTCCTAGTTCAAGAAGGTACGGGTGGGACTAGCAGAAGGAGCAGGAACGGGTGGGGGGATGGTGAGCTGTCGTGTGGAAACAGGACACGACATGACCACGAGGGACTGGGCGTTGTTTCGGAAATGACGCGAGGGGAGTGCCTGGAACACGCGGTGGCCGGTCTGCACGGCATAGCCCTTGTATGATTCGGGCGGCGATGGGCAGTCTGGGAATGAGCGTGCGAATGAAGCCGAGTCATCATTGTCGGGACTCGGGAGCAGGGCGTGGGAAACCCGCCGCACGCCGGTATTTCCCACGCCCGAGTCAATAATTATTGCACCCGGTCGCTTCAACCATCCATCCAAGTAGTACTTCAAGTAGATATCTACCTGATTAAGTACTGACTAGATATCTAACTGATATCTACCGTTGCATCCATCCATCAAGGTGCCACTACACCGCAGTTCGACACCGCACATACACGGAAATAGCCGTCCCGATCCGTCTGCACCGCTATTTACGCCACGGAGCATCGGAGTCATTAGCTCATTGACATAAGCACTGCTGCGGCATATTGCACCCCTCTTGTTCTCCTCCTCCCTCCTTTGTACATACACCCACCTGCCATGTCGGTCCAAGTACAGACCCTCGTCGTTCCGCCCCACCGCAAACGTACCGCAAGCTTCAGCGTCGCACCGAGCAGTGCGAATAGTCTGAATAGTATGAACGGACAGGGTGGCCGCCCGGCGAAGCGTCCTGCAACGTACCGCGTCGTTCCTCGACTTGTCTTCTGCCTTCTCCGCCGCCTCTTCATCCTCGAGCACCAGCACCACGAATCTGATCATCCTGCCGACGCACTCGAATTCTGTCGTTGGGGGCGTGGTAGGAGGCAAGGCCCGCCCGCCGGTGCCGTACAACCGCACGCTGCGCTTCTACAAGGACCAGCGGGACGCACGCAGGCGGGGGGTCGCCTCCACGAGCACCGCCACCACGTCATACTTCACCACCCCGCCGCCCCCGCGCCACACCCTCCATCTCGTCGCACCCGTCCCCCCCGCCACAGCAGAAGAACACGAAAGCGAAAGCCTACCCTGCGCCGCCCTGTCCTCCTCCCCTGCGCCCGCCTCTCGCCCCTCACCCTCTCCTGCAGCAGACACCCCTCGCCGCGCACACGGTACCACCCCCCAACCACGCGCCCCGTGGCCCTCGAAGCGCTGCTTCCACCGGCACCGCGCACGCTCTCCATGCCACCCCATCCCCATCCACATCCCCACCCCGCGCACCCACCACCCCCAAGGGCAAAAAGCCTAAAGCAGACATCCCGCCCCTCCTGCGGCGCGCCCTCACCACCGCCCACGCCGCGCACACCGCCGCGCACCCCCTCACGCAGACGAACGTGCTCGCGCTCGGACAGCACCGTCCTCGCCGCGACGCGCTGCCCTCGAGGCGCTCCTGGGCGAGGGCGCCGACGCGCCTCATATCGATGGACGTAGGAGGACGAGGGGCTGTTGGACTGCGGTGTTGGGGGACGAGGCGCTCTTGAGTGCTGACGTATTAGATGCGGACGCGGACGCGCTAGAAGGAGACTCGCAGGAGGAGGAAGAGGGCGATACGGACACCGAGGACGACACGGACACGGAGGAGGATACGGATGCGGAGGGGGAGGCGGACGGGGACGTGCCGATGCCGGACGCACCGGCCCTCCTCCCGCGCTCCCTCTCCTCATCCAGTCCCACGGGACTGAGCAACTCGTGGGTCGACTGCGGGGCTGCCGCGCGCGCGGTCGACAGTGCGCGCGGGGTGGGGGGAGACGAGTGGGAGATGGTCGGGGTGGAGTGTTAGGTTCCACCTGGTGGGTTTGCGCTTAGACGTCGCTACCCGTGCCACCCACCTGCATCGACGGGCGTACAGATACGCCCGGGATCGCATAAATTCACGAAACGCTACGAACACCAGACATGTATCCACCACCAACCTCCATGTACTTCCTTCTCTCAACGGATCGGACTTTCTCCCCGCATTACTGTACTGTACACCCCCCCTCCAATCCAATTACTGTACAATTACTGTACATTACCCTCCCACACATACATGAATCTATTTAACACACGAAGCGCGCACTTGCAGGCTTTTTTTTTGCCATTTTGGGGTATATTATTATTATTAGTCTTGTTCTTTGTTGTACATAAAGGTGTGGAATGGAATGAAATGGGTTTTACTCAAAATCTATTTTGCGAGCTGAATATTTACGCGGCCTCGGCTAACTAGCGCACCACATCGGCTAACGCGCGCTTTGACCGCCGCTTGGCTCGGGGTAGGGATCTACTGTCCTGTTTTGGTGGATCTGCGTAGTTAGTGCTAGTGGCATATATGCGCCACGCGAAACAGTAAAATCGTGATCAGGATCGTGATACTGATTTGCTGATATGATAGAGAGGGCGTCGACGCGGAGGCAGATAGATACACTAGATTGATTGATTGATTGACGGAGGCAGATGTGGTGAGATTGAAAGACGGAAGAGGTGGAGTGGGAATGGAAGGGAATGGAAGTCCGATATCTCCGTTCTGGCCATGGGGCTTTTTCGAGAGCAAAGTTGACGCGTTGACGGGGGGGCGTACTTACACACTGACTGACTGGCTGAACGACTCCTCAGTGCCGGTACCTAGGCAGCTGCACGCCTGCAATTATCCTATATATCAAGCACACACTGTGACACAATTGCAGGCGTGGTGAGACTTTCTCCTCCCGCTTCCCGCTCGAATATTAATATAATATCGGCAGTTCACGCAAACCAAAACACGTACGAGATACCGCGCTTTGACCGCGGAATGGAGGGCGTGGGAGCCTAGGCCGTTTGGGGCGAGTGAACATATCTGGGCGGCAAGCGTTATCGCGGAATTAAGCAGAATCTGATAGTCCCGAGAAATCAGTGATAGCTGCATATACTTACTGTCTGGTGCTAGTGGCTTAAAATTTATGCAGTGCTTGATCGACGAGAGGATGCCAGCGGAATGTTTATCAGTACATTTTATCGATAGGGTGTAATTAGATTAGAAAATAAGGCACCTCGAGACGGATCCGGGACAGGCAGTGGCAGTGTGCCGGGGTGATCATAGTACGTATATCCTGTCCGGAAACGTTCGTTCATCTGTAAACAACTGCCAGGAACGCACACCATGTTTAAAACTTGCGGGCGTTGAAACCACGGAACGAAACGCGATCTTACAAACCCGCATTCAACACCCGTTTGAATTATTTGATCCTGTCGCGAGGCTACACACCGTAAATATATATATATATATACCCGCGGAAGTATCACCCCCTCCCCTACTTATGTATTGCGGAGTATCGAGTATCATACATATCATACTATGTAATTCCGCACACCGAGGATCTTGATGCGAGTTACTCGAGGCTTGATGGAGCCATTGTATGTACATATATACAAAGTTCGGCATATACACATCATACCGGGCGCACAATTTATTGATATCACCGAGCGGTCCAGCAAGGCACCGAGTCTGCCGCTGCGTCTCCGGTATATATATATAAAACACATACCGACCTGAGTATACATTTTCTTTTCCTGAGATACTAACCGCGCTTTGACCACGGATCGCTGGGAGGAGGTACTAGTTAGAATCTTTGTGCTATTTATTTATGTGTTGACATGGACGCAGATAAGATAGATTAATATTGATGGTGGAATGGCCAAGAAGTTCCAAGTCAGTTCAACGATATCTCCGTCCCAAGCGTCAAGCCAGATATATCTGTTGGGCGTGCAGCCTCGAAGGACGGTTGGTTAGATAGACATCATACATGTACCTAGGTACAGGCACTGAGTCGGTCAGCCAGTTCTCCCAATTGTGCGTGCGTGCAATCTCCTATCAAGCACATAGCGTTCAAACTTGCAAACGTAGCTGAGCTACATAATTACAAGTGCGCATCCACAGTATGTAATACCGGCATGCGCACCCGGGATCACGGGAACGATCCGAGATACCGCGCTTTGACCGCGGAATGCTAGACTTTTTTGGGGGCGGTTGGACAGCCTGCCGTTATCGCGGTATCACGTAGTACTCTGGTTATTATTTTGATTTTTGGGAAATCAGGAAACCAGGAAATGATCAGGATTCGCTGCGCGCCGATATATGAGTGTGCTACAAAATTTACTGCGTACATTTGGATGGGGATCGAGCGGTTTTTGGACGCAGTGGCTTATTTATTTATTTATGCCGTTTGGGCTACAACTAGCGAGGTAGTCTGTCTAGGAGAGACTAAGTTTAGGCGCTGGATTGACGGCATCCGGATGGATTGATTGCATTTATGTACTATGTAACGCGCATTCGGGGAAATAGGGTTGGCGTTGGAAAGACGCTGAGCGCTGGGGTGGAACGTAATCTTCAACCAAGGGACGCGATCTTCAACCAAGGAACGCGATCGCCAAACCTACATAAGAACGTCCCCCATTATTCGACCCGTTTATTCAATTCATCGATGAGACTACAGTTCAGTATATATACATATGTCCCCCCCCCCACGGAAGTATCACCCCTACGGATTGCGGCGCATCATATGTAATCCCGCACACCAAGGATCTTGAATTCAAGTAGTGGCTTGATGGAGACACCCGTACATGTACACTATTCCGCATAAGTACTTATCAGCTGTGGCGCCGCAGAGCGCCAATTTATTTATATCACTGGCACTCCAGCGCAGCAGCACTGATCATCTCTGCTCTGTGGCACGCTGATCCACTTCCTGAGCGCTATCTGCTGAATTCAAAGCTCGAATGAAAGAATGAATGAATGCACAAGGATGGAGGTGATTCCGAATGCATTGATCCGCGTCGATCCAGTTATTCATTTTTAATTGAGCAATGCTGTGCCAGCCGATACGCTGGCCGCGGAACGATATAGGTAAGTACGAGCCAACGCTCAATTGACACATGTATTTATATTTATATTCGAAATTCGTCGTCCTACCTCATGAGGAACCAATTGAACACATCACGTGTTCAAAATACTTCGCTTTGGCCGGCCAGACATATTTGATATTATCCTCCGACACGGAGAGACGCAGACGGCACTCTAAAAATGTGAGAAGAAGGAAAGATTTTCTCATTATACTTTGAGGAGTGCATTCGAAAACGTTCAGTCTTCCATGTGCTTGCTCTCGACGGCGTCGGCATTTCAGCTCAGTACTGGACTGTTTTGAGTTCACCAATTCCAACGCCGCGACAACTAATATATTACGGATATATTTCAGGATTGTAGGTTCATCATCCGGCATTGCCATCATGATTGATTCTGCTTTTCTGCCAACTTTTTTTTTTGCAAAAAACCCAAAATGTCCAAAATGTCCAAAAAAGTCCAAAAAGCTCATCCGTAGGGCGGTACGAATACCCGATGCCCATAGAACATTGAAATAAGTGTAAAGGTGCAGAGAAGCGAGGGTGTATTTATGCCTGTCCGTTGTGTACCATATCAATTGACGATATGCAAATGTTGGTGTGTAGCGTACTGCCGGTGGGCAAGGTCGTATTAAAACCTATTGATGTTGGGACGCCGCCTGACTCGTGTCCCCCAATGAGGCAAATAGGATATACGTCGGATTTGTCCGGTGCGCATGGTTTGAATTCTTATCTCCACAATTGATTCTACATGCTCATCTTCTGGACCTTGGAAGGTCGTCGCCCCGCCGCTTGTTTGGACCATGCCTATATCTGTGTATTTGTGTCTCGCTGAGACTCCCCGAGTCGAGTCTAGGACATCAACTGGCTCTTCGGGTATCGCGAGTCGCAGCTTACTCAATTGTACAGGTGGTTTGCTGAGAATGATGTCTTCTGCATCGAACACTGGCTACCTCAATGTACTCGGGAAACTACCATGATCATGGCGACAAATTTGCTTGCCCCACTGGTTTTAAATTTATCGCACCACCTACCATTGACAACTTCTCTATTCAAGAAACAATAAACATGAACCCATATCACTATTCCTGGAAGTCTACTTGGGACTGCGAGGCACGTATGTTGTAGCCATCGTCACAGGAGATCCGACTGGGGCTCGGTCTTCAGTCGTCGCATTGGTCAACAGAGTCAGAGTTCTCTGTACGGTGATCCACGCCCACAGAGGATTTTAATCGGGCGATGACGTGGTTGAGCGTGACCCTTTTATACTCGGTGTTTCCATCTTGTGTCAGAATCCCCAAACGTTTCTCCAAGGCTGCTCTTAATGTTCGGCGCACCTCGATATCGTCAAAATGTTTGTCATTGTTCTGGATGGAAAACCAGTCTTCAATAGTTTCAACCAGCTGCACGGTATAGGACTTCGAGCTGATGGATGGGTCATTACATGTGTCAACAAACCAAGTGGCAAAGCGCTGCTGGAATGATATGGGATACCGCTCCTTAGGGATACGACTGGATAGGAAGATGAAGGTGACGGCCAGCAGGTGGGAACTAGTAGAGAAGTTTTCAAGCCAATCGATCAACACGGCGAAAGGTGCTCCTTTCAACGGTTCCGTGAGGTCAATGGGGAGCGAAATCCGCAGCCTATCCATCAAGGGGCGAGCTTGATCTGGCGAGAGTTCTGAGGCGGCACCGACACCAAGGATGTGCAATGCCATCACAGCGATGACACAAGGGGAAATGGAAAACTCGGGAAAGGTGCGAGCAATTGCGAGAGTTTGTTCGTCGAAGGCTGCAATTCGAGGGTGGTTCACGCATAGCGTCCAAATCGACACCAAGGCTTGATATGTGAAGTCCCCCCTACTCTCAAGATATCTCGTGAGCATCAAAGACAACTGCTTCCCGTTGCATTGTTGGAGGGCTTCATTGACTATTTTTGTTGATCGGTCATTGATATAGAAGCCAATTGGTCTCCCTAATCCAATCTCCATGGACTCCGAACCTGTTTGGAGTAGGCGGAGTACCATGTGGACAATAATATCAAGTTGGTGGACTTCCGGTGCCAAGTGTATTATGCGAATAGTGCCGACAACGGTGTCCAAGGATTCCACAAGTTTCGTTCGAACCATGGAACTGGTTGGCGCCAACGACGGTTGTATTATCTCGCAGGTAGCCTGAAATTCAAAGGGCACTTCATCGAGCGTTGCAGAGAATTGTGTGTATCCCATGAAGCTGTCATATGCCTTGTCTTCAAAAGAACCCAGGGTATCGCGAAGTTGCGGCCAGGGCGGCATCGTACCACCGGTGATGTGAGGGATGGTAGAACTGAATTCAGCATATCCTCGTGCATCCGCTTCACATTTAATTGCGTGCAGTGTGGTGAGGATAGTCCCAGGATCTTGGACAGCTGAAGGAGGTTGTCAACATGGACAATAAATTCTGAACGAGTCGAGAAACTGCACAAAACCCGATCCATTGGACCAGCGCAAATGCAGATGACGAATAGAGGTAGACCTTCGGGTTGGGATGAAGGTGCTGGGATGATAGAGCAGTCGTATTCAAAATTGGGGAAGGTTTCTCGTGTTGAGGGATCAGATGCAAGAAAATACGCAATCGCCCAAAGCGCCTTTATGCAGGCGATGCGGCGCAACATTTCGTGTTCAGGACGAAGCAAACCGTAGTCGCAGGACTGGAGGAGACCCTCAATCCGTTGCACTAGCCGAATATTCCGGTCCGCCAGGAGCATATTTATCATGGCGTCATACATGTGTCGCCTGCCATTTGGACCCCATATAAGATCTGGGAGAGCTTCGACAAATGGTTGTAGCTCGTCGTTATCCGTCAGGGATTTTAGGGTCCAGACAATTGCCCGGCCATCACGGTCATCTCGCTGGGGTGAACGCTCGGTAGCATGTTGGTTCATCATGGCGACCAAAGTGCAGATGCTTCTGATGTCATGGTGGGGTTCACGGTCCGCGTTTCCACACTCTTCGTCCCGTTTGGGTCGCTGGTTATCGGAATAGGGGGATTTGTCGTCTTTCTGGCCTTTTTCTTCATCCCAAAGAAACTTTCGGCTCCAGTATAACAGAACCGAAAGGTGCTGATACACCTGCCAAACTACATTCGATAGCGGGGTTCGATATGGGACGTCCGATGAGATTATTGGGAGTATTGTAATGCAGATGTAAATGGCTGAGATCGAGCCCAGCATAAGAGCTGCCACAATCACCATCACTTGGTTGATGGGTTTCAGAAATGCGACAAGACCCGTGAAGAATAAGAGGAGAGAAAGATGCAGAAGGAGGGGGATAAATCCCACGATGGTATGCATGCCGAATCGCTGCATCCCAAAATAGAGATACGAAAATATTCGTGCACGAATGGCCGGCGAGGGGCGCATCTCGGTTCGCTGGATGAAATCTCTTGCCCATTGCTGGACCAGAGTTGCGAAAAGAGCACAGGACAGGCTCAAGCCTAGACTGAGAAACCAGAGAATGTTGCATGCGAGCGTTGCGGCCGATGGGGTGGTAAATGAGGGATCAATGGTTGCCATGGATGTGGTGCTCGGGCTTGCGGCGAGCTGACGCGAAATTTGTGCTAGAAGTGCGATTGTCATCGCGCCTTGATCTGGACTCAAAGTCTTATAACTTTCGACGAGGAACGCGGTCAAGCTAGCGGAGAAGAGACCGGCCTGTGTTGGTCATTTAGAACGAGTGACAGTTCAGTATCAATACACGCGTACGAATATCAGCAGTCCGTCCATATCGGACTTCCAGCTCTCGACCAGAGCCTTGTCATACTTCTCTGCCTCGGAAATGTACACTGCCCAGAGTTTAGCACTTGCCAGCTCATCATGGTCTACAGTGCAATCAGCGGGTAGAAAGCAGATATTCCACTAGTTTCACTGACCTGCTTGCTTGGGAACATAAGAGAGGTTAGGTAGGATCGCGGTGTTCTTGGTCATGGAGAGAAGTGAAGCTGTAGAACGTGACAAATTAATATTAGCACCTCATGAGTCACAATGATTTCTATCTGAACTGGCGCTCATGGTCTTCCGGCTAAACACCGAAGTTCTCCGAAAATCAGAATTTCAGAAAACAGGTCAGAATCACAAAAACATGACAGATTTCAGCCACTGGTCTCCTTGTGCCTCACGGTGCAACAAAAAAATTGAAAATTTGACCAATTGTAAGCGCGCCAGCTCGGCAAACGACGGACACGGTTGAAACCACGGAACGAACGCGATGATCTTCAAACCTACATAGGAACGTCCGCACTGTTCAACCTGTTTTCATGTGATTATTTGATCCTGTCGCGAGGCTATACACCTATACCCGCGGAAGTATCGCCCCGTTCATGTATTGCGGAGTATCGAGTATCATAACTGATCATACTATGTATGTAATTCTGCACACCAAGGATCTTGATGAGTGTAGTGACTTGATGGAACCTTAGTTCAGCATACAATAGCCCTCCGGGAAAACTTGGTTCCTCCTCCGGTTCTGGTTCTGGCCACCCTTTGTTTATTTTTTTATCCTCTGTTCACACCCGTACTGGGTAGCTCAGACTACGTTCGATAACTACGTGTTAGAATGGTGTGCACACTACTGCTTAGCCACATAACCGGTTATGTGGCTAAGCGGTAGTGCGCACACCATTCTAACACTACGATAGGTACACGAAATGGAGAACAGGAAGTTTAAGTAGCTAAATAATAAATAAATTATTCATCCTCGATAATGAATACGGTCGATAAGAGGAGCTATTTAATGAATAGCATCGTGGTGTAGTTGGATGAAATACACACCTCGATATTCGACTCCCGGATAGCCACCGAAAGCCGCTCGACGACGGTGGAGAGGTCGGCGGAAGCATGGTTGGTGCACAACGACCGGAAGAGTGCGTAACGGAGTGGCATCACAAGCAACGAGGGGGTTTGTCGGCAACTGTTTTGGCGACGTCGTGAATGTGGTCGCAGAACCAACGGGTAGGAGGTCGCAAGACAAAGGCGAAGGATATGAGCTGCTACGCAAAACATCGATAGTACCACCCAATAGCACCGCGAGAGTAAATGTGCCCCAGCAGCATTTTGATGTTGACAAGTTAATTCAACTCCGGTGGGCTTGCGGCTTGCACCCGGTTTCAGCACGCAGGTTGCGACTCCGCCTGTATATCGATACAGATGAGCGACAACTCAAGACAGAGTAACCGGTACCTACTGTCAGGGACACCTGCAAGCCAATGGACTCGGGGATCGGGCAGAGGCGACCAATTAGACATGAACACTGGTGGTCGTGTCATAGAAATCCAGGTAGCTGAATGCTCTTGTCAAAGACTTATCAGAAGATGGAAAGGGTGTTTACTGTTATTCCTTCTGAATCCTTCAAGAACCGCTAGGGTGGATACGAACTCTCCACCCATGAGGAGCGCTAGCAGTTTCCAGCAGCATTTCACGGTGCGTGTGCGCCCTCCGCTTCAGCTTCGTCCAATTTAAATACGGTGGCCGCGTGCACATTTCTCGTCCTGACGTCCCTCGTCTCGGTGGAACGGTGGAATAAGGGGCGCGAGTCAAACTCTTGATCAGAAGGCGGAGATCGAAGGTAGTGGGGCCGCAGCACACGTTGTGATTCGTGCTTGCACCGCGCACGGCGGACTGCCTGCGAGCTGATGCGCATTCGAGAGGGCATATGACAGTGCTGGAGAGATAGCAGTGACCGATTATGGGCACACCGCGCGCTGCGCTGAGCGCCGACTCGGCGCGCGGCGTGCAAGGAGCACGCCGAGAGCGACGGACAGGTAAGACGGCGCCGAAGGCGGGATAGTGCACTTGGGTACTTTCCGCCACAACGTGGAGTCCAGATCGGGAAATTTGATCGCGGCAATTTATTCGGCGATCTTTGCGGCACACTTCGGCAGCTCAAGCGAGGAATACCCAAGTCGCATTGTGCCCTTGGTTTCTCGCGGTGGATCTTCAAAGCTTCATCATCCAAGGGCCAAATTTTCTAATGCATGCAATATTGTGTGAAAGGAATTCCATTATTGACATTTATCAGCTAAACAGTACAAAGCGAGTGCATGTGGCTGGTCGGCGTGTCTGGCGACGGCGGGGGGCTCGGAGAGAGCGGAGAGCAAGCGGAAGGCGTTGTCGGCGGTCGCACACAAGTCGAGCATCACGATACCGGGCGCAGAGGATGGGAAGGCCTTGAAATAATCGGGCAATGTCCTGGGGCGTACTTTCATGGCAGCGCAGAGCCCGGTGAGGGTGGCGAGCAGCAGAGTAAAGGCCGGTGGCGTTCTCGCCACGTGAAGCTTGTTCAGTATCAATCCTGAAGACACGAGCCAAGCGGAACGACGTTGGCGCGAGTCAATAACGGGGACGCGTCACGTGAGCATGCTCGAGTGTTGATTGAGTGAAGGAAGCTCCGATATGGGGATCTGAGTGCCGTGGATAGTATTGGTTGCCGATGGAGCAGCGTGCGGGTTTGGCAGACGACGGTGGTGGGCTCGAGCGGCGAACATTATCTGAGGATGGTGGCGGAAGGAGAGTGTGGTTGACGATATGATTGACGTGGCGGAGTTCGAATGGTCGCCGGCTGTGCCGCGATCAAATTCCCTTATTTAGGTTGCCACGTTTGGCGGAAGTCAGGAGTGGGACAGTGCCGGTCCAAAAGTTTTGTATTCACGCAACAGAGAACTGACAGCGCAGTACAGCCATGACCCGAATTGGATTGAGAGGGATATGCGTCCAGCGCTGCTGGTATGTACGAAGCAGCGGAAGCGGACCAAGGGGCGTCACCCGGAAGATGCCGAAACACTAACGTAATGTATAGTATGGGTCTAGGACCCCTTAATCTAGGCTCGTCCCCATCCGGTATCCAGCTGCAGCAAAACATACGCAATGTTGATCATCACTCGCTAACGCTCAGAAGACTTCCTGGATACCGGCTGGTCCGTCTGGGCACACTTTAGGCGGGGTTTCGAATCGCCCGCCATTTCAGAGGTGCGTACTTCGTGAAAATTCGGCCTCGACCCTTGAAAAAAGTGCTCAAACTTCCTATATGAATAACCGTTTGTTTTTGATTTTCTATCGAATGAGCCATACATGTTTTTTCTGATGGCACTTTTAATGTGGTCGTCGTCGTCAAATGGTCCGTGCGCGCACGATGAGCTCGATTTGGTGTAATTTTGCAAAACATGTTGTGCTCATTCTGCTTAGAATCAGAATTCACTCCATTTTGATATAGGGACTTTTGACACTTTTTCAGAGCATTTGGGAAGGTTCCGGACAGCTCGAGCCCAATTTTTCCCAAGTCCGCACCTCTGAAATGGCGGGGGATCCAAAACCCCGCTTAAAGTGTGACCAGACGGCCCAGTCCGCTAGCGGTTGATCTCCCAGTTGTGCACTCTTTGTCTGATTGTTGGCCTTGTTGTGTGATGTTCCCGATTCAGCTTTAAGTCCGCCTACCCTGACTGAGAGCAACCCGCTAGCGTCGACTGGTTTCACGAGTCTACCCTTAATCCAGTTTTCGGACTTTTACTCAGGAAGCTTCAAAAACGCGTTTAAACAACACTTTTTTTTTGGGGGGGGCCCTTTTTCTCTCCATCTATTTGGGCGACAAACATTTGATCATCCACTCATCAGGTCAAACTTTTGATTGCTCCTATTTAAAAAATTTCACCATGTCCTAACGGTGACCTGTGATGAAGGAGCGAAGTCCGTCCCATTGCCTTCGCATGTCAAGTACAAATGCGGTGTCAGGACAGGGAGCTGAAGTACGTGTGCTTCTGGTGATAACGGACCACTCTCGCCACCTCCAGACGCAGAGATATTGCCCGCTGTGCACTAAAATTATAAAGTTCGGAAAGGGTGGCAGCGTGAGCGGCAGTTGAAACACCAACCAAACACCCAATTTAATTCACACTACATGCGGCATCTAAGGCAGTAACATTGACACTGCACAACAATACTGTATTTACAATCCCCATCCTATCTTTTTCCTAACAGACTGAGACTGCGGGCAGAGGACATTCATTGTCACTAAGCCCCTAGATTCAAACTCCGAAAGATTGCCGATGTCAGCCGCCGGTGACATTTGCCGCTACGGCCAATTCCCGAACTTTGTGCGCATACCAGCCAGTGCAACAGATCTCGGAGATGTCCTCTTGTCGCATCTACGCACAGCAATATCCACATTGCCATCGAGCGTCCCCCTCGCACACGCTGGGGACTTTCTTTCTAGATTTGTTGTTGACCCCGCCGCACTCTTGCTTTCCGGTCAAAATACCTGGGAGGACATGATCCACGGCGCTTTTGATTACTCTAGTTTCATTTGTGCTGCCGTGGCTTGAAGAAAAAACCGACTGGGGCGTGGTTCTGCGATGATTTCTGTCGTGAGAATGCAGGAGGCAGAGCTCGTAAAAAGGCACCATCAAGTTTGTAGTCTATTTAATGTCCATTACATCCGTTAAATCCCTCATTTCACACCACATTTATGTTGGGCAGGTGGAAAAAGCGAAGCGCAGAAGCAAAATAGGGGCGTGGGAATTGATCTGTCATCGAATAGTATAGTATGTGTCTTGCAACCCTTAATCCTGTTTTCCGACCTCGTGTAGCCCATTTATTTTGTGGGTGCCTCTTGAAGCGGACAGGACCAATCCGTCACGGTCACGATATTGCCCCACCTCCGATCGGCCTCAAGTCTTGCCTCAAGTCTAGCGAACTCGACTCGAAACTCTTCTCCTAATCGAAAGCCTACCCCCCGTCCTCCTCCCCTGCTCGCCCCTCACCCTCTCCGCAGCCGACACCCCCCGCAGAGCGCACGGCACCACCCCCCAACCAAGAGCCCCGTGGTCCTCGAAGCGCTGCTCAACCGGCACCGCGCACGCTCTCCCTTCTCCCATCCCCATCCACTTCCACCTCTACATCCCTACCCGCGCAAATACGCAACAGCAACACCCCCAAGGGTAAAAAGCCTAAAGCAGACATCCCGCCCCTCCTGCGGCGCGCCCTCACCACCGCCCACGCCGCGCACACCGCCGCCCACCCCCTCACGCAGACGAACGTGCTCGCGCTGGACAGCACCATCCTCGCCGCGACGCGCGCCCTCGAGGCGCTCCTGGGCGAGGGCACCGACGCGCTCATATCGATGGACGTGGAGGACGAGGGGCTGTTGGACCGGTGTTGGGGGACGAGGCGCTCCTGAGCGCTGACGTATTAGATGCGGACGCGGATGCACTAGAAGGAGACTCGCAGGAGGAAGAGGAGGGCGATACGGACACCGAGGACGACACGGACACCGAGGAGGATGCGGAGGGAGAGGCAGACGGGGACGTGCCGATGCCGGACGCGCCGGCCCTCCTCCCGCGCTCCCTCTCCTCATCCTCATCCAGTCCCGCGGGACTGAGCAACTCGTGGGTCGACTGCGGGGCTGCCGCGCGCGCGGTCGACAGTGCGCGCGGGGTGGGGGGAGACGAGTGTGAGATGGTCGGGGTGGAGTGTTAGGTTCCACCTGGTCGGTTGGGTTGCGCTTTAGACGTCGCTACCCCGTGCCACCCACATGCATCGACGGGCGTACAGAGCGCCCGGGATCGCATATCACCACCACACTCGCATAAATCACGAAACGCTACGAACACCAGACATGTATCCACCACCACCAACCTCCATGTACTTCCTTCTCTCATCGGATCGGACTTTCTCCCCGCATTACTGTACACCCCCCCTCCAATCCAATTACTGTACAATTACTGTACATTACTCTCCACACATACATGAATCTATTTAACACACGAAACGCGCACTTGCAGGCTTTTTTTTGCCATTTGGGGTATATTATTATTATTAGTCTTGTTCTTTGTTGTACATACGGGTGTGGAATGGAATGAAAAATGGGTTTTACATACTCGTCTGAATATCACATGCATATGCCTACTTCGGTTAACGCGCGGCTAACTAGCGCGCCACCACATCGGCTAACGCGCGCTTTGACCGCCGCTTGGCTCGGGTACGGATCTGCCTGTTTTAGTGGATCTGCGAGTTAGTGCTAGTGGCATATATGCGCCACGCGAAACAGTAAAATCGTGATCAGGATCGTGATACTGATTTGCTGATTATGATAGAGAGGGCGTCGACGCGGAGGCAGATAGATACACTAGATTGATTGATTGATTGACGGAGGCAGATGTGGTGAGATTGAAAGACGGAAGAGGTGGAGTGGGAATGGAAGGGAATGGAAGAGAGGCATGTCCGATATCTCCGTCCTGGCCATGGCGCTTTTCGAGCGGGCCGGCGCACTTACATACTGACTGACTGAACGAACGACCTCAGTGCCTGTACCTAGGCAATGTCCTTCCGTCCTTCGAGACTGCACGCCTGCAATTCTCCTATACATAAGTATCAAGCACACAACAAAAATCATTTAATCAAATGGTGAGACTTTCTCCTCCCGCTTCCCGCTCGAATATTAATATAATATCGGCAGATCACGCAAACCAAAACACGTACGAGATACCGCGCTTTGACCGCGGAACGGAACGGGGTAGGCCGTTTGGGGCGATTGAACATAGATATCTGGACGGTATCGACACGGTGGTGAGTAGAATCTGATAGTCCCGAGAAATCAGTGATATCTGCATATACTGTCTGGGGCAGGGGCGCAATTGAATTTATGCAGTGCTGGATCGAGGAGAGGATTATAATGCCAGCGGAATGTTTATCAGTACATTTTATCAATGGGGTGTAATTAGATTAGAAAATAAGGCATCTCGACACGGATCCGGGACAGGCAGTGGCAGTGTGCCGGGGTGATCATAGTATACACCCTGTCCGGCAACGTTCGTTCACCTGCAAACAACTTCCAGGAACGCACACCATGTTTAAAAAGTTGCGGGTTGGTTGAAACCAACGGAACGAAACGCGATGATCTTCAAACCTAGGAACATCCGCATTCAATACTAGTACCCGTTTTAATGTGATTATTTGATCCCGTCGTGAAACGGCTCGCTACACACCGTATATATACCCGCGGAAGTATCACCCCCTCCCCTACTTATATATTGCGGAGTATCGAGTATCATACTAGGTAATTCCGCACACCGAGGATCTTGATGCGAGTTACTCGAGGCTTGATGGAGCCATTGTATGTATATACAAAGTTCGGCATCCCACATCACACCCGGACCGGGGCGCACAATTTATTGACATCACTGAGCGGACCGGCAAGGCACCGAGCCTGCCGCTGCGTCTCCGGTATATACAATAATATATCAAGCACATATGTACATTGAAAATCGACCTGAGTATACATTTTCTTTTCCTGAGATACTAACCGCGCTTTGACCACGGATCGCTGGGAGGAGGTACTAGTTAGAACCTTTGTGCTATTTATTTATGTGTTGACATGGACGCAGATAAGATAGATTAATATTGATGGTGGAATGGCCAAGAAGTTCCAAGTCAGTCCGTCCCGAGCGTCAAGCCAGATATATCTGTTGGGCGTGTAGCTTCGAAGGATGGGTTAAAATCATACGTTGTACCTAGGTACAGGCACCGAGTCGGTAGTCATTAGCGAGCCAGTTCTCCCAATTGTGCCAGCGTGCAATCTATCAAAGCACATAGCGTTCAAACTTGCAAACGTGGCTGAGCTACATAATTACAAGTGCGCATCCGGTTCGAATAACATAGTATGTAATACCGACATGCGCACCCGGGATCACGGGAACGATTCGAGATACCGCGCTTTGACTGCGGAACGTAGGGCGGTTGACATATCTGTCGGACGGCCTGCCGTTATTGCGACTCTGGTGATTATTTTGATTTTTTGAGAATCAGGATCGTTGCTGCATGTACTGCGCGTCGATATATGTATGACTGCGTACATTCGGATGGGATCGAGAGGTTTTTGGACGCAGTGGCTTATTTAGTAGTATGCCGTTTGGGCTACAACTAGCGAGGTGTAGTCTGTCTAGGAGAGACTACGTTTGGACGCTGGATGGATTGGTTGCATTTATGTACGTATGTAGCGCGCATTCGGGGCAATAGGGTTGGCGTTGGAAAGACGCTGAGTGCTGGGGTGGAACGTAATCTTCAACCAAGGGACGCGATCTTCAACCAAGGAACGCGATCGCCAAACCTGCATAAGAACGTCCCCCATTATTCGACCCGTTTATTCAATTCATCGATGAAACTACGGTTCAGTATATATACATATGTCCCCCCCCCCACGGAAGAATCACCCCTACGGATTGCGGCGCATCATATGTAATCCCGCACACCAAGGATCTTGAAATCAAGTAGTGGCTTTGATGGAGACACCCGTACATGTACACTATTCCGCATAAGTGCTTATCAGCTGTGGCACCGCAAAGCGCCAATTTATTTATATCATTGGTACTCCAGCGCAGAAGCACTGATCATCTCTGCTCTGCGGCACGCTGATCCCCTTCCTGAGCGCTATCTGCTGAATTCAAAGCTCGAATGAATAAATGAACGAATGCACAATGATGGAGGGGATTCCGAATGCATTGATCCACATCGATCCAGTTATTCATTTTTAATTGAGCGATGTTGTGCCAGCTGATACGCCGGCCGTGGAACGATATAGGTAAGTACGAGCCAACGCTCAATTGACACATGTATTTACATTTATATTCGAAATTCGTCGTCCTACCTCCTCATTCGTGCATGCTGGACCAATGAACACATCACGTGCTCTAAATACCTCGCTTTGGCCAGCTGGACATATTTGATATTATCCTCCGACACGGAGAGACGCAGACGGCACTCTAAAAATGTGAGAAGAGGGAAAGATTTTCTCATTATACTTTGAGGAGTGCATTCGAAACGTTCGGTCTTCCATGTGCCTGCTCTCGACGGCGTCGGCATTTCAGCCCAGTACTGAACCTTTTTAAGTTCACCAATTCCAACGCCGCGACAACTAGTATATTACGGATATATTTCAGGATTGTCGGTTCATCATCCGGCATTGCTACCTTGGATTAATGTAGATTCTTCCGTGTCCGCCGACTGTCAGAGGGGTAGAGAATAATAGACGTGGGATTGGCCATGAGGGGCGGAGTGAAAGGTAGACAGCTAGCATCCTATGCCTCCCATTTGGGAAGCTCCACAGCAAACGTCGTTTCCTGATGAAAACTCGAGTCCTTGAGATTCCGCGGCACGGAAATCCATATTATCTGCGGATCGACAGAGTTTTCGGACACCATACCTGGCGGAAGACTGCGCATCCGTAGGACGGTACGAATACCCGATGCCCATACTTAGAACATTGAAATAAGTGTGAAGATGCAGAGAAGCGAGGGTGTATTTATGCCTGTCTGTTTTGTACCATATTAATTGACGATATGCAAATGATGGTGTGTAGCGTACTGCCGGTGGGTAAGGTTGTATTAAAACCTATTGATGTTGGGACACCGCCTGACTCGCGTCCCCCAATGAGGCAAATAGGATATACATCGGATATGTCCGGTGCGCATGGTTTGAATTCTTCTCTCCACAATCGATTCTACATGCTCATATCCTGGACCTTGGAGAGTCGTCGCCCCGCCACTTGTTTGGACCATGCCTATATCTGTGTTTTTTGTCTCGCCGAGGCTCCCCGAGTCGAGTCTAGGACATCAACTGGTTCTTCGGGTATCGCGAGTTGCAGCTTACTCAATTGTACAGGTGGTTTGCTGAGAATGATGTCTTCTGCATCGAACACTGGCTACCTCAATATACTCGGGAAATTACCATGATCATGGCGACAAATTTGCTTGCCCCACTGATTTTAAATTTATCGCACCATCTACCATTGACAACTTATCTATTCAAGAAACAATAAACATGAACCCATATCATATCCCTGAAAGTCTACTTGGGACTGCGAAGCACGTATGTTGTAGCTATCGTCACAGGAGATCCGACTGGGGCCCGGTCTTAAGTCGTCGCCTCTTGGTCAACAGAAACAAAGTTCTCTGGACGGTGATCCACGCCCACGGAGGATTTTAATCGGGCGATGACTATGTTGAGCTCATACCTTCTCTGCTTGGTGTTTCCATCTTGTGTCAGAATCCCCAGACGTTTCTCCAAGGCTGCTCCTAATGTTTGGCGCGCCTCGATATCGTCAAAATGTTTATCAATGTTCTGGTAGCACAACCATCTTTCAATAGCTCCGACCAGCTCCAAGACATAGGACTTCGAGCTGATGGATGGGTCATTATATGTGTCAACAAGCCAAGTGGTAAAGCGCTGCTGGAATGATATGGGATACCGCTCCTCAGGGATACAATTGGATAGGAAGATGAAGGTGTTGGCCTGCCTGCTGCAACTAGTAGAGAAGTTTTTAAGCCAGTCGATCAACACGGCGAAAGGTGCTCCTTTCAACGGTTCCGCGAGGTCAATGGGGAGCGAAATCTGCAGCCTATCCACCAAGGGGCGAGCTTGATCTGGCGAGAGTTCTGAAGCGGCACCGACACCAAGGATGTGCAATGCCAACACAGCGATGACACAAGGGGAAATGGCAAACTCGGGAAAGGTGCGAGCAATTGCGAGAGTTTGTTCGTCGAAGGCTGCGATTCGAGGGTGGTACACGCATAGCGTCCAAATCGACACCAAGGCCTGAAGTGTCAAGTCCCCCCTACTCTCAAGAACTTTCGTGAGCATCAAAGACAACTGCTTCCCGTTGCATTGTTGGAGGGCTTCATTGACCACTTTACTTGATCGGTCAACGATATAGTAGACAATTGGTCTTCCTAATCCAATCTCCATGGATTCCGAACCTTTTTGGAGTAGGCGGAGTACCATGTGGACAATAATATCAAGTTGGTGGACTTCCGGTGCCAAGTCTATTATGCGAATAGTGTCGATAACGGTGTTGAAGGATTTCACAAGTTTCGTTCGAACTATGGAACCGGTTGGCGCCAACAACGGTTGTATTATTTCGCAGGTAGCTTGAAATTCAAAGGGCACTTCATCGAGCCTTGCAGAGGATTGTATGTATTCCATGAAGCTGTCATATGCCTTGTCTTCAAAAGAACCCAGGGTATCGCGAAGTTGCGGCCAGGGCGGCATTGTACCACCGGTGATGTGAGGGATGGTAGAACTGAATTCAGTGTATCCTCGTGCATCCGCTTCATGTTCAATTGCATGGAGTGCGGTGAGGATAGTCCCAGGATCTTGGACAGCTGGGGAGGTTGTCAACATGGACAATAAATTCTGAATGAGTCGAGAAACTGCACAAAACCCGATCCACTGGACCAGCGCAAATGCAGATGATGAATAGAGGTGGACCGTCGGGTTGGGATGAAGGAGCTGGGATGATAGAGCAGTCATATCAAAATCGGGGAAGGTTTCTCGTGTCGAGGGATCAGATGCAAGAAAATACGCAATCGCCCAAAGCGCCTTTATGCAGGCGATGCGGCGCAACATTTCGTGTTCAGGACGAAGCACACCGCTGTCGCAGGACTGGAGGAGACCTTCAATCCGTTGCACGAGCCGAATATTCCGGTCCGCCAGGAGCATATTTATCATGGCATCGTACATGCGTCGCCTGCCATTTGGGCCCCATATAAGATCTGGGAGAGCTTCGACAAATGGTTGTAGCTCGTCATTATCTGTCAGGGATTTTAGGGTCCAGATGATTGCCCGGACATCACGGTCATCTCGCTGGGGTGAACACTCGGTAGCATGTTGGTTCATCACGGCGACCAAAGTGCAGATGCTTCTGATGTCATGGTGGGGTTCACGGTCCGCATCTCCACACTCTTCATCCCGTTTGGGTCGCTGGTTATGGGAATGGGGGGATTTGTTGTCTTTCTGGCCTTTTTCTTCATCCCAAAGAGACTTTCGGCTCCAGTATAACAGAACCGAAAGGCGCTGATACACCTGCCAAACTACATTCGATAGCGGGGTTTGATATGGAACGTCCGATGAGATTATTGGGAGTATTGTAAGGCAGATGTAAATGGCTGAGATCAAGCCCAGCATAAGAGCTGCCACAATCACCATCACTTGGTTGATGGGCTTCAGAAATGCGACAAGACCCGTGAAGAATAGGAGGAGAGAAAGATGCAGAAGGAGGGGGATAAATCCCACGATGGTATGCATGCCGAATCGCTGCATCCCGAAATAGAGATACGAAAATATTCGTGCACGAGTGGCCGGCGAGGGGCGCATCTCGGTTCGCTGGATGAAATCTCTTGCCCATTGCTGGACCAGAGTTGCGAAGAGAGCACAGGACAGGCTCAAGCCTAGACTGAGAAACCAGAGAATGTTGCATGCGAGCGTTGTGCCCGATGGGGCGGTAAATGAGGGATTGATGGTTGCCATGGATGTGGTGCTCGAGCTTGCGTCGAGCTGACGCGAAATCTGTGCTAGAAGTGCGATTGTCATCGCGCCTTGATCTGGACTCAAAGTCTTGTAACTTTCGACGAGGAACGCGGTCAAGCTAGCGGAGAAGAGACCGGCCTGTGTTGGTCATTTAGAACGAGTGACAGTTCAGTATCGATACACGCGTACGAATATCAGCAGTCCGTCCATATCGGACTTCCAGCTCTCGACCAGAGCCTTGTCATACTTCTCTGCCTCGGAAATGTACACTGCCCAGAGTTTAGCACTTGCCAGCTCATCATGGTCTACAGTGCAATCAGCGGGTAGAAAGCAGATATTCCACTAGTTTCACTGACCTGCTTGCTTGGGAACGTAAGAGAGGTTAGGTAGGATCGCGGTGTTCATGGTCATGGAGAGAAGTGAAGCTGTAGAACGTGACAAATTAATATTAGCACCTCATGGCAGTGAGTCATGAGTCACAATGATTTCTATCTGAATTGGCGCTCATAGTCTTCAGGCTAATCACCGAAGTTCTCCGAAAATCAGAATAAGGCCGGTAAGGCCGACAAGCGGCACAGCCCGCTACCTGGTTGACAAAAAAATTACATTATGTTCACCAACGTCGCTTAATGCTCATCAATGCCATTGGCCTAGGTTTTTCCTAAACCTAGGAGCTAGGTAGGTAGGTAGTTTAAATGCTGCAGTCCCACTGAAGACAGCCAAGTCAGTAGTGAACCATTTCTGAAAGGATAGTTTGGGACACTTTCTTTAATTCTTTGGTATGTGTACTCTGCTTAATTCCTGGGGAACCCAAAATTCGCTCGGACTACATGTGCTCCTGTGTCGGCCAGCTCGCATTGGGCCGCCGAAGCTCATACAGTTAACATTCAATAAGTTGAAATTTATATCTCGGGTTCGCAACTTGCTTTTTTAGTTTTGTTATTACATGGCATTGCAGCGAGAGGAGAAGCAAAAGCTGCTCATTCTTCATATGCATCCTATGCTAAGTTGGGCAGACATCCATAATCACAGAGCGACTGGGATCCCTGGTTTACTTTTCTGCGCAACCTGGCCTCCAAAAGTAGGGCTGTGCGCCGTGCATGTGACGGGCACGGCCGTCATTTGGACGGGTAGCGAACGGGTACAGCCGTCCCGGTCCCGTACCGTCGCGAGGTTGAAAAATATCTCTACGGGACGGGACGGGTACCGGGACGGCCGTCACGGTCGTGCGCCGGTTTTTTTTAGTCCATTTTCATTACCCTAGCTTTACTTAGAGCATTTGAATGATATTTTTAAGCCTTCAAATGGCGATCCGACAGTTTGCACAAAGAACTCGAACAATATGGGAAAAAAAATGAATACGAGTTTTGCATTTCAAGGTAAGTCGGTAGGGTAGTCGACTCGTTGGCTAAGAACCTCCGCGCCAGATGGATAAGCAAAAATTATCCAATCGGCACGGAGAGGCAAGAGAAGTCGACGTAGAGCATATTCGCACCGCCCAAAAGTTCTCAGATATCTGCCATCACTTTTAAGCGAGAGCCTTGATTGATGTGACTTTGGTGACTGACTTGGCTCTCGCCTTCGACTTTGTGCAACGCCTGCGAGAAGTTTTCCACTGAAAAAAATTGAGCTAAACAATAGGCAAGGTAGCGGTGGTCCAGGAATTTACTTGGGCTGAAATGAGCAAAAACTGCGCTTTTACTTTGCTTTTTGAGTGTCACTTATTCCCTTTTGGGAGCCCCACTTTTCCTGCATCAAGCATCACTTTTTGGATCAAAAGGCGATTTGGGGCGGTGCGAATATGCTCTAGTATGTCAGTAAGGTAGAGCATGATAGTCCATATGGCAAATGGTAGGGACATTGATGCGTGATCTTTTGTTGTGATTGGACCTGTCTGTATTCAGAGGGTAATTGAGGCTGCAGGCAGGGTAAAACTGGTGTTTGACGCGCTATGAGCATGCTAAACGCGTCGGGGCACAGAGTGAACACATGAGGATGTAGTTAAGTGGTTCAGAAAGGCCGAGGCATAATATTTAGATTGCCATTCAAGATGATTGCCGTCCCAACCATAAATAAATATTGATCGATCTACACTGGGACGAGCTCGCTCGCTGCTCGCTACGCGCGGATCCACGCACTTCACAGGCCAATCCGTTCAACTCCGTTGACCCGTCGACGGCCGTTGTTCCGCCGGCCGTCGGGTCAGCTAACCGTCCCGTCGCCGCGCCGTTTTAAAAAAGCTAAGATGCCCGACGGAACGGGACGCCTACCCGTCGCACGGGACCCGTAGAACCGTCGCGACGGGTGCGGCGAACAGCCCTATCCAAAAGGCCGCAATATCAATTTTATATTGACCTGTAAATTTGCTATGAATCTGCAATGCAGTGCTTTACACTTCCTCAATTCACCACTGAGCCAGCAGCCGTAGAGATTGAAGTAACGGCTCGCATCAATTTCATAGTAGCTCTCATTTTCATCTCAGATACTCTCAACCTGGCCCCATCCAGTCATCAGGCTTTTTCTTATATTAACCTGGTCCAAATGTTCACCAGGTCTTTACCAGTTACTATTCAGAATCAGTAGTCAACTGACTTTCAAAAAAATTCTCATGCTGCAAAAGAGTTCTTTTCTTAAAGGGGTGTTCCGTACCAGCAACTATAAATGTCACATGACGAGTTCATCAGTTACATGTAATCAGCCAGGCCCACATCAGAATCCCCGCCCAAATGTTTCCAATTTTCCACCAATGAACAGAAATAGGGGTAGCCAGTAAGCCGATTTACGAGGCATCACGGCATATTTCGGCATTATGCTCAGCGGGTTCCAATGCCGAAGTATTTTGGCGGGGAGAAGAGCAGCTGATGTGGAAAGAAATGACCAAAATGTGATTTACAGCCAAAACCTGGTTGATTGGGCGCCCTATAGAAACCCTTACCTAAAGGTAGCGGGAATTTCAGAAAACAGGTCAGAATCACAAAAACATGGCGGATTCCAGCCACTGGTCTCCTTGTGCCTCACGGTGCAACAAAAAAACTGAAAAATTGACCAAGCGCGCCAGCTCGGCAAACGACGGACTCGGTTGCAATTGAAACCACGGAACGAACGCGATGATCTTCAAACCTACATAGGAACGTCCGCACTGTTCCACCCGTTTTTATGTGATTATTTGATCCTGTCACGAGGCTACACACCTATACCGCGGAAGTATCGCCCCGTTCATGTATTGCGGAGTATCGAGTATCATACATAACTGCTTATACATACAATAGCCCTCCGGGCAAACTTGGTTCCTCCTCCGGTTCTGGTTCTGGCCACCCTTTGTTTACTTTTATTATCCTCTATTCACACCCGTACTGGGTAGCTCAGACTGCGTTCGATAACTACGATAGGTACACGAATGGAGAACAGCAAATTTAAGTAGCTAAATAATAAATTATTCATCCTCGATAACGAATACGGTCAATAAGAGGAGCTATTTAATGAATAGCATCGTGGTGTAGTTGGATGAAATACACACCTCGATATTCGACTCCCGGATAGCCACCGAAAGCCGCTCGACGAGGGTGGAGAGGTCGGCGGAAGCATGGTTGGCGCACAACGACCGGAAGAGTGCGTAATGGAGTGGCATCACAAGCAACTAGGGGGTTTGTCGGCAAATGTTTTGGCGACGTCGCGAATGTGGTCGCAGAACCAACAGGTAGGAGGTCGCAAAACAAAGGCGAAGGATATGAGCTGCTACGCAAAACATCGATAGTACCATCCAATAGCACCGCGAGAGTAAATGTGCCCCAGCAGCATTTTGATGTTGACAAGTTAATTCAGCTCCGGTGGGCTTGCGGCTTGCACCCGGTTTCAGCACACAGGTTGCGACGCCGCCTGTATACTGATACAGATGAGCGACAACTCAAGACAGAGTAACCGGTACCTACTGTCAGGGACACCTGCAAGCCAGTGGACTCGGGGATCGGGCAGAGACGACCAATTAGACATGAACGCTGGTGGTCGTGTTGTAGAAATCCAGGTAGCTGAATGCTCTTGTCAAAGACTTATCAGAAGATGGAATGGGTGCTTACTGTTATCCCTTCAAGAACCGCTAGGGTGGATACGAACTCTCCACCCATGAGGAGCGTTAGCAGTTCCCAGCAGCATTTCACGGTGCGCGCGCGCCCTCCGCTTCAGCTTCATCCAATTTAAATATGGTGGCCGCGTGCGCATTTCTCGTCCTGACGTCCCTCGTCTCGGTGGAACGGTGGAATAAGGGGCGCGAGTCAAACCCTTGATCAGAAGGCGGAGATGGGGCCGCAGCACACGTCGTGATTCGTGCTTGCGCCGCGCACGGCGGACTGCCTGCGAGCTGATGCGCATCCGAGAGGGCATATGACAGTGCTGGAGAGAGGTAAGACGGCGCCGAAGGCGGGACAGTGCCGGTCCAAAAGTTTTGTATTCACGCAACAGAGAGCTGAGAGCGCAGTACAGCCATGACCCCAATTGGATTGAGAGGGATATGCGTCCAGCGCTGCTGGTACTATAATAGGCCCAGATGTGATAATGTGACTAGAAGTGATAATTCACTGATGCTCACCGTAATTCTTACTCCTATGCTCTGAGAAAAAAGAATGACATGCAAGGATGTATTCTCGAAAGTCTTGTAAACTTCTTTGAGTCTTGGAGCCCACGGGGCGGACAGAAAAAAATGAAAACCTGTATTTTTGATGCGATCAAAACACCGCCAAAAAGCGCTATCACTTCTAGGTCTGATCCTCGGGGACCTCATAACTTCGTTGAAAAGCATCCAAAAATTATGGAACTCAGGAATACTACTTTTCATATGTCTAGGAACCTATGAACAAATACCGAGAGGTAACGGCCCAGCGGACAGAACGAAAATAGAGCCATCAGAAGTCATTATCACTTCTGGGCCTAAGATAGTATGTACGAAGCAGAGGAAGCGGACAGGACCAATCCGTCACGGTCACGATATTGCCCCACCTCCGATCGGCCTCAAGTCTAGCGAACTCGACTCGAAACTCTTCTCCTAATCGAAAGCCTACCCCCCGCCGCCCGCCCTCCTCCCCTGCGCGCGCCTCTCGCCCCTCACCCTCTCCGCAGCCGACACCCCCCGCCGCGCACACGGCACCACCCCCCAACCACGCGCCCCGTGGCCCTCGAAGCGCTGTTCCACCGGCACCGCGCACGCTCTCCATGCCACCCCATCCCCATCCACATCCCCACCCCGCGCACCCACCACCCCCAAGGGCAAGAAGCCTAAAGCAGACATCCCGCCCCTCCTGCGGCGCGCCCTCACCACCGCCCACGCCGCGCACACCGCCGCGCACCCCCTCACGCAGACGAACGTGCTCGCGCTGGACAGCACCGTCCTCGCCGCGACGCGCGCGCTCGAGGCGCTCCTGGGCGAGGGCGCCGACGCCCTCATATCGATGGACGTGGAGGACGAGGGGCTGTTGGATGCGGTGTTGGGGGACGAGGCGCTCTTGAGTGCTGACGTATTAGATGCGGACGCGGATGCACTAGAAGGAGACTCACAGGAGGAAGAGGGCGATACGGACACCGAGGACGACACGGACACGGAGGAGGATGCGGATGCGGAGGGGGAGGCAGACGGAGACGTCCCTATGCCGGACGCGCCCGCCCTCTCGCGCTTTCTCTCCTCATCCTCATCCAGTCCCGCGGGACTGAGCAACTCGTGGGTCGACTGCGGGGCTGCCGCGCGCGCGGTCGACAGTGCGCGCGGGGTGGCCCGGGGGGGAGACGAGTGGGAGATGCATCACGAAAACGGGGAAGTTCTTGCAAGGCCATATATGGCAATACAAAGGTCACAAGGGTCCCAAACCTCGTCAGCCATACGAAAAGTTCAAATGGGCTTATATAACATCTCACGAAGTATATATAGGCACAGAAAGCACTGGAAACCTGGTGGGATCGTCCATGGCTGGTTGGATTTTGGGCCACCTGATGTGCATTCTGATCCCCTTCAAGTTTCCAAAATACACAATAAAAATGAAGACAAAAAATGGTATATTTGCATGCGTAGACTAAGGACAGTAACAAGTGATAAGCACAGTAGAAACAGGAGGCTCGTCTACGCTGGGTCCGTCGGTATTGAGTTGCGTTGGTCCCGATGCCGAGCACGGCGCGCTTATTGGAGGGGAGGGATGGAGTCGGAGGAAGATTGAATTCAGCGGAGATGTGAACGGGACGGCTTGAAGAGGCGTTTGAAGTAATTTGGGGCAGATTTGGCTCGAGAGCACTCTAGATCTTGATCGCTTGGTCTCGAAAGCAGGTAACAACTTGACGTCTTGAGTGGGTGTTTGAGGGCTTGAATGTGATGCTTCATGTAGTGCCAACACCGACCACGTTTGAAGGGAGATTGGGCTATTCCGACGCGCACGATATAAGGTTGTCGGGTGAATTGAGCGGTCCAAAAGTGGTAGGGCAACTTGAAGGGTCTTGAAGGGTCTTGAAAGGTCTTGTGGTTTGAGGTGTTACTGGCCCTGGCAGCCCACGACGATGAACGAGCTCAAGTGAGGGAGGGCGAAGGAAGGCGAGTGGTGGGCGAAGGAAAGGAAGGCCGTGATGGCTTTGATGGCAAACCGAACTTGGACACATGTTTGTCTGATGATATCAAAACTGCGCACGGACCATCTGCAATTCTTCACATAACTCGCAGAAGCTAGCGGAATGAGCTCAGATATCGTTTAATGAAATTTAGGACCATACATAGACTCACAAGTTTTGAGATCCGCCACTCTGAGACAGCGGGGGTACTGGTAAAATTGACCGTATAAACCTGGTCATTGCGACAATATTACCTCAGGCCAAAGTACATTATTTCTAGCTCATTTCTCTGTAGAAAGAAAGTACCAGAGATGTTTTCCTGTGGTAACGACTAACTTTATTTCAAGACATTCTCGAGCATTTATTTTTGCTAAGGCCAAATAGCAGCCAGCTGCAGATGCCCCATTTATAAAGGCCCAGCGGGCCATGGGAGCCCTTATAAACCCGTCGCCAAGCTGGCGAGCGCCTTGGAAGGTCTTGCAAGGGCGCAGAAGGCCTGACAGCGCCTTGCACTGCCTTACATACCCGGATCAGGCCAGGTGATCCGTGAAAGGGATTAGCAGGATTTCCCCGATTTGCTGATGTGGTCGGGGTGGAATGTTAGGTCCACCTGGTGGGTTTGCGCTTAGACGCTCGCTACCCGTGGAGGATATACAAAGCTCGTACGGCACATCTGTTTTCAAACACTGCACATTCCCAGTCGGGTTTGGCCAATCCCGCCAGATCACGCCGCGCTCGCCAAGAAGTAGACGAGGCAAAAATCATCCATACCACACGCACCCGAGCCCTCAGCGCACGTAAGCGGGGTGCAGAGGACGACGACGACGTTTCAAGTCGGCCGCTAAAAAGAGGCAGGCAAACAGGGTATGTCGTTGTCATTCTACTTTATAATTATAACATCTGAATTCTTACAGACAGTGACGTGCGGTTGAAATAGGTGGTTTAGAGTTGTAAATTAATTCTATCTTGCTCTAATAAAACTTGTGTTCATGACCTTTGGACCTTAACGACGCTCGATCAACACCGAGGCGGCACAGGAATAACCGGCTTGGCACCCAGGTAATCAATGTGCCGCTTTTGCAGCAAATGTGCAGGGTTTGTGTGAATGTGCGGCGCTTGCGGCTGAATGTGCGGTGCTTAGAATAGATGTGCCGTGCGAGTCTGGTCGATCCCGCTACCCGTGCCATGCCACATGCATCGATGGGCGTACAGAACGCCCGGGATCGCATATCGCTCCCACACTCGCATAAATCACAAAACGCTACGAACACCAGACATGTATCCACCACCATCCCTGTATGCCCTTCTCTCATCGGACCGCATTATTGTACACCCCCCCTCCAATTACTGTACATTACTGTACATTACCCTCCACACATACATGAATTTATTTAACACACGAACGCGCACTTGCAGGCTTTTTTTGCCATTTGGGGTATATTATTATTATTAGTCTTGTTCTTTGTTGTACATACGGGTGTGGAATGGAATGGAATGAAATGGGTTTTACTCAAAATCTATTTTGCTGAATACTTACGCGGCCTCGGCTAACGCGCGCTTTGACCGCCGCTCGCCTCGGGATAGGGTAGGGATCTATCTGCCTGTTTTGGTGGATCTGCGTGTTAGTGCTGGCGCCACGCGAACAGTAAATCGTAATCAGGATCGTGATACTGATTCGTCGATATGATAGAGAGGGCGTCGACGCGGAGTGATTGATTGATTGAAGGATGTGTGTGATAGATTGAACGACTGAAGAGGTGGAGTGGGAATGGAAGGCAAGGATGTACATCCGATATCTCCGTCCTGGCCATGGCGCTTTTCGAGCGGGCCGGCGCACTTACATTCTGACTGACTGACTGACTGACTGACTGACTGACTGACTGACTGAACGACGACTCAGTGCCTGTACCTAGGCATCCTTCGAGCTGCGACGCCTGCAATTCTCCTATACATATATCAAAGCACACAAAAATTAATCGACTTTGTACAGAAAGCCTCCTCCCGCGCCGGCTCGAATATGATATTAAATCGGCAGACGGACTCGGATCATGCAACCAAAACACGAGATACCGCGCTTTGACTGGTACCGCGGAACGGAGAAGGGCGTAGGAGCGGTCCGTTTGGGCGATTGACCGTTATCGCGGTATTAAGTACATAGAATCTGATATCCCGAGATATCAGTGATAGCTGCATATACAGTACTGTCTGGTGCTAGTGGCTTATTTATGGCAGTGCTGGATCGACGAGAGGATGCCAGCGGAATGTTATCAGTACATTTTATCAATTGGGGGTGTAATTAGAAGATACACCCTGTCCGGCACCGTTCGTTCATCTGCAAACAACTGCCAGGAACGCACACCATGTTTAAACTTGCGGGCTGAAACTGCGATCTTCAAACCTACATAGGAACAGAAAATTTGGGTATTCGAAATGCCGCCGATTGAGGCCGCCATCAAATGCCGCCGGGAATAGCCGACGATAAGTTGCCAGCCACTAATTTACCGCGCGTGCTGTCAGTGTGAGGTCTTACGAGCGCGAATAATAGTCTGTACTCGTTACTCCGGATTCTTGCCTAGTGTAGATCCCAGGTACACTGTACGGGTAGCGTTACGAGTGCGCCGAGCGTCCGGCTTCCTCTTCGGCACAACGGCATTTGTTTCGGATCAATTTACGCTTGTTCCCTGGACATGCTTTCGGCGTCGACCGTTGACGTTATCGCTACAAATATTATTGGTCTAGATAGCAGAGAGAAATGCTTCATTTCTGGCTCCTACTAGCCCGGAAACACACTGAAGTGTGGTGGGCCACTGGTGGCTGACAGTGGCTGACTTTCTGTGAGAATGCCCTCAAATGCCCGCGATCATGCCGCCGATTACTTCAAAACGCGGGCATTTCGGATTCCCAAATGGACTCTATAGGAACGCCCGCATCCAACACCCGTTTTTTAAATTATTTGATCTCGCGATGAAACGGCTGGCTACACACCGTATATATATATATATACCCGCGGAAGTATCACCTCCCTTATGTATTGCGGAGTATCGAGTAAGTATCATACATATCATACTATGTAATTCCGCACACCGAGGATCTTGATGCGAGTTACTCGAGGCTTGATGGAGCCGTTGTATGTATATACAAAGCTCGGCATATACATCATACCGGGGTGCACAATTTGTTAATATCAATGAGCGGTCCAGCAAGGCACCGAGCCTGCCGCTGCGTCTCCGATGTATATAATATATCAAGCACATACCGACCTGAGTATACATCTTTCCCGAGATACCGCGCTTTGACCGAGGACGGCGTGCGGTACTAGTTAGAATCTTGTGCTATTTATTTATGTGTTGACATGGAGGCAGATAGATTAAATATTGATGGTGGAATGGCCAAGAAGTTCCAAGTCAGTTCAACGATATCTCCGTCCCAAGCGTCAAGCCAGATATATCTATTGGGCGTGTAGCTTCGAAGGATGGGTTAAAATCATACATGTACCTAGGTACAGGAACCGAGTCGGCAGTCATTAGCGAGCCAGTTCTCCCAATTGTGCCAGCGTGCAATCCACATAGCATTCAAACTTGCAGACGTGGCTGAGCTACATAATTACAAGTGCGCATCCACAGTATGTAACACCGGCATGCGCACCCGGGATCACGGACAATTCGAGATACCGCGCTTTGACCGCGGAACGCTGGGGCGGCTGACATATCTGGACGGCCTGCCGTTAAGTATTGCGGTATTAAGTAGAACTCTGGTTATTATTATTTTTCGATTTTCAATATATGTATGCTACAAATTGACTGCGTACATTCGGATGAGATCGAGATAGGTTTTTGCCAGACGCAGTAGAAGTTATTTATTTATGTATGCCGTTTGGGCTAACAACTAGAGAGGTAGTCTGTCTAGGAGAGACTACGTTTGGGCGCTGGATTGATGGGATCCGGATGGATTGATTGCATTTATGTACTATGTAACGCGCATTCGGGGAAATAGGGTTGGCGTAGGAAAGACGCTGAGTGCTGGGGTGGAACGTAATCTTCAACCAAGGGACGCGATCTTCAACCAAGGAACGTGATCGCCAAACCTACATAGGAACGTCCCCCATTATTCGACCCGTTTATTCAATTCATCGATGAAACTACAGTTCAGTATATATACATACGTCCCCCCCCCATAGAAGTATCACCCCCAACGGATTGCGGCGCATCATATGTATGTAATTCCGCACACCAAGGATCTTAAATGCACGTAGTGGCTTGATGGAGACACCTGTACATGTACACTATTCCGCATAAGTAAGTACTTATCAGCTGTGGCGCCGCAGAGCGCCAATTTATTTATATCACTGGCACTTCCAGCGCTGATTCCGAACCCAGCACTGATTATCTCACGCTGATCCCCTTCCTGAGCGCTATCTGCTGAGTTCAAAGTTCGAATGAATGAATGAATGAATGATGAATGCATAAGGATGGAGATGATTCCGAATGCATTGATCCGTATCGATCCAGTTATTCATTTTTAATTGAGCAATGCTGTGCCAGCTGATACGCCGGCCGCGGAACGATATCGGTAAGTGCGAGCCAACGCTCAACTGATATATGTATTTATATTTATATTTGAAATTCGTCGTCCTACCTCATTCGTGCATGATGGACCAATTGAACACATCACGTGCTCAAAATACCTCGCTTTGGCCGGACGTAATTCATTCAGTGGATGAGACGTATTTACGCAATATGTCCCTTAGACACGGGCACGGAGAGACGTGGGGGGCTATTTCCAAAATGTGCGAAGAACAAAAGGCACGTGTTACAACTGCTCTCAAAACGCTTGGTGTCTGTATTTCATCCCAAGGACTCGGACTTTTCTAACTTCACTTGGACTTCCGGCTCCGGAAATCTGCAGGCGCTGCCAGCTGGTACAATAGCATTTGGTAGCGGGGTCGGAGTGATAGTAGAGCAAGGGACTTTATGAAAACGGCGCGCTCTATGAGGCGCATGCATATGATATACATATACTGTCTTTTTTCAATCAACTCGAACGGGGGGGGTGATGCGTGACACAAAAATCCAGCTCGAACATTCGAACGTGGACTAATTTTAGCGTGACAGGCGCGAAAAGTTCGAGCAAGGCGGGAACCCTTGACATCCGAAAGCCAAATTGCCGAGGGACTCGACAGCGAGATGGCGGGCGAGGAAAACATGCATGAGCCCCATGAGAATTCTGGGAAACGGCAAAGAAAGCCAACGACTCGATATCAGGGATTCTGGCGGCACAGAGATGATGAAGACGAATGGGAGGAAAATTATTCTTAATTTTGACTTAAATTGCTATTTTTCGGGTCCCATAGCTTCGGAATCTAATTGTAGGGTGTTCAGACACATTTTCTGAGCGATTTTCGCGAACCGTGGGACCAAATTGAACACTGGGTGCGTGATGCGTAACACTGAACCAATATTCGAACACGCACAGGGGGTGCGTGATGCGTGATGTTCGAATTGATAGCGGCTTTGCTCACATGACCAACGTGTATATGCTTCCGAACCAACTTGAAATTGCGGCACTTGAGAAAAAAAGTTGCGGCACCTCACAAGAAAAGTTTCGGCAACACGAATGGTGCCGCAACTTTTTCGGAGTTGCCAAAAGGGCGTAAAAGTTGCGGCGTATGCATCAAATCACCTAAAATACTTGCGGCATATTAAATGTGCATTTGGACCCTCATAAAAGTCCGAAGAGAATTGAAGTGATTAGATGAATTATTCTAAGAGATCTAATCCAAAAAATGTAGCTATTTATGGACAGCAGCTGAACGACGACGGCAGTTAAAATGCGGTTAAAGTAATTGTTGAACGAAGAGAAATTGTAGTAAATTTCGGGTCGCATTCATTGCAGTAAGCCTGCTGCTCTAAGCCGTCCATCCAGTTTATACCTCCAACTCCGGTAGATTCCATTGTACGGCGAAGGTGCATATTGGCAGAGCTCGAACAGTACGAGCTGCTCCTGGAACCCGGCATTCGGCCAAATTTGTTCGCGCGCTAATTTCGCTCTCAGAAACCGTTTGAAATATTAATGTTGAACTGTGCTCACCTCTTCTTATATGCTCTAGCGCTTTAGTAGCATTGATACGATGGGCCCACATCACTGGAAGATGTCCGAGAATACGAGTGACATATAGTGGCTCGGACGGATGGCACGTACAATAGGCAGCGACGACGGCAGCACTGCGCGAAACACCCTGCAAGATCGTCTCTATCTCAGCATTTTTTCATCAAAGAGAATCACGCACTTGAACATCGTGGACCAGGACGACACCGCCAGACCGAATGGCATGGTCAATAAATTGGCACGCAGAGGGCAAGTGTATGAGAAGATCCGCGTAGTCGACGTCCTCGACGGCGATCCGCATATGGTGTATTCCCGATTGCGGCATCTCAGCTGGAATCGCGTCCTGGCAGACCTAGAGTACGTGTGTAATGTTCCGTTCTGCCGACAGACACGATCAACTTGGTGCTCCTCCTTGAAATGATATAAATGCCAACCGGCCAATGATCGTTTTGTACGCGCAGCAACGAGACTTTGGTTCGGAATAATTAGCGCCGCTCTCAATATATGTGGCCCCTACTCACTTGCTCAGGTAGAGCTTTCCCTCGATGATGGTGTTGATATTCTTCCAAGGAGCGGGCCGCTGAGCCATTGGTGTGGAATTTTCTGAGTAGAAGCTTCGAGGAAGCTCGTCCTCTTGTACTAACAATTCTGAACCCGGAAGACAATGCGTTCCGACGCGGTTTTATTATGGGCCCCAGTAATAGTGGAGAAGATTTTGCAGAGATCAGCTATGGCGGTATCGGGCCAAAGCCGACGGTATAGCCACCATTCGTCCTGCTCGAATACAAAGGAAAAACGGGATTTATTTTCAAAGGCCGCGGGCGAGTATGCCGCTGGGGGGAGCGGAGAAATATAGCTGCGCCGGCGGTGGATCAATAATAATCAGAACGTGTCGCAGCACCGCAAGTTAGCATGTGCTTACATCCCGCAGATGATTGACGCTCAAAGAGCAAGGCAGAATTAGACCGCAGTTAACATGATCTAGTGAATAAACCGTACAAAGCACTCGAGTCCGGGAGCCAGTAGCGATCGAAAACCATAATTCACGCTGTTCTGTAGGTAATTATGAGTGCCTGGAAAGCTCAATTTAATATGTTGATGACACCTAGTGTCAGTGTTCAAATTTTGAACTCGTTAATACAGGCACGCCTGGTTTCAAACTCGGGTTCAGGATAAGGCGACAAGCAAAGACCTATTTTCTCGTTGCCCAGAAGTTCAGCGAGGAAATAAAATTGATGGGATGGCCTATAACACTTCTGTAATGCTCATCGCTACAAACAGAATTCCAGGCTCACTAATAATCCAAGCATAAGAGCATATTCCACTGAATATAAGCCCGGTCATATTGATGAAAGAACTGGGGTACATGCGAGGCCGTCTTTTCCGGGTTGCTCGGACATCACAATTGGCTCCCAATTGGGAGACCGATTGTGCTCAAAATTAACCGCTGTCAAACGTCGAGTGCCCGATCACCGGTGTTCACCATTTTCCACCAGCGCCTAAACGGTGCAGACCAGGTTTCCGACTGACCGACGACAATCTGGTCATGAACACTAACTTCCCCGTTTTTCAACGGAAGGTCTCCGTTTGATACCTGGGGTACAAACAAGCGCTGCTTCGTGAGCTCCAGAAAGTCCAAATGGAAGATCTACCACTGGTCCTCCTTGTCCTTCGCATCAGGGACCGGATAGTTGAACTTGTTCCAGAATTCAAGTACGGGGGTATGAGGTACACATCGGTCCATGCAAACGTCTTCGCACAACACTATGCTATCAAAACGTTCAAGCGAGGAATATCAGCAACACAAAAGTTGCCCGGAAATACAGGATCGGCACGCTCCCTGTCCGGGGGCCTTATACTGTACAGAGCGAGAGTTGACTGCTACCTCACATCAGGCTGTGATCTCTCTCTCGACACCGACTCCTCGTTGCTGAAGGAACACCTCGAGGCACAGCACGGATTTCTCCGTCGGTTACTCGGTTTGAACTCCCGCTCTATTCTTGCTGTTCTATTCATGGAGACCGGTCTAATGCCCATGCGCATTCGACGGATCTTGCTTGCGCTGGGGTGCTTGCAGTACATGGTGGGGACTGATCCTCGTCGAGTTGTTCCGTCAGCACTGCTCAACTCGATCTCGTTGCTTCGCGAAGGAAAATCAGGATGGGCCTCTGATCTGGTCATTATACTCAGGTGTCTTCCCACACCCATAGAGGTGACTACGGACGAGCTTATGTGCGCCGAATGTGTCAAATCTCTGGCCGAGCACGTTACGAAGATCGCTGACACCGATCTGCAGTATGACATCGACCACCTTTGCAAGACCATCTACTTCGAAATCGTGTGGAGTCTGGCGAGGACAAGTCATTATTCCTTGTCACCCGCCGCCTTCGACACTACCTCACGATGGTTCCAATCCCAGCGCATCGCAAGGCCGTCACTGGCCTGTATCTCGGGGATCACAACCTAAGCGTTGAGCGGCTCCGTTACCCTTTGCGGGAGCGGTTCTACGCCGCCTTAGGTTGTGCACATTTTGTAGGAGGGCTGTAGAAGACGAGGTGCATGCACTTTTTCATTGCACCTTCAGCCTCGCCTCGTGCTTTTGAGGACACAGTTCCTAGCGAATCTGGAGAGCTGCGATCCCGAAACTAGATCACAATATGCGGCAATCACCAACTACGCGTTCCTTCTGAGGCTTGTCGCCTCTCGGAAAGCCGTGAGGTTGTTTGCCAAGTATGTCTACGAGGTTCTGGCTGTCTTCGACGAGACACCACACTACTTCCCCGTTATCTTCGGGATTCCTGGATAGACGGCGCATCCCGTCGGCCGATTGTCTAACTCGTGAGATGTCTACTTCTGATCAGTAGGTTGGCTAACAGCCGATGACTGTAGCGCATACTTGGACGTTGTGTATGTAGGTACAGTAGCTGCTTGTTTCTTTTAGGGACCACCACAGTAATACATCCTCCTCCTCCTCCTCCTCCTCCGACCGTTTCACTGGGTATAAAAATGGAAAGAAACGCGAAAAAGAATTCAAAAGGGGAAATCTTTCCCACACCTTCCGGAGCTCTTAAATTATCTCTGGGGCCATTTTGAGTCGTCATAAAAACACAATCCAATGCCCATTCAAACCGGATTCAAGTTATTTTACGCTTGTGTGCAATGTAATTACCGTGAGTTTGCAACCTGAGATATAGTACAGGAATCAAAATGGTATTGGAAACACTGAATTGGTCGTAAAACACCAGATAACTGTTCAATAATATAGCCTTGGAATTCCGAATATTGGTACAGTCCCTCTCGGGCATGCTCCCAGCCGCATGGGTTAGGAAAAAGTGAGGATTTAGGGGTTTGATTGCCAAACTAGTGGTGTTTGAAGCTGAAAAAGAAGAAAAAAAGAAGATCAATCTAGTGGTTGATTCTCTCAAGTTCCAGCTCAAAATTTTGGTTGGCCCAGGCGCTTTCGCGTGTGCATTGAAGGCAATTTTTATTGTGATGGGAATAATTGAATATATCACAATTCCGCAGTAAATTTGGAGGAGTAAAAAATCAGAGGCACGCCAGAGGTACTATTCTTTCGTGTTCGGAATGCTCAATAGACCACAGAAGTCCGGTGCCCCTCGAGTGCACCCAAGCATTGAAGCAAGCAGAAACGAGTAACACCACGTGAAACGTGACGGCTTATCTGCCAGCGCCGTAATCTGCCATTTGCTGTTTGTGCTCGCCCAATGCTCAACTTTCTACTTCTGAAACAGTCTCCTACCCAGCCTCAGTTTCAGGGTTGGGAGTCACAGTAGTGGTATTTAATAGTGGATTCATACCAAGACAAATAAATAGCCCATCAAACTGATCGTTCTAGATGTATTATTGCTTCCGAACTTCAAGGCCCAACCCTGTGAGACCCTGTGGAGGGGTTCACAGCACTGGTTTCTCAATTAGTGGGCATTTTAATTAGGTACACTTCTTTAAGCATCCCAAACCAAATACTTTGGCCTGAAACTCAATTAGATATATCTGATTTGGAACTCAACTAAATCTAATCTTATTTCTTTTACGATACTTGGAGAATGTGTAGCTAACTAAAATGCCCAGCTAATCCATGAACCAACACTCTGATTGGCTGCTTGGAATTAAGTGGGCATTTTATTTAGCTACACCTCTCCAAGTATAGTAAAAGAAAAAAAATAGATTTAGTCGAGTTCTAAATCAGATATATTTAATTCAGTTTTGGACCAAACTATTTGTTTGGGGATACTTAGAGAAGTGTAGCTAAATAAAATGCCCACTTAATTGAGGAACCAGCACTGTGGTTGGGCCTGAAGTTCGGATGTTTTAATTTTGACAGATGTGATGTCATGATATATTTACGGCACTATATTTCTGAGAATTCACTGAGTCGTACCACTACTGTGACTTCCCAACCCCGTAACTGAGGCTGGGTAGGAGACTGCTTCTAATTTCTTTTATAAGCTGTCTCTAATATTTCCCAAATTTAAGATGGCCCAGATATTGAGTACAAGGCAGGTGGTAGGTAAGTGTCAGCCACATGGCAGATAATACCCAGCTGATCGATAGACCGGTCTATAAACGGTGCCTCATTCGTTAGTCAGCACAGGGATCCACCACGGCCACCTGGCACCCGAGCCCTGTGGCGGATAATTATGTATGTATGTCGAACCTTATTTAATTTGCCGTCGGATATTCCGGAACAATTTTATTTCCCGGCTGTGGCACAAAGGCATTGTGGCGACATCACGATCGACCGGCTTTTGATCCCCGAACTTCAAGTTCATTGCATGCATAAGGCTCATTCATTCTCGGCTGGAAAGAGTGTCAGAGGAAAACGATTTCTCAGCATCGCCGCATGATATTTACTGTAATGCATATACCTCCAAGTTGGTGGTGGCCGCGCGGTATCCTCAACCAGCCAGTTAGGCCGTTACCCCCACGTATATATCAAGGTGAGGGCTATTCTACACAGAACATGCTTTAATTGAGGAGTTCCAAAGCGATAAACCACGCACTCATCTTGGGAAGCATGCAGAATTTCTGCAAATTCTGGTTCGGCAGCGGTTGTTTATTATGCTCCAGTGAAAGAAAGGTCGCAGAGAATTGAGGTGCTTAATTAGACGAATTTATTTTAAAGGATCTAATCGAAACATATAGCTCCTACACGATAGATACGAAGGGGGTTGAATGGGTGACTTTCCATAAGCATATTTTATTCTGGGGAATATCCGAGCTTCTTTGAGAGTGCCAGTGATGGCATCAATCGATTTAATCGCCGTTATGGGAAACCCCTCAGTTGAATTTATTTAGTCCAAGCTTTTTTACTTTTCACCCCGAATTCGATTAGGATTGACAGCTGTTTGAAGCTCAGGTTCGTGCCAAATAACATGTCAACAAACACACTCTTCCTTGCATACTCCTCGCACCTTGCACAATCCAACAACTGTGGATCTTGACACCCTGATACTGCTTCAAAACAATGAGGAGATGATGGAGGAAGATGAGATGGAGCATGGACAGAGGCTGATAGGGTCTGCAATCACTCTCATCCTACTTGGAGCAGAGGAGGCGCGTAAACGATGTGCCGAGAGGTGCAAACCAAGCAGGCTATATCTTTGTCGGCCTCAGCAGCAATATGTAAATTGTTGCCAGAGAGTAAGCTGGAAGGGAGCTATCCAGCCCTGGCGCAAGGTCTGGCGGGCTGAGGTATGTCGTGGCGAAGGAAGAAGAGCAGAGCGGAGGTAAAGCCGATGATGCGACCAGATGTGACGACACGAACCCAATTGGGAACAATGATGGGAGCAGCAGCTGGATTCGTTATATTCTTATAAATGTTGAGGATATGAAAGTCTGTACAGGCCCCTCTTCAGATTTCTATAGATTCGAATGGTCCTGCAGCTGGCTCGGCATCGTGACGGTAATGGCTCAGATATTCCCTCAGAATATTTTACACTTACGGAAAGTCACCCAATAATGAAGGAAATTAAATTATAAAATTATAAAATGTACGGGAATTAAAAGGCGGCTATTACGATAATTGTCATAATTTTTGGGCAGGTGGAGCAGTCGCATTCATCGCAGTAGGCCTGCTGCTCTAAGCCGACCATCCAGTTTATACCTCCAACTGCGGTAGATTCCATTGTACGGCGAAGGTGCATATTGGCGGAGCTCGAACAGTACGAGCTGCTCCTGGAACCCGGCATTCGGCCAAATTTGTTCGCGCGCTAATTTCGCTCTCAGAAACCGTTTGAAATATTAATGTTGAACTGTGCTCACCTCTTCTTATATGCTCTAGCGCTTTAGTAGCATTGGTACGATGGGCCCACATCACTGGATGAGGTCCGGGAATAAGAGTGATATATAGTGGCTCGGAGGGATGGCACGTACGATAGGCAGCGATGACTGCAGCACTGCGCGAAACACCCTGCAGGATCGTCTCGATATCTCAGCATTTTTTCATCAATAAGAATCACGCACTTGAACATCGTGGACCAGGACGACACCGCCAGACCGAATGACATGGTCAATAAATTGGCACGCAGAGGGCAAGTGTATGAGGAGATCCGCGTAGTCGACGTCCTCGACGGCGATGTGCATATGGTGTATTCCGGATTGCGGCATCTCAGCTGGAATCGCGTCCTGGCAGACCGAGAGTACGTGTGTAATGTTCCGTTCTGCCGACAGACACAATCAACCTGGTGCTCTTCCTTGAAATAATATAAATGCCAGCCGGCCAATGATCGCTTTGTACGCGCAGCAACGAGACTTTGGTTCGGAATAATTACTCAAAATATTTGGCCCCTACTCACTTGCTCAGGTAGAGCTTTTCCTCGATGATGGTGTTGATATTCTTCCAAGGGGTGGGCCGCTGAGCCATTGGTGTAGAATTTTCTGAGTAGAAGTTTCGGAGGAAGCTCGTCCACTTGTACTAACAGTTCTGAGCCCGGGAGACAACGCGTTCCGAGGCGGTTTCAGTACTGGCCTCAGTCATAGTGGAGAAGATTTTGCAGAGAGCAGCTATGGCGGTGTCGGGACAAAGCCGACGGTATAGCCACCATTCGTCCTGCTCGAATACAAAGAAAAAACGGGATTTATTTTCAAAGGCCGCAGGCGAGTATACCGTTGGGGGGAGCGGAGAAATATAACTGTGCCGGTGGCGGATCAATAATAATCAGAAAGTGTCGCAGCACCACAAGTCAGCATCTGCCTACATCCTGCAGATGATTGACGCTCAAAGAGCAAGGCAGAATTAACATGGTCTGGTGAACAAACCGTACAAGGCACTCGGGTCCGGGAGCCAGTGGCAGTAGCGATCGAAAACCATAATTCACCCGTCACGCGGGTACCCGTCGATGTGGAATATTGGTGCTCCGTCACTCGTCACCCGGGTGTTTGTCGAATTTATCGACGACACCAAACTTTGGGAAGAAAGAGTAGAAAAAGTGTCGATGGTATAAGTGCTACTTTCCACAGACGCGGCACTTGCGCCAATGTAATTGGACAACGCATGAAGCGCTCGCAGAAGACCAGTACGTCTATTTGCAGTTTGCGGGGCGAATGAGGGGACTGTTCCAGGGCCGGGATCGCAGGGCTTACTGCCAGTGAGTAGAGAGTTTAGTGCCCGATGTATCGACGAAATAAAATCACATACGGGTCAACTAAGACATCAACTTCTTGCAATTGGTACGCAGCAGGGATTACCGTTCTCAAGTCTTTGTAATCTTCCAGGCCTTCGGGAGAAGATCCTCACTCCTCCGACTGAAGAAACCGGAATTATGTGAGATGTGGCCGATGAACATTGAGAAATTTCGTACTGTCGAAGGAGTTGAAGTAACTCCAACAAGCTGATGTACCAGGATTTGCCTGTAAATCGGTCGCCCGCCTTGTCCAACATCCAGACGCGCGTCCCAGTCAGCAGTGCTTCGCAGAGGATGTCGATGCCGTCGTGATCTGCGAGGACGCCGTCATCTTCTCCCTCCGCAGAATCAATGCCGAGATCTTGGAGAATACCCGTTGTACGGCGATATATTTTCTTCCACCACTGCCTCACGTATCGTGCCCTCTTGGATCCAGAATGACGGAAGCTCAAGGATCCCGCCCAGGATATCTAACTGCCATGTGTTTCGAAAATTCGAAACACCTCTTCGAGAACAAAATGAATATCGATTCCAAAAATAAACTGAGGATGCAACGTACTCGCAATCAGACGGCGACCAACAGCCGTTCGACCATACTGAGATCCGTTCTCGATAGAAGCCACAGCTCTCGCTTGGCTATCTTCAACTATCGCAGAGATATCTTGATCCGTAAGACATGCCGCCGCGAAATGGAACATGAAATCCCATTCCTGTCCACAGGAATTCTCCACTGCGATTCCAAAGCTTCAGAATCGTCTCTTCTGACGCTCCAACCCGGAGAAATAGGCGTCTGATGCCTCGGTACCGGGTCGTCAGCATAATAATGTTCTTGAATGCCTGCCTGGAGTTGAGTTTGGGATGATTCGGACCTGAGGAGTGCGTGAATTGGTTAATCCAAGAGAAAGTAAAGTACTGAAGACATACGGAAGCGCATAACCCATCAACTTGACGCAGTCCATCTTCAATTTGTGATCGTCGCTCACAGTGCTCAATTTTTCTAACGTCTCTTCTCGCTCCGTTCCGCCTCCGAAGAACGCGCAGATCCGGCGAGCGACTGCATGGGGACCCAATCCCAGATGGTGCGCTGCCCTGTTTGCGCTTTTGCCCACCAGGAGCCCCGCAGCCGTGTATATCTCGTCGAGAGTCCGGCCTAGCCCGGAGGGGCACCGTGAAACTTAGAGGGATTGCTCTCCCGTCTCTGCGAGCAGAAGCTGGCGCCGACTGTCAGAGGGGTAGAGAATAATAGACGTGGAATTGACCATGAGGGGCGGAGCGAAAGGCAGAATCCCATGCCTCGAGGCTCGTACAGCTCTGAGTCCGTTCTCGGCCCAACAGATGCAAAGAAGCCGTCCATTTGGGAAGTTCCACAGTAAACGTCCATTGATGAAAACTGAGATTCCGGATCGACAGAGTTTTCGGACAGATTCGGCTGAGATCATGAGAAGCGGATCAATTGCAAGCCCGTGACGCGTGACGTCACATAAATCCCATCGAAACTAACCACTTTTTTTAGGGGCGGAATGACCATGCTAGGATACTCAGTAAGGTCTTGTACACATGCTTCTCCCGAACGAAAACAGGGACTAGGAGCATGAGCACCGGTCGAAGTGCAGACCATCGTACACCGCTGCCCGCAAGCCCACCGCAAGCCTCAGCGTCGCTGCGTGCTAGCATGAATGGGCAGGGTGGCCACCCCGCGAAGTGCCTGCAACGTACCGCATCGTTCCTCGACCTGTCTTCCGTCTTCTCCGCCTCTTCTTGGTCCTCACGCCCAATCCACTGTTCCTCCTGCCCACGCATTCGCGTTCTGTCGTTGTGGGAGACAGAACAAGGTAAGGCGCGCGCGCCGGTGCCGCATAACCGCACGCTGCGCTTCTAATAAGAAAGCGTGCCCCTCGTCACCCGGCTCCTCCCCTGCACGCGCTTTTCGACCCTGACGCTCTCCGCTGCCGCCGCCGCCGCCGCACCCCGCAGAGCACACGGCACCACCCCGCAGCCATGCACGCCGTGGTCGTCGAAGTGCTGTTCCACGGCTACGGCGCACGCGCGCTCGCCCCATGCTTCTTCCTCCAACTCCAATTCCGATTTCAATTTCAGTTCCCGTTCCGGTCCCAGTTCCAATTCACATGCCACCCGATCCCAATCCACCCCCGCCCCGCGCGAGCGCCGCCCCACCCGTGCACGTACGGGTTAACAAGGGAAAGAAGCCCCGCGCGGACACCCCGCCGCTCCTGCGGCGCGCGCTCGCCCTCACACCCTTATAGCGCGACCGCACACACGTATGGCACACTCGCACACACGTAATGGTCCAAGTGCACACACGAACGCGCACGCGCAGCACACAAACGTGCTCGCCGCGACGCGCACGCTCGAGGTGTTGCTGGGGCGGCGAGCGCTCATCGTGGTCTTTCTTTTTGTGATTTCTTCTTTGATTCGACAATTGATTTTTTTCAAGGCCTTCCAATAAGTCTATTCAGACAGACGGATATATTTCACCCGTGCCATTTCATCGGAAGAGGACGTCATTCGCGGGGAAGACCCATATCCGGAGGAGTTAAAGCCTTGCATGCTGACGGCAGACGAGGAGCAGGGGAGAAGGTAATAACCGCTGGGGTCGACCAGGGGCGCAGCCGAGCGGGGGTGGTGTTCGGTGTGCGGAGGAGGAGCGTAAGGAGGAGGGGCGTAATGCGAAGAGCAGCCCAGGCCGTGAGACCCGGACGGCTGGTGAAGAAGGTGCCAGTTGTAGCTGGAGTGTCCCGGACCAGGCGGCCTGGCATACGCCGACGCAGGAGGGTCGATGGTACTGAGGACGCTGCGGCTAGAGCCCCCCATGGGCGGTGGAGAGGAAGGAATCGCGGCTCCTGCGCAGGCTGCGGTCTCGAACGTAAGGGTGGTGGCGCGCCCGCCGCGGGACGGCGCGATAGGTTTCGCAATACGATTCGTCGTCCGAAACTTCTTCATCTTCCTCACCGCCCGTGTTCTTCCTGGTGGACACACGCTTCCGAGGACGCTTATAGCCCTCGCCTCCCGAGAGATCGAGAGCCCAGTAGCACCCCTTTCCACGTTCCGTCACCGGCCGCGGTATCCTTTTAAAGACCTTGTTCAGAGACAGATTGTGCCGAATAGAGTTCTGGGTTGGGCGTGGGTAAACACAGCGTAAGAAGATGATTCATTGTTCAACAGGTTGCGCACCTTCCAAGGCCCATTTGGGTGCTCCTGGAACCACGCGAACCGGTGGCTCAATTCGGCGTAAATCTCCTGCAGCGTCAGCTTCCCCGTCTGGCTGCCGTGTATCGCGAGCTTGATGAGCAACGGGAGGGGGGAGGGTTGTTCGCCATTCGGGGGGTTGGGGAACGACCACAGGCTGACAGGCTGACCGGGCGCGAGGTTCAGCTGTTGCCGTAGATGGTCTCCAGTGACATCGGGAAACCTTGGCCCACTTGGGTGGAGCGCACTCGGCGACATTTTGCGAAGGGAGGTGTGTGATTTTTTTGGGGTGTGACTGTCACTCGAATTTTACAATTCAAAAATTCGACAAAGTCCACCCAAGATACTGATAGACTCCGCCACTTGGATGCACCTAAGTATTCTCTGCTTGGATACACCTCTTCTCTGGGGTTGTATGTCATTCATTTCTGATGTAGCAACTCAAGCCTATTTATATCACTCACGCGAGCACTGATTCTGAAGAGTGATTCAACACTCGGACCCCTGCGCGCTAATCAGAAGTATTCCGTGCGCCTAAACGGAATCACAAATAGGTGGGACTGACACGAACTGAGGCAATCGCGGATAAATACAGAGTGTCCACGAAATTAATTGGCGATCAGCGGGATACTGTGCCGGTTGCTGGTTTGCAATCTCCTTATCTCCTCATCAACCAGACGCGCAGTTCCGCGTCGGTTCGCCCTTATTCTAACAAAATTATTTAAAACTAACTTCGAGCTAACAGTTATTAATAACAGCTGGTCTTCCAATTTTCAACCTCCGCATCACGTGCCCTGGATATCTCGCTTCGACCGGCAGCATCTCGAGCTGGAAGACGTGGGGGACGTTATGCGATCGCATCAAGCCGGGTCGCGACTCAAAACGAACCGTGACCCTAATGCGGTCAGAGTACTGCACACCGCCGTCCTCGTCTGTCAGCCCGTCCACGTACATACCTACGCGACCACCCAGCCAGGTAATCCTCCCTGACTCAAAACGCAGCTCGACATGTCCAAGCTTATCCGTGCATCCTCCGAGCCGGGTAAGTATGTACTCCGCATTTGGCGGTCTGCACCTGTCAAACCCATCCTTATTTGTGTGCAGACTCAACTTACCGGTGTGCCCATACAGTAGATCTATCTGTCCAACCATCCGGCTCTGTTAAATGTCAATGTAATCCGCCTGCGTCAACACCCGGCTCCGACTGCGTGCTCAGGCACTGAGACCGTCGTATTGCCGTCCGCTCACCCGGCTGGATAGGACGGGTAATCCGCCGTGTCAAATAATAAATTCACGAAAGCCACCCGGTCACGGCTAAATACCCGTCGCGTCAACCCGCCCACCCGTCCGCCCAGCTTAGGCGTAATCTGCTCTGCGTCAGCGGCTCCGGTAGATATCCACGGCCGGTACAGTATCCTGCCAATTAACATCCGATTCCCGCTGGCTCTGTGTGCCTACCCGTCTACCCGTCCGCCCATTGGCATCTATATATCCCTCCGAGTCCATCCTGCCGCGGAGACGTAATCCGCCCTGAGTCGAGACTCAATATACGGCTCGGCACCCGCGCACATACATACGTGCCGTGTACTCACCCACCCAGGTACTTATCCGCGTACTCGCCCGTCTCCGTGCAAAGCGCTTCATGGTGTCATCCGATCTACGTACTTATCCGTACCCGTGTACCCAGCCGGAATCCGAGTCGCATGGAGTTTATTCTTATATTCCACTTTCGTTAAACTTTCGTAATCTTGTTTTTATCTATTCACGCGACCATGACCACATTTCAACGCCCCATCACGTGCACCAGATATGCCGCTTTGACCGGCCAGAAGATATTGGGACGTCTGCGTTTGTACGACAGCGGCGGCAGTGGAAACAAACAGTTGGTGAGATGAACTGTGTGGGATGCTGCGCAAAGAATTAGCGTGTGTGCGGGACGTGACAATTCTTTAGAGAGAGGTTGGGGAGAGGGAATGTCATGATGTGGTTTGCAGAGAGTCCTGCGATTTTTTCCCATTCTCTTCCGCAAAATTTTAGCTCTGTCTAATCGATTGTAAAGAAAAACAATATTTCACCCAGATTCAATACAGGTGAGGAAGGGGTTCTATATTCAAGGCCAACTGCATATTCGTCCTCATCGGTCAACGAGACTGACATCTCGTTCACGTACATGCACATCCGAATTATGGTTCCGTGCCTTGAGGAAGGATTAGCTGCATATCCCACAGATTGAGCTGACCGTACTTATACTATACTCTTCCTCCTACTGCCTCACGCCTTCGGCCCATAGCAGGAAACTAGGCACAGCCTGCTGCCGCTCAACGCTGTGTCTAAGCATGCACAGGTGTTCTGCGCTGTGTGTAAGCATGTCCCGGTGTTCTGCCAGCATCCGTGAAATCACTGCGTATGCTAGCCGATCTTCTCCTCTGCGCATGTGTTCTTGAAATGGCTCCCGCATCTGTGAAATATCTGCTCCCCGCAGTTCTCTTATGCGCAGGTGTTCTTGAAGTTGCTCCGGTATCCGTGAAAGTTCTCTGCCGCGCTGGTGGCTGAAGTTCCGGAGCATACAAATCGGGTACAAGATGCCACCGAGCAGATTTTTGAGTGCGCTGGAGGTGGCGGCAATGGATCCGAGAACCGAGCTACCGTATCCAACATTTTCTTGCCCGGAAGAGCTCTGACTTCGAAGCACTTCATATGAAGGCGGCAGGATAGGAGTGTTTGGCACGCCAACTCCAAGACCCTCTTCCACACTCTCGCCAAAGCTCGAACTTTGAAGCGCTTCATTATCATCAGCCCGGATACCAGCGCGTGAGTTGTTCAGCGAAATTGGGAGGTCCCATTCTTGTCGTTCATGTGGAGACGGCAGGACAGGAGCGTTTGGCACGCCAACTCCGAGGTCCTCTTCCACACAGATTGGGCGATATCATCGCTTTGGCAGAACCTGCGCTCGTAGGAATCAAGAATGTTCGAAATTGAGGCAAAGTCGCCACCCTCCAGCGCGGGGTGTATGAGGCTACCGCACCAGTGGTCGTCATGTACGATAGCGACAGGCGCGTCTGAATGCTGTTGAACGGGCATCTAGTTTGCTAAATTCCTTGTAGCGATTGGCTGGAAACTGACCTCGAGAATATATTCTAGAAGAGCGTCACTGGGGTGGTAGGGCTGATTATACACAATGTCAGTAGGTTCCACTGGCAGCACAAAAAATAATGTACGAGGACTCGCAGTTGAATCACCCTCAATCGACTGCACAATGTACTCGAATTCCGACGAGCCTCCTGTGGTGCTCGAGGTAGCGGAGGAATCACCCGAATCTTCATCGACTGAAGGCGGACGTGGTTCTGCCTCGGTACGAATGATCTTGGGTGCACGTATCTTCCGTTCCAAGACCTTGTACCCTCGGATGAATATGGCCTGATCAAACTTGACCAACTCGGGGTCGTCATAAATCGGACCAGACCGATGTTGAACAGACGCCGAGCTGCATGCATGTCAACAAGTTGTCCCAATCTGTAACCACCAAAAGTGCTTGCCACATTTTTTAGATTCTGGTTACAGACTGGTAACGAGTCTACCCAAGGGACTAATTCTAATAAATAATATACTCCACCCAGTTAGCAGTGGCTGATCCCCAGTGACAGGGCAATAATAATATTCTGAGAATATATTAATGCCTGTACTATAACCTGCTGGGAAGTGGGCCACCCCCAGGTAGTGGGCCACTGGACAATATAAGGCCAGCCAGTTACTTTCTGGCATACTTTGTGATTGGGGGATGGAATACAACCTTGGACCCCTGTTTGGACCAAGTTTGATGGCGGGATGATGTTCGGCAAATATTGTCGTGGGAACCGCACCGCTTAATGGCACCAACTTCCATCATCTCGTTCTCTGCGAGTTCTTTATCAATTTGGGACTTCTGGGGCTCATTGTGTTCGCCTTAGGCTGTTGTTTATTTTGAAGGGCTTACTTTTGCGACACACCACTCATCTTAGTTCACTTTGCGCTCCCCAAAGTAGGCTTGGAGGTACAGCATGCTTCACATTGGCCGCTTTGCCGTGGGTAGACCCTGAATGATACATGTTTGCCCCAGCACATATAGATTGATGAGACATATGTAATGGACTGTGAGCAGTCACCAATATTTATTTCGGCCGATTTAGAGCTGGGTAGTTGTGATTGTTGCAAACCAGATATCATCTGAGATTGGAATCTGGAGATTTTTTGTGGACCCCATCTTCATATAGGTATGGATATTCCGCTTCCATAATGTTGATATTTATCATATGTAACTGTCCAGCCCAATATTTTGTCCCTCCAAATGCGCCTCAGGGATGTAATAGCTGGAATTCATCAATCGGCGTGATTTTCAACATACACGTCGGAGAAGTAAATATTGCCACCAATACTATCCATGCTACCACCCATTTTAATATGTTAGACAGTGCATTCGTTCTCTCTTGACATATCCAAGCAGTTTCATTGCAGTTATCAATGCAGAAATACACGATTTGGCCGCCTGGCCCACTTTACGAGTCCTAAACTTGTTTAGGTATCGTTATTAGTAATCTTGCACCGCCTTTTTCAATGTACCCTGTTTTTCCCGACATCCGACTAACTTAGCCTTTCTGTGGGAAAGTTGTGTGGGATTTGTGCTCAGCTGATACTCCCGTGCGGCCCGTCGGACCGGCGGGTTTGATTGTGATAGTAGGGAGATTGATGCAGGACCCGGTCCGTGATGGATTACTTGAGGGTGTTATGATAGCCTTCATGAATGTCCGCGACTAAGGTTTGGCTTTCTCCATCACGCTTAAGCATTGCAGTGGCTGCTGGGAGGCAGTTGGAACTTAGGATCCTTCTCCGCTTAACTGTTTGACGCCGCTCACGGTGGTCCGGAATACTCTATGCTTATTCACCATTTGTTCTTTCTTTAGAACGGCTTACTGATATATGGGGTCAGGCCATTAATCAGCCTCGTCGGTATTTGGCTTGGTTTGTGCTTTGGCCGTTTTGGTCTATCTGTTTGTATTTAGTGAGCCTCTCAAAGTGTTTTGTTCCTCTTAAATGTCCCTTTCATCGACGCCTCTTACGTCCCAGAATGCTGCTGCTGTGCTGTACGTGTTGTGCTGTTTGTTCAAGTTGGAGACACTTTTTTACTTTCCTACAGATTTTCAGATACACCTGCTCGACGATTACCGGTGGAATTATGGCATTTGCCATTCGTCTTTTACTTGGGAAACATCCCTAGATTTTATTGGACTTTTGAGTGTGCTCGGAGAAGATTGATGCACATCTGCCATTATTGGCGTGCCGTTGTGACCGGTAATCCGAGTTATTGGACTCATGTCTACGTAGATGGCTCTGTGGCTCCTCAGTGCATATTGTATGCGCTGTCCTTGTCGGGAAGGGCCAGTGTGTCTGTTCTGATTCGCTTGCCCTCAACGTTGTCGCAGTCCATCCCCAGACATGTCTTCGGCGCTCCTTTTCGTACTCGCAGAGTTCTGCGTGCGCTGGGCGTTTATAGCGACAAGATTCACACTATACGTATAGTGGCTTTCAATGCGGATGTTATGCATTGTATCAAGCATTTTCTGTATTGTTCCAGCTTTGGTATGTTGCGCAGTCTTAGTCTTTGTCTTCGTGCGGTTATATCTCCCTCAGGCTCTGTGCCAGTAGAAGGTTATATAGCTGGGAATTCGTTGCTTGGGTTTACATCCCTTCATCTGCGCCATATAAAATTTGTATGGCCGCATAATGTTGTATTGCCCCATCTGCGTACACTCGTTCTGCGTGATCTGGATGGAAAATTCATTCTGAATTGGGATGATTATTGTCATATGTGCAGGTCTGCACCTCGTCTTTGCCGATTGTGTCTGTGGTATTCCGGCTGTTCTAGAGTTCCACAGCAGCCTTCGTGTTTTCCTCCGCTTCCGGAGCTGATTGAATTAGATGTTGCCTTTGGCTCTAATTTCTCAAGCATGGTCCGGAATTTGAATGTGCCACGTTTGCGTACCCTTCAGATCACGTCTGTAGGGAAGCGAGATATCGTCGCACTCGCTGGTTGCACTTCCTTGCTTAGCCATCTCAAAAACTGGCCTATGCAAGATTTTCAATCGAGAATTTGGCAGGGCGATCAATTCATCAAAAGTGCTCAGAAACAAGACTTGGTTTTCTGGTGGCTGCAAATCCTGCTGGAATGCTCTACGAACCTGAGAGAATTATCTCCTATACAAGGTAAGTGTCCCTCTTTTTTTTCATGGGCCCTTTTAGCTCATATTTCAGCCACTACATCGAAATCTTGCATAAGTGGGCTGAAGATTTATATATACTTTCCGAACTTGTGCGTGGCTCCTGTCCAGGATCTGATGACGCACGCATCACTGTGACTCCGAGGACATCTGGGACTCGTATTGCCAGGCGAAGCAGTGGCCTTCAACTCAAGTCCTGATATTCACTGTGTTCAGCCGCCCCCTAAGCATGGGATCGCCGATGTTGTGTGAGAAGTTGCCGAGATCGGTCGATCACCGGCCTAGATTAGTCTAGCCGCTGTCGTACCTCCAAGATGTTTGGTATAAAGAGGAAATGCACAGGCTCACTAAGTTACGAGAAGAAATAACCGGAATATAGGGGCATGGGAAATTTGAGTGACATGAAGAAAAGGCAAGGAAATGCACAGTCGTGCACAGTCAAATTGCACAGTTGTGCACAGTTGTGCACAGTTGTGCACAGTCGATTGCACAGTCTGCACAGTCGTGCACAGTCAAATTGCACAGTCGTGCACAGTCAATTGCACAGTCGTGCACAGTTGTGCACAGTCAACTGCACAGTCTACACAGTAACCTGAACTGGGGGCACAGTCGGAAATATTCCCACGAGAATAGTATATAAGAACAAGGATTTTGTAGATAAAGAGGACAATAACATACAACCCTACCACTAACTACTACTCACTACCAATCTGAATCTACGCCGGATACTTATCCGCACTCTTCAACTACTACTAATTGCCCGACAGCTTTCTCAACCAACAACCCCATCGACTAAGCTAGTTCTCTCCTTTCCCAGTATCTACGGTTGTATACCTAGTTATTGAGAAATTCTAACTATCTCTTCAACCGTCTTTGAATATTGATTCGCGGAAGTCAACCGGACAGGCCGCATTCAATTAAGTTTTCTTCCCATGCATCAAATTTACCGACTAGGCACAGTTGCCAGGTCCACGCACAGCCCTCGATTCGCAAAAGTCATCTGGACAGGTTGCATTCGAGCACAGATTTATTACGCTCATGCCCTTGATTCGCGAAAGTCAACCGGACAGGTCGCATTCAAGCAAAGACGAGCCACGGACTATATCTGCTCACGCCCTTGATTCGCGAAAGTCATCTGGACAGGTCGCATTCAAGCAAAGACGAGCCATGCACAGCCCTCGATTCGCAAAAGTCATCTGGACAGGTTGCATTCGAGTACAGATTTTATTACGCTCATGCCCTTGATTCGTGAAAGTCAACTGGACAGGTCACATTCAAGCAAAGACGAGCCATGCACAGCCCTCGATTCGCAAAAGTCATCTGGACAGGTTGCATTCGAGTACCGAACTTATCGAACTTACCGACTAGGCACAGTTGCCAGGTCCATGCACAGCCCTTGATTCGCGAAAGTCATCTGGACAGGTCGCATTCAAGTACCGAACTTATCGAACCTACTGACTAGGCACAGTTGCCAGGTCCACGTCAAACCGCCACGTCTGAGAGGTTTACAGTTAAACCTTGTCTGACCCCTATTTCTCCAGTTTTCCGCAGATTCCATATTCCGCACCCCGAACACAGCCTCGTGAGAAACTTAGTTAATCTTTAAGCTTTTCACCTCTTTCCTCCTTAAAAGGAAACTCTCTCACTTGATCAAACCTAGTGGGAATTGCCCGAATAAAGTCACTTCCGGCAAAACTCACAGATAACAAATTATCCGCACGACACCGCCTAGACGGCATCAGCCGCAACAGCTGCCGATGTTGTGTGAACTCTGTCGATTGCCCCTCCGCTGCCTGCACGTATGCCTGCCTACCCACCTCGACTCATCGCGTCTACAGGCCTCGACGACTGCCCACGGAGGCTGGCCGATGGATTCGCACTGGCGCATCACTGCAGCACTGCCGCTTCACATAATATCATTATGGACGCCCCTGCACATGTATTAGCTTCATGAATGTATGAGATTCTGAGATTCTCCGTTACCATCTGCTGGTTATGCTTTCTGGCTTGTGCCTCGTGCTGCTCTTCGCTCTCCTCTTGCTCTGTGCCACTCGAGATGTTTCGCTCGCGAGGCCCTCCCAATTCGTACGAAACCTGATGTAAAATTAAAGCCACTGGGAGCTCAAACATCGCGCAATCCCACGCACTCCAGAGGACAGTTTGCCAAGGACCAATGGAGGACAATGGAACATTAATTGAGAGTGTTCGGCACCCGCAGGCAGGCCTGAGTTAGCAGGTAGCACAAGGGAGCAGTTAACGAAAGCTGCCAGCTAAGAATAGCTGTTATTCGTCACGTCACGGCAGAAGCGGCATTACGGCGGCAGCGGCATTACAACGGTGCACCGCCCCTGCATACAGGATCTGAGCAGGCGCGGATGTACACAGTCGTTGAGGGCCGTAGGTAGACCGCATTAGATGGAACACGGCGGCTATGAGCGTCTAGCTGCGCCGAGCTGCACCTAGTGATAGTGATCCTAGGTAGTGATGGGCAAGTTCGACGGTTCAGTTCGGTTCAAAGCCTTTTTTTCCCGAACGCTGAACCTGAACTTTGGTTCAGGTTCAGACATTTGCTGAACCTTGAACCTGAACCCGCGTTCAGGTTCGGTTCAGGTTCGGTTCAGGTTCGAACTTGGTTCGAACCCGGATTTTTTCCCCAACCCAAAATGTCAAAATCCAAGGCAAGGAAAGCAAAAAATTGGCACTGTGTGTGTATAGGGCATGTTATTTACTCATCCCTGAAGGTACTTCAGACCATCCGGACCACTGGAATGATAATTCAGATATATCCAAAGCAGATAGGCAGGCCTTATTTCAATCAAAACCCATGGTACAACACTGAATGTGACTGAATAGGTATTTGTACCCAAACTATGCTCCCAAATTGTTATACCGTTGAATTTGTGAGCTGATAGCGACTCAAGTGCACCCAAAATCACTCAAATCACTCAAAGAAATGGCATTTCGGTTCGGGGTTCGGTTCAGGTTCAGAAAAACAAACTTTGGCCTGAACCCTGAACCTTGAACCTGAACTTTGCGTTCAGTTCAGTTCGGTTCGAGTTCGAACCGAAAGTCTGAACCGAACCTGCCCATCACTAATCCTAGGCGCACCTCGGCAGATGCCGTCTAACTGGCTCGGCGCAGGCCCCCGCCTAGTTGTCGGCTACCGCAGTTGAGCAATACAGACTGAAGCTGCGCTTAGGAAGGGCCTGAACGCAGTGATTTGCCCCTTTTGGACTGCCGCCGAAAATAAAATTCTGAGGCCCACACCAACTCACCACAAATCGGCCAAATATGCTGCACAGGTCCATACCAGGCCTATCTTAGATCCCGGGCACAAAAAACCCCATTTTTAGCATGTGTGAATGTGGCTATTCACTGATTGCTCTTAAGTGGCCCACTTCCCAGCAGGATGTAGTAGTCCTAGGCAAGCAGGTATGGGTGATATCCTGTCCAATAATTACATGCATTTTACAGGGTTTTTACTTACAACTTACAACTTTTTTGTCATTTTTGAACATATCTTCTTGCATTTGGTTACAACTACATGTTTAAGGTGATTACAACCTCCGCAATGTGGTTACATCCCCTCAAATGGCTGGCATCATCACAAGTATGATCCCATCGAACACGGCAGGTCCATCAATTATCGCTTTCTACCTCAGAAAATTCGTTTCGGCCCTGTGGATGCATCGAAAAATATGTAAATGGTACTATAATTTTGAAATCATCTCTTTGAACAAGTCCTCTTATCAGTGAGAAATATTTGAAGGCAGCCACTGTTGTAGGCATCATTTGAAGCTGAACTTGACATAAATTCTATTCTAAGTTGCTCTACTCAGAGTATAATGTCCAGGATGGTTCAGGCACACCACAATTACATTCAAAAGGTGTACTGTTCCTGCCTGAGCCCTTCACGGCTGCACATGAGTGAAAGATGTTATTCTCATCGAATATGGACATCGGCAAAATGAACCATCACTGTTCTCATCAGTACTTTTAAAAGTCCGCAATTTTTGAACCACGGCGAAGTATAAACATCAACAAAGGGTTGTAGACAGCAGAGAATTGAAATTGTGATCTTTAATTTAAAAGAAGTAATCCAAAGGCAAAGTTGTGGGAACGTTGCTGAGATGTAGTTCAAAACCCTGTAAACAGCTGAGTTGTGTGCCAAATAATTTTTGGACAGTGTATGTGTCATATGCTCGCCCTCACCGTCCGCAAACTCAAGCTCTGCTGTGTGCTCCCACCCCTTTCACCTCGCCGCCAAACTCCGCGTGCTTGCCCTCGCCACCCACACCCACACCCCACCCCTCCGCCCCCAGCCCCGCGCCGTCGATCCGCGCCACATCAAAGTCGCCCGCGCTGATCCCCGCGGCCCACGCGGCGGCGAAGGACGCGTACTGGTCGGGGCCGAGGCCCATGGCGTCGAGGCCGTGCGCAGGCTCGAGCGCAAAGTCGTGTGCGTTGAAGTCGACGGGGGACGCGGAGTCGAAGGCACGCTGCTGCTGCTGCTGCTGCTGGGCGTCGAACGCATCGGACGCGGCCATGGAGGAGTGGGGGAGCTCGAACCCGGAGGGGTGAAAAGAGGCGGATGCGGGGGTGTAGGGCGAGCCGGAGGCAGAGGACGCGGGGTGCGCGAGGGCGGATACGGCGGAGGGGAACATCGCGCGGAGGAAGTCGGAGGACTGGAGAGCGAAAGAGTCAGTAAGCGTGGACAAAGACGACGGGGAGGAGCAAGGGAAAGTCACCTGCAAGTTTGCCTCGAAGTCGAAGGCGCTGCTACCCGCGCCGAAGCTGGGCATGTGGTCGAAGCCTTGTGCGGCGTGCGTGGGGCCTGTGGGGGGTGTGTTAGTATCGTGACCATCAATCTCAAAGCAGAAAATTGTGAAACTCGCGGCGCAGAAAGTCGCAAAGCGCAAAGCAAAAGGATAGTCGCAAGTTGGGAAGAAAAAGAAAGGAAACTCGACTCACCCGGATACGCCGCGCGCCGTACACTCGAGATCAGGGGCAAGAGGGACGGAAGCAGGCCACCGTGCGGGGGCGCCAACAGGCCGCTCGAGCTGTTTTCTTGGTACTGCGGGTGGGCGTCCTGCGACTGTGCAACGAGGTACACATTGGGCACCTGGATGACCTGGTACGGCGGCGGCGTCGGCGCGCTAGAGGAGCGGACGTGGGCACTGCACGAATACATAAATGAATATCGGCTATATTAAAGGGAGAAAAGGGGAAGACGAACCCGAACAACTGAGCGCGCGGTGCAGGGAGCATAAAGTCGACGTTGCTCCCATCCGCCGACGCATCCCGCGCGGGCGGCGCGCTCTTCTTCTTCCTGCTCCGGCCCGCGCCATCCGTACGCCCGCTCTCACTCGCGCCACTGAGCGTCGCAGCGCACTTGGCGGAGCGCTGCGGGATGCCATGTAACAGGGGAACCTCGTGGGCGACAGCCGAGACAGGCGCGTCCTGTATCTGGCCAGGTACGTTCCAATCATCAAGGCGGCTATCGGAGGCTTGTGGTTCATTGACGTGAAAGTCACTTCGCGCAGTCGCAAATCCATCGTCTGGTTCGTGCGCCAACCTTACGTTACGGCTTAACGTGAAAGGGCGGATTGGCGTAGTATCTAGGTCGTTCTCGTCTCCAGGATACGCGATATCCAGTTGATGAGGAACACTGTCCAATGCACTCGAGATCGTGCCAGTGCTGTCCCTAGACAGCGCGGCCGGGCCAGGTACTTGCAATTGATCAAGGAGATCATCGGGGGCTTGTGCCTCGTTGACGCGAGAGCTACTTCGCGCGGTGTCCAAACCCCGCAAGACATCATCAGATTCGTGCGCCGAACTCACGCTACTGCTTGATATGAAAGACAATTCATCGTCTGATTCGTGCACCAAACTCACGCTGCTGCTTGGCGTGAAAGGGCGGATTGGCGTAGTATCTACGTCCTCCTCTTCTCCAGGATGTGCGATGTCCATATCGCGAGGAACATTGTCCAATGCGCTCGAGATCATGCCAGTGCTGTCCCTAGACAGCGCGGCCGATATGTGCATGCCGATGTAATTGGACAGAGCCTGAAACGCTCGCTGAAGCCCAGTACGTCTATTGTCAGTTTGCGGGACAAATGAGGGAACCGTGTCCGGGCCAGGGTCGCAGGGCTTACTATATCGTACAGAGTTTTAGTGCTCGATGTACATCGACGAAATTGAATTGGCACATACGGGTCAACCAAAACATCAACCTCTTGCAATCGGTACGGAGTGGAAATTATCGTTCTCAAGTCTTGGCTGATCATCCAAGCTTTCGGGAGAAGATCCTCACTCCGTGGTCTGAAAAACGGAATTATGTGAGAAGTGGCTGATTAACACTGAGAAATTTCGTACTGTCGAAGAAGTTGAATAAACTCCAACAAGCTGTTGTACCAGGATTTGCCTGTAAAATCGGTCGCCGCCGCCTTGTCCATCATCCAGACGCGTGTCCCAGTCAGCAGTGCTTCGCAGAGGATGTCGATGCCGTCGTGATCTGCGAGGACGCCGCCATCTTCTCCTTCTGCAGAGTCAATGCCGAGATCTTGGAGAATACCCGTTGTACGGCAATATATTTTCTTCACCACTGCCTCATGTATCGTGCCCTCTTGGATCCAGAATGATGGAAGCTCGAGGATGCCGCCCAGATATCTAACTGCCATGTGTTTCGAAAATTTCGAAACGCCTCTTTGAGAACAAATGAATATCGATTCCAAAATAAATTGAGGATGCAACGTACTCGCAATCAGACGCGACCAATAGCCGTTCAACCATACTGAGATCGTTTTCGATAGAAGCCACGGCTCTCGCTCGGCTATCTTCAACCATCGCAGAGATATCTTGATCTGCAAGACATACCGCCGCGAAATGGAACATGAAATCCCATTCCTGTCCACAGGATTCTCCACTGCGATTCCAAAGCTTCAGAATCGTCTCTTCTGACGCTCCAACCCGGAGGAAATAGGCGTCTGATGCCTCGGTACCGGGTCGTCAGCATAATAATGTTCTTGAATGCCTGGAGTTGAGTTTGGGACGATTCAGACCTGAGGAGTGCGTGAATTGGTTAATCCAACAGAAAGTAAAGTACTGAAGACATACGGAAGCGCATATCCCATTAACTTGACGCAGTCCATCTTCAATTTGCGATCGTCGCTCACAGTGCTTAGTTTCTCCAACTTCTCTTCGCGCTCCCTTCCGTCTCCGAAGAACGCGCAGATCCGACGAGCGACTGCATGGGGACCCAATCCCAGATGGTGCGCTGCCCTGTTTGCGCTTTTGCCCACCAGGAGCCCCGCAGCAGTGTAGATCTCGTCCAGAGTCCGGCCGGGCCCGGAGGGGCACCGTAAAACTTGGAGGGATTGCTCTTCCGTCTCTGCGAGCAGAAGCTGGCGCCGACTGTCAGAGGGGTAGAGAATAATAGACGTGGAATTGGCCATAAGGGGCGGAGCGAAAGGTAGACATCCCATGCCTCGAGTCACGTACAGCTCCGACTCCGTTGTTGGAAAATTTTAATTTCGCCGATAGGGCGCTGTAAGGCACTATAAGAGCACAAGAGCTGTGCCCGAATCTTATTGTTCAGCTGAAACTGCAGATTCGGCTGATGAGAAGCGGATCAATTACAAGCCCGTGACGCGTGACGTCCCATAAATCCCATCGAAACTAACCACTTTTTTTAGGGGCGCTAGGATACTCAGTAAGGTCTTGTACACATACTCCTCCCGAACGAAAACAGGGACTAGGAGCATGAGCACCGGTCGAAGTGCAGACCCTCGTACACCGCTGCCCGCAAGCCCACCGCAAGCCTCAGCGTCGCCGCGAGCAACAGCAATAGTGCTACTAGTAGCATGAATGGGCAGGGTGGCCATCCCGCGAAGTGCCTGCAACGTACCGCGTCGCTCCTCGACCTGTCTTCCGTCTTCTCCGCCTCTTCTTGGTCCTCAAGCCCAATCCACAGTTCCTCCTGCCCACGCATTCGCGTTCTGTCGTTGTGGGAGGCAGGACAAGGTAAGGCGCGCCCGCCGGTGCCGCATAACCGCACGCTGCGCTGCTAATAAGAAAGCGTGCCCCTCGTCGCCCGGCTCCTCCCCTGCGCGCGCTTTTCGCCCCTGACGCTCTCCGCCGCCGCCGCACCGCGCAGAGCACACGGCACCACCCCGCAGCCGTGCACGCCGTGGTCGTCGAAGTGCTGCTCCACGGCTACGGCGCACGCACGCTCGCCCCATGCTTCTTCCTCCAACTCCAATCCCGATTTCAATTCCAGTTCCCGTTCCGGTTCCAGTTCCAATTCACATGCCACCCGATCCCAATCCACCCTGCCCCGCGCGAGCGCCGCCCTACCCGTGCACGTACGGGTTAACAAGGGAAAGAAGCCCCGCGCGAATATCCCGCCGCTCCTGCGGCGCGCGCTCGCCCTCACACCCTTATAGCGTGACCGCACACACGTATGGCACACCCGCACACACATATGGTCCAAGTGCACACACGAATGCGCACGCGCAGCACACAAACGTGCTCGCCGCGACGCGCACGCTCGAGGTGCTGCTGGGCGAGGGCGGCGACGCGCTCATCGTGGTCTTTCTTTTTGTGATTTCTTCTTTGATTCGAAAATTGATCTTTTTAAGGGCTTCCAATAAGTCTATTCAGACAAACGGATATATTTCACCCGTGCCATTTCATCGGAAGAGGACGTCATTCGCGGGGAAGATCCATATCCGGAGGAGTTCAAGCCTTGCATGCTGACGGCAGACGAGGAGAAGGGGTGAAGGTAATAACCGCTGGGGTCGACCAGGGGCGCAGCCGAGCGGGGGTGGTGTTCGGTGTGCGGAGGAGGAGCGTAAGGAGGAGGGGCGTAATGCAAAGAGCAGCCCAGGCCGTGAGACCCGGACGGCTGGTGAAGGTGCCAGTTGTAGCTGGAGTGTCCCGGACCAGGCGGCCTGGCATACGCCGACGCGGGAGGGTCGATGGTGCTGAGGACGTTGCGGCTGGAGCCCCCCATGGGCGGTGGAGAGGAAGAATCGCCGCTCCTGCGCAGGCTGCGGTCTCGAACGTAAGGGCGGTGGCGCGCCCGCTGCCGGACGGCGCGATAGGTTTCGCAATACGATTCGTCGTCCGAAACTTCTTCATCTTCCTCACCGCCCGTGTTCTTCCTGGTGGACACACGCTTCCGAGGACGCTTATAGCCCTCGCCACCCGAGAGATCGAGAGCCCAGTAGCACCCCTTTCCACGTTCCGTCACCGGCCGCGGTATCCTTTTAAAGACCTTGTTCAGAGACAGATTGTGCCGAATAGAGTTCTGGGTTGGGCGTGGGTAAACACAGCGTAAGAAGATGATTCATTGTTCAACAGGTTGCGCACCTTCCAAGGCCCATTTGGGTGCTCCTGGAACCACGCGAACCGGTGGCTCAATTCGGCGTAAATCTCTTGCAGCGTCAGTTTCCCCGTCTGACTGCCGTGTATCGCGAGCTTGATGAGCAGGGGGAGGGGGGAGGGTTGTTCGCCGTTCGGGGGGTTGGGGAACGACCACAGGCTGACGGGTTGGCCGGGCGCAAGGTTCAGCTGCTGTCGTAGATGGTCTCCAGCGACATCAGGAAACCTTGGCCCACCTGGGTGGAACGCACTCGGCGACATTTTGCGAAGGGAATGGAGATGGAGGTGTGTGATGTTTTTTGGGTGTGACTGTCACTCGAATTTTACAATTCAATAATTCAGCAAGGGACCAAGGGTTCACCGTCATAACCTAAGATACTGATAGACTCTGCCACTTGGATACACCTAAGTATTCTCGGCGAGGATACACCTCTTCTCTGGGGTTGTATGTCATTTATTTCTGGTGTAGCAACTAAGTTGAAAATTGAATAGCGAGCAAGAAAAAAAAGGTTGACCACTGGTAAGGCAAACAGGATGGAGAGGAAGATATATAAGACAATATTTACATATTTCAGTGGTGGAATCCGAACTGCAAGGAATCTCTGAATCTGATAGCTACTGAACGCTGGACGCAGAAATATATGTAATGATGTGGCTTTTCAGAAAGTCCCGGCCTTCTCTGTGCTCGGAAGTGGCAGCTGCAATTCTTCCGACCCGATTTTCTGCCGCCCAAGAAAATCACGGCGCGGGTGGAGACTGTCAAATCAATTGGAAAAAAAACTGTATTTCACTCCGACTCATACGAATACTCCACATTCAAGGTAATTTGCATATCCGTCACTGAGATTGGCATCTCATCTACGTAAATACCTATCCGAATTCTTCCATCCATCCATTAAAGCAACATTAAAGTCAATCCGCAACAGGCCGCATACTCATATCTCATGGGATCCACGTACCTATCCGTGTACACACCGGGAATCCGAGGAGAGAAACGCTCTGCGAACCTGGTTGCAATAAACTTTCTTGGACCAAATTCAAGCTACATGGCTGCTATAAACAACGAGTGTTCAAATTTCAACCTCTGTATCACGTGCATCCAATATCTCGCTTTGACCGCCTCAAATTATGATATTGCAATATCTTAAGCGGTTTGGAACGGCCAAAAGTTACGATGTAAATTTTATGACTCATTGAGCCAGACTTCAACTTCGGGCTTCAAGCTTTAAGTTGAGAGAGGGATTTGTTCGGAGAAAATCGGATCACGCGATAAATGTTCGGCCCATGAGAAGCAGATCAAACTACATAAGCACTGATGACGCGGACCTCTTTGCATCGGATTCTCTTTCAAATTTCACCCTTCACCAGTCGTGCGAATAATTCCGAATCCAATTGAAAATTCGCCACATTTTTCGAAGATGCACCACACAAAGACAGCTTGGAATGCCCCACCTGGAATCGGGATGCCGTTGCAGGATCCCATGGTCCATGTGCAGCCAGTGGTCTTGTGCCCATGCTTCTCTCGAAAGAAAACATAGGACTCGAAGACATGATGATGATGATGGTGGTGTACTAGCAACCGGGATGAGTCAGCGCCCCGCAAATCTCCTGAGCTCTCATGGCCGCGTTCCGTCGACTCTCAGTGGTTGCCCTCTGCGCCGGCTACGTTTTCGGGTGGTCGGCGGGCCCTTGGGACAAGTACATTCACGCGCCAACTGGCAGGACCGTACGTTCGAGCTCAGTTCACAGCGCGGAGTAAGCAGGGTTGAGAAGTACAGGCAAATTCACACCTGAACATACTTGCGATCCTAGTGGAAGCGTGGAGCGCCCGACAACCACCAGTGCCCTATTTACGCGCACAAACTCTACTCTTGTCCTCGACTTCGGCAAGCAAGTCGGTGGCCGCATCTCAGTCTCGTTCGGAGCACAGACTTCGCCCAATGCCGCCCTCGGCGTCGGCTTTTCCGAATCAACGCAGTTCATCACCCCGCTTGGATCTGATTTGAGCCAGGATATGTCGAACCCGGATCTATATATCACATTTACTCCTGCGGCAGGAGTAAACAGTACTCTCGTTGCACCAAGCAAAAACCTGCGTGGTGGTTTCCGCTATCTCAGCCTGTTCGCGCTGAGCGACGCCGTTCTTGAGGTGGTTGACGTGAGCCTCGAATACACTCCGGCGCCTCAGGTTGCGGATGCGAGCTCTCTCGGGGATTATAACGGATATTGTGCGTAATATATTCATCATGATATTTGATTCACACTCGAAATTCGTCCCAGTTTATGCCAAAAATGATGATGTTCTCAATCGAATTTTCTACGCCGGAGCCCACACCATCCAGCTGAATACCATTGGGGCCGGCCAAGGGCGAAAATTTCCACCTGTATTCTCTGGTAACTCTGGATGGGACGACTCCGCGCCGCTTCCACCGCTTTCGGCAGATCAAGTGGTTCTGGTTGACGGAGCGAAACGAGACCGGACCGCATGGCCGGGTGATCTTGGTGTCGCGCTTGAAAGCGCCTTCGTGTCTGGCAATGTTGGTGCCATGGAGTCGTCAGTTGAGATCCGCTGTGTTCTGACTTTCAACTTACTTCTTTCGCAATGTCAGGGTCAAGAATAACTTGGTTACTCAGTGGGCTCGACAAGATTCTCGCACTGGTGAATTACCCTGGGTCGGCCCTCCGGTCTACACCACCGCTAACCCCAGTGAAGCTTCATTTTGCTAGAATGTCAGAACGAATCTCATTGTAAATTCCTCTCGCAGATTGGTATGTATCCGACGTGTACTCCATGTGGGCGATTGTATCTACCCGTGACTATTGGGCATACACCGGCGTACGAACAAGGCTTTTCCCGATGCCAATATTAATTTCACATTCTCCCAGGATATTGAATACATCAGAAGTATTTGGTCACAATACTTGTCCTCAATTAACTGGGTCATTTCAGTGCGTTCCAATTTTCGTTGAGATCTTGTCTCATTTAACACGCACATCTAAAGAAAGTCGAATCAACGGGCATGTTTCTCTGCACCCACGGGGGAGATTGGGGCAGGGCTCCGAATGACGGTCACAGTCTCAGCGCAAATACACTCGCATTCCGCTCCCTCCAAGGCGCTATTCAACTCGCCACTGTCCTTGGACAAAACACGGATTTAATTCAGGGCTGGAACGCGACAGCTCACCAACTGCGCACGGCTGTCAATGCCGCCCTTTGGTGCGCTTGTCTTGGGGTTAAATATTTTCAAACCCTTACACAAGTGACCTCAGGGATGATGGACAAGGAATGTACCGTGATAAAGATGGCTCCACACTCTACCCTCAAGATGGGAACACTCTCGCTGTTCTATTCGACATTGCTGACACGACTCAAGCCGCACGAATCAGCTCCGGCCTTTTACGAAACTGGAACCAGTTCGGAGCCGTCGCCCCTGAAGCGAGCGGAACAATCTCCACCTTTGTATCCAGTTTCGAGGTCAAAGCACACTTCAAGGCTGGGAACCCGAGCACTGCCGTTGAACTCATGAGATTTATGTGGGGGTATGCTCTGAACACCTTCAGCAGCTCCACCATCGTCGAGGGCTACTTCAAGGATGGCAGTTTACATGTGCGCATCATTCCGATTCGCGCTTCTGTTTACTTTCTCTTATGACGTCCTCAGTATCCTTCGTACGGCGGCGCGAATAGTTATATTTCTAACAGCCATGCTTGGGCCACCGGGCCCACCACCTCTCTCATTTTCCACCTCCTAGGACTTCGCCCAGATTTATGTCTCTCAACGCCAAACATGCGTAGTACTCTCGACGGCGCCTGGATTTTTTCCCCTGAAACAGAGATCTCCTCGGCGCAGGGAGGATTCCGTACAGCTCTTGGAGAATTCACCGCACAGTGGACGTTCGTAAAACAACCGGCAATGGTGTTCAGTGCAACAGTTACAGCTCCAGCCGGTGCACCTGGAAAGATTGCCATACCAGTGCAGTGGCAGGCAACTGTCGTGGTGGACGGAGTAATAGTATACGACGCTGCGAATGGTCCGCAAAATGGCGCAGAACTGGGTGCAGGTCGTGTACTGCTTCAGGTTGATGGGGGAACACATACGGTGGATGCGAGATGAGGCTGAGGCCTGTACCACAATTTCCCAATTTGAATATGAATTATGATTTGCCTGATTATGTCACAAAGAAACTGAAACTCAAGCATCTAATTGTGAGCGCTTCTGCTTTTCTCGAGTAGTAATTAGTGCTCGAGCCCTCTGGATGAACAGTGCACGGTAAGTATGTATTGGTTTCCCCAAATTTCAAATGAATTAGGATTCTCTTGCCTTGCTGCCAGTGCTGGGTTCATGACAAACTGCAGACGAATCGGATCAAAGACTGTTTAAGCCCAACTGTTAACCAGATGGTGAAGCCTGAGACTCGAGGCCTTGAGGTCGAAGACCGATGTTGGTTATAGCACGAACGAGAGACCAAGCGAGGGGCATACGAGTTCAAGTGTTCAAGTTGAGTTAAAAGTAAGACAAGTTCCGGACATCGGGCCATCGATCCGAGTCCGCACCGACTAGTATGGCCCCATTGAGAACGCTCTCAAGTTCTCACATTGTGCTTTGCCTCCGTTTGCCGCTTTCCGGCAACAAGGCCTTCTCCCGAGATCCCATACTTACGTCTGGGGCATGGACCCTCGTGGTAGTCGCGGCGCTCCGTTGGGCTCCGTATTTGACTTTATGCCACTGGCAGTGAGTTTCTACTGGCGAAACGCGCCATTTCGTTTTCTTTTTCACAACAAAATTGTCATTGAGAATCTACTCAGGTGGAAAACTTACCGCCATCGATTTTCTAGATGTTCCTTTTCCGACTCCTCCACGAATACATTGGATGGCCCGCGCCATTTTTATCTCAACGAACTGTGACATCTCTGTACATTGACATTGTCAGCACAACCGTCATGCATGATCAGCCCCGGCATCTTCATATGTCCCACTTCCCGTTAGTGAAATATTCTGCTAGGCCGGGTTTCGTAGGGCGGTTGAAAGTAAGGCTTTGGCTAAGGAAACTTGGAGAGCTGACTTACACAATAATCAACTCTGCCATGATGTTGGCCATGCTATAACGGGAGTGCTTCTCTTCTGCCGAGGATAATAATAACGATGCTTCATCCTTTCCACTCCCCCCCACGATGGATAGCAAGATATCACCCACCAACTTTGTCACTATCGCAGAGGAGAAGAATATTGGCCCGCAGGCCCACAAAAATGCTGCCCAGGTCGACATGTGTGGGATTGACGAACAAAAGTTGATACGAAAGGTGGACCTGCGGCTAATCCCGTGGTTCTGCCTGTTGTACACTCTCAGCTTTCTCGACCGTACGAGCATAGGAAAGTAAGCGACCGAATACACTCTTCAGAGTCAACTTTAGATCACTCGTGTCGTCTGTAGTGCCAAGGTTCTTTCTTTGCCACTGAACCCAGTTTGAAGACGAGCACCTAATCTTGCACAGCTGTATAACCTGGAAGAGGATCTCAAGATATCCGACGACCAGTACCTTGCATCCTTGACCATCTTTTTTATCAGGTTATTAGCTTTACCAGAGCCGTAATTATCCTACTAACCTAACCTCTGCCGAACCAGCTACGCGATATTTGAGGCGTGTTACCCGATTTGTCTGTTTATGCGCAACGCAGCTTAACAAGCCTAGGTTCCTTCCAATATCTTCTTAAAGCGTCTGCGGCCCTCCATTTGGCTTCCTCTGCTCATGATGCTATGGGGATTGGTGATGGCGAGTGGCGCATTTGGTCAGGGGTTTAGACTGACTGATATGTTTGCAGACGCTACAAGGATTGGCTCACAACTATGGCGGAATCGTGGGTAAGTCTCGGCTTCGTGTACAGACATATACCATATTCACATAAATAGCACTGCGATGGATGCTGGGAACATTTGAAGCAGGCCTTTATCCAGGCATGCCAATAGTCCACTTGAGGTCTTCAGTTTGTAACAGATTGTGGTCAAGGGATGGCATATTATCTCAGTTGGTATACCGTCTTCATTCTACTTCGTCGTGCAAGTCCTAAAGTTTTGCTTTTATAGCTGGTACAAACGATCGGAGCTTGGGGTATGTGTCGATTGGCCCAAGCTCACGCTCTATTCTTCCTTGACGTTATTTGAAGCTACGAATCGCGGTGTTGCAATCTGCAACAACATTCTCCGGCGCTTTTGGTGGATTACTTGCGGTGGACCGGTTCAATGCCTGGGTTATTCCGAAATGCTGATCTTGATGCTAATAGGCGGCAATCTCGAACATGCATGGGGTAGGGGGAAAACCTGCTTGGGCATGGATTTTGTGTGTCCAGTTTCAAATTTTCTGTGCGCTGTCTGAATACGCCATCCAGCATCCTTGAAGGGCTTGCAACGATCCTCGTCGGATTCACCTCATTTTGGGTCGTCCAAGACTTCCCGGACAGTGCCGCATTCCTCACGTTGACGGAGAGAAGCTTCATTGTTCGACGGCTCGAAGGCGACGATCAATTCTCCGCTGCAGGGGAGGAATTCAAGATGAGACATGTTTGGGCCAGCTTCCGAGATTGGAAAACATGGTTTGGGAGTAAACACAAATTTCAACTCGATTTCCGTAGTACTCATGAGGTACTCAGTGGTTCAGCTTATGGGCTGCGACATGCCGCTCTACGCGTTTTCTCTTTTCCTTCCCTCAATCATCAACCAGGTATGGGTTCCAAAAGATCTACTGACACCTTACTTAGCTGACTACGCATACTCACTAGCTGGGTAAATTTATTTTGAGTCCGGTAAAACTCTGCGGAGGATCATTTACTATTACCAGGATTCCACGCAACTCCTGCTAACCTTCTTAGCGTTCCAGTATATGCATTTGCGTGCACCGTAACGTGAGACCTCACTTTATTCGAACAATATCTAATTCTGCGAAACTGACTACCTTGCTTTGTAGTTGTTGCGTCGGATTATATGCTGATCGGCATCGCTGTAGAGGGTATTGCAATATGTGAGCCTTGAAAAAACCTCGTAAGCCCCATGATAATAAATGCTCTCAGTGTCTGTCTTTCGATCGGTGAGCCGCTGTCGCTCTGGACACATTTCCATGATTCTAACCATCCGCTCCTCCAAGGCGGGGTCGGTTATATTATTCTGACTATCTCCCGCAATGCGGCACTTTCCTATTTTGCTGTTTTTGTGGCGACCTGGTGCGTCATTCTTCTGGAACGAATTGCCCACCATGGGTTTATTTTTCTGTTGGTAGCGGCATCTTTCCTGTTGTACGTGAGTAGGAGTTCTCTTGTACCAATTCCTTTGTATTCACATTCAGAATCGTAGCCAATACAGTGTATTTTAATCCCTCTCAACGACATTAAACCATAGATTATTCTGGGAATTTTAGCACGTGGATCGCGAATAGTTTCGAAGGGTCCTACAAACGCGGCGTCTCGCTCGCGCTAGCGACCGGCATGTGAGTAGCGAATACACCCACTTACACGTACGTTAATTTTGTTTAGGGGAAACCTCAATGGAGCTGTCAGCTCTAACGTCGTGCGTATTCATTTTTGATTGTTGAAGGAATTTTCAATCTATTTGAGTAGTACCGCGCAAAGGACGCACCCTGGTACCCTCTAGGTGAGCGTTGCAGTAGCCATATATTATGGTGCTAATTTTCACAGGACATGGTGACGTTCACCACCACCGCTGCAGTACTACTGTCCAATTAATATTCACCCGGCGACAGGTCTGGTCCTGATGTATATTTGCATCGGAATCGTCGCCAACTGCACTTTTTTGTATCTTTTGCGGAAGGAAAACGCCCGCAGAGATCGGGGTGAGAGAAATGAGGCCATTCATCCCACTTCAGACTCGGAGGAACTTGAGGACAGCGTCAATGGCTGTTTCGCCACGGTGAATGATGCGAAGAGGGAGAAGGGGGATCTTTGGAGTGGATTCCGGTACATGTTATGAAATACAGTCCTCGGTTGATATGGAAACACGTGAAGTTTTGGACGCAAGGAAGCTCGACAAAGCTCAGAGTCAGGAGATAGAAACAGAACTGTCTGAGAACATGCCGATCCGTGTTTGGGCCTGTTTATTTAAATGTCGGATCATCCGCCTTCCCGTCGGCCCCGTAACACTCAGCATGATTACAGTCCCCGCCAAAAATATCTTCCTAGTTCAACGAAGAGGAACCGACCATATATAAGGCATAGGGCATCTGACTCTCTGAGATCAGCGGATGCTATCAGTGGCAGAGGTTTCTCCTTTCTCCCATGTCCTCTCCCGTCGTTGACTCGCGAGAGAACAGCGGTCAATCTTCCAAAGCCACAAAGCTCGAGGCCGAGGGCGACAAAACTTCATCCACGGTTGAGCAAAGTGACCGTTCGAAGGCCGATGAGCTATGGGAAACAGATCCAGCTAATGCTCGCAATTGGCCCGCCAAGCGCAAATGGGTCAACGTTGCTATTGTGAGTCGTCCAACAATCCATTTTACTTGGGTATTCATAGTATCCAGCTATCGCTGTATACTCTCAGCCCAACCTTCGCCAGTTCCATGATGGCGCCTGGTCTGCCTGAGCTTGCCGCCAAGTACGGGATAACAAACCCAACTGTGGCCGCTTTGACATTAAGCATCTTCTTGATCACATTCGCGTTTGCGGTAGATCCTTAAATGTCACAATGTCATAGCGAGTCTGACGCCCGCTAGCCTCTTATCGCCGCACCCTTGTCAGAAATTTATGGGAGAAAATGGGTTCGTTCTACTTCCGATCGTGTCCATATATTCTAAACGACATTGATTAGGTTCTTCACATTGGCAACATATTTTCTGCCGCGTTTAATTTTGGATGTGCATTTTCGCCAAACACCGCATCTTTTCTTACCTTCCGGGCTCTTGGTAAATCCTACTATCTCGTAAGAAGATGATGCTGAGTGATTATCGTATCTCAGCTGGAATCTCTGGCAGCACGCCCGTTGCAACAGGCGGCGGCAATGTTGCAGACATGTTCGCCCGTACGAATTTCCGGGTCTCTTGGTCTCCATACTAACAATTTACCCTAGCCAAAGATCGTGCGGCCGCCATGGCGGTCTACACCATGGGGCCCCTCATCGGCCCCGCCATTGGGCCTGTAATCGGCGGCTACATTACCCAAAGGATAGGCGTTAAATACGTCTTTGTTGTTATTGCAGGTGAATACTTGCGCTTGAAAAAAAAAAAAAGGCTATAACTCAATATCCAGCTTTGAATTGCGCTTCCTCGATTATCGCTCTCCCGCTCTTGAGCGAAACTTATGCGCCTGTCATTCGCCTCAAACGAGACCAAAGGAACCCTGACCAAGAGAAGGCAGGGATCATTGATAACCGAATCCCGGAAGGCTACACGACGGCACAATATTTCAAAATGAACTTGACGAGGCCATTATACATGCTCACCAGGAGTATGATTTGCTTTATATTGAGTCTCTACATGGCGTTGTACGTGCGATGTTTATTTACTTATCCGCGTGCTGAGGTTTTTAGTGTCTTCGGCATCTACTATCTGATGTTTTCGACATTTGCCGGTGAGAATGGCGCAGTTAAAATGCTATCTATTCCATCTTACACGCCTTCCAGTCATATTTCAGCGTGCGTATGGGTTCACCACTGGAAGTAGCGGGGTAAAGTTTCCAATTAAATGCCCGCAAGATTTACTTTCGAACTTTGACCGACCCTGACAGCTCGTCTTTCTTGGCCCTGGGCTGGGGAACCTGCTGGCCCTTGTAGTCGGTGGTAAAGCATCGGAGGTATTCTATCGTAAGGTGACTTATTTCCGCCACGTTCTCCGTGTCGTCTATTACGGCTCAACCTCGTCTAGTTATCAGCAAAAAACGATGGCGTTGGGACTCCTGAAATGCGCATGCCCGCGATGATTCTCGGGTCTCTGTTCCCGTCTATCGGTCTGCTGTATGTCTTCCTCGTCATCAGCTTTGCCAAATAGTTCGAGCTTCCTACAGCTGGTATGGATGGTCCGCTGATCAAGAGATCCATTGGATCATGCCTATCATCGGCGCAGGGATTTTTGGGTTCGGTAAGCCAATTTTCGTTCATATTTTAATATATAATTCATGTCACCCATTGACAGGAATGATGTTCTCTTTGTGAGTCAAAGATTGTTTGCTCGGCTTTTTCTGAGTACAACAAGCACAGTTTACCGATCCAGCTTTATCTGGTCGACTCGTTCACATATGCTGCCAGCGCAGTTTCTGCGAGTTCGGTGCGTCCACATACAATCGTTTGGGCTCAGTTTCTGAATGACTGCAATGCACCCAATATTAATTCAGGTCTTGCGGTCCCTCTTTGGTTTTGCCTTCCCCCTGTTCGCCCAGGATATGTTCGATGCACTGGGTCTCGGACCTGGTAACACACTTCTGGCCGGTTCGTCCAAATACCTTTCCCCCCATATTGCTATTAAAAACGTCGCCACTAACCTAGGAATTTCCCTCATCCTTGGGGTTCCTTTCCCAATTTTCATCTACTACAAGGGGGCAGCAATTAGAGCACGCAGCGATATGAATCGCTGAGGGACAGAACGAAATGATCAGGCGGGGTATTTCTCGAAACAAAACCGTTCAAATAAACATCATAGTATGAGTCATTTAAGCACTAATCAAACAGCCGTTACGCCCATGGCTGGCGCGGATTCTCTCAACCACCCATGTCTGATTTTTGATCTATTTTTATTATCTGTCAGTGGTGGGCGCCTGTTCAAATGGATCTGCCTTTGTCGCGATTCGAGACTGGAAGCCATGCTATGCAAATTAATAGCTGGGATAACATGGTTGGAACTCTTCTACGAATCACGTGGTGAAAGTTGAAGGGGTACTTGAGAGATTCGCAACATCTAGCTCAGACCGAATAGAGTGTATTGACGATAATACGGGGCACTTGCACGGGATCACTGAAGGAAGTCGTGCAGTACCACTCATAAGTCGACTCACTGAAGGGGAGAAATAGTACAACGGTAATTGGGGAGGATGCATATTTGAGGCGGACAAATGGATACATGTCATTAATCGTACGGAAACTGAAGAGAAGCTGCGGAGAAGAGGCGTCACGCAACGAGCAGATGAGCACCTACCAAATTTTTTGAAAAGGTGAGTCCTTGCGACATCTATTACTGGTTCACTAGCTGAATCTTGACACGTTGCGTCGTAACACTCACATAATGCAAGTATGGAATACCTGTGTGAGTTCCGTCTTTGGTTTTACAGCACAGATACAACCACTCCGACTAGGCCAACACTCTCGTTTTAATATGGCGAACAGAAGCGTTTCGAATGTCTCGCATGTGTCAGAAGCGTTGGATTCTCTGTTCTTTTTGTGGAACCGCATCGCACACACAATAAAGCGGGCATCTGGTTTCCAAGCAAACTGCTTTGAGAAGAGATTGTACGCGATCCCGAGTCGGAACCATTCAAGTTTCAGTTGAAGGAGGTGTCTAGAAGGCAGTGAACGTCGCGTACCCGCCACGCCTGGCTCACAGACTATTTTGGCGCAGAGAAAGCCGCTGCCCAGATTGCAGACATCGGAGAGACGGTGGGCAGCAAAGTTTCGGCAAAGTCCGAGCACAGTTTGATTGTGTTGATCCGATTGCTCCCGATTCCCCCACCCTTTCCCTTCTCCGGCTTCGTCGGCGCAACCAATATGCTCCCAAACTTGGCTTGAAGAACTCAGAACCTGCACGGAGGCAGCACCCTATTGGCCCATCTTGCATCCGTCTTTCAAATGGTGCTTAGGCTGCCAGCGAACAGTGCCCTACAAGTGATATATGCGATAATACCCAAGGGAATCCAAGTGTGCGATACACTTCTAAACGTATGTATCTAGGTGTTGCCGATAGCCCTTCAATATTCCCGAAAAAAAAATCGAATCTATGGAACCAAAGCAACTTGAAGAGCCGCCTCGAAGACCCTTCGGCCTCGGTTCGCTCTGGAGTCTGGACATTTCACCCCTGGCGCTTACCCTCTTGCTCTGCTCTCCTCAGCTTGCGCTTTCCTGAATCCAAACTTTGTGGATAAAATGGCAGCCAAGATGGACTTGACCGCCCCGTCTAGCGATTGATAAGACGGATTTCCCGCCAACGTGGCAGGTGTCAGAACGCGCGGAGACTGCACCTGCGTGGGACCCGCTTGTGGCGTACCTGACGCTGTATATCGCGATGCCAGCGCTATAGGACTACTGACCTCAGCGGACTGTGATGCGCAGCAAGTGAAGCCGGAGGTGAGAGCACGGGTAGTGGATGTTTTGACGGTGTCTGCTTTGGACACAGCCGCGGCATAGGAGGAAGACGAGGTGGCCTGGTGTTCGGAGTTGTCCTCGACGATGGAATTTAAATACAAGCGAGAACGAACGCGGGGTATATACGGCGAACGCAACGCCGTCCGCGAAGCGGAAACATCGACTGTCTTCGTAGAGACGTCGCGGAGCTTCGCAGGCACAGCTGGCTTCACAAAAACATCGGGCTTCGTAGGCGCAACCGAATTTGAGGGCAGTGCGCGCCCAGTCGCCGAGCCGTTTTCCTCAGTGGAGAATGCTGGAGGCTCGACGCTAGTGATAACTTCCGAACGAGGGCGGCGCGGCAAGGGTGAGGTGCGTATGGCGACGACGTTATTTTTTAGGATAGATGGGCGACCTGTCTTTTGCGTCAAGTCGGACCCGGATATCTGCGTCAACAATGGTAAGCCGGACGTTTTGATTCTGTGAAGCGGTGCGCTCACCAGAAGCCATTCGTCAGTTTTGCGACTTTTTCGAGACTTCCGGGAATGTGAGGAGCTGGCAAAGTTCGCAGCAAGAACGTCCGTTTGTGCGGTCGGCATGGAGGCGATTGGAATGGTGAAGGAGGAGGAACGAGAGCGGGAGTAAATTGAAATGGCAATGGATTCAGGAACGACCTTAAATAATGGATTGAGGAACGTAGTAAGACATTTATTAGGGGACGATTACTCCTACAGGGGCATAAGGAGTTTGTGGTCATCTCGTATGCCCCTGAAGAACGCGTCTTTCTCTGTACTGACTGAGGATACCTGTCGCATATATTTTGACACTCTGATGGGACCGTGTTAGGACCGTGTCGAAATATACCCAACTATGGTATTGGACTCAAAACGGGCGTCAAGCCGGGCATACATATACTGGCCGAAATGCCCCCACTCTCATTCACATAATGCCCCCCGTCGCCTCCACAGTAAAGATCCTTCACTCCACCGATGGCACCACGATCTATGCCGAAGCGACTGGCGAGCCCCACAACCCCCATGTCGTCCTCCTTGCCGGCCTATCTCTGAGCGGCTGTGTCTTCGATGATCTCTGCGCCGATCGACGGCTTCTCCAGAAATTGTACATTGTATGCCCATCGCTCCATCCCCGCGATCATTGTTTGCCAATCCTGTAGGTACGCTACGATGCGAGAGGACATGGCCGTAGCGGGGGTGGCGGCCATAGCGGAGAACCCCCTACGATGGACGCGTATTCGTCGAAACTTTTCGCGGACGATTTCAAGACAGTCGCGGATGCCTTTGGCCTCAAAAAGCCGGTTCTGGCGGGATGGTGGGTGTGCCTATGGATCAGCATCCCGCCTATGTCACACTGATGCACTGCGCGAAGGAGCTTGGGTGGTAGGTTTTCCACAAAATCAATTGGTTCCGCCCTGACGTCCGTGACCGACGGAAGCCGCTGTGGCCGCCGATGTGGTTGCTCATCTTCCGCCCAATACGCTCTCGGGCATTATTTTTCTCGCCGGGATCCCAGCCACCACCGTCATCGCTGACATGGCTGCTCCCACTCTCGCCGCCGAGCTCCCGGGTCTTATGTCCAAAGATGATATGGCCGCATTCCGAGCGTCCGCAAAAGTATTCACCGACAGACTCTTCGCAAACCCTGGCACGGTGCCGTTTGCGGTCAGGTGTCTATATATGGGTCACAGCTTGACTCCAGATATTATGCGCTTCTCCCTCACGCGGCCGATGGATGTCGAGCCCTTGTGGCGCGCGGGTAAGGAAGGGCTTCCTCTGTTGGTCGTGCAGGGTACGGTGGATGGCCACAGAGAGGGCTGCGCCAAGAGCGTAGAAGATATCATGAAACCTCACTTCAAGAATTACGACGCCATCTGGTTAGAGGGTCGTGGACACGTCCTGCACTATGAATGCCCAGAAGAAGTTGCAAAAGCGTTGATTGACTTCACTGAAAAGGTTGGAGGCAAGGTCAGTCGACATGTCGTGGCAGGTTGAAGGTAGACCGACCGTTTTATTTCAGGACTACTGCACTGTTTAAAATCTCGGTTACGGATTACGAACATTTCGTTGTACACTTGACATACGCATTTAATTCATGCGAGATTTCACCCATCCTTGGACACTAAAATGCGAGCAGAAGCGAACATGTCCCACTTTATTCATTACCCAGCCATTCTGTATGTTGAGGCCGAGACGTACTGTCTTGCGGACAAAGCCCACCTGAGGCTTATCGGGGAGTGCCAATTCAGGTTCATTTCTGAAATATCTGCTCATTGTAAAGGAGGATAATATGTTGTCGATTCTCCATTGGAATCTGATGCGAAAGCCTCCGGTTAGTGGTTAGTCCGCGCAGGTGCCTCTGTACACACCTGAACTAGAGAAGTCGGGTGAGTCGGATGGCGGTTCTTCCGCAATTTCTGCGCTTTGCGAAGCGACCCCACCGGCATTTTCTACGAACTTGTGGACGAGTAGAGCGATCGTGAGAAGTTTCTTCAATCGCCCGATATCCAGCTCAACGATGTTGTGTATCTCCTTCGCCACCTCCTCGATAACTGCTGTGCCGGCGTCGCCTTGTGCACGGTACCGCGCCAGCGCATGCGCGGCGCCAGCATAATCATGCGGGACAAGGATCACCTGACAGAGCGTATAGACATGGTTCGCCATGGCGTCGTCGTTCTGGCGGAGTGTACCCAAGTCCGGAGCCTCGCGTACTATTCGCTCGAGAAGCTCCGCGCGCCGGCCGACCTCTCTCCACTGTGATAGGATGCGATAGGCTGCACAAACATCCGGTAAGGATAGATCTCGCGGTTTTAAGATGGATACGAACCGCCCCAAATGGTCATGGAGGTGAGCACGATGTTTATTATTCGGCGAATGCTACCGGATTGCGGTTCAGCGCGTTCATGACGGTCGCGAGAGACACCCGCAGAGTCAGAGCTAAAGTCTGGGGGGGCTGAAGTTGCTGTTGGATCTCTTGGGCTGAGAGCAGAGGAAGTCCGGGGTCGCGGGGCGAGATCAATGTGAGGGTGGTGGTAGACTCGGCCTGGGACGGTTACTAGAGAACGGTATAGGCCATGAACTGTTGGTCTTGACCTGAGGCCGTGAATGGACCTGCTAGTCGTCGAAACGAGCCGGGACATAGGATGGTCAACGTGTTAAGCGCCCAACAAACAAGAACAAACACGACTTGAAGGACACCCGTCAAAGTTTGACCCGTCATGCACCGCGATTTGTGTTTCGGCAATCTAGCACAGTTGCCGCTGTCCATCCGGGTAGAAACTTTCGCCCACATTTATTCCGTCCTGACCCTCTTTCTTAGAAGCTCGCCAACGCAGCGTGCGCTTTAAATCATTCGCCTCAAGATGTCGAGCGCCTGCTGGCGGCGATTGATGATGTTCCCGCGTCCAAAGCAGCCTACCTGATGCCAGCACTATACGCCCTACTGGACCCTAAGTGTATCCCTCGCGTCGAAGAACTCGATAATCCGCTGGCCAGTGCTACATGCCATTTATCTCACTCCCATTCCTCGCCACCTTGGTCCAGACCTCTGGCCCCGTGTATGGAAATCAGTTCATTTTATCTATACCTACAAAGAGCACCTCCCGGGCGTATCACTTGACGACGCTACCTTCTGCACCGGTTTCCTTCTCTTTGCAGGGCCATTTACATGACAAGAGGGAGTCCGCTGCGTACATGCGCACCGAGCCCTGGCTTCCATTTCATGCTTGCGAGATCATTCAAATATGTCTTTGGAATCTCCGAGGAGGCGCGTGAGACTCTATTTCGACACCTTTGCGGCTTTCTCGAAGATATGATGTCTCCTAATACCTCCGCGTTCAAAGAGTTCGTCGATGGTGTGGGCGGACTGGATGATCTAGCCCTTCTCATTGTTCGCTTTATGTCCTACGTGCTTGAAACCCGCAAGGCGCCTCTGTCGGAGAGGGACATTCACTTCCTCAGGACCATTCTTCTGTTCGTGGGGTACGCTGATCATCAAGATTTTCCCAGCGACCGCGAAGTTTCCGGTGCTTTAAGTCCTTTTTGCACCGCCCTCCGCGCGCACGACACCATCCCTGTCCTCGCAATTGCTGCATACGCACTTGGTGAAACCCCCGGCGCTGTCGCAGGGCGAGTGCTCGAAAAGTACCTGCAGGTCCTGCTGTGGATGTTTGTCGACAAAACGGGTCGGCACTGGATTGCATCGGCAGTCGAGAATGAGCTGCTGCGCGCAATCGTTTCGTCGTCGCTGCTGCATGTAGAAGAGGATATATGCCGTCACGTAGATCTTCTCATCGCCATCACGGCTGGCGCCTTGGTATACTACCGTATCGCCGACGCTATAGACGGAGCATTACGTCGCCTGGGTGCTCTCGCGTCTACTGCAGCGTTCAAGGAGTCGAGGGTATACCAGGTGTGGCAGCAGTTCGGCCATTTAGCACAGGAGCACAAGAGGATCGTCGACGGATCTGCCCCGCTCAAAGCATGCGATAATCTCGAGGTGAGGCTCTCCAGTCCATATTCAATGCAGCCGTCAATAACGTAACTCGCCCAGTGTTCCCGCATTGCCGAAAAAGCTGCTTTCCGTCGTTGTTCCGCTTGTTGACTTTTTTACTACTGTTCCAAAGAATGCCAGACCATCGATTGGCATGTGGGCGGACATCGCCACGCATGTGCCGTGTACAGCCACAACTGCCTCAGTAAGTGTTGTTCCTATAGCTCGGACGCGCCCATCGATGGAAATATGGAGGTGAACGAAACGATCTTAGCGTACGTGAGCGAGGCTTCCTCCGTGTCTTGGTGCAACACGATTATCATGCCGCCAAAGCCAATATATGCGCTCAGCAGGCACTCGTCCTCCACAGCTCTCCGGACTCCGGGCTCGTCACGATATTCGACTACACTGGCGGGCCCGTCCACGTCACGACGCATGCCATCGGCGCAGATTTACCGCGTGCCTTGGCAGTGTCTGATGAAGAGTGGGAGGACAGTGTCGCACGCGCGGCGAGGAGCGGAGGAAGGCTGGCGCTGCACCTTGTCCGTGTCGTCATGGGCAAGAGCCCACGCACCCTGGTGGTGCCGCTGCGTAGGAGCCATGCAGACCTCGACGGGCTAGTGAGACAGATGTCCAACGAGATCATGCCAACGGATCAGACGCAGTTTTCCGCATTCTCAGCTAAATTTCGAGAGCAGATCGAACGTCTTGATCGGGATGTGGTGGAGAACGCACTAGGCTTATAATATTGCAATCCTGCATGAGGCAGGCATGAGGTTGTATCATACGGGCCAAAATTCGATTCCTCCATTGGCTCTCCTTTGACAAGCTCGGAGAGCGCTATTTGTTTATCAGTATCAGGTTTTTGATCCGGGCAATCCGTGGCTGAGTCCTATGTGAGTCAATGAGTGAGCGCGCGAGTCATCCAAGTCACTATTACTCAGTGTGGCAGGGTCCGGAAACATAGCAAATAAAAGAAATACACAGGAATATTCGCCATGAACAGCGCCGCGGCTTTAACTGACCGTGTTTGATTGCGCTCACACAAAAAATACTTCCACTCGTCATCTTTCACCCATTGCCCAGCCTGCACCGGCTTCAGTGGCTACCGAGAATCGGGTGCCTGGAGTGGATAAATGATGTTCCCCGTTCTTCCGCAGCTGTCAATGCCGACAAGTGGCAGCCAGAATATTGGACGGTCCCGGGTCGATTGATAGGGCTTGATTCCGCTGTTGCCGTGGTGGATCCCTGTGCTGGAGCGCACATTTTTCGGCGTTGGTGGAAAATGGAATACCGGTGATTGGGCACTTGACATTGGTCCAAGCGGATAATCTTGAGCACAGCCTCTCCCAATTGGGAGCAATCGCGATGTTCAAGTCAACTCGAAAATGACAGCCTCATATGCTCCCGGTGCCTTTAAAAGTATAACAACACTGCTATTTCAATAGAATCCGCTTCTTTGCTCGACTCAGTGTAATTTAAAGATTGAGGGTAGGATTGCGCAGTAATTAATGTCATATACTGGTCATCCCACATTCCTCGATGAACATGTTAAGCGACTAAGACTACTGCAGAGGGAAACTGCAGAGTCTCACTTTCATAGCGAGCGTGCTTGTATCGAAATCGATGAGTTGACAAATTTAAACACTGACACTAGCAGTAAGTAACATACAAAAATTGAGCTTACAAAGGAACATCAGCTGCCGACAGAACAGCACAAATTATGTTTACGGTCAAAACCAGTTCCCCGACGCGAGTGCCTTGACGATTCGCTCGTATTTCTTCAAGAAAATGCTGGATACCATTTCTCGATTTTTCAAACAAGAATAGTAGCTAGACTCGTAACCAGTCTGTAACCGTAACCACCAAAAGTGCTTGCCACATTTTTCGGCAATTGGTCACAGACTGGTTACGAGTCTAAATAGCAGCTGTGGTGTAAAGTCTGCCTTGCCCATTGGGAGTTGGTTATCCACGGGACGTCACGGGATGTACGCAGATGCATACTTGCTGTGCTGCGACTGACTGTTGATCCCCCCGCCGGCATAGCCATACTTCCCCGTCAGCGCTAAAATCTCGTTGCGACCTTTGAACGGAAATCCCGCTCTTCCCTTGTACTTTGAGCAGGAATAAGGTGCATCCCGGTATCGCTCGAACGGCTATAACATCGCATGCGGCCCGACACCGCCATAACCGCGTTTTGCGAACTCTGAACTCTCTCCTCCACTATGACTATGACCAGTGCTCAAGATGATGGAACCGCCCCGGAATGCTTTTTCTTCCGTCGCCAAAATGGCTAGTACAAGAGGAGGAACCTATTCCACTCCTCTTCTCAGAAAATTGGCCACAAATGGCTCAGCGGCACGCGCCTTGGAAGAATATCAGCACCATCATCGAGGGGAAGCTCTACCTGAGCAAGTGAGTAGCACCCTTTTGGAGGACGCAATATTTTGAGCGCAATGTTAATTGTCCATAGTATCGTTTCTGCTCGTTCAACACGAACATTGGCCGGTTGGCATTGTTTTCATTTACGGAAGAGCACCAAGTTGATCATTCTCTCTACAGAAAGGCGCATAACACACATTCTCTCAGTCTGCCAGGACGCCATTCCAGCTGAGGTGCCGCAATCTGGAATGCACCATATGCGCATCTCCGTCGAAGACGTCGACTATGCGGATCTTCTGATACACTTGCCATCTGCGTGCCAATTTATTGATCATGCCATTCGGTCTGGCGGTGTCGTCCTGGTCCACGATGTTCAAGTACGTGATTCTGCTTCATTTATATTAGCCGAGGCATCGAGGCAATCCTGCAGGGTGTTTCACGCAGTGCTGCAGTCGTCGCTGCTTATTGTATGTGCAATCTCGCCGAGTCGCTCAATATCATTTTATTTATCGGAATTTATCCAGTGATGTGGGCCCATCGTATTGGTGCTACGAAAGCATTAGAGCGTCTGAGAAGAGGTAAACTGTTTGAATGTAAATATTTCAGCCTGTTGCTGACGACGAAATTAGCGCGTGAGCAAATTTGGCCGAATCCCGGGTTCCAAGAACAACTCGTGCTGTTCGAACTCTGCCAATATGCACCGTCGCCGTACAACGGAATCTACCAGAGTTGGAGGTACAAACTGGATGGTCGCCTTAGAGCAGCAGGCCTACTGCGATGAATGCGACTGCTCTACCTGCCCAAAATTATGACAATCACCGTAATAGCCACCTTTTAACTCCCGTACCTTTTATAATATAATTTCCCTCATTATTCAACCCCCTTCGCGCCGATCGTGTAGGAGCTATATTTTTTGATTAAATCCTTTAAAGTCAGTGTGTCTAATCAAATACCTCTCTGCGACCTTTCTTCCACTGGAACCTATTGAACCATTGCTGAACCATAATTTGTAGAACTTCTACACGCTCCCCAAGCTAAACGCGCGTGGTTTATCGCGTTGGACCTGCTCAAATAAAGCATGTTTTGTGTAGAATACCCCGCGCCTTGATATTTCCGCGGGGTTAACGGCCTAACTGACGGGTCGATTATCGCGGCCACCATCAAGGAGGTATATGCATCAAATATCGGGCGGCAATGCTGAGAAGCCGTTGATGTCGACCCCCAACGATTAAAATTTCAATTATCTCTGACGCCCTTTCCAGCCGAGGATGAATGGGCCTTTCTTCAGTGCAACGAAGCAACAACGGATTCAACTGTTCGAGGATCAAAAGCCGGTAGTCGATCGTGATGTCGCCACAATGTCTCTGTGCCATAGCCGGGAATGGCAGACGGAATATTGATGGTCAATAATTAAATAATAAGGTTCAACATACATAATTATCCGCCACCTGGGCTCAGGTGCCAGATCGCCGTGGTGGATCCCTGTGCTGACTAGCGAATGAGGCACCGTTTAGGCGCTGGGTGGAAAGTGGTGAACGCCGGTGATCGGGCACTTGACAGCGGTTAGTTTTGAGCACTGCTTCTCGCAGTCAGTCGATCTCCCAAATTTGGAGCTAATTGTGATGTTCAAGCCCGGAAAAGACGGCCGCGCATGTGCCCCAGTCCTTTCATAGATATTACCGCGCGTATATTCTATGGACTTTGTTTCTATGCTTAAATTATTAGTATCATCGATATCGATTGAGCATGGAATTTTTTTTCGTACACATGGCAGTAGGAATGCGCAAGTGTTATAGGACATCCCCGTCAATTTTACTTCGCTGAACTTCTGGGTAACAGGAAAGTAGATTAATTCCAGCTTCGTCCTCTATGCCGTACTCGAAGCTGCCACCGGGCGTGCCTGTATTAACGAGTTCAAAGTTTGAACACTGACGCTAATCGTCATTGATACATTAAATTGAGCTTTCCTGGTACCTACAGAAACAGCGCAATTATGTTTTTCGGCAGCTACTGGCTCCCGGAACCGAGTGCCTTGTACTATTTCTGGCCAGATCCTGTTAACTGTGGTCTAATTATTGAGCGCCAATCATCTGCGGGACGTAAGCAGATGCATACTTGCGGTGCAACCGGTCGCTGCGACAGTTTCTGTTCATTATTGATCCGCCACCGGCACAGCCACATTTCTCCGCTCCCCCCCAGTGGTAAACTCGCCCGCGACCTTTGAAAATAAATCCCGGTTTTTCTTTGTATTCGAGCAGGACCAATGGTGGCTCCCGGCGTCGCGCGAACGGATATACTGTCGCCTTTGGCCCGACACCGCCATAGCTGCTCTCTGCAAAATCTTCTCCACTATGACTGGGGCCAGTACTGAAACCGCCTCGGAACGCATTGTCTTCCGGGCTCAGAATTGTTAGTACAAGAGGACGAGCTTCCTCGAAGCTTCTACTCAGAAAATTCCACATCAATGGCTCAGCGGCCCGCCCCTTGGAAGAATATCAACACCATCATCGAGGGAAAGCTCTACCTGAGCAAGTGAGTAGGGGCCAAATATATTGAGCGCGGGCACTAATTATCCCGAACCAAAGTCTCGTTGCTGCGCGTACAAAGCGATCATTGGCCGGTTGGCATTTATTTTACTTCATGAAGGAGCACCAAGTTGATCGTGTCTGTCGGCAGAACGGAACATTACACACGTACTCTCGGTCTGCCAGGACGCGGTTCCAGCTGAGATGCCGCAATCCGGAATACACCATATGCGCATCGCCGTCGAGGACGTCGACTACGCGGATCTCCTCATACACTTGCCCTCTGCGTGCCAATTTATTGACCATGCCATTCGGTCTGGCGGTGTCGTCCTGGTCCACGATGTTCAAGTGCGTGATTCTGCTTCATTATATAAGCCGAGGTATCGAGACAATCCTGCAGGGTGTTTCACGCAGTGCTGCAGTCGTCGCTGCTTACTTGTATGTGTAATCTGGCCGAAGTCGCTATATATCATTTTATTTATCAAACCATCCAGTGATGTGGGCCCATCGTATTAATGCTACGAAAGCATTAGAGCATTTGAGAAGAGGTAAGCTGTTTGAATGTTGATATTTCAGCCTGTTGCCGACGACGAAATTAGCGCGCGAGCAAATTTGGCCGAATGCCGGGTTCCAGGAACAACTCGTGCTGTTCGAACTCTGCCAATATGCACCGTCGCCATACAACGGAATCTACCAGAGTTGGAGGTACAAACTGGATGGTCGCCTTAGAGCAGCAGGCTTACTGCGGTGAATGCGACTGCTCCACCTGCCCAAAATTATGACAAATACCATAATAGCCACCTTTTTAATTCCCGTACCTTTTATAATTTTATAATTTAATTTCCTTCATTATTCAACCTCTTTCGTACCGATCGTGTAAGAGCTATATTTTTCGATTAGATCCTCTAAAATAAATTCGTCTAATTAAGCACCTCAATTCTCTGCGATTTTTCTTTCACTGGAGCATACTAAACAACCCCTACCGAACCAGAATTTGCATAAATTCTGCACGCTTCCCAAGATGAGCGCGTGGTTTATCGCTTTGGAACTCCTCAATTAAAGCATGTTCTGTGTAGAATAGCCCGCATCTTGATATATACGTGGGGGGTAACGGCCTAACTGGCTGGTTGAGGATACCGCGCGGCCACCACCAACTCGGAGGTATATGCACTACAGTAAATATCATGCGGCGATGCTGAAAAATCGGTTTTCTCTGGCGCTCTTTCCAGCCGAGAATGAGTGAGCCTTTCTTCAGTTGAAATGCATGCAATGAACTTGAAGTTCGGGGATCAAAAGCTGGTCGATCGTGCTGTCGCCACAGTGCCAAATTGTGCCGGAATATCCGACGACAAATTAAATAATAAGGTTCGAGATACATAATTATCCGCCACCCGGGATGCCAGGTTGCCGTGGTGGATCCCTGTGCTGACTAGCGAATGAGGTACCCGTTTTACGCCGCAGGTGGAAAGTGGTGAACGCCGGTGATCGGGCACTTGACAGCGGCTAATTTTGAGCCTCGCAATCAGTCGATCTCCCAATTTGGAGCTAATTGTGATGTTCAAGCCCGGAAAAGGCGGCCTCGCATGTGCCCAGTCCTTTCATAGATATTACCGCGCGTATATTATGTGGACTTTGTTTCTATGCTTAAATTATCTGTATCATCGATTGAGCACAGAATTTTTTTTCGTATACATAGCAGTTAGGATTGCGCAAGTGTTATAGGACATCCCCGTCAATTCTACATCGCTGAACTTCTGGGTAACAGGAAAGCAGATTGATTCCAGCTTCGCTTCTATGCCGTATTCGAAGCTGCCACCAGGCGTGCCTGTATTAACGAGTTCAAAGTTTGAACACTGACACTAATCGACATTAACACATTAAATTGAGCTTTCCAGGCACTCATAGCTACCTACAGAACAGCGTGATTACGTTTTTCGGCAGCTAGTAGCTCCCGGAATCGAGTGCCTTGTACTATTTGCTAGCCAGATCCTGTTAACTGTGGCTCTAATTATTGAGCGTCAATCATCTGCGGGGACGTAAGCAGATGCATACTTGCGGTGCAACCGGGTGCTGCGACAGTTTCTGCTCCTTATTGATCCGCCACCGGAACAGCCACATTTCTCTGCCCCCGCCCCAGCGTCAAACTCGCCCGCGACCTTTGAAAATAATCCCGGTTTTTCTTTGTATTCGAGGAGGACCAATGGTGACTCCCGGCGTCACGCGAACGGCTATACCGTCGCCTTTGGCCCGACACCGCCATAGCTACTCTCTGCACAATCTTTTCCACTATGACTGGGGCCAGTACTGAAACCGCCTCGGAACGCATTGTCTTCCGGGCTCAGAATGTTCAGTACAAGAGGACGAGCTTCCTCGAAGCTTCTACTCAGAAAATTCCGACATCAATGGCTCAGCGGCCCGCCCCTTGGAAGAATATCAACACCATCATCGAGGGAAAGCTCTACTTGAGCAAGTGAGTAGGGGCCAAATATATTGAGCGCCGGCACTAATTATCCCGAACCAAAGTCTCGTTGCTGCGCGTACAAAGCGATCATTGGCCGGTTGGCATTTATTTTACTTCATGAAGGAGCACCAAGTTGATCGTGTCTGTCGACAGAACGGAACGTAACCCACGTGCTCTCGGTCTGCCAGGACGCGATTCCAGCTGAGATGCCGCAATCCGGAATACACCATATGCGCATCGCCGTCGAGGACGTCGACTACGCGGATCTCCTCATACACTTGCCCTCTGCGTGCCAATTATTGACCATGCTATTCGGTCTGGCGGTGTCGTCCTGGTCCACGATGTTCAAGTAGGTGATTCTCATTGATGAAAAAATGCTGAGATATCGAGACGATCCTGCAGGGTGTTTCGCGCAGTGCTGCAGTCGTCGCTGCCTATCGTACGTGCCATCCCTCCGAGCCACTATATATCACTCTTATTCCGGACCTCATCCAGTGATGTGGGCCCATCGCATCAATTCTACTAAAGCGCTAGAGCATATAAGAAGAGGTAACCACATGCCAACATTAATATTTCAAACGGTTTCTGACAGCGAAATTAGCGCGCGAGCAAATTTGGCCGAATGCCGGGTTCCAGGAGCAGCTCGTACTGTTCGAGCTCTGCCAATATGCACCTTCGCCGTACAATGGAATCTACCGGAGTTGGAGGTACAAACTGGATGGTCGGCTTAGAGCAGCAGGCCTACTGCGATGAATGCGACTGCTCCACCTGCCTAAAATTATGACAATTACCGTGATAGCCACCTTTTAATTCCGATTTAATGCAGATCTATTCGAATCTATAGAAATCTGAAGAGGGGGTACCTACCCCCTGTACAGACTTTCATATCCTCAACATTTATGAGAATACAACCAATCCGGCTGCTACTCCCATCATCGTTCCCAATTGGGATTCGTGTCACATCTGGTCGCATCATCGGCTTTATCTCCTCCGCTCTTCTTCCTTCGCCACAACATACCTCAGCCCGCCGGACCCTGCACCAGGCTGGATAGCTCCTTCTGGCTTACTCTCTGGGCAGCAATTTATATATTCCTGCTCTATGTTGCTATCCATCATGGCAGTCTCCCTCTCAACAAAAGTTTACTTGACCTGATGCCCCCCTGACGAGTCCGAACCTCTGTACCATAAAGACCACAAAATTGTGTCCATACTCATTGTGTTTCGTTCTCTTCGTTGTGTTGAAGCAGTATCAGGGTGTCAAGATCCATAGTTGTTGGATTGTGCGAGGAGTACGCAAGGAAGAGCTTAGAGCATGTTTGTTGCCATGTTATTTGGCACGAACCTGAGCTTCAAACAGCTGTCAATCTTAATCGAATTCGGAGCGAAAAGTAAAAAACTTGGACTAAATAAATTCATCTGAGGGGTTTTCTCATATGAAACGGCGATTAAATCGATTGATTCCATACTGGCACTGGCACTCTCAAAGAAGCTCGGATATTCCCCAGAATAAAATATGCTTATGGAAAGTCACCTATTGGGTGGCTTCCCGTAAGCTTTTTGTATTCTGGGGGATTATTTTCGCACTTTCCGCCGTGATGCCGAGAAACCTGTCAGGATTCCATCACCCCAAAGTGGCGAAATATATTTACCATCACTCGAATATCCTCAAATCTAGACGAGAGGTCCTACCCCCCCTAATAGATTATTTGAGGTCGAGATTATCACTCTTGTCACAAACTCTCCAGCTCCCTCAGTCAGTGCCTAACCGCATTAAATGCACATCTGGCTCAATATATCAAACTTGACAACATGGGTAACTGTCCTCCAGCTTCATTCGCACTTTCTGGCCTCGAACATACCTCGAATAAGTTTTTTACATCGGCTTCCTGCAAGAAGCCCGTCGGCAGAGCGCCTTTACCTCTCGAACAGGATGTATGAGAAAAAATCCCTGCATTCAACTCCCTACTGAATAGATTGGCCTACTAAAGATATTATGTTGCTTGTGGGAAACACACACAGTGTGAATAAACACGATTATGCTGTCCATTAATAATCCCATCACTGGCACCCCGAAAAATGGCGCCAGAATATTTAAATCTTACGGGAAGCCACCCATTATTCAACCCCCTTCGTACCGACCGTGTAGGAGCTATATTTTTCAATTAGATCCTTTAAAATAAATTCGTCTAATTAAGCACCTCAATTCTCTGCGACCTTTCTTTCATTGGAGCATAATAAACAACCGCTGCCGAACCAGAATTTGCAGAATTTGGCAGGAATTCTGCACGCTTCCCAAGATGAGCGCGTGGTTTATCGCTTTCGAACTCCTCAATTGAAGCATGTTCTATGTAGAATAGCCCGCACCTTGATATATACGTGGGAGTAACGGCCTACTGGTTACGGATACCGCACGGCCACCACCAACTCGAGGGTATATGCATTACAGTAAATATCATGCGGCGATGTTGAAGAACCGTTTTCCTCTGACGCTCTTTCCAGTCGAGAATGAATGAGCCTTATGCATGCAATGAACTTGAAGTTCGGGGATCAAAAGCCGGTTGATCATGATGTCGCCACAATGCCTTTGTGCCACAGCCGGGAAAGAACATTGTGCCGGAATATCCGACGGCAAATTAAATAATAAGGTTCGACGTACACAGAAGATCGAATCCGCTGGGGTAGACCAGGCTCCAGAGAATTGATGGTGGACGGTGTTTGCCGGTGTGCGCGTAAAAAACTCTCCGATATTTTGATGGCTCCACCCGTATTCACCCACCGTATCGCTGGCGTTCTCAAACAGCACGCTGAATTTATTTATCTCCCGGTATCATCACAAATCTAAGGTGTTGAATGAGTTGAGATATAAGGCTCTTCAACTTGAGAGCCTTATATATTTTAAAACAAATGGTGATCAAAAAGGGTACTGGATTGACAGTCTAAATTTACTTAGGACGGTACAAAATGTGTTCAGAACATGGGCTGAACTCACACAGGACATCTGATTTGAGGAAAAAGGGGGAGACACGTTAAAGGAGCTGGGACGCATAGGTCTCATACGTGGTTTTGTTTAGAGGGAACAAAATGACGATGGACATCATTAACATCAGTTGAGACTTTGCTGGCACCATCAGCCTGTAGAGTCGTCTTTAGAGAATTGATCCCAGCGGGTCCGCCCCCTCGACATACATAATTATCCTCATGTGCCAGGTGGCCGTGATGGATCCCTGTGCTTGAGGCATTGTTTATAGACCGGTGGCCAATCTCTCGTATGAACACAAATTACATATGAGAGATCGGTCACCAGTCCACACCGTTTAGGCGCTGGTGGAAAGTGGTGAACGCCGGTGATCGGGCACTTGACGTTTGACAGCGGTTAATTTGAGCACTGCTTCTCGCAATCAGTCGATCTCCCAATTTGGAGCCAATTGTGATGTTCAAGCCCGGAAAAGACGGCCTCGCATGTGCCCCAGTCCTTTCATAGATATGACTCCACCTATCTTTGTTTCTAGGCTTAAATTATCAGTATCATCGATTGAGCACGGAATATTTTTCGTATTCATAGCAGTTAGGATTGCGCAAGTGTTATAGGACATCCCCGTCAATTTTACATCGCTGAACTTCTGGGTAGCAGGAAAGTAGATTAATTCCAGCTTCGCTTCTATGCCGTATTCGAAGCTGTCACCAGGCGTGCTTGTCTTAACGAGTTCAAAGTTTGAACACTGACACTAATCGTCATTAACACATTAAATTGAGCTTTCCAGACACTCATAGCTACCTACAGAACAGCGTGATTATGTTTTTCGGCAGCTACTGGCTCCCGGAACCGAGTGCCGTGTACTATTTGCTGGCCAGATCCTGTCAACTGTGGTCTAATTATTGAGCGCCATGAGCGCCAATCATCTGCGGGACGTAAGCAGATGCATACTTGCGGTGCAACCGGTCGCTGCGACAGTTTCTGCTCCTTATTGATCCGCCACCGGCACAGCTACATTTCTCCGCCCCCACCCCAGCGTCAAACTCGCCCGCGACCTTTGAAAATAAATCCCGGTTTTTCTTTGTATTCGAGCAGGACCAATGGTGGCTCCCGGCGTCGCGCGAACGGCTATACCGTCGCCTTTGGCCCGACACCGCCATAGCTAGTCTCTGCACAATCTCCTCCACTATGACTGCGACCAGTGTTCGCGATACTGAAACTCCCTCGGAACGCTTTTTTTTCCGGGCTCAGAATGGTCAGTACAAGAGGACGAGGGTCATCAAAGCTTCTACTCAGAAAATTCGACACCGATGGCTCAGCGGCCCGCCCCTTGGAAGAATATCAACACTATCATCGAGGGAAAGCTCTACTTGAGCAAGTGAGTAGGGACCAAATATATTGAGCCCGGCACTAATTATCCCGAACCAAAGTCTCGTTGCTGCGCGTACAAAGCGATCATTGGCCGGTTGGCATTCATTTTATTTCATGGAGGAGCACCAAGTTGATCGTGTCTGTCGGCAGAACGGAACATTACACACGTACTCTCGGTCTGCCAGGACGCGATTCCAGCTGAGATGCCGCAATCCGGAATACGCCATATGCGTATCGCCGTCGAGGACGTCGACTACGCGGATCTCCTCATACACTTGCCCTCTGCGTGCCAATTCATTGACCATGCCATTCGGTCTGGCGGTGTCGTCCTGGTCCACGATGTTCAAGTGGGTGATTCTCACTGATGAAAAAATGCTGAGATATCGAGACGATCCTGCAGGGTGTTTCGCGCAGTGCTGCAGTCGTCGCGGCCTATCGTATGTGCTATCCCTCCGAGCCACTATATCACTCTTATTCCCGACCTCATCCAGTGATGTGGGCCCACCGCATCAATTCTACTAAAGCACTAGAGCATATAAGAAGAGGTGAGCACATTCCACCATTAATATTTCAAACGGTTTCTGACAGCTAAATTAGCGCGCGAGCAAATTTGGCCGAATGCCGGGTTCCAGGAGCAGCTCGTATTGTTCGAGCTCTGCCAATATGCACCTTCGCCGTACAATGGAATCTACCAGAGTTGGAGGTATAAACTGGATGGTCGGCTTAGAGCAGCAGGCTTACTGCGATGAATGCGACCCGAACTTTATTAGAATTTCTCTTCGTTCAACAATTACTTTAACCGCATTTTAATTGCCGTCGTCGTTCAGCTGCTGTTCATAAATAGTTACATTTTTGGATTAGATCTCTTAGAATAATTCCTCTAATTATCTCAATTCTGTTCGGACTTTCTCTCCCCAGCAGAATATTCAACCCAAGTTGAACTATTTACATAACTTCTAGAAATTTGATGCGTTTCCCAAGTTGAACGCGCGTAGTACATCCTCTTCTACTCCTCGGATATGTATATCGCTGCAGCACCTTCAGCCCATGTCGAACCGTTCGCATCATTTCTGGAAATTCTACGCCTTCCCAAGTTTGAAGTCTGGACACCCATCATCAATCGAACACACCGTGTTCTGTGCAAAACAATAACATTTCGACCTTGGGGGTATTCAACCAGTACGTGGGTCGGGGATAGGAATCAGGACCGAGGAGAATTATTTCTTCGCTGTTTAGAGTACCTTGCTCGAGGTTGGGTGGAAGGTAGTATATAAATAAAATATTGGGCGTGAACTTAGGCGCGCAGCTGCAAGAACAAAGCAACCCGAATAGAAGTGAGAGCGGTGTTGGTGACTCAAACCTGAGTCTGAATGTCCCTACGTCAAAATGACACGTCCAGCCAGAAAGCCCCATACGGTATGGACGTTTAATTTCCGCCGAAGTGAAGTGGGAAGAATAGAGTGTTTGCAGATAATACGGGGCACTTGTACGGAATTACAACAAATGCCGAAGGAAGTTGTGCAATGCCACTCATAAGGCGAACTGAAGGGAGAATAGTACAAGGGGAATTGGGTAGGATGCATATGCGAGACGTGCATAGCCATAGTTTCCTTACGTGGTAAGAAGTCCAAATGTGTTCGAGATAGGTGCCGGCAGCTCTGGCGGAGTGCGTGTTCATATGCGTGTAGAACCAATTCCTAAAAGGGTCTGGTGCACGGTGAAGCATCTCCAAGAACCTGCGATGGGAAAAATCGTGAAAACAAATAATGGAGATTGTGAGACAGACACGAGCCTCTCGAGAGCCGCTAGGGTGCTTTGCCTGTGCTCAGGATGATACTCTGTTTCGCGGACTTGTGCCATGTAGGTGTTAAGTGTTACTCTGAACTGGTTAAACTGTTCTCTAGAAACATTATAACTTATTTGAGCAGCCTGAAGTAAAAGGAGCGTCAGATGCAAAAGGTTTGGTTATGAGGTAACACTTGACCATTTAACAGCGGTGGAGATCCGAGAGGAGGTGCCTGCCAGTGGAACAGGGAGAATTCGCTGATTCTGCGAGAAAGTGTTGAGGGTCTCGTTGCTTTATATATTTTGTCTTCATTGTGGGTCCACGATACGGAGTCAGAGGGAATCGAGGCCGATAACAGGTGCTGTTGAAAATATCTGTGCCTTTGTTTCCAATGGGAAGTGATCGATCAATCGGTCCACAACAATGTGAAAACCCGAGCCCACAAATGTCAACAAGGAACTGCTTTCGACCCGCACCTAGCATCCTTCCCAGCTGTGCGACCCATGTCAGATAAGACCTTTCTACAAAGACCCCCCCCGCGAGGAGCTGTCTAGTAGGGAGCTTTTCTGGGTTGACTGCCAGCCGTTCCTCTTAACCCAAGGATATCAATTGTGGCCCAGATACCGTCCAGATTAGATACCGTCATGGACACTGAGAAGCAATATTCTTTCCAACTTATATGAGAATGCCCTTTCGGTTTTCAAGGTGAGTCTACTGTGCACAGGAAAGCTTGAAGTTCACAGTCTTCAGAAACACATTCTTGACGCCACACGCATCCACGATGGCATAAAAGTTGTTCTAAAATGCATGGAAACCAACGGTCTCGAAATGGACATTATCAGATATCTTGACACTCGCCGTTCAGAGCCCCGAAATCGGACAATCCCAATTTTGAGCATCTTTCCATAATGAATATGCGGACGCCATGAGCCAGTTTTTGGAGTACTAGCAGTTGACCCGTGCTTCGCCACGGGGGATATATGTTGTTGGTTCACATTAATGTTGTTCAAAATATTTTTTGCATTGAAGTAGCTTCATCTACGGAATCAATTAGCCCCTTAAGCTCCTCACGCGGCAAGAAACCCATGGCCAGAGGAGGTTCCTTCTCCTTTATCCTCTGATTCCTCAAGGGCACGATCATCTGCTGTCGTGTGTTTCTTCGGAGGTCATTCTCCTGGCTTGTCGCCCTGAAGTATGGTTACCGGCGGTACCGGTATAAATTAGTTTCATCCATGGTCTCATTCCGTTCATGGTAGCTCATTAATAGTTACTATGTAGTTGTGCCACATGGGCCCACACGCACTTTAAAATGGAACTAAATTAAAATTAAGAAAATAAAATATTAAGGACTTCGTTTTAGGTCAGGAAGCATAAAATATTCGCATGGTTTTGCTGGATTTGTTTCTGCCTTCCCAGTGAACTTGGCTGCGCTGAAGTACCGCCGGTATGAACTGAAATTGATTTCTTAGTTTAAAGTCAGAAGAAATAAAATATGCACACCTTGAGAGAGACTTTACCCTGATTACAGCAATTGGGCGAAACATCTGATGGAGGCCTCGATAATTTCTTAGCTTCCCAATCAAAAGAATGCAATAATTTGTCGCACCATCATCATCCATTCGCGCCTCCTTTCTGCGCGCTCGCGGCGTTTGCCCATCTTGCTCATTGTGCAAAAGCTGTTGCTGTTTGCAGAAGACTTGCAGGCTTCGGCTGTGTATTCTCTTGGCCCGCCCTCTGGTGTTGCTCCAGCCTGCCCAGAGATCGAGGGCTCAGTTGATGTGCCGGTGGTGTTGCACAGGGGGTATGTTTTCATTTGTGCTTTGGGAGTTTGGGGAACAGTGTCGATGTCCTGGTATTTGCGTGGTCATACTATACTGTATCTGACGGCCCCTTTGATGGTGTCTCTGAGGCATGTTCAGCGGTGTGAGATCTCTGTCATCACCAAAAGTGAGCGGGTTTCACCAGAAGAAAAGTGTCTTGAAGTGGAATTTAGTGGTTCAAAGTTCGTTATGTACGCATTGTCGCATCCAATGCACCTGTTTAACAATATTACCTCCGGTAGTTCAAGGACTGTAATATTGTTAGACAGGTGCATTGTATGCGACGCGTACTACAGTGAGCGGTGAGCTCCGGTGGGGCGGTATGGAGCTGGCATTGGAGCTGGGAAAAGAAGTGGAGTGGCAGTGCGTTTGTCTGCCTGCTACCTGTGCTACGCCACGGATGTACAGATAATTGAGTCAAGCCTGTACATTTTGAAGTAAAGAGATATAATTATTGAAGACGCCGCTCGTCGTCAACCTTTGGTTGACTCCTTACGGCCTCATGGACGGGTCAATTGGCTTGATTTTCTTTGCAGACAAGTATGTACATATGTTATTTATTTGTGCGCCTTGACTCATTGTCAATCTTCCGCGCTATTTCAAGGCACCGCCTTAGACCTCAGCATTCGTCCCCGATAAGTCAGAAGATCAAGTCTGATTCACGAACATTTATCGCATCGGCAAGTGCACCGGTTGAATCTTGAGACAGCATAAATCCTCCAGATAATGCTCAGGTCAGCAGTCTGGACCATTTGCAAATCGGCGCTTTGCAATCTCAATTTCTCTCCGATACTCCTGTGCTTTGCATCGCGCACTTGCTCCTGCTTTATAGCCCTGTTCTCTTTCACGGGACCATATTTTGGCAGCTAGTTCACGCTGTCTCCGTGCGCGCTTGGCAATAGACCAATGCGAACTGGTGTTAACCTGCAAAATATATTCTGTATTCAACAGGCAGTTGGGTCGGTCCTATAATCTCGTGTAACTCATTTGGCCATCTGCTTTAGCGAGCTTCCTTGACTCCAAATCAAAGTTCTATCATCCCATGTTCAGCGAAATAACAGTATGCTGCCTTAGATAACTTTGGAAAATGTGATACCGAATCCAGAGGCTTAAAAGCGAGTTGCGGAACCTACACTCCAAGCTGTCAATTTTAGTCAGAGTTTTCCACCTTTAAATTTCCGACTGTCAGTGTACGGACTTTCCAACAATGGAGTATGGTTCGGAGAACAATTTCTAGGCAGCAGTGGTCGCAGCATGTGTACTTGGTCGATACGTGAGCTTAACCTTGGTATAAATATCCGTGTTATGATGCTCCACCCCAGTTCCAATCCCGTTTCGTGGGGTTTTTGTTCATTGCAGATATTCAAATATTCATGTCTCCTTCCAAAGTATGCAGTTGGGAGGGTTATCAACATATTGCAATTGCCTCAGACATAGTGCAGTGCACAGCGAGATGTTCAAATGTTCGACTTACCGGTTGGAGAGCCAAAATAGAAACTCAACACGGTGGAGCAAATGGACAATTTGGACAATTCACGGCGGTGAGGTGGAGTCGCTGAGAAAATGACATCATGCAGCTATCGGTGGCCAATCCGGTTATACCAGACACGAACTTGTCTTGGTGAGACAAACCACTGTGCTTTCTTATATAGATATTGAACGGAACTTTATAGGCGGCCTACTGAGAAAAAGAAGTGAAGTGGCGGTGAGCTTTGTTGTGGCTGTCCGTTTGCGGAGTCCCTGATGTCATTGGAGCTCTTTCAGCCAATCAGCTTTATCCAGAGTCAACCGTGGTCGATTCTTATATAGATACTCTCGTTTTCATACTACTACTTTAACTGAACTTCGCCGAGGGTCTCCAATTTATGCACGATAATAACATTGTTCATTTGTGCGTTCTCTTTGGACACGATCCTAGCTGTCTGTACCTTACCTCACGGCGACAGTGATATTGCTCGTCAGAATATGGTCATGGAAGAGACACGAGTAGTCCCAAAGGGTTCCCATTTCTGCAGCCAAGAGAGTCACAGGCTTGCCCGATCGTTTATTCTCCTGGAATAATCGATGTGCTGTCGGCCCCGTGCAGTACTACTGCATAGATTTTGGCCTCTCGCTCTACTTTCATGGCGGGAAAGATACAGCTCTGCATCGGGCCACTCTCAGGACGTTTCCCACTATTCCCGAACTGTCGCTGACTGTTCCTTACAACCCTTTCTACGTCGATATATTTCAACTGGGGCTGACGATGCACAAATTAATTGATGTACGTCTCCCTTTTTTCGATTCCGATGTCCCTACATGACTTCGACATAATTTCAGCGAGTCATGACGAATAGGAATCATCCAGAGCGCGTTGGTGCCTTGCTATCAGTTGGTCTGCTGTAATTTTGATACCAAACAAAAGTGCTGTGGAGGAGCTGCGCTCCGCATGCTAGATATATATATCGTAAACTTGTCAACGAGCGTTAGGACAATCGACGTACAAGTATATGTGCTGTAGACGCGTCCTTCGCAGTCCTGCAGAAAAAAATTCCACTCGCGACTACTCAACACCGGCGCATCCCAAATACCTTCCGCCTGCGCTCTGCGCCACACAGATGCCTGGGTAGCATGTGGACGGAATGCTGAAACACTCGGGATGTACTTGGCTATATTAGAGAACAATGGCGCCGTGGGTACAAGGCGCGTGTTATCCACGACGACAATGCGAGCTGATGCGAGTTGAACAAAGCAACCCCAATGGAGGTGAGCGATTGTCGCTGTTGGTGACTCGAGCTTGGGTCATCCAGCCGCGGGGCCCCACAAGATTTGGTCGTCTTGATTCCCTTGGTCCGAGGATGGGATGAACAGTTTATCCGCTCCAACCGCCGGCCCCGGGGAGAACACAGTGGTCTGCTGAGGAGATAGATACCCATATGATTCGACGCACCTCTCCACGCAGAAGAGTCCCGACGGGGATACGGTACTTTCGAAGGCACATCCCCAGCGCGTGGGTTGCGTCGGGCTGGTTTGAGGCAGTTGCAAAGGCGTCAATCGGCGGTTACGGTGGTGAGAGCACGTCGGCTAGTCAGAACGTCATACACAGGCACAACAATGGAAGAAGAGGCCATGAACTGCTTGATTGCTGACGGGGAAATTAGCGCACGAGCAAATTTGGCCGAATGCCGGGTTCCAGGACCAGCTCGTGGCTCGTGCTGTTCGATAAAAAATCCGAGGGAGTATTTGAGCCATTTCCGCCGCGATGGAGCCTCCTACGCATTTACGACGCGTCCCGGCGCGTCCTTTACGCGTTCGCGCCGTGCAAGGAACTCAGAGGTGATACATAAATCAGTCTACGTGCAGATAGGGCTGTTTCGGCACCAAACACGCGGAAAGGCAATATGTATTTTATTGTTATGGAAAGTCACCCATTGAGTTTTTAGCACCTCAAATCAATCTCACTCATCTCTGATTCCGGCGAGAAGGAACTGGGAGCTTCGCGCTGTCAGAGCAGCACAGCGCACCGAAAAGCTCCTCCCAGTGCCTCGGGCTTTCTCTCCTCAGCAGAATATTCAACCTATGTTGAATCATTTACGTACCCATTCAGCGTGTTCGGTGTAAATTACGGTGTAATGCAACGCAATCAAGTAGGGCCTCTGGGACAGGACTCGGGATATAATTACTTAGCTGATCAGAGCATCTTCGCGTGGTCACCATGCCCGAGATTGGCCGAGAGGTATATAAATAAAATATTGGGTGTGCTGAGAAATCACAGCAACGACTCTGTAAGCCAATTTTCGGGGCCATCACCTGTCCAACCCTCCCTCTACTCTACTCAAAAAATCTAATTCAACATCCCTCCGGCCCGATATTTGCTCCTGTTATGTCCTGCGCGTGATGTCGCCATGGTGCGTCATGCTATCACGTTCGCGCTTATTCACCTCCCCGTCCGCCCGCTGCATATATAACCGCTTCTCTTCATCGCACCCTTCATCCGTTCCGTCTCGGAGCTACTCGCACTACTCGACCTACGCGAACTACTCGACCTACTCGACCTACGCGAACTACTCGCACTCCTCGAACGACTCCTCGAACAACCGGCCCACCCTGTCGAACAACAACTACTCCGCCTCCTCCTCCGCGTCGCCCATGTCCGTCAAGGAATCTGTCGAGACCGCGATCGATGAGCACAAGGTCGTGATCTTCTCCAAATCGTGGTGTGGGTACTGCAAGAAAGCGAAGGCGCTGTTCAAGGAGCAGTACCCGGACGAGACGCCGCTTGTGTGGGAGTGAGTGCCTATCCTTTGTGAATTTTAAATGAGCATTGCTATCCTTCATGAATTTTATATTCACATTCCTATCGTATGTGTATGTGGGATGGTGCTGACGCGCACAAACGCAGGCTAGACGAGCTGGACAACGGCGCGGACATCCAAGAGTACCTGCGCAGCAAGACCGGGCAGTCGTCCGTGCCTAATATCTTCGTCAGTGCGTCGGCCGTCTCCTTCACCCCTTTGCGCCGCACACTGACTTGCTACGCGCAGATAAGCAGCACGTCGGCGGTACGTGACCCCCTGTTAATATAAATTATATAGATTGGTACTGACGGGAGGGGCTGCAGGCAACGACGACACGCAGGCGAAGCACCGCAGCGGGGAGCTCAAGCGCCTTGTTAGCCTCTAGGTGGGCATCGGTGCGTGCCATCTTGCGCGTGCTCATTCATTCTATTGGCAGAGTAATCAACTGTGATGAATAGCGATATGTGTATATAACCCAAGTGTGTATTGGAATGTCCAACTCGAATTTGCATATGCATATATGTGTGAGATTTGCATGCGTGCATGTATGAGATTCAAATTGGCGCGCCGAGAACATTAGCCCGCATCGGGGTATTTTACGTCGACAACTCGACGTGAACGGTCAACGTTTGGACAGCTGGAGTATATTGTTTTTTTTTTCTGCTTCCGAGGTTGTTCCGCAATTTTATGCTCAGTACGGTGTTACTCGGGCAGCGGGAATGACGGAGAATCCAGGTCCCAGGATCCAGACCTGGATCAAGTCGGCCACACAGCAACAGAGTGGCATATTGCCTTTTTGGGGAATATGTTAGTCAGTGGCCACGTATGACTAAGCGCAGCGAAATCTCTCTACTACCACGACCACGATGGCCACCGGCTACAAGGCTCTCCTCGCTCTGGGCGACCTCCACAGCAAGAGCGCCGAAAGCGTCGTCCAAGCGGCGCTGGCGCAGAAGAAGCTCAAGGAGCAGCAGCGGCGCAAGCAGCAGGAGGAGGCCGAGCAGAAGCAGCGGGAGCTGGAAAAGCAGCAGCGGCTGCGGTACTTTGAGGAGCAGAAGAAGAAGGCGGCAGAGGAGGCGCGGCGGGTGGAGGAGCGCAAGGCCAAAGAGGCGGATCTTGTGCGGCGGGAGGCGGCTCAGCGGGATGCCCTGCGGTACGGGCCCAAGAAGGCGAAGAGCGCCGCCGCCGCCGGCAAGTGGCCTGCGTCGACGTCGGGGCGTAAAGGAGGAGGTAAGGCGCAAGCGGGTGCCCGACGCAGACGACGACGACGACGTACGACTGTCGACAGTGGAAGCGTCCTCACACGCGAGGAGAAGCGGGAACGCAAGCTGCAGGCAGGAGCTCAAGCGTGCATTCCATGCAGCACCCCGCAGGAGCACCCACGCTCACACCCGCAAGGCAGGCCGCCGTCTGCCGGGTGGGCGCGGTCGACATGGCCACCCCAGCCGCAACCCCACACGATGGCTCGCGCAACGTCAAGAGCGGCTGGCCGCGATGCCAAATACCCTCACCCGCCTCAACGTCGTCAAGCGCGACACCCGCACAATCGACGAGATCGTCCGCGACCGCCGCGCAGACACCAAGGAGGTCCTAGGACGGCGACCGCGCCCGCGGCTTCGACGACTGGTTCACCCCCTCCTTCGCGCGCAGCGCCGAAGAAGGACCAGCCCAAGCCCCCCGCAGCAGCCTCCTCGTCGTCCGCCAGCAGCTCCTCCGCCTCCTCCTCACGCCCCAAGGCCGTGCCCACAAAGCGCCCCATGACGCCCCCCGTCAAGCCCAAGCCCAGGCCCGCCGGTTGCCCCGCCGACCCCCAGCAGCAGCAAGAAGCGCCCGCGCTCGCACTCTGCCTCGCGCTCCGCGTCCCCGCCGCCCAAGCGCGCGGCGCACACCGCCAAGGTTAGCGCGCTGAGCGACGAGATCTGGAGCCTGTTCGGCAAGAACAAGGCCGCGTACGTCGCGCGCGACGTGCTGAGCGACTCGGAGGACGACGACGCGATGATGGAGGCGGGCGCGAGCGCGCTGGAGCACGAGGAGAAGGTCAGCGAGCGCATCGCGCGCAGGGAGGAGCGCGAGGCGGAGGCGGAGGAGCGCAGGCACGAGGAGGAGAAGCGCCGCAGGAAGGCGGCGTTGGCGGCGGGCGGGCGCTGAGGATAAGTCGGACTGAGGACCTTTCTCTTCCTTTCTTCAAACATTCAATTACAATCCCACATCATACAGTACATACCATACACACCACACTTCCACATATGCATACTCCTCTCCGTCTTTCGCCTTGTTCCTACATACTGCCTCGAGATGTACTACTTGTCCGCCTAGTAAAACCTATTTTATCGTCGGGTGTAATTCATAGAATGTATATATCGTGTAGACTAGCTGCCATTTCTTTTTAATTTATCTGCATTGCATTTATGTAGACTCACATTAATTGTGGAGGAGACGTGGGTGCTGTTTCGTCTATGGTATTCAGACGGTCGCTAATTCGACTCTTTTCTTGGCAGCGATGCGACGTCATCGATTCATCCTTCCTCCAGTCAAGCTTCCTCTCCGACTTGCAGCGGCGTCGTTCATAGGATTCGAACACGGCTGGCCAACGGTGGCTCTCTTTACCAATGACTCTCGAGGCTCGGACGCCCACAACAGTTACTTATCCCAGCTTTCCACCCAGGGCCGCATCTTCCTCATCGTCCCACTGTACATCCTCGGCGATGAACTCGGCCATACCGTACGCGCGAGCACTGGGTGCTGGCGCGCGATTCTGGCCATGGGTCTAGATCTGTGTCAAAGTTCTTCAAGTTAGCACCAGGCTTCAATCCCTCCTCGGCGCCCTCAAGCTGTTTTTCCATCAACGGACAGACTGTGTTTCTTTCTAGATCTATCGACGCTGCTCTTTCTACCTCGCTCGCGGCCGACCCCCACCAGCAGCGGCAGCCGAATTACATGCACCGTCGTCTGCGATTGGATTGATTCTTCAAGCCTCGCGGCTTTAATAATATCAACTCGAATCCGCGGCTTGCTAGGGAAGGAGATGCCACGAAGGGAGGTCTGGTCCTTGTCGACGGTGGGATCTCTGCGCTCCTACCAGGTACTGCACTTATTCGCGTCGCCGAAGTCCGTGGCTATGAAACTCGGCGGGGTGCCACCACGACCGTCTTTGCGTTGGTGCTTTTCGACGGTCGCTCGGTTCTTTTGGGACTGGCGCCCTCTTTTCTTTGCCTGGAGGCTCTTTCATAACGCCAGACGGTGTTCTAACTTGCTCGCGGGTCCTCGGCGGGCTGTTCTTCTTAGCCTTTGAGCATTAGACGGGCTACTAGACCAATCACCCCCTGGACCGTCTTCATCTCCTGGGTGCCTCGCCGGAGTCATTTCGAGTCTCTTTCAAGGCCCTAATCCGCAGCCATACACGTACCTCTACGAAGAAACTCCGGGTTCGGGTTCCATCCTCGCGTGAGTGTTTGTTGACAATGTTCTACTCAGCTTGCGGCTCGTCAGGTTCTCTCCCTTGAAGGGCTACTAGCTCAATCACCAGCGCGTTCATCTCCTGGGCCTGCTCCTTCTCTTGTTTGCCTCGCCGGAGTCATTTCGAGTCTCTTTCAAGACCCTGATCCGCAGTCGTATATGGTATCACCACGCGGACATTCTGGGCTCAGTGCTTAGGCTTTTGTCGACGGTATGTTCCCTCACTTGCGGCTCCTCGGGTTCTCTCCCTTGAAGGGCTACTAGTCCAATCGCCTGCGCCTTCATCTCCTGAGTCTGCTCCTTCTCTTGCTTGCCTCGCCGGACTCATTTCGAGTCTCTTTCAAGACCCTCATCCGTGGTTGATGCACACATGAGGTGCCACCGCGAGTGGGACTTTTCTTGCAACCAGTCGTTCTTGTTTCCCGCTGTTAATCCACCTTCCATCGCTCAGTCGATTCAAGCTCTTCGACGGCTCCTCGGATTTTTCTCCTTCTGACTGTAACATCTCGATCCAATGCCACCCACCTAGTGGCTTGATTACGTTCTCCCCAATTAATCGCCCCGTTTCTCGACGACTCGGAGCCGCGCTGTCGCTGTCATTTCCGTCATTTTAATTCTTCCTCGAAGGAACTCGATGTTAATCTTCTTGCTTCCGTTTTTTTTTTTTTCGCCAAGCTTTACGGCTGGATAATTTACGAGATCGTTTGTTCCTGCTCCCTTCTCGGCACAGTCTCTCTGGCTCAGACGTACTTGCTGCTTGATTACGCCCTCTCGAAGTATTTTTGGCCCCGTCATCCTCAGCACGCCTTTTGTCCGGGATTGAAGGAGCTCGATATCCGAATGGGATGGGTTGCCTCATCGACTTACCTATGGCATATCTACCTCGATGTCTAGGAAGCTGCCTCAGCTCTCGCTTTGGAAATGCGCTCGCGTCTGTAGATCTTCTGCCTGCCAAACAAAGTCCGATCCTTTTAGAGTCCCCGATACCTGAGCTCTCAAGTCTGCCTTTACCTTTCCGGCTGTATTCTGACGGCACACGTGTGTCGGACAGTTCTGCCTTTCCTCAAAACAAAGTCCCCGTCGTCCAATTCATTCATTCATTTCTTCCCACATGGAGCCTGCCGTAATCCCTTCACAACCCAAATCCTAATTGTGCAGTAGCTCAGGGAGAGCGGAGGAGCCATGACAGTGCCCGCGCCTGCTTGCCCGCCCGACAGTATAGGCATCTTCACGGAATGGAAGACGCGCAAAATCTTCGAGGGCGTATCAGTCAGCGTGGCGCCGAAGATGCCGAAGCGAGTTAAGGCCGCCCCCTGCGCAATCCAGAGCGCATTTTCTCCGCCTACTGTCCTGGGCTCTTCACATCCTTCTTCCCTGCTACTGTGCTCCGCTCCAGGTCCGCATGTCGTCGAACGCCAGCGCAAAGCCAAACAGTGATAGCGAGGAGGAAATAATCGCGTATGAAAAAGGCTACTGCCCACGATCGCGCTTTCTTTTCGCTTTTCGAATCCCCTGGCTGTCCGAAGCTTGTCGCGTTCCCGTTTTCTATGCAAATCAGCCTCACGGGTCGTTCGAAGAACGCAACAAAAAGGCTCCTGGAGGCATTAAATTACGTTGGGCGCGCCACAGTACGGCGAATCCGTCACAACGGCGCGCTTACGAACCCCACCTTTTGTTCCCCTGCATACCCAGTTGCCGCAACACTTCACGCAGGGGCTGGCGAACGCCACCTAAAGATTGCTTTCGATTGCCTTCTGGATTGAGCCGGCAATCAACAAAGGCTTCTTTTCGCACGCCGCGTCCAAATTCGCTTTCCGGTCAGCAGTCGGATGCTCAAAAAGGGCGCCTAGCGTCCATCGGCCCTCTCGCTCCTCCTGCCCTCACCCGAACGTCCCCTCTTCGCCTGCGATGGCCCAAAAAACGTATGCGTGGATATCTTTATGGTGCGTCCGCCGTTAAGTGTCGCTTGTTCGGCGCCATAGCGGGCTTTCAGGTTTCTTATCACCGCACCCCTCATGATTTGGGATGCCGGGTACGTGCTGCGGTCTGTTCGGGTCGACGGGGACTTTTCTGACAGACATTTTCGCTGGCCAGCTACTGCTTGATGAGGTGCGCATAGCGTCGGAGCCCTCGCCCTGGCCATTTATTCTTGCTCAGACCGCGGTCAATGGCGGGCGGCGACTTGCACTGGTTCTGGAAACCCTACGACCTATACGGGAAGCTCGACTATGTGCGCCGTTTCTTCCTCTTTCGTCTTGTCGATATCACTGCCTAAATCTGACACAAAGGTCTACGGCGTGAAAGCGTATGAGGACGGAGAGGGCTTCGCGAGCGCTGCGGGTAAGTGTTATCCCCGGCACAGCTAGCTATTCTCATACCTCGGCAGCAATACTAAATCTCCTCGAAACATTCGCGAATGTAAGCCGTCGCGATGGATGGCGGACATATATAACCCTACGTATTCTTAGATCGGCTACCTAATTGGGACACATGTGTCCGAGTCGCCCGCTGCACCGTTAATCGGATACACCGGCGCTACGATGACGCTGGCGAAAACGATCCTCTACGGCGCGCAGGAGTATTTCTGCAACGGCTGCGCGGTCGGACACAATTCGCCGTTGAATCTGTTCGCGTTTTGGATCTTTCCCAACGTGTGAGGCGGCTTTATATTATTTCCTGGCTTCTGCTAGCGTGGCGCTGATGCTGTGCCTTCGCAGGATGTGGATCGTCTTTACGGGATTAATTATGGTCAGGCTCGGAGGCGACATCATGATCGCGGTCCATAATGGTGCGGGTGTGAAGCCCAAGACGAGCTGAGGTTGAGCTGCGTGCTTCGCATAGATACAAATTGTTCTACTTACACCGTCGCAGGATGGATCGCCGGCTCTTACACTACATATATGGGACTCTTATTCATGTGACATCTACATTGACCTGATGATAGTACTATTCCTATAAAAATATTAGTACTGTTCCGACTCCACTGAGAAGTACTTTCGCGTCTAATTTCAGAACTTCTCGTGTCATTTACATTCCCGAATCCACTTCATGTTCAGAATAACGTGGCAGTCCGATATCTCCCTTCCCATGTGCGCAAGAGATCCGATTATCTCCGAGCGTCTGCCAAGACCCACAACTAAGCGCCGAGGCACGAAATCTGCCTACATACTTACCTCCACAGTCTCAACCGGGTCTCAACTCAAGCCACGACTTCAGGCTTCAGCTCTGACTTTTCGGACCCTCGTGGATTATTGTGAGCCTTGAACAGCGCCTTGGACAGAGGAGACATTAATATTCTCCCAGTTCCTAGCAAGCTCGAGACAAAAATTGCTGTTTACTACGTTTTCTGGAGCAGCGTAGGGCAGTCTCGAGTTGTTGGCAAAAGCTATCAATCCGTTCCTCAGACATACTAACAGCATTTATCAGGAACACAATTTTTCAAACGACCTCGTCATCACCTCGCTAACACCAATTTCGCGTTCCGGGACCCACTCGCCAACGTCAGCCACATTTGACAGAACACAAACGATTTGAATATTACTCTTATACAGGGATATATCATATATACCGAGGTGCGCACTCATATTATTCCCCATTCTAGGCTACTCGAAAAGCTCAAGTTCGGCGCCTATCTCGGCGCTTAACATGGTCGCTACATCTTCAAGCCTCCCAGGGCCTTCGTCATGAATTTTCCTTACTCGCTGCGGCTCCCCTTACTGTCCTCCTTGAATCCCGGAATGATATATCCTTCAACCATTTGAAACCCTCCCTTTCGCTCCTTCCATCATGACTCGGGTAACCATTCAACACGGCACTGCAATCTATCACCCTCCGCAGATCTACCTCGTATCTCTGATATCTCACTGCTGCTCCATCTAACTTCACACTGTTCGGCGTGCCTAGATCATGAATTAATTGCGGATCTTCGCTGTTCATGCGCTATCCCCGTGTCGGGATCCTCGGATCTTCGAGGGACGGAAAGGACACGCCTTACTTGGTCATTTTTCATCTGCGCGGGGCCACCTATGATTCCTGATTGACAGCGGAGGAGATTGCTGCTGATATTGTATCCCGTCCAGATTTTCGACGGCGCATCGGATCGAGCTATCTCTGGTAAGGCGTCAGCCAATTTCGACCGGAATTTGTGGCGTTGATCATCCTTGTTGTGGCAACGGCAATTCAGCACATATAAAATGGTTGGGGCCACCTCGGATCAAAACATCTCAAGGGAAGGATCCCTTGTTTCTTATCGATTCACCGTTGATTAATACTCAGCAGGAACAGGGCCTGCTATGAACTGCAAACATTGATTGACCCCGGACCCATCTTCCATTAAGGACCATCTGGGCGGCTATCTAGAGTTTGGATTCATCCAATGCAGTGGAGCTCCCCCGAAGATTAGACCAAAGTCGAAAGAGCGTTCATATCAGGAACGTAATTTACCGAGTTCCCCGCGTTCAAAGGTTTGTTCTCTGATGGAATCTAGACTTTCAGTTCCGAGAGAAGACGCGCCGTCTTTGCAAAGTCACTAGGACGTGGTTGGTTTTCTTCGAGCCGTCATTATGCCCCGGCAGGGACCCTCTTGAACACGCAGTGTTTGTTTCTCCGAGCTACGCTTTATCTCGTGAGCCCAAAGGTACGATCCACTTAGATGTGACGACATCTTGCTGTCCGAGGGCAGAGCACATCATTTCACGTTATTACCCCCATCGAGTTTTCTCTCTTCTAGTGCTTCAGGGCCGAGAACAGAGAACAGCTCGCTCGGGCCTCCGTCCGCCTTCCTCCACATGATATATCTCACGGCCGACCGCGCCGCTACGTGCTCGGATGGGGGTGTTATATCCGCCGAGAATTGATTGTACTTGCAGATTCTGATTCGCCAGTCGGTAAGAGTGGATTCATCTGTGTCTACACCTGATATTTTTGCCATATAAGATACATGGCGCTTATTTCATTAGCGCTGGCAACTAGGGCTCTGGTTCGCATGAATCACATCTTCTGTCCATTTTGAGTGTTTTGACTGGGCGCCATAGCCGACTGCTGTTGTTTGGTCCGGACCGCCACTAGCCCACGTTCCTGCTTCGTACAAGGCGACTGTTGTCGCGTTCTCTTTCTTTCTCTGAATCCCTCCTGGAAGAATCGAGCATATGTGGGCCCCGCACGATTTCTCCTCCTCGCAGATCGGAAGTCCAAACTTGGACCCACATCTCCGTTTGGAAGATGTCAACCTCGGGCCAACAACGCCTTTCACCAACGATCCAGACGAAACATTATTCTATCCAACTTCAAATTTCGACTTTCCTTCGGAAAATGACCAGTCGTTCGCGTTTGAGCCGCTAGGATGCGATTCCCTTTTTTTCAATGGTGAATCGACGCAGAGCCTGTCGCTGCCACCACCACGCGATTTCGATCACGAGCCCACCGTCACAGTTGGTTCTCACCACTCCGAAACCCAAGGACGACCTGCAGCGTCGACCAGCTCGCTCAAAGGAGTCCATCGTGGACACAAGCATCGTAGGAGACCGGAGGAACAGAACCCATACACCCGTCCTCCGCGCCCAACTTCAGGATTTGCGCCACACAGTGCTCCTCTTGCGCCACACTATACTTATTTGGATACAGTCTCGCGTGTGAGATTCGCAGACTGCGACGAAACCTTTTCACTCATATATTCACGACAGTATGCGGACAGTGGTTCACCGTCGTCTTCCCGTGGCCAGATTCGCGAGACTGAAGAACACCTGCCAAATAGTCTAGCGTTCCTTCCTGCTGGGGTCTACACAGACCCCACCTATTGGTCTCCAAGCGCGTCCCCACCTGTACCTTCTCCAACCGCACTGCCCCCTAGCGCATTTTCCGATAGGACAGACTCCCTTATAAACGGAAACTACCTCTGCGTCCTGTTAAATCTTCCACCCGGAACCGATGTGGACTTGTGGTCGGTGTCTGATACGCCCGACGGCACGAGGCCGTCCTGGCCGCTGCCTATGTTGATGAAGCTCGCGATACATGGTAGCGAACGCCGCCGCCTCACGCTGCAGGGAATATACGAAGCAATCGTCTCACGATTTACGTGGTACGCTGAACATGCGTCGGACGCTGCGTGGAAGGTGAGGGATGATTTAAGACGTCATTTATTTCTGCTCATGAATGAAAATCATTTTAGGGTTCTATCCGCCACAATCTGTCCCTCAACAAGGTGTTCATAATGACGCCCCGGCCAGTGACTGACCCTGGGAAGGGTAGCTACTGGTCAATAGACATTTCAACGGGCGAGGGAAACAAGCGCGAGCGGAAACGAGTCGCTACACATCGAAAGTCGAATGCGGGAACGAGCGCCAGCAACGAGGGCTCAGATGCCACCCACTCTGATTCGGATCGGAGCCTGAGGAGTGTGGGCTCTGCGCGATGCGATTCATCGGGCAGACGTTGGTCTTCATCATCGGGATCTACCGCGCCAACCACCGTATCCAGCCGCGGCAGTTCTGTCCGATGCGAGGGCACCTTGGATGCTGTGCCGGTATCAGAGAAGCCACCCGCACCAAATCTTTCCGCGGTAGCGAGTCTTCTTGATGGTGGGGATAGCCACGAGATTGCCATCGCGGGTGGACGACTTCGACGGAGCCACAAGGCAAGCTCCGCGAAGAGGTACACCCCAATGGCATCCAAAAGGAAACACCACAGTGCCTGATTTCTTGCAGTGCATGCTTTTCATTCTCACAAGTACGAATACTTACGGACGATGCAGTCCACACTTCTCTCCTCTCTCTGCCACCCTGCGTCAGTCTCACTACCATTTGTATTATAACCAGCCTCGAAGGCGTATCATGACCTCCCCACTCATACTTCATAACAATGTGGCCACACATATATACCCGCTCGAATTCGAGCCCAAATAATGTAGAGGGTTAACGCCCATAGTCACTATGTTCTTGACCCTGCCCAGCTAATTACCACGTATGTAACCATCTTGCGAGCCTCTTCATTCAAATAAACAAAGGGCTTGCCTTCCGCTCTGCCAAGTCGTCTGGGCGGCATCAATAACGACTCCAATATTGGGAAAGGCTCAAGTAAGGTGCCCTCGCGCAGCTGGACACGTTCCAGAGCCCTCTCATATGAAGAAAAAGAAAGTCACAGTTGCCAGTGATAAGACAGCCGAGCTACTAAAGAGACATTTTCACCACCGCTCAATTCCATATTTACCTTGAGAGTTCCACACACCTTCAGTGTAATCTCCAGACAGATGGCGTAATCCAAATACTTAGGTGGCCCCACAAGGTCCCACAAGTCGTAATAGATTAGATTAGATACTAGATTAGATTGCATCACCGATTGACGCGGTCATGTTATCCAAACTTGAAGTTTGAAACAACGCGCCTTGCGACTAATCGAGCCGCCAATTCTGGGCTGGGAAGTCTGTTCTCAAGTTCTGAGGCATACGCATATTGACCGGCTGCTGCGCTTTAGATTCGAAAATCTAGTTCGCGTTTTCAGTGGTTGAGATCCACAACCAGCGAAAATACCGCAGTCAGCGGTGGTATCCTCCGGGGCGGTGACAGCACCTCGTCACACAAGTTGGTCAACTGTTGGTGAGCCTAGCGCAATCTGGAAGTAATCTTAAAGATTTACATAGAAGGCAACTTTATTATTTAACGCCTATGTCTCTCAAGTAGAGCTACATCATACCACTTGTAGCTATTGTAGGACTGCTTTTTTTTCAAGATGCGAGCTAATTCATGCATTGAGGCTTGTCATTGAAACGGCGTCACAGTTGAGCGCAATTGCTCATTAAAATCGCAGTGACGGCAGTCCCTTCAAGTTCGGAATCGATCTTGTTCGGGGATGAACGACCAGTACTGAGGGAGGTACCCATATGGCTTTGAAGGCCCGAGTTTATGAAATGCCTTGCTCTGTAGGGAGACAAAGACGCCGACGGAAACCCCCAATTCATGACCCCCAAATTCATGACTTCAATGAGGCGGCAACACCACGGTACTCTAGCACGAGCCTGAAGCAAGACACCTTTTCCTCTATAGACTGGAGACATCTCGCGTCAAATTTTACAATCCTAGCATCAAGCTAATTGAGCTCGGCAAAATTGAGGTTGGCGGGGCGGGCCATAGACTCGAACCAGTATCTTGTTCTGGCTATATCACGCCCTTTGCGAATAACTGTGATTCTGAAGGTAAGGCTTCAACTTCAATGCACATTAAATGTGTGAACTAAGAGACATGTGCAAAAAAAATGTGACGATTCTGGAGTCACTGGCACAACGGCATAAAAAACTTCAGCGAAGGACTTCAACTGCCACATGAGAAACTCTGCGCCAATAAAACGGCTTGGTGGTCACACAAACCACGTTCTGATTTTTTCCAGCGAACAAAACATGTCCATTCGTGTCAAATTGTATACATGATATATATATCCTTCACGTCCACAAAGGCTTGCTTCAGATTCTGATTGCATTGTCGGATCGTGGTGACAATGGAGTTTTGGTTTTCGTACACGATCCTATTTTCAAGAATCCCCTGGGTTGCAACCGTCCAACACAACTAGGATGTAAGTAAATTGTGGAACCAAGGCATCATACAGGCCACGTACCGACAAAATCGGACTCAGGTATTGAAAATCGTCTGATGAGAACGTGCTGGATATGCTCACAGTCTCAGTTAGGGTGTCGCGATAGCGCCTTGACGATTCTGGGTGGGAGGGTGCAAAAATGGCATGCAGGTCGGCAAGGGCCGCAAGAGCAAGGATCGTGGAGAGTTTCAAAAATAGTCCGATGCTATGGTAGTCTGGAATGAATGAAACCTTTAGGGCTGCTGGCTGCAGGAGCCCGATGTGTAAGTGTATTTGCTCGATCAATTTCCAGTATCGGTCAAACCACAATGCAGGCGGACTTGGACCTATTATGAAGTAGTAGGTGGTGCTATTAATTCGATCCAATGCGGTGTACTTGATGCCGAACCATTCCACGTCGATGTCAACTGGCGGGTTTCTGCAAAGAGCCGGATACTTTTGGCTCTCATGAAATTCACATCGACATGTGTACTAGTAGCCGCCTGCGTACTCTGAGGAAAGAAAGAATGAGTAAGCTAATGTATCGCGCATGTCGGCCTATTTTTATAAAACACATACCATTAGGAGGTTGAACATATCCACGAGTCGCGCGTCGACCACTAGCGGGCTCTTCATAGTCAAGTGAACGACAGTCCCGATATAGATCAGATGGGAAAAAGTAGCGCGTATTTCATCGTCATCATTGTTGGGAAAGACCGAAAACCTCTGGTCTATCTTCTCTGAGTAAACATTCCCCAAACACGCCAAATCCATGTCATGCTCGAGAGCTGCATTGCTAGCATTAGCCAAAAACTCTTGACCTCGATTGGGAAGCCCTTTTCTGAAAAAGTAGCAAGAAACAGTCATATATGTTATGAGGGATGTGATTGGGGTCGGAGCGGGTCCAAACATTCCGTTAATCGACCCCTGGATCAGCCGCATGTGTGTTAATTCCTCGATTTCAAAGTCGGCCAAAGTTCCATTCTGTTTCGGAAAGTCGAGGAAATGTCCCCAGAGATGACAGACGTGTACCAGAACAGGATGAACGACGAGACCCGTCATATCACCTTTTGCAATGGCATCGAGTTTCTTCAGTGAGAGACTGAATCCGTACTGTGGGGCCACCTGCAGAAAGAGAGCTCGCCTTCTCGGAAGATTGAGTGGGGGAAGGAGGTAGACTTTTAAGGAAGAGTACTGACAAGCGAAATAATTTCTCTTCTTCGGTCTCCGTCGTGACGCCAAAATTAGGAATCACATCAAGAGAAACGCCCAGATCGGGGTGTCCGACGGTATCATGTGCCAGTGTAATTGGCGGGAGATCGAAGGAAACGGGCTTTAGAAACGAAGGCCCAACTTCGTTACTAGCGACGGCTTCAGCGTCTTCCCGAATTGTGAGAGCTACTGGATCCGATGCAAAACCCAGTTGATCCAGTTCATTTAAGACGCCCGGGTCTAGCTGGTAGTCCAAGAAATCTGGAGTCATCTGTTTAGCTTGATAAAGAAGTTTCTCCAGTTCGCGAGTCCGCTCAATGAGGGCTCTCGTGGAGCTCAACTGGCTGTTATCGTCGAATTTGCAGTCATCTTCCTTTCGGGCAGCAACGCATGCGAGACATGGCCAATTTCCACTACATTTCTGAGGCGTATAGATGAGAAACAAATTCTTCAGTAAAGACAAACAACCGCAGTACATGCCTTCTTTTTACGCCTGCATTAGCTGTAAAATTCAGCGTGTCCATTAACGAAAACACGGATGCCCACCGACAAGCTGAACACGCTGCCCCTTTCCGGAGTTCGGATACATACACAGTGGTGTAATTACAGGTCACTTCGGTGCGTCTGGAGCACGGACCACAGGGATCTTTGACGTCACATCGCTGGTAGGAACATCATAAAACCCGGGCTAATTGGAAGTAAACTCGACTTGCAATCTTCTTCGCTCGACACCGCGCACAGGCTGATGCTATTTTGGCCATGACTGCGGAGGGAGGAGATGCTTTGGGAGCGGCGCGGCATGACATAAATGAATGCGGACTTGAGGTGGACCTTCATTCTCCGTCATTTGCTGCCTACATTGGGTGATCGTCGACCATTTTCTCCGTCTCTTCGGTTAGCTCAGGACCGCTGATTAAGTATACCCATAAAGGCCTATTTTTTTTTCTCACAAAATGTCAGGACAGATTTTTGGAAAAATGTCAGGGCCTAAGGGCCAAAGTTTCCCCAAAATCCCATGGCATGTGTGGCAAAAATTTCGCCCCAATGAGGTGGTTTTGGGGGAAAAAATTCCGCTGACGCGATTTTGTCAGGACTTTGTCAGGATTTTGAACAGCTTCAAAAAGGTCAATGTCAGGATTTTTCCCAGGCCTGCAGCGCAAAAAAGTCAGATTTTGACAGGATTTTGACCAGGCCTTCCCACCTATAATCAGCGGTCCTGTTAGCTCCTGTGCTTCTGTTTTAAAATCCACCTCTTGGGGTTACCAGGTGATCTTGTTTGTGCGCAGGTATGAAAACCACAGGTTTGTTCCTCGTTTATTGAATTGCCGACGATTTTAGCCCCGACTGTATAGGCTGCGTCCCGTAAATTCGCAGTTGAAGGTCGTCATTTCCCTAAAAGTTCTGTATATTTGATGGCCCGTCTCGGATGTTGATATTTGACTTGGTGTTGACGGCGCGCGGTCTCTCAGGGGCTCATCACGTGGCCGATACGGCAATTAAGCGAACCTTTCTTCACCCCGAGAGCCAATTGGCCATAGAGGCATCTTTCGCAGCGACTGCCACTATGTTGTCATTTTCAGACTCTGAGTCGGACGGCAGCTTTCAAGCAAAGAGGTACGAGCTATATTTGTTGAAACGCTTTGAAGCGTTCGTCTGGGAGAGACTAACGACAACTCCAGTGATAAATCGTCGTCCTCCTCCTCCTCTTCATCCGATTCAACCCAGCCTGAACGATTTTTCCATCCATTTCATGAGGACACATGGGACAATGAAGATTCCTCTCCAGGTGTTTGGGAGCCACGGACCCTCGCCGAGCTCAGAATGTGTCGCCTCTCGGCTCATATCAGACAGAAACCTCGCTGGTGGGAGAAAATGCGTGACGAGGCCATTCGGAGCAAGTGGGTTCAGGAGGCCAAGGAACAACAAGCCGATCAACCACCATGGGAGAAGTTGACCGATAATATGGTTCGCCAATGCAAGCCCATACATATTCTGCTACTTACATACAGACTGTCCTCAGATTGCTTATGTGATAAGCGAACTGGAGGGTTATGCTGAGCTTAGGGATGAAGCAACTGGAATCGAGGTGCGGCGTCCTGTCGAAAAGTTACGATGCGTGTTTCACGTGCCTCTCAGGTTGGTCCGTGTGAAAGGACCTATGTATCTGGCACACTGATTCCGGCAGACGTCACCGAGGCTCTCAGATTGGCTGTTAAACCGCTGGAGGATGTTCCAGACGAGGAAAAAGACTGGCACCCGGGGTCGGAAGACCGTGTTTTGGACCTCGTTCATCCATCCACCTGCCCCCTCATCTTTGGCGAAACTTGGGGAACAGATGAAGATGGCAAATTGGGAGTGTTTAGCGCTCCGGATGCTGAGGACATGAATGTGGCGGAAATTTTCCTGTCAAAGCGTTTCCAATGGCTGCCTTCTGACTTTGCAGTCGATGAAAGCGGGAGGGTGACGCTCTCATCACCCTATATCAATAACATATCCCCACAGCACCACCTTACTCTTATTCCTGTGATTGAACGCGTCATGCAGGGTGCTGTCCCCCTCTGGGAGCATGTTCTTTCCGCGCTGGACGGCAATCGTGACCCAGTCCCTGCGAGGGTGCCACAGTCTTCGAATATTGGCGCCATTCCATGCATTTGGCCCTCAGACGAACCGTATCCCAAGCTCGGCGAAGAGGCAGAATATAACCAAGATCCCGACGCGTGGATGATAAATCGTATGATGTCTGAATCTTTGATCCTTCCGGATTCAGGTCCGGAATATACTGGCAGTTTACATGGCCATTCCAACAAGACAGTTTCTCTTTCGGGTACGAAGATACAGGTTATCGTCAAGCTCGCCAACATCGTCCTAACACCACAGAAACCCGTGTACCCGGGCGGTGTGTGGCATTGCGAGGTGGGAAAATTACTCTATACTGCAGAATTTGTCGCCGATATAGCTTTCATTAGGGGATGGCCACCGACTCGATAGTATCCACCTTCATCTACTACTATGAGTCGGAAAATATCGAGCCCTGTCAATTGAATTTCCGGATGGCGACCAAGGCTCCAGGCTATCACTGCCAAGATGATAGGACCTGTACGAAAATCCTCTATGGTATAGAACAGTTCGTTCACTTCTGTCCTTCTGTTAATGCCTCTACTTACTTACGGGTAATGCAGAAACCGAGCATGCGTCCAGGAGATCGGTGGCTTCCAAACTCAAACTGGTCAATGCATCGCCTTCCCTAATCTGTATCAGCACCGAGTGCGTCGTTTATATCACGGCTACGTTGCCATGTATTTAAATCACGTAGGTTTCGCCTTTCAGTCTCTCAGACCCTACAAAACCGGGCGTTCGCAAGATCTTAGTGTTTTTCCTCGTCGATCCGACCTTCAGCATCTTATCTGCCTCCAATGTACCCCCGCAACAATTTCGGAATGTTCAACACATGCTGCGCTCGCAGGGTCCATCGTCGAGACTCTCTTTGTTGCCTGTCGAACTGCTCGACATCATCGCAAGATTCATTCCAGGGGTGAAGTCGCGAGCCGAAGCCGAGGATATCCGGGAAGAGCTGATGAGGGAGCGCTCCTTGATAATCAAAACTGTGAATACTCAGTTTTTTGAGCGGGTGCGTGTTATGCTGTGTTGTTGAAATCAGCTAATCGCTTTGGCCCCCCAGGAATTCAATATGTGGTAATTATATTTACTCGTTGGTTTAAATCTCGTTTTAATCGTAGTTTGTTTTCAGTGAACATTGAATGCTCCCGAAACGTCTTGACTTGAGATATCCATACACGCGAGCCGTTGCCTACTGGCTGTAAACAATATTCCGTGACGCAGTAGGTTAGCAAAATAGCTGAAGAAAAAATACTGAAGGCAAATACATGGGCTGCAAGAATTGCACTCCTAAGTGACTTAATACTGAAAGCCTCTTCGCCTCCGCGACTCCCTCCCTCGTCTGGTGCATGCGTGCATGTATTAACCCTGCCATTACGCATGCCGTAACCATTTGGTCGGTGACTTGACATCCTCCACTCCGAGACTCTCCGAGACCAAGCTAGCTGAGTTTTCAGCCCCATTCAGTGTCGCCTACACCGGTCTGCATATTTACCCCGGAGCTTATCTAGATGCCGACTGAGACCGGGTCCCCGCATGCCCGACAAAATGGCACTCGAGCAGTGGCAGCGCCGATGGGGCCGGGCGCTTGATCACTTTGGCCGCACATAACACCCTTCTGCCAACAGCTTCCAACTCACCTCTCACCATGATGTTGACATGGGATGCATGCTTCGCACTGGCAGGCGGCCTCTGTCTCCTCCGTTTGACCCTGTCCCGCTCCTCGTATCTTCGGTACTATGTGCGCATTACCAGTTATCTTGGTATCATTGTTCTCTTCGCGATCGTTTGTACCCCAATCACCATCGTATTCGCTGCGCTGGGACGGCGTTTTGAATCGGGGCGTATAGTTACGCACTCTTTCTATGAAGTTATTTCGCGAGTCCTCGGTATTCGTATCGAATTCGAGGGCTCCGAACACCTGGCTGTTCAGCCAGCGGTGTACATGCTGAATCACCAAAGCATACTGGATGTGTGGCTCCTCGGAAGGTCAGACGATGATTGGTGACTTTTTTTAGACTCGGGTTACTAACGTGCTGCACCGCCAGTGTCATTCCAAAACGAGTATCGGTGATGGCTAAAAAGTCTCTGCGGTGGTCACCTATCGGGCCTGTTCTCTACTTCACTGGATCTATCTTGGTTGATCGAGGCAAAGGTGCGCGCGCAGCGGAGTCGGTCCACCAGGCCAGCGCAGTCCTTCGCGAGCAATCTGTCTCGCTTCTTGTGTTTCCAGAGGGAACCCGTAACAGGGCACGCGAGCCAAGTCTGCTGCCTTTCAAGAAGGGCGGGTTCCACATGGCTGTGCAAAGCGGCCTTCCGATCGTTCCAGTCGTATGCGAGAATTACTCGCACATGTATCGGCGCGGTGTATTTGAACCCAGGAGTATCCGGGTGAGAGGTGAGGCATGCTGTCACCAGCGGAGCGGTTCAAGTTATTCGACCATACCCAAGCTGATACGTATACATGCTCAGTACTGGCCCCGATCGCGACATCAGGTCTTCAGCGCGGAAGATGTATCTTCACTGGCAGTCCGCGTGCAAGAACAAATGCTTGAGGCTCTGCTAGATATTTCCAAGTCTGTATAAGATTTATTTTACTGTCAATCTGTCAATTTGTTGGGTTATACAAAGTTTAATGGGTGTGGTGGAAAATGACCTTGAGTTACTGTCCAAATCTTCACCAACTTTCACGCGCGAATATGACGCTTGGGCCTTACCTAACGGGTCAGAGCTGTGTTTGCATCTGAAGTGATCGCGAAACACCGACAACTTCCATCCAACACCATCCTGTCTCTTCCCGTCTGCCGGCGCGCCTTTGAGACGCCTTATTTCACGCGCATCAGACTGCTATACACGCGCCGTCTGTACTTGCGATATGGTTGAGCCCTCAGGCAAGCACGTCCCCTCTCAGAGAATCCCACTTATCGACCTTTTGCATTACCAGGTTCCAAGAAGCGAACGGCCTCCCAGCTTGTTTCCGACGACAATCCCGCATCAAAGAAGCTTTCCAAAGGTACTTGTACTTTATGCGTCCGCACATCACCAACTCCGCTGCATAGTCCACCCATTTTTTTCGAAAGCATCGGAATCTGCTGCTGCTGGGCCATTTCAATGGCTTAAACCTTTGGGATCCAATGGAAGCTGTCTACATGCTATAAATCTTAATCCTCAAAGCTCTACTAAAGTTGCTGCATTCGATTTGGACGGCACCGTTATTGCCTCGCTGCCATTTTCAGCACCACCGCTGCAGTGGCATTGGTGGAATCCGGCGATTCCGAAGAAATTGGCGGAAGTAGCAGATGAGGGGTGCGTAGCCTTGTTTTTGTCGATACGTACACTTATGTTCTTTAGCTATGCCATCGTAATTATTTCAAACCAGGCCACAGGTGCCAAAATCAAGAAGTGGAAGGAAAAAATCGCATTGGTTGCCGCGGCTGTAGGGCTTCCTGCCTGGCGGCAGAACGGATGGCCGCTAACTGCTTCTTTAGCTTCCTGCGGTTCCGTTCCGTTTGTTAGCGGCGACGGCGCGAGACAACTATCGCAAACCTATGATCGGCATGTGGCAGGAGTTGGAGAAAATATATGCAGAAGAGGGAATACAGATCGGTAGGTGGACCTTTCTCTCCCATTGCTCTAAAACTAATCCCAGTTAGACAAGTCGTCATCCTTTTTTGTAGGTGATGCGGCAGGTCGGCATTATGCCAACAGTACAAAAGATAAAGACTTTGCCGCAACTGACCGCAAATGGGCTCTCAATGTTGAAATACCTTTTTACACACCCGAGGTAACTTCTCTTTATTATCATAGTACAAGGATACTCTTACAACCGATCCCAGGAGTACTTCCTTGGCAACTCATCCGGATCCGAATTTTACACTGAAAGGGTTTCATGTCTCTTCTCTTCCTACATGTACGCATCCCTCCGCGCCACATGTTACATGTTTAACTTCATTCCGGAAAAAATAGTACCGCTATTCACTCCATCATCATCGCCTCTGTTGCCCCATCCCCCAGTACAAGAACTCATTTTATTTGTTGGGTATCCCTGTCTGGGCAAAACCACATTCTTTCGCCAGTATTTCGAAGCCGCTGGCTACCTCCATATCAACCAAGACACACTGAAAACGCGGGACAAGTGTGTCAAAGCCGTACAGGCCGAGCTCAAGGCGGGCAATAAATGTGTCGTCGGTATGAATCCATCCTTTACCTCTGACTAGACTCTCGGATACATCGCTCATCTAGACAACACCAACCGCGACGCTTTTACGCGCAAGTTTTACATCGATGCCGCGAAAAAGGCAGGCGTTCCAGTCCGGTTCGTACGAAACCCTTCTACTCATCCTGTGCTTATGCGAAGGATCGTCAACAGATGTATGGAATTCACCGGGTCCTTTGACCTCGCATGGCACAATAATTTATATCGTGCCTACGTCCTCCCTGCCTCCGTAGCCGCCCGCGAGGTGCCTTCCCTTTTTTCAAGTCAGACTCTTACACTTCTGACAGCCCGTCTAGCCGGCCCGAGAAGTTCTACCAAAGCTGGCATTTACCACATTCAAAGATAGCTACGAACCGCCAGAGTTGTCGAAGGTCTGGCTCAGATAAAGAAGATCAATTGGGTGTTTAATGGGACGGCGGAAGAGCGGAAGGCGTGGTCACAGTGGTTACAGATCGATGGAAAATACTAGCTCAACGGTTTAGCCAATTTTTGTGTATCCACACCTGAATTAATTTTCGTTCCTGAGACTGAACAGGACTGAAGCTTTGGACCAAAAACACACGCGCTCACCTTGTGATCGATTTCAATGATCGAGGAAACTCTATTGTCAACAATGCTACCTTGTGGCATCGGGTCCTAAATGCGGATCCGGATACTCCTCCCGGATCTGGATTCTGAATCCCTTGTCCCTCAAGCGAGGTCCTGCACGGTCCCGCAACCCGTTTGATGGCCAATTAAATTTATTGCACTTTCAATGCAACTTCACAACTTGAAGTATTTGGTGTGGATTCCATAATTGAATTGTTCCTCACTCATTTTTGGACTCAAATGCATCGTTGGAAGGATGGTACCAATTTCTTGTAGAATTTCTGGGTCTGAATTGCGGGTGCTACGACGTGAGTCGCAACGAAGATGTGCATGTGTCGATTCAGAGCATCCGAGAATGGGTTCTTGGAAGTTAGATTGTACAGTTAAAGTGGTCCAGATTGAGTCGAGAATATGGAAAAACTACTCTCGTTTGGAGGTGTGGAATGCCCCATAAGTGAAATGAGACCCAGGAATAGGGAGACTTCACCAGGAACAATGATGGCCGATCGCGACGCGCCAACTCTTGATCAGCTCTCTTCTAACTCTGCCAGCTCCAAAGGACGACGGCCTCTCGTTCGGTATGTACACGCACTCAGCCTCTCTTCCCCTTGGAAATCTTGCAACGAGAAACCTGAGGCGTTCAGTCTTGGAAGTTGGAGGAGCAGGCTTTTTTTCTAGTTAAATTCGTGATCGATCTTGCAGGTCAGGTCCTATGTCTTATTCGCTCTTGTTTTCGCCTTGGTTCGTCCCGATATCCGAGAGTAGCCGACATTGTTGCCCACAACGATCCACTTTTTTGTATGATCGAGTCTTGATCGAGTCGACCGTGGTTGCTCTCTGCTTTTTATTGTTGGAACGATCGTGAATATTCTTTGTACTCAGTCTCAGCGTAACATGAAGCACAAGGCCGCCGTTCCGTATAAAAGGCGGGCAAATTTATCCTTGCTCTCCAGTTTACTCACTCGAGCAACCAACCACCTCCCCTCGTCTCTTCATCCACACTCATCCTCCCAGCAATGGACTCTTTCACCGCCACTACTTCCAAGGTTGAGGATATTGTCCTCCCCCCCGTCAATGACGACAGCGGTTCCGGCTCCGGCGGCGGTTGCGTCGTCTGCAAGGAGGACACCTCGCTCCCCGCCGTCAATGAGGACGACGGCAGCGGGACCGGCGGCGGCTGCATTGTTGCTTGAATCCCCATCGTACGTGTGCTTCCACGCCAGCTCTCAAGGTCTCGTCTAACGATGTCAACTATTTTAGACCTGTATATCAGCATGTTTCGACGCATTCAATTTTTCGCTTGGGACAGGGCAACATCGGCATTCGCATTTACGCGCCCTTGGGCTGCGTGCAATTATTTATCCACTTCGACTTCATCGCTACCCTAGTACCTACATTTTTGTTGCTGTAACACACACATCAATACAGTCTGATCAGCTGCTACCTCCTCCCATGAGCAAAGTGAGAGTCTTTTTGAACCCTTCGAAACCAAGTTGCGCCTCGCTTACTTATGTCCGAACAGGGTAATGAGAATAAAAGCAAAGGGTAATTAAATTGCACAGACAGACAAACGATGATGCGATGACAATTGTACAGAAATGGGAAATGCGAGAGGTGGCTTTTTGCGACAGAATTAAAATCTCGACGGTGTCAACATAGCTGCTGCGAGAGGGTCGATGAGGATACAACGCATCCGCAAAGGAAAGCAAGCTCACGTTGTGGTAAGACGCATTCATGCGTCAGTGGTATTGGCATCTTCAGCCTCCTGTTCAGCGGCCCGTTTTTGGAGACGCTCCAGAAGACGGGACCAGCTGGGTTTGCGCTCTCGCCTGGGCGGTCTCTCTGACAGCTTGGCGAGGCGCAACGTCAAATCCTCGTGACACACGGGGTAGGAGAGGTGCGAATGCGGGTAGTAGGGGGGTGTGGGCACGGTGACCTGCTCCACGATGGGAATGACTAGCTGGACGGTGGGAGTGAGCATCTGGCTCGTGGTGATGATTTGGGAGAACATGGTGGGTGGGGGTTATTGGTGGGGAGTTCGAGTCGAACTGAGAAAGTCTGGAGAGGATGCGGACCTTTTATACTGCAAGCGTCCCTCTGCGGAAGTAATCGGGGTGTCTCATCGGCGGAGGTTTCGAGGTTCGGGAAGTAGCATAGCTTTTCAGTTGGCAGTGCATAGGGTCTTGAAGCAAAACTTTTGTGCGTGTAAAAGCAAAAAACAACAGGTACGACGGCAGTCCGAAATCCATCAGTTGAATCTTGATCGCATACAGTCGGGCAGTTGCATGAAGGATAACGGAGGCTCGCAGAGGATAGGCGCTTGCTTGAGCATGTCTCAGTTGTGGGCGGAGCTGTATTTATTAGCAGGAGCCGCATGGGGCTGTGTACTACCGAGTCATAGGAGCGGATGTCTAGGAAATTGAATCTTCTCCAGCGACTTTTGCGAATCCAGTGCGCGGAGGAGGAGGAATTTGCTCCAAGGTAGGTGGGGCAGTGTATATTCCGCGCGGTTTAGTGTAACATTCGAGGAGTCCGAGAAGAACCCACCAGATAATGACATCTCTGATTTTGGCAATACGATTAAGGTAAAGTCGTCCGCCCAATGTATATCGTCGGGTCAATGTTGACCTACGGCTTGAGTTTCTGCATGAGGCCGTACGTTTCGGCAGTCTTCGTAGCTAACGGTGTTGGTGCCGGCAGGCCGTTGGATGGATCATGTAAAACGCAGTACCGTTAGAGTGTTTTTAGCTGCCAGACTAGGATGTCCGTGCGGGCGCGGATGCACCGGTGGAGCTGAAAAGTATGCTCGGCGGGCTTAATGCGCCATTGCGTCAGATCCAGGTTCGTGAAGCTTACAGCCCAAAGAAAAGATTGCTCTTGACTGCGACTCGCGGGCCACCTCCACCTGCTTCCCAGCTCGATGGTGGTCCGTCCATGCCCGCACCTGATATTAGACGTCCATCGGAAACAGAATAGGCCGGCATTGAGGCAGCAGTAAGAGCTCATCGTCCAATTAGTAAAGGCAGTGTGGAATCGAGCCAGAAGCCAGAGCAAGTCGGGTAATTTTCTTCGCGATGAAGAAGACTCTGAAAGAGGCTCTTGAAACTTGGAGCAACTTCGAGCAAATAAGTTTGAGCTATTTTAATGAGGCTAATCCCAGTTCTGCCTGGTACTGCATCGGCCGCAGATGACCGGCTGAACGTCATGGTCCTTGCAGGCAGTCACTCAGAATAGGGAGGAAGGACTCTCGAGCTCACAGGAGGATTTCGGCTGAAGCAGGGGTTTACGGGATGACAGTGGGAAATCGAAGTTTTGACCTCCCTCAACTTGACGGCCATGATATGTAATAACCTCCGGCCAGCTCTTGACTCTCTGCTCGATTAGGCTGCTCTGCTCGAAGAGGCTTAGTGGCACCGCGCGCCATTTGCACCTGAACAAACGACATCCCATCGGATAAGAATACGCTGAGACTCCAGAAAGCCGAAGGGCCGCCGACGGGCAAGAGGAAATGAACGGCGGAGACACACGCGAGAGCTCGGCTAATGTTCGACGCGAGAGCTATCCTCACTTCGCCCGACATCGACCAAAATAGAAGATTCTTGAAAGATGGACACTGCTAACACCCGAGTCATCTCACAAAAGTCATGCTTAGAAATCCCGTAATTCGGAGTATATGGACCGACCACCCGCGTTCTGGTCTTTGTATCCTTCCTTCCCGCGACCACAATGTCGCCCAGGGACCGCGACGAGACCCAGCCGTTGCTCGCTGCTCGCGACCAAACTAATGACCCTAATGACATCAAACCGACTCGGAGAACGCCTCTCCCAGTCTTTCAGCTCAGCATTGTACTCTTCTTGCAGCTCGCTGAGCCGCTTACTAGCCAAGTTATCTATCCCTTTGCCCCTCAGGTGCGGCGCTCTCTTCTGCAATTGGGCGTGCATTCACCTTTTTCTGCAGTTAATTCGCGACATTGGTATCACGAACGGCGACGAGACGAAGGTTGGATACTACGTTGGGATGATGGTGGGTACCTTTGTCTCACTGTAACTGAGATGTTCTAACTCGTTTCAGCAATCACTTTTTTTCCTCACTCAGGCGCTGACAGTGCTCCACTGGTCTCGTCTCTCCGACCGCATTGGCCGTAAGCCTGTGATCCTCACGGGACTTATTGGACTCTCCATGAGCATGTACTGCTTTGGACTATCACGTACCTTCTGGGGCCTCGTCCTGAGGTATGGCTTCTAGTTCAGGCCAATGTCCACTCAGGTTAACATTTAGATTAGCCGGAGTCTAAATGGCGCGCTGAGTAAGTCGTTGTTTGTGCTCTTTCTCGCATACTGATAATCCGTGCAGACGGAAACATAGGTGCGATCTAACCCTGGAAACATAGGTGAACCCTCTAACCCTGGAAACATAACATAGGCGTAATTAAGAGGTCTGTGGCGGCGACAGGATTGATGAATGTCACTGACTAGTTAAACAGCATGGTCGCCGAAATGACAGATGCTACAAACATAGCTCAGGTATCTATTAGTTTAAACTATACTATACGCTTCATGACCCAAACTAACGTCTCTGCAGGCCTATGCGTTGATGCCCCGTCCGTATTTAGCGCGCATAGCTCGATTTCTGCTAACTCTTTCGCAGTCGCTTGGTCAACCGGAGGCGTCCTGGGTCCAATAATTGGAGGGTCGTTAGCCCACCCCGTGGACCAATGGCCCGCACTCTTCGGCAACAGCACCTTCCTGCGTACCTATCCGTACTTCCTACCCTGCGCTATCCCCGCGACATACTCCATCCTCGCGTGGTTCGTCACATTCTTCTTCCTCAAGGAGACCGCGACGGTACCGTCCGTGTTCTCAGTCTCGCGCTTCCTCCCGTGGGGGAACAACAGGACCTAGCAAGGGCAAAATCTCAGCGGTGGAAGCCAGCGCGTCTACAGAGGCGAACCAGATCAAATCAACAAGCCAAGCTGTCCCCCTGCGGAACTTGCTGACGCGCCCCGTGATTATCGCCGCGTCGAACTACGCCATGCTCTCCCTGGTCGATATCGCCTTCCGCGCGATCCAGCCGCTGTTCCTTTCCACACCGATTGAGCTTGGCGGCCTCGGGCTTTCGACATCGCGCATTGGGAATATGCTGTCCATCTTCGGTGTCCTCAACGGATTATTCCAGGTTTGGCACATATCTATTTTACTTCTACTCGCCGTGCTGACACGACGGCATAGGTATTCTTCTTCGGACGAGTGCACGACTACCTCGGCAGCAAGACGATGTACACGCTGGGAATCGCGAGCGCCCTCCCGTGCTTCGCCATGTTCCCGCTCCTCAACTACCTCGCGCGCGCTCAAGGACTGAGCGCCACGGTCTGGGCCCTCGTTCTCGTGCAGATCGTCGTCTCCATCGGCTTGAGCTTTTCGTATGGTGGGTTAATACTTGCCTACCCCATCCTGCTGCATCGCTGACTTCCGACGACTTAGGCGCGGTATTCATCTACATCTCGTCGGCGGCGCCCAACCGCGCCTCGCTCGGCGCGACGAACGGCGTGAGCCAGCTCACCGTGAGCCTGATGCGCACCATCGGGCCCGCGGCAGCGAACTCGCTCTTCTCCTTGTCAATGAAGATAGACGGCGGGTATCTGGGCCGGTGGATGGTGTACTACGTGCTCATGGCGGTGGTTTGCGTCTCGCTGTGGGTCGGGGCGCAGCTGCCACGGCGGCCGTGGGTCATTGCTGCGTAACCGCTATTAGATGTGCGGCAGCCTGCCGCATTGTGCGCCATTGCCACTACAACCACCAGCGGCTAGGCTTGCGCGCGCCCCCCTCCCACTAGCGGGAGACCGGTAGATTTCACACACACACACACACACCATCTTGTCATAAGCGTCAAGGGGAAAATCACAAATTCGATTTATTATGGGCCAGGTATTGATGCTGGCCTTTTATAAACTCAGTTGCAGACCCGGCGGCTTCGCTTGGAGCTATGGAGTGCTATACCAAGAGGTAGGCGGAAATTCAGGACCTGACACAGCCCTCATTTTTGATCTGATGGCTGATTTGTGCGGGCATCCGGCACCTGAATAAAAAAGTGAAGAGACAAAGTTCATGGGAGGCCGGCCACGCATGTGTCTCCAGCTTTAAGCGAGCAAAACGGGGCAATTTTGGCGTAGTAAAAATATCATCTTTGACACAACTTCGTTTGCCATCAATCGGGAGCCCAATATGGGAACGATCAAAAATCGTTTTGCGCTCTGTCCGCTACATATAACAGAAATCTGAGTCGTACAATCGATAGGGAGACCCCGAAAGAGGGGGGGTGCCCCAACATAGAAATTTCTTATTCTTCAACATTGCGGCACCTACAGAGATGCCGAAAATCGTGCGAAAATAATGTTCACCCCCCTACGATCAACGAATTCGACACCAGAGGCCTTCGGATACCGCTAGAACACCTTAGAATAGCGTGAAATTAGATAAAAGAGGTTGGTGTATCTTGGAGGCTTTCCGCCTACCTCTTGTGCTATACCTGAAAGGAGAAAAAATCTGCGCTCCGTCAAGCTTCCGACAGACAGCTCGAATAGATCTTATTCGGGTCCCCTCAACCGGGCCGAAGACGGAGTGCACTGTTCGCATCCGAACTGCTGGTGCCTTCAAATATGTCTGTATGGGCTGAGTGCGGCACAGTATGGCCACCTCTGATAGTTCTCCCTCCACCTACGTTTCCGAATCTCCTCCAAAGAAACGGACACCTTTGCCCAAATTCCAACTCTTCATTCTTCTCTTTATCCAGTTTTGCGAGCCCGCAGCAGGTCAGTGCTATGTATACTCCACCCTCTTCCGTAGCCAACGACGTACTCCAGGAGTGGTAATTTATCCCTTTGTTGTTCAATTCGTCCGAGACACAGGCGTTACGGGGGGTGACGAAGCAAGGATAGGGTTTTATGCTGGGCTTCTTGTAAGTTGGCGGTATATTCATCTGCCCTGCACTTCAATAATCGTGGAACTACTTGCAGGAGTCTTGCTTTTTTCTAGCTGTACGCCATTTCTCTAGTAGCTATATATCAACGCCAATTATTCATTCCAGGAAGCTTCGACTGCGTTTCAATTCGGGCGCCTGTCGGATAAATACGGACGGCGGCCAGTCTTGCTGCTTCCACCACTCGGGCTGGGGTTCGCCATTCTCGGATTCGGGTTCTCCAAATCGTTTTGGTCTTTGCTGTTCTTCCGATGTATTCAAGGGGCTTTCAACGGCAGCATAGGTAGCTTTCTCCGTTTTCGCCCGTCTGGATTGCCACCTGAACTAGAGTCGCAGGAGTTGCGAGGACTGTCATGAACGAGGTGCTTTATTATATATATCCAACCCTAATACTTTTACCGACTAGTACAGATTTCGGATCCGACGAACGTTGGCGACATCTTTTCGTTCATCCCTATCGTCTGGTGCATAGGTACCACCTTGAGGTGCGCTATTCTAGGATGAGGGGCAAATCGCCTATTGACCGGCGCGCCTTACTCAGTCCGTTTATGGGTGGGATGTTGGCCAACCCTGAGCAAAATTGGCCAGACACGTTTGGAAAGGTTGCGATTTTCAGAAACTATCCGTATCTCCTTCCTTGCGTGTTTGTGGCTTCATTAGCTTTCACCGCCTTTGGTTTCGTATTCTTCGGCTTTAAAGAGGTATTTAATTAATTCCTCGAAGAACCCAATGATGTCATTGAACTCTCTGCTATTAGACTGCACCCCCCGCTGTGGGGAGAGCCAAGGATAAAAGACCGCGTTCGCGTTCGCCATGCGAAACAGATCCCTTACTTCCAGCAGAGAATCGTGCCGCGGCTTTACCTGAGACGGCGTCCCCAACGCTGCGGGAGCTTCTCACCAGGCCCGTCATTGTCGCGATAGTGAACTTCGGTTTGCTCTCCTTCCTCGATATGTGCTGTGAAGCGTTATTTCCGCTGGCCTTCGCCACCTTCCGTCGACCTGGGCGGACTGGGACTCGAGCACGTATCATGTTTTTTTCTCGCTGCGATCCCCCGCTGAACTGAGTTTTAACAGATCGTACCAGATTGGCACTATTTTGGCTTTCGGGGGATTCGTCAACGCAATTGCGCAATTGTCCCTGGGCGGGAGGATGATCAGACGATTTGGCCCGCGGCGTATCTTCATTGCAGGATTCTGCGCGTTCGTCTTGGAGTTTGCGATATTCCCACTCCTGGGTTTCTTCGCCAACCGCGCCGGCAGAATTGATGCGGCAGTCATCGGTGTTTTACTTGTCCAGCTCGGCTGCACCATCTTTGTGTATTTCTCCTACAGTAAGTCTTCCCGCCATGACTCGAAACTGTTGCTGAAATCGGTCCAACAAGCTACTACTGTCACCTTCATCACGGACGCTTCGCAGACTGTCAATAATACTAGTGCCGGAAGCGTGAACGGCCTTGCGCAAACGATGGCGGCCTTTATGCGGAGTGCCGCTCCCTCCTTCGCGTCCTCCCTCTTCGCTCTTTCGATAGGACACAAAATTGCTGGGGGGAATATGGTCTACATTATCTTGGTGTTCGTTGCGCTTGGTGCCGTACGCTTATCTCTTCTCCTTCCGCGACGCCTTGCTTCAGATTTAGCGGGGCAATAATTCGTCTTTTCAGACTATGTACAGGTCTCCAGATAAAAAACCGTCTGCTGGCTGTTCTGCAGTAGCACATCGAATATGTACGATTGACGCTAGGATGAATGTTCGAATATATTTTCATCGTACACTTATAATAATTATTTTGACGCGTTTGTCACCTGACCGCGTTCACTGGCGGCGCAGACGATGTGGTTGACGGCCCAGAAGAGGCGCTACATCGACCTTCCGCGCTACCCTCATCTGCGCGAGTTCAGCCAGTTCCTCGCGCAGCAAGCAGGGTTGCCCAACAGCTGCCAGCATGCCTGTCCCTCTCGCTTGCCGACGGTCCCAAGCCCCCGCTGGTCCAATTATTCGTCACTGGTCAGTCCAGCATAGGCTAAGGTAAGTTGTCAGCGCTTTTTTTGCTCTGGCTTTCGCGCTCATGGATCGCGTCGGACAGACAAGTCTTTCGGCGTTCTCCTGTACCTCCTTGGTTTGGGAAAGCCGGTATTCTGGGTGCAAGAGCATGAGGTTTACTATTTCAACGCCCGAATAACGCACCCGACTTCCTCAGGACTCTCCAGGAAAGCTGGACCCGGCGGTCATCGCAGATGCGGACCAGCGGCCACTGATATCGAACAGAACATACTCCGTCTCTCCGTTCGTTATATGAACGTCGTCCCCACACCGATCGTGCTAACCGTGCGAGCGTTGGTTCACGAAGCCGTAGAGCACGAAAGAAATCGCCGCCGCAGCGTGCGTTTTCTGTTTCTGTCGCCGTTATGCCCATGCTGACCTTAGCAACACCCAGCGACAGATTCGGCAGCGCTCACAGCGAAATATGGTCTGGTGCGGCCCTATCGCGCGCGGCCTCTTCCTAGGGACCCTTCTACAGACCTGCAGGTGATCAGCAACATCAATGGCGCCCTCTCCAACAGCCCGTTCGCTGTCGACGTTACACACCACCACCGCGTTTTCCTCGTCGCTCCAGCCGTCGTCAAAGGCAATGGTGGACGCCGCCTCGAGCGGCGGGAATTCTTCGCCGAGTTCATCACACCTGCCGTGGCTGTAAAGACCTTCGAGCTCCCCGAGCATAGAATAAACCAGTTGTAGCATTTCCTGTCGTTCAAGCTGTCCTCCACGAGGGGAGTCGCCGGCAGGCTCGTCGAAGGGGTGATGTATCGCTCCCTTTGCGCCTCATCCGACTTCCGGCCGTCTTAGGTGGCGGCGCGGTGGCCGAGACCCTCGAGCTCCTCGGCAAAGCGACGTCTTCGTTCCCCAAGGCGTTCCCACAACAGCGCGTCCCCTGTATCTCCGGCCGTTGTTGCCAAGCTTCGCCGCCGTGGGCGCGGTAGTCGTGACACGCCCAACCAGCTCGGCCTCTTGCAGGCCTCCCTGGGCGACACCCTCAACAGGGACTTCGGGAGCATGCTCAGCACCATTGCTAGGCTTCCGTATGGGGCCGGCGTCGACGTGAAGGACCTCGACGACGTGGTGTACTGCCTCGTCGGCAGAACACCCTGCGTGCCCAACGCCCGTGTGCATGGCACGCGTCGCCCTGGCCAAGCTGCAAAAGTTCTCCGAAGACGAGCCCGAGAAGTTCTACGACGAGGTGGGAGTCCCTACCGATGTTGCGTGTGCCAGGATCTGCATGGTTCGCTGTCGTCGGCCTCACCCTTGATCCCCAGACGGGTTTCAGGGACGTGGGACATTGAGGGATAGTCCTCACTAATCCGGAGTCCTCGTAACCCATACACCCCAATAACCATGATTTTTTGGGCCCACCAAGACCCAATTTCGGTTCAAAATATGTCCTCGAAACCCATATCTCCCATCAAGTCTCGGTGTCCTACCTCGGGGTTGGGACTTCGACTGTATTTAATTATTTTCTCGTCGGTCCCGAGCGCCTCTCGCCAAGCCTGAACTCAGCGTCTGTGGGGAGTGCTTCCGCTTCTGGGTCCGGCTCTTCTATCTCTGCCTCCACCGCCGCGTCCTCCTCACTGGCTCGTCCCCCCCCTGCGTCTGGCTCGTCATCCATCGACACGTCGACCATCCGCACCACGAACGCTTGGAAACGACGCCATCAGCGCCTGCACCTCACGTCGATATCTCGCGGGGGCGCTTTCTTCGGCAATGGAGCCATGGACGCATCGTCGGTATCGACAAGCACAAGTTGCAATTCCTTGAACTCCGCCAGCACTTACTCCGACCGTAACAGAGAGCGCTTTCCGCCAGCGCGTCGAAGACGCCCAACGCTGCTCGTGCTACCGAGGTGTACAGCGGACTAACTGCGTTTTTTGTGGGGTTGGGGATTAGATTGACCGAACAAAGCGACTTGGAAATGTAGGAGCGTCATTCGACCTATTAATAGATTTCCTCCAGATCATTTCACATATCCCTCTCCTCTTCCTCCTCCTCATGTCGTACTACGCCCCCGCCGCCGCCGCAACTGCCACCGCCTTTGTCGCCGCGCAAGAGAGCCTTAGATTGGCGGAAAATGAAGCATCTTCGACCAAAATGATGAACGCTACGTCGCCTCCCTCGCACGCGTCGACGACGCGGCTGCAAGGCCAGCCTCCGCGACCGCTCTCGCTGTTGTCAATTATCCCATTATCGACCATCAGGCCGAGTTCGGGCCCACCGTCCCCTGCGCTTGCGACCACGCTGCTCGCACCATCGATTCGTTCTCTTTCACAGGAGCTCGAGGATCCCGGTGCTTCCATTCGCTTAATTGTTGACTTCCGCCGCGAGTGGCGCCGCCTCCAAGGGCTACCAGAGGACCGCACGGCTTCTAGCCTATGCCATGCCGACATTAGCGAAGCTGTTGCTGTGTTCGTGGACGCCCATGCGAGCAACGTCGCGCTGAAGAACCTTATCACTGGCTGGAGGATGCAACGCGGGAAGCCTGTCTTGGAACGTGGTACGCTCGTTAATACCTTCTCTCTCTTACTACCCAACTGATTCTGTCCAGGGGACAGCAGTATGTCTTTAACTCTTGAAGCAATGCACCGCTTAGCCATTTTTTAACAAGTCTGTTGTGCGTCATTTCTTTCTACAGGCCTAAGCACCTTTCTGATGACGCGTCTATCGTACAATCGCACCGCAGGCACCGCCGCGCCATCAGCAACGGCAGCGGGAGCCGCGGGAGTGAAACCGGGAGCGCGACGGCCACGGACTCGAGGGCATCGGCGGCTACCGCCTGGGCCTGGTCCAACCGCAATCTACCCTCGCCCGCCCCGACGCTCGCGCTCGTGCCCGCCGACTGTAGCAATGGAGCCATAGACGCATCTTCGTTATTGACGAGCACAAGCCCGAAGCACTCTCGCTAGACTTGAGCGAGGCATCTCATATACGATTTCGAGAGCTGTACTCGGGGGCTGCTCGAGGTGTCCTCGAGGACCTAATCGCAGACTCGGAGGATGAAGCTTTTGCTGTCCATGGATTCAGGGCGTCAGAGCCGCAGCTCAGGAACCACATTTCCCGGCCACATTTGCGCCGCATTCGCAAAGTTGCCCGGAGTTTTTCGACGCCGGAAAATCGATATAGCTCGATAAAGGGTCGCCGATCTCATGATGCAGCCATCACCGCACCAGACTCATGCTCAAAACACGCTTGCGCACTATCAGAAACATATTTTTAGACAAGGTTTTCAAAACGAAAATGGGATGAGGGAGGCGATATTAATGGGAATCGCCTTAATGGGGGCAGTCCGTGGTATTTGTTGGGAACGAACTGCCTGATGTTTCTTTACTGCCAATGAATGCACCATTCCTCAACTTGTATGGTCAAGTAATCTGGAGTCCCTTTAAGTGGGGACGAGAATGTTGCGAATTCAGTTAAAAGCCGGAGTTTCCCGAAAATCATATGTCGCTCAATGTAGTCTACTGCAGCTTATCCCCAAGAGACCTTGAGCGCTTGAGCGGAGATATCGGCGCCTCGCTCTTACCTTGTACAGTCACGGTCTCGGAAAACTTGAGAAAACCAAGAGAAAACTAGTAATAACGCGAACGACTGGATGCCGGGTTTTCTATGTCAGATTGTTATCCTGGCGGAAGGAAAAAACACGGATCCGCTTCAGGAGTGTCCCCTGCTTATACCGCACGAATTGCAATTGGCTGCGGACCGGGCCATCTGATACGTATACCCTGCTGCGCTCAAATCCGAGGTCGGACTTGACACATGCGGCAGGCCCGCAGTAATTTTGACTCTGCTTCTCATACACGCCCGCCGAAGGACTGATATAAGCATGCATCTGGCCCTGCGCAGCTCACCACAAGCATGAAAATCATCATCTGCGGCGGCGGGATTGGCGGGATAGCAGTGTATCACGCCCTGCGCAAGCACCTCGCCGATGCATCCCCACCGGTCTCAATCGTCGTTTTCGAGGCACATGAATCGATGCTCTCCGCCTCATCCATCGTCGGTGGCGGCCTTGGTCTTGCGCCGAATGGACTGCGCGCCATCTCGTGCATCTCTGCGGACGCGGCGGCCTACATCGAAAAGCGCGGTTTTGCTGGCGAGACTATGACTTTTAGGAACTCGAAGGGCACCCTCTTAGGTCGGTTTCGGGCGGGACGAAAGGCGCGGTACGGACTGGGCGAGCTCATGCTTCCCCGTGCAACTGTACACGATGCTCTACTGCAAGAACTGCGACCCGGCGATGTGGCGTGGGGCAAGAAGGTGCGGAGCGTGAAAGAGAGTGACGAGGGCGTGGAGGTGACGCTGGAAGACGGGACGGTTGAGACGGCAGATCTCGTCATTGGCGCGGACGGCGTCAGGAGCGTCGTGCGTGAAGCTGTCTACGGCAAGAAATACGACGCTGCATACGAGTGAGCTTGAGGTTTTTTGCATCCCTCTCAAGCTCATTACATCCTCCAGAAACCTTACTGGCGTGGGCGGCTTCATTCCTATGTCCTCTCTGTCCGAAACCCTCCGAAATAGCATCCAGCAAGATCCAGTAACGATGACCTTTGGAGCTAGGGGCTTCTTTGGCTATAGCCCGTCTTTCGCAGACCCGACCAACCTGAAAAGCCGCTCTAACCAGCTAATGTGGTGGTCTACGTACGAGACCGCGGATCCACCCCCGCGAGACACCCCGCCCGCAGTAATCCTCGAACAACTCATAGAGCGACATGCCCACTGGAAGTCCCCCGCAGATACGCCAGAACACCCCGTCTTCCGCGAGCTCGTCTCCCTCGGCTGCGCAGCCACGTCTTCCCCTAGTTCCGCCAGTTCCACATCTTCTGCATCATCATCAAAAACTACGCCGCAGCCCCCCCGGCCCGCACTGCTGATCCTTCCTGGGTACGTGACTCCGCGCCTCCCGCACTGGAGTAGCCTCTCTGGATCGGGGCGCATACTACTCCTCGGTGACGCCGCGCATGCGATGCCGCCGCACGCCGGGCAGGGCGTAGCGTGCGCCGTCGAGGACGCCGTCGCCATCGCGCTTCTCCTCAAACACTTTCGTGTTTCCCACCGCTTCGAGGTCGCAGACTCCCTGGGCCGCACGGCGCGCGCTTACGAGGCCGTGCGCATGAAGCGCGTTGGCCGCATCCTTGACTTTGCCAAGCACAGGGGGCAGACGAAGAAGACGCAGAGCTGGTGGCAGGAGAAAGTTCGCGATTGGGCGATGTGGCTGCTTTGTGGGTGCTTTCGAAATCGCTACTGCGAGCCCTTCTAATTGTGTCTTACAGGCAAATTACCCGAGTCGTTGAACGATACGCAATTCGCGTATGATGTGGAAGTCGAGATAGCAAAATATATCTCGAAAGCAGGGTGCGAGCCCAAGCTCAAGTAGCCTGGCAATTAGATGCGTCTTGGATGTATTGTACGAATATGATAATCATGATTCATTTCCGCTGGATAAGCGCGCTCCGAAACTGGTACAAAACAAACACGAAAGCAATGAGCAACGACGATACTAACAAATATTAGCGATTAAGTCAAGGCGAGCGAGGCATTTCCTTCCATCCACAAGGCATTCTGATCTCTCTCTCCTTCTTTCCTTCCAACGGTGGTGTCAGCCGCTCTCATCGACGCGATACCGCTTCCTGGGCCCGTCCGGTGGCGAGAACTGCTGCTGCTGACCACCCCCCGCTTGTCCCCCCTGCATGAAGGCGGGGTTAAAGTGTCCCCCGCCGTTCGCCGCGAAATTGCCCCCGCGCCCCATCGCAGGGCCAGTCGGCACCATGCCCATCCCTGAAACATAAATAGTCAGTCTCTGCGTAAGAACAGCGGCAAGAAGAAAAGTCGCATACCGCCCATCCCGCCACGCATCATCCCGCCTCGTGGGCCCTGCGGAATGCCACCTCCCCGCCCGCCGGCAAACCCGCCCATCATGCCCATGTTCATCCCACCCATGCCCATCCCGCCCATGTTCATGCCCCCCATTCCGCCCATCGCACCCATGCCCATACCGGGCATCCCGCCGCGCATGCCCATCATGCCGTTCATCCCCCCGCCGCGCATCCCGCCACCGCGGAAATTGCCCCCTCCGCGCCCAGCCATGGCAGCCATGGCCATCGGCATGCTCGGCATGGGCACGGACGGGATCTGCTGTGGCTGCTGCTGAGGGCGCAGCTCACGAGCGGGCGGTTCTACGCGGGTGTCAGTGGATGCATGGCAGGATGGGACGACGCAAACCTTTTGGTAATGTGCGGAAGGGGTTGCCTTGCGCGGAGCTCGTCAACGTCGCCGCTGCGCGCCTGTTCTGGAAATCGCTGCAAAAAAAAGCTTAGACGGGTCTGCAGACGAGTAGGAGGCGGGATGAACTTGTTATCGAACCACGTCTTGAGGGCGTTGGCGCTGTCGTAGTCCCCGCACTCGATATATGCGATACTGCGCCGAGTTAGTAATTGTGATATTCGAAACCAGAAAACAAATGTACCCTTTACTCTTCCCGTTCACTTTGTGCTCCGAGAAGGTGATGTCTTTGTGGTCGATCGTGACGCCGACGTTGAGCGCGACCTGGCGCAGGTCTTCGTCCGTTGTCCACTGCACGAAATAAGCAAAGCACCAGACGAAGACAAAAATACCACAGACCCACTGCAGATCGCCGATGTACAGCGAGTCGTAGGCAGCACCGACGGAGATGTTGCCATTCATGTTGTTCGGTGTCTGGCCGAGCATAGTGGTGATGTATGTGCCGATGCCTGAGCCAGTCGACGACGACGCGGCGGTCGCCGAGCTCGGGCGTGAGGATGGGGGCTGGTTCGTATTGAGATCTGTGCCGTCGTCCTCGTCGTTGTCGTCCTCCCGCGGCCGCTTGTCGCCGAGGGTACTCGCCGGGGTCGAAGTCATCGTTTCGACTTGTTCTCCCTGGCGCGCCCATATCAATATCAGTGAGCACGATAGACGTAAGCGCGCACCTCGTTCTGTTCCTCGGACATTGGCGCATCGGCGGCTTCGCCATAAATGTCAAAGTCGTCTTCAGGCATAGATGGACTCTTAAGCACAGTTAACAGAGGGTAAAGTGTTTTTTCAAGGTGTTCTATGGGTTGGATCACATAAGACAGTTGAGTATCGACGACACGGTGGGGGTAAAACAGGCAACAGAGGGAGAGACAGAGGGAGACATAGGGTGAGAGACCGTAAGCAACACCGCTCTACAAGTCAGTGGGACAACAGGAGGGTTCTTACATGGCAGGGATACACGGAGTCTACAGTATCCAGACGATACAGAGAAAGGAATACAGGAACCCCGACAACAGACTGAGACACACTGAGCAAGCGAGGGGAAGAGGAGGGAGAAGTGTGTCCTTGTTTGCAGCGAAAGCTTTTGACTCATGCCATATTTCCGGCGCCTATCTTGTCCGTCGATCCTCAAGCGCTCATATCTAACGGATAATCTATGTATATAGCCCGGGGCACCATTTCTGCGAGTGGAAGGCTTTTTTCCCACCAGTTTTACGACCATCTGCGGTTTCGGCGCTTCGCTAGACGTCTCGGCGCTTTGCTAGACCAACCCATCTATCTAACAGAGATTCTATCATCAAGATGATTCTTACTTCGGTCAGCTGGCTAGCGCACACTTTATCTACCCTCTCTTGTCTCGGAATCCGGATAGTTTTCGTCAAGAAATATCCATGGCATATGTATCTATCAACGGCGTTTTCAATTGGCCAACCTGTTCCAGGCGCTCGGGTTTCAGGGTCCCTCTGTCCTCTGCAGCTGTTTAGCGTGCCTACTTTCAATACTTATAGCCTCGTGGCTCGCCTCAACGTCACTCTTGGCTCCTTCCTTGCGTCCTGGGTTGCTCCTTCTATGTATAGCTAAGACGATACGCGGTCACGGTCATCCTCGGCCATTGGCTCTCTCATAAGTTTATCCACATGCCGACCGACACCATCCCATCCTGACCTTTTCGCGTTCAAGGTATTCCGCACTGTGCAATAAAACTCACTTTGGCCACCAGATGGTCCGCTCCCTGGCTGGCCACGAGCTTGTGCTTATCAGTCGCAGCCAGCCTCTCCGCCGGTGCTGGAGCTCCACCCGAGTTTTAGACCGGTGACCGTCATATCTATGAAGAGGCGAACGATTCGCCTCTTCATACAGTCTGGTTACCAGTCTGTCCGAGTTTGGCATCACTCATGGTCCAGCAGTATCGATGCTGTGGATGCCGCACGACGGCGGAAAGACGCTTTCGCCCGAAACTACCATTGCCCTGGCATCTGTATTGCAGCTGCATTATGAACGACTGTCTTCATACGAGAGATCGGTCACCGGTCTATAGAGGAAATATATTAATAATTCGAATAGCGCTCCTACCCACATTTCTAAGTCAATCTAATCTAAAAAAGCCCCAGCCCAACAAAAAGCGCAGCTAATCCGCCGTACACCTTGGTTTTCACAGCACGGGCAGCAGCGTTGGGCGTCTTTGACGCACTGGCAGAAGCACTGCTGGCACTGCTGACACCCTCGGTTACGGTCGGAGTACCAGTCGTGCTGGCGGAGTCAGTTGAGGAGTTACCTGCATCTGATACTGGTGAATTTGTGCTGGTCGCTACCGACGATGCGTCCATGGCTCCATTCCCGAAGAAACGGCCCCCGCGAGATATTGATGTGGGTGCGGCACTGATGGCGTCGTTTCCGAGCGTTGTGGTGCGGATAGTCGCCGTGTCGATGGATGACGAGCCAGAAGCAGGGGCGGATGAATCAGAGGGTGGAGGACATGGCGGCAGGAAGGCAGAGATAGGAAGCCGGAGCCAGAGGCAGAAGCAGATGTCGCTGCTCCCTCTACAGATACTGAGCTCAGGCTTGGCCGCGGAACCACAGGGACCGGCAAACCAGAACCGGCGACGGGACTGTCGTTCGTGAACGCAATGCGGGGGTTGCTCAATGTCCCGCCCGAATACACGTATCCCTGCACAGAAGCACCTGGCGGCGTCGGATCTCCGCATTTCACAGCTACAGACTTGACGCGCGCAGTAAAGTGTCCGCCAGCAGCGGTGTAGTCTTTATCTCTCCAGTTGACCATACCTAAGGAAGTACATATGTCAGTCCGCGCCGCGTCAACAATTTGGGAATGCGGACCTCCTGCCCAGTTGATGGTGCCTGGAGCGCTGGCGCTAGGTCCCGGCCGGCCAAAGACTGGCACAGGTTAGTACCAGACTGTAGTTGTAGAATGAGTCTGTACCTGAACTGGATCCGAGACGGGGTATTGGGGAATCGGGTGACGCCGTCGACGATGGTGTCCACTCGTCTGAACGGTCCGCACGATCTTATTGTCAATTTTGAATACTATGGAGTCGGGAGACCACACGATCTGAAAGAGGTAAGGCCTTCTGCCGTAGCACCAGAAGTGGACATACCGTGTAATCGTGGTAGTTGCTGTATGTGTCGCTCAGACCTTTCGAAACTCCCCCATGATTTGGTGTAGCTGCCTTCGGAGTAAGGGGGCTGATATAAGAGCAAAGAGGGGAAACTTGCTGACTAGTCCCTGCCAGAAGTAATTTGTCTGGCCTTGGGTCGTGGCCGCTCCGGGGAACTCCCAGTCGATCTATAATAGTGTTAATACGGTGGCACATGGGTGGATAATAATGGACCTCAGTCACGAATACTGCCGAGAATCGCGTAAGCTCGGTACAAATGGGTCATGGGCAGGACTTACTTGCTCATGGTGATAAAGCCTGCGACCACGCCTTTCCAGCGCCCGGTTTTCACTAGGCGCGCATTAGAAAGTTTTGAAAAGGGGTGTGTGCGAGTAACCCACTGGTCGTCGTGATAGTTCCGTAGTGGATATAGCGGGTCGAAGAGAGTCGGACACCGTCGTTGGTCTCTGTGAGGCTATGAAACGCCGTGTTAGAGGGGGAAATCATCCCTAGGTAGACCGACTCACAGCATGGAAAGCTCTCCGTTGGCAACGCTTACCGCGCCCCCGTCGACTACCCAATCATACTTGTTCGGATCGCCGTATTGAGTAGTAGAATTGGTGAGAATCCGCGACCCGTCCTTGAATGTGTATGTCTTAGACTTGCAGATGGGGCCGGGCTTGCAGGAGTCCAGGGTATGTGATTGAAACGGATTGCAGCCAGCCAAGCAGAATTCATTCCCGGTACCGCAGTAGCCGAATTCGCTGCAGCAGGGTGCCGCAGACGGGCATAAAGACGTTGCATTGCTGAAAGAGGAAGGCTGAACATGATAGACTGCGCACACCGTGAACGCGGCTTACCAGATTTGAGCTTCCGCAGAAAGAAAGAAAGCGAAGAAAGGGAGTAGAAGTACCGCCAGGGTATGCATAATTTACGGGCGAATGCGCGCAGCGCAATGAGCGCTGGCATAGTGGCCAGCAGTCTTATATACAAAACGAGTAGTACCGACCATCAATTTTGCTGCCCGTTAATACCTTGGGGATAAGTATTATTGTAGCTGCGGAAGTTGCAGAGTCTTCGGCGAAGGAAAAGATCATCCTGTTGTCACCACCGTTGCAACTCCGTTGTAGAGCTCCTAATGGAATCCGCCAGAGGACACCCCTGGAAGCCATCGAAACTGCCAGTGATTTCAAAAAAGTGCCAGGGACTACGACAGCGATGCGGACGAACAACCAAACCAAGACCAGAGATAGACCGTTGACTGATTCCAGAAGACACCTAGTACTAGTAATTGCGAAGCAAAGCTTGAAGCACTTGTGAATGGTGCCAGGATCGTGGAGGTTGAAGGGCAAGACGATGCCATTACATAATTCAATATGCCTTTGACGCTGTCCGTCGATGAGGACGCTGGGGAGGACCAGCTGAGCGCTCTTTCAGTCTCTTCTTCCTCCTTTGCTTCTCCAGCGGGCCCTACACCAACTGAGCACTCGCCGCCGCTGGTGCGCAAGACCAGTCTAGACTCTGTCCAACTTCCGCCGTCCCCAACCAGACCCGAGCGACCGCGCGGTCTTTCTAGGTCTCATACGCTTCCTAGGATATCTCAGGTCGATTCCAAAAGTCGCCGAAAAAACTCGGAATTAGACGCGCTCGTGGTCGAGCCAGATGTTCTTGCCCGAATGCGTCGCTGGATACTGGGCGTTGCTGTGGTCGACTTTGATATCGACGACGGGCCAGTTATTACCGGAATATACCCTTCCCTTTTTATGTTTCCTGAGGAGGCAGAAAATATGTATGTGCGACTTGAATTCGCTTCATTTGAGTGTTTGCTTACAGAAATTCTCGGCAGCGCCTTCTCCGCGTTTCCAGACTCGCCGCAGTTCGAAGATGGGGCGCAAGATCATTCTTTTCGAATACGAGAGCATCTGGTGGCACTTCCTAGTGGCCGTCGTCCCGCCCCCAAAGACGGTTTTATGTATGGATTTGCGCATTTCACACAGCGCAAGGATCCAGCGTCCCGGAGAGGGTACGAACAGGTAATACGCTTTGGCGGAATCAAGTGCTGAATATTATTGAACTGTGATTCTACAGCGTTCGCTTGTCATTCTGACCCACCTTCCGTTCCCGGCTCTCTTTGGCCGCATCACAGGGCTTCTAGGGCCGTTGTTCCAAAAGCATGGCTTACCCATGCTTGAAGCCGCCTGTCACAACATCGCCACCTGGTGTGTATCTTCACGCAGGCCGACCTTCCCCGCTGACTCCCTGGACAAAGCAAAGGTCGGACCCGACACCTGGAACGTCGATTGAGCTAGGCTTTCTGGGCACCGTACTAAGCGTCGAGCTTCCACAATCGCCTGAGCAGCAACAGCTTGCTGGCAAGGCCTACGATCCGCGACAACACGTATGTGTCGTCGGTCCTTCACCCTTGCACGCTCTTACAATTGCACCCAGATCCTCGCATCCTCATGTGCGTTCTCCCCTCCCCCCCTCCTCCTTTTTGAGGCCTCGCTCTCGCATCTCTGGTCTCTATGGGAGTGCCTCGTTCTCTGCGAACCACTCCTCGTCTTCGGCACATCCCCCGCACAGACGAGTCAGGCTGTCTGGTGGCTGCGCGACCTTCTTCGCCCCATCCCCCTCGCCGGCGACGTCCGTCCGTACTTCACCATCCACGACACGGAGCACGCCGCACTCGCCTCCCGCCTCCCACCCGCAGCAGGTCGTATTCTAGGTGTAACCAACCCTGTCTTCGAGCGCGCCTGCGCACACTGGCCACATGTACTGAGCCTCGGGCGCCGTGTGCCGTTCGTCGCTCCCCAGCCTGCTCCTGATTATTATATAACTCACAAGCACTGCTGCAGACTAAACACCGCGACACACGGCGCAAGTGCAGGCAATACTCGAGCGCGTGCTGGGCCCGGGCCGGGATGGAAGACCCGCACGCACACTCGGTACGTGTCTAAGGACCGTGCGCTGTTACGCCGCCTGGAGGATGCATGCGCCCACGGTTCTGAGCGTGATCGTGCGTCATTTCATGGTCCTCTACTGCTCTTGCTCAGCGTCTGAGGCAGGCCTTGATGTCTCGCTGGATCTCCGGCGCCACTTCCACGCGCGCACGACAGAGATGCTCGTCCCCCTCGCACGCTATCTGAATACACTCATTCCGACGCCCGCCGAGCGCGCAGCAACGTCTGGGTCCCCGCGTATGCGCGCGTTCAGCGCGCCCGCATTCCTTACGTCGCTCAAGACGGGGGGAGGTGGGGGCGGGGGCGCAGCGCTGCCAGTTTAGGAGCACTGCGCGCCGAAGGAGTTTTACGAGCGGTTCTTACATTCCCCTGCTTTTGGCCAGTTTTTGCTTCAACAGGAAATAATTGTGCAGGGCGTACTCGAAGGCGGATAATAGAGTAGATGTGTATGGTAGCACGTATCTTGTGGTACACAGCAGATCGATTTATTGATTTCTGGCTACGAGCTAAGCGCACATCTACCTCGGTACTGCCATACCCATTGGTCGGAATGCTCCCTACCATTCGCAAGATCGGTCCATGCGCGTAAATGGAGGCTTCAAGTTGGAATCAGCAACTTGCTTAACTGTCAAGCCCGGGAATGAACCTATGCTCGATGGAAAGGTGGCTCACAGGACCGACGTTTTTTTACAATCGATGACGTCACGCGAATGTCACATTCGCGTGAATGGTAACGTACTGCGTTACATTCACGTCGAAAGTCATAAACTTGGACGACGCGACTATGCGGCCATTACCGCGACCAGACGCAGCCCATGTGCTTGAAGCTCGGCCAATTATCTGCCTCGATAACTGTGGAAGGTGTTGGCCGCGAGCTGTCCGAGTACACACCTGAATACTACTCGCCGGATCGGGAGGGGCCACTTCAATTGCGCAAGCCGCTTGCTGGATTGCGTCGGAGGACGACAAGGTTAGTCAGAAGTGAAAGGCGCAGGATAGACCTCGGCCGTAGCCTCACCTCTGACAGAAATTCTGTGTGAGATGGTGGAGCATGGAGGCGAAGTTTGGGAGGCGTCGGAATCCTGCTGGGTCTTGCGCTTCTTCGCCGCTCAAGATGGAATTTCTTAGGAAGGAGATGTGACTCTCACCTATCGAGGGCGAATGAATCGCGTGAGCGCGTGTCGTCGGGACGGTGTATCTACGTCGGAAACCACCAATCAAAGCCCTGGCGCTAGGCTTTGATTTTCGTAAAACGGCCTGAGTCTAAGGCTTTGTCCCCCGGCGCATTTTTGAGTCTGGGGCGTCTAAAATGAACTGGTAGAGGACGAGCATGGCGGTTTCTCCCCATTGGGGGAGCATTGCTTTGGGAGTTCGCGGCCAATGCCATGCCGCATTCAAACTCCGCCCGGCGATCGGCGTGCCGATCATTGATCATGCCGTGGTAGACGGTGGTACCACACAAGTAATAAGACCACCACCCGCTCTCCCGCATGACCATGATGCTCTTCACAGCAATGCTTTTTCAACATTTTTTGGTGCATGCTGCACCGAGCAAATTGGATGTCTTTCTGAACACCGGCATTTTCCGTGGTGTGACGACTCCGAATGGGACCGAAAAATGGCTTGGGATCCCATTTGCTGAGGCGCCTGTTGGGCCGCTCCGATTCAAAGCGCCGGTACCAATCACCAAAGTCTCCCCCGGAATTCAGGACGCTTCGTCGTTTGGCAACGCTTGTCCTCAACCTCCTGGGAACTGGGGTGCTCCAATCGGCGAAGACTGCTTGTTTCTTAACGTATACACGAGTTAATCCCGATTTAACAGTCTGATGTTGAAACAAGCACAGGTTTGGAGACCGCAGAATACGACTGTGAACTCGAAGTTACCTGTCCTGTTCTGGATTCATGTGAGCATTTTATGCATGTGAGGTCGAGTACTACATCCCTGACTGACGTAGGGCGGTGCTTATACAACCAAGTGACAGTTTCTGTATACTTGCAGACCGGCAAACACTTATTTATGACAGCTCTGCTTCCAACGCTCAGTTCGATCCGACACGTAGGAATCTCCCTCTCACTGTATTCACCATCTTACTCATCTTCTTAAAGGCATTCTTCTCAGGAGCGTGGCTCTAAATAAACCAATTATATTTGTCTCGACGCAAGTGATTTCATTGCCAGATATTGATAACATCATCATGCTCATCCATATAGAAATTACCGCGTCAATACATTCGGATTTGTAAATTCACTTATTGTGTTCCCCGAATACATCTAACATTCGAATTAGCTCTCCAGTGCAGGTGTATCTCCTCAAGACTTGAACGCAGGCCTGCTAGACCAGCGCGAGGCCTTGATGTTTGTGCAGAAAAACATCGAAGCATTCGGAGGGGATCCATCCAAGGTGATTTCCAACGTTCCCAGAAGCCTCCCAATAATCTGATACTTTTTAGGTAACTGTGTGGGGTGAATCTGCTGGTGCCGGGTCGGTTGAGAGCCATTTCCTTTACCCTGCATCCCGCCCACTGTTCCGCGCTGGAATAGCCGACTCGTCGACAGGTCCATTGTGCGTTTACTTTGTCTAGTGACAGCGGCATATATCCATGACTTTGTTACTGCAGTAAAAACTCCCCAAAGGCTAGCACCTACGACAAGCCTGGAAAGCCATTTGCCCGCCTTCTTGCGGCCACCGGTTGCACGGCCGGACCAGGCGCCATTAAGTGCCTGCAGAACGTACCATTTGACGTGAGGAACAATCATTGCCCAGAAGATATGTGATCACTTCCTTCCTGTCCACAGACGTTGCTGAACATCAGCAACTCCATGATAACTGCGACCCTGAAAGGCCAGCTTTGGGAACCCGCTGTTGGCCCGAAGGGAAGTTTGATACCGGAGAGAGCGTCGGCTCGCATTGCGCGAGGAGATTTTCTCCATCTTCCCTATATTAGCGGCACCAATGTTAGTGGTCCTTTGCATCAATGATTCGACTAATTGCACTAGAACAGCTGAATGAAGGTACTGGTTTCACCGCCAGCGTTCGGGGGCTGAATCTTGTTGGCGCTGCGCAAGACGATGCTTTCAAAAAATACATAGGCAAGCAGGTCGGCCACGATATTCAAGCCTCGCCTGCTGACTTCCTAGCTGAGGGCTCCTCGTGATTGATAATAGCACGCTCACAGAGGAGGTCCTTGACCGCACTCTAGCTCTCTACCCTGCAAACGATCCTAACCTGGGAGGCCCGTTCAATACCGGGGATTCTCTGTTTGATAGATGTTCGGCCTGGTACACCGACATTATGTTCCTCGGCCCGCTGCGCAGTTTCATCGAGCACGCAGCACCTCTCCAGCCAACGTTTGCCTATCATTTCAGAGAGCTCATTCCAGGAAATGATCCATTCTTCGGTGGTGAATGAGATTCCTGCTTTTATTTCCCGCTATTACTCACGTTGGTTCGTAGTCACTCACGGTTCCGAGCTCGCAGTGCTATTTGGCCCGGTTCCGACACCGGTCGAATACGAGTTTGCGCAAACCTACCTTGATTTCTATATTTCTTTCGTCAATGACCTCAATCCTGGAGGTTAGTGGCTCTCACCCACTGGTTACTCGGAGGCTCGACTGACCTCCTGGCAGTCCAATGGCCGGCTTACACTTCCACCAAGCGCCAAGTACTGCAGCTCTTACGGAACAACATCACAACAATTACAGACGGTACGTGCGTTCGCTGACGATCCGCCTCCGCTTTCTGATGAAGCCATAAGATTGGGATGTGGAAAAGACCAATTTCTTGAGCTCCCAGAGGGTTCTTGACGAGTTTGAGAAGTGAATGACCGTTCTATCTATTACTTGGCTTAGTATCCGGTAGCGTCCCCTGCGCTCAATGTCTTCGGATTTCGCACCAATACAGTGATTCTATCAATATTCTTTCTCTCCATCATCTATTCCTAAGAATATCCTTCGTCCGTTCACTTGGCACATAGTTGTCACGACCGCCGACGACCCAAAGCGCTATCCCCGCTGATTTTCTCCCCTGGCCGTGATTTTAAGCCGGCTAGCTTCAGAGAGACCGCGCATGAAAACCTGGCGCCTTCGGCAGTCTGCTTTAACTGTGTGGGGCTATTGAGTTTCACTGCATATTTGTCACCGTTCTCTGTCCGCAGTGCAGATTTTGGCATTCTTTGGAACCAGGTTTCTCGATTTCAACATTGTTGATCAATGTTTCCGCAAAGTTCGAATTGTGGTTCACGCGGAGGCATACAGACCACCAGAATCAAGCTTCAGCTGACATTGCCTGACAGCTCTCATTCCAGTCCCAGCGGAGGTTGAGCGGAGGTGCTAATCCTTCTCTTTGACCAAAGATAACACATTGAGATCCGCTATATCCGGGGAAAGGAGTCCATATCATATCCCGAGATCGGGCCAGAGTGCTCGCCAACTTCCAAGTGCTCGCTTTGAGCGAAATATCCCGATTCAGATGTTGGTCAGGCATATGCATCTGCCACTAACTAGTATCTAATCTTCCCTGTGATAATAGCTGGCATGCAACAGTGGCCACCAACGGCCAGTGCCAGGCAGTAAACTCCAAGGGTTTGCAACTCAACCGGAATGAATTGTGTCTCCGAGCCGTTTTACCCGGGGAAGCGGGTGTCACATCATGACATGTGCTCCATCTCTCCTCCGAGTCTTCTTCGGACTCGGATACTGGGAAGGAAGGAAGACTATACGGCACGGTGAGGAACGGAATCTGTCACACGAACGCACCGTATTAATACTACTCTTACGGACCAGACTCTGCGTTCAACGGCCATGATACTCTTCACCCCAATGCTTCTGTGGGCTCTCCAATATTTTTTGGCGCATGCCGCACCGAGTAAACTGGATGTTTTTCTGAATACTGGCATTTTCCGCGGTGTGACGACTCCGAATGGGACCGAAAAATGGCTTGGGATCCCATTTGCTGAGGCGCCTGTTGGACTACTCCGATTCAAAGCGCCGGTACCGATCAAGTTCTCCCCTGGAATTCAGGACGCTTCATCGTTTGGCAACGTTTGTCCTCAACCTCCTCCTGCCGGGAACCTCGGTGCTCCAATCGGGGAAGACTGCTTGTTTCTTAACGTATATACGAGCTCATCTCGATTTAATAGTCTGATCTTGAAACAAGCACAGGTTTGGAGACCGCAGAATACGACTGTGGATTCGAAGTTACCTGTCCTGTTCTGGATTCATGTGAGCATTTATGCATGTGAGGTCGAATACATTCCTGACTGGCGTAGGGCGGGGCTTATACAACCAAGTAATAGTTTCGGTATGTTTGAAGACGGCACTGAACGCTTATTTATGAAAGCTCTGCTTCCAACCCCCTGTGGGATCCGACACGTAGGACTCCTACTCTCACATCATTCACCATCTTTATCCTCTTGCAAGGCATCCTTCTCAGGAGCGTGGCTCTGAATAAGCCAATCATATTTGTTTCTACGCAAGTGATTCCCAGCGTCACACTTCAAGTTGATTAACAACTCCATCCGTACAGAAATTACCGCCTCAATACATTTGGATTCGTAAGTTCATTTGTTGCCAGTGTATGCGCGAACACATGTAACGTCCGAATTAGCTCTCCAGCGCAGGTGCATCTCCTCACGACTTGAACGCTGGTCTGTTAGACCAGCGTCAGGCTTTGGTGTTTGTGCAACAAAATATTAAAGCATTCGGAGGGGATCCATCCAAGGTGAATTCCAACGCCCCAGAAGCTTCCCAATAATCTCATTTTTTTTAGGTAACTTTGTGGGGCCAATCTGCTGGTGCCGGGTCGGTCGAGAGTCATTTCATTTACCCTGCGTCCCGCCCGCTGTTTCGCGCAGGAATAGCCGACTCATCGACAGGGCCATTGTGCGTTGACTTCGTCTGGTTGCGGCATACTTTCCTAATATCCCATTCCTGTGGCAGTAAAAACTCCCCAGAGGCTAGCACCTACGACAAACCTGGAAAGTCATTTTCCCGCCTTCTTGCAGCCACTAGCTGCCAGGCCGGACCAGGCGCTATTCAGTGTCTACAGTCCGTACCATTTGGGGTGAGGAACAAAGAAAAATCACTGCTCTGATTATACATGCTCACTTCCTGTTCGCAGACTTTGCTGAATATTAGCAACTCGATGATAACTGCGACCCTGAATGGCCAACTTTGGGAACCTGCCGTTGGACCGAAGGGAAGTTTGATGCCGGAGAGAGCGTCGGCTCGCATCGCCCGAGGAGATTTTCTCCATCTTCCCTATCTCGGTGGCACTAATGTTGGTGGTCCTTCTTTGCCTCAACGGCTCAGCTAATTAAACACGGACAGCTTAATGAAGGGACTTTTTTCACCTCCAGCGTTCGGAACCTGAATCTTGTGGGAGCGGCACAAGACGACGCTTTCAAAAATTACATAGGTAAGCATGTAAATATATATTCTGACGTTGCCTGCTAACTTGAGAACATAGGGCATGTTGTCATTGACAATAGCACACTCACAAAAGATGTCGTGGACCGCACTCTTGCTTTCTATGCCGCAAATGATCCTACCCTGGGGGCCCCGTTCAATACCGGGGACTCGCTGTTTGATAGAGTTGCGGCCTGGTACACAGATAGTATGTTCCTGAGCCCGCGGCGCCGTTTCATGGAGCACGCAGCACCTCTCCAGCCAACGTTTGCCTACTACTTCAGAGAATTCATTCCCGGAAATGATCCAGCCCTTGGCGGTGAATGAGATTCCCTGTTTTCTCTCCTGTCATTCCTCACACAGGTTCCTAGTCACTCATATCTCCGAGCTCGCATTGCTACTTGGCCCGGCCCCGACAGCTGTCGAAGATCAATTTGCGCAAACCTACCTTGATTTCTATATTTCTTTCGTCAATGACCTCAATCCCGGAGGTTAGTGGCTCTCACCCACTGGTTACTCGGAGGCTCGACTGACCTCCTGACAGTCCAATGGCCGGTTTACACTTCCACCAAGCGCCAAGTACTAGGCGATCTTTTGTGTGTTGATGAAACCTACCCACCCACCACAAGATTGGGATTCGGACAGGATCAATTTCTTGAACTCGCAGAGGGTTCTTGATGAGTTTGAGAAGTAAATGCCCATTCTATTTATCAGCTTACCATCCGGAAGCTGCGAAATATGGTTGTTTTCAAATGGAGTAGGCATCCGAGGAGTCGTACCCATCCTCGTCACTTAGTTACTTCGCTTAGGAATGTGAAACTTCGTGAGTTTGATGTAAAAGCGTGAAGTTCGTTATTTCAGCTGATTTCTGGGAAAGCTCGTCACTTCGATTAAATTCTGGTGAAAGCTCGTCACTTTCGGACGCGCGCGACCTATGCACTTGCCATATGTGATCACCGAAATTACGGAACGCCTCAACGTTCTTTGTTACCCCCATTCACACCTGCGTCGGCGATTCTCAGTCGCATTCCTGCACGTTATGCACTATACTGGAAGTGATGACCGAAATCTTCTGGGCCTGTTCGCACCCCCCCATGCCCACAAGAGGCATCCTATCAAATGTAGTGTGGTGCTCACACCCATGCAGATGATCATGGTGCTACCAAGCTTTCTCGATGTAAATACTCCACTGCTCAAGGTTGGTCTCAAAAATTCAAATTGAATTCATAACTTAGTTCCCCCGAATGCATCGACGTCTGCTGGTAGCGGGACTGTCAGGAACGAACCGATACCAGGTGAGACTACTAGCCTGGAATATTTCCTGAAGACGTTCCATGAGCTGAAACTTTGACAGCTTCGACGCCAACCACGTCCGAACCGCCGACGAGGCCTATTCGCAAACATTCTGGGTCCATGTCTTGGAGTCAGATATGCATGCCTCCCAAGCATCTGAAGCTTGGGCCTCTGAAGGGGTGGGGGTCCAAGAGAGATGGTTGTAAGTATGACTGCGGTGGAATACACTCAGAAGCACTGGAGCGAGTTTCGAGAGGAATGCCCTGAAGTGATGACTTATATTCTACCAGATGACATTCAAGTCGAATAGATACTTCCTTCCTTTACTATCATCCTCTCATGCACATCTTTGAATACAAATGGGATATTATGTACGTCTAAATTTATATAGGTGAGCTCAGAGACGCCTCGGGGTGATGGATAAGATAGAAATTAGGGCCCGTGAAAACCAAGTGAAAGCTCTGATCGCCAGAGGACCCCTTGTCCCAGTCGTGCCGTCGTCAAGGCAAACAAATGGCCCACGGAATAGGTACGGCAGCCTCGGCAACTGAACGCGGTCATGTGGTTATCGTCAAGTGACGACCTTTCACGGTGTGCAGAGGAAGTGACGAAGTTGCAGTAAATTTAGCTGAACTCACGAACTTCAGGGAATACCATCAACCTCACGAACTTCCACGACGCTAAGCGAAGTAACTAAGTGACGAGGATGGCGCGGACTCGCATCCGAGTTACCAGAACTTCATGCGACACAATGCCCATTTATGATCAAACCCGTTATTGCCAGAATAAACTGTACCCCATCCTCTATGGAACCGGCCCCAGAGTATCCGTAAATTCACAAGTCGTTTCATAAATAAGAATCGTCTCCCAGTCATTATAGTCGGAAGTTTCGAGCATTCACTCGCGGCACAGGGCCAGAGCGTGCAGACAGCCACCGCGCAAACAGACTTCGCCGTTTGTATTCCGAACTATCATCGGTCGAGTCTGTCTCCTCGGGATCTGTGGAAGATGGACTTGCAGCAGAGGCAGAGTCCGTGGAGGAGGGGACGGCGTCGCTGGACATCCCACCGTCAGAAGCCGAAGGTGCAGGGTCGACTGGGTCCTGGTCGTCTGGGTCCTGGTCGTCTCCGTTCTCGCTTTCAGGGGAGCCACTAGCAACCGGATCCACTGCAGATGAAGATGCAGAGGCTGAGGGCTCCGAGTCGGTGGGCTCCTCGTCGCCTGGCGAGATACCGCTAGCACCTGGATCTGGAGAGTCCGTCGAGGAAGGGGGTGGGTTCGAACCACTGGGACCGCCTTCATTTGGACCGGTACCAGAACCTATTACGAAGTCAGCGGGAAGCACGGAAAAACGAGGCGGTGGACGTACCAGGCTCGCCAGGCTTGGGACCGCCTTCATTTGGACCGGTACCAGAACCTATTGCGGAGTCAGCGGGAAGCACGGAAAAACGAGGCGGTGGACGTACCAGGCTCGCCAGGCAAAGGCGTAGTGCCATCCCCAGGCTTAGGGATGCCTGTATTTCCAGATTCTGGGCATGGTTTCTTGGGTACCGGCGGGACACTCGCACAAGGGCACATGTCGCCACCAATTCCATGCCCTGGAGGATGGAATGAGATTACAGTGGACTTGATGTTGGTTCCTTTACCCTTGCCTATGCTTCCCATCCCGTTCGAGTTGTGATTACCGTGGCGGCGAACGTGTCTTGTTTCGACTTGATAGTCAAGTTCGTCTCGCTCTACGAAGTCGGCGGCAGCATATGGAAGCGGGTGCCTGCGGCCAATGTTCTGGAATGATTCCGGCTCTCGACGTTCAAGTTCGTCGTAGTATTCGTCAAGAGCTCGAATATCGCTGGCGGAATAAGCAAGAGGGTGTCTGCGGCTAATGCCATGCCTGACTTCAGCCAGGGCGGCTTCACGAGATTCCGCATGTCGCAATGCCTTGAGAGCATTTTCTCGTGAGCGAACAAGGTGTCGTGCGCCAACAGCATCGCTGTGACTGAAAGGCACGGAATTAGTTCGCGTACTGGTTTATACATCGTTAAATGACGCACGGAATGGGGGCACCGAGCGTGGAAGCGACATTTAAAGCCAAGACGGCCACCAGGAGATTTTGACTAGTCGATAAGAACATGATGGCGAGGAGTTGCTGATTTATGGGTGGAGAAGAGGCTCGTGAATGAAGGAATATGGACTCTAGGCAACCGGCGCCAAAGAGGGATGTGGGGAGCACAGCTGGAGAGCCAGTGTTCGGCGCGCTCCGTTATATACCTTCCATTGGGTGCTGGCATAGAAACCGGGGCTTCTTGGAACGGGGTTCGACAAACTACGGAGTCGTATCCATCGGTTGCTAGTGCCTTCGAAAAGATATTCATATCTTCCTAGGAAGAGGAGCTCATGATCAAGGCTATACAGCGATGAATCCGATCATGACCGTTGTAGTTCGGTTAAATCGTTGCGATGTCCTAAAGCGGGTACTACCTGTCATTGTGTTGACAAGCTGGTGTCCCGCGACTATATCCTCAAGTCTGCGGTGTCAGGCGGTGTCTCTCAGTGGGAGCGCCTCCTATATTTTCTATCCAATACCATTTATTTCATTTTCATTTTTATTTCATTTATTGAGTCATTATTGAGGATAAGAACTCAACACTGTTTGACAACTGTTTATCGTCTAATCCGGTTGCTTGCGAGACGGCCAAAGCGGATCGTTGACACCGTTCCAGGTTGATTATAATAGTTTTGTGGATAAGGTACGGCAGTAACAACCTCTCTGAGGTGCGCGTAGTAACCAGGCAGTTGTACTAGTAACTGCGATCCGCTTTACCATGTTGCGAACGCCGTGTGGACCAACTATCCGTGATACATGCTTATAATAATTCTGGTAAGTTACGTTCAATAGTTACGCAAAAGTCCGGTCAAAGCGAACAAAAAGTTCACAATTGCTCTTACATAATACTTAGGGACAGTCAGAGTAGAGGTTTCGATGTGCTTCAGGCATTTTTAATTAGGTGCTTCAGATGTGTTTCTGGAATTAATTTAGCATCAGAAGCTTGCGAGAAACACTTATGAAGTCTGACCGTCCCTTTCCAAATTGCGCTTCAGATGTGTTTCTGGCTTATAAATAAGTATTGATATAATGATGTGCCGCAGTGCGCCGAAACACTTGCAAGGTGAATTGAGGGTGTGCTCGACACCGTGCTAGTTGCCGGCAACGCATTGTTCTACATTGATGTGCGGTTTCCCAGTTCCAGTTACACCATGTGATTTGTATTGGGGTGGTGGCAAGACTGGGGCTTTGACAAATAAATAAATGTCAGGGAGGACAAATAGAGGAGGAGGAGGAGCGAAGGAGCAGAGTCAAGAATGATGATTTTTGTTTATCAGTTAATACTTGGGTAGCAACACAGGATGAGTGCCTTGAAGACCAGAATTAAATCTCTGAAGCACATTTCTGAAGCGCCGTGAAGCGCCTCCAGAGGCGCTTCGGCGTTTCAGAAGCGATTTAAAGGTGTTTCTCCCATGCTTTAATAAATGAATCTGAAACCCTTACTCTGACTGTCCCTAATGCCACGGAACGCTGTTTGTATTATTGAAGTTTCCGAAGCGGATCATTCCCATTGTAACGGATATATTCCACACCCCACCACATTCTTTATTTTTACCCTGATCCGACATGCCGAGACTCCCGTTGCCAAGATTACACTCCTTTCCCCATCAACCCCTATTTTTCCTGTAGTATATAAGTCTGATGTCCGTAGTTCAATACTATCACTACGCCACTCACCTCGTTGGATCTGACCGCCCAACAAACCGAACTTTCTTGTGCCGGAACTAGCCGACGACTGCCTAGCCGCCAGCTCTCCGCCACCCATCGGCACCATTGATGGGGCTGAATGTCCTCGAATCTCATATCCAAGCGCTCTGTAGGACACCACTTTTGCCTTTTAGTAAGTGAGTCGTGCCGCCATAAAGCTTGACTTATATTATAACTCACCCGCTCTCCTGTGGAGTTTCAAGAACACAAATAGTGCCCTTTGATCGCGCCTAGTACAGCGAATATTGGGCTGAGGAAGTAGGGATGGACAGCAATCGAACTGGCCTGTTCCTCGACAACCGGATGGATCCCGATAAGCTGTAGACGAAATGCCCCAAATATTACTTCTTGACCCGTCATAAAGTACGTCACAAACTGTCCAGTAGTGATATGAGTCGAAAAAATAGAAGGATTGGGTAAAAAACTTGCATAGGTCCACATTTCTCCGACAACTTGGCCATGAGTTGATTAAAACCAGCCTCTCACCGTTTGGGTCTACGAATGATTATAATATGTGATTGTGCGGAAATGAAATCGCCTACGTGCTAAAACTCGTCTGCCCTGGTCCAAACTCAAATCGCGATTCCGATCATTTCACCCTTCGTGTTCTCCGCTGGCAAATACACCTGACCGCCGACTAGCCCCGCATTGAGATATGCACCGAGTATTTCTGGGACCAAAGATAGGTCCTTGTGAAGAGTATCTGTAAAAAACTCTACAGCGCAATGTGTTGCTAGTGGGCTAACACTGGGAAATGTAGGCTTGGGCCACCCGAAGGCACAAACCGTGTTTGCCTTTGCTATCTCTTCGTCTGTGTGATTGCAGTCAGGGGCAATACGGCGGTCGACCAGTGAGGTTGGCAGCGGCGTGAATTTGAATTTCAGGCATGGATTCCGACACTGACATTGTAGGGACAGAGTAGGCGCCTTCGAGTGTTCTATATATGTTTAGAAGCCGGGCACCTAGTTCTTGACAGAGGAATTTGATTAGAAGAGGCAGAAAATTAGAATAGATGCCACATGTATATTGTTCCCTCCCACCGACTTCAATTCAAGAAAAGTAGCATCCTTGAATGGCAGCCAGAGCCGAGTCACTAGTATTTAGAAGTTGAATCAAGTGCCACCAGCTTGTCAAAGAGCGTCAGACAGTGATAGTACGCTTAAATACGGAGCTGGGGCGGCTGTACATAGAGAGGTGGGCTGCGGGTGTTCGACGGTAAAGACGGAGATGCGTTGTTTGTGCATGTTGAAGCTTACACCCCTGAACGTTCTTGCTTCTTCCCACGACCCCCAGAGGGCGGATTCTGCGACTCACTGCAGATCAAATAGACGTGATGTACTCGCTTGTACTCGGCTGTCAACTTCTGTGCGGTGTTAATCTTCACGGCGTGGACAAAGTTCTCACAAGTGTTCCGGCTGCCAGCCGGAAAAGTACCGAACAGTTCAAGTTAATCAAACATCGACGAACAGGATATCAAATATCGGATATTATTATTATCACTCCAGCAATTCAAAGACCACACGACGGATGGTGCCTCGGGTGGACGCAGTGATACACTGATAGGTGAGAGGCATTGATAGCCATCGGACTAGCGCCTTTGCACGGATTCCCAATAAATCACCATGCATAAATAGAACTTGCTTGATACCACCTAACGAATATTCGCCCACCCAATCTTTCCTTCTCGCCCATTATGGACGACTTCCCTGCTCTGAAGTGCGGTGTTGCAGGCGCGGTTGCAGTGGGTATTTATTATGTGCTTTCGAAGGCTTTCTCGGGCCCCAAGGTGCAGTGTGATTACTGCTTCCATGGCTCCTACTTAAGCATTGGTCGGGCTCAGTTGGACTTCATTCCCACCATTGGGTCTTCTGGGATGATCTTATCATACCGGGAAGTGTTTCGCTATTTATTCCATGCCAAAGAGTAGGTGAAACGGCATACAACTTTATGGTCAAACAATGAATGGCCGCTATTTTTCCAGGCTCGTTCAGGAGGGATATACTAAATATCCGGATTCGATGTTCCGCATACCAGGGGTTGAGCGGTGGAATGTGATAGTTACTGGACGCCTGTCAAATGCAGGAAGTCGCGGAAGCCCCCGACAATGAGCTCTCTTTCTACAGGTCAATCAGCGAGGTACGAACGAACCCGCACCTCCGAGGCGAGACTTATTCTACACGGCAGTTTCTGCAAATTGGCTACACGGCAGGACCTGTGATCGACAATAATGATTACCATACCACCATTGTGCGAACGGATATGACGAGAAATATCGGAGCACTTTTCCCTGCGGTGTGGGATGAGATTGTCACCGCATTTGACGAGATTATCCCGGTGCAGGGGAGTGGGGGTCCGTCGATGCTGCAGATGCTCATATTCCTGATTGCTCACCGCTTGTTGCAGAATGGGCGAGCGTCCCGGCGTACGATGCTGCGATACAAATTGTTACTCGTACGACCAACCGCCTGTTCGTCGGCCTCCCCCTATGTATGTTTCGGGTTTACTTTGTTCTTGAAAAACATACTCATATTCGACCAGGCCGCGATCCTGACTATATTAACCTCAACGTAAACTATGCCATGGATGTCATCATCGCAGGCCAAATAATAAACCTGATGCCGTGCGTCTCGTTTTCTCGTTATTTCACCACGCAACTAACATAGCCCAGCGCATCCTTACGGCCGTACGAATTTTACCAATTTGTCGGCCTTGCCGAATGACATTCTATTTCTCCTTTTAGATTGCTTGGTCCCTTGGTTTCTCCACGGAAGCGATTTCTTCGTCGTGCCGACAAACATATCACTCCCGTTGTCACAGAAAGAGTCAGAAAAGAGCAGGAACTCGGTCCGAACTACGCCGATAGGCCGGTAAATACCAACCATCCTCCAAAAGCGATCGGTATTTACTGACCTGAACTTAGAACGACCTTGTTTCGTGGCTTATTGACGGGGCGGAAGGGGAGGCGGAGCGCACTATTCCTGCCCTGGTCGAGCGTGTTCTTTTCACCAACTTCGCAGGCCGTCCGCACGAGTGCCGATGTCTTCGCGCACGCTCTGTACGATCTCGCTGCATATCCGGAATACGTCGAGCCGTTACGAGAAGAAATCGAGACTATAACCCGGAAGGAAGGATGGACTCGGGCCTCCCTTGGGCGGATGTACAAGACAGATTCATTCATGTACGAGTCCCTCCGGTACAACGGGATCGGAACACGTACGTCCATTATTTGGTTTTCGGGATTCTGTGGTTGACGGACAGCTTGAACAGTTTCTCTTAGCCGTAAAGTGGTCAAACCAGAGGGCTTTACCTTTTCGGATGGCATAAATCTGCCTTATGGCACATACTTGTACACTCCGATGTGGAGCATACACCATGACCCTGGTATGTTTTTAGGCGACCGCTCTTTACGTGTTGCTCATTCGCCTCGCATAGAAATATACCCCGATCCCCACGTCTTTGATGGGTTCCGGTTCTCAAAACTGCGCGACAGCGATGATTCCCTGGGTGCCGCCAAATTCCAGGCTGTCACAACAAGTCTCGACTATCAGGCTTTCGGGCACGGACGGCACGCATGTCCTGGCAGATTTTTCGCAGTGATCGAGCTCAAGGCAATGCTGGCGCACGTCGTAATGAATTACTGACGTGAAATTTGTGGATGGAGGAAGCCGTCCCGTTAACCAATATCTGGCGTCTGCATGCTTGCCTCATAGCTCTGCCAAGGTGATGTTCAGGAAACGACAGGATTAGCTACACTGTTGATGTCTCCGCTAACTTTATATTTGTCTTCTATTAAATTTTGGAACTCCTGTATATTTAGCCTGAGATCTGAGATTGCATTAACTTTAAGTCGAAGCACAGTGTATTTGGGTCTGGTTGAAACATGATGTCGATTTTGCGGACTTTGAAAATCCGGATTATCCCGACACGTGGTTCAGTCAAAGCTCGACCCATATCATTTTGCTGCCTCGTCTGCTCACCGTATGGTCCCTACAGCTCTCACTTTGAAAAGCGGTCATGGCACCCGGCGCGAACTATATGGGAGGCAAACGGTCTGTTTCTATCATCCTCCGATGCTGGCGATGACTCACTGGCTATCCAGGAGCGCTGCTCGAGCCCGTTCGAAAGATACCACCGGCCGTGCGCACAAGAGCTTTTTCGGCCGTCAGCGGCTTCGAGATACTTTCAAACGGACTGAGCGGCGTCTCCCGACGGACGTCTAGGGGCCATGGCCCGCAGGCGTCTGCGGCCGATATCGGGCTGGCTCATGCCCCCCGACATGCTGAGCCAGAGGAGCACGTCTCCTATACTACTCTCACCAACGTATCTGTCCCGCCTCGCACGCCGCATGCTGAGTCTCGTAGGTCCGCTGCAGGGTCGTGCTCCGAGACTAGGGGCCGACGGTCCAAAGTCATCGAGGCGCTTGATGAGAATGACCGTAGGTGCCTGGGCAGCTGCTCAGTCGGATTCAGGATCAACACCGTTTCTTTTCCTTCAGCTCTATCCAGGAGACTTGCACTGGATCGAATTCTGTCCATACCGGATCTGGCAGGCCTCTCCAGCCGCTCAATTAAGAATGTCATCCCACCCCGCAACACTGTAAAGCGACGTCGTTCCCCGCAACATTCTCCTCGATCGCAGGGGGAGAGGGGGAAGCGGCAGGCAGGGCTCTGTCCGTCTGTGATTGATTTCTATTAATATGATTTTCGTCGCAGAAGCATCGCCAGTCCTTCACCGGTAGTCCTTCGTATTACTCTCCGACAGGTGATCAAAATATCCAAAATACTGAACGAATGGACAAAGATTACAACACAGGCGATGAAGGCTACGACGACGTTTATGGTCGGGCGTCTTCTGTGAACGACGTCCACCAGACGGTAAGTCGTTGGTCTTCCGTTTGTATGTACTTACATGTAACGAACCTGAACAGGAATCATCATCCCATTCCACGCGTTCAAGTCCCTCATCGTCTTTACACTTCAACTACAACGAGAAAGAGCATTTCCAGGAAGAAAATGACACTGATGATCGCCGAGTCCGAGTATCGCTACCCCCCGCACGCTCTCTTCTCCTTCCGTCCTTCTCCCTTTCGTCTCGCCCTGCACCCCATATACTGCCTCTCCACGATGATCCGGATGACGCAGAAAATAGTTTAAACTTTCCCATCCGCGATAACCTATACGACTACCCCAACCCGTGGAACGCAGTCGGCGTGTTTCTCGGGCTGGAGGACATCGACGAAGCGCGCCAGTGGAATAATAAAGAATCGATATCAAATCACGAAGAGCCTATAGTTGGAGAACTCGACCCCGGAACGCCAGAAGAGGCGGCGTTTTCTCCAATTGGAACGCCGGAAGATGATGATGACGAAGACGAGGACGAAACGTGTTCGATACATTCTTGGGATTTTTATGGCGCCTCTTCTAGATCTTCGACCTCTTCCCGCTATCGTTCTAGTGAACACCAGCAACTCAGCGCACTTGACTCACCTGCTCGCATTACTGATTGCCCTGTGCTCCACTCCCCCGCCAAGTCCACGTCCGAGTCGCAATGCGGCCAGACCGGTATCGATACTCACAGTGCGCCAGCCACACCCAACCACGATTTTCTACCGAAAAAGAACTTCCCATCCTCCTCTTATGCTCCCGCTAGCCCAATGCCCATCGCGAACATCCCAGCGCAGCTAATATCTGATCACGGACTGAGAAAGAAATTCGTATTTGGCACAACCGAAAAATCTCTCCAACCTCCGCTCGCCTCTGACCCGCTGAACGATTTTCTCGCTTTGGAGTCTCTCGTCGAGGTACCGGAACCTGAGTCGCCTTTGCCAGTAATTCTGGGTGCAAGCCTCTCTCCCAGCGCCAGACCGCTCTTTCTTTATTCCAACGATCGTCAGAATGCACAATCTCTTCCATCTTCCGCATTGGACCAAGGGGTCGATTCTCCCGCCGATTTTATAGAAAATTGTAGCAGGACGCACGAGCCTCATTCACTTCCGTCTGATGCTTGTAATAATGGTGCGCCGTATTCCCCTCCTTACGTGTGGGCCTCCCCGAACCGCGATATTCCGGAACTGCCCCTACCCGAGGCTCCCCCATTGGTCGTGCCCCCAGCCGAGACCCCCATTATCAGCTGTCTTCAAATCGATTCTGTGGAAGGTGGGAATGATCGTGCTGCTTTCGAAGTCGGCGAACCCAGAGAGCCTCTATTCTTTGGCGATATGTGTCTGTTCGCGGATGACGCGCCGGACAGCGACGACTGAAGGAATGGTGGTGGTAATAGTAGGAGAAACACAATGTGAGATGTGCAGTCGAGACACTCATATGTAAGATGTAAGTGCGTTTGGAGTCCGTCCACTGAGCGAAACATTGCATTATTATTATACCTCTGCAGAGAGATGATGGGAAGGTGCCTGATGGCCCCATTAGAGTTGAACCAGAACACGCAATTGATGACTGGTCAAAAATAATTGTTGCCAGCTTCCAACATTTGGTCGACAAGAAAGCCTAAAGAGATTTGGATGGTAAAGATGTTCAGTACTTACATGAATCTGGAAATCCTCTTTCTGTCAAAGAGGCGATTTTCGGTTGAAGTTTTCCATGTGATCGTGCCCGCATCGGATGTTGCCGGACCGCGGACTCCATCTCTCATGTTTCTGCCTCTGACGCTCATTTTCCTGTTCACGTTCCCTTTCCAGTGAGTGCCTATCCATACTACTGCCCCATTCTCCAATATCACCCGCGTGCCTCGCAGGGTCTCCGCCGCCGCCGTACCACAGGCCGTCACCTCGTCCACCGTTACCGACCAGACCGACGGGAGTTCATCGTCTGTCCCACAAGAAGTTCTAAGCCAAGACCTCACCACGAACTTCAACGTCCCAGGCCCAACCCCCCGCCCCGAATTCTCGCACATCTCATTCGCCCCCTTCCCTACCGATGGCCCCGGCGGCCCCGGCCCCCAGAACGCACCGAAGGGCTTCCCCGTCGCGGCTGCCATCGTGCTCGGCGTCCTCGCCGCGATCCTCGGTCTCATCCTCCTGTTCAACCTCCTGCGCTGCCTGAACAGCTACTTCCGCACGCCCGGGTACGACCGCGTCGCTGCGATCCTGCAGCGCCACGGGCTGCACCGTGAGATGCGGGAGCAGCAGCACACGTGGAACCCGCTGGGCCGGCGGCGGCAGTCAAATAACACGGACTTTGTGCCGCCACCGCCGCCGTATATACCGCCGCCATCGTATGTGTCTGGTCCGCGCTCGTCCAGGGCGTCGTCGTGGCTGCCGCGGGGCAGCGCTACGTCGTGGCTGTCGCGAGTCAGCACGACCTCCTCGCGGACCAGTGACGCCGCACGGGTGCCGAGCAGCGCTGGCAGCGCCGCCGCGCCAGAAGACCCATTCCAGGATAAGATGGCACCCGATGCAGATGCAGCACAGCAGCGCCCTTTGTCTATTCCGCAGCGACCTTTGTCGACGAGCAGCGACACCCCCGTAGGTGCCAACCCATTTTCAGATCCGGAAGGGGATGAGAAGGCGGATGCTTCTATTCCGCAGCAGCGACCATGAGCAGCGAGGACGCGTCGTCACGTCGCCGCGGCATGCGACGGGATCTTTACGCGGTGGACCGTTTGTAAACTACCGGATTTTTTACACGCATTGGGTGTGCTCTGAGTCAACGTCTTAGAGAGCTTGAGCAACTACACACCGCTATCTTTTTGATTGCATTTCAACCTGGTTCCCACTGGTTTCTACTAATAAGCTACGCCGTTGGCAAGGTTTTCCACAACGGAGGTGATCCTTGAACTGTCTATATTTACGTATCGTAATGCGCGTCATTAAAATTAAAACCGACAATTTTAGAAAAATACGGCCACGTCGCCGTACAATTCAAGTATAGCTAACTCCGGTAGTTAGAAATTCGATCAAGCTAGAACTTGAAGGGGAGCCCGGAGATGCGCCAGAAAAAAATACGAAGATGTACGGTTGATATCGTACCACCGATGACAAAAAATCTCTGCTGGCATGAGTGCCTATTTTGATTCAGTGATGCGCGTACATCCTTCCCAGCACTTCCCAGCAAATATGTGCGCCTGAACTGATGATGGGGTGCGGGTATTAAAAGACCACATTTTAAGCGAGAACGAGGCTTCGTGCCAACCGGCCGCAAATGGGTTTCAGTTCAGCTACAACTTTGAGGCCGCCATCAGCGCATCTGATGGCGGGGATCATGCTCTGCAGAGAGATGATGGGATGATGGGATAGAGTTTGAACCAGAACACACAATTGATGACTGGTCAAAATAATTATTGTCAGCTTCCAACATTTGGTCGACAAGAGAGCCTAAGGAGATTTGGATGTTCAGTACTTACATGAATCTGGAAATCCTCTTTCTGTCAAAGAGGCGATTTTCGGTTGATCGTGCCCGCATCGGATGTTGCCGGACTGCGGACTCGATCTCTCATGTTGCCTCTGACGCTCATTTTCCTGTTCACGTTCCCTTTCCAGTGAGTGCCCATCCATACTACTGCCCCATTCTCCAATATCACCGCGTGCCTCGCAGAGTCTCCGCCGCCGCCGTCGCCGTTGGAGCAGACACCGTTAGCTCGTCCGGTTTTGGGAGTCCATCCGAGTCGCCTGTCACACAAAAAGCTCTAAGCCAAGGCCTCACCACCAATGTCCCACACCCAACCCCCAGCCCCTCATTCTCGCACACCTCATTCGCCCCCTTCCATTCCGATGGCCCCGGCGACCCCGGCCCCCAGAACGCACGGAAGCGCTTCCCCGTCGTCGCCGCCATCGTGCTCGAGGTCGTCGCCGCGATCCTCGGCCTCATCCTCCTGCTCAGCTTCCTGCGCTGCCTGAACAGCTACTTCCGCACGCCCGGGTACGATCGCGTCGCTGCGATCCTGCAGCGCCACGGGCTGCACCGCGAGATGCGGGAGCAGCAGCACACGTGGAACCCGCTAGGCCGGCGGCGGCAGTCAAATAACACGGACTTCGTGCCGCCGCCGCCGTATCTGTCGCCGCCGTCGTATGTGTCTGGTCCGCGCTCGTCCACGGCGTCGTCGTGGCTGTCGCGGGTCAGCACGACCACCTCCTGGTTGTCGCGGGTCAGCAGGACCTCCTCGCGGAGCAGCACGACCTCCTCGCGGGCCAGTGACGCAGCACGGGTGCCGAGCAGCGCTGGCAGCGCTGCCGCGCCAGAAGACCCATTCCAGGATAAGATGGCACCCGATGCGGATGAGCGCCCTTTGTCTATTCCGCAGCAACCTTTGTCGACGGGTAGCGATACCCCCGTGCACGCCAATCCATTTTTGGATCCGGAAGGGGATGAGAAGGCGGATGCCTCTATTCCGCATCAACGACCATGACGCGTCGCCGTGTCGCCGCGATATGCAACGGGATCTTTACGCGATGGACCGTTTGTAAACTACTACTGGATTTTTTACACGCATTGGGTGTGCTCTAAGTTAACGTCTTAGAGAGCTTGAGCAACTAACTACACACCGCTATCTTTTAAATTGCATTTTCAGCCTGGTTCGTTCCCAATGGTTTCTACTAATAAGCTACGCCGTTGGCAAGGTTTTCCACAACGGACTCAAATCGCCGTGATCCTTGAACCGTCTATATTTATATTTAAGTGCGCGCCATTAAAATTAAAACCAACAATTTTAGAAAAATACGGCGTACAATTCAAGTACCGCTAACTCCAGTAGTTGGAAATTCGATCAAGCTGGAACTTGAAGGGGAGCCCGGAGATGTGCCAGAAGAAAATACGAAGATGTACGGTTGATATCGTACCGCCGACGATAAAAATGGCTCAGATAAATAATCCATGGCCGAACTCCCCCAGGAGAACTCTGCTGGCATGAGTGATGCCCATTTTGATTCAGTGATGCGCGTACATCCTTCCCAGCAAATAATAATATGTACGCCTGAGCTTATGATGGGGTGGTGGGTGTTAAAAGAACACATTTTAAGCGAGAACGAGGCGTCGTGCCAACCGGCCACAAATGAGTTTCAGTTCAACTTCAACTTTGAGGCCGCCATCAGCTCATTTGATGGCGGGGTCGATTCACATCATAGGCGCGCCTCGGTATTTGAGCACGCACAGATAAATTGGATGACTTTCCATACCGATATATATATAAATTCCTGGTGCGTATTTAGGCAATTTCATTGCAATTCGCCCGAAAAAAAATGGTGATGTGTCTTCTGCTCAAAAAATAAAAATAAAAAACACAAAAAGAACTTGGTGGGACGCCGTACAGCAGACCCGCGTGGGTCGCAGCGACCGCCCGACATATTCTGGCATTCGAGCAGAGTTGCATATGTATTAATTTTTCGCGATCACATCCAAGTGCTCGGGTGGCGATTCGAACGCATGGCCTCCTGCTCGATCTTGTGTCGTTTGCCCTTGGGCCAAACGGACCTAGAAGGAGCTCCTAGATAGTTTTTAGTGCTGACATACCCGACGGAAAATTGGGTGTTGAGCAAAATGTACATGTTGACCAAACCCGAGTCGGCTTTGCAGCTATCCGCTTGGCTGTGGCCTCCTGCGCGTCCGAGTTTACTGCGCGCCGCCGCGTCTACTACGTACCCCTGCACGTTTCGACGCGTCTATCGCGCCTCCCGGAGGCGTCTTTGACGCGTCTCTTCAAGTTCTCACGCTTCTCAGGACCCCTTCGAACTAAGCTCAAGTATTGCGTGGGCCATCGCAAAACCATTTAAATTTATTTCACCGTTACGGAAAGTCCAAGTTATTTCTGATGTACTCATCGCCTCGGCTGCGCCGGGGCGGTGTTTGCAACATACGGTCAGAACGGCAGTACGACTCCTTCAGACTCCTTCTTGAATCGCGATTGACTGCCTTACACACCTAATAATTAAGCGACGTCTTTGCCACATGGGGAACCAATGTAGCGCAGGTGTGGGATATCACGGCCGCGTCTGTGTGCGCATACGATAAGTATCAGCACGCCTGTCCCGGGTGCAGACGGGGTAGCCATCCATCGCGGACACAGACCGTGTCACACGGTTCAGAGATCGTCGTGTAAGGATTTGTGTATTCGTTCTACACGATGGTGAATCTGGATGACTGTTGGTCGCCGCTGTTCGATCAAATCGCGGTCGAGAGAAGTCACGGTCGAATTGATTAGATCCAGTTGAATCGGGGCTTACTCTGGCGTACTTTGTTTTGTCTGTTCCTGAACCTCAACGTGCCAAATCAGTGTGAATTTTGTGATTAGTAGAGAAATACAATCCAGTGGAATACATGCCTAAATTCTGTATTAATGAGGGTTATTCTTGGTTCCGGATTTAGGGACCAAGTCTGATTTGCGAATTTGTCTGTCCTACTCTACTTAGTAATGATGCCATCAATCATAGCCTAAGTTCCTCACCCGCGGCTCACGTCGCCAGGCCCTAGCTGCAAAGGATGCCGCCTTCGTCGTGTGTCTCGACGCGCCTCAGGGCTACTACCATTCCACCTACCGATATCCTATAATTCAACCTGGTGAACACTTTAATTACTTCAAACCGCGGTTGAGAGAAGTCACGGTCGAATTGATTAGATCCAGTTGAATCGGGGCTTACTTCGTTTAGTCTATTCCTGAACCTCAACGCACCAAATCAGTGTGAAATTTGTGGTTAGTAGAGAAGTACGATCCAGTGGAATACATGCGTGAATTCTGTATTAGTGAGGGTTATAGTCATAGCAATGTCCGGGTATAAGGTTGGAAGTCGGAACGCAATCAAGCCTTCTTCAAAACGGCCGAATCACCACTCGCAGGCACATCCTCAACGAAGCGCCCAGTGTCGGCCGTCTTCGCCTTGGCCTTCCCCTTCCCCGTCGAGCCCCCCGCCATCCACTTGCTCAGGCCCCTCTTCGGCGCCTTCTCGCCAGGGATGACCTCACCCGGCTCCTTCCCCGACCCAGGTTGCACCTGCGCCACATCGGATTTAGTCGGCGCCTCCGCGGCCTTGAGCTTCCCGTCGCGCTCCGCCTGTATCTTGAGCAGTTCGTCACCGCGTATACGCAGGAACTCCTCCAGCAGCGCCGCGTTGCGCGAGTTCGCCTTGAACGCCGCGAGCGCGACGTCGCCTGCGAACGGTATGAGGCCCATCAGCGCGCTTGCGGCGTTGTTCGCGAGCATCTTGCGCAGCAGCCATGGCGGCAGGTCCGCCTTGCGCGCCTTGCGCACGACGAGCGCGTAGTTGAGCAGCGCGTCCGCGACGTCGCCCGCGCCCGGGATGAGGCCGACGACGAACGTCCAGCCGAAGCGCAGGCCGCAGAGGGAGAAGCCCTTGTCGAGGTAGTGCGCGCGCCGCTGGATCGACTTGAGGATCTTGGTATCACGGGCGGAGAGGCCCGGGGGGATCGCGCGCTGCCGGGCGGGGGGAGGGAGTCAGTGCACTGGTGCCCACGGGGAGAAGAAGAGCGCTCACTCTTCGTCGGCGTTTCTTGCCTTTCGCGTCGACGTACTCTTCGTACATGGGGTCGGCGGGGGTGTATTTGTCCAGGTGCTTTTCGAAGAGGGCCTTTCCGGCCTTGTTTAGTAGTTTGCTGCTCATTGTGGGGGGAAGCAAGGAGTGGATTGGAGTATTCGGAGCTTTTGAGGGAGGCTATAGGCTATAGCGGTCATCGCGGTCATGACATCACTGCGTGGCAGTGATTGCATGACATTTTATTTCCCACGAGGGGTTCAAATGTTCATTGTTCAATCTCGAGGCCGCACGGCCTCTGCCTCTCTCAATGCTCTTGCCGCCATCCCACCCCCCCGAAGTGGGCCCCAGTGGGCACTCGACATGTATCACCGGCAGCGCTAGGAGTATTATATCATGAGCTTGAATTGGCACTGAGAATTTGCACATAGGAGCGGGCGGTCTTCTCGCAAGGGAGACCCCTTGCTCATTCACACATCAGCACACACACCGGCCATGCTCGTGCTTCCAATGCGGGCACGACTCATGCAACGGATACCCTCACGCCGCTCCCACGCCCCGCCCCACACCCCCGTCCTACCAAACATCCTGCTATTCGCGGCTGGACCGGTCATTCTTCTCGGACCAGATCCCGCTTTCTTCGCAACAAGGGGAGTATTGCAGGCCCTTAACAGTAAGCAAACAGCGTGTCAAAGTAGTCAACCCCCCTTATCTGGCTGTAGATCTTGATGCTACGGTCCTATTGGTTGCATATTGCCCCCCCCCCCCTCAACCCAACCTCGGAAGCCGCTGAAGGGCTTTTGCTGCGTATATTGGCGTGACTCTGAGATGGTGCGTTACATTTCTTTGGCTATCCTTCCCTTCACCGTTCTCCGAGTCCGCGCCATCTTCGTCACTTAGTTACTTCGCTTAGCGCTGTGAAAGTTCGTGAGTTTGATCGCATTCCATGAAAGTTCGTGACTTCAGCTGGATTTAGTGGAACTTCGTCACTTCCTCTGTACACCATGAAAGCTCGTAACTTAACATGGATCAATGATCTAGCTGATGCCAACTGTTCTGTATGTGGTCTGTAGTAGTGCCGGGTTTGATATGTATAATACATTTCGTACAGGGAGGTCGCGCAGCGGCCTCCTGGGCAAGAATGTAGGGCTTGTATTATACATTAAATACCGGCGCCGCCGGCCCGAAATTTTTGCCGTATTTAATGTATAATACAGGTATTTAATACTGTATTTAAGGTATTTAATTGTATTTAATGTCATCTACATCCCATGAGGCATCCGCCTCCGTCCATTTCGCACCCGATGTGGTCTTCTTGGCAGTTGGAGCAAGTGGCTCCTCAGGTGCCGGCTTCCCCTGATCAGGGTAGGTAGGTAGGTAGGTAGGTAGGTAGGTAGTATTACCGGCGCGGTCCCATTAAGGAACAACCGGGGCCCGTACTACATACATCGCGTCAAATATGTATGCTACGGATACTATCAGTCATCTGTCCTTTGATTACCTGAGCTACTCTCCGCCCGATCCCATACTCCAATCACAAGAAAGAAAAAACTTGAAAGAATTGGAGACACAAAATCAGAGAGTCCCCAGGGTGCCCGGACGTCAAACATCAAGTATGGAGAGAACGGTAATTCATTCCATTGATTCCAATGCATAAATCCTTGGCAGGCCACAGCACGTCGCAAGTGGCAAAAACCTTCGCCAACCGTTCGATAATGTCGAAAAGGGAAACCACATCTCGAGGTGCGAGCTCCTTCGTAATCTTCGAGTGGTGTTGTTGGCAGGCGGTGAGTACACCCTTTCTAATCTCTGCGACATCATCCGACATCGTCGGCCCCTCAGGGAATGTGACGGGGACCGGCAGAGACGCAAGTACAATGCGTAGATCAGACAACCAGCACGGCATATCGGCGGCGAGAGGAGATGGGTTGTCGAGATATGCGATCTTGGCCAAATGAGTGGGAGGAAGATCTAAGAGGTAGATCAAGGAGCCGAGGGCCAATAAAGGCCTACGATAAGTCAAAGGAAATATACCGGCCTCTGTAAATAGAGGCGCAAGGATTGAGTGGCCATGAAACCCAAGAGTCTCCGAATGAACTTGAACTCGTGCTGCACATGCGTCAACTTGCGTAAATTGTCTGCCTCTGTATCGAGGCAGACTTCGCAACCGAATGTCAGGTGGGGATCGACATGGGCCATGTACAAACGGATGCCATCAGCAGGCGGCAAGCACCCGATGCTGGTATTTGCTGAAAATGTTACGCTGACCACGTTCCTCGCTTTGGACGCTTTTTGAGGCAATATTCAGTAAATATGTCTTTTTTGAGCAGAGGTGAAAATAACTCCAACAAAATTGTAAGCCTTTACCAGCTCAATGGCAGTTCCTGGGACGAACAGAGGGAGAATTTTCCAGCTCAGTTCTCCAAATAGCATCCACTGTGGAAGCTAGTCGAACAAAGGCCCGAACACCGGCAGGGAACAGCTTCATCCAAAGCGTAGGGAGGTTGGCTGATGCTCTGTCGATAGCGCATCGAAGAATAAAACTCCGATAATATAGACAATATTGTCAAATGCAGGGACAGGCATAAGTCCCGACACAGGAGTTCCGCCGAGAACGCCGAGAAGGGGTTGCCCAGTCAGGGCGTCTAGGATCTCAGCAAGATCTCAGCCACTTACATTAGCCATTTAAATCATGCTGGCAAGCCAGTCATGTCCAGATGGTCTACAGGGCATTTTGAGTCTGAGACTGCTTGCCTCGACGAAGGTATCGGGGACAGCGGAAGAAGAAAGATAGGGGCGTGAGACATCTCGGACCGCTGTTCCGCGTGTCTCGGAAAGGCCCCTGAGCCATTGCTCGCAGTCCGATACCCCCCGCGTGCACAGTGGCGTAAAGCTAGCATTCGCCGGGCCTTATGTCGGAGAGGGTGCTCTGTGAGTCTTATCCCAGGGTGCTCTGCGAGTCTCATCTCATGTCCCGAGACACTGGCAGCCAAGGCCCTCACAGAGTGCGCTGCGGTCCTTTGACGGGACTCCAGCTCACTGGCAGTGATGCATCAGCGGAGGCCAGTTGACCCAGAACCTCACACGGTATGAACAGCGTCACTTAAGACCAGAGATAAGCCGGCAGACTCAGAGTCGCAGAGTGGCCACCAGATATCGATAGGGGTTGGCTGACGACAATGAAAGAGTATAAGTGAAGTCATTGGAGGTCAAGCCAAGAAGAAGTTACGCTCCAGGTGTAGTTGCCTAGCAGTTGGGCAAGATGCAGATGATCCAGGAAGATTTTCCAGAATCGGTGGTGGTGGTAAAGATCAGGCTGGAGCTTGGGAAAGCATAGAGTGAGTTTTGGCGCGTTTAGATCAATGTACATTTCAATTTTCAAAGTCGGCATGTTGGCCTGTCGGATGACGAGGGGAGGTGGGGCGGAGTCGGTTTTGTCTTCGCCCTCCTCCATGTCCTCGTAGTCTTTGATGCCGTATGGGTTAGTGTGATTGAAGAGAAATTTAAATCAGTTCATTGACGGATGATACAAGAAGAGAAAAATACTTAGGCGTTGACAGTTAAAGGAAAAAAGTCGCGCAAAATTTGTCCGTATGTGTTACCTGGAAGTACCCGGAAAGGTCCGATGGTGCATCAATCAGAGTCCAGACTCTTTGACTGACAACTCCGAAGAGTTTTGGAGATTCAGACCATTTAATACATATTAAATACACAAGCTCTGGGAGGTCTCAGGTATTTAATGTATTATACTATGTATAATACGCTCCGTATAATACATTCTTTAAATACATCATTTCCGACCCGGCACTAGTCTGTAGGCCATTGCTTACGCATGGCAGTACAAGTCCATTTCTTTTTAAAACTCTGGAGAAGTCCGATTTAAAGTCCGATCCAGATTTTTTATTCATTCATAACTTCACTCAACCTCTACATTTTCAATTCGAAAAAAAGGGATGGATGTAGCCACAAATTGAGGCCTTTTCTCCAAACCTCGGCCATGAAGGTCTAAGCACTGAAATTCAACTGAGCTTTTCTATGTTCATGAACTGTGAACATTAACGGGAGTGGATGAATGACGAGAAATTATCCCAGTTAGTGTAGGTATCAAATCAGAGGATACGCAAGGCAAACAGATAAATTTGCGAGTGCTCGACAGAAGAGGCCCAAGTATGCGGTGCATGCAATTAAAAGTGAATTTTATGTAGGTGCTCGTGGCCACATGCGTGCCATGATGGGGAATAAATCATACTAGGTGCATTTTACATTAATTGCGTACTAGGGTAGGGCCACAGTGTACGGACAGGACTCAGGCAAACCAAGACAAACAACGTTAACTTGAACGTGCTCGAAAACCATCATGAACATGATGCAACTTGATGCACCAAAGTTGAGAGAAAGAGGAAGGGCCATCCATGGAGCATGGATGGGGTTAAATGTACTCGAGACGAGAGCGCGGGATACTATATTGTACTGGCGGGGGTTCCACCGGTCAGTTTCTGATGAAGTGCAGTGATCATTGGTCCGCTACTTAAATTTCTGCGCAAGCTTTGTGCAAGCAACATGCATCATTTATAATTGTCAAGAGGTCATCAAATCTCTGCATGAGCACCTAGGAGTGCGTCGAGGGGGCCGGCAGGCAGCGCCTCGAGGCTTCCGTCTTCAAATCCGTTAGGGCGCCTTCGTGATTTCCATTTCGGTTATGGTTTTGGCCATAGATGCCATCGTTTCTTCAGGCGTATCATTTTTGTAGTCTCACCTAATCAGACTCTCAAAAAGGTTTCATGAGACAAGGCAGAATTGTCGGCTTTTCACCATTTTGAGGAGTTGGATGCATTTGTAGCAACGATACGGTATCCACGGATGCCGTGAAAATGTGGCGGCGGTCACGGGCGGCAGCCCTGGTTCTGTTTTTAATGCTGGTTTGCAAACATGTTTATAAACAGCTGTTTATAAACCCGGTTTTCTATGTTTTGCCCAAACACCTGGTTTTTAATTCAATGTGGCAGTGCTCAAGCGGACCCAAGCAACACCGAAGACGACTAAAAATCGCCAGAAATCATGGTCCTTGGGTCTCTGGCTGTGCCTGCTGTTCTCAGTGATGAAAATACCTTCCAATTTGAACTTTATTCTCGCCAAAATTTCCAGAATAAGGTTCAAGATCATCTGAAATTGCGCTCAAATTGCACCGAGTCTTCAATGTTGGAATATTGTTATTTTATTCCTCAGGACTGGGTTTGAATCAGGTACGCCGAGGGGCTGGAGCGAAAAATGACGGAAACAAGGCCGTCCGGTCCATTTCGGTGACCTGTTTGCAAACATGTTTATAAACACCTGTTTACAAACGAAAGATTGAAAACCGTTTATAATTGGCTGGGGAATTAAAAACAGAATCCTACTATGTTTAGCGAGTAGAATGCCATGACGGAGTGCGGGGCTCGGGGAATACCCAGACTTGGCTTGGGGTCTCACCGTGTCCGCTATTTGGCAGACACCGATGAATTGCGGACCGCCGACCAGTCGCTGATTAGCCTCTTGTATTGAGACTGCCGTGAAATTCAAAGGCGCGGCGCGGGGATGCCAAGTGGGGCTGATATTCGAGTACTTAAACTGCTTTCATGACACTCAGTCCTTTCACTTGACTTTCAAGATGTTGTTTTCCACCGCCAAGATCACCCTTTTCCTTGCGGGTGTCGTTGTTGTAGTATCAGCGCAGAGTGGGGTCTTTTTCAGTGCTCCGGGCTGTGCTGGTACCACGCTGCAAACTGTCGAGTACACCAATGGCCTTTGTAGGTCACCAGTAGCCTTGGCTTAAGTTGATGTGTTGACTCGTGCCTTTCTCCTAGGTGTACCGTCTAACGGTGCTGTATCCGTCCTGCTCGCTAATGGTGATCAAAGCGGTAACAGTATCCTTGCAAATTTCTGTGAGTTGGGATTTCGTTCCAGAGTTTTGCAGAGTTTAATGTTGATCGGGCTCGCAGTTACGAGCGTGGCCCAGTCCCAGCAAGAAGATCTGTCCTTCACGATCGATTTGGGGTCCGGCGGGTCCGAGTGTGTTGATATTCCTGGTAACATCCAGAGTGTTGGGATGGATTTTTAATCTCCAGGGTATGACAAAATCCGACGAGAATGTTAGGCGTTTAGCGAGTATTATCTACTTAAATCACTTACAAAACACTAAAAATACGGACTCCCCGGTTGTAATTCACTTTTTGTGGCAACTATGTGTGCGATTCTGATCGGAATTTGTCGTTGAATACCCGGTTTCACTGGTCGCTCTTGTCCCGAATCCTGACTCGAACTCTCTCGACGGTGGTTATTGTATCCACCCCCAGCTCGCCGCGGAGGTGCCTCCATAGCTCGGGACATCGCGGTCCGCTTCGACATGATCTACTATCTAGATATTATCTCCTTGGCTGCGTGCATTAGTAGTAGTAGTAGTAGTAGTTCGTTGGAATGGGCAGACTGCGGCAACGCAAACATGGCCGTATTCTGTATTGGGACAGAAGCCATGTCATTAGCGATGGAAGTTGAGGCTTGCAAGTCACCAGATTTAAAATGAGGAACGGTAGGAAAAAGCGGTTGCAGAAAGTTCGGATATCCCGGTATGCTGAAATGCCCTTGGGGATTAAACGAAGGCTGCGCCACTGCGGGGGAGAACGGTGATTGAGCATTCGGCGATGGAAGGAATTAGCTTTAAAGGTGGTAGTCATGATACAATGAATTTATTTGCATAAATTGCCCTGAATGGAATTCTCACGTGACGTTGGCGACGTTTGTATGTCCCATACCTTATAGATTTAGTGTCTTCCAAGCCAGAACTGGTCAAGAAACACAGAGAAGAGGGTGAGAGCATGTCGGTGCTTGACCTCATATGGTTCCACAGCTCTGTCTGTCTTCACTCTTGGTTTAGTGGTAAGTTTTCTGGTCTCCAATTTTCTCCTTCCGTGCAAGGTCACCAGTTCAATCCCTGTAATTGTCATTTAATATGACCTTTGAGTTTACATTAATTCAGTATGTTGTTCAACGGGGCAAAACGGGTGCTTGGAATAGGTACTACCAATTCTTTTACCTGCCAAAAGAAAAAAGAAAAAACTGCCCCCAGAAAAGAGCACTCTTGTTGCCCTGGCACTTCACCACAGTATTCTCGTGGTTAGCTACGGGTGTGTCACAGATATTTGATGGTAAACTGCAGATGCTACATGAAGGGGTAGAACTACAGGCAATACATGGCCTACATTTCACTCTGTCATAGTTAGCTTTTTTCCTGATTTGAGGGGAGGTGCGACATCCTAACACATGGGAAAAGATGGGAGTGGAAGGATGAGCATAGCTTCCATGTCTGGTGCATATGTGCATATGAGAGCACGAGGTTCTGCTGGATAGAATTTAGGTGTTTGACTTAGCATATGCAAGACCCAGGATGAACTGAATCATGGGTGATGTTCTCCTCCCAACTCGGAATAACCTTCAACCACAGGCTATGGCAAGGCAGCACAGAGTCAGCCCTTTCCCAAATCCTGTTGGATTTTCTTCTTGGCCTACATCATGAGGTAGTAATATTACATGCACTTGGGACAAAGGATCATGATCAAATGAAAATGTTTTCTTCGCCTAATGGGTGATAATCTCCATACTGAGTGGCTGTTGTTCGTGGGCTATCACCTCAGGAAGGTGTAGGACAATACAGCTGCCAACCCTTTGGGGGGTTCAAATATTTGAGGCTGTATCAGCAACAACTTGCAGGGGATGGTAGTTACTTTGCCTTCACAATTCTGGCCATACTTAATCACCATTGATGTGGATAAAATAAATAAATAGAGAGGCTACATACTGAACAAAAGGTTATAATCTTGCTGTGGCATGCTGTGCACACCAAGAACAGGTCGGTATGTATTTGTCCAAATATGGGTGGAGTTGTGGAAAGTTGAAGAGACAGAACAATAAGATTGAAACACAAACCCCGACTATCCAATATCCAGAATACAATTCAAACCAACACTCCATGCCTCCCCTTGTCCCAAATGTCACTTCCTTGAGCCAATTTGTTCTTTTCCTCCTCCTCCTCCTCTCCAATGATGTATGCCTCCTCCAGTGCACTAACAGGTACATGCAATTCTGAAAGGTATTGAAGTTGTTCTTCATACTTGGCCAGAATGGCAGAGTCAACCTCTGCTATCTTTGTATCAATCTTGATTACATCCTTCATCTGAGAGGACCTTTCAAACAAGGGCCTGGCTGTCTTCCACAATTCAATTGCTTCAATGACCTCTCCACGATTATTCAGTATATCACCAATTTGAACCATGCAATCTGCCCTCCAGCGATAGATATCCATGAGTGTGAATCCATCAAGAGCAACATTGAATAGGCTTAGTGCTGTTTCATCATCACCTTCGCCGGCAAAAATCTGGCCAAGGCAGCAGAGTGCTTGCATTGTCTGGCGCTTGTCTTTGCGCTTCAATGCAAGTCCAAGGAAGATCCCAGTCCATCGGAGTGTAGTTTGGGTGTCATTTATCCCAGTTGAAAGATCTCCAAGCCTTTCAGCACATGAGAATTCCAGGTCTGGGTCAATTCCCAGAGACAATTTAAAACATTTTTCAAACAGTGCGTTCACAGTCCCAAGAGGCCCATCGCGAAGACAGAGTTCAGCAGCTACATAATCAGCTACAAGACTTGTATATCTGCCATAGTACCCATACAATGCTTTCAAATGAGACCGAGCGATGTCTAGATTTTGGTGAATGATTTTTGAGTCAGCACCGGTAGTAATATCAATGACAGCCATGTTCAAGTTTGCCAGGATTCCTTTGTATGAAGTTGCCTGGCAGCTGGATGCAATGGCTACTTGCAGCTTGCGCGATTCCAAATACTCAGATTTCACAAGGTGTAGTTCAGCCTGGAGATTTTGGATGATAAGATTTGATGCACTTTGTTGGTGACCGAGAGTAGCCAGGATGTGTCAGGATTTTTGCGAAAGATGTTGAGCATGCCAATAGCTTGCCAAATATATGTGACTTTGTCCTTGAAGGGTGAGGGACCAAACTTGTCCATGGAGGTCCCCTATGTGCTCAGCATATCTATATGCCTCCTTGGCATGTCTGAGTGCACTCATGGGCTGTCCAGTGCGAAGATGATTGTCACTTATGCTGGCCAATGCACGGTAGCCAGCAATGGTAGGGTATCCAGTTCTTTCGGCCAGAAAATATGCTGTTTGAAAATACTGCAGGGCTCCGGCTAAATCTGACTTTGCATACTGGAAATACACTCCCAGAATACAGTACCATTTGCCTGGTGATAAATTAGTTAGGTGAACGCAAGGACCGTGATTGTGTCTTACTCTGTTCCAGTGGATCTTTTGATGTGAAATGCTGAGTGCCGAGGGTGATATGGTGATTGAAATCCTGGTCAGGCAAATATTCCGAAGTTCCCAATAGTTGGATGAAATATTCCCCAAAGATTTGATTGTCTTTCCATTGCAGCATTTGCCCAGAAAGCTGGAGCAAAAGGGGTGAATATGTGCTGTGGATCCGATAGTAAAAATCATTGAGAAACAGGATGCTCCTCAAATTCTGGACAATATCAGGCCCCTCTGGTTGAAGCCCATCATGGAGAACAGTGTTGAAGTTGCCCAAATTTCCTGAAATTTGAGGGAGTATATCTGTTATATTGATATTCTTGAATTGGTGCCAAAGACCAAGAATTTGATGGAAGTGTTCCCGTAGCTTTAGCTTCAAGGAATCTGTGGGAGGATGAATGCTAAGGATATGTTCTCGGATTGGAACCAGGACTGTGAGGTGTTGATCCTGGCCAACAAAGGCAAGGGCCATTTGAATCAGAGTAGCCTTGCAAGACATAATATCAGGGATTGGCATCTTGGCCTGTACAAAATTAGCATCTGCAAGCCCATCTGGTAGCATGGAAAGAATGCTGAGCAACTCCTGGGCACCTGTGGTCATACGGGAGCTGGTGTATGACAGCATGATGGATATATCCAGGCTCGATCTCTGGTCATACCCATCAGAAAGCATCCGAGTACTTTCCAGTTTCCATCGGGAAAGTGCCTTGGCACATCCTTCAGAACTTGCAACACTTGCAATGAGGCTGACCGCCAGTGGAAGATTCCCTGTCAGTTCAAGGAGTTCTTTGATGCTGTAATCATCATGGCCATCATCAGAAACCTCAATGAAGGTCTGCCGAGCAGCCACATTGGAAAGTGGCTTGAGAGGGGCCAGGAAGGGGTGGGTCCATTTGACTTTACCTGGGTGCTCAGCACCTCTCAGGGTGATCTACAGCAAGTTAAAGGTACTATTGGATAAACTCACAAACATTACTCACCATGAGGCCCAACGGGGGGGCATAGGTCAGAAGAGATAAGAACTCTTCAACATCAGAGCGAGCTGAAAGGGATTCCCATGGGGTTTCCAGATTATCTAAGACCAGAAGGGAAGGGGGAGCATGGGCAAAATAACGTGCAACATTCTTTGCCATGTTTGAGCCCTTCTCCAGCCCAATATGATCTGCAATTGTTGCTGCCAGCTCAGTGCAAGTAGGGCTCGAGTGACATGGAACAAAGTATCGATGTGAATACTTGGCTTCCACTTGTGGATTATGGAGGGCTGCTGTGGCAAGGCTGGTCTTTCCCATGCCTCCGGTACCAAGAATAGCAATGTGGACAGAATCCTGTATGAGAATATTCACCACATCCTGGAGCTCTGATTCACGGCCATGGAAGATTTGTGGGCAGGGTGGAAGTAGACCAAAAGATCCTGAGCTGTTCAAGCCCTTTGGTAAGATTGATGATGTTTGCAGGTTTGGCTCACCTATTATTCTTCAAACTTGTAAGAGTTCCTGCCATCTAACAACCATGAGCTACAAATTTCAATGGCCATACTTTGCTACTCACTGAAGAGTGATCAGATCCAGTGAGGGCAGAGTCATTCTCCAAAAGGGCGACAAGCTCTTCATGTTGTTCCTTGGCATCCTTTTTCATTTGCCCCATTTGAGACAAGGTTGAACCTGTAACTTGAGCCTGCAAATGATTTGAATGCGCACTGAAACACATTTCATCTGATATACCTTGAACAATCCAACCATCCGGCTGAGCTCCTGCTTGCATGTTTCCAATCTTTCTCCAGCCTCAGGCTGTTGAAAAGTCCCTTTATTTTTCCCAGAGTACCCTTTTGTTGCCCATTCAGAACTGTGAACAACTTTTCAAGTGCCCTGGTGTAAAATATTAAATGAATGCAATGTCATCATCAAATGGGACTCACTCTGTGAATTTTGCAATGTCATACAGGAGTGCTGTTGGGAGGACACCCCTGATCTCTGAAGTTGACTCAAGCTGGACAATGATGCACAGGATTTCATGAATGTGCTCCAGAATTTCGACATATTTGATCTGATGGTCTATTTTTTGGGGGGGCTAAATATTGTGTCAATGGCCAGAAGGACCGGCTTACCTGAACCGACTTTGTAATTGACAAGCACAAGGCAGCAGTTGAGCCAAGGAAAGGCACTTTGGCTGTTTCTGCAATGTTTTGTGCAGTAGTTGCAGCCAGGGTGATATATTCGATAAGATTCTTGAAATTCGCTGTGGTAGGCATGGTGGGCATTGATGATGGGAGGGGTGTTCTTCAGCTGGGCTTATATATCTTTTGCTGTGTTCTTCCCACAGATACTTCCGCATACATTCCCAGCATCACATCATACGTGCAGATATAGATATCTGTTGATGTTCTGCACCAAAAATAAACTATATGTTTCAAATCAAATGTCACGGACAAAAGTGAGAACACTTCTTGAATCTTGGTGAACAACCATTCCATCATTATAAACATTGACATTTCACCCCAAATTTAAGAACCCAGCTGACAAGGGAGCAATGGTCAATGTGTGGCAATCCGCAGATGCTCCACGGCATCTGCGGGCTTAACTTCTTGCAGGAGATGGAATGATGGCAGAAGGATCCCATCTCACCTCAGTGCGCCAACTACAGCAACCCACAGCAGAGCACTGCCAAGACCCGGAATAGAACAGAGATTCTCCAGTGCTCCGAAAATCGATCAGTAACGGTGTAATGATCTTTGCGGCCCGAACCGCCCTCACTGCATTGCCCAATGATTGTTCCTGTAACTACGGTGATTAGGAACCGCAATTTTAGAATTTTGCTGCACTGCCTTGCAATTGAATGAAGTTCCGATATTGAAAATTAAAGGAAAGTACTTAGAGCTGAGTATATTGTAAACTAAAAAACATGGGCATGCTGGAGAGCCGAAAATATGGCAACAAATGATGCCGCACTCTAATAAGTATGGGGAAGACTCTGGCATCAGAAACCACATGTGCCGAGATTTCCAGCAAAGCTGAGTCCCACATCTGTAAGTGCATTCTGAAAACTGCGCCTATGCACTGGCAGAGTAGGAGAGTCAGGGAAAAAGATAACAGATTAGATCCTCTTCAGACCCATGTATTAACAGGTGTTAATATCCAGAGCGTTGGAGGCCCGCTGAAAGGAAGTGAAATAGCTATATATGACAGGTTCTTGGGAGAAAGAAGTGGGAATTATCTTACGGTGAGACGGCTGAAATGAAAACACGCTTACAATTTGGCGAAACTCAGTCTAAACCGATCATCTTACCGCTCGGTGGTACACAATTAGAGTCAGAGTGAGCTCCGAGCTGCTGATTGAGTCTCAAAGATGTGATGGAATACAAAGGATTGACCATACTGCGACTGTATACGATACTCTAAACAATGTGGGGTCAGTACAGTGTTCAGCGAGTTAGTCATGAGTAGTCGTCTGATAGTGGCCATAACTCATATGTGAGGGCGGTATCACGCAGGATCACTAGAAACCATACCAAGGAGATTGTATGAATATCCATATTTATTTAAACACTGCTACACAAAGATCATAGACCTCTAGCGGGGATTTTGGGCCAATATAGTCTTGTCGTGACTAAAGATAATAGTCATGACTCCGAGTTGTATGAGAAATAGTAATTCTCAGGCACAGATAAACAGTCGTGAATAATGGAAGAGTCGCGACTACCAAAACAGACCTTCGGGTGAGCTCCGAGAGTGTGATCACATGTCAGATGGTGAACCAGTTGACTAAGCGAGTCAATCCGAGGATTCCCGATGAAGTCCGAGAAGATCCGACGATCTGATCAGACATTCACATGAAAGATATGGTTGTCATGATTAGGTCGAAAGCACGCAATATGGCGTCAAGACGGTCTAGATCGCTCCGGATCTTGCCTTGACTAAAGATAGATGACCCTGAAGGCTCTCCGGAACTTTCGGAACTAGTCTAGACTGTCGGAATTGAATCCTATAGGCCACAGGCTGCAGATCTCCGATCAAACGCGGTTGATAGACGGATAAAAGGACCATATACCTCATTTCTATTACTCATTTTCCTTATCTGGCATGTACTAAAATAGATTGTAAATTAGTATAAAGTCTCAGTAGAATAACGCGATTCTGGACTGTATTTTCCTCCCAGCTACTATAGCCGTGACTATTGTCGTCATTGGTTGTGGGTCACGGGGTCAGTGCACGTCTGGGTTTTACGTGGAGATTTGTTTAAACACATTTCGAAGTTGTACTACTTTTAGCAAAGATATATATAGAACCAGAACATAGTTGTTTGATAACCAAAGTCCCAGCAAAGTAAGCTGAATAAGAAAGTCATAAGAAACAGTCAAGTCTGTACCGAAGTGGTCCTTTAAGAGTCGCGACTAAGTGTCAAGACGGAGGATAGCTGTTGATATCGTTCCTTTGAGTTCGGTTGCAGTCTAAGTACCAAAGAAGTAAAGTCTAAGACGGTCTCAAGTGACCTAAAGTTCAGTCCAAGCGTGGCTTAAGTTGTCGGAGTTGTTCAAGTACACTCGCGACTGTGTTTCATTCCATCCAAACACCCCAAAGATAGTGTTTCTCTTGTGAGAGACTTTAGTCAAGATTCTCGAGTAATACTCGTGATTATTCCAAAGGGCACAATTAGACTTATAGTCATTCATTGCAACTGTCTACGGTTCATCTTACTCAATTCTGATTGAGAGGACCCTAGTTATAGAAGCACCAATATAGTCAAGTAGTAGTAGTGTGTGTGTGTGTTGGGTGTAGTTCATTTTGTGTGCGTCTTGCACATATCTTGAGATTATACTTTTCACGACTATACTTGGGTGCACCGTTTCAACGGTACCAGGGATACAGCCGAGAAAGAAAAAAGAGGAATGGGGGGGGAGGGGATTGCTCAGTGGAAAAACAGCTCGCACAGCTCAGATCGCTCCATAATTTGCGCGAGTCGGGGTACTTTCAAGGTAATTTGGTAAAAAAGAAGGTACCATTCACGCTGACTTCTGGCCCGGGAATGATGCCCATAACGCGCGTAACACCATCACAATGAATGCACCCGTCTCTCCACCTTGCACATCACATCCCACTCGCGCCCTGCTCCACGGCGGCGAGCGTGCGCGATCTCTTTCCCTCGCCACCGACATCGAACACTCCGCCTCCAGCACCTTCCTTATCCAATGAAATACCGCAATGGCTCTCCCCTCGGCATACAGCGCCTGCCGCTCCTCCTCGCCCTTAACCATCTCAGATCACCCCGCCTCCCACCGCACTCTCTCCACATCGCACTCACTCTTTTAGTGCTCCCAGGCGGTGCGCTGGTGTTCCCCTGAGGCGCGTTGTGCATCGAACACTTCCTCATCGTCCTCTGCCCTATGCTATCGGAGGCACAACCACGACGGCAATGTCCGTCCTTGCGCAGGCCACGACCTCGACTTCTTCCACCCCCGCATACCCATCTTCTACCTATCCGACATCCACGTATCCAGTGTACGCCGCACCACCGACCATGACGCAGCAGCAACAGCGCCTCACGCTCGTCATCCCGTCCTCCACCACCTCCAATGCCACATCCAATGCCAATGCCAATTCCCCGTCCTTCCACACGACGCCTGCGAGTGGGCCGGCAAATGTGTACCACGCGGCACCGTACACAAGCCTCGGGAGCGCGGTCACGCCCTCGTACTCCTCTGTGTCCACTGCGCATACCCCGTATTCTGGTGGGAGTGCGCAGTATTCCTCGGGCGCTTCGGGTGTGAGTGGAGGTATGCCGTATTCGCCGCTGGAATGGTTTGGCGTGATGTCGTTGGGTAGGGAGCTGGAGCCAGCGCAGCAGCAGGAGAGGGAGAGGGAACAGGGTTGGGTTGGGTATGGTATTGGATGACGGGCTCGTCGTACCCTGCGACGGGCTCGCGGGAACGGGTGTACGGTGGGGGGCGGGGTCGCTGTATGCGACACCGGTGCTTGTGAACGGCGCTGCGGGAAGAACAGCGCAGTACACCCCGGGAACCTCCTCGCCGATGCCGCAATATGCAACGCCGCCGCAATACACAATGCTTGGTGCAACGCCGCACACGGGGCAGGGGGTAGTGGAGCAGCAGGTGGGTTTTCTTTTTACCTCTTCTTATTTTTACGAATACTAATGTACGTTTTTTCACTGCAGGACCTCTACTTCTACACCCTCGCGTCGTCGCCTGTGTTGTCCGCATCCACATCCTCAAGCTCCGCCATGTCCGAGTCGTTGAGCTTGAATTGGCAGAATTTGCACATATCTCAGGAGTGGGCGGTCTTCTGTTCTTTCTCGCAAGGGAGACCCCTTGCTCATCCACACATCAGCACACACGCCGGTAATGCTCGTTTGTCACAATTCGATGCCAAATCTAATCTAATCGAGACAACACCGACATCCCCTATCTTGACGCCCAAGATCATAAGCGCCCAGACTATATATATCGATGACGACAACGATGTCGGGATTAGCCGAGAAGACTGGGAGATGGCCGGTTAAGGCGAGGCATGACATCATGGATATATTTATCCTCGTAGAACGTTGTGGAACATTGAAGAACATTCGGACATGAGGCTACGGGACGTTTACATACAAGCTTCCATATGAACATAGTTCACATGGTTGTGACCGAACAGTATAAGTAGAGTAGTGTTTCGCTTGTAGTAGTTAACCTTTTATTCCATCATCTTCGAGATCTCTACATACGCACTACCCAATCCCTCTCATCTTACCGAGAGTGGACGCGTTGAGTCTTGACTGTGACATCATTCCTTTAATGCGGGCACGACTCATACAGCGGATACCTTCACGCCACTCCCACGCCCCGCCCCACACCCCATCCTACCAAACATCCCGCTGCCCCCCGCCGCCGGCGCCCCACCCAACCACCCACCCCCTTCACGGATGGACTGGTCATTCTTTTCGGACCAGATCCCGCTTTCCCCACAACAAGGGGAGCATTGCAGGCCCTTAACAGTAAGCAAACAGCAAACAGAAAACAGCATGTTGAAGTTGTCAACCCCTTATCTGGCTGTAGATGTTGATGCTACGGTCCTATTGGTTGCATATTGCCCCTAGTAATGGGCAAGTTCGGTTCAGACTTTCGGTTCGAACTCGAACCGAACTGAACTGAACGCGAGGTTCAGGTTCAAGGTTCAGCAACTTCATGAACCTGAACCGAAGTTCAGGTTCAGGGTTCAGGCCAAAGTTTGTTTTTCTGAACCTGAACCGAACCCCGAACCGAAATGCCATTTCTTTGAGTGATTTGAGTGATTTCTGGGCTCACTTGAGTCGCTATCACCTCACAAATTCAATGGTATAACAATTTGGAAGCATAGTTTGGGTACAAATACCTATTCAGTCACATTCAGTGTTGTACCATGGGTTTTGATTGAAATAAGGCCTGCCTATCTGCTTTGGATATATCTGAATTATCATTCCAGTGGTCCGGATGGTCTGAAGTACCTTCAGGGATGAGTAAACGTACACACACAGTGCCAATTTTTTGCATTCCTTGCCTTGGATTTTGACATTTTGGGTTGGGGAAAAAATCCGGGTTTGAACCGAGTTCGAACCTGAACCGAACCTGAACGCGGGTTCAGGTTCAAGGTTCAGCAAATGTCCGAACCTGAACCGAAGTTCAGGTTCAGTGTTCGGAAAAAAAAGGCTTTGAACCGAACTGAACCGAACTTGCCCATCACTAATTGCCCCCCCTCCAACCCAACCTCGGAAGCCGCTGAAGGGCTTTTGCTGCGTATATTGGCGTGACTCTGAGATGGTGCGTTACATTTCTTTGGCTATCCTTCCCTTCACCGTTCTCCGAGTCCGCGCCATCTTCGTCACTTAGTTACTTCACTTAGCGCTGTGAAAGTTTGTGAGTTTAATCGCATTCCATGAAAGTTCATGACTTCAGCTGGATTTAGTGGAACTTCGTCACTTCCTCTGTACACCGTGAAAGCTCGTAACTTAACATGGATCAATGATCTAGCTGATGCCAACTGTTCTGTATGTGGTCTGTAGGCCATTGCTTACGCATGGCAGTACAAGTCCATTTCTTTTAAAACTCTGGAGAAGTCCAATTTAAAGTCCGATCCAGATTTTTTATTCATTCATAACTTCACTCAACCTCTACATTTTCAATTCGAAAAAAAGGGATGGATGTAGCCACAAGTTGAGGCCTTTTCTCCAAAAACTCGGCCATGAAGGTCTCAGCACTGAAATTCAACTGAGCTATTCTATGTTCGTGAACTGTGAACATTAACGGGAGTGGATGAATGACGAGAAATTATCCCAGTTAGTGTCACAGTCAAGACTCAATCTCGTCCACTCTCGGTAGGATGAGAGGGATTGGGTAGTGAGATGTGTAGAGCTCGAAAGATGATGGAATAAAAGGTTAACTACTACAAGCGAAACACTACTCTACTTATACTAAACGGTCGTAACCGTGTGAACTATGTACATATGGAAGCCGGTATGTAAACGTCCCGTAGCCTCATGTCTGAATGTTCTTTAATGTTCCACAACGTTCTTCGAGGATAAATATATCCGTGATGTCATACCTCGCCTTAACCGGCCATCTCCCAGTCCTCTCGGCTAATCCCGACATCGTTGTCGTCATCGATATATATAGTCTGGGCGCTTATGATCTTGGGCGTTAAGATAGGGGATGTCGGCGTTGTCTCGATTAGATTAGATTTGGCATCGAATCGTGACATTACCCCCCTCTTAGGGTCGACGTCCTCGGCGACCATGGTGAAAGCTCCCGTCTCAGGGTTAAATAGTTTTCGTTCCGGGTATGGCAACTTCTCCGTCTTTGTTTTGTATCGGCGAATGGTTTTGTCCCAAAATCCCTTCGGCAGGATTGGCACCACCCGTATCTGCAGATTGTGCTCGACATTATAACTGTCTAAGAGCTCCTGCACGTGCGTCAAATGCCTTCGTGGTTCCCACGTCCGTTCTCCCTTCGGGTAATTCTTCCATTTGATGAGGTATTGATAACCTCTGCCGCGTTTTCGGTGTTTTAGTATCTCCTCCACCTCGTACTCCTCGAATCCGCTGACTATCTCCGGTCCGGGCCGTTCTTCCCTTCGGTGTGCCGGTGGTTCCACATACGGTGTCAGCTTTGCCTCGTTGAAGACCGGATGTGACAGGTCCGTCTCCGGCAGCTTGAGCTTGTACGCCGATGCGCCTACTTTCTCCAGGATTTCGTAAGGCCCTAGCCTTCGGTCGTCCAGCTTCTTCGTCGGCCGATCTGTGGTGATGTCTCGACCATCCAACCACACTTTATCGCCAACCTTGAACTCCGGCGCATCGCGTCTCTTTCCGTCGTACTGTTTTTTCATGGTTTTTTGCATTTTCTCCAGCGCAGCTGCCGCTTCGTCGCGGATCTTTTTCATTTTTTCTGCAAAGTCGTTCGCGGCCTCGTTGCGCGACTCGACTGCGTTTTCGATCCCTTTCCAAGGGTGGTATCCCGTGTTCGTGTAGAACGGTGACATGCTCGTTGATGAGCTTGCTTTGTCATTGTGTGTGAACTCGGCTAGCGCGAGCCACTCCGCCCAATCCGATTGTCGATAATTTACAAATATCCTTAAATATTTCTCGATCTCCTGGTTCATCCTCTCCGTTTGCCCGTCTGTGATCGGATGGAATGCTGTCGAGGGATTCATTTCGGTCCCCAGAAGGCGATTTAGTTCCTTCATGAATCCCGAGACGTATCTTGTGTCTCGATCCGAGATGATTTTCCTCGGTATTCCGTGATATCTGATCACTCGGTCCCGTGTCAGCCGGGCCACTCCCTCGCTTGTCATCTCCATCATAGTCGGTTCGGTGTGGATCATCTTTGAGAACGTATCCACCCAAACTTGAATAGCATTAAATCCGTTGCTGTCCGGCAGCGGTCCGATCATATCCATAGATATTATCTGCCAAGGCCCCTCGGCGATCTTGTGAGGGTTCAGCTTTCCCTGCTGATACCTCTGCACTCGCGTTCTCTGGCACGCCTCACAAGATTTTACATATTTAGAGACCTGGTTGCCTATCCTAGGCCACCAATAATTACGCTCAATCATCTCCTGCGTTCGGTTCTCTCCGGGATGACCAAGCATTGGGGGGTCGTGATGTAACCCGATAATCTTATCGCGAAGTTCCTCGTTTCGGGGAACATATATTAAGCCGTTATAGTAAATGACCCCGTCCTTCTTTTCCCATGCTTGTAACTTTTTCTCGAGCGCAAGCTTGACGCTCTTATCTATCTTTTTCTCCTTTATGATCTCTTCCAGTATCTCTGCCTCCGGCCCTTCGAGCGTTATGTCTTGTGCTCGGAAGTGGTCGGGTTTTAGCATCACGACGTTTTCGTTATCGTTTTTCCCCTGGTCATGATCTGATCTCCGAGATAAGAGATCCGCCTTCTTGTTCAACGCTCCGGCCCGATGCCGCAGAGTGAAGTCGTACTCCGCGAGCTCCGTGATCCATCGGGCTTGTCTCCGATTCAACTTCTGTGGCTTTCGGAAGTACTCAAGGTTCTGGTGATCCGTTAGAACCTCAAATGTTTGCCGTGCTCCCATCAACATCTGCCTCCACTCGTCCAGGGCGAGCATGATCGCGAGCATCTCTTTGTCATAGATCTCGTAATTCCGCTCGGTCTCGTTCAGTCCGTGTGACTGGAACGCTACAGGGCACCATTCGCCCTCCTGTTCCTGCTCCAATATCGCTCCCGTCGCTCCATCTGATGCGTCCGCTTCTAGTCGGAATTTCCCGTGATCCGTCGGGAGCGCCAATACTACGTCATCGGCTATCCGGTCCTTCAGTTTCTGGAACGCGTCCTTCTGCTCCTGTCCCCACGAGAACCCCTCCTTCCCGGTCAGCCGTGTGAGCGGCTTCGCGACTTCGCTGTATCCCCGGACGAACCTCCGGTAGAAGTTGGTGAACCCCAAGAATGCCTGTGTCTGCTTAAGGTTCTTGGGTTCGGGCCATTCCATCACGCCTTTGATCTTGGCGGGATCCATTCTCATCGAGTTGTAGGAGATAATGACTCCCAGATACTCAATCTCGGTGCGTTCGAACTCGCACTTCTCTGGCTTGAGAAAGAGTTTGTGTTTCTGGAGCGTCTCCAACACTCGTTTATTGATTGCCCGGTGTTCCTCCAAATCCTTGGTAAAGATAAGGATGTCGTCTAGGTAGACGATGACTTTTCCCTCGTTGATTAGATCTCTGAGGATGTCGTTCATCATCGTCTGGAATGTCGCCGGTGAGTTCGTCAGGCCAAAGAACATCACCAAGGGCTCGAACAGGCCTCGGTTGGTCCGGAAAGCCGCCTTCCACTCATCTCCCTCCTTGATCCGCACGTTGTTGTACCCCCAGCGTATGTCCAGCTTCGTGAAGTACTTGGCGCCGCGAAGTTTATTGACTAGCTCCGAGATAAGCGGAAGTGGATAACGGTTTTAATCGTCATCTCGTTAAGCTTCCGATAATCCTGTACGGGCCGCAAGCTGCCGTCTTTCTTCTTGATGAAGAAGAATGCCGAGGCCATCGGTGACTTTGATGGCCGGATCCGTCCGCTCTTCAAGTTCTCTTCCAAGAACTCGTTGAGTTTTTCCTGCTCAACTACCGAGAGTGGGTATATCTTGCAATCTACAGCCTTTGATTCTGGCTTAAGTTCGATCGCGTGATCCCATGGTCTTTTCTCTGGTAGCGAGTCGAACGATTCCTTGGCGAAGACTTTGACATAGTCGCGGTACTGCTCCGGGATCTTCTCCTCTGTCATCCGTTCCTTCTCACGGTCTCCCTCCTGCGCCATGCGCTGTGCCTGCGTTTCCTTGACCCGAAGGTCGATTGCTTCCGCAAAGTCTACCAGGAGTAAAGACTCCCCTTCCTCCAGCTCGTTCGCTCGGCCTTCCCTGGCTCCGGATTCCGTCCCCTTCATGTTGCATTCGGGGGGACATCGGCTGAAGAGTATTTTCTGCGCTCTCCAGTCGATCACGGGGTTGTGCTTGAACAACCAATCGTATCCGATGAACATCCGGGCCTTTCCTAGCCCGGTCACCAGGAAGCGATGCTTCTCCTGGTGTGGTCCGACCGCCATGATCAACTCAGCGTAGTGAGTGATCTTGCCTCTGGCGTTGTCCGTCCCGTCCGCGTTGCGGGCGACGATGTGCGCTTCAAGCTCGTGGAGCTCGAAGTCTTCAGCCTTGGCATAATCTCGATCGATGCACGATGCTGTGCTTCCGTTATCGAGAAGTGCCTTGACTGCGCGCGTCTTCCCGGTGTCCAACGTGGTGATCTGGACGTTGACCATCATCTCATGATGTTTCCGTTGCCTCTGGTATTCCCGTAGCTCCTTCGCAAGCTTGTCCTCCGTGACGCCCATTGCCTTATGGGATAGCCATTTCGCTGCCTTTAGCCCGGTCAATCCGGCCGGTACCGTGGGTGCCCTTCCTTCCTTCTTCGGCGCTTCCTCCTTTGATAAGGATTGAGCCGTCGTGACATCGTCACCCTTTTTCGTCTCCGTATTTTTATCACTGGTTTGGATTCCAGGGGCCTTTTTGAAAGCGCTCCAGCGCTTGTTCGCTTCGTCCATTCTCTTGTTCTTTAAATTATTCTTCCTATTTTGGTTCTCCAAGATACGTATTTTTTTGTTATTTTCTACACTAGCTACTAAGAAATCGTTTATGTTCTTTCGTAAGCTACTGTTTTCCTCTGTATACATGTCATCGTCCGTAACTACTGAGTCCGTGGTATCGTATGTATCTATATTCAAGTCCGAGAAGCGAACAGTCTTCGTAACCGGGGGAGGGGGCGCCGCTTTGGCCTTAAGCGGGGGCGTGGGTTTTTTCTCTAGGATCCCCTTCTGACGCAGCATGTCTGCTAGCGCCTGAAGGTCTTCCTTCTTTCCTTTCAGGATCTTCTGGATATCAAGTCTTTTCTTCGGGGGCGCTTCGGTTTTAGGTGGCCCCTTCAGAATTCCCTTCTCGCGTAATGTCTTCGCGAGTGCTTGCAGGTCTCCCTGCGAGTAGTCCTCTGTTCGGAACGTCCGAACGTCGAGTATCTTCTTCGGGGGTTCCACCTTAATAGGTGCTCCCTTCAGATGTCCCAACTCGCGTAGTTCTTTTGCGAGTTGTTTCATGCTCCCGTGAGCATAGTCTTCTACGCGTAACGTGCGTAGATTAAGCGGTGCCGCCTTGAAGCGGGCTTTCGGGTTCCGACGGTCCGGGTCTTTCACCGGTGTCGTCATGTTTGTCGTGGGTCGTGGGGTCGATTCTCATATAACGATGAGAGGGTTGTTTTGGAATGATGAGGACGGCGAAAGTAGTCGCTGCGAGGGGCGTAGGGCGTGTAGAGGGTGGTGTTTCGGTGGAGGGGTAGAGGAGAGATAGGTGGAGGTGGTGCGGTAAGAGGTTCAGGCGGATTGGGAGAGTAGGGTGCGCGAAACGTCGCGGCTTTTCGGTACGAGTCCGCACTAAGCGGATGGTGGGGTCGATGTGGTTTGTTGCTAACAGAACTACCCCGGGTCTTCTACGACACCCCCGGTGATAGCGAGGTAGCCTTCCCCGAAGGTCAAGCTAGCACTCCTGCGACTGCTATAGGGCTGGGGACGGTCTCAACGTTTCCCGTGGCCTAGCGTCTGTCTGTTCGAGTGAACCACGAACGATTGGCGCTGCAATTGTTTAACGTCGGTGTGGACGACGTGAATGTTGGTATGGGGGGAGTGGATCTTCAGGTAAGAGGCTGCCACGACGGCAGAAAGGGATAACTAGAAAGTGGGGGGATGGCGAGGAAAGGAGGTCGGTAGGGGCGGTACGAGGGTATGATGGGTAACCTTTTATTATGTCACAGTCAAGACTCAATCTCGTCCACTCTCGGTAGGATGAGAGGGATTGGGTAGTGAGATGTGTAGAGCTCGAAAGATGATGGAATAAAAGGTTAACTACTACAAGCGAAACACTACTCTACTTATACTAAACGGTCGTAACCGTGTGAACTATGTACATATGGAAGCCGGTATGTAAACGTCCCGTAGCCTCATGTCTGAATGTTCTTTAATGTTCCACAACGTTCTTCGAGGATAAATATATCCGTGATGTCATACCTCGCCTTAACCGGCCATCTCCCAGTCCTCTCGGCTAATCCCGACATCGTTGTCGTCATCGATATATATAGTCTGGGCGCTTATGATCTTGGGCGTTAAGATAGGGGATGTCGGCGTTGTCTCGATTAGATTAGATTTGGCATCGAATCGTGACAGTTAGTGTAGGTATCAAATCAGAGAATACGCAAGGCAAACAGGTAAATTTGCGAGTGCTCGACAGAAGAGGCCCAAGTATGCGGTGCATGCAATTAAAAGTGAATTTTATGTAGGTGCTCATGGCCACATGCGTGCCATGATGGGGAATAAATCATACTAGGTGCACTTTACATTAATTGCGTACTAGGGTAGGGCCACAGTGTACGGACAGGACTCAGGCAAACCAAGGCAAACAACGTTAACTTGAACGTGCTCGAAAACCATCATGAACATGATGCAACTCGATGCACCAAAGTTGAGAGAAAGAGGAAGGGCCATCCATGGAGCATGGATGGGGTTAAATGTACTCGAGACGAGAGCGCGGGATACTACTGTACAGTGTATCGGCGTGTATGGAGGCAACCGTTCGAGGAGCGTTACGCGGAAAACTTCCCCCGAGTTAGCAACCGGTTGCCATTTTGGGCACCGGACTTTCAAATATAGTAACTCCGGCACCGCAGGGCCCGAAATTTTGCCTAAAATGGCCGCAGAAGTTCGATTTTCAGCGTTACGCAAGTGAATTAGGCAACATTTTGGAGGCCGCGTTATGCGTTACGTTGCCTCCATACACGCCGATACAGTACTGTCCCAACATGTAGGGAAGCAACGGTCTGGGGACCGTGACAAACCCGTTGCCTATTTTTGAGGCAACGGAGGGTACCGTTATCGTGACCGTTGCCTCCCTAAGCAACGGACAAATCTGTACTGCCAAGTGGTTCAGTTGGAATGTAGGTGTTATCTTTCAAACATACCCACATTGGATATCTAGTGTTCGAAACTTGAGGCTGCCTTTCTTTTTATTCATAAAAAAAAACGTTACAAATTACTAGGCGCTCAATTTTTATTCAATGTCACGGTTTTTCTGAGCAACCAGGCCTACCGTTACCGTGACTGAGGCAACGCAACGGCCGGTTCGTTACCGTGACCGTTGCTTCCCTACATGTTGGGACAGTATATTGTACTGGCGGGGGTTCCACCCGATTTTCACCTCAGTTTCTGATGAAGTGCAGTGATCATTGGTCCGCTACTTAAATTTCTGCGCAAGCTTTGTGCAAGCAACATGCAACATTTATAATTGTCAAGAGGTCATCAAATCTCTGCATGAGCACCTAGGAGTGCGTCGAGGGGGCCGGCAGGCAGCGCATCGAGGCTTCCGTCTTCAAATCCGTTAGGGCCTTCGTGATTTCCATCTCGGTTATGGTTTTGGCCATAGATGCCATCGTTTCTTCAGGCGTATCATTTTGTAGTCTCACCTAATCAGACTTTCAAAAAGGTTTCATGAGACAAGGCAGAATTGTCGGCTTTTCACCATTTTGAGGAGTTGGATGCATTTGTAGCAACGATACGGTATCCACGGGTGCCGTGAAAATGTGGCGGCGGTCACGAGCGGCAGCCCTATGTTTTAGGGTTCTGTTTTTAATGCTGGTTTGCAAACATGTTTATAAACAGCTGTTTATAAACCCGGTTTTCTATGTTTTGCCCAAACACCTGGTTTTTAATTCAATGTGGCAGTGCTCAAGCGGACCCAAGCAACACCGAAGACGACTAAAAATCGCCAGAAATCATGGTCCTTGGGTCTCTGGCTGTGCCTGCTGTTCTCAGTGATGAAAATACCTTCCAATTTGAACTTTATTCTCGCCAAAATTTTCAGAATAAGGTTCAAGATCATCTGAAATTGCGCCCAAATTGCACCGAGTCTTCAATGTTGGAATATTGTTATTTTATTCCTCAGGACTGGGTTTGAATCAGGTACGCCGAGGGGCTGGAACGAAAAATGACGGAAACAAGGCCGTCCGGTCCATTTCGGTGACCTGTTTACAAACGAAAGATTGAAAACCGTTTATAATTGGCTGGGGAATTAAAAACAGAACCCTGCTATGTTTGGCGAGTAGAATGCCATCACGGAGTGCGGGGCTCGGGGAATACGAATACCCAGACTTGGCTTGGGGTCTCACCGTGTCCGCTATTTGGCAGACACCGATGAATTGCGGAGCGCCGACTAGCGCTGATTAGCCTCTTGTATTGAGATTGCCGTGAAATTCAAAGGCGCGGCGCGGGGATGCCAAGTGGGGCTGATATTCGAGTACTTAAACTGCTTTCATGACACTCAGTCCTTTCACTTGACTTTCAAGATGTTGTTTTCCACCGCCAAGACCACCCTTTTCCTTGCGGGTGTCGTTGTTGTAGTATCAGCGCAGAGTGGGGTCTTTTTCAGTGCTCCGAGCTGTGCTGGTACCACGTTGCAAACTGTCGAGTACACCAATGGCCTTTGTAGGTCACCAGTAGCCTTGGTTTAAGTTGATGTGTTGACTCGTGCCTTTCTCCTAGGTGTACCGTCTAACGGTGCTGTATCCGTCCTGCTCGCTAATGGTGATCAAAGCGGTAACAGTATCCAAACAGATTTCTGTGAGTTGGGATTTCGTTCCAGAGTTTTGCAGAGTTTCACTGGTGATCGGGCTCGCAGATACGGACTTGGCCCACCAAGATCTGTCCTTCACGATCGATTTGGGGTCCGGCGAGTCCGAGTGTGTTGATATTCCTGGTAACATCCAGAGTGTTGGGATGCTTTTTTAGTCTCCAGGGTATGACAAAATCCGACGAGAATGTTAGGCGTTTAGCGAGTATTATCTACTTCAATCACTTACAAAATACCAAAAATACGGACTCCCCGGTTGTAATTCACTTTTTGTGGCAACTATGTGTGCGATTCTGATCGGAATTTGTCGTTGAATACCCGGTTTCACTGGTCGCTCTTGTCCCGAATCCTGACTCGAACTCTCTCGACGGCGGTTATTGTATCCACCCCAGCGCCTCCATAGCTCGGGACATCGCGGTCCGCTTCGACATGATCTACTATCTAGATATTATCTCCTTGGCTGCGTGCATTGGTAGTAGTAGTAGTAGTTCGTTGGAATGGGCAGACTGCGGCAGCGCAAACATGGCCGTATTCTGTATATTGGGACAGAAGCCACGTCATCAGCGATGGAAGTTGAGGCTTGCAAGTCACCAGATTTAAAATGAGGAACGGTAGGAAAAAAAAAGCGGTTGCAAAAAGTTCGGATATCCCGGCATGCTGAAATGCCCTTGGGGATTAAACGAAGGCTGCGCCACTGCGGGGGAGAACGGTGATTGAGCATTCGGCGTGTACTGGGGGAACTGTTGAAGAAGTTGCCCATACAGCAGTGGAAGCGTTGCAGTCACGGTGAGCGCAGTGCTGGGAATATGAGACACTCCGTCGCGTTGGCTTGAACCGATATCTAGCACAGGCGACGAATGCTGTGCAGTAGTCGTCGATACAGAAGAAGACGCGAGCAGATCTGACGGAGGACTGAATTTTCGACGCTTGGATGATCGAACCGGAGTCGAGGGCGAAGTGCTTGTAGAGGATTCCGATTCGTTCGAGGAGGGCGATGAGTTGGATCCAATATTGAGGGCGACTGAGTCGATCTTGACGAGGAGTATACCGGCCGGGCTCAGATCACGGCATACACCGTAAAGTTGAACCGGTTGAAAGTGCGGTAGGTTTAACATGTGCCAGTAAAAATAGGGTCGAATCAGCTAGTTGGGTTGCAAATACATGTTGGATTGGATCAGTGGTGTTAGGACTACGCCACGCCTGAATCAATTGGGTCGGTCACGTACTCGGCAAGTAAAAGTTGAACCAGTCAGTTGCGTAAGGTCGAAGAGAAAAAAGCGCCGTCGGAGCACTGATACAAAACCAGGGTCAAAGTCAGTAAAAAGGTCGGGACGAAAGTTGGGTAGCCCGCATTTGTTAAATCAGTAACTCAGCCAAGGTCAAATCAATGTCAATGCGAGGTTATGTACATCAGTGAAACTGGTGGTTGGGAAATCAGCCCGGACGGGTGATCAGCTAAAAACATATTTTCGCGCCAAATTAAGTATGTCACTTCAAAGACTTGGGCCTGCACGTATCGTTGGATATGCACGGGCACAGATTCAGGCGTACATATGTGGGGTGGTTTGTTGAGATCGTCACCGGGGGCATGTTGAATATCGCCCGTGGCGTGTTAAATAATATCTATCGCCCGTAGCGCATCAAATATCGCGCGCCGCCGCCGTAAAGTAACACAGGAGCACCGGGATGGATATACCATTAAGCAGTGTTATAATGTGCATGCATGCGATCGCGGCATCGCGCCCGCCCGTCTATCCAAACGCACCTCGTCCCCCCAAGCGCGCATCCCATATCGACCCCGCCTAAACGCGCAGACCCCACCTGCTATGCAACGCGCCCACGACGACTAGGACGCGGGCGTGGGCGTGGGTGTCGGTGTGGCGCGGGGTTTCCTGGATTTGCGCCGCCGCGGGGCGTCTTTTTTGGACTGCGGGCGTTCTGGAGGGGGTGTGGAGGGGGAGGGGGAGGTGGGTGTAGAGGTGGACTTTTGGGAGGGTGCAGCAGCTCGCTCCGGGGATTTTGGAGTAGCGGACTTTCGTGGGGCCGGTATCTCCTGGTTAATGGGGTGTACGAGTGTTAGCCTCTCTTTGTAGGGCGAGGGCTCGCATGGATCGCGGTGGAACAAGATGGTCCAGCCCCGCAGCGTCGTCGGGAGAACGGCATGCGCCTGGGTATTTGTAAAAGAACAATACATGTGCAGAGGGAGAAGGAGGACGTACGCGGATCGCGTCGGCGATGTTGTAGTAGTGGACCTCTGTCGTGCGGACGAATGCGTTGGTGGGCGGGGGGTGCACGCGGCCGTGGCACAGGCGCTGGATGGGGCCGAACGCGTCGAGGCCTGGGGGGTGGTCGGTGGGCAAGCGGCCCGGGGGGACGAGGTCGAGGGAGCGGCTGGCGCGGAGGGTGTGCACGGCGGCGAGGATGTCGCGGGGCAGCGCGGACGGCGGGAGCCACTCCCACGCGGCGTGCTCCGCGCCGACCAGCGCACGCACCCGCGCCGGCGTTGACAGGTGCCGCTCCGCGAAGATCGTTGCAGACACACCCGCGAGGAACGCGAGCCGGAGCGTCCCGTTCTCTGGGTCGAAGCGCGCAAACTCGAGCGGGCCTGTGCGGATCCGGTTCATCAGCGAGCGGCGCGCCTGGAGCGTCGTCGGGATCCCCGTCAGAAGCAGCGACCGCCGCGTAAGGGGCACGGTCTCGGTGTCTGCGACTGGGAGCTTGGTGGCCGGGGCGATGGGCGGCAGCTTGAACCGACAAGAGGTAACACCATGCGCGCGCCGGACGTAGTCGTAGATGTGCATAGAAAACAAGAGTTTGTCATCACCGTCCACATCAAGCACGCGCAAATACGCCTCAGTTTGAATCTCCACTATCGAACTATCGCAACGTCAATACTTAAAGCCCCTGCAGAGCCTGTGTAGAACAAACGGTCCAATCGGGGAAGTTGAATCTCCATCATTCGGTTGCTCTCAGTTTTTTATTTTCTCTAGCCCCGGCATTCTTGGCTGTTCTTTGATTTTGGCAATGTAAGTATCACTGTAGAGATATACACTGACACGAAACGGGAGAGTGAAAAATATCCAATGATTCAGTATTATACAGTAAGTGGTATAAATACAAGGACTTGGTTGGCAAATGTCCGATTTCATTGTTTTTACTCGCTGAATTCCCAATTAAAAGGGTGCATTCATAATAAAAGACTGCACTTACCACTCAAAGCACCGACACTCGCGCGGATGTTGCCTCAACAACGGCGCATATGCGTCTCCCCCCCTACTAGAATTGGAGATCCGGAGCATGCGCGGCATTCGGAGCTTGCGCGACGCGCGCTTGAAGGAGGGAAAAGGCGGCTTTTGTGGACGGGATTCGTGACAGACGGGGGGCTGGAGCTCTAACAAACAAGTTAAAACTTGGAAGTGAGGGGGGGAGAGGAGACGCCGCACTCTTTGGCTCTTCTGGTATGACGACTGGGCGCCTGAACGATGCGCAATGGGTCTCTGGCGCGGGAGGGATATTGGTGACGCTGATACGGTACTGCGTGGAAGATAATGAGCGAGGAGAATGCGTACATAGGAAGAAATAGGGGACTGACCATGCGGCGCTTGGGGGAAATAGACATCGGATTCATTTATTGCGGATGGGAGTTGAGTGTTAACTCGAGTGGGGAATATGCTGGTAGCGACGCACCTTTTATACGTGAAGCAAAGTCTAGATTAATGGTCTGGGCCGGGGGTCGAGACCATGTCTTGCATTCGGAAAAGAGGGCGGGACCTTCGGAAAGGAGGGCGGAGGTCTCACCTCAAGGCTTTTCAAATTTAGGCGCTTCCGAGACTCGTGCCGAGGAATATTTGCATGCGGAGTGAACGATACGAACCACTGGCAGCAGGAGGAGTTCTGGAATGCCATTGATCGATGAAGTCGGGTCCGGAATACATAGGGGAAAAAAATCACGAATTTTATTTGCTGCCACGGGAAGTAGTAATAATTGAATCGAGTCTTTTTGGGGGACTTTTGGACTATGTTTAATGCACTGAATTTCTCTTTGGTGTGCCCTGCCTAAGATCTGTTGGCAGGATGACGCGAAGTTGAACCACTGTTTGCATTTGTTACCGTCTCGGAAGATGCCGGACTCTGCGCGTGCGCGTCATGAGAGTGTGAAACCCAGTGGGTCAGGGCCTTTTTTTGCAGGTGCAATCCTGTCATTAAGCGCTGACCTAACCAGGTGAAAGATGCGCTAGTTGCAGTGGCAAGGAGAAGTTACATCGATATCACTGGGCATCATGCCGCAGGCCTGTCTCGCGGCTTTCCATACTTATCAGGACTACATATCACTAGCAATCTAGGCCGGCATAGAGCCACGACAACATTGCGGAAGCGGAGGTTTCACCCGTAAAAACATTCAGAGACACGCGGAAGTCGCAGTCTCTCCTCGATCATCCGAGACCCAGCTCGTAAGTTAAAACCGCGAGCGCAATAATGTACTTTCGCTCACTTCCTCAACCATGAAAACCTCCACCTTCATCTTCTTCGCACTTTCAGTAACTGCGACTCCTCTTCAGGCAAGTAACACCCACGGTTCGCCTTATGATAAATAATAACCTGTGTCGTTAGACTCCCTGCGCAAACCCCGCATCCGCTACGCCTCTCCACACGCTCTCCAACGGCACACACAGCCTCTACACCACCTCCCCCGCCGAAGTCGCGCTCCTAACAGCTGACGGCGCATACCGCCCCCTCGGCCCCGCCGCGCGCGTCTTCCCCTCAGCCCAACTTACCGGCGGCGCGGAGCTCACCCCGCTGTACCGCCTCTTCAACGCCGCGCACCAGGACCACTTCTACACCGCCTCCGACGCGATGCGGCGCCGTGCGCAGGACGCGGGGTACCGCCTCCTGGCGCCGGCGGGGTGGGTGTACGCGGCGCCGGGCGCGTGCGGGAGCGTGCCGCTGTACAGCCTGTGGGACGCGCGCACGCGAGCGCACTTTTATACGACGAGTGTGCATGAGAGCAATGGCAGGGTGGAGCGCGGGTGGGTCATGGAGGGCGTGGCGGGGTATGTTCTTGAGGCTTAAGGGGTGTTAAATCGAGAGAAGAAAATAACATAAAGAACCGACTGCTAGAATAATGAAGAAGAAGAAAAAAGAACCGATTCCAAAATAAAATCAATGAAAATTACGTATACTACACCCGCCAAGTTGAATCAACTGGGTTGTATAAATCAAGTTGGACCCAGCAAATGTGTCTGGTAAAAACTGGTTTTGTGTTTTGCACTAAGTAGCAGGCTGTTCCGCTCCTTACCGGCCTTGTATATATTATAGGGCTGTAACTACAGAGTCAATAGCACTAACGGGCTTAGATACTTATTTCCAGGAAGCCGCACAAATGTGAGGCGATTTAAGAATTACCTGTGAATAAAATAAGATCTGCCGCTTGTTTCGATCGCGGCTTGATAGAGCACTTGAACGGCACGGGGAAGCTAGGCGAGCCGGTGAGCAATTTAGTAAGGCCAGAATCGACTCGAGCTGCACTCACGTCGTCAGGTCAGATGTATGACCTAGAGCCGGTTCAATCACTTCTCCGTCTTCGCCGACAGCCTTCGTTATGTCGAACGCAGCGAGAATGGAGGCAGCCATGATCCAGAGCATATTCCAACCGATTCCGCGACCGGGGCAAGCCCTATTGCGGCGCACATTTTTAGTAGGCGAATAGAGGTACTAAATTGGATTCACCCACCGCCGACCCCAGCCGAAAGCTGCGTCCGGCTCCACAGCTGGGTTCAACCTGCCATCTGGAAGTAAAAAGCGCTCCGGTTTGAATGCATCGGGTTCGGGATAGACGTTCTGCAAGGGCTTTAGGTTCGCGCGCTAATTATTTATATTCCAGAACGCGCCTCGTCATGCAGCATGGCCCTGATGTAAATCAGAATATTGTCAATGTCTGCTGCAGGCTCAAATAAACACACCAAGAATTCGCGAATACCACCAAGCCCGCAGGAATTCGATACCCGCGCTAGACATCTTCTTCGGCAAGGAGGTGAGGTAAGCCTTGGAAGAATAATTAATCCCGTTGCGAATCATCGATTATGAGTATTAGAGGTTACCGCGGGGAAGCGCAGGACGCCACCGGAATGATTCCTTCAAGATAGCACTGACATACGGCAGCGCCTCCTCGTCCTGGCATTCCGGCAAATGCCCGGGACCAACAACGGCGTCGATTTGTTCTTGTGCTTTCTTTTGTACATTGGGGTTCAACAGCATGGCCAGCACAAAAACGAGTATCGTGACTCTTGTCTGTGGCAGTGAGGCGTCTTAGTATCAGCCCCAATAAGAGGAATGAATGCATGGTGTACCGTGTCCGTTCCTGCGGCAAACGTCGTCGCAGCAACGTGTTTGATATTATTTTCTGCGGAGTGTTTGTCCAGCTTTTCTTCGATGGACGCCAAGGTGTTTGAAACGAAACAAGGTCGGGCTGTTCCAGTCTCCTGTCGATTGACGAGAAGGTCAGGATGAAAGTCGTTGTTCATTTATCATCTCACCATGGCGCGTCGAACAGCCTCAAAGGGCGGATCCACCATCTCTTTGATTAAGTGCTTCACCTTGCCCGCCGCCGCGTGGAAACCGACACCCGGAAACCAGCTTGGAACATATTTCAGAGCCGGGATAACATCCTGAGTCGAATTTGAACTGCGGATGCTGTTGGAAGACACAGAGGGCCACTGACCACCAAGAATCTGCCCGGTAATGCGGCCTCATTCATTGCAGCCACGGCGTTTCGCGGGGACGCCAGCAGCGGGTCGTTCAGCGAGACCGCGTCCATGCCATACGACCGCGTCCATGCCATACGTCATGGACACAATGTTCGCGTCAATCGCACTGAAGTCAATCAGCAATAGGAAAAATTGTGAAGGTGAACACGGACTATTCGAAATGCTCTGCGAATGAATCCGGGTCCTTGAGCAGAAGGCGAAGAAGCTGGCGCGCTTTTCGATATCGTGCGGATGGTAGCTTTTTGAGGAAACGGCTTGGAGGTGAAACAAGCGCCGGCTCTCGCGCCTGTCGAGAGTCAGATGATTCGCTGAGGAGGTCCAATCAATTACGAACCAGTATTCACCTGAAGGAGTAGAATCAGTTATAATTTGTACAAGTAGAAGCAGCACGTTCAACCCACCGTATGTGGCCACCGCTTATGGGATGATCTGCTATTAGATTGAACATAAGGATAAAATAAATGTCTACGCACGAAACAGACGGTCCCCCTCGATTAAATCATGAAACATGGGAGCGCGCGGCCTCATAAAGGATCTACAATCAAGTGTCTTTTGGAATTCATGGATAAACTCACCTGCCGGAATAGATTGCCGAGCGTTTATGCAAGAGATCCTCTGCCGCCTGGACCGAGGACAGCAGGATAATGGAAGTGCCTGCTACGTTCAGGTGGATGATGTCCGAATCTAGGCGAATTATATATAAATTGGGGTCGCCATTGATAGGAATATACATAATCTACGCACTGTACTCTTTGCTCCAGAGGGTGTATGTCTCCCACTCGGAATGCCTCGGCATTTGGAAAAAGTTGCCGACGAGAGGCAGTTTCTTTGGGCCGGGCGGAAGAGGGAGCCGCGAGGAAAAGTTGCGCTTCAGGTAGAGAATGGTTACCACACCGCAGACAGTGAGAAAGGGCAAGGCCAGATTTTCGACGTTCATTGTATTGTAGAGTTGCCGAAAAGAGGAAGACAGCCGTTTCTGCAAGCAGGCATTTATACATACCTATGAAACAGGCGCCGCGGTGGAGCTGACTGGAGCTGTTTGCTGCAAATAGGACGCCACTACGTCCGTCTTTCCGTCCTTCCGACCTGTTGGTATGTATATCATATACCCACGGAACCCGACACACCCGCCTATGTCGGACCGTCACGCATGAAACGCAGCGAATGGCTGGTGGCACACCACTCAAACTATCTATCTAGGCTGACCCCATGGATTCGAATTTCCATCACGAACTAAATGCCGGCGGTAAAAATTAAACTTTGCCAGCGATTACTTACTACCTAGAACCGCTCCAAAACCCGAAGCAAGCGAAACCGTGTTCTAGCGCGCGGAGGTTCAAGAAAATCCCAAAAGTATAGTGGTGGAGGTTGGGTGGAGGGAGAGCATTTGGGAATTGGGAGAGCCGGCGCGATCGGGGCACGGCGGCGATCGGTGCCTCAGGCGGCATTGTGTGATGGTCAGCGGAGTGTGAATTGACAGTGCCACCGATCAAAGTTTTGTCCGCACAGTGTAGCCAAACAAGCATCATCCTCTCTTCAAAATGCCTGTCTTTGCGGCGCTATCGAGAGTTGGGTGTGGCAGAGCGGGCATGTGTGGTTTTTGTGAAGCAGCGACGGGGCAGGGAGCATTGTAGGTTTGGGGGGAGGCAGGAGGGAAGAGGGAGAGGGAGAGCGAGAACACGTTGGCTCAATTCGGGACTTGGGATGATGTCATCAAATTTGATACTCCGACTTGCCGAAAGCCTGCCGCCGTGCGTTGTTGCCGGCTCTCCCGTTCTCACCAGCTTCCGGCTAACGTTTGAGTAACCATCTCAGAGTCATTATGTCGGACCCTCAGCGTAAAAAATTGTCCCTTCGCCAGCAAGCTCTTCCTGTTCTCACAAAGCTACTCCATGGATCTGCTCCATTCATCAGCACATTCCTCCTCATACACCTAACAGCGCCGGTGCTCGCGAACCTGGGCGGAGCCTCGTTAGCTTCACAAACCATGGTTCGTGCTACATCATGATGCGCTGGCAGGACCATACTTAAATTCCTCAAGCTCCTCGGCCGCGAATATTACCAGACGGATTTCGGCGAAAAATATCTGCTGCTGGGGCCGCTCGCCGTGCATTCCCTCTCAGGGCTCGCCAAGCGATTCGTAGTGTCCCCGGCGAAGTCGCCTCCCCGGCCCTGGACGAGCCTCCTCAGTCTGACAGGCTACGCGAAACCTACTCTTCTTCCTCCCGTTCATTTCATGACGCATCGCGTCCTCCCCACCAACCCTGCCGCGCCAATATTCGCCTTGGGCCCGTCCGAGCTCGACTTCGAGTTCGTCAAATATGGGCTGGCGACCTGGCCGTGGAGGAGCTGGATATTGTACGGGGGGCTCGTCGTCGGCGCCGCTCTGCACGCGGCGGAGGGCGCCCGCCTGATGTCCAAGACTTATTTCAGGGCGAGTTCTGGGCGGATCACGACCCCGCCCAGGAAGCGCTTCTGGGGCATCGCGCTGGCAGTGGCCGTTCCTGTTTTTTCGGGAATTCTTCTCATGACAATGGAGCCCGTGATGATTATGTCGTCGACCGCACAGCGTTTTCAAGCATCCTTCACTCAGTCGCCGTTGTATAGAATTTGAGCGTGCGTTGTCGACTCGAGTGTTCTCTCTACTCAATGACCTGACTGACGAGGTTGTTGTCAGGGACATACTTGTCGGTATTATAGAATTTAATAAAGCACTGAGATGAGACGAAGTCCGCCAGACCGGCAATCACCATCGGTATTTGTCTCTGTTTACGAGTCGGAGGGGGAGGTTGGCTAATGTGAGCTGTGATTCCTGAATTATTCCTGGACAATTTTTTTCTTCGTGGTGTTATCTGTAGTGGAAATGGGGACCGCCCACTGGGCCGCTAAGTGGCCTCGCGTTGGGGCAATTTAGTAGCACATAACGGCGGTAATGAGTTCTCCCCACCGTTCTGCTCTCGTCTTACCGCCAGGCCATCGTGGAGTCTCAAGCTCTATCCACCACATGCGCGCTTGCGCTGTTCGCGGCTGTATCTGTGCTATATCTGGCTCACCCCTTCCCCTCCCACCCGGTCCGCCCAAGGCAATCTCTTCATGTTGCCGTCACAGAGTTCCGACTGGCAGCCGAAGTGTAAAGACTACGGTTCACGGCGTACCTTTTCCCTCATTCATTTGTTACTACCCTTCGAAGACTTGGGATCTCCACCATTTCACCGTTCTACATACATATTATCGTGCTTGACTCGGCTGAGGTCTGCTCGACAAATACTCTCCGATCTACTATGATACTCCGACAGGCCTGGTCTGCCAAGTTGATTTGCGGTGGCGCGGTTCTGTAGGATCCCTCTGCATAGACTACGAACGACCACAACCAAATTGGTCGCCGGGTGCAAGTTCATATGCATGTTCGGTGCGGCATTTATTTCCGCAAAAATGGTGGGCACGGAGCTCAGTCCGTGAGACCAGACCCAGCGCGCCGGCGCTTGTTTCATGTTTAGGCCGTCACCTCAGAAACCTATTACCCTCGGTGTGGTGAGCAAACCCACCGGCTTCTTCGACTTCCGCTCAAGGATCCGGTTTCATTCGCAGAGCATTTTGAATAGTCGGTGTTCACCTTCGTGATTTTTTTCCAATTTCTAATTGACTACACTGATTGACGCGAACATTGTTTCCATAGTTTACGTTGACTTTACGGCCTTGACGCAATCTCGTTTAATGACCCGCTGTTGAGTTCCTTTCGAAACGCCGTGGCTGCGATGAACGAAGCCGCACTTCCGAGCAGATTCCTTGTGGTGGGTGACAGCAGCACTCGACGTTCAGTTGCAATTCAGGATTTTATTCTGGCCCTGAAATATGTTCCAAGCTGGGAGTCGCAGTAGAGTTGGGCTCAGTTCGCAGTTGGGTCCGGTCCGTCCGGGTCACACTTGAGAGTCGGTCCGAAGTTGAACTTTTTGTCAGCATATTTTTTCCCTCGCGGCCGAACTAAGTAGCCGGCCTTTTGTTGCCAGTTTGTCCCCTTGAGCGGTTCTTATATTAGCCGGAACGGTACTCCCTGAACGTCGGAAGGATTTCGCAGAGGCAGTCTTGTGCCTCCAAAATACGGTTTCGCTTCCCTTGGGTTCTGGACGGTTCAAGCTACATAGCGCATATATACTATTCTCAAGCGTGATTCTCGCCTGGTGAGCCGCCATTTTTTGTGGAATTCGAACTTCGTCTATTAATACTGAGTGGGGCCAGTCACGCCTCATAGCCTTATAGTCACATCAGTGGGATGAGACCCCTCCTCCATCGTCCGCTTCTACACTCCGCTGAATATTTATTTGTCTTCATCTAATTTTGACAATGAATCACAGAAGAGTACACAGCTATCGACAGCTTCAGGCTTCTCTGGTATAGGTAATTCTGAAGGCGTATCTATGCTGGTCTAGTCATCGGGCTACTTGAATCTAGTAGCCGCAAGTAGCCCGAGGTAGGCAGAGGTCCTGTAGACCGAGGTGGGCATAGTGGAGCGACTTGAAATCGGACGAGAGGGTCAGTCGAGGGGTAGCAACGCAGCGACTCCCGACGACTTCGCAAGTTGTTCAGTTTCAGATCGACGATTATATTAAACAGGCAGCTGAATTTTAAACGACGCACAGTTTCCCTCCGCTGCTCTCTCTCTAGCAACTTTATATCCTACAATGAACATCGACAATTTGGACGCTACCCCTTCTCACTATCTTCGGTGTTGGAGGGGCGACCATCCTCTGCTTAAAGCGCAATTCCTCTAGGCTCCCTCTTCCACCTGGTCCAAAGAAACTGCCTTTAGTTGGCAATTTGTTCCAAATGCCGAAACAGTTCCGAGTGGGAGACGTACACCCTCTGGAGCAAAGAGCATAGTGTGTAGATTTTATTCCTGGCAGTGTCCAAAGTCCCATTTAATTCGCCATAGATTCGGACATCATTCACCTTAATGTAGCAGGTACCTCGATTATCCTGCTATCCTCTGTCCAAGCCGCAGAAGATCTCCTACATAAACGCTCGGCAATTTATTCGGACAGGTGAGTTCATCCATAAACACCAAAAACATACTTTACAGATATTTTACGAGGCCGCGGGCTTGTATGTTTCATGATTTAATCGGGGGAGGCAGTCTGTTTCGTGAGTGGAAATCTATTCATGACATGTTCAATCTAACAGCATATTTTAAGCGATGGCACCTTACGGTGGGTTGAAAAAATGAATTTGTACTTATACCGATAATTGATTTGAATCTTGCAGGTGAATACTGGTCAGTACATCGACCTCGTCACTGTCAAAACAACCTGACTCTCGGCATAGGCGCGAGAACCGGCGTTTGTTTCACCGTCAGGCCGTTTCCTCAAAAAGCGACCATTCTCGCGATATTGAACAAGCTCAGCAACTTCTTCGACTTTTGCTCAAGGATCCGGATTCATTCATCGAGCACTTTGAATAGTCGGTGTCCATACCCGCGATTTTTCTCACTTCTGATAGACCTTAGTGTAATTGACGCGAACATTGTTTCCATGACTTACGGCCTGACCGTAACTTCGCTCAACGATCCACTGCTGACGTCACCCCGAAAGGCCGTGTCTGCGATGAACGCGGCCGCATTACCGGGCAGATTCCTCGTGGTGGGTGACCGTCTGTGTCTTCCAATAACCTCCGAAATTGATCTTCAATTCAGGATTTTATTCCAACACTGAAATATGTTCCAACCTGGTTTCCAGGCGCCGGCTTCCATGCGACGGCAGCCAATTGCAGGCAGTTGATTAAGGAGATGGTGGACCCGCCTTTTGAGGCTGTTCGACGCGCTATGGTGAGAAGATCAATCAGCATTGACCTTCGTGCTGACCTTCTCGTCAATTTACAGGAGGCTGGAACAGCTCGACCTTCTTTCGTTTCGAACACCCTGGGGTCCATAGAAGAGAATTCGGACAAACATTCCGCAGAACATAATATCAAACACGTTGCTGCGACGATGTTTGCTGCAGGAACGGACACGGTACACCATATATTCCTCTTACTGGAATTGTTACTAAGACGCCACATTAATACAGACAAGAGCCACAATACTTGTTTTTGTGTTGGCCATGCTTCCTGCATCCAGACATACAAAAGAAAGCACAAGAAGAAATTCGATGCCGTCGTTGGTTCCACTCATCTACCGGGCCCCCAGGATGAAGAGGCGTTACCATTTGTCAGTGCTATCTTGAAGGAAACATTGCGGTGGCGTCCTGCTCTTCCCTCCGGTAAGCCTCTATTCAGAATTGATGATTTACAGCTGAATTAATTATTTTAAGGCTTGCCTCACCTCCTTACCGAAGAAGATGTGTATCGCGGGTATCGGATTCCTGCGGGCTCAGTGGTATTCGCGAATTCTTGGTGAGTTTTTGAACCAGCAACAGCCAATAATCTGAATTACTTCAGGGCCATGCTGCACGACGAGGCGCGTCTTAGTATATACAAATAATTAGGGTGTGAAGCTGAAAAAATTTCCAGCATGTTTATCCTGAACCCTGACGTATTCAGACCGGAGCGCTTTCTACTGCCCAACGGCAAGTTGAACCCAGCCATGGAGCCGGACGCTGCTTTCGGCTGGGGTCGGCGGTTCGTGAACCCGAAGTCATATATTCACCTACTAAAAATGTGCGCCGCAACAGAGTTTGTCCTGGTCGGGGAATTGGTTGGAATGTCCTTTGGATCATGGCTGCCTCGATTCTCGCCTCGTTTGACATAACGAAGGCCGTCGGAGAGGACGGAAAAGTGATCGAACCATGTCTAGGCCATACATCGGAAACGACGACGTGAGTGCAACTTCAACCCTGGCCAAACTCTCGCTGACCGTTTCGTCTAGTGGACCCTTGCCGTTCAAGTGCTCTATCAAGCCTCGGTCGAAACAGGCGGCAGATCTCATTTTATCCACAAGCAATTCTTAATTGCCTCACATTGTCCGGCTTCCTGTAAATAAATATCTAGGCCCTGTCAATAATATCGTAGTTGCGGCCCTATAATATATTAATACTACATAGACTTGACATATACAGGCCTGTTTAACACAAAACTGTTAATCTGTTATTCATGTGTGGCTCTACGAACCCCACCAAATCCAGAAACAACACCTTTCAGAACTTCAAAGGGAGCTGTGCTTAGTTCTCACTTGCTGAACAGCGAGACGTGCTTGCGTTGCGGACGACTTCAACACAATGTGCGGCTACTCAGGTATTAGCCGGTGTCCGCCTTTGTCCGTTGACTCCATTCAACTTCGACCAGCAGCAACGGCACCTTGGCGGCATGGAGTGGGATTTTCTCACCTCCGTAGCGGTTCAAGCAAAGCGCATATGCCTGATTCTCAGCGCATACTGTACCATTTCGACCAAAGGTTCAGGTGACGGTGACACCCATTTTTTTTTGATGTGTGCGAAAATCACCTTAAATCAAAAGAAAAATTATCGGCCATCCCGGACATCGAAAATCTCCAAATTGATGAACCTTTGGTCGAAATGGTACAGTATGCCTGAAGGCCTGATGCTCGGCCCCACCACTTTTGTCGACAATTCGAATCAAAATCGCATCCACGCGCTAGTGCCTAGGGCCAGTCTAGCTTTAAGTTGCTACCGGCCACCACCAACCATCGCCGATGAGCTCGCAAGTTGTTCGGTTTCCGACAGACGTCGGCGAATTATAAATGCCGCTTGCAGCACGGTTTGTCCTTCGATCCTCTCCCTCTGACAGTTCTATACAATGGACGTCGAAAATATGGCCTCACTGCTTCTCACTCTCTTCGGTGGTGTTGTTGTGGCTATTCTCTACCTGAAGCGCAGTTCCTCTAGGCTCCCTCTTCCACCCGGTCCAAAGAAATTGCCTTTAGTTGGCAACTTGTTTCAAATGCCCAGACATTCAGAGTGGGAGACGTACACCCTCTGGAGCAAAGAGCACAGTGCGTAGATCTACTCCTAGCATTGTTAATTAAACCCTAGTCAATTCGCCATAGATTCGGACATCATTCACTTGAATGTAGCAGGTACCTCGATTATCCTGTTATCCTCTGTCCAAGCTGCAGAAGATCTCCTACATAAACGCTCGGCAATTTATTCGGACAGGTGGGTTCATCCGTGATCCCAAGAACATGCTTAATATATCCTTTATGAGGCCGCGTGCTTGTATGTTTAATGATTTAATTGAGGGTGACTGCCTGTTTCGTGCGTGGACATTTATTTTATTCATGTTGAATCTAACGATTTATGATCAGCGTCGGCAACATACGGTGAAAATTACCATCCCGCTTCTGCTTCCACTGACAACTGATTTGAGTCCTTCAGGTGAATACTGGTGAGTGAATTAAATACCTGAGATCACCTGCCGTCATTGACGCTCGGCGTATGTAGGCGCGAGAGTCGGCGCTTGTTTCATCTTCAGGCCGTTCACCTCAAAAACCTATCATCCTCAGGACGTTGAACAAACCCACCGGCTTCTTCGACTTTTGCTCAAGGATCCGGATTCATTCGCAGAGCATTTTGAATAGTCAGTGTTCACCATCGCGATTTTCCAATTTCTAATTGGCTTCAGTGTGATTGACGTGAACATTGTTTCCATGACTTACGGCCTGGCCGTAACTTCGCTCAACGATCCACTGCTGACGTCACCCCGAAAGGCCGTGTCTGCGATGAACGCGGCCGCATTACCGGGCAGATTCCTCGTGGTGAGTGACCGCCCTTGTCTTCAGCCAGCAGCCGACGTTCAATTGAAATTCAGGATTTTATTCCAGCTTTGAAATACGTTCCAAGCTGGTTTCCAGGTGGTGGCTTCAAAATTGCCGCGGCCACCTGCAAACAGTTAATTAAAGAGATGGTCGACCCGCCCTTTGAGGTTGTTCGACGCGCCATGGTGCGAGGATCACTGAACATTGACCTTCATGCTGACCTTCTCGTCAATTTACAGGAGGCTGGAACAGCCCGACCTTCTTTCGTCTCAAACACCTTGAGATCTATAGAAGAGGATTCGAACAAACATTACGCAGAAAATAACTATCAAACACGTTGCTGCGACGATGTTTGCTACAGGAACTGATACTGTATACTGCATACATTCTTTTTTTTTGAGCTGATGCTGAGACACCACATTGATACAGACAAGAGTCACCCTACTCGTTTTTATATTGGCCATGCTCCTAAATCCAGACGTCCAAAGGAAAGCACAAGAAGAAATAGACTCCGTTGTTGGTTCGGGTCATTTGCCCGATTACCAGGATGAAGAGGTGTTACCATATGTCAGTGCCGTCTTGAAAGAGTCCCTGCGGTGGCGTCCCGCCCTTCCCTCTGGTAACCTTTGCTCATAATTTGATGACTTCCAATGGGATGAATTCAGATTTCTTTAAACTTTTAGGTCTGCCTCATTTTGTTGCTATCGAAGATGTGTATCGCGGGTACCGAATTCCTGCGGGCTCAGTGATACTCGCGAATTCTTGGTGAGTTTACAGTAGCAGTCAATCACTATACCTCATTTACATCAGGGCCATGCTGCACGACGAGGCGCGTTCTGGCTTCTACAAATAATCAGCACGTAAAGCTAAAGACCTTGCAGAACGTTTATCCCGAACCCGAAGCATTCAAACCGGAGCGCTTTTTACTTCCCAATGGCAAGTTGAACCCAGCTGTAGAGCCGGACGCAGCTTTCGGCTGGGGTCGGCGGTGCGTGAACCCCATTTCAATCTCTATTCGCCTACTAAAAATGTGCGCCGCGATTGAGGGTTTGCCCCGGTCGCGGAATTGGTTGGAATATGCTCTGGATAATGGCGGCCTCTCTCCTCGCCGTGTTCGACATAACGAAGGCTATCGGAGAAGACGGAGAAGTGATTGAACCGACTTTAGGCCATACATCCGAACTGACGACGTGAATGCAACTTCAACTCTGATCTTACTCTTGCTTACGGCTTCTTCCAGTGGGCCCTTGCCGTTCAAGTGCTCCATCAAGCCGCGGTCGAAACAGGCTGCTGATCTTATTTTATCCACAAGCAATTCTTAATTGCCTCACATCGTCCGGCTTCCCGAAAATAAATATCTAGGCCCCTTCAGTCATGTTGTAGTTACGGCCCTATAATACTACAAGGGCCTGACATACATAGACAGGCGTGTTTGTTCAACCAAAACTGTTAATCGGTTATCCATGATGATGTGCGGCTCTATGCACCCCACCAAATCCAGAACCAACACCTTTCGGAGCTTCAAAGGGAGTTGCGCCGAGTAGGATCCTCTTCATCTGACTTGCTGAAATACGGTTACATAGACGTGCTTGCGTTGTGGTGGTCAAATTCAACAAGATGTGCGGATACTTAAGTAGTAGCCGGCGGCCTTGTTTTGGCATCTTGCGGGATCCTTTCACCCTCCGTGCCCCCCAAAGTCGTTCTGCTTCCTTCTGGTCTTGGCTCTGAGTGGCCCAAGCTAAGCGCACACTGGGCCTGATTCTCGGCCAGTCATTTTGTCGAGTCTCGACAATAATCCCAATCAAAACTAATCGAAATTATATAAAAAATTGCATGACGGATTCCGGAAGCTACTAGCGAGAACTTAGGGTCAGACTAGCTTCAAGCTACTACCGGCTACTATGAGCCATTCCCAATGACTTCACAAGCTGTTCGATTTCCGACAGACGTCGGCGAAGGATATAAATGCCTGCTTGCCGCTAGCTGCATTTCACCCTCTGACAGCGCTATATATCGAACGTCGGAAATATGGCCCCACTGTTTCTCACTCTTTTTGGTGTTGCTATTGTAACCATCCTCTACCTGAAGCGCAACTCTTCTAGACTCCCTCTTCCACCCGGTCCAAAGAAATTGCCTTTAGTTGGCAACTTGTTTCAAATGCCTAGACATTCAGAGTGGGAGACATACACCCTCTGGAGCAAAGAGCACAGTGCGTAGATTTATCCCTAGCATTGTTAATTAAACCCCAATTTAATTCGCCACAGATTCGGACATCATTCACTTGAATGTAGCAGGTACCTCGATTATCCTGCTATCCTCTGTCCAGGCCGCAGAGGATCTCCTAGATAAGCGCTCTGCAATTTATTCGGGCAGGTGGGTTCATCCGTGATCCCCAGAACATGTTTAATATATCCTTCATGAGACCGCGCACTCGTATGTTTAATGATTTAATCGAGGGCGACCGTCTGTTTCGTGCGCGGACTTTTCTTCTATTCAAGTTGAAGCTAACGATCTATGACCAGCCTTGGCAACATACGGTAAGAATTACCATCCCGCTTCTGCTTCACTGACAACTGATTTGAGTCCTTCAGGTGAATACTGGTTTGTAAATTGACTTCACCATTGAATTGCCTAACCCTCGACCCAGGCGCGAGAATCGGCGCTTGTTTCACCTCCAAGCTGCTTCCTCAAAAAGCTATCATCCTCAGTGACGATATTGAAAAAGCTCACCAGCTTCTTCGACTTCTGCTCAAGGAATCCGAATTCATTCGCAGAGCATTTTGAATAGTCGGTGTTTGCCTTCGCAATTTTGCACTTTCTGATTGGTTTCAGTGTGATTGACGCGAACATTATTTCCATGACCTACGGCCTGGACGCAATCTCGTTCGACGACCCACTGCTGAGTTCCCCTCGAAAAGCCGTGCGTTCATTGGGAGAGGCCGCACTACCGGGCAGATTCTTCGTGGTGGGTGACCATCCGTGTCTCCAACATCCGATGTTCAATTGCAATTCAGGATTTTATTCCAGCTCTGAAATACGTTCCAAGCTGGTTTCCAGGCGGTGGTTTCAAGATTGTCGCGGCCAAGGGCAAGCAGTTGATTAAAGAGATGGTCGACACACCCTTTGAGGCTGTTCAACGCTCCATGGTGCGAAGATAAACGAGCATTGACCTTCGTGCTGACCTTCTCGTCAATTTACAGAAGGCTGGAACAGCCCGACCTTCTTTCGTCTCAAACACCTTGAGATCCATAGAAGAGGATTCGAACAAACATTACGCAGAAAATAATATCAAACACGTTGCTGCGACGATGTTTGCTACAGGAACTGATACTGTATACTGCATACATTATTTTTTTTTGAGCTGATGCTGAGACACCACATTGATACAGACAAGAGTCACCCTACTCGTTTTTATATTGGCCGTGCTGCTAAATCCAGACGTACAAAAGAAAGCACAAGAAGAAATAGACTCCGTTGTTGACTCGGGTCGTTTGCCCGATTACCAGGACGAAGAGGCGTTACCATATGTCAGTGCCGTCTTGAAAGAGTCCTTGCGGTGGCGTCCCGCCCTTCCCTCTGGTAATCTTCGCCCGTAATTTGATGAATTCCAATGGGATTAATTCAGAATTCTTTAGGTCTGCCTCACTTTGTTGCTGTCGAAGATGTGTATCGCGGGTACCGAATTCCTGCGGGCTCAGTGATACTCGCGAATTCTTGGTGAGTTTTAAATTTACAGCAGCAGTCAGTCAATATACCTCATTTACATCAGGGCCATGCTGCACGACGAGGCGCGTCCTTGGAATATACAAATAATCGAGGCGTAAAGCTAAAGACCTTGCAGAACGTTTATCCCGAACCCGAAGCATTCAAACCGGAGCGCTTTTTGTTGCCCAATGGCAGGTTGAACCCAGCTTTAGAGCCGGATGCTGCTTTCGGCTGGGGTCGGCGGTGCGTGAACGCACTTCAGTCTCTGTTTGGCTACTAAAAATGTGCAGTCGTAACAGAGTTTGCCCTGGTCGCGGAATTGGTTGGAATACTGCTCTGGATAATGGCTGCCTCTCTCCTTGCCGTGTTCGAAATAACGAATGCTATCGGAGACGACGGAGAAGTGATCGAACCGTCTCTAGGCCATACATCCGAACTGACGACGTGAATGCAAGCTTTAACTCTGACCTTCCTCTCGCTTACGGTTTCTTACAGTGGGCCCTTGCCGTTTAAGTGCTCCATCAAGCCGCGGTCGAAACAGGCTGCCGATCTTATATTATCTACCAGTAATTCTTTGTAGATAATCTAATTTCTCCATTTAATTTTCAACGCCACACGGTTTTAAACACGAATTTGGCGCATTCGTTCAGTGGAAACTTATGTATGACGCTGTAGCTACGATTCTATCTAGTAGCTTGCCCTGGCTGAACATTGTTTGTTCATGCGTGGCGTCATGCGTCGCCGCCTAAGAGTCACCTGATGCACTCGCATCATCGTCGCTCGCAGCTTGCTCGCAGCTAACCACCACTGGCGCTATACAAACTCTAGCAAGAGGCTCTAGGCGGGTAGTCTCCGACTGGGATGGCTCCATTTGAATCCCCCAAAGTTGTTGTTTCTGGATTCAAGGACAAAATCGAAAGTTTGACGACGGTCCAAGGCAACTACTCTCTGTGGTGTTTGCATGCTTGAGCTTTACGGAGCCTACAGGTGATAGGTTGTACATTGGGACGGCGTCCGGAAACCTTTGCATCTATGGGCTTGATGATAATGGTAGGCATTTGCCTAGCCACATCACACAAACATTTAAGGGCTCAATAATAGCGGAGGACGGAGAGGAGGCAGTGTCCCTCGTCGAAATCAAGAAGGGGCTTGCTCGAAGAGCCATAGAACAGATCGGATTCATCAAGGACATTAATTCTTTGGTCATACTGTCGGGCAAGTCCCACTTATTCAATGCGTATAACCTACTATATTCTTGGTGCCACAGAGTCTACAGTAACATTGTACCCCCTGCCCACGTTCTCGCCCGCTACTCCGTTACTTAAAGCTAAAGCCGCGTTCTCCTTTGCGATCCACTCCTCAATTCAGCACATCGACAGAGAACCGACCGAGGGATTCGTGAAAGCAGCATCCATACCCACCATTGTGACACAACTTCTAGTAGGATGCCGACGAAAGGTCGTTATCTATTGCTGGAAAGACGGGGAGGCCCAGGAAACCAAGGTCAGTCTGCTCGCCCATATTTTGCGCTTACTGACCGGCGCTAGGAAGCACCTTTACCGCACTCAGCTAGAATAATTTCGTTCTTGGACAAGGATACGGCATGCTTTGCGTACTCACCAACCGAACATGCAGTATTCTCTATCCCTACGATGACTGCGACCGACGTTTCGATTCCTCTACCTCTGGCCGCTACCGGAACCGGCATTGGAGCTTTCAGTGGACTGGGCAGTGGACTCACAGGCTACATGACTCTTGGTCTCGGAGCAAAGCCTAAACCTGCAGTTGTTCACATCAGTGAATCTGAAGCGCTCATGCTTAAAGATAGTAAGGTCATTGCCATCCAACTATTTCTCATACTCATATTGTCTAGACGAAGGAATCTTCATTGGGCCAGAGGCAACCCCTTCACGACCCGCATCCATTGAGTGGCCTGCCCCTCCCGAGGAAATTGGTGCGCTCCATTCTCCGATTTTGGCAGCTGTTCTGACCGACTCCCCTGGTAGCTTTTGTCAAGCCCTACATATTCGCCGTTCTTCCGCCTGGGATCTGTTCCGGCACAGACCTCCAAGCCCGCTACCGATCCTTCAACTGCAGGGCCACAAATATCGACGCCAACCACAGTCGTACAGATTCGCTCGTCGATCTCTCTCCTTCCAACACAGACCCTGTCCTTTCCATTCAATAGCCCTTCATCGTCATCCTCCACACTCGCCCACCCACCCACGACCAACTCCACGGTCCGACTACTAACACCTTCACCGTCGGCCAAATCGCCGCTGTTTCTCGTAACGACACCAACGGATAAGGCTGTCGCCACAGCGGAGGGCAGCACGATCTGGGAATTCCGCATGAAGCCCTGGGCTGCTCAAATTGACGAATTGGTTGTCGCCGGGCAGTATTCTGACGCTCTCACTTTACTAGACACCATCGACGTCAGCGCATTGGCTGACAAGGTGTGCTAGCCCATCTCTTCCTGAGTCGTGGCTAATCCGCTATGGCAGGAACAACGCGCCACTCGGATCCGTGCCCTCAACGCTGTCTCACAATTTCGGTCCTCCCAATTCGACTGTGGCCATCGACACGCTCATTTCGCTGGATATCAATCCCGCGAAGGTCGTGGCACTTTATCCAGAAGCAGTTGCCGGTCGACTCTCTGTACCGCAGGACTCGTGGATACCACTTTTTGGCGGGCCAGTGCATACCGCGGTGGACGACGAGTCCACATCCTCTACTCCCAGCTTGGCCGACCCGCAAAGGGACGGTACGGATGCACCCCACCACGAGAAAGCGGCAACCGAAACTGCGGATCATCCCATCACATCAGGTACAGGTACAATTCGGGGTCGTTTCAAGACTGGGCTCGGCGCCTTTCTGCCCTCTGTACATAAAGATGGCGACCGAGCATCGATAAGTCCCAAGCGAAAGCCCAAGCAAACCGTCCACGGCAAGCAAAGTCCCGTATCTTATTTTCTCCATTGACCGACATCTATAGATGACTTGCCACGGTCGGTGGAGACCCTGCTGCGGTATCTCTCCGACCGCCGCCCCAAAGTTGCGGCGGCACTTGCGGCGGTGGGGATCACACCGGCACACTTGTCCCACGAGATCGCTCCCTTGTCGGAGACCTCCGTGGAAGACTTGTTCGCCCTCCCAAATGCTCCCTTATCCAGCCTTACTCCAGAGCAGCTTCTCCGGTTCGCTCAGATTGTGGACACCGCCTTGCTGAATTCATATCTCCTCATTCGCCCTGGCCTCCTCGGCTCGTTATGTCGAGTTCCGAACTGGTGCGAAGTATCGGAGGTTGAAGAAGAGCTTCGCGCGCGGAAGGTATTTCTACCCTTCACCGGAGGTGACATATTTAATCTGATTACAACTACTCAAGAAATACGCGGATCTCCGCGATTTGTATAATGGCAAAAAGATGCACAAGAAGGCACTGGAGCTCCTGAAAGAGTATGTATTTCTTTGGACTTAGAAAGAGGCTCTAGCTGAGGTTGCGATGTAGGTTAAGCGAACAGGAGACCGACATGGAGGACAAGCTCGAGCCTTCGATATATTACCTACAGAAGTTAGGATCGGAGCATTTAGATGAGATATTTGCTTCGTCGCGATGGATTTTTGAACGGGACAGCACGATGGCCTTCCAAGTAGGTCTTATATATGCACTCTATACTCCAGTGATGTCATGCAGTCTAGATCTTCACGTCTGAGGATGTCGAGCTCCCTCGGTCTGCGGTCGCCGACTTTTTGGACGGGATCGATCCCTTGTTGTGCATCCGATATCTCGAGTTCCTCATCGAAGAGCGGCGCGAAGAGTCAACGATCTTCCATGATCGGTTGGCGGAGTTATACCTGAAGCTGACGCTTTCCGCCAAAAGAAAGGGCGAAAAGGGTGAGTTTCCCACGACGTCGAAAACAAATCTTGACCGCTCGTAGACTGGCCACAGCATTACTTCCAAACTTCTGAAGTTCATAGATACCACTGATCGCTATTCAATTGATCGTCTCTACAGGGCGATATCGTCCGAAGGTTTGATGCTCTCTCAAGTTGTTGTTATCCGCCCTCAATATTTTTCAGACCTTTTCGAAGCTCGGGCTATACTCCTTGGACGCTTCGGGCGACACGATCAAGCTCTTGAGCTTTATGTGTATCGACTGCACGACTATCTCAAAGCTGAAGAGTTCGTGCTGGAACTTCATCCAAACTCTACTGATCTCGATCTCCGTCTGTGCAGACATTGCAGGCGTGTCTATCGCGCAGGCACAGAAACCTCCGCCGTATACTTGACACTCCTCCGCATATACCTCCAGCCTACTGTCAAACCCACGACGGACCTCCTCCAACCGGCGTTGGAACTGGTCGCGCGACACAGTTCCCAGCTTGACGCCGTCGATACTCTCCAACTGTTACCACCGCTGGTCACCACGAAGGATATCCGCACCTTCCTCATCGGCGCGCTGCGTACACCAGTCTTTGACACCCGTGTCATTCGGAATCTCAGCAAGGCGCGCGGCGATCAAGTTGAGCGGAATCTGATGGCATTGCAGGCCAAAAGAGTGAAGGTTACCGATAGCCGCATGTATGTCGCTACTTCCTTTTATCGTCTACCATCCAATCTAGTTCGTTTTGCAGATGTCCGCATTGTCATAAGCGTATTGGGAACAGCTTTATTGCAGTTCATGCTCCTCGGTGAGTTCTCCTTCTCTTTGTGTATGAGATGAACTAAGGCCCTGGCACAAGGGGGGAAGTGACTCATTATCAGTGTCGTGAAGCTTTTTCGCGCCGACTGAACGAGACCAGGCATTGAGCCAACTGGTTTTGTCCAGCTATTCTCTACCCGTTGGATCTAAGACGACGCAAAGCAGGCCAAGACCATACATCCTTTAATACTCCGTACCGAGTTCCAATGAATGCCTCATCACATGTAAAGGGATCTCGAACAACATTGGCTTGTAAATAGAATACAAATGGACAGGATGCTCTCTATATAATGATGGTACAACAATATGCAGGTTATAAATACAATTCGAGGACCTATACGAAGGCCCTTTTTTTGGCTCCACGAACTACGACCACCTTTACGATACGGAGCCACGCGACTCCTTTTTCGAGTTCTTCCTGAGCCCCGCTGGCTCCGGAAACAACTTTGCGCAATAAAAGACGGCGAACGAGCCGGGTGTCATCGTCTTCTTTCTCCGCGATGGAAGCGGCAAGCGACACACATGATGAGCGGGCCGAGTACACAGACGACAGCGATGCGATACTGGATTTGGTGGAGAGCACGCCAGGCCGCACGAAGAAATCGTCACTCGACGAGGAAGCGGATGCCAAACGAAGCTTGGCGATGGCAGCCTCTCGTTTCTAGAAGTAGAGTCGGTCAGAAAAGAATGGGGAGAAGAGAGTTGCACATACCTTGAGCGCTCTGTGGACAACTCGCTCTGCCCGTGCTGTGCATCGATCAACAACGGCGATAAAATGTTCTGCCTACGATCTGCTGTGAGAACAAGAGGGTGACACCTGTGCAGTGGTAAACGTACCGCCGCAATACACTCAGTAATCCGGTCGAGATCTCGGCTTGCGGCCTGCAGTGTAGCATAAGACGTCCGCAGGAGACCGTCGATCCAAGCATCGGCTGATAAAGTCGACATCCACGGCGGGAGGAGACGGCGGTACCACCATTATAGCCACGGCTTCGGTTTGCTGCTCAGGTATCGCCGCCAGCACTGGGCGCTGAGTAAGCCACTCTTTTGCAGGGAGGGGTGGGGCCGTCCACAGCATCGACGGACAGTAATTTGCGCTTCATCCATTCTTTTATCCTCAGTCGTTCCGCTCTGGGATTTCTTGAGCGATTTCGCAAGTCTCTCCCTTCCCAATCCTGTCCTCCTCCTCTTTCTGCAATCTCACAAACTGCTCCACTACCTCGCCAAAGGACGTCGCTTTGATACTCTCAACGCTTGGCGGAGGAAGGTGGTCGCTTTTCTCGGAAGGATCGAGGATTTGGACCGAGGCGAGTGGGATGCTTTTCAGGCTCGCTAACAGATACTACGACTGTCGCTTGAGAATCTTCCGATTCGCGATTGAAGCGCTTTCGGTGTTGGATAGGCGAAAGGCCCCGGGTCTTCATCGCCTGCAGGACATCATGGGACACATTGTCCAATAGAACTTGCATTTTACCGACGTGGTTGCGCAGAAGCTGGACATCCTTCGATGCTTCGTCTGTGATTGTACGGTAGTGCGAGGTGACGATAGCGGTAATGTCGGCGGCCTCACGGACGAGGTTGTCCAGGAAGCTGAGGTGGAACGACGTTGCAGGTGTGATGCTCTGAAGGCGAAGTAAGGCGGAGGTTGGTCAGAAGTTGGTCCGAGGATGCTGAGATATCAACGTCGTCGAGGAGCACAGACGCGTCGTCGTCGGCGATTGGGGTTGGGGCTAGAGGCAGAGTAGAATCCCAGGACGCTAAAGAGGCCATCGAGGTGGAAGGACGGATGGTGTTACAAGACATCGAAGACCCTGAACGCAGATCCTCGATCTGCTCTCCGAACGCAGCACGGAACTCTGGTTTACAAACTTCCAGAGCTGTCAACCTGCAAGGATATTTATTAGTAAGCTCAGGGTCAATATTTTTTTAAATCAGCCATACCCTCGTGCATTCCGGAGCTCGCGGACTGTACCAGTGGTATCGCAATCGAGCAAAACAATCAGCATTTCAATACAGTTGCCTTTTTCGGCGGCGATATGAATACAGGTTTCGTCCTCTTTGTCCCTGGCCGCCAGGGGGGCCCGGAGGTCGTGGACGAGATGGGTGATGAATTGGTACAGGGATATACACAGTTCCGGGCGGTCGTGAGGGAATTGACGCGTGGATTGTCCGAAGCAATGCAGCGGGGTCCACTGTTCGTGAGTGGTGAATAAGGAGACCGCGCCGGCGCAATAGAGGGCATCGAGGATCTCGATGGACGGGTATTCGGCGGCGGCACAGTAGTGGATGGGGCTCCAGCCTTTCGGATCCGGAAGGTTCACAAGTACAGGACACGACATTGAGTACAGTTCAGGTGGTGAGGATGGCGGTATGGCAGGAGGAAACAATAATGAGTGAAGGGAAGTGACATCGGAGGCCACAACAGATTCAATGATGGTGTTGGTCAATCGCGAGGTGGCTTGAGGGGAAAACAAGGGTACAGGAGGTGGCTCGAAGATGCGAGAAGTAGAGAGCGCCGAGGACGCAATTTGGAGCAGGTGTTTCAAATCTGGGTTGGATGACAATTTATTGCGGTCTGGAGACTAAACTCAAGTTAGTTGCGTGATGCTGAATAAGAACCTCAGAATAGTACCTGACTCTCCAGCCAGCGATGACGCCGAAGTGCGGTCTCGCATAACCATAGAATCTGTGGATAGGCTAGAGAAAACTGGGCAGACGTCCTGTGGTTTACGTCCCCGAAATCAGGGCGCGCTCCGTGGCGGAGCTAGAAGGGTGTTTGTTAGCAAGAGCTCTCAGCGGAGAGGCGGGCTATCTTACCAGTAGTTGCACGACTCCTAGTCGACCGTCTCGGGTAGCATCTAAACCCGAACAGTCAGAGACGCTTGTCAGAGCGCCTAAAAGTGGAGTACATACACATAAGCGGTGTCGCCCCTTGAATGTCGAACGGATCCACCGATACGTATCCTGAGCTTTCCTCGAGGAGCATCCGAACAGTATCGCTCGCGTTTAGCCACGCAGCCATACCGAGCGGTGTCACACCTCTGTAGGCCATTTGTGGGGCATTGAGCGTGACGAGCGATATCTGGGGGTCATCCAGGAGCGTGCGGATGACAGTAAGACGTCCCGGAGTCGTAAAAGACGCGTTTGACGCGTCGACGTTCTCCCAACTAGAAGATTGAAAAATTAGGTTTGTTAGAAAATATTCCCACGGTGGACACGTACTCTTCGCCAGCGACGGCATACATTACCGCGTTTCTCCCAGCTGCGTCGAGTGCATTGACATTGGTGCCAGATCGTAGGGCGCGCCGAACGCCGTCGTCGTCACCGTGGAGAGCAGCCAAGTGTAAACCGTGATTAAAAGAAGGTTGAGCGCGTTGAGCCATGAAAAGAAGCAGTCGTAAAGGAAGGAGAAAGAAGAATCGCAGAGACGTGAAGTGATAAAAAAGACGCGTAGGTGAAGAGTACGGTTTCCGAGTCTCCTGGAGAGGGCAGAGGAGAGGTTAGAAAAATGATGAAAGGTCTGTGCTATAAGAAGCATCCATCATGAGAAGTGGCAGGACCCTCGGCGCGAAGAAGGCCTTGCACACGAGGCAGAGGGCATCATGATCTGTACAGGTGTAGAGACCCCGGCGAGATGTGCGCCCTCCCGACAGAAGCTGAGCAGAAAAAGGGAATATTCCACGTCGGCCTCGAGGCAGAAAAACCGTCGGCAACGCTCGCTTCATCCCCAAGAGTGTTGACGACGCAGATGCGATTGATACGCGCCATCAACTCTGCAGCTCGCACGGTGCCGCCAGGTATGGCAAACTGAAGGAGCTGTGCTTACGAGATGTGGACGGTCTGTATAGAAGATTTGGGCAGATTTGGGCATCCGCTAACGTGTAGGCGTGGGCTCTTGTGTGGGCGCCCCACGAGTGTAATAACCCAAAACTGAATTACACCACTCGCGACGGCCTTCAAACTACTTATCTTCCATTTCGATAAATTGATATGCGAGCTGGAGAAGCCTCCGAGAAGGCAGCGGGCTGAATCCCACGATGTGTTCGGATGTGAAATTGTGAAGAGGTAGATAAAAAGTGTTCATTTGGACTGGTGCGACTCTTTCATCCATGAACATGAAAAGTATGGAGTCGATTCCTGCTAAGGACCAAGGCACATGAACACTAGACGCTTGTGAGATATAAATTAATTGGAATAAGAAATGTCAAGCGACGGCATGGGACAAACACATGTCCTGGGGTACTGGGGATATCGTTGACATCTCAGCATATCAGAACGACTCCCTCCGACGGCCGACGCTGCCTACGCAAGTCCGACGGCGCAATCAAATAAATGGGAGGCGAGATTGCCAGTGCTGTCAACTTGACCAGTGCAAATTGGTGATATAAATCCACAGAGTGGGTGAAATAGCAGGGAGAGAAAGACTGGCGAGAGGGTCTTTAAAGAAGTATTAAGGACAAGAATCGAGTCGAATGAACCGTTCATTAGGGGAAGTCAAAGATCTCCCAAAAACCGATTCTGAAACCGCTTCTGATGCCGATTCTGGCACCGATTCTGACTTGAGAATCGGTGCAGAATCGGAGACAACTTTGACCGCCCCATTCTGAACATTGATTCCAGTCCGCTTCTGAAATATTTGTTTTCTTCCGACACTTGTAAGAAGAATGACATCGGCCCACCACCGGTTTCTCACGACGCGCTGATGCCCGACTTTCTTCCCGCCAGTGTCGTGCACGCGACATATTTATCTACCTTTTCCCCCCTCGTCGGCGCTGTCCTCCGCTGCTGTTGCCGTCGGTCTTCTTCTTTTTTTTTGCTTTTTTTTTTTTAGCTGTTTCACGGCGGCCTTGGCCTTCACTCTCGGGACCTTTGTGCGCAAAGAAGCCGTCTTGCAGCGCGCTGGCTCTTTGGGAGCCTTAGTGGTGCACCCATGTGTACGTGGAGACCAAAAAACTTCAATTAGCTACTATGTAAAATAATTTATACTTATTTTACTTGGGCGGCGCGTTTCGGGACTTGATTCTGTTTCCGATTCAGAAACCGATTCTGACGAGTTCCTGCTCTCGAGCAGGAACACCGATTCTGACCGATTCTGATTTTTGATCGATTCTGACACCGATTCACGGTCTCAGAATCGGTGCCAGAATCGGCATCAGAATCGGTTTCAGAATCGGTTTTTCTGAGATCTTTGACTTCCCCTATTGAACATGGTGGTTTGGATCCAAGAGCTGAGAAGCTGTGACCGATATTGATCAAATCAATGATCCGGCGTCACCGTCACATGCAGCTCGTCCGTCCACTGTCCAGAAATGTACTATCAGCTCTGAACGCGGAACGTTCCAGCCATTTCTTTCTCTGCGAACCATCAAAGAAATTATTAGTGTTGACTTCAAGTGGATTCAATCATTCCCAGGCCAGATTTGGATCATCACGCTTCTGCCCCAGTTTCCTCAGTTTCCTCAACTAGTGCTTTCAAAGACTATAACGCCCCTCTGTGGAGTGTCGAATAGACGATATAGGCACCAAGGCCATGCGTATTCTTGACCGAATGGCCAGTGGCAGTGGGCCCCTGTTGGCCCGCAGTTGTCCATATGGAGCCATGACCCAGGAATGACGATGTCGATGTGCTCCAAAATCCTCGATGACGATCCTCAGACTCCATGACCTATAAAAGCCGCCACCGACTGGAAGTTTACAACTCATTAACCATCCACACAATTAACCAACCAACCCAACCCAACTCCTAAATAATAATGGCCACTTCCAACTCAGGACCCGAGTGCGTTCCATCTGTCCTCGAATTCTGCATTTTCATTTTACTCACCTATTATTTTTTTGCAGTAAGACCACCGGTCAATTCCACTCCACGAAAGGGACAGTCGTCGAGACCATCGGTAACCTAACTGGTGCCACATCTTGGCAGCAGAGCGGCAAGGTTCGTATCTTTTAAATTTATTCCAGAATAACTGCTGATCTGCTTTGTTGTATTGCAGGAGGAGCACGCCGCCGGCGAGGCCGAATACAACGCTGCCCGCGCACAGGGCTACGTCGAGGGCACCGCCGACCGCATCGAGGGCAAGAAGGATGCTGTTGTCGGCGCGGTCACCGGCGACAAGACACAGCAAGCCTCGGGCAACGCCCAGCACGACAAGGCGAGCTCAAGCAGGATATCAACAAGAATGCATAAATTATCCATCTTGTTTATATGTCACCGCAGGGGAACTTCAACTTGTATTTACCAGTATCTATCGAACACCATAATGTACGACTTGCAATTGACACGATCCGATTCTATCATGGCCCGCATAAGACTGAGAAAGCATTCGAATGATATGTAGCGCACACGACCCTCGCCTAAGAATCCCCTATTCAACCTACTTAGCGGCGTCCAACCGGCGGTTGTTTTTTTACGCAAGTGTTACGTGCAGAGCCGCTTCTGCGAAGACAGGAAGATCTTTAGGTACTGTATGACAAAATTCGGAGGTTATCAGTCGCCAATCAGTGGCCGGGTCCGAGTCATGTATAGTGAGTGAAAAGGAAAGTGCACTAGAAATACAGACAGAATGAATCGGGTATGTCAGTAGTATGCGATGTAGTCTACGAAAGTGTAACATATAGGACCGGGACATTTATCTTTATATCTACAGAACAATATGAAAAGTTTGAGGCTGCGAACACGCGAAACTATAGCTTGGCCAGCACCAGCCCAATGACAACGTACGCGATCGTCGCGGGTGGGGTGACGACGCAGTACGCCCAGAAGATCGTGCGGCTGATGAGGCGCTCAAACGCGTCGCCCTGATGCGGCCTGTGTTATCTGGAGAAGATTCAATGGATAGCGCTGAAGAGCGACGACGAGACAAGGTGTACCTGCGCGAGCGTCAGTGCCGGGGGAGAGGACTACCAAAAGCACATTCGCCACGACGAATACCGGGCTGCACACCCAATCAGCTCAAGGACGACATTGTAAAGAGAATTATAGACGCACTCGTCAAATATCTGATGCAGGTCGAACTTTGTCCCCAGTGCGAAAAGCGGCAGGAGCAGCAACGGCGTGATAATCATGCGCGAGGCGACAGCAATCACCACCGTCTTTGTCTCTCCCGGACGCGACGGCTTCTTTCGGCCCCCCAATCACGCCTGCATGGGTGCTCTGCTGGCACAGGCTTCTTGAACATCTCCCGCACACTCTGCACCAGCGACTGCCGTGCTCGCCATGGGGCGAAGCGTCCGCTCCGGCGCTGCAGCACCCTCCTCCGGCGGCGGCGGATAGAAGTAAGCAGCCTAGGACGATGAGGGTGAGCGGGATGGAGCAGTTTCCCGCGCTAGTCAGTGCGCCCTTGACAGGGCTGCATGTGTTCCTCCAGCGCGTGTTGCAGGGGGTACACGCACGCGACGATTATCGATGCGAGCGCGGCCCACAGCGGGACGGTCATGAACTCGTTCAGCGCGACCCATGCGCGGTACGCGCGTCGCCGGGTGCGGCGCAGGGTCATGCGGAACGGGGTGGTCGGTGGGCCGCTCGAGAGCGTGGATAGGCCGCGCGTGTGGCGCCTGGGGCGGAGGGGCGGTGCGGGTGCCGATGCGGGTGCCTGCGCCTCGGCGTCGCCTGGCAGGAACGGGCGGGTCTCCGTGTCGCTCTCCGAGTCGGAGGCATCCGGACTGTTAACGACGGCCGTCGAGACGGCTGTCTCGGGAGGAGAGTCGATGGTGGGGAGCTTCACGCGCGACTGGTTGGGCGAGTTGGGGAAGGAGTTGTAGAAGCGCGAACGACGGCGCTGGTGCGCTGGGCGGAGGTAGTGTCGCAGGCTGCACCTGAATTTCAGGAAGGGCGTCGGAGGGGCCGAGCGTAGCCTCTTGAGAATGAAACCCGACGTGTCCCATTGTGCCCATTGTGCCCATTGTGAAGAGCACTGGCCTCCTCTTCATCTTCGGCAGCAACAGGCCTCATTCTCGGGGTCGGCCTGGGCAAGCAGTTTTACGCCGTAGCTCCATCGGAGCACCATGCCCAGAGTGCTGTACAGCACCAGATACGTTAAAGCGCGTCCGACCATGGCATTTTTATTATCGTCCGGGCCCCACTTGAGACCAGGAACCGTGACAACCAGACTCTGCATCAGGGCTATCGGCAGCGAATTGGAATTCATGAACATGGCCGCAGCCATGGCGAAATTTCTGTGCCACAAAAGTCAGCGAACTGCTCGGATCGTATTCAGAGGTAGTCCCCGATCCGCGCCGGAAAAACTGGGCGCGAGATAACGTACCTCTGCGACCGCTTCACGCGAAACACCCATCCCAAAAGAAAGGAAACAGACATCGACACGGCGGTGACAAGGACAAAGAAAATTGGGATAATCCATAACTCCCTCAATTTTTCTGGGAGAGATTAAGTAGCTGATCCAGAGGATCTCAGAGAGACACACCTGGAGAGAGGAAGAAGGCCACTTTGGAAAATAAGAGCGACGGCGTAAAGAGCGAGACGTTGAGTCGATTCAATTGCTGCATGGCTAATTTTAGCGACGAAAAAGTTCCAAACTCAAGGACCAACCTTCTGCGTCTTCTTGTCGAGGATCCCACGCCCCGCGAGAATATACCCAGCCAGACAGAGCAGAAAAACCTCGAGGATGGACTGCAAAACACGTTAGGGCCGACGCCACGCTGAATATGCTCTACTTCTTACTGTGAAAACTGTGACGAGGAGGGGAAGAATTGGGCTGTCGGAGATTTTTACTCGGACGGTCGGCGGCGACATGACGGTTTGAGAACAAGACATTGCTGGAGGCCAAGTTAGTCTCTCGTAGACAGACAAATACCTCGCTTGTTAAAAGGCCGACGGATACGAGGAGCCAAGATAAAGGGGCCGTTCGGGGCTGGACACTTCCGTCATCAAAATTGACATGACGTACGCACGTGTGTGGGCGCTGTGCCAGGTCATAGCTGGTCATGGCGCTGGGCAGGCGCTGGGCGCTCGGCGCCGAGCCTGAAACTTATTTAAGAAAGCAGAAGCTCGACTCTAGCGAGTCTTTAATGCGCCTCAAAAAAAATTGCGTTGTTGTTATGTTGTTGTAGTTGTGGTACGTAGAAATAAGTGTGGTAGGTTTAATAAATGCTAATAGCCCTATCGTACATTGCATCGATTCATGCAGGCCATATGATCCAGGAAGTAACGAAGTTCATGGGATAATGGTAATTTGGGAGCAGCCGGCACTAGCGCAGGAAGGCGTCCGCAGACAACGTTCCCTATGATGAATGAATGATGAATGATCAGTCGTAAGTTCGACATGAAAAACACACCTTGACTTGGTTAAAATTGGCGATGGCGCGTTCCAAGTTCCATTCATTCCCCACGAGACACTCCAACGCAAACTTCACGTTCAGGCGTGTTCGGCCGCACACCTGTATGACCAGGGGCCGCTGGGCTTCGGGCTGCGTTCCAATTAGTTTTAGTTGATTAAAGATAAACACTTGAGACGTACCAAAGAGTTTAGAAGCACCTGTTGGTCGGGTGGCAGATTCGGTGTTGATTGAGCGGGTTTATTGCTCTCGAGCGTCGCCTGCACGAGCATCGGCCCAGGCGTCCACGCGTCGTGCTTCGAGTATGCACGTATTGTCCACTGGTCAGACAGGATTACGACGTCCCAGCCGTTCATTTTAGCGCTGGAAGGGAAAAGTCAGCGATAGCCACCCGAATACGAACAGCAACACTCACCGAGAGCCCTCAGGTGCCGGGGCCAGCATGAACGTCCGATCAAACGAGCGGATGCCCTGAGAAGGGGCTGAAATAATACATAAGCACGCAGTCCGGAAAACCATAGACTGTGTACGCATACCTTCGACAAACTGCCCATGTACAATCACTAGCAGGCCGACGCCCGCCAGGAACGCATCTACACAGAACTTCTCTGGCGCGCCGAGAATGTCGTGTTGAGTCAGCGGGAGCTTTACAAGCGCCTGCACGATGTCTTGCGACCCAATATGCAACGCCTCTATTGCGCGGTCGCCCGACAGCCGGCCGCAGATTGCGCGACCCGCCGCCGAGCCACGCGGTCCACTCCAGCTTGCGCTGATTCGGTGTTTCGCGCGAGGTGTACACGCCCTCGATGCGCGCGCGTTGCGGAATGGACGTGTTGGCGGAGTAGGAGAAAGTGGATGCGGGTGTATAGACGTCCGCGAGGGAGGGGCGCTGCGCGTCGAACGCGGGGAAGAAGCGCGAAAGGAAGGTGCTGACGAGCGAGGGGTCCACGCCGTCGATGAAGGAGGGTCCCATCTCGAACGGAAATGTTGTTGCAGAGGGGGCCGGGACTTCGACCGCCACTGCTGTTGCTGGGTCCCCCGCGGTGACGTCAAATGAGATCTGCGCGATGGCTTCTTGATCGAGCAGCTCGAGGGTCACAAACCGCCGAGCAATTTCGCTGGAGGCCAAACCTAAGTTGAAGGAAATAAAGGAAGCCAGGCGTGCCTACCGCTTATATCGATCGGCATGGCCGTTCTGATATTCTGTTTCGCGCAGAGGGTTGCCCATAAAGACAAGCTCCCGCAGATGCAACAGTTTCCCTCGACGAGAGGAGATTGAGTCGAGGTCCTTCCATCCTCGCATGCTGTTATTTTGCAATGATAGGTTTGCGATTTGTGGAAGGTATTTGTCCAGATAGCTTAAATGCTGCCCGTTCAACTGGTTGTTGGCGAGCGAAAGCGTCTCGACCTGCAAAGTATGAGGGGGTGATCCACAGCAATGCCAACAAAATCACATACTGGTGGCTGGAGACGAGAAGCGAGCTTGAAGATAACTCCTGCTTCGCGCGCCGTGCCTCCTCCTGCCCCGGGAGCTAATAAATTATATTTTCGTACGACATCGTCTTCCGCAATCGACTGCAACACGAATATGAGTGCCAGATACGTCAGATGTGCAGTGGCCACTTACGTCGAGATTGAGACATTTTGTCTCCGGATTCCACCGCTTCTTGACAAACTCGTACCAGTGGTCCACGGTCCGAGGAGGCTTGGAAGAGACACGGGGAATATTAGATGGGGCCCGGAGAGGTTGTTGTGGCCCGGGGTTAGTGCCTGACACCGCGTTCCTGCGCGGTCGGGTGCCCGTGGCAGACCGCGAAGCACCACGGATAGCGAGCGGATCGGAGGGTCCAGCGTCGTTTGATATACGGGAGGCAAGCTGCGGACAACGTTGGGGCGATCGGTAAGCGGTGGGTTTCAATGTTTCGGCAGAAAAGAAGGGTCAAATCGCCGGTGGGTGACCTGACCGTGAAATGAGCAGTAGTGTATATTTACCATGCGACTGCCGCCCGAGCTCTTGTCACTTATATCGTATATTGCTCGGACCCTGTGTGGGCGATGCTTTGTGGCCGGTTTTCGGCCTGTTGGCTTGTCGGAGACGTCGCGCATAGTGGCATCGCGGTCCATGAGACCTGCGCCACGGAGAGCATTGGTCGCAAGCGCCCTGGACCCCGGTGCTGGTGTTGGACTCGAGAACATTTCCGAGCCAATAGGTCCTCAAATAAAGAGACAAGTCGTAAAGAGGGTGGAGACGGGGGGCTATGGTGGTCGGGGGACAAGAGGCGGTTCCGTAACAGGAAAGATTAGTCATCCTCTTTTACCCCTTTTGACTCAGGATGCTGTGCTGCAATTTCTCGGATCCGTAGGTTGAAAAACGGAGACAGGATTTTCGCTGGAGTTGTTGCAAAGAGTGAATAAAGGTCGTTGAGATACATCAGGGAATTCCTGAGATAAAAGGATGGCTGAGTACAGGAAGTATCTAAATATCCGCCGCAGCACTCTCCACGCCACTCTAGCGGAGTGCGTCCGCGGGCCCATTCTGCGCGACCTGGGCCATGGCGATGTCGTCCATACTGTAAAAGTAGCCTACCCAATCCGATCTGCGTGAATACCGGGTTAGTTGGAAGTTCAACAGTGCAAACAATACGTGCATGAAAGGTAGCTGCTCTTCATCGAACATCCTTGCAAAAGACCCATTTTGAGTCGTCGAGGTCGGATAACCTTGCGGCGCAGGATCAGTAACAGGATATCCAGTGGCGAGGGCATCCATGTCCAATGCAGGCTCGTCAGATCCGAACGAGAAGTTCAACGCCCCATACATAGAGAGGCGACTGAGATCTTCTGCTCCCATCGGAAGGGAGGAAAAATCTTGTGGCCAGGAGACGGGGGGGCTAGAGGCGATCCCATCGTATGCCTTAGGCTTTTTCGTTTTGAACCATACATCCCAAACGTCGTCGTCATCGGGTGGAGGGGGAGGGAACTTGCCAATGGCCATCAATTCAGTTAGCATGTAGCTGAAAGAGCAATCAACATCGGGACGCAGTTGGAAGACAAAACAAGTGTCTCACTGGTATGCCGCTGCATTATGCGACCTGGTATTCGTCAGCAGGTGGACATAACAATATCTAATTGCACTTGCCGCCGCGCAGCTTGTTGGATCAGCCTCATGAGCTTATACACGTCCTGAAGTTCCTTGTCTGGATCAACAGGGAGTCCAGCCCGCTTGAACGCAGAGATATTGAGCAGCAGCGTGATGGCACAGTCCAAGGCGCTTTTCTGTCCTCTGTTAGAACCGACACGCAGGCCGAATGAAAACACAGGCTATACCAAAATGTAAGTATTGGGTATGGATCCACGGCGGCACTTGACGTCCGCGACATGACTGAAGGCTCTTGCAGCGCTCGTGCATATCGCAAGTGATTTTACGATCTATAATCGTCAATGAGTAAATGCAAGTTATTGTATTTAAAAAGCTAGAAACGCACAGAGGCCGAAAGAGTTCTATCCGCTGAACTGAGGGTCGGGCGGTGGACCAGAATTACGGTCAGATAATACATCGCGTATAATGTCGAGGACTGTTTTGTCAATGAGACCGCGTCAGATTATACATCCAGTTAACCAAACCTACCTGATCAAAGAAGCTATCGTTCTCCATGTATGGGTTCCACTGCACTGGGGGGACGTCAAAAATGCGCTGTTATTGAACAGGTCTCGACCCACAGTGCTCTGGAATATCTTCGATCCATTGTTTCAAACGAGAACTGTTGACATCAGCGATTGACCTTGCCTAGCATTTTTGGTAGCGACCTACTCTATTTCCGCTCTGGTAGCCCGATCAAAGCAGTGCTGTCCACGGAAGTTCTCCAGGGAATCCTAATCAAGTGACGTTGAAACGGGTGCGATTCCGTCATCAGGTGTACTTGCCTTGGGCCGCCATGCGAGGGAGAATATCCTTGTTAAATTGGCAAGGGAAATGTGGTAGGCGGTGAGGGACGGCTTCCCTGGCGGTTGTTTGAATGCGCTCGAGGGGTCCGCAGTCTCCCAATATTCGTCGTCGCACAGTACCGGAAGATCGGTGTCGGAACTACAACCGTCGATAATCTGAGTACCGGCCCGTTGTCAGTTCTACCAACATAACTTACAATGAAATCGCCAGTCGAGCCCGTCCCAAGCATGCACTAATCATAACGTCGAAGGTGTAAAGGAAAGAGAAGCATCGCTTATACATCTCGTCTTCTGCGTTGGTCGCCCTCGATGGATCTTTGTGCCTGCGATTTCCAATCTCTTGCTCGTGCAACATGCCGAATTCACCCAACAACAAGGAGCCAACAGGGTTCCTACCTTCGTACAGAATAAAGAGCTACGAAACCAAGAGCTTTAGAAAGAGATCATAGACAAATACAATGACTTACGCAGCACAGTTGCAGCTCATACAAAGACATGGTGCTGTTGACAGGGCCACAGAACGGCCGTCTTATTTGGTTGAACCATTGCGAGCCAGCGCTTCGTTCATCCCGTGCCCCGGGTGAATGGACCCGCGGATCCGTAGAATGTTTGCTAGCGACTGCGCAGACCGCCAGGACAGTGGCACCAAACTGGGGATTTTGGAGATGCAAGCCTTCCGCAACAGATTTCTCGAAAGTGGGGCGGTGTAATATAAGTGCGTGTATGTGCACCTGAGTGAAATATAATTCGACCAAATCTCGAAGAATATCATCAGGGGGGAATTCGTGGATGACGGGAGGTTCTGGAGGTTCCTGTAACACATATGAGTCTAAATAATTAGGAAGGGTTCTCTCACTGACAGGGTAGGCCGTCCAATAGTTTGATCCTCGAGAGGTACATGGTAATAAAGCGGAGACGGGGACAAAGGCGCTTTCAGGGTTTTCTTCTGGTGCCAATGCGTCTCTGATGATGAGGAAATGGGTCGCCTTGTCGGAACGAAGATTTTTAGAATCCAAGACGAGTCCCTTGAGATGTTCAGGCAATTTGCGAACATCGACGGCTCCCCTAGAGTCGTCGTCCTCATCAAGATCATCCGACGGGGGCGACGATTTTTGGGAAGATGATGGATCCGAACCCTGTTTATGTTCACTCGCTGCCAGATCCAGCTCTAACTTCCGGGCATAGCGAGAGATCTCGACAAGAAGTTGGATAAGTGCATCTCGGTCTTGGGGTGCTTGATACGCCTTTGTTTCCGACAGGATAGCCTCAACATAGAACCTGGCTTTCTCCAAATGTGGGGGCAATTCTCCGTCAACCTAGTGTTCCGGTTAGTACGCAAACACCTCGATGGATCGCTTACTTACCTCTATGGTAGTCTTCGTGGGGTCGCCGGCACGTTTCCTATCGTGACGGAACTCATGAACTAAACTTGCACAATGTTAGTTTTCTTACCTCCTAGGTATCTTTTCATCCAGCTGAGAGTGAATATGATTAGTAGGGATAACTTTTCCTTTCCCAAGGAAGCACACCTTGAGCTGAGAGCTGCGCACACATTCCGAATTGAACGTAACGCAGTTTGAACAGACCTGACCATCGGATGTGTTCAGCGCCTTTTTTTCTGGTCCTGATCCATGATAATTTGGCATACCTTGTTCGGCATCTTGGCGCGATCACCTATAAAGTCGCAATAAGGTACTCAATGCAAGGAGACGTTCTTGCGCCCAACGTACATCGAACTGGACAATGTGCATTCAGTTAAGAGCAAGGTATTGTTGAACAAAGCGCATGCCTTTTTGGCGGCGACATATGTCGCATGCCCCGCGTAGTCTACGCTTCTTGTCGTCGGACTGAGGCGGTTCGCTGAAGGACATGGTAGTTCGGCAACAACTTCGTAGTCAGTGGCAGTGCGATTGCAATCTGTTCCGTGTGATCGGAGCCGGGTTTCTAGTTGCCCCGGAGCTTTTCGGGATCCTTTCCGGATCTTTCCTATTTCGAATTACTTTTTCGCAATGGAATCAAAGTGGAATGGTCGGAAAACGACTTTCTCTTCTTCGCAGCTCGATTTGATTGGTATGACTGTAACCACATAAATTCTTGGCTGGCAAAAAGCCCGATGAGAGACCGGTAAGTTGAGGGCCGCGGCGTATGCCAATGGTTGGCTAAACCTCCGGCGTCTTCGCAGAATACGAGTTCGCTGGCAAATCTCAGGTAGCTTATAAAATATGCAGGCATATAAATTGGATCGCGTTGATTGCAGTATGTACATTATGTTGTTGGATAGACACTACTGGTTACAAGTTGAAAGTTCCCCACGAGGCTAATTGGATTCATGCGTTCTTGTTGATATCCTGCTTGAGCTCGCCCTTGTCGTGCTGGGCATTTCCCGAGGCCTGCTGCGACTTGTCGCCAGTCACCGCACCGACAACGGCATCCTTCTTGCCCTCAATGCGATCTGCGGTGCCCTCGACGTAGCCCTGTGCGCGGGCAGCGTTGTATTCTGCCTCTCCGGCAGCGTGCTCCTCCTGCGATAAAAAGGGTAGATCAGCATTTATTCTTGACCGCCGAAGATTCGCAAACACAAACCTTTCCGCTTTGTTGCCATGATGTGGCGCCAGTCAGGTTACCAATGGTCTCGACAACTGTCCCTTTCGTGGAATGGAATTGACCGGTGGTCTTGCTGCAAAAAATAATAGGTGAGTAAAATGAAAATGCAGAATTCGAGGACAAATGGAACGCACTCGGGTCCTGAGTTGGAAGTGGCCATTATGTTATGTTATGAGAGATTGGTGGTTTGTTTTAAACGTTGGTTGAACGTTGGACTATGAGATGGTTCGTTTCTACTGTTGGCTTTTATACGGCCACGGACAAGCCACGGAAGATCATCAGTGAACAAAATTGGAAGAATCGTCATTACTCGGTCATGGAGGGGGGTCCATATGGAACACAGCCCAAAGGGAACATGGATGATTGAACTGGATGAAGTGAGTTCTTGATGACGTCACCAGCCATGCTTTGCATCAGGCGAGTGACATCATAGCCCCTATCTAGCGTGCGGTGCCCACGCAAAGTCACTGTTCAGGTTCAGTAGGGTTGATGCGTTGATGTCAAAGCATAGAGGTGTTGGTCCTTGTCGCCCAGATCAATTGCAGGAATAAATTCTCGTCCATGAAGCTTGAAATTGCAAACTTACTACTCCCTTCAAGTTTCTGCCTCACTGGCAAAAATGAAAAACACCACATTCTTTGACTAAATCTCGTTCCTTTATCACTATGTTCAGACTGACGAGGTGACCTGCAACTAGCCGGGCCTCGCCGGAGCTAGACACCGATTTTTTGTGCCTCGCCATGCATCGCGGCGTCTCGACATCACTTCGGCTACCTGGAGCCTGAACACAGTTTATAATATTATTTTTGGGAATGCGTGAGGTAGGAACAGAAAACTGCACTAAAATCACATATGTTGGAAACGCAGTAGCAGAATTGCCAACTTGTGTGTTAGTATTCTGAAGGAGAAGGGACAAGCTGAGACAAATAACATCCACTTGTCAGCCAAGACGAATAAAGTGCAAGAAGATACTTTTCCAGCCACTACTACTACCTATCTAGATGTACTATATTCAAATGGCCAATTGGTTCTGCGCTTTTAAGAAATTTCGACCTTGTCGCTTAAACGCAGTTCGCCTCCTCAAGTTCGCCATCCATATTTCTGTCGGTACTAAGGTGGATTCGTATGGATGCGTCTGGTATATGGCCTCCATGTTAGACCAAAGACTGTCTATATGAGAGGGAATGCTGGATCTCGTGGATGTGCCGCAGTCGTTTAAACCAGTCTCCCTTCCTTTTTCTACGAAAAAACAGAAAAAGAACTGTAGTTCAAAAACGCTTAACATACGCACGCACATATAACACACATACCCTCGTCATGTTTCGTTTGCCCCGCATACATACATGCATATGCATGTCGTCTACCTTATTATTACATACCTCACTGTCGTTGCATTGGGAATGGAATTGTTATTATTCGGGCTTTCTTCAGAGTCAGACGTCGAAAGATGGTGGCTGTTGAGCGTTGAACATTGAGCACTGACATGCTAATTTTGCTGGAACCTGAAATTTTCAAAGGCAGAGGCCATATCGTGCTTACAATAAAGTACATCATCGGACAAACAATTTCTTAGATTTAAGGGGACGAGCAGCGCCTACATGGCCAGTCTCCTCCTGGTACATGCGATACGCTTCGCGGAGGTGATCAGGCGAGAGGGGACCATGCTCCCCTCGACGTGCTTGAACCGCGCGAGCTTGAGAATAAAAAGTCAGCAAATAAATCTCGAATGTTGGAAGAAATACGCAGACCTTTTTCAACCATTTCGCCGACGAAGACCTTTGAGAATCCGGCTACGATTTGTGCTACGGGTGCGGAGACTTGTTGGCCGAGGGTTTGTTGGATGAGCTGTAGTTCAGTAAATAATTGCGTACAAATGCCACAAGCGAACGATAAACCGACCTTCCTCACTGCCTGTTTCGGCAGCGCGTGTCGTCTGTACGCCTCAAACCGCTCGTATTGATCCGGAGTGAAGTTGTCCATGAGAACTCTGAGAAGGGGGATTGTCGCTCAGCAAATAGCTAGAGAAACGGTAAAAGGACATCTGAATCACTTAAGGTTATCCTTCGACTGGCTCTGCCACGAAAGTTGTGCGGAATAGTCGTCGTCTGCCATTGCAGGGAGCACCTCGTCGTCCCCCTCCGCGCCGTCTTCGTCTACAGCAGCAGCAGCCCCCGGCATGATACCGGGAATTCGGGTGATTGGGGGTGGTGCGCCGGCGGGAACGATGGGGGCGCCGCTGAGGCCCACCAGGCCTCCTGCTACTGCATTTGATGGCGTTGAGTACGAACTAGAAGATGCCTGAGCGGGTATGCTGTAGTTCATCGTACTGGATGAAGCCTGAGGCATATAAGGGCTCGAGGAAGAAGCCTGAGGCGCATAGGGGCTCGAAGATTGATAGTATGGCTGCTGTGGCTGCATTTTTTCTAGAGGATATTCCCAAGCTATCTCAGTAGTATTTTGTAGGCGGTAGAAGAGCTTGAGAGTCGCGGAAGGCGATTTGGCTCTGTTTGGCTTGTTCCGATCGGTGGCAGTGCCTCTGCCACCTTTCTTCCCGCCGTGTCCAAATCCTAGGCGGGTTTGTCCGAATGGCCTTCAACTTCCACAGTCCCAGTAGAATTGCACGTCTCGTCTCCTCTGTTAAAATCGAACCAACTAAGATGCCCCACCTCTAGTTTCGCGCTTTTGGAGGGCTGTTCGTAATGTTCGGCGGCGCGTTCTACTTTGCGCGACAGGTCGTGAATTATAGGCGGCAGGCGGAGCTTGAGGCATATCGGTCCAGTGAGCGATTGCATTGGTTTTTGTTCCACTGGTCCGCTAATTGTGTTGGAATTCGTTAGGTCGAGAATCTGAGATAACCACCAGGCCAAAATCTTGAAAGTTTATTATGTCAGCTTTGATTCCGTCTGGATGGAGGCGGAACGAGTTGGCCCAGTACATCATGCAGCGGATTAAAATCTCGACTGAATTCTGGTCCCGATTTTCTGGACCTACTAAATGTCTGTGTGACTTACACACGTCTACATTGACATCCTCAGTAACTTCTAGATGAGTCCTCCGAGCCATTCGTATACATGTGGGCTGCTAGATATGCTCGATTTGGCGAGGGACTTATTCTACCTGACCTTGCCCGAATTAAATTCGTGTCTTCCGACGAAGAAGATTACAAGTCCATGTCTGTGGCGGAGAGGATTACTGGGCAACTAGCCGACGTATATTATGCGCGGCGGACAATCAACCTGACTGAAATCTTGAAGGCGAGTGGCTAAGCGCACTTCTGATGGTGGAGAAATGCGCACTCCGCTGGCAGCAAGACCATTTGGCAGTTCCGAACGAATTCTGAGAGGCAAGACTGTTCATCTGGACTGGATATACCTCGTCCGTTACTAAACGGAACATTATTCCGACCGGTGACGTCACCTCAATCCTTGGTTTCAACTATCCATGCTCCGGCGGGACCGTGCAGTTCTTGGGCTGTGTTCCATGTGGACCTCTTCATGACCGAGTAATGACGATGGTCCCAATTTTGCTTCAATGAGTAGCCCTATAAAGGCCAGCAGTGAAAATTAACCATCTTACAATCCAACGTTTAACAAACCAACCAACCAAACTCCCCAACATAACATTAATGGCCACTTCCAACGCAGGACCCGAGTGAGTTTCCATATTTATCCGATTTCGTGACATTTTTACTCACCTATCTGCCCGCATTATAGTAAGACCACCGGTCAATTCCACTCCACGAAAGGGACCGTTGTCGAGACCATCGGTAACCTTACTGGCGCCACATCATGGCAACAAAGCGGCAAGGTTCGTATCTGTGAACAGGTATTGCAGAATAATTGCTGATATGTTTTGGTGTATCGCAGGAGGAGCACGCCGCCGGCGAGGCAGAATACAACGCTGCTCGCGCACAGGGCTACGTGGAGGGCACCGCAGACCGCATCGAGGGCAAGAAGGATGCCGTTGTCGGTGCGGTGACCGGCGATAAATCGCAGCAAGCCTCGGGCAATGCGCAGCACGACAAGGGCGAGCTGGAGCAGCAGATCAACAAGAACGCATAAATCTAATTCGCTTCATGGGGAACTTTCAACTTGTAACCAGTAATATCTATCCAACAACATATACAATGTACTTGCAATCAACGCGATCCAATTCATAACGTTATTCCTGGTACCGGTGGAAGTAACTTCCGGAGACCCGTGTTATCAGAGTCAGATATCAGACAGATCATGGCGCTCAGCACTCAACGTCCGCCCTCTCGACGTCTGACTCTGAAGCAAGACAGCGCGAATGATAACTCCATTCCCAATGCAACGACAGTAAGTAGTGTGAGGTATGTAATAATACGGTAGACGATATGCATGTAGGCAGAGCGGACGAAACAAACGAGGGACGACAACGGGAGGGTATCTATGCTCCGGTGTATTTACATTACGCGGTTTTGAACGACTATACAATCCATGAGCCCACGCATAGGCCAAGCGAAATGGATAAACACACACCTTGGCGACGTTCTTGGTGAGTATGCGCTTCTGCACGTAGTGCACCATGCGCACTAGGTCGGGGTAGATGAAGATGGGGAGCACGACGGCCATGACCGGGATCGCGATTTCCCAGAATCTAGGAGGGTGTTAGCTGGGAGGGGTGTGTATGCGGGAGGGTACGCACAGCAGGTCCGAGTGGCCGTGCACACTCCACATGGCATCGAAGTTCATCCCGAAGTACCCCGGTCAGGAGCGTGAGCGGGAGGAAGATGATCGTCGCCAAAGTAAGGCGCCGCCTAAAAGACATCAGTATGTAGCGCTCGCTAGAGGACACACGAAGATACTGACATGACTTCGTTCATCTCGTACGAAGCCATCTGCGCATGGGTGTCAGCAAGGAATATCGATAAACGGCCGCACTCACGTTGAACGTGTAGTTGATCAGGTTCTCACCGATGCCCGCAAACATCTCCAGGCTGCTGAGGATGTACTCCATGTGGTCAAACACGTCCGCGAGGTAGATCTTGCTCTTATGGCTCATGTACCCCGTCGGCTTGATGTTCTCGTTCCCCGGGGCCGTGGTGTCGATGAGCGCCACGGCGCGGTCGACGTCGTACCGCCGCAGACCGTAAATGACGGTCTTGATCGGGTCGAGCGTGCGCTTGTGCAGGATGAGGTCGCCGGAGAGGATGTGCAGGTTGCGCACGGTGTCCATGCGCGGCTTGAGAAGGATCTCGCGCTCGAACTTTTTGATCTTGCCGTGGTACTCGTCGATGACCTCGAGCGCCTTGTCGACGACGAGGTCTAGCAGGCTCTGCACGAGGAGGGACGCGTCCGCCGACGTGCGCAGACCCGTGTCGCGCTGCCGCAGACGGCGCGTGATGGGCTGCGTCAGCTCGAGATTTGGGGTCGAGTGCAGAGAGATGACGGTACCTGCCGGGGGAGTGAGCACGCGATAAAGTAAAATAAAAACGGGGGCCTTCTCACCGTCACGGAAGAGGAAGATAAACATGGGGGAGACCTTGACGTTGACACGCTCGCCTTTCTTCAGCGCCTGAATCGCCGCTTCCTCTATGCGGCGGTTTTTGCGGGTCTCCGCCTCGTCATCTCGCAGGGCGGCGAGCTGGCTCATGGGCGACCGCTTCAGACCTGGGCGCGTAGACGCGCGCGAACGCGTCGTCCCGAGGTCGGAGCGCGTAGTGGGCAGGAGCGGGCGCTTCCGGGTAGAGTTCCCGTGCAGTGTCTTCTCGTCGTCGCCAAAGTCATTTTTACCGAGCTCCTGCATCTCCAAGTCATCGTCGTCGTAGGGGACAGGAGAGTCGGAACGTGGGAGCTCGGTGAGCGTGGACCCGAGTGCCGCCGACTCGCCGTAGGGCTCGTCAGGGTTGCCCAACTCATGACACAAAATGCGGAGAAAGAGGTGTTTCGAGTAGTAATCCGCCTTGGAACGGTTTTGGCTGCGCGTGTGGAAGACATCCTCCAACGCGAGCGGATGCAGATCTGTCATTGTGTGAGAGGTAGGAAATAAAAATACTCAAGGACGGACCGTATTTCAGTGAAACCGCTTTGATGACATCCCAGCTCATTCCCCCAATATTAATCCATCGCACTTTTACCCAGGGCTCACGCTCGCTGGCCGCCGGGTCGTTCATCAGGTTCACAAACTCCCTATTCGTCATGCGACCAAAGCTGCTGCGAACTGCCGAGTAGTCGGCGACCTCAATAACGCAGTCCTGCTTGATATGCCCGAACTGAGCGTCCGCCGAGGCCCGCCTCACATGTACACCCGGTTCAGCACCGACTCCCCGCCCTGCCAAGACATTGGTTCCGCGGTGCATGGCCACGACTTTCCGCACAGTGTAGCGAAACCGATCCCTGGGGTGCATCGTCGAGGTTCTAGCTGCACGCGAAGATCTTGGACTCGTTGGCGCCGCCGCCGCTGCAGGTGGATGAGTCGTGTTTATGGGTGGCGGAGCCTGGCTGGTTGGAGCAGTGCCATAGGTCGGGGACGCTGGAGGGGGCCCACCCATCTCATCTTCGAGGTCAGGCGTCAGCGAGCGACCATCCGAGTCGCTGAAGCTGTTTTCTCGCGGCATTCGAGTCGGAGAGAGGAGCCAGCAGGGTGACGGAAAAGAACGAGGCAGTCGCCGAAATAGCGCCCAACGTTGATGGTAACATTTACCGATGTTGCTATTTTAGGCGCTGAACATTGTATCTATCTCCAGCCGGCATGTTCAGGCCGCGTTTTTTTGGGCTCACACTCATTCATTCTTGAACTGCGAATCTATCAGACTCTAGGACAGACAACAGCCTTAAAATGAAACCCGATATGCCCTGATATGGCCAAGTATAGGCCTGGGGCGTCGGCGGAATTATCACAACCATCAGACGGGACTTCAGAAATAGGGACATGAAGATCTCGATCAGGGATACGTACTTGGTTTAGGGATACTAATAGAAAGGGAGGGGGAGGAGGTCCTTGTAAAAAGGCGTGAAAGACTTGAGATTTTGCAAAAACAGATAGCTCACAGTGATGAGATGGAAGGAAAGATCGGAAGGAAAGACCATTTTGGGAACGCTAATTTATAACTCCGGATCGACACAAAAGCTGCTCGATTATTCTTGAAGGAAGTTAGTGCGAAAGTTTTCCGCTTTTTTGGAGGGGCGGCTGGAAAGAGCAGCAGGACATGAACTCCCGGGTTGGCCTCCAACCAAGGGTGCGAGTGGACCGATTGAATAAACCAAGACGTAACAGTACGGGAGAGCGACGGACTGGAATGCGCGTATGAAGCGCGTCGACAGTGCATATCTTCCTTGTTTTGAGTATGCATGTTGCCTCCAAGCATGGCTATTGCTCGCAGCTTGCGATCTTGTCGCACAGAAGGTCGTTTAATGCGGAGAAACGGAGGCCCCGACGGGATCGTGCCGTCGACCTACTCGGAACAGTCCGGAAGTGTAGTACGAGAGGCCGAGGTGTGTGGTCGACAGCCCACATCGTTAATATAAGCCATGCCTCGCTTCCATGTCTATGTCTGTGTTGCCTTGCAGTTATGCCCGCGACTTCCGAGCCCGTCTAAGAAGTAGCTCGCAGAGTGTCACAGGAAAACGGCGGACAGGTGGAGCGGAACAGGCCAACGGGTAGAGAAGAGCATCGCTCTTATGGACTGGCATCAGTCCAGTCGCCGAAAGTAAGTGGTCCCAAAATTCACGTTGAGTAGCGACCGCACTACGCAGGGGCCATATATTGCCCCTAGACTCGAGCTGGAGGATGAGTAGGTTGCCAAGATACATTAAGAGCTCTTCCATGAGGCAACGTTGTAACGAATCGGTACCCGTAAATCAGCGGCGAATGGGTTACTATAAGTGCTGGTATGTATCCCGCCGAGAGAGTTGTGGGCGCAGATATCTTTAATCTGATCCCAGACAGAAGGTGAGACCGAGTTAGCCTTTAGTTGCCCAGATTCCAGCGGTCCGCGCTTCAGTCTCAACTTCTTGACTTGACGACGAGAGATTTGACCAGGAACTAGCATAGGGGCTGCACGATATTGAAATACAAGCTGAGTTAGCGACATGGTTATGGTGGATTAGGGGAGAGATGGATTGTGGCAGTGCAGCTGGTTGTCATCCTTGAATTTCGCGTTCATGTTGCCGTTCTCCGCTGAAAAGCATCCGCTTGCCTGCACCGACGAGTATGTAGTCATTAACAACACGGATTGAGATCCGTGAAAACGATCTGCGCGCGGGATATAAGATCGGTCGAGGACTACGATGAATCCCTAGCTGTGCTCACTCTCACTCGCTTGCTGGTCATCGAGTCCAAATACTTTGTCTTCTGGGTCTTTTTAGAACGCACCTCCTTCACAAATATACGACCTCTCCGACGATATTTTTTTGCTTAATTTCACAAAAAGACTTCGCGTTTGCTCCTTCGACCATGGTTTATAAGTATTCGGCTTTGGTAGTTGCAACCGTGGTGTTAACTGCTGCATCTTCAGCGTCGGCTTTTCCAATCAGGTTTGTTTCTCTTCCTCTTCAAATTATGTGACAATATTTAATCCATTGCGCAGAGATTCTCCACGAGATGTTCGTAGAGCCGAAACTGCATCTGCTCCCCCATCTTTCATCGGCTGGCATGTCGTCCTCGGAACCTCAGCATCCGGTAGCTTCTACTGGACCCCCTGCCCCGCCAATCAGGGAGTCGTCTTCAACTTATACTCATACCGACACTGTGTCCAGCTCCAATCCTGTGAAATCCTCCCCCCCGGCGTCCCGGAGTTCTGATCCAGCTGTTTCTTCTCGCAGTCAACCACCGCTGCCACCGGCTTTCTGCACATCCACGGTCTTCCACACTACCGAAGTCTTCCTCATCTGAGCCAGAAGATGCCGCACGCTACTTCTTCCTCCGCGTCTGCTGAAGCCACAGAGATTCCACCAAAATCCAGCGCCTCCTCGCCGGAACCATCACCGCCACATTCTGGCACCACCGGTGCGACGTCCAGACCATCGCTTTCAGAGGAACCTTCATCAAGTAAGGCGGGTGCCACCTCTGAGCATCCTCATAGGGCGAGCGCCTCCCGTCCCGCCAGTCTCAAGGTTCTTCCGAGCAGGTTGGTGTTTTAGTTTTCTTCTCTCCGTCGCACCAACCAGATACTGACTGCTCTGTTTCCTATCTTCCCAGGCCATTCCCTCTGCCTGTGCCTTCGTCTGACACAGACCTGCCAGCTAAGAGTGAGGGTCCGACGGCGACGGCTACCTTATTAGTCAGCCGTGCCATCCGACCCCAGTACGCCCACTTCATCGAGCGAAGCTGAAATCCTCCTCGCACGAAGGGTAATAGGCCACAATCCTCAAAAGATGCCGCCGGTCCTTCTTCTGCACCTCATACATCGACGAAGACGAAAGAGCACGAAGGATCCCCGTCGTCCCACCGCTCCAGGCCCACGGACAGTGCGAAGTGCCCACCCTGGCCCCTCCTCCATAGTAGAATCCGTGTCTACGTCGCAGTCTGCAGCACCGGCAAAACCGTCTGGGGGAGGCGACGCCGCTCCGTCCTCTGGTGCCCCGTCTGACTCTCCATCATCAGGGTGGTGTGCCGTCAAATACGGTCCCCTCTTCGAGTGCTCCTGTCCCCGTCCAAGAGTACCGGAGGCCCGCCTCTCCCGTCGGGGCTGTCCTCGGAGATCGGTGTACCTTCAGCTTCGAGTGATCCTGTATCGTCCAAGTCCAAGAGCGTCTCAGTTCACCGGTCTGCTGTCTCAATCAGTAGATCCTCGGCTTCGAGTGTTCCTATCCCGTCAGGCAGCGGTGGCTCGGTTGTCCCGTCCTCCGATGTCCCGGTGTCGTCTGCTGCCGCATCTGGCTCGCATTCCGACTCTGCTGTGGGACCATCGTCGTCGTCTGAAGGACCACCTATTCATTCTAGTCCCGCGAGATCATCAGATGTCCGTTCCATTGCACTGCCCTCCGCCAGTGATGAGAGTACCTCCGCCTCGGTCACGACCAAGCCCATCGATAGTGCCGCGCCCTCCGGTGTTTCGTCGGACATCGGCTCGCCATCTGGGAGCGCGCCCCCCTCCCAATCATCTTCTGCAGCGTTGTCTGGCATCCCCGTCCCCAGTGCCGGGCCAGGAAGCAGTTCTATCCCTGTTTCCAGCGTCCCAAGGCCTTCTGGTGGATCACCTCCTAGCGGCTCCGCCTCCGCGACGCCACCCGAAACCACTCCCAACCCGCTGGACGGCTTCCCAAAAGCTGGTCAGCGCGGCGGCGGCGGACCGGGTGGACCTGGCGGCGACGATCCCGCAGACGACGTGATCGATCTGTTCCAGAGGGATGCAGAGGCTATCGGGGAAGAAATTTGATTCAGCTCTTTGGGCGGAAACTCATTTCTCGACATGAAGTGAATGCCCTTCTCGGGTCAGTTGCTCGCATTCTCTTTCCTTCTCACTTGACAGTAACATGACTCGCTGATTTGCTTACTGCAGGCGTGAATTCAAGGGTCTCGACGATCTTGATTGATCTCGTCGATTACGATTAGTTTTGTAATATTACCTGCCCCAAAAGGCCGGCACGATTCATACTCTCGTCGTTCTGTCTGTGAAATTGAATCCATCAAACTCAGAAGGACAATTCAGTGTCTGATTCCGACGGAACAAAGCAATTTGCCAACGGAACTATTATTTGCCGACGGAACCTCACAATTCCAACGTCCTATCAAATTTCGACTCTGAACGCGCGGCTTCGTGCCGTGCAACCGCGGCGTTTGAAAGTGCTATATTATGGGATGTGGGAGGACAAACCTGGAGAGATTCCTTCTACTAATACTGTCTGACTTCTCCATATTAGTTTTTCCATTGTGCCTGCAAGACCTCCATTGACCGCTCCTCATGGCCACTCACGCAAGCAATGAGGGGGAAACTCTCTCTGGCTCCATCTCAGAGAAAGACAAAATCGAGGATGCGACGCCAGTTGGTCTTGAACAGAACGAAGATAACTTCCCCCATGGACTGCAATTATTTCTTCTCATGGGTGCTCTATGCCTGGCGGTTTTCCTTGTGGCCCTTGTATGTGTTGATTGCCACCTAAACTAAAATAAATAGGTAACTGATCGGGTGGCTAGGACAATACTATCATCGCAACTGCGATTGTTAGTTCACGTAGACCTGTTTTTTAAAAAGAAATACTTACAGCGTGTCCGTAGCCAAAAATTACAGACGAGTTCCAGTCCCTCGACGACGTGGGTTGGTACGGAAGCTCGTATGTTTTCGTTCTTTGATTGTGCACACCGAGCTCACGGGTTAAGATTTGCAGATATCTCCTGGTACGCGATGTCCAGCGTCAATTGCAGCCACCACACTGACGCTTTTGCAGGCAACTGCGGCCACTCAACTGCTTTTTGGAAAATTCTACACGTATCTTCCAATCAAATGGGTTTACATTGCAGCTATTACATTGTTTGAGGTTGGCTCTGCTCTCTGTGGTGCTGCACCCAACTCCGAGGCTCTCATCGTCGGTCGCGCAATCGCTGGATTGGGTAATGCGGGTATTTTTTCTGGAGCTCTAATTATCATCGCGCATAGGTAAGATTCCTGCTGCACAGCATTCTCTTCCTCGCGTCTGAATGAATACCACAGCGTTCCATTGTCGAAGCGACCTATGTTCACTGGCTTGACAGGTGGAATGTATGGTATCGCCAGCGTCGCAGGACCGTTAATGGGTGGGGCATTCACGGACAAGGTATGCAGGCCTCTCCATTCTTCCCGATTTCTTACACTTCCTTAGGTCACCTGGCGTTGGTGTTTTTACATCAAGTACTCGCTTTCCCTATTCTTTCCGTATTTTCTGACGCGCCTCTCGTTAGCTTACCCATCGGCGCGGTGACCCTCATTTACATGGTTTTCTTCTTTAAAATGCCCAAAAGCGCCGATGTGAAGCCGCAAAGCATGACGCTCATGGAGCGGATCAACCTCTTCGACCCCTGGGGGACTTTGGTCTTCATTCCCGCCATCGTTAGCTTACTGCTTGCGTTGCAATGGGGAGGAACCAAATACGAGTGGAAGAATGGACGCATTATTGGGCTCTTCGTCACCTTCGGCGTCTTGATCAGCATCTTCGTTGGAATGCAAATATGGAAGCAGGACGCTGCCACGGTCCCACCTCGCATATTGAAGCGTAGAAGCATATGGGCGGGAGCCTGGTGGACGTTGTGCATGGGTGCCAGCTTCTTCATCATCGTGGTTTATGTGCACTTCTCGTCCGAGACATTTCTCCGCATCGCTGACCGAGGCTCTTTAGATTCCAATCTGGTTCCAGGCAATCCAGAGTGTCAGTGCAGTGCAGTCGGGGTACGCTCTCCTCCTTCTTCCTCACCTGCGTCTGACATTATCCTCTCCTTTCCCCACCTCCCCGCCCTCTATCGCGACAGACTACGGAGTATTCCAATAATCGGGTCTCTCGTGGTGGCGTCTGTTCTTTCAGGCGGACTCATCACAATAATTGGATATTATACGCCTTTCCTTTACGTCTCGAGCGTTCTCATGGCCGTGGGTGCGGGACTTATCGCGACACTCAAGGTAGACAGTGGCCCCGCGCGTTGGATCGGCTACCAAATTCTCTACGGCTTGGGCCTTGGTTTCGGTATGCAACAACCCATGGTTGCTGCGCAGACTGTGCTTGAACTCTCTGATGTCCCCATCGGCACTTCAATCCTCATGTTCACACAGACACTTGGTCAGTGTTTCGATTTCTTGTCGTTTATACCACTGACTCGATCTCCCAGGTGGAGCGTTGTTTATTTCCGTTGCCCAAAACGTTTGTCTTTTTCGCATTTCTCCTCAGTCCTGCTGACCATGACTTCCTAAACCAGGTATTCTCGAACAAGCTCACATCCGGACTCATTGGCAAGGTTCCTGGCCTGAACCCCACCATCGTACTCAACACCGGCGCCACAAGCATTCAGCATGCCATTGACCCGCAGTTCGTGGCGGATGTGCTCGTCGTGTACAACGAGGCCCTGATTTCCGCCTTTTATGTGGCTACTGCCATGGCGGCCTTGTCCCTCATTGGATCCCTAGTTATGGAGTGGAAGAGCATTAAAGGGAAGGACATCCAGGTGGGTGGCGGCGCATAAGCAAAGGATGTTTCGATACGCGTTTAGACTACTTTCCTCTTATAGTGATATCAAAGTCTCAATTATCATAATACGTAGACTTGATTTGTTGGCATTAAGGACACCTCGACCATCTGTCACTTCGGCGTTCAGCTCACGGATACCTCTACCGCGTTAGTTCTACGGATACTACCTTTGGAGGTTGGTCACAGGCTTAAAGAGTCCTTCAAAGAGTAGAAATTTTCTTCACTACGTTTTCAATGTCAGTAAACTTCAAGTTCCCATTGGGCATCATATTCAGTAATAGACTGTGGGTGTACGGCGTATAAAAACCCAACGTCGCATCACGTGATCGTGTTGATTCGTGAATGTTGAAACTTCGCTGTCAGAATCATTGAATTCGAACCATTTGAGCACGATCCATTTTAATCGGAAGATAATAAATCAAATAAATGCAGCAGCCCGTTACGCGACAAGGCCCACTATCAGTTAATCTCTCCTAGACAGACACTTCATGTCTCAGATACTCGTACCTCGACAAGTTGACTGTCAGTGCATCCAAAGGGCATCTGAAATGTTACCTTTATCCAGGATGTTTTGACTACCAATGCTATTGTCGTGAACCAGCGCGAACCCTGTCCCTTGAGCGTGCGAATTTGCCCCATGCGGCTGCTGCATGCCTAAGTTGGTACCAGGAAGCCTTGGAATTCGGCATGCCTCGATCTACAAACCTTCAGTGCAAAGTTCTCATATAGCAAACGAATGGAAAATCATTTCTCGCCGCTGAAAACAGGAGACATGAGTGGTGGACATTGGCGTCACAGGACCTACAATTTACCCGTTAAGTATGATGTAGAAATGGTTGAACACTGGCTGCGGGAACCTGGGTGACCTGCATGGCCTGTACCCACCACAAGTCGCTCAGTCGAATAAGAAAACTCTTCTTGCGATGAACATGCCTACTGTGCAAATTGATGAACATTAATGAAAGAAAAGACGAGAGATAAAAGCACCGTGGAACCCGGGCTCCTCATTAAACACATCACTCATGAGGGGGGGTCCTCGTTTTAACGGGATACGGCCAGATCTGGCGAAGGGTCTGGCTAGGAAAGACTACATCTTTGTCCGATTGTGTTGTAGGAGCACTCACTACAGAAGAGAAATATTATTAAGCGAGGCCATTGCGATCTACGCGGTGAACCGGTGAGCAGAGATGCTCCTGAGTTACAGCCAGGAAGACACAAAGACTGGCAGCGGAGAGTCGGCGAGGGACATATTGATGGCAAGGGGTTTATCTACAAGAGACAGACACATCGAGGCAAAATTTTAGACATACGAATAAATTGTCGGTATGTTCTTATGCAGACTCTAGGCCGACTTAGGTTGGCGGCAAAGTTGAATGAGATACGAGTTGGATATGTTGAAGCGTCTGGCTAGCAAAGTGGTGGATGAAATATCGTTTTTGATATTAGAGCGGCCGGGGCCGGATTGCTGAGAACTGTTGCCAGAGCCAATCATACTCTCGAGGAGACAACCCACATCCACCGATGTGGGGTGCGAGCGTGCATACTTACTGTTGAAGTGGGTAGGTTCGGATCAAACCGCCGACCGGTCTTCGTTGATGCGCGTCAGGTTTTTGTCAGGTCTAGATTAACATTATCGCACCCCAATTGAGCTCGCTCACCACCAGCACCTGCCAGCGCGATTGTTTTCTTCCTAAGCAGCCGTGGCCGCGCGGTTGCCGGCGAGCTGCGCGCTGTGCAAAAGCCAAGCACTTACGTGAGGATAGTAGTAAGCCGGATAAATGGCGGGAGCCCGCTTGATGGATGACTACCTCTGACCTCAAGCCTGCTCAAGCTCAACGTCGCTCAACCCAGGCTCTTGAGCGCTGGAAGGCGGCTTCTTTTTTCAAAGAAGAAAAAAAATCCTCTCTAATCGCTCGCGATGCCGGAGCTTCGTATAGGTTGCTTTCGGCAAGGAAAGTAAGATCGGAGTTGTTTCGGGCCGTGTACACCCGTCGTGTAACGGCGATGACATAAATTGCCCACCAGTCAATGAAAAGTATAATAAGGAAACGGGAACACAAGAAAGGACTCGGCGGCTAACCCTCGTACCTCTTTCACCAACTTCACGGCTTCCGCCATGGCCACTCACGCAAGCAATGAAGGAGACACTCTCAATGGTGACACTCCGCCTCGCTCTATCTCCGAAAAGGAAAAAATCGAGAGCGCGACGGCACCCTCAGTTCATGACCTGAACGAAGACGACTTCCCTCATGGAATCAAATTAGTCTTGCTCACAGTCGCTCTTTGCTTGTCGGTTTTCCTTGTGGCCCTTGTATGTTTTGATCGCGACTCAACACGAAAAAATAACTGATTGGGTGGCAAGGACAATACTATCATCGCAACTGCAATTGTTAGTTCGCGTCGGGCTGCTGGAATATATACTAATCCCGTGTCTACAGCCTAAAATTACAGACCAGTTCCAATCTCTCGACGACGTGGGTTGGTATGGAAGCTCGTATGTTTTCGATGATTCATTGTGCGGATCCAAACTCATCGGCTGACCCCCAGATATCTCCTGGTATGCCATTTCCTTTCACCGAAGTCCAAGTGGCACCATACTAACGCCTGTATAGGCAACTGCGGCCACTCAGCTGCTTTTTGGCAAATTCTATACATTTCTTCCAATCAAATGGGTTTACATTGCAGCTGTCACGATATTTGAGGTCGGCTCTGCGCTCTGCGGTGCTGCACCCAACTCGGAGGCTCTCATTGTCGGTCGTGCAATCGCAGGATTGGGTAGTGCGGGCATTTTTACTGGAGCTCTAATTATCATCGCGCACAGGTAAGGCTCCTACTGACATGCTCTTCCCTCTCTCGCATCTGAATAAATGCCACAGTGTTCCGTTGTCGAAGCGACCCCTGTTCACTGGCCTGATTGGTGCTATGTATGGTATCGCCAGCGTCGCAGGACCGTTAATGGGTGGGGCATTCACGGACAAGGTATGCCGGCCTCTCTCCATTCTTCCCGATTTCTTACACTTCCTTAGGTCACCTGGCGTTGGTGTTTTTACATCAAGTACTCCTCCCTTTTACTATCTCTTCCCCTTTTCTGACGCGCCTCCCGTTAGCTTACCCATCGGCGCGGTGACCCTGTTTTTCATGGCCTTCTTCTTTAAAATGCCCAAAAGCGCCGATGCGAAGCCGCAAAGCATGACGCTCATGGAGCGGATCAACCTCTTCGACCCTTGGGGGACTTTGGTCTTCATTCCCGCCATCGTTAGCTTACTGATTGCGTTGCAATGGGGAGGAACCAAATACGAGTGGAAGAATGGACGCATTATTGGGCTCTTCGTTACCTTCGGTGTCTTGTTCGCCATCTTCATTGGAATCCAAATATGGAAGCAGGACGCTGCCACGGTCCCACCTCGCATCCTGAAGCAGAGAAGCATATGGGCATCAGCTTGGTACGCTCTGTGCATGGGTGCCAGCTTCTTCATCCTCGTATTCTATGTGCGTTGCTCAGTATATTTATATCGACGCACCTTCGTTGACTGAGGCTCCTTAGATACCAATCTGGTTCCAGGCCATTAAGGGTGTTAGTGCAGTGCAGTCGGGGTATGCGCTTCCCTATCTATTCTCCGATATTTCTCACCTGCCCGACAGAATTCGCAATTTGCCTATGATTCTTTCTTTGGTATTGGCGTCAATTGTTGCAGGCGGGATCATCACAGTAACCGGGTACGCTATCCCTCTGTTAATAGACGCTTCAGCGGATCTAATTCTTACCTTGTTCAGGTACTATACGCCTTTCCTTTATGCCTCGAGCGTCCTCATGGCCGTGGGTGCCGGACTTCTTGCGACACTCAAAGTAGATAGTGGCCCCGCGCGCTGGATCGGCTACCAAATTGTCTTCGGTTTGGGCGTTGGTTTGGGTATGCAACAACCCATGATTGCTGCGCAGACTGTGCTGGAACTCGCTGATGTCCCCGTCGGCACCTCAATCATCATATTCACGCAAACGCTTGGTCAGTGTTTCGATTTCCTGTCACTGACACCGCTGACTCGATCTCATCTCCCAGGTGGAGCGTTGTTTATTTCCGTGGGGCAGAACGTCTGTCCTTGTCCACTTTCTCCCCCGTCGCCATGCTAACCACTATTACAAAAACCAGGTATTCACGAACAAGCTCGTATCGGGACTAATTAGCAAGGTTTCCAGCCTGAACCCCGACATCGTACTCGGAGCCGGCGCCACCAGCATTCGGAGCGCCGTGGACCCGATATTCCTGGCTGATGTGCTCGTCGTGTACAATCAGGCCCTCATTTCCGCATTTTATGTATCTGTTGCCATGGCGGGCTTGTCCATCGTTGGCTCCTTGGCTGTGGAGTGGAAGAGCATCAAAGGCAAGGACATCCAGATGGGCGGTGGCGCATGAGCAGTGGATTTTTCGATAATAGAAGGGCTTGAGGGTGTTTAGTATATTTTCCTCTTAATGGCGCTTAGAGAATAATACCCTGCATATGTAGCATACATTTTGACGCAATGCATGTAGTACGGACACCGGCTGTTTCCTGATGGGACCGCGTCGGAATATTCCTACCTACCTACCTATCTAACCTACCTACCTACTTGTAATCATCCTGTACGATCATAGATATATACTCCACTGGCCAGCTCAAGCGGAAGGGAATGGGTTGAGGCTACAAGAGTTACGAACACCTCAACAGTTTCTTACCATCTATGTACATGACCTCGACTAGGAATACATGAGGTCGACACATTTATTAACACTGCACAATACATAAGTGATCTTACACACAATAAGCAGGAGCACTAGAGAAAATACAATAGGATACGATACGATAGCGAGCGACGACGGGTTAGGCCGTATTCTGAGAGCGGCAGGCTACGATGTCTTGGAGCCGTTGGTCTGGTACATGTTAAATTGCTGGTTATTGCGCGGCGTAGGGCCCGCCACTGAGTCTGTCGGTGCCGGGCGAGGGCGGTAGTAGCTCGTGCGCTGCTCTCCCTGGACGGATGGTGAAAGCACCGGCGACACGTTCGCCGCGGCGACGGTGGGCATTGGCCATGGCATCGTACTCGTTGTTGGGGGCTTTGGTGTGGTCGGAGCATTCCCTTTAGCGCTGGGTGGCCGTTGTAGGTGTTGCATTGCGGGCGACGCAAGGGGCGTCGCTGTGGTGTTGCTCATGGCAGGAGATCCAGTGCCAGTGGTATTTGTTGGGGTGGATGTCGAGGCAATCTTCGAGTTCATGGTAGCGGGGTTGGGTGGAGGTACGGGGCTGGCAGGGGTACCCGGATCGTCCGGGTCTCGTCGTCGCTTGTTCCCCTTCCCAGAGCTCGCTTTCAGCCCCAACCCAGTCGCTTTTAACAGAATTTGATGCCTAGTAAATCGGCATTGTAAGCGGTTGACACCCCCAAGGAGGCATGGGATACAAACCTGGACCGCCCGATCCCCCATTCACCCACCACCCAATCCCATTCGATCTCCCCGGACGCCGTCCGGACCTTACTATCTTCTGCCAATTTCTTCAGCCTCTCTATCTCTTCGTCTGACCAAGGGCCCTGACTGGATCCATTGGCGTTGCCCGAGGTTGTCTGGACAGCTGGAGGCTTTGAAGATGTGGACGCTTGGGGAGGTGGCTGAGGCTTTGCTGCAGCTGATGTCGGAGGATAATATGCGGTAGTTCCAGGGGGATATGGTGCGTAAGGGGCGTAGTACCCACCCCCAGAATATGCCGGTGGCGCATAGCCCGCATACCCGTAGGTAGGCTGCGTGCCGAGCGAGACGACGAAGGACTGTGGATTCGTGATGACGGCCGTCGGGGCGGGAGCCGGGGCCGGCGTAGCCGATGCTTGGGATGTGCTGGCGACAGGTTGGAAGGTTGGTGGTGCGGGGTACAAAGGCGGAGGCGGCGTAGATATCAATTGAGCCGGGTTTGCCAGCTATATGTGTTCGTCTCAGAATTCAGACATGAACCTGTTGTAGATAACTTACGAGGGTATCGCATATTCGTCTCGCATCATTGAGCATGCTTAGCGGGTCGACTTTGCTTCCAGGACCCATTTGGTAACATTGGCCAATCACTAATGGCGGTGTCCCTTTCTGTTCACGGCGGGTCAATTGGATACATTCGCGAAATTTTGGGACGCACAATGAGCTCTTCGGCAGCGCCATAAAACTCTGCGCAAAGGTTTAAAACGCGCCATTGGAACTCATAATACTGTAAGATCGTCAGATTTTACGACGCGTCAATGTAGCTGGGTTTTACCTGCTGATTTTGTGAGCTCACGTCTGGAAATTGCGGAGGAGCGGTGCCTGTTCCTGTAGGGTGGGTTGTAGAGTCCAGTTTCATCACTGATGGCCCACTCGAGACCGGTTTTCGATTTTTTGACCCCCGAGGACGACCAGGGCGTCGTTTTCCACCTAGATCTGTTTCTTGCGAGAACTGGTGCTCCTGCCCGGCGGTCTTTGCGGTCGAGGAGTCACTAGGATGGTCATTCTGGGTCAGACTGTCGACAACGAGGCTCTCGTCCCCTTCCTCGTCGTCCTCAATCTCTTCGCGTTGGTGAGTAGGAAGAGGCGCCCCTGACTTGGGGGTGGTTGATGGATTGGGTGGATGTAACGCATATGAAAGCGGCTGATAATGCTGGGGGTTGTCCATGACTCTGGCCAACGCGCTCTACCCAATATTAATAATTTTGAGAGTGTAAGTTTGTGTTGGGTAATGGCAGCTGAGCGCCCTCTGAATGGCCGGAAAGGTCCAACGTCGAACAGCCGCCGGTTGCCGGTTATATGTCCGCAAGATTCCGAGTTAAGTATACTGTACAACCGGGGAACGAACTTCTGTTTATGCCACGTTTCTGGATAACAACATATCGGTCACGTCGGAAACAGAAGAATATGCGCGAGGGCGTACAACAAGGGTATTGGACGATCACAATGTCCAATGAGTGCCCAAAGTATATTTGTGGCTGAAGTGACGTTAGAGGGAGACCTCGGCAGAAAACCAAGCTGCTTGTTGTCCAGGAACGACTTGCCGCTGTGACTGAAATTGCCCCACTTTCGGCAGTCACGCCTCACAAAATATTCGTGTGGCGATGCAGGCTCAACTTGCATGCAAGTGCGAAAGACCAATTTAAAGAACATTTAATTGTTTCAGATTCGCAAGCTGTTACTCATATATCTCATTATTTCTTGGAGAATACCAGGAAACCGTCGCAAAGGGTAGCCCACAGTTGAATCAGCCTGACCAATTTCCAAATCCAACCTCATTGGCAATACAAAGCTCAGTTCTTCGATCCCCAAGGCCAAAAAACGGGCACATTCCTGACAATTGTTAGACGGGCGGCGCTGGTTGAAATATGTCTTACTTCTTATACTCCTCCCACTTCTTATCGCCGGCAAATTTCTTGTCCCCAGCTTTCTCGAGAGGTGGAACACCAGAGACCTACACATGGATCGGTAAGGAAGAAAATATATTAACACCGCACATCTTACCTTGCGAAGCAAAAACCAAGTGAAAAGCGGGCTAGTGGCGGCGGTGAGTGCGACCGTGCCGAGAGGGAAGTGAGGAGTCTGCAAGGTGCCAGAGGCCATTGCCCAAATTCCCATCCAAATGCCGACTTCGCCAACGTAGCTGAAGAAGTGCCATAAGTGAATGGAAGAGAGAGAGAAGGCAGTCGACTACTTGGGATGCCTCGAGATAGACCACAGTCCGCGCGTGATAAATTTCTCGCCGTGTCGTTTCGCATCCTTAGCGCGTCTCCAGGTAGTTTTCTGGTAGTCCGCAATCACTTCAAAAAGGAATGATCCAGCGAAAAGGCCAAATGCCGCATAGTCGCGGATTCCGAGGGGAGGGTGGAGTTGCGGGGATAGATTATTAACCATATAGACCGGGAGTCCGACAAGGAGCACCCATGTAGCTGAAGCAAAACAGAGTTTATCAAACACTCTTTGAAAGCTAACAGAAATCCAACCTTGAGCAAGCCAAAAATAAGTGAAACGTTTGGGATTTTTCTTGATCTCGTCAAATCTACTATCTCCGCCCGCCTTTATGGCCCTCTGCGAAACATGAGATCCAAGTAGGCCATGATATAGAGGTATTCGTCACCGAGACCAGGAAGCTTCCCAGTCGAACGCTCCAAATTCCGAGTGCGGCAGTCACAAGCAATTGGCGAGGCGCGAACGACATAATGGAAGGTAGAGCGCCCGGTTTCCTGTCAAAGAACTTGCTTCTGAGGGCGGGATAATATAATGAGATGAAGGTAGTCGAAAGGAATCCGGTCGCGCCGCCTAGGTCATAGTACTTTTCGTTCTCTTGTGGCACGAATATCATCGCAAGCACTGGAAAGGGCCATTAAAGATGGGAAGCAAAAGCGCATAGATGAAAGTATACGAGTTTGCAGGAGATACGCGCTGGTCACAGTAGGTATAAGGCGAGAGAACACGGCCATTGCGGTCGAGGTCAGCAGTTGGGCAACAGTGAACAAATTTGGCTCGTCTGATCTGATCCGCCTCAACTGGCCAAATCGGGCGACGACAACAAACACAAGACAACATGGGCCTCGAATTATAGGTAATTCCCGTATGCACGATTCAGGTTGATTATAATTCCGAAGTCGACGAGATAAAAAGTAAACGACTGGTGTGACCGTCCTTCCCTTTAATACATAGCAAAGGTACTTAAAATCCGAGTGCTGCGAGGGTTTGGGTGAATCCCTCGGCGACGAGGAACTGGCTAGCGTCTCTCATCCTGGATGAAAACTATTAGTGTGGGCAATGTATGCCAGATTTTTTTGACAGACATTAGATTGACAAGAGCGACCGAATTCGGGCTCGTAATGTTGAGCTGTCTGGTCGTATTGGCCACAATTGGGTCGAGAGTAGCTACCTGGCCTGCAAAGCCAGGGACAGCGCCAGTACCCTTGATGCCAGAGAGGCTGCTTGAAAGCAAGCTGTAGATATTTTTAAAGGTGAAATCGAAAGGCAGTCAAGTGCAGGACGGCTTACTACATAGCATCACTGTAGAAAACGCCAATTTCGTCCTTTTTTTCCAGTTAGATTTCCATCCTCAAATAATGCCAAGTATGTATTCTCACATTTGTCGGTGCCACAGTGGTGGAACCACTGCTCACTGGGATTGCACGAAGGTTGCGGCTGGCGGTGCTGAACGCGTTACCGATTGAACCCATCTGCGTGGCAAGTGTCCTGTCGTTTAACGTATGGTTCGCCATGATTGTCACTGCAGATGCCAACGTTCCATTAATTTCCTCGGATTCATCACAATGGGACACGCACAGATGGCGGGACCGGTATGGCGCAAATTCGAATCGACCGCGTCAACGACGACCTTGATCCGGGCGTTGGTATTGGTTGTCTGCCTGACACCAAGCGTGCTGGCGCAAGCCACGGAAACGAGAGCCAGAGTAAAGAAACGGGAGACAAAGATCATGTTACGACTTGAACGGGGGAGCTCAAGCAACGCAGTTCCATGCTTGAACAAGGCCGAATAAAAGGGAGAGCCGTGGGTACGAGAGTTGGGGCAAACTGCTCTCGGCGTCTTACGCAAATGTCAACCAAGCCGTCAAAGGTCCAATGAGAAAGAGTAAGATTCGCGTCAAGAAAGAATTCGGACGCAGTGCTGAGCTCATCAAGGAGTTTCACAATACCTTTCCCATGCCCGTGAGACTCGACCCGCCACTATGGTTGGATGCGCGACGGTGACCAGTGAAGCTAATAATCATTAGCCATAGTGTTCCTGGTTTTGCGCAGCCACTTACAATTGCTGTTGAGGCGTTGAGCCCTTTTCGCCCGTAGCACTTTCGCTTCTTCCCGGTGGCCAAGATCAGGCACTGGCGCAGAGAAGCAGCCCAGCCAAGAGTGACGAAATCAAGGACTCAGAGGGGTAGGCAGTATTTCGACGCGGTGGGGTAAGAAGACACTGAGGGGATATCGATGGATGTTCAAGCGTTGTAGCTAGCCTCGTCACGGTCATATTGAGCGAATGTCACTGGCGTTTGGTTTGAGTCTTTTTCGGTGTTGGCAGTGGGAGTGGCTTGGGCAGCCCGAGGTTCGGCTGGGAAGGGGATAGCGGCAGCGCTGACTTCGAGCGCCGTGTCGCTGACGTTGTCTGCATGGCCTGGATTGAATGTCGCACGCCGAGTAATCCGTTCAAGGCCTGCCAAGTAGTACCAAGAGGAGACCAAGTCAAAAGTGGCGCGTTCAATCAACACTTCATACAAACAGATATCAACAATTGGAAGGCGGCTTTTCATCTTTGTGTCCTACCACACACTCGTCATTTTCTAGTGCTCGTTATATGCACCTCGATCTCCTCGCTTTGGCTAGCTTACGCCGAGCCGATCCTGGCTGTGGAAATGGCAAGTTGCAACCAGTGGATCTCAATATTTACACAAAATCGCCCAGAGAAAGCTGACGATCTATCATCTCTCCGTGCTCACTCTTGGAAAGTCCACAATGGCTTCTACTACTTGGTGCGCCATCGGCCCTATTCTTTGTTCGTCTCGAGGTGAGGCTTCACTGTCCCAGCACTCAAACGACCGAATATCCACGGTACAACGCTCTGTACCTTCTCAAATACCCACTCAACTTCACCCATCCACGCAGCCTCATTGTCTGTGCTTCAAATTTATTCACCACCGGTACTCTCAACGCTTCAAACGGTAGGATATGGCTCGCTTTTAAAAAGAAATTTACCATCTTCACAATGTGCGCTCAACATCCCAGACTGTCCTCAGCCTGAAACGACTGGAAAAAATATCGGCAGACAGGTAATTTTCTTCTTTTTGATCCATGGCCGCTCATCTGTGCTCTTGTTTATATCTTGTTCTTGGAGCTTATGCACTCTCACACTTCAACTGCCTCCAAGAATTACACTAGTCTTCCGGCATCAGTATTTTCTCGCATTGAATTTACCTCGAATACTTAGGCCGCCTGGTCGGTTTCTTGAGAGAGGAAAACCACTGATTAACTTGAACACAGGGCCGGGTCGAATCAAGTCAAAAGACGACGAAGTTCCAATCCGAATACAAAACCACGAATAATATGTTCGAAGGAGCGCAGGCAAAAAGACCGAAAATGACTGGTGCGTGGGTAAGGCAAGGCTGGTACACCTAGAACCCAAGTGCTGCAAGTGTTTGGGTGAATCCTTCGGCAGTAAAGAACTGCCTGGCGTCTCTCATCCTGAACCGAAATTTATTAGCATGGTGTATCCTGGACATCTATGGGCGTACTCGAGAGTGACCAGAGCGATCGAATTAGGGCTCGTGATATTGAGTTGGCGGGTAGTTGCAGCAACAATGGGGTCCAGGGTCGCAACCAAAGTCGCGAAGTTGGGGACAGCGCCTGTTCCTTGGATTCCAGAGAGACTGGCCGCGAGCAGTCTGCAAGATTGGTTTCGGTTAGATGTTCTCGGAAGGTGGGATGACTTACTGTATTGCGTCTGCGTATGTGATGCTGATATCGTCCTGAATTTTGAAAGGTTAGAGTTCCATCTTCAAGTCCTACTATCCATGCACTCGCATTGGTTGGCTTCACAGTCGTGGAGCCACTGCTGATGGGTGTAGCAGCGAGGCTGGTTCTGGCCCTAGAGAACGTATTGCCAATGCTTGTCATCTGCGCGCCGAGGGTGTTCGAGTTCAACGTGTGGTTTGCCTGCAACTGCACTAGATATTGCGCATTATTTTCTTGTCTCCAAATTTTGCTAAAAAAAATTTACAGATTGTGGGCCCAGTGTGACGCAAGTTCGAATCAACTGTGTCGACGATTGCGTTTATCGCAGCATTGGTGTTCGTGGTCTGTCGGATTTGGAGTGTGCTGGCGCAGGCTACCGACACAAGCGCAAGAGTAAAGAGACGGGACAGAACGAACATCTTGTGGGCACGAGGGGATCGACCGACACGACAGCTTCGATGCTCAAACTGCATAATAAATGATACTCGTGGGTATGGGAGTTGCAAGCGCCCTGCGGCAGGCGGCGCCGACAGACGTAGGCACCAATGGGACTGGCGAAGATTCGATTCGTGAAAGTGTTTCTCAAACTCTCAGACTCGAACTGTCGGTGCATCAGGAATTATTGTGACTTTTCTCATGACCGTGGAACTTGACTGAGTCTCAAATGCTGGAACATCGAAATTTGTTTCGTGTGCACCCAAGTGTGCCAGGCCAATCTACAGGTCTCTTTTAGCGCGGGTCTCATATCCATGTGCGTTGTTCCGAATGTTCATTGGGTACGGAGAAAATATCCAATCCTTAAAATACCGCTATCCGAGCGTAGATCTCATCGTCAACGATACCCCACTGATATGTGGCTTTCCTCTGGTTTCCGAGTCCCAGATCTGTCCTTGAAACCGAGCTGCGTTGCTTTTAGAGCGGTGGAACTTGGCAACGATGTTCAAACAGCGGCAAGTGAGCGGTCTGTATATTTAGATGTGGAGCGGCCATGTGGCCGTCGGCGATGTTTTGAGTCTTTTGACAGCATTGACAGAATGCGTACGGCAGGGCTCAGACGAAGACCCGAGGTACGTCATATCTTCGTCATCATAACTTGAACCAAAACTTAAACCAAAATGATCTCCGAGCCAGCCTTCTTCCTTCCGTCTTCTTCTCTGTTCTCCAAATGTTCCTACAGGCGAGATTTTTATTGACCCTTAGAACTATTAGTGACATACCGTCAGCATTCTGCCTCCGGCTCTTCACTTCGCCTCGCTGGCGCCACATATTTAAACCTCTGCGCAGATAATTTTTGGTGGTTCCCCTAATTTCTGAACGTGGCCGAATACTATGAACCTGCACAAGCAATGACTCCGAGTGCCACTTCTCCACTTTGTAGTCGACTCGTTCAAGACCAGTTCCGGCAGCGTTTTAAATGTGCATAGCGACTACATACTATATATACTTTGCCTCTCTTCTTGTCAAATCTATAGCGATCCGCTCAGAGGCTACATACGGAGTTTCATGGTCAGGATGAAACGTGCAACCAACTCTGTTCGCGGATGTACACGATGACTATCACCGCACCACACATTTTATTAGGAATCGTGCTGACGTCCTCAGCAGATTAGGTGTTTCAGAATTAACGACCACATAGATCAATTATTGAACCAATATTGACCTACAGGACTAGGTAAAGTTGGAAAAAGAAATGCAACATGAACGAGCGACAGGATGTATCTATACAAATCGGAGGACATTGCCCTACTTGAATTGCGAAGGATCTATCTCTAGTACGGTCCCTACTATCCTAGTGCGGCAAGGGTTTGAGTGAATCCCTCGTCAACAAAGAACTGGCTGGCGTCTCTCATCCTGAATAAAGCATTAGCGAGAACACGATATGTTAGAAATTTATGGATATACATGAGCTTGACAAGAGCGATCGAGTTAGGGCTCGTAGTGTTGAGTTGGGTGGTAGCACCGGCAACGATGGGGTCGAGGGTAGCTACCAGTCCTGCGAAGCCAGGGACGGCGCCGGTGCCCTTGATGCCTGAGAGGCTGCTCGAAAGGAGTCTATGTGGGATGGCATTTGTATCGATGTTCCTAGAATGAGCAATGGCAGCTTACTGCAATGCATCCGCGTATGTGATGCTAATGTCGTCGTTTGTTGGACGCACGGTAGTGGAGCCACTGCTGACAGGGATGGCGGCAAGATCAGTCTTAGCCTTGCTGAATGCATCCCCAATGCTCGTCATTTGAGTGCGCAGGGTTGCATCGCTCAACGTGTGGTTGGCAGTGATTGTCACTGGGGGAAAAAAAGAACACGCTCCTAAAATGTTTGCAAGAAGAATCCTAAATGAAACGTACAGATCGCAGGTCCGGTGTGGCGTAGGTTCGAATCCACTGCATCAGCCACGGGTTGTATCCTAGCATTGGTGTTTGTCGCCTGCCGAATTCCAAGCGTGGTTGCGCATGCCACGGAGACGAGAGCAAGAGTAAAAAGGCGAGACAGAGCAATCATTATGTAGACGCAAAGGAGGACAACGACGCAGCAAAAGGGAGAATTTCAACCCGACGCAATAAAAGAGATATCCGTGGGTATATTTAGTGCAGCCCATTTGGCGGATAGCTCCGACAGTCGCACTACAAATAATCGGAGGTATGCTGATCCAATAAGACTCCAAGTTATTCCAAGGTAGTGCGCCTGGGCGTGGTAAAATCATGCATAGCTTCAACCCGGGACATACGTTGCATTGGAAGACATCAGGAATACGCCCGACCTTTCCCATACCCGTGGGATTGATAGGAATATGAGGCATACACATAGTACCGCAGCTACCGCCGGACGTATGTTGGCTGGGAGACGAGTAGGGTTTATCCCACCGTCCGTGAACAAAACATGTAACATTCGCACCTGCACTGGCTCTGATATCGGTACCGTCGAAATTGCCCAGCATCGGTTCCTGGATGTTCCTGGTGCTAGGGAACGGATCTACACGTGAATCAGACGTATCAAAGGAGGAAGAGTGCTTCGCGGCGCCGTGCGGGACCGCTGCTAGTACAGAAATCGGACTATCTTGATCAGGAGTCAGGCATAAGGCTCAATAGGACCCACTGTGCTGCAGATCGACTTGGTCCGATCACTGAGTCGGCAATGAACCCAAGTGTGGATCATACCTGGCACGCTTAGAACCCTGGCTGGCCCTGCAAAAAAGCTGGAGGTGTATAGAGAGACCAGTGTCAAGGTTACTTATAAGTAGACCAAGCCGAAAATGTTGGAGGGCGAGCTCCGGCTGAGAAAGTTGGAGATTCAGGGCCATCCAAGGCTCAAGCGCTCAAGATTGCGGGTTCAAGGGGAGGGTAGGTAGCCACCCGGAGCCATGTACGGCGCAGAGTCCGCAAGTTCGTTCCGGCCCCCGGACCGGCGGACGGAACGAACGACGGCACGTCAGGTGACCTCATTAATTTTTGCGTCCAAATATAGATGTTTTTAACACGCTACCAAGTTAGTTCCTGCATTTGTACATTGTGCATGTGGCTCACATATGACTCCGTTAACGTTAATTTTTTTCATGATCCGTAATTTTTCTATGGCCAGGAACTTCCGGTGCAGAGCAGTTTTTTTCTTAATGGATCAATAATGGATCAAGTATCGAAACTTGAAAGTGCGCGCGAGGCGTATACTGTGTTTTTTACATGTCTCGAACACGAATTGAGTCAATAACCAAGTTTGAAAGTGTTTGGAAGTGGCTTTGCCATTGGGTGACTTCCCATAGCCATAGATTATTTTGCCAGATTATCCGAGCTTCGTTGAAGGTGCCAGTGATGTGATCCATCTGGATGGGTTAAATTTTCTACTGAACTCCACTCTGAACATTAAAAAATAAACCACACTTCGGGCCCCCCATATTTAAAGAACAGGAAGCTCACATGGGGTTGAAGAATTCCTGTAGACTGACCTCGACTGGTGGAAGTGAGCTTGGCCCAAGTCGCACTCCGTAAAGCAAGGTACTTGTTCAAACCATCCCATCGAACTTTATCCATTAAGTATTAAATCTGTTCGGGGGTAGCTACCCCCCTGTACAGATTCTGGCAGTTTGAATAAATTCTGTACATTTTCGGGTGATAGAGCTGATGGGGTGCTGACACCTGCCTCAGAAAAATACCCTGATGTTCTGGAGAATATATTTATCGCTATGGGAAGTCACCCATTAAGTGACATGCGAGGTATGAGCTTCATTTGTTAAAGCGTCTGTCTACGAGAGACTAACTTTGCCACGATTAGCCGCCAACAAAATTGAACTTGACACATGTTCTATTCAAGTTTCACCCAGGTAATTAGGACAACTCTGGAGACTGTAACGAGAGGAGGAAGTTTTAACGGCTGTACTTCATTCGGGTAAAGTAAAACAAGTGGCGGGAATAAATGATTTAGATTAAGTTTAGCCAAAGTTCACTAAAAGTTCAATAGTACGCGTAATAGCTCAATCATACAAAATTCTGCTACAGTGCGTTGGTACTGGGAATTGGTGATTTTTAAACGTCTCTTGAACTCAGCGTCTGATGTTTTTTGAAATTCTGCTCCCTGAAGTTTGACTCCTCCGCCGAGCTGTCTGCGCTTCTTGAATCCTATGCTGAAAGTAGATTCTAACTCGTTGCGCTTGGTAGAAGAATTGAAAATACTGAGTAACCCTAGGCCTCCTATCCGGTCCCAGAAGTTACAAATAAGTAAGACCTGGAAAGTTTCGTTACTTAGTGTTCGATGTTTGCATTGAAGTCGATACATATTTCTTTCAGTTGGCTGGACAGCTTGCGCCGCCACGCCGCGTCAGCTTCTAGCAACGCGGCCCTCCTGGCCTCTCGGAGTTGCAGAGCTGCATAAATAATCCGCCGACGTTTCCAACACCTTCCATTTAAGGCAAATCCCAATCAGGCACTTTTCGATCCACTGTTTGTCCCTGTATTCGCCCGCAATTCCACAAGGATCGTTTTTCATGGTGATTGCTCCTGGATTGGACGACCAAGGAACTGCTTTATAACCGCGTCGACCGTCATGGCTTCTCTCACAAATTCACGCCCTCACTCTTCACTTGGAAAGCCCCCACTCTCCAGTCGAAATAATGTCCACCTCCATTGTCGCGCCCTCTGCAGCAGTTACCCTCCCTGCCCGTACTTCACCCATCCAGAACACGACAAATCCAGTCGATGACTTCTTCGGATACACTCTATCGTCGTCACGAACCCGCGAAAGTCGCCATGACCAGCGCATCTCTATCGCAGAGTCTGCAGCACCTCCACCTTACGTCGACGCACCAGAATACACACAGCGCCCAACGGAGCCTGTCACTCTTGCCATGTTTCTCTTCAAATTTGGATTCTGTACGTCCTCTCATTAACCGCCGTTGAACTTGATCCTGACCGTCTCTCAGTATTCCCTCCTTTTTGGATAATGGGTGTTATCATCCTCATGTCGCCATTGCGCGCGCCGCCAGCCGCCACGCCATCTACCTCCTGGCTCCCTGAAAAGACAGAGTCGGAGCGCCAGGCCATCATCGACCGCATGCGTGCTGCAGAACTCAAATGGGCAAAGAGGTGCTTATACGCCCTCCTTGCCTTGGTTCTTGTCGCCGCTGTCATTGGGGTTGCGGCATGGGCTACTCTTCGCTCATAATCTCCTCGGCATCCTGCTCCCGACACGCCTTTCACGCACTCATTTCTCGCTGCTCTGACAGAGTCAGACGCTCCCCAACTGTATCGATATCCTTATCCTTATGCTATACTCTGTAACGATAGAAGTTTATAACGATTTTCTTGGTCCTCTACTGTCTTGCAATCTATGAGGGAAGATTTGGAGTCTGAATTATGAGTCGTAAGCGACCAGTTCGCAAGCGGCTGCAAATCCCGATCAATCGTCTGTTGCGTTGAACATGTACTGTCGCTTGGATCATACTAGCAGCACAGGTTCTCTTTCCCCACCATGGATGCCTCACCCTTAGTCGCCTTTTGCGATGCCATCCGCGAAAAGAAGAATTGGTACCACAAAATCTTGGATCGCACGCGTAATTTGGGCGAGAAATGGACAGCTGAAGCCCTTGAGGCGGAACTGCTATACACGACGGACGACGTCTCCGCGGCGATTCAGTACGAGGGTTTTGTGCAAGCTCCTTATTTCATGATGGGAATATTCACAGAGAGCTCGAGGATGAAGCACGTCGCATAATACTGGTCGACTTCACCATACCGCGAGACTTTCACTCGGTTCCTGCAGTTTTTACAGATACGACAGACGCAGATAGTGCCTCCTTTCAGCCTGCAGCTGTTTCGCGTGGAATCCATGCTCCAAACCTGATTGAGGACGTCGGCGTTTATGTTTCTGATGGTCTGGTGCCCGTCGACTTGCATCGCGATGTCGGTGCTTCCCTGAGATGATGAGCGGCTCCTTATAATAAACGCTTTCGTAGCTTGTGCTTCAGCTCGATGCCCTTGCAACCAGGGAGCCTCTGGACTTCCATCCTGGGAGCTACGGAAAGGTTCAGGATCTCATTCACCCCTCGCTTTGTAAGTTTTCTGCTCTGCGGATTTAATGGGACCTTATTTTCTGAACTATGTTAGATCCTCTCGTACTTGGCGCAAGCGTCGTTCCCGATGCTTCAAAAGTGTCCGCGCTCCCGGACTCGAATGTATTCTCAACAGAGGTCACGGTCGGAAGATCTTACCCAATTCCGCTCACGTCCCGATACGCATGGATTCCGTCCGTTTTTGAGGTGTCAGAGGACGGCAAGGATGCTCACATCCAGTCCTACATCAATGGGCTGGGGCCAAGAGAGCACTTCCCTAGGCTGTATCGTCTCATCGAGAAGATTTTTGTCCTTGCTCTGCCTCATTTTGAACGGACAATGAACTTTGAATACGAGTACATTGAACCATCGTCCGGTGAGCAAGTTATTTGCTGCAAAAGATAAGTGCTAACCATGGCTGAAGTTGGGAGATGGAGGGAAAGACTCGAAGCACGAGGAGGTCAAGAAGGGGATCCGATTGAACGTGGAATATGGGAAGACCTTCTCATAAAGCAAGCGGAAGAGAAAGCTAAGGAAGAGTCGGAAGCGGCCAAGCAACATGAAGAATTCCCAGCCGATCCCGCAGAGGCAATCACTAAAGACGATGCAGTCTCATTCCACGGACGAAATCTGAAAATCATAGTCAAGGTAGAAACCTGCCTAACCCTCTCCATCCTGCCTGATTGATTTTAGGCCGCGAACTATCATCTGAAGGCCGGGCAAGAATACTTTGGCTCTTGGCACATGGAGGTGAACATATAAAACAGCAACGACCGGCGGCTACTAATATTATCAACAGGGCATGGTGCGCATCTCCCCCAATTGGGTTGGTTTCCATTGTGCTGATCCCCGTTCTACTTCGGAAGCCCCACGAAAGAATTGTGGCGAGCGTCATCTATTATTACGACACCGACAAAGCCGTAGTCGACGAAGGCCTGAATCTTCGGAAGGGCAGGGACGAGGATGTAGATTTTCCAGCTGAAGACGATGGTTTTATGCATCACGTAGCCGGATCGTTTCGTGTTTCCCGCTGTGACTGATCCTTGCGTAGGCGTTTTCTTTCCACTTCCGCCACGGGACGCCGAATTCCGTTGACGGACCAGACGACGACGAGAACTACGACAGCGATGGTGAAGAGGACTATCCGAGCGACTGGGACCCGGACACTTCCACATCTGCACTTCCTCCATTCATACCGCTAGGTTCAGTTCCGACAACCAACTTTTCCAAGAGCGAGACTACGGGGCGCATACTCTCTTTCCCCAATTGGATTCAAGTTAGTCCAATACTGAGTCTGGACTATAAACGATCTTTTGACCTTATACAACAGCATCAAGTGGGACGTCTCTCTGTCGCTGAAGGTACCCCCAGCGACTACGTGGCAAAAAGGAAAATCGTGAGCACCACTATTGCAAGCTAGGCGATATAATAATGGACTCCTGCAGCTGTGTTTTTTCCTTGTGGACGACGAGCACCACGACCCTGGTTCGGACTACACCTGCTATCACGGAATCAACTACAAAAACCTCAGAAATAAGGTCCTGACCACGTCGGACATACCTTACCAAGCACGTACGACGAACTTCAGAACCCTGCGCATACTGCTCCCTTTTGTCTGTCAAAATCTCATCAGCCAGAATCTTCCTGCGGAGCTAGTACAGCGGATTCTCGAATTTGGAGACTGGGGATTTACGAGGGAAGAGGCTGAGCAGTACCGCCGCGGCCTGATGAAGGATCGTGTAGTGGGCACGGATAAAACGGATAGTCACCGCCGGTTTTCCCTGTGTGAACACTGAAGTGTTCCTGATGTCTGTGTCTTTTATATATGGACATCGAATATGTATTCACCGGGATTCAAGTTTGTGATAACAGGCTGTGCTTTAAAGATGCATGTTGCTCGTCCGAATCGCCCTCTATTTTGTACTGAAGTACTTGGCTTAGTGAACGAGGTAATCGATATCATTATCCTTATGCTATACTCTGTAACGATAGAAAATTATAACGATTTTCTTGGTCCTCTACTGTCTTGCAAACTATGAAGGAAGATTTGGAGAGTCTGAATTTTGAGTCGTAAGCGACCTCAGAGACAGTTCGCAAGTGGGCTGCAAATCCCGATCAATCCGTCTGTTGCGTTGAACATGTACTATCATACCAGCAGCGCAGGTTCTCTTTCCCCACTATGTATACCTCACCCTTAGTCGTCTTCTGCGATGCCATCCGCGAAAAGAAGAACTGGTACCACAAAATCCTGGATCGCACGCGTAATTTGGGCGAAAAATGGACAGCTGAGGCCCTTGAGGGGAAATTGCTACACACGACGGACGACGTCTCCGCAGCGATACAGTACGAGGGTTCCGCGCAAACTCCTTATTTCATGATGGGAATATTTACAGAGAGCTCGAGGATGAAGCACGTCGCATAATACTGGTCGACTTCACCATACCGCGAGACTTTCACTCGGTTCCTGCAGTTTTTGCAGATACGACAGATGCAGATAGTGCCTCCTTTCAGCCTGCGGCTGTTTCGCGTCGAATCCATGCTCCGAACCTGATTGAGGACGTCGGCGTTTATGTTTCTGATGGTCTGGTGCCCGTCGACTTGCATCGCGATGTCGGTGCTTCCCTGAGATGATGAGCGGCTCCTTATAATAAACTCTTTCGTAGCTTGTGCTTCAGCTCGATGCCCTTGCAACCAGGGAGCCTCTGGACTTCCATCCTGGGAGCTACGGAAAGGTTCAGAATTTCATCCACCCCTCGCTTTGTAAGTTTTCTGCTCTGCGGATTTAATGGGACCTTATTTTCTGAACTATGTTAGATCCTCTCGTACTTGGTGCAAGCGTCGTTCCCGATGCTTCAAAAGTGTCCGCGCTCCCGCGCTCGAATGTGTTCTCAACAGAGGTCGCGGTCGGAGCATCTTACCCAATTCGGCTCAAGTCCCGATACGCATGGATTCCGTCCGTTTTTGAGGTGTCAGAGGACGGCAAGGATGCTCACATCCAGTCCTACATCAATGGGCTGGGGCCAAGAGAGCACTTCCCTAGGTTGTATCGCCTTATCGAGAAGATTTTTGTCCTTGCTCTGCCTCATTTTGAACGGACAATGAACTTTAAATACCAGTACATTGAGCCATCGTCCGGTGAGCAAGTTATTTGCTGCAAAAGAAAAATGCTAACCTGGTTGAAGTTAGGAGATGGAGAGAAAGATTCGAAGCACGAGGAGGTGAAGAAGGGGATCCGATTGAACGTGGAATATGGGAAGACCTTCTCATAAAGCAAGCGGAAGAGAAAGCCAAGGAAGAGTCGGAAGCGGCCAAGCAATTGCAACATGAAGAATTCCTAGCCGATCCCGCAGAGTCAATCACTGAAGACGATGCAGTCTCATTCCACGGACGAAATTTGAAAGTCATAGTTAAGGCAAGAACCTGCTTAACCCTCTCCATCCTGTCTGATTGATGTTAGGCCGCGAACTATCATCTGAAGGCAGGGCAAGAATACGTCGGCTCTTGGCACATGGAGGTGAACATACAAAACTGCAACGACCGGCGGCTACTAATATTATCAACAGGGCATGGTGTGCATCTCCCCCAAGTGGGTTCTTTTCTATTGTGCTGATCTCCGTTCTACTTCGGAAGCCCCACGAAAGAATTGTGGCGAGCGTCATCTATTATTACGACACCGACAAAGCCATAATCGACGAAGGCCTGAATCTTCGGAAGGGCAGGGAAGAGGAGGCAGATTTTCCAACCGTGGACGAAAGCGTGAGGCGTCAGGTAGCCAGCTCGTTTGGTGTTTCACACTGCGGCTAATCCTCGTCTAGACATTTTCTTTCCACTTCCGACACGAGACGGCCAATTCCGCTGACGGATCAGACGACGATGACGACAACTACAGCAGCGACGGTGAAAAGGACTATCCGAGCGACTGGGAACCGGACACTATCACAACTGAACTTCCTCCATTCATACCGCTAGGTTCAGTTCCGACAACCAACTTTTCCAAGAGCGAGACTACGGGGCGCATACTCTCTTTCCCCAATTGGATTCAAGTTAGTCCCATACTGAGTTTGGAATATAAGCGATCTTTTGACCTCATACAACAGCATCAAGTGGGACGTCTCTCTGTCGCTGAAGGTACCCCCAGCGACTGCGTGGCAAAAAGGAAAATCGTGAGCACCATTATTGCAAGCTAGGCGATATAATAATGGACTCCCGCAGCTGTGTTTTTTCCTTGTGGACGACGACCACCACGACCCTGGTTCGAACTACACCTGCTATCACGGAATCACATACAAAAACCTCAGAAATAAGGTCCTGACCACGTCCGACATACCTTACCAAGTACGTACGACGAACTTCAGAACCCTGCGCATATTGCTCCCTTTTGTCTGTCAAAATCTCATCGGCCAGAATCTTCCTGCGGAGCTAGTACAGCGGATTCTCGAGTTTGGAGACTGGGGATTTACGAGAGAAGAGGCTGAGCAGTACCGCCGCAGCCTGATGAAGGATCGTGTAATGAGCACGGATAAAACGGATAGTCGCCGCCACTTTTCACTCTGTGAACACTGAGTGTTCCACGCATGTCTGTTTTTGAATATATGCATCAAAATCATTCTGATTCTGTTGATACCAAGCTAGTCCACTAAAGTTTCAGCTGGGCTCTGAGTGCGCTTGGCGGCAGCTGCCTCCTAGGCAGTCTTTTGAATGTCAGATAATTGCAAGTTGCAACATACATATGGAATATACAACAGAACAATTCTCTCCTTCATACAACGTATGCGACATGGACGCGCCATACCCGTCCATCCCGGGTATACAAGTTGACCAGTCGTAGCTCCGTGACCGAACGAACCACCGTGGCAGCCGCCTTCAGCCCAGAAGGATCGAAAGGATGCTCCTTTGATAATTCGACGTCAGCAGTTTGCACTATATATCGTGATTCGCAGCAGACGCACCCTCAGGAACGTATCAAAAGCGGATGCTACACCAAACGCGAGGTTGAAGCGCGTGATTCGGCGGTGAGCGCAGTTGGCGGAAACGGGCGTGACATAGGTGGGGTATCCCTTGGCCTGAGGAACGATTCAACGATTATAATGGCTGGGACGCAGTAGTGAGGAAACGAACCTCGAGTGTTAACAACACCTGGCTTACACCGTTGTCCAGAACCGGCGAGTCAGGGTCCTGCAAGCAGTGGCGGAAGTCCAGGATGTCCGCCATTGAGACGCCGTACATGCGCCCAGAGCGCGAGCTCGGGATTGGCTGGAACGGAATCATGGTGTGCCCATGAGCAGGGGGGAGCGGGGTGGGTATCTGCTGTTTGCGGGGCTGGGTGGATTCGGGGAAGATGGGGCCGCGCGGACGCACGGCGGCCCGGAGGTCACGGATGTGCTGGTCCATGGCGCAATCGTAGCACCCTGGATCGCTTTTCCGGGGTGGTCTTGGAGTATCTCGGTCGTAAGGACGTGACGAGCTCAAGGATGAGCCGGACTAAATGGAAAGGCAGGTCAGCCTCAGAGCAGGAGTCTTGGAGGTGCATACTGCTGCCTCTCTCTGTTGAGATGTTTGAGATTCATAAGGGACACGAGGAGAAGGAGTGGACATACACTGGTCTCTCTCGGGGGACTTGGGTCTCGTGCACGAGCCCAACCCTGGGACACCTGTGAATAAATATGGTTTAAGCCCACCCCCTCCAAAAAAATTGAAAAGGCTCATACAGGGTGATATTGCTCAAAGGGTTGCGAAGTTTGAGCGGCGGCGCTCCAACGCACGTCGCGCTAGGTCATGAAATTATAATTAAAGGCTGAACAAGTCTGAAATGAAAAATGAAATATCCTACATCTGGCGACTGGTGTCGTTGTGTCTCAGTAGAACGTCTACTCAGACGATGGGAGCTATGAACCTAGAAGAGCGTTATATTACAAGAATTTAGGGACATGGATAACGTTACGCGTGTCAAATGGCCTTCCCGAGTATGCGAGCTCGGAAATATGGGTGTGGATGAGCTCTCCAGCGGGATCTTCAAAAGGATTAGAGTGCGGCGTTGAATAGAGATGTTTACGAACAATGGTAGGCGCAGACGAGCGTGGACGACCAATCTGCAAGGGTGGTGGAGGGTCGTGATGTCCCCCGGTCTTTGCGCTCAACAGAGAAGTCATGTCTGGCCCGGGCTACGCAGGATTGAAGGCTACGCATTAATGTCTCAGGATTCGGCTCACAAAACCAGGCCAGGCTGATGGGTGGCGGACAGAGTGAGCCGGCGACTCGGAGGGCAGAGCCAGCTGGCGCTGGAGAACCTCCGCGAAAAGGACGTTAATGGGGGGGAGGATGCCCGCCTCCGAAGTCTTCCTGGTCGTGAGCGTCGTAACAAAGCGCCACTGGGCGAGAACATACAGAGGATCGGCGGCTCGACATTTATTCGTTTTTTCACGAAAGACAGAAGACGACCAAGCACACAGGGCGCGCTAACCCACCAAAGATAGGCCCGCACAAACGGATACGGTCCAAGTGATTATCATGTTTTTGGATCAAATGAGCTAGAAGTTGCGTTTGTTTGTTTGCATCTAAAAGTAACGTCAGCGCTTTTCAACATGATCTGCTTTCAAATTTCAACCACGCTCTTCGCGGCGTGCAAAGGACTCAGACTCGAGGAGAACTCGAGGACCGGTCTGGCGAACTGCCCCGCGGGAAATGAACTGTGCTTGCGCCGCAGCCTCGTGTCGGTGACGTATTCACCATGCGTGGTGCTTCATATAAGTCGAGGACGGAGCACACCTGCTGGCCACCATATCTGCTCTCATCCACATCTCAATCGTAATCTGGACCGATGCTTGGAATATTCCGCACATTTTTATACTCTGTCTTCGTCAGTACCTCTGGCTGCTCACCGACGGCCTCCGTTCACCTCGGACTCACCTTAGGGCGTCTTCTCGTTGGTCTTGTTCGGACTGACCGCAGCTCGCTTACGGTACACAACCCACCTTCCGCTTGGCGACCCCTTGAACAACGGCAAAAATTTCTATGGTACGTTTCGACACCGATGGCAGTACAGATCGAGTCATATATTCTTGCGTCCACAGACCCCATCGTGGTGGAGCTTCTGTTCAGTGCCCTGCTAGGCATGGTATGGTCCGTTTACGCGTGCGTCTATGCCGACCTACCCTCGGACCATAATGACACCGCCCCAAATTACTCAGAGTCGTCACGATCCACCATATGCGTGAAGACCGCTACATTCATACATTCTTGTCGGAGATCGTGATCCTCGGGGTTTTGTTTCTGTGTTATCTCGTTGGCGCGGCTATCGCAAGCGTATGTCAATTACGATACGCTGTACAAAAATACTCACGTCCGCTTTAGTCCATATGGGGTGATTTATCGTTTTGCCACCACTTCCGCGCCTGCCGTATCCTCACTGCAATGTTGGCCTTTGCGTGGATGTCGTGGATCATCTTGCTTGGTTTACTGGGTGTGTATATTTTTTTCTTCCATAACCACCTCGCTTAACTTTTCTCAGTGATGAGCATCTTCATCGCTGTTGTGAATGCCGCATTATTTGCGCCGTTCCATGGACGCTGGAATCCTAGGGAGAGCACCTACAGTGAGCGCCCTGTGAGTATGAGCCATGTATGAGTGTTGTCTTTGGCTTCAAGTACGAATGTAATGCATCTCGATATCAGCGTTGTCCCGCTCCGTGTATCGAAAATAAACAAACGTGTGTCGGTTGTGGAGGGGAGATACTTGAGATAGCCTGAAAACCCCTGAAACAAGCATTGCGGACGATTAAGCGGGTAAAAACTTGCCGAGGCCAGAATCAAATGGTGATAGTACGGCACCATGTGCTTCTCTTCCTTGGTCCGACTCGTTAAAAAAGAATGATGGACCGTTGTCGGAGCTGGAGCCACTTGCCCACTGCACTGACTACAGGATGTCCAAACAGCCCCTCAAAGAGCGTCTGAAGGGAGTATCCCTTATTTTCGCGTGCGTATGGGTCTGGTCTGCCTTAGTTAATCACCTCACCTCCTTTTTGGCAGCTGCGGAACTGCACTGTTCGCTGACGGTAGAGATACAAGTCTGGGCTATGACGAGCGGCTACTAACTTGTATACAGGCTATGGCAATGGCATCATCGGGAGTGGTAAGTCTCTCCTAATTGGGTCTTTTTTTTGTTCGTTGACGCCGATGGCTTCTAGTCAACACTCGTTCGTGAATTCTCAATGCGCGGGAAAAGCAGAATATGACGAGTTCCCGCAGTTCTGAAGCGCATCTACGGCACGGAAGCCTTCTCAGAGTCATATAGCACCACTCTTAATAGCGCGACGTTCGCTGGAACCATCTTCGGCATGCTGACTTTCGGTGAGCCTTGCCGAGGCATTGTATAGAATTTGCGCAGGATCTTATAATACATGGCCAGGGTATATCTCGGACAAGGTCGGACGAAAATTCGGAATGGTGTGTCTACTTCCTACCTTTTGTACGAATACTCAGCGTATTTCTAGATGACTGCCGCCGGCATGGTCGCGTTCTTCTCTGCCCTCTCTTCCGCCTCTTCGGGTGCCAACCACAACGTCCATGGGCTCATCGCTATGCTAGTCGTGTGCCGGTATATCGTCAAGTTGATTTCTTTAATCTCTCGTTAATGGTCCCCTAGATTCTTCCTCGGTATCGGTATCGGCGCGGAATATCCCTGTGGCTCAGTCTCTGCTTCGGAGCAAACGGAGGGACCGAGCATCGCAAAAAATGCTCAGCATCGGTGGTTCGCCCTGGCCACGAGTACGTGCCCAGGTTCTTCCTCATTTAAAAGAAACTAAAATGAATGCACGGCAGACTCGATGATTGACTTTGTGAATTTTCTACTTTTACATGCACTTGAAGGCGACACTTATATCCCCGAACTAGGCCTTCGTTGTTTCCGCGTTCGTACCGCTGGTGATGTTCTGGATGTGCGTTCTGCCGCTGTCTCTTCTGTCATTTTTTGACATTCCTGCCTCACAGTTTTGGCCCCAACCATTTGCGGGCTGCGTGGAGGCTATCACTCGGCTTGGGATTCTTCCCCGCCATCGCAGTTCTCGCGTGGAGATGGACGATGGAGGAGCCTCAATTGTACAAGAAGAGTGCGATGAAGTCCGTCAAGATCCCTTACGGGCTCGTTTTACGGTACGAAAATTCCGCGATTCTCCCATAGATTTTATTTATATCCCAGGGCAGGAGGTACGGAGTGAGACTGGCAGCTATCAGTGTTACTTGGTACATCTTTTCATCGCGTCAATCATGATCAACATCTGCTGATCTCGCTCCAGGTTCATCTACGACTTTATCGTGTACGTCTATCTCAATATCAGTCGCGGTACATCCGACTCATCTTGATTTTCCCAGCTATCCTGTAAGCTTGTTTTCGTCTGAAATTTTGTTCGGCAAGTTTACCCCCCTCCTCTAGTTCGGGATCTATTCCTCAACCGTTGTCGACACGTAATTCTTTCCCCACATTCCCGTAATCCTGCCTAATTGTTATCCCCTAACAGCATCACCGGTGGTGACTCTAGTCTCACAACTGTCTTCGGTTGGAACGTCGTCATCAAGTATGTCCATTTGGATACCCTCCTGCAGTGATTTTCTGACACGCTATCCAAGTCTGTTCTACATGCCCGGAACGATCGTCGGTGCCTTCGTTGTCGACTACCTCGGCCCGAAGAACACCATGATCATCGGCTTGCTGTGCCAGGCTTTCTTTGGCTTCCTCATGAGCGGCCTGTACTCAAAGTAGGCACTTTCGCCGATCAGTCCTGCCCAAGTCCGTTCTGACATACGCCGTTCTCAGACTGAAGGACAACATCGCCGCCTTCGCCGTACGTTCCAAGATGTCGGCCCACCAGGCGATGTCTCGTTGCTAACTGTTAACAGGTCCTCTACGGCATTTTCCTGTGCTTCGGCGAGTTCGGTGCGTTATTTTTGAAGTTGTTGGTTTCTGCAGTAACTCACAGACTGGGCGTGAAATAGGCCCTGGAAACAATCTGGGTCTCTTGGCGAGCAAGAGCAGCCCCACAGCTGTTCGTGGACAGTTCTACGGGACGGCTGCCGCCGTCGGCAAAGTCGGCGCTTTTGTACGTCTCCTAGCCACACTGATAACGCAGTGCTGATCGGTTCTTGGTATAGGTTGGGACGTGGGGTGAGTGCAGTGCAGTTTTCAGATTTTATTGAGGCTAATCTGCACTTGTAGCGTTCCCGCCCATGATTGAATGTATGTCCTTCCGATAAAACTGCATATTGTGTCTTTGTCCCTGATCAGTTCTGCAGCTTTCAAGAAGATTAACCCTGACTCAGGCAACACCGGTCCCTTCTGGGTCGGCAGCGGTACGTCTCGATACCATGACGGGGCGTCGCTCATTCTTCCCATATCCTTAGGCCTCGCCATCTTGAGCGCATTAATCACGTACTTCTTCATCAAGCCCTTGGACCACGACGGCATGGCTAAGGAAGATGCTGCCGTGCGTTGCTTCAGCCTCCATGCCCCGTGCGCACTTCTAATTCCTCTTCCTTCCTAGTTCCGCGAATATCTGGAGCAACACGGCTTCGACACCTCGGGCATGGGGCTCGGTGAACTTGAAACCCAGACGTCGTCTGTACCAGGCGAGCTTGACGAGAAGGATGAGAAGGTGGCCGTCTAGGCTTGCTTGCCTAGTGCCTGCGCGTTATATGATGACTCGTTATGGGTATTAATGATTAATGAATTAAAATGGGATCGTCTTCTCTGGACGCGCGTTATACCTCGCGATCTTTGATCGTCCTCATCGTTTTCGCTTGGCGCGTGTCGTATTTTTGGCACCTGACCGCGTGAAAGGACGCGTAGGTCCGTGACGCGTGACAAACCCTTGAACTTTTGAAGTCATGTCGTCCTCCGCCGCCGCTGCTTCATCCTCCAAACCGGCCGAGACCAAGGTCGCAGAAAAGCCCAAGGAGGCGCACCAGGCTCAGCTCGGTGTCCTTGAGGAAGATGACGAATTTGAAGAATTCCCCGTAGCAGGTTTGTTTGTCTTGCCGCACGATTCCTCCGACGACCGACCATCGTTTGCTTGTATAGACTGGGACAACGCTCAGACGGATCTGGCTCATCTTGGGGGCGCAGCGCCCGGCGCCGCGAAGAGTGGTGGCGACAAGTTATGGGAGGATAATTGGGACGACGATGATATCGAGGATGAGTTCAGTGTGCAGCTCAGGTGCGCAGGCGTTTTTGTGGTGTTCTGCATATGTTTTGCTTATCTGGCCTTCGTGTGTAGGAATGAGCTGACGAAGAAGACCAAGGGGGCAGATGCGATGGAGCACTAGAATCCTTATACAATAGCATCGTGCTACATTTAATCGGCGTGGCAATCGTTGAAAACGACCCGTTTCTTGCAGGTGAATATTGGAGCAGATACCAGCCTTTCTAGCGGTCCACACACTTGGAAGATAGTCGTTCACAAGTGCTATGCTATCGCGCAAGCCGGGGAATGTTTTGGAACAATCAATGCGGCTATCCACACTGAGAGCCACTGAAAGCCTGTTCTGAGTCGGTTATTTGACAAATTAGGATACTACAATATAGATAGATAGGTATACATTTTATGCAATAAGTTATGCTGTCCCTGTGCACCACGTTTATCCTCGGGAACGGGAACTGGAACGGGAAGAGCGAAGTCCATTCTGCAACTTGCGCACAAGTTCATCGTCCACGTCGGGGGTATAGGCAGCGGCGTCGGCCGCCAAGGGAGTGAGTAGACCAGTGATACTAGAAGGGGAGCGACTCTTGACAGGCGTAGACGGAGGACCTTGGCTTTTGTGTGTGGCGGCGGCAGTCCTGCTCCCGCCCTTGGCAGAGCTGAGGGTCTTTGCTGGCCGTGGCGGTGAGTTTTCTGGTGTAGGAGGCGGTTTGCCGAGGCTACCGGAAGTCGGACGTGTACTAGTGATGTAAACCTCGGGTATGAGGCGGGGGAGCCTGAGGAAGATTCCTGATGATGTGGTCGGCGATGCAGAAGGGGACTGTCTGCTGCGCGGGGGCGTCGACGGCATCGACACGATAGTGATTTTACGACGCTTTGGGCTCCCCGTCGACTCCCGTGCATGCTTGCGCTTCTTTCCGCAATCCGCCACCTCGAGCTCCTCCTTTCGCCTTTTCTTCTCGCTCGCCAACTCTTTGGCGAGCAGCTCCGAGTCAATTTCCGTCTGCAGCATCTGCGCAAACATCTGAGCGTCACCCTGCAACCACGCATCGAACACGCCCTCCCACTCCCGCGTCGGCACCGGGAAATCGAGGTTCAGATAGACCGCTTTAACCGGCGGCTCCTCCTCTCCAGCCGGCGTGGGACTAGGGCGATTCGAGCCTGCGCCGTCCTTGCCCCGCGACCGCACCGACTTCGCAAACTCCCTCACCATGCGCTTTGTGCCCTGCACGCGCAAACTCGTACCCACGACGAGCAGCAAATCCGCGGCGCGCGATTTGCCCTTAGAGCGCCCCATCAAATCGCTACGCACGACCTCGCCGACGCCCTCGCCGTCCTTGTGGGCTTCGTTGTACAACACCACCGAGGGGCGCAACCTACCGACACCGCGCGCGCGTTTTCCCACGAGCTGGCGGGTCTCTTCCATAGCGGTGCACTCGGGGCACGCAGGAGGGGTACCGAGCAAGAGGGAGGCGAGGTGGTCCGCGAGCGCAAAAGAGTGAGTGCAGATTTGGCAGTGCATGGACTGTAGCGTCCCGTGCAGGGGGATACAGCGGGGCGTCGGGAGCGGAGAGGTGATCTTGGACTGCTCATCCGGTGGGGTTGGGAGGCGGCTCGTCGAAGCTACGTTTTCGATGGGAGCCGGAGCCGGATCGGAGAGGGCAGCGGCTGGGGAGCTCGGCTTGGACTTGGATTTCGGCGTGCGGGGTTTGGAGCGCTTGCCTTCGAATTCGGGGACGCCAAAGGATAGGCCAGACTTTTCTTCGATAGCGTCTATATTTTGCGTATATACGCGGAGGAGTTTTCCTCTGTCATCGAGGGCGCGGAGTAATCGGTGGAATGGCGTGGGTTCGGCGGCGTTGGAAAGCTCAGAGAGGCGAGCAATCATTTGGCAAAACAGAGATGTAGTGTTTTCAGACTGTCAGAGGAGAGGTGGTCAGCATAAAAAGATTCAGGAAGGAATAATAAAGGTAATGTCCGTCAAGGCCGTTCTATCCCAGTGCGAACTGGCATATTACGCTGGTACAACTGCCAACACTTACATGGAATACCGATGCATCGAAGAGATCCTTTCCGGAGGCCAGGACCTCCTTAGGATTATCGCGTTTCAATGTCTGAAATAACCCCTCGGGAGACCTGAAATCAGGTATGCCAGCCTGTACAGAAATCCCTGCTCCTGCAGAACGAAGCAGACATGAGTTCCGCCTCATTTAAAATGTGAACGAGCCCAAACGAACCGCAAACGATAACGACGTTCCTCGCCTTCAATATTGCCTTTATCGTCCTCTCCAGCTGGACTGTGGGATTCCCGGCAGGCTTCACAAAGGACGGTAAAGTTGGAGCCCGCGCTGAGGTGTCCAGCGGGACGAAGAGGGTCATTCAGACAGTGGAGACGATGGAAGTCAGGAAATAAAGGTGGTGGGCGGGCATGAACACATGCCATGTGGCTATTTCCTTTCCCGTCTTTTCTCCTTTATAATTTTGATGTTCAACCACCCACGGCCAATACACTCTCTACGAACTCGCAAAAACGTCGCTCAATTGCAGCTTGGCGCTCCTGGGATTCATGTCCACTCTGAGCTTTGTTTGCTAACTTCGTCTCTGGGAGCCTCGGGGTATTTTGAGCCTCGGCGTGGTCGCGTCGTTACCGCCGAAGAGCGGTGAAGGCAAGATTGGCATAACTGGTACCATCGAACTGGCAAATTGCCTATACTGACCTTAGTTTCTGTCTGGCTACTGCGGGAGAACAAAACACTAAATCCTTGCTCCTGGTCTCTTCGGTGTGCTGGTATACCATTTAGAATGGCGCCTCGGAAATGTCGGACCCTTCCAATCGCATAATGATACAAACTCGTATTTATCCCGCGCCTCCCGGTGGAGCGCCCTCCATCTCATGAACATGAACCTCCAGTGGCCGCGGATCTCCTCCGCGGAAGGTGGGACTACTGAGCATACTTATTTCTCCACTTGCTGGCGCTGCGTCATATTATTCTCACCGAGTTCGCCGCATCGCGCGCGGCGCATCGGTTTTTTCGGCTACTGTTTCTCTCCTTAGGCTTTACCCGCTCCGTAGCCCATGCTGTGGTTCTTTCCGTCTTCATCTCCCGGTCATCAAGCCTCGGGCGCTCCTTCTCGTTTTCATTTCCCGGGGATCAAAGCCTCCAACCTGTTTGCCCAGCCTTCAAGGATATTTTTCCTCTAGCGTCTAGGTAGGCTCCTCGGACGAGAATGGGAGGCCAAAAAGCTACACTGATCGCTCACTTCTCAACTTCGAAGATGATGCGGTACACGTTTTTTTTTGAAATTGCTGTTGAAATACCTCGCCGTAGTCTTCGCTCGGATGTGCAGAGCAGACTTTCGAGGGATGCGGCGCGTGGGTGGGGCTAAGTGAGCATGGCAGTCGCTTGCAATACTCAGAATCTTAATCCAAGCCTCCCGCTCGGTCCCGCGGGATGTACTAATTCATATTTGTCTCAGCTATCATTGTCGACTGTGCAAAATACGTTCCTTGCTCGCGCTCCATAAAAGGTGAGTACAAATTTTTAAGTCGGATTTTAAACACCTCTGGGTCACCCACAATTCCATGATACCTATGTATCTAAGCTACGCGCTGATCTACGTATTTTTTATGCAAAAGAAAAAAAGGAACAACCAAGCGAGCTAAACCAGGACTGCTCAACCGTTCAAGTTTTGGCAACTCGCGAACTCAACCAGAAGTTTGGGGAACTGGTGGGATTGCGATCAGATCGTTATGGTGGTGCTCGATACGGAGCAGTCGCTCACACTACCGCCAAAAATTCCTTCAATTTTCGACCGACTCCCCCGGATATCCGCTGCTTCGGCAGGTTTGGCTCATCCTGCCGAGATCCAATGTACACCGTGCATGAGTCGTAATCGCCAAGCATTTATCGCTTTATCATCCTTCAGGACTCATCTTCGCCAGATTGAGCTGTACACTTGATTTGAAGTCTGCAAGTCGGGACGATTACCGGCAGTAGTAGTATATTAGCCGTAATAGCTAAGATGATGCAGGTGCTAAAGGCCAGGGGTTTTGTTTTTAACTAGCTCTCGGCGTTAGCACCACCGGCAACTTCCCTCGCTGCACCACAAAATAATCTAGCATATTCTCCTCCCATGAATCGGCATCGAAGCCCTCCTCGAAACGCAATTGGAAGCTGGTGAGCAGTCGACATATGATCATTCTCATTTCCTGACGAAGAGCCTGCGTCAGCTCGCGCGCCTTGGAGTGGTTGAAAGATTTCACCTGTGATGCCAAATTTCTGCCAACACAGTTTGAGGGGCCGACGGAGAATGGTATAAACGCGGATGTGTTGTGGATAACAGGGTTGGTGGAAAATATTGTGGGTTCCAGAGCGAGTTTTTCTTCGCTGGACAGCCATCTTTCAGGGATGAATGCGTCGGGAAATGGCGAAAAGTAGCGGGGATCGTGATGAAGCGAGTATGTGTGGACTAACGGCGCTGGTCCCTTCTGGAACGAAACTGCCAAGCGAGTTAGATAAAAGGTACATGGAAACTAGCGAAGTTCAACACATACTGTTCACCTATAGCTTTTCCACCGCTCCCAATAAGTGGGGCGCGCTGACTGCCACTGAGAACTGCCGGGAACAGGCGGAGTGCTTCGTTTCTTGGCGCAAAAAAACGATGAGAGCAAAGTGCAGAAGAAAATAGCGACGGGCTCACATAACAGCATTTAAATAAGGCATACGTGCTTGCGAAGCAGGCAACAAGGCTGTCGGTCTTCGGATTGTCGATTTCGGCTTGAAGGCGGGAATATGCAACTGGGTTGCAGAGAAGGAACCAAATTATATGGCAGAGGGTGGTCGATGTCGTCTCGGCTCCAGCGATTATGGCCAGTCCACCGTCCGAAAGAATTTGTGCGCTGGAAGGCGGTGTGGGCTCAAGACCCGCTTCGTCAATCTATGGATGAATTGAGTTGCAAAAGCTTGGCTAACGAAGCGTATCAGTACCAGGTGGTAGAATACATCTTTATGATGCGAGCCGCGGGCTTTTCGCTCAGATGCTCGCTGCTGCGCATATTTACGAAAAGCGCGCAAACCTTGGCCTACGCCAGGAAGCCACAAGTAGAGTTCTCCGATCCAAGGGAGATGGCTCATTAGCAGCGCCATTCTTAACGCAAACCCTTAACTTTAGCATATTTATAGAGAATGCAACAGGGTGCTCACGGTTGCGCGTCTCCCAAAAGTCGGGCGGTATCGTCCCTGTCTTCGTGTTCCATTGAATCTCCACCGCCACTGAACCTGTGACGAAAATAAGATGTCCTTGTATACACAATGCACCCTTCCGACTCACATCACGTCGTTCATTATGTCGTACCTGTTTCCAATTTGGTCAACAGTAATTTAAAGACAAATTAGCGATGACATACGTGAGCCACCCCAACCATTTGGATAAATCGACGGTCGTTCCTACCTTCGCCGTGAAAATGTCCACGAGTTGTGAGATCCGGGCGTCGATCAGTACTTCATAGTCCTTGAGGGCGGGAGTGCTGAAGGCCCGGTTCCATGCTCTCCGCCGACGAGCGTGCTCCTCGGGATCACGTAGCGCCAAGAGCGGCCGTACTTCACGGTTTTCTGGAACGCGGCCGTCCCACCCTGTGGGTATTACCATTGATTGTAGCGTGGAAAATATTTACGCGACGCCTACAAGGTCCCTTGGGCATTCCTTTTGAGCCCATCATCGGTATGATAGCGTTGACATCACGGAAAGATAGCTCGTTTGGACCTAGACAGGGAATGAGATACAGCGGACGTGGAGTCTGTATAACTCACCGATCCTGACGACGTCACCGTAACGTTTGTGTAGCTCGGAATAGTATACGTGCTGTTTACCACCCATCGCAATCCCGGCAAACGTCAGCTTGGAAATTTTGCAAAGAACTGGACCAGGATATTTTGCGAGTGGGTGAAAAGGAGAGATGCGATAGACAACGATGGACACCGAAACTGTTGAGAAATACAGGGCGAACGTCATGGACGCGCCCGATAAAATGTTGGATGTATGGGGAAGAACCAGAGCCGTCAAAAGAAGTGGTGGCAGGAGGAGGAGCAAAGAAAAATGGGCCAGGGCGCGCGGTTCCAACCGGTTGAATAACAAATGGCATGTCTGAACGCGTAGAATGATTAAATACGCCATTCTTTCGTTTGTGTGAAGAAAACTCACTAGCCCGGCAAATATAATACTGAAGACAGCGTGTTGAAATGTAAGTGTCATGGAGACAAGAGAAGTGGATAATCGGGGGCGAGAGGGAATACTGATGTTGCCCCCAATCCTTTGCGGCCTATAAATATGTAAACTTCTCCGGTGTCGGGGTCACACGCCTCGGCTTCCGAAGCAGGACTGCGTAGTGTTTCCGTTTAGGTCCAAACTGCTGATTCAAGCTCGCCCTAGTATACTTCGCCGAGTCCATCTCCGAATGCGCACGAAAGGGCGACTAATCTCTGCCAACGTCACTTCCCGCATCCAGGTGCGATCCACGGGATCGATTGGGTCCGAATTAAGCCTCGGGGACAAAAACAGATCCAGCAGAGCCAGCACGAGTGTTAAAGACCACGAAGCATTCGACCCGCGTCGATAGGAGAAGAACGATGAGGTGTCGTTGCATCTTTCAAAAGTGACACGGAATTGGGCTCCAGAGAAGCTGTCCTTACTTCTATATGAGGCAATTGCAGAGACTATTATGCTATGAAAAAATCTTCAGAATTTCTGCGAAGAGTGTCGGGTTCTTCACCTACGAGAGCAAGCAATAGAACATGTATTGGGGCAGATAAATTAGCGAGTCCTCTTGAGTATCGGAAGTAATCAGATAGCCTACAAAAAGACGAGAATTATGGCAGACACCTAGCCATGTGCGAGAGGTGCGGTCCTGCCTGTTCCAAGCAGAAGCGGATGTCTGCGGCAAGAGAAATGGATAGGTGGCGATAGAACACCATACTGCAACTCGACCAACCAAAACAGTCGTGGTTTGGGCCTCAAGTTGAGTGAAACGCCCGACGAGCTGACCTATGTCTTTGCGAACATGAGTGGAAGGAGAACTCCGGTTTGCTGATCGATCGTGCCAGTGATCGCATCATGCTTACGCCACTTCTCAAGCATCCCTCCACTCCTTGCTCCACTCTGAGGCTTTGTATCCCATTCCTCACTTCTTCCTTATTATAAGATGGCCCGGTCGATATCCTTCTGTTTATCTGACACAGTCTCCTGGAGTGGCTTTGAAAAGTGACTCGGCGCATCGACCCTGCCAATGCGTACCTCTTAGCCCCATATGAAATGTTTTTAACGGCCCTCACCTTATCGGCGAGAGTGGCATAGACCTTCTGAGTCGGTTATACTCTGCCTGTCTCCCGTTTTCCTCGTCTGGGTATTGTCTTTGAAACTTTGGGCGCTAGCCCCCCCTCAGAGCCTTACTTGTGTGCGATGCATACCACCCTCTGGATTTCCAATGGATATATTGACCAACTCTTCCTCTCGGAACTTGGGGTAATTCCCTCACTTGACACGCGACGTATCCAACCACTGCAGGACCAGCTGTGCTCATGGGCTAGTACGCTATCTAATATCCGGACCTGGCCCACCGATCATAGCTGGGCTGGATATATCACGGGTCCCCTTTGCCTGCCTTCTGGAGCCCTACTTCCGTTCTGGGACTGAGGTCGACTATCCCTCCTTCTTCGGAACCCGATTCATCCGCTACCGCTCTAAGTGTAGCAAGCACTCCGCTGTTCCGCCCTCCTGTGAGTACCACTTTAACTCCTGCGAATGGAAGAAATCTTTGGGCTATTTGGGATACGCTAGTCCAACAACCATTTTTCGACGAGGACTATCCACTTCAAGGTTGACTCGTATACCGGATGGTTCAGGCACGTTGGCGACGACTAAATTTGAGCGTGTAGTGTATTACCGTTTCTTTAGCTCTTAGTGGATGCCAAGCGGTCCCACTTATCACCCACCACTTGTTCAACCATTCAAAAAAATTGACCGCAAAGCCTGGACCGCAGTAAGACATAACACCGCCGATCATCCAATACTTGCGTTTCCTGCTCCCTGTGTGCTCCCTGGTTGGCTTCTCGTTTATTCGATATGAAATCGAGAACCAGTAATGGCGAAAGTCTATTCAACTACGGCCACCCCTACTTTCGCTTTCTTCGAGGTAATCCAGATTCCTCCGTAATATTTAGGATTAATATTTAGAAGAGGGTCCAGTTACAGGGAATAAAAATGGCTATATGGAGAGAACTCTTGTTTCGCCCATGACTTCTCAGTGTTCGCAGAGCGAAAAGTCACCGCCTCCATCTCTAGCGTCCGTACTTACCACGCGGTCTTTCATCAAGGACCGACGGAATTGCTCCGCATCCTCCCTTGTGAATCCCCAGTGTCCGGAATTCAAAATGTGTTGTACCAACTCCGGTGGAAGTTGGTGGCCGACGAGATTCCGGCAGATCATGGGCAACAGAAAGCGAAGGGTCCTGAAGTTCGTCATACGTTCTTGATACGGTATGTCGCACGTAGTCAGAACCCGATTTGAGAGGTTTTGAAACGCCAGTCCATGATAATGTGTATATTTCGACCTGGAGCGATTCCCATCCTCGTCCATTTCCTCTTTCCATTCGGAATCATTGTCGTCGTCGTCGTCCACAAGAAAGAAACATAACTACAGGAATCACTCGTGATCCTGAAATGCCGCGGGAAAAAAAGCGCAGCTCACGATTTTTCTTTTTGCAATGTACTTGTCCGCACTATCGGAGACGGAGAGATGCCCGACTTGATGCTATTTTGTAATGTGTGAGAAATCCTGTAATTCTCAGAAGCGAACCTTGACCGACCTGTATCCAATTGGGAAACGACAGCATGCGACCTGTAGTCTCATTCCCGAGAAAGTTGGTAGTCGGCACTGAACCCAAACTTATGTACGGCGAAAGAAAACTCGTGCCACTCGACTCAGATTCCCAGTCACTCGGGTAGTCAGAGACAGAGTCGACGTTGTCGTAGTCCTCTTCGTATTCATCAGATCAATAGCAGTTTCGGGACGGAAGCGAACATCGAAAGCCTGGACAAACCTGTTAAAACAAAAGTAATAACCAAAGTTTGACTTCACACTTCGTGGTAAAATTCATCTCTGGATGGGAAATCCACGTCAGGGTTCCTGCCTTTTCGAAGTTTGAGGCCTTTATCGACGATAGCCTTGTCGGTGTCGTAATAGTAGATAACGCTGGCCACAATTCTTTCATGGGGCTTGTGGAACATAAACAAAGACAATGATCAGCAGTGTAAATAGCCCCAGTTTGGTCAGCAACGCACCATACCCTGTTGATAATGTTAGCATAGTCCGTTTTATGCATTAATTGATTGCTCAGGCTTACCTCCATATGCCAACTTCCCGTGTACTCGTCTCCAGCCTTCATATGATAGTTTGCGGCCTACATGAGCTCGAGTCAACTTCTTGGTTCCATACATAGCGTTATTCTAAGTTTGTACCTTGACAATGACTTTCAGTTTGCGACCTCGAAATGTGAATGGGCCGCTGTTCTCAGACGGAGTCACATGGATTGGATCTTCCACCCTTTCGGAGGATGGAAAGTCTTTTTGCGCCTTGGCGGCGTGGGAAGCCTTTTCTTCCGCCTGTTGTTTCAGTAGATTCTCCCATCTAGAACGTTTAATTGATGGTGAGTCGCCTCCGCCTCGTCCTCCTCGTGCCGCATATCTTTCTCTCCATCTCATCACTGTACCAGACGTTAGCCACGCTTGAGATTTCTCGACCAGCAAAGTCACGTACCAGCCGGTGACTCTGTGTATTTATATCGAAAGTTCATGGTTCGTTCGAGATGAGGGAGAGCAAGGACAAAAACCTTCTCGATAATGCGATACAGTCGAGGAAAGTGTTCTCTGGACCCCAGCCCGTTAATGTAGGATTGTATATGCGCGTTCGTTCCGTCCTCTGACACTTCAAAGACCGAGGGAATCCACGAATATCGGGACGAGAACATTTGTGGATACTGTGTGCTGTCTGCTTGAATCCCTGTCGTGAATAAATTGTGGGTTGGAAGCGTCGAAAATTTAGAGGGATCAGAGACGAAGGTCTCGCCGAGCACCAACGGATCTGATTAATTTACCATTAGCTGGTGAACATGACCATCCGAGTGGAAATCGTACATAAAGAGGGATGAATGAGATCTTGAACCTGAGGAAGCTTCATTCAACGACTAGTGCAAATCACGAACACGCAGGATCTATACCTTTCCGTTACTCCCCGGATGAAAGTCCATAGGCTCTCCTTGGGCAAGCAGATCGAGCTGCAGTATAAGCTAGCGAAGTCTGATTACGAGCCGACGTTGCAACAACACTGTACACACCTCACGGTGCAAACCAACCGGTACCAGTCCATCAGAAACGAAAACGCCGACATCCTCGGTTAGTGCCGGAGTTCGAAGTCTGCCCAAAGCAGCATACTGGAGGGCGGCGTGAATATCAGAATCAAATAAATCCAGGTCTTCGACATTTGAATTAGGCTCCATCGAGCTAAAATTCAGTGGGATGTTGAAATCAACTTGAACAATCCGGCGCGCTTCGCTCTCTAGTTCACTTGGGAGAAAAATAGGATCATGCATTGAAGAACACTGAAACTCTCTCACCGGAGTGCAGCGGAGACGTTATCATCGGCCACTCCAGACTCTGAATCGATGAGCCGAGCCTCGATTGCCCATTTCAATCCTAAGCTCCGATTGCAATCGAGAATTTTGTGGTGCCAGTTGTCCTTTCCGCGGATGGCAAGACAAAATTCCTCCAACGAGGGAGATGGTGGGCGGGGAGGAGAAGTCAGTACACGACAAGAAGGAGACTCGAGCTCTGATAGATCTGAATCAGAACCTCCATAAATTGCGCGATCTAGCGGTGACGGTTCAACCATCGTTCAAAAGTCGGTGAATTGAAGTTTGAAGGGCAGCGGTTTTAAAGATGATGTAGCCATGGCAAAATGGTTCACCGGTCAACGCCGTTCTGCGGGGTCCGTCGTGGTGGCCATGGTATCATGTTCCGCTCCAGTCATTTCAGAAGTGCGGGGATCAAGTCATTGTGGCATGGTTCAGCCTGAATTTAGTTATTCGCACATGTCAATTTGAACTATGTACGTGTATAGATATTAAAAGAATACCGTGGTCTGTGCTGCGAATACCAGTTAAATCAGTGGCATGCTTCGCTCGAGGAGGAGCACTTACCACTGTCTTACCTTTTTTCAACAGAAACCGCCTTTAACCAATCTTGACCACATGAACCTCTGCGCTGAGGCAATGGGAACCAGTGCATGTTACCATTTTTATGAATAGGGACGGAATCCTTGTTTATGGCGAGATCTTGAACATTGCACTGCGGACAAAGCTGGTCCATCCAGTGCACTGGAATCGCTGGGAATCGCTGCTGATTGTTTTCAATGCTCCAAAGCCCGGCGAGATAGAATGGATAGCGGTCAACGAGTCGGTACGACTCGGTAGACACCAATCAGCTAGATTTAGAAAGCTGTCCACTTAGAGAAATGCGCGGAAGCCTGGATTGAAGTGAGGAGTTAGGCTCTATCCAGCCTCTCTAGCGGACCACGCACTTGGGAGATACTCGTTCACAAGTGCTATGCTATAGAGTGAGGACTCAAAGGAGTCGGAGTACAAGAGGAAGGGAGCACTCAGCACGTGACATGCGAACACAAAGGCCAAAGCTTGGCCAAGTACTAGTCTCTCAAGGGACAGACGCTTTAGTGGATCTAACTCGTACCTCGTTCACTAAGCCAAGTACTTCAGTACAAAATAGAGGGCGATTCGGACGAGCAACATGCATCTTTAAAGCACAGCCTGCTATCACAAACTTGAATCCCGGTGAATACTTATTCGATGTCCATACACCGCCAAAGTGCCCACACGCCGTCACCAGCTGGAGCGGCCATGTAATAGACAGCAATCTGGAAAGCTGGATCTGAGTCTCTCACCAGGTGGTGGCCAGCTAAATCGCTCAGTTTTTCTTCCAGCTGTCAGCCAGCTGGACAAAAGATGGCTGCTATATGATGAAGTATACTGGATCCCAGCTTCGTACAAATTACAACGGAAGTTCTAATCTGAATCCCCACTGTCCGGATCATCGTACAAATCCGCATCGTCCGAACTGTCATCTATGGGCACAGTCTCCTCCGCCATTTCCATGGCTTTCGCAGTCCGGGTGATTTTTCTCTTCCCTCGGCTCCCAACCATGGTTTCTCCCGCTGGAACGGTACTGCTCGCAACCCTCGTTCTCGCGCGTTTTCGGGGGCGGGCACTGTCGTCGCCATTATCCATCGGCGACGCCTTGCGTTTCTGTTCTGCTGCTGCTGCTCGTTTAGTGCGCTTGGTGTCGAGTGTCTCCCGCAGATCCGATGCCAGCTCATCATGCTTTACTCGTCGGTCTGGGAAAAGGAGGATCGGAGCAAGGAGATCTCGAGGAAGGGTTGCACGGAGAAGGTGTGCGTTGTGAAACGCATGAGAATTGATAATGTAGCGGTCGAGTGAATTGTGGACAATATAATTCTCGATTTTGTCGGATTCAACACGTTCTTGCATTTGCATACGCACGCCGGTCGCTTCACATTTGGCGGAATAGCAATCATGTTGGACATTGAATTTGAATTTGAGATTCTGATTTGGGATGAGTAGTGCAACTGAGCAGCTGTGGAAACGCTACGTACCTTGGCTGGAATTATGGAGTAAGTAATTTCGGAGTCTCGACGGACAAGGACGGGCATTCCGTAAATCTCATCTCGCGATGAGAGGACTTGGAACAACTCAACAACCAGTACTACAATGGAATTGTCGCCCTGTAGAATTTCGGAGATTCGCCCAGATACTGTGATACCCTAAGGAGAATCTGATACTGGAATCTACGATAAATGGGGGAAAAAATCACACACCTTTTCAGTTGCAGACTCGGCAAAAACCCATGAACCGATGAAGCAAGGGTCCAGTGATTCACTGATTACCTCACGGCATTTTGTCCACATCGACACGGCAGAGTACATTCCAAAATTCACGGCGTGAGCAGCACTGGTACTTTGAAGTTCGTGTATGACCATTTGTATTTGACCCCGAGGAGTAGGTACAGGTTTGGTGTTGCCTTGAAAGCAAATTAGAAGTGCACACTGGCAGGCATCACAATTGAACTGCATACCGTGCACCAATGTTTTGGGCTCACTCCATCCAAGAAGTTTCTGGAGCACAGGATGCTTTGCCATAAATTGGCACACACCCGGACCAGCCTTTTGCCATTCGTTGTTGTGATACCACCATCCTCCGGTCAGACGGTGCTTTAAACCCTCTTGGTCACCAAGCTGGATGGCAATATCACGACTTGGTGCAAGGTGGTTAGAGAGGATTGAACAAAAGCGAAAGATTGCGTTGAAACATTCGTAAATTTCAGTGATAACACCCAGGAGAGGACCAAATTCGACGGCGTCCTCGTCGATGTGTACTAGGAGATGGTACTTGATTTTTGTAATGATCTTCGAGGGATCTATCATTGAAAATACATCAAGCACATTTGCGACCGTAACTTTGAGATCACGCTGTAAGTAAATTAGGTCAGAGATATGAAACGACGCAGGATGAAGGGAAATACTCGGTATTCAACTAGGTCTCGGATTTCTGGAAACCACAACAGGGCTGCGAGCTCACCAGTGGCTTTCCAAGCCATGAATTGGTAATCTGTGACCAGGCCACGGACGTGGAATACATTTGTTTGTGCAATAGTCTTGAATTGGCGGCCGATTAAAGAACCTGCATATTGCATAATGTAATTCGCACGAATGGCATGGATTGAGAGCCCATCTGTGGCTGTAGATTGGAGTCGGACGGCGTAGGTTTTTTTTTTTTCCGCTGACCACGCGGTATGTGAAACATGCCAAATATACTTCACGATCCCAAGTAAAATGGTGTGCAGTATTTCCACGGGTGTATCCTTCGTTGGATCGAAACCTGGAAAAGTGTTAATAAAGGAACCACCCGTGAGCAGAATATACACAACCTTTCATAGTCAGGAAGGGGCTGTAAATTTTTTCGTGATTTTCAACCGTCCATTGTATAAGTTCGACTTGGATCTCGTCACTGGAGCGATTAGGATTGTCCTTCTTGATATTCTTGAAGCGTGCAATAAGATCATCGATCCAATATTGTGTGTATGCATCCTTTACTCCCGTTTGAGTCTGTGCGTCCTTGACATGCTGCGAAACACCAGAACATGCAAGTTTAACTTGTTTCTGAAGCTCGTCAAGAACTCGTTCCTTAGTGCGAGGTATACCGGGCTGTAGTTTAGATAATAAGTTGTCGTTCCAGAGAGGAGAAAACATAGTTAAATACCTCGAAAAGTAGATGATACCCCTCATTGGCTGCCTTTTCCTTCTGCGTTCCACCAACCTCGCATTTGCGACAGAAACGGTTACCTTTCCCACCGATGTGTCCAGATATTTCACTTTGCATGGGATTATCTGAGGGACCCGCATTGACGTGAATACAGAAACGGGTTGTGCCTCCACTCTCATCTCTGACTTTCACTGGTTCAACGTGAGTGGCTCTATTGTGGGCAGCAGTCAGATTGGTAGGCACGAAATAGACAAGATATCCGTACTCCACTCGGGATTTGAACTCGTTGAACTGTTCTGTAACACTAGCATTTGGGGAGGTCGATATAAAATGTGTATGGAACTCTTGTTGAAGGCATTCTCGAGGTAGATTCCGGTGGGTCATGTAGGCGTTCCAATGCTTGTTCCAAGATTTGGTACGATTACCGGATACATCGTCTCCGAAGTAATCAACAAAGCTGCAGTACAACGGGTCTCCGCCAGCAAGAGCCCGTTTGAGGTTAGGCATACGAGCAGAGTGTCCGGCCTCAATTGATCCAGCTGTATAAAAAGAAATAGAAGGTGTTACTCTAAGTGAAACGATGGCGAGCGAATAACTAACCTGCCCACTTCGGAATTTTGCGAACATGCAGAAGGTCGAGATAATTCTCAACAAACTCTTCGGAGCAGACGAGAGATGTTCCTTTTCTCCCTGATCATTTACACTCAGAATCGGTAGTTCGAAGTCTGAAACATGACTGACCTGATCGTTGAAAGAGATAGAAAATACATCCGCATGAACTTTATCATTGCAGATGACCCAACGGATCGGGATGACAAAATTCCCGTTCTTCAGACGTGAGACTTCGTTAACGTAGTAATGTGAGCCTCGGGAATCATACATCGGACTGAGCATGTCGAGGTCCATATTCTTCCGCCATTTTTGAGCGTGCCAGATCTCACGGATAATTCCATCCTTTGGAATCTCAGGAAAGACATGAATAAGCTTGCGAATCGTAGGGTTTGCCCAGTCCTACAGAATTTGATTACTGTCCGATGCAAGTCAAAGGATATCTGACAAACCTGAGCAACGATAGCAGCTGGATCGTTCATGAAGAACACATTCCCTTGTACCGACTTGCATGGGATGGTTGGGACCCCACAATCAGCTCGAAGCGACTTCTGAACACGGCGGAGATGGTCAAAGGACGGCACATCTTTGCAACCAGCTTCTTTCAGCACCCAAAGAAACACGCGCATCAAGGAGCTTGAGATGCGCAAGCGAGGCAGGTTACTGAGTGTGTCCAGGAGAAACATCTGCACAAGGATGTAGGGTCTTAGATATTTCCACGTAGAAGTAAATAAATGCACACCAGTTTGGACGGATACGGGAACCATTTCGGGTCTGAACCTGACCGGGCCGATCCATCCGCTTGAATTTCTTCAGGATTCGGATCCTCTATGCCTGTAGATTGTGAATCCAGAGAAGTGACCCGGTCAGACGCGAAGAAGTCCAGTCGCGACGCGCCCGTTTGGAATGGAGGTAAGACGCGCACAGTCATGTGATGGTCCCAATTCGGCCGAAACCAAACCACCAACTCGTGCCAAAGCTCAATGCGACACTCACCTGCGTTGCGCATAATCTCGCTCAAGAAGTCTTCCTCCTCGTCCTCTGCAAGCATTTCAGCTGCCACATCCCCATCTCCGAAGCCCAAGTTCCTCGCCGCAGCCTCGGGATTCTGGACGCCAAACGATTCCACCTCCTCGCGCAGCCGTTTGTGATGGATATGAGTATCGTCAGGATCTTCGCCAGCGCTGAAAGCAGCACCGGTACTCTCATAAGCCTCCCACATCTCGACCTCTGCTTCACTTCTTGCATGTAAACCTGAAGATGTGCTCCCAATTGGGCCACTTGGCAAGCGCGATGCCGCAAATTGGATGCTTCGCAGTTCCGTTGTGGCAGAATCAGTTTGTCGCTCTTTTTCAAGCTCTTCTCGCCGCTTCCTTGCATCCTCACCGAGCTCCACGGTCTTCAAGTGCTCCACCGATGTCAAATGTTTTGCGGCGCTCTTGACTGCAATCCACTTGCTAGACCCGCAAGCTTTACACTGCACATGGGAACGGTCCTCGCTATAATGGAAATCTAGAAGCCTCAATAAAACCAGTTGTCTCTACTTGCCCGTCTCTGGCTTACCGTCTTCACGAAGCTTTGCTTTGGGAGGCATTGGGTCAAGATTCAAGCGTCGACCCTGTCGGCGTCTAGGATACCAGCAACAGCCTCCGATCCTGAACCTTAAATCTGACGACCATCTGCAAGTTAAGCTCTCATTCACCGGCAGAGGTCTCGACGATCAGGTCACTCCAAATGCGGATACACTGCGAATATAAGGACAAGACATCCTTTCGTCGCTTCTCAACCCCCAAAATGACTTCCCCCTCCTCCCCTACCGACCTCGACGATGTTTTTCAAGCGATGGCACAAGACTCACCTGTCCGGCCTACTGCAGCGGCAAAGAGGACTCATTCAGCAATGCTTGGCGAAGTATCTGACGGCGAGGACAACACCGACGCTCCCCCCGCCGATACCTCGACTACGCCAGCCACTGTCAACCAGAATGTTGTTGCGGCAACCATGCGATATGTGGAAAGGAAGCGTCTCCGCGGCGAACAGAAGACCGATGTCGAGGTCTTCTTGAATGTGAGTCTCTGGCTTACGTGTTTTCATGCTCTGACCTTTTGTGCAAGGATCCCCCTTCCGTGCGTGAAGCCAAGAGCTATGTGCAATCCTTGCATATCGAAAATATGATCAACAAAATCATCGTCGCCACCCCTCCCTGGACGCCATCGGATGATTTGCTTGTGCGTACTTCTGCTCCTACTTGACTCTCATTCACAGTATATAGAAAAACATCTATAGCTATGCTACCGCCATTCTTCTATCGACAAAACTCTGCGCTTACAAAGGAAACACGCCCAAAAATATTCTCCATGTATGATTTCCGCTCAGCTGTGGTCCGTCACTGAGTTTCTTTTGTTCCAAGACAATCTTGAAGAAGCATCGCTTCGATCTTCCCCCGGGGATTGAGCATGATGCCGCCAAGTGGGGTAAGGTCAAAGCTGCGGTCCAGGGGGCTTTCACTCAGCTCCGGTCCAAATTCAAGAAATCAGTGAGTCTAATCATTGGGTATGCTTCTACTTGCTACTCGTTTCCAACCTTTAGATTGGAGCAAGCTTTAAAGCTCAGAAGAAAGCCAAGAAGAGTGCCCCGAAATCCCAACAGCAGAACATTTTTGACCTGACGCAAGCCATGGTCGAGGGCACCCAATGCGAGGTAAACATTCTTCTTTGTGCGCGCGTGTCTTTCATGGTAAGCTATGTTTAAGTGTTGTTCTTATGTACTGACCTGCGTTCTCGTAGCGCAAGTCATTCCTGAAAAATTCAAGCTCAAAATTCTGGGATACGGTTGACGAAGACTTAGCCAAGATTCGGAAGAAGGCTAACGGAGATAGCAAGCAGATAATCAGGTGCGTCCATCGTTTTGTCCGCTGGCTATGTATCTTACTTTGTTACCTGAGCTTTCCGACACATTCTAAAGACGGACCGTGAAACACACGGTGTCGACAACTACACAATCGCGGACGTGGTCGACACCTTCCAGCAGGACGTTGACAACGTCGTCGACGCCACCGCTGCCACCACGGTGCCGGGCGAGAACGAGGAAGAGGATGAGGATGAGGACGAGGATGAGGAATAGATCTTATTCAGCTGATAGATGTGCCGACAGAACCGTATAATAATATTGTTTTCATTCATTCAACATGTCTGAAAAAAGTGTCACGCAGTTATTGGTTCCAATGAACACCAGCTTAAAGCTCAGCTGGCCGCCACCTTGACCTGGCCCCAGCATGGGCCTATAGAGAATTCGGCTGGAATCCAGTTGTCAGCATGCTGTGTCCAGCTTTCCGCCGCATGTATCAGTCAGTTTGCATCCAGCTGGTGACCACGTGTACGACCGTTGGCGGTGTACATAAAAGACACAGACATCAGGAACACTTCAGTGTTCACACAGCGAAAACCGGCAGCGACTATCCGTTTCATCCGCGCTCATTACACGATCCTTCATCAGGCCGCGGCGGTACTGCTCAGCCTCTTCTCTGGTAAATCCCCAGTCTCCAAAATCGAGAATCCGCTGTACTAGCTCCGCAGGAAGATTCTGGCCGATGAGATTTTGACAGACAAAAGGGAGCAATATGCGCAGGGTTCTGAAGTTCGTCGTACGTACTTGGTAAGGTATGTCGGACGTGGTCAGGACCTTATTTCTGAGGTTTTTGTATGTGATTCCATGATAACGGGTGTAGTCCGAACCAGGGTCGTGGTGCTCGTCGTCCACAAGGAAAAAACACAGCTGCGGGGGTCCATTATTATATTGCCTAGCTTGCAATAATGGTGCTCACGATTTTCCTTTTTGCCACGTAGTCGCTGGGGGTACCTTCAGCGACAGAGAGACGTCCCACTTGATGCTGTTGTATGAAGTCAAAAGATCGTTTATATTCCAGACTCAGTATTGGACTAACTTGGATCCAATTGGGGAAAGAGAGTATGCGCCCCGTAGTCTCGCTCTTGGAAAAGTTGGTTGTCGGAACTGAACCTAGCGGTATGAATGGAGGAAGTGCAGATGTGGAAGTGTCCGGGTCCCAGTCGCTCGGATAGTCCTCTTCACCATCGCTGTCGTAGTTCTCGTCGTCGTCTGGTCCGTCAACGGAATTCGGCGTCCCGTGGCGGAAGTGGAAAGAAAACGCCTACACAAGGATCAGTCACAGCGGGAAACACCAAACGATCCGGCTACGTCATGCACAAAACCTTCGTTTTGTGGAAAATCTACATCCTCGTCCCTGCCCTTCCGAAGATTCAGGCCTTCGTCGACTACGGCTTTGTCGGTGTCATAATAATAGATGACGCTCGCCACAATTCTTTCATGGGGCTTCCGAAGTAGAACGGGGATCAGCACAATGGAAACCAACCCAATTGGGGGAGATGCGCACCATGCCCTGTTGATAATATTAGTAGCCGCCGGTCGTTGCAGTTTTATATGTTCACCTCCATGTGCCAAGAGCCGACGTATTCTTGCCCTGCCTTCAGATGATAGTTCGCGGCCTAACATTAATCAGACAGGATGGAGAGGGTTAAGCAGGTTCTTGCCTTGATTATGACTTTCAGATCTCGTCCGTGGAATGAGACTGCATCGTCTTCAGTGATTACCTCTGCGGGATCGGCTGGGAATTCTTCATGTTGCTTGGCCGCTTCCGACTCTTCCTTAGCTTTCTCTTCAGCTTGCTTTATGAGAAGGTCTTCCCATATTCCACGTTCAATCGGATCCCCTTCTTGACCTCCTCGTGCTTCGAGTCTTTCCCTCCATCTCCTAACTTCAGCCATGGTTAGCACTTATCTTTTGCAGCAAATAACTTGCTCACCGGACGATGGCTCAATGTACTCGTATTCAAAGTTCATTGTCCGTTCAAAATGAGGCAGAGCAAGGACAAAAATCTTCTCGATGAGGCGATACAGCCTAGGGAAGTGCTCCCTTGGCCCTAGCCCATTGATGTAGGACTGGATGTGAGCGTCCTTACCATCCTCTGACACTTCAAAAACGGACGGAATCCATGCGTATCGGGACGTGAGCGGAATTGGGTTAAATCTTCCGACCGCGACCTCTGTTGAGAACACATTCGAGTCCGGGAGCGCGGACACTTTTGAAGCATCGGGAACGACGCTTGCGCCAAGTACGAGAGGATCTAACATAGTTCAGAAAATAAGGTCCCATTAAATCCGCAGAACAGAAAACTTACAAAGCGAGGGGTGAATGAGATCCTGAACCTTTCCGTAGCTCCCAGGATGGAAGTCCTGAGGCCCCCTGGTTGCAAGGGCATCGAGCTGAAGCACAAGCTACGAAAGAGTTTATTATAACGAGCCGCTCATCATCTCAGGGAAGCACCGACCTCGCGATGCAAGTCTACGGGCACCAGACCATCAGAAACATAAACACCGACGTCCTCAATCAGGTTCGGAGCATGGATTCGACGCGAAACAGCCGCAGGCTGAAAGGAGGCACTATCTGCGTCTGTCGTATCTGTAAAAACTGCAGGAACTAAGTGAAAGTCTCGCGGTATGGTGAAGTCGACCAGTATTATGCGACGTGCTTCATCCTCGAGCTCTCTGTAAATATTCCCATCATGAAATAAGGAGTTTGCGCGGAACCCTCGTACTTACTGAATCGCCGCGGAGACGTCGTTCGTTTTGTATAGCAGTTTCGTCTCAAGGGCCTCAGCTGTCCATTTCTCGCCCAAATTACGCGTGCGATCCAGGATTTTGTGGTACCAGTTCTTCTTTCCGCGGATGGCATCGCAAAAGACAGCTAAGGACATAGTGGGGAAAGAGAACCTGCATGCCGGTATGATAGTTCGAGCGAAAGGATACTGTTGGCGGTATGCCGGGAAAGGCAATCAGCCCGATCCCCGAACTGCTTCCCCATGCTCTTTGAACTTCGCCGATTTATGTAGAATATTCTAGTAGTATACAGTTAATGTAGTATATAGGGTAGGCTGGCTCCTACCAACTCCTCAGGAGTTTGTAAACACAAACCACTGCACTGTGCAACTTGCCTATTCCGAGACAAGCCCGACGCGAGGTACGAGCGGCTTGGGCTTGTCAGAGGATAAGCTAAGTGATGCGGGAATCGGGATGAGGTGTGACGCGACCGTGACTCATGTCACATTCCTCTCGATCGCGTACCACCACCGCGATTCGCGCTCTTTCTCCCCGCCCTCCTCTTCCCTTCTTTGTTTCTGTCGTGAGGATGAGTTGGCGACGCGCCTTCGGCGCGCTCTGCCTTCCCTCCAGGGGCTCTCCTCTCGTCCAGAGCCGTCGGCCTCTCGCTCGCGCCTTCCCCCTCGCGGCGGCGCGCAGCGCGACTTTCCCAGTCGCGTCTCGCAGTCCGCCGCAGGCGGCCGAGCGGAAGAGCCAAAGACTCTTCCCCCCCGCACTACGAAACAAGATATTCACCTTAGGTGATTTGTTTCGCGTGCTCGGAGCGGTCGCTAGGGGCTCCCTCTCTCCTCTCTCTCATCGGCTCGATGGAGCACCTTAGCTTATCCGCATTATCCCAACAGATACAGGATAAGAAGCAGGATAAATTGTTAGCGTAGCTAGGTCCCCTTTCGGAACGTGCCAGGTTGTAGGTAGAAATACATGCGGCCCAGCTATGTACTTTAGTACGCCGACACTCATTTACCTTCGACGAGCTGACCACGTTTAAGGCTGGAGATCTAAGTACCCGAGTGCCAGCCAAAAGTCACTTTAGTATTACATGTTCAACACAACATACACATGATCTTATATTATTGATCGCCGCAAGTGATCTACAGCCCATTTGCGAACTGTCTCGAGGTCGCTTCTAACCAGCTTCCAACTGAATTCAGACTCGCCAAATCTTCTTTCATAGTTTGCAAGACAAGAGAGAACCGAGAAAATCGTTATAAATTTCTATCGTTACAGAGCATAGGGATAATGATATCGATACAGTTGGGGAGCGTCTGACTCTGTCAGAGCAGCGAGAAATGAGTGCGTGAAAGACGTGTTGGGAGCAGGATGCCGAGGAGATTATGAGCGAAGAGTAGCCCATGCCGCAACCCCAATGACAGCGGCGACAAGAACCAAGGCAAGGAGGGCGTATAAGCACCTCTTTGCCCATTTGAGTTCTGCAGCACGCATGCGGTCGATGATGGCCTGGCGCTCCGACTCTGTCTTTTCAGGGAGCCAGGAGGTCGATGGCGTGGCGGCTGGCGGCGCGCGCAATGGCGACATGAGGATGATAACACCCATTATCCAAAAAGGAGGGAATACTGAGAGACGGTCAGGATCAAGTTCAACGGCGGTTAATGAGAGGACGTACAGAATCCAAATTTGAAGAGAAACATGGCGAGAGTGACAGGCTCCGTTGGGCGCTGTGTGTATTCTGGTGCGTCGACGTAAGGTGGAGGTGCTGCAGACTCTGCGATAGAGATGCGCTGGTCATGGCGACTTTCGCGGGTTCGTGAAGACGATAGGGTGTATCCGAAGAAGTCATCGACTGGATTTGTCGTGTTCTGGATGGGTGAAGACCGGGCAGGGAGGGTAACTGCTGCGGAAGGCGCGACAATGGAGGTGGTCATTATTTCGACTGGAGAATGGGGGCTTTCCAAGTGAAGAGTGAGGGCCTGAATTTGTGAGAGAAGCCATGACGGTCGACGCGGTTATAAAGCAGTTCCTTGGTCGTCCAATCCAGCAGCAATCACCAAAAAAAACGATCCTTGTGGAATTGCGGCGAATACAGGGACAAACAGTGAATCGAAAAGTGCCTGATTGGGATTTGCCTTAAATGGAAGGTGTTGGAAACGTCGGCGGATTATTTATGCAGCTCTGCAACTCCGAGAGGCCAGGAGGGCCGCGTTGCTAGAAGCTGACGCGGCGTGGCGGCGCAAGCTGTCCAGCCAACTGAAAGAAAATGCGTATCAACATTGCAACGAAATATGTATACCAACTCTGCAAACATCGAACTCTAACGAAACCTACATCTAGCAAGTCTTTACTGATTTGCAACTTCTGGGACTGGCCTAGGATTCCTCGTTATTTTCAATGCTGCTGGCAAGCGCGATAAGATAGTGGTGGCCATGGGTCGGCAGGATGGTTGTCATTGATACAAGCGCTAACAAACACAGACAGGGACATTCTTTGCTACTCTAGGCCCATCATGACCTTCCCCAGCAGGTTTCAACAAGGCCGAGTGGCAAAATGGTTACTGCGTTGCTTTCCGAAGGCAGAGACTGTGGGTTCGAGTCCCACCTTGGTCGCTTTTTTTAAAGTTTTTTTGGACTTCGATCAAACCTGGGGAATCGTAGGAGCATGTTGAAAATATAGCCTCAGATCTCCTGTTTGAAATTAGGCTTCGTTCGCGTATCGACATGTGTATTTTTCCCTTGATCCAAGTAGCGTTAACAGTATATATATTTTACAAGGTCGAATGAACGACTCTAATCGGCCCAAAACTTGCGTTCCAGTGTACACTGCCGCGCCATCTCCAGCTGGAGAGAATCAGATTGGCAACCACCGCCTGAAAGCTCAAACTCACCTGCTCATCGGTCCGACAAACCAACAAACGCTTCCCTTCGCCACCACCCGCGCCAATGTCGACCACCACGCCGTTCGCTCCATCCACATCGGCATTCCGCCCCGCCTCGATCGCGGCGTACCCCAAACATACCACCCGCGCACCAACTAGTGCGCGCAGCTCCTTACTACGCTCGCCAATACCGCCGGAGAACACCAGCGCGTCGACCGTGCCATTGAGCTTGAGGTGATATGAGCCCACATAGTTGAGCACGCGATCCACGAATAGATCAAACGCTAGCCGCGCGTCCGCGTCCTCCCGCGCGGTGATCTCCCCAAAGTCCGTCGTACCCGTCAGTGCCTTCCAGCCTGCTTCCGTGTTGAGAATGTGTTCCGCGTGCGTGACGTGCAATGACACTGCGTGGTTTTTGTCGTGTGAGATGCGCCCAGCTTTATTTGTATAGTGGAAGATGAGCGAGGGGTCGATGGCACCAGAGCGCGTCGCGCCGGGGAGGCCGTCAAGCGGGGTAAGGCCCATCGAGGTGTCGAGAGACCGGCCATGCTGGATGCAACACGCCGACGCGCCGGAGCCGAGGTGCAGGACAATGAGGTTGAGGGACTCGGCGGGCTAGGCAAGATTGGGTTACATTATACAACTAACCAGCGAAAAGGGGAAGACCTTTCGGAGGAAGCGTGAGACGGAGCGTAGAATGAATGAGTCTGGATGGGGTTCAGCTGGCATTGTTGAACGGATAGGAAACTCTTACAGCTCAATGAATGGAAGCCATACTTTTTCAACCCACGCTGCTTGGCAAGCTTCTGGTCAATCGCATAGCTGGCGATGTGAGGAGGGATTGAGCGGTGGAACGCGGTGTCGAAAAATGCGATAGACTTGGAGTTCGGTAGCTCAGATAGGCATGTCTTGATGAGGGCCAGCGACGCGCCGTTGTGCCTGGGAAAGTTGAATGACGAAGCCGAAGTGCGAACAAACCCTACTCACAACGGTGCGAGATCAGAGAGGCGCTCGATATGGGTGTAAGCTTCGTCATTGATGACGATTGGATCCGTGTAGTCCCCGCCGTGCACAACTCGATGGCAAACGTGTCCTATCTGCGTGCGCTCGACGTGGGCCTGCTTCAAGCAGTCTAGAAAGTAAGAAAACGCAGAGGCGTGGTCCTTGATCGATGGTGGCTCCTCGTCCTTATTGGAAGCGGACTCGTTTCGAACCTTGAACGAGAATTTCGCGGGGGGCGAGGAGATATTCGAGATGGAGGACGTCAGTATCAGGTCTATCGGCTCTGAGTCCGAGTCGTCTTTGACCGAGGATTCAGCGCGGTAAAGCGATATCTTCAGAGACGAAGAACCAGCATTCACAGAAAGTACGAGGTTGTTGCCGCGCAACATGAGAAGTAAAGACAAGTGGCATTATCCAAGACTTTGAGAATAAGTATGGAAGAGAAGTGGAGCGATCCCAAAATATGGAGCGAATGTCATCTTGTGAAGGGATTTCAGGCCTGGACTGGGCTCGACTGTTCTAGTTCTGAGATTAAACCTTCCAGGGTCTTCACCAAGTTGCAGTGGGATCAAAGAGGTGAACAGAGAGAACAAGAGTGATTGGTTGTGGTCGGTCAACGATGGCCCAGACCAGGGGCGACCACAAAAACCCCCCATCAACATCCACCTTCCCCGGGTGGTCGCGAGAATGTGGCGGTGCCGGCTAGCGATTTTATTCACTGTCTTATTTCCGCAGCGAAGAAAGCTCTTGAAAAATTGGGTGGGGTGGGAACAACCCCCCGAACCTGATATGTAAATTTCCTCCACATTTTTGGGCTGAATTCATTTCGACCCGGTGGGGTCATCTCTGCGAGCACCGCCACCACTCCGGGGTGGCAGGTTTTGATGGGAATATCAATGGCCGCCCCTTGGCCCAGACCCTAGACCGGTGACTGATCTCTCGTATGAAGACAATCGTTCATACAGGCGCCTCTCTTCAATGTATTCTTTTAGCTCGCCCACTTGTCACTGAGTCTGGGCTTCGCCAATGGTCTGGATCTGCCGAGTGGGGCCCATTCTGAGCCATTTCTGTCATGACGCATTTTTTTGCACTGGCTATAGTATGCTATAAAAAGAGAGGACCTCAAATGGCGGGGAGAACCACACCTTCCTACTATGCCTGGCCAAATCCTCCTGCAAGCCAACCCTCCGGCTGACCCGTCGCTTTTGCCCGACTCCATGCTCGAGTTCAGCGTCAAGTTGGACACCAAGGATTACCTCTCAAAGGATGAGCTGAACGCTATAAAGATGTTTCGCAGGGCTGCGGATTATATAGCTTCAGGTACAGCGGTGATACATGCTTTCTCCAAGCTCCGCTAACGCGTCCTTGTAGCAATGATATTTTTAAATCACAACGTTCTTCTTGAGCGCGACATAACGCACGATGACATCAAAGCAAGGCTCCTGGGCCACTGGGGGACTTGCCCCGGCCTTATCTGCGTCTATGCGCACCTCAACAGAATTATCGCCAAGACTGGCCTTGATGCCCTGTATGTTGTTGGTCCAGGTCAGCACGGTCGTTTAATCGTTTTTTTGGCCGCTAATCGGCCACAGGCCACGGTGCACCTGGTATATTGTCTTGCTTGTGGCTCGAGGACTCCCTCAGCACCTTTTACCCCCGACACAACTCGTGATTACCAGGGTCTCCACAAACTTATTGCGAGCTTCAGTGTCCCCGGAGGCTTTCCCAGGTCAGAACGTACCACTCCTTAATTCCGCATTCATTTAACACATTCTAGTCATATCAACGCTGGCACACCTGGTGCCATCCACGAAGGTGGAGAGCTTGGCTACGCCCTCAGCGTCGCATTTGGCGCAGGCAAGTAAAAAAAAAGCTCTTGAAGGTGTCCCATTAATGAAAATAAATTGCAGTTATGGACAACCCAGATCTAGTTGTCGCTTGCGTTGTCGGCGACGGTGAGGCTGAGACCGGACCCACAGCTACGGCGTGGCACGGCTTCAAATATATCGACCCTGCGGAATCGGGCGCTGTCTTGCCCATTGTACATGTCAACGGCTTCAAGATCTCTGAGCGCACGATATACGGTACCATGGATAACAAAGAAATGACCGCCCTCTTCACGTACGTATTCATTTGCACGTAATTATCCCCCCCCTCACGATTTTCGCAGCGGCTACGGATACCAGGTCCGCATCGTCGAGGAATTGGAAAACCTCGACAACGACCTCGCTGCATCCATGGAGTGGGCCCTCGCCGAGATCAAAAAGATTCAGACAGCCGCCCGCAGCGGCAAGCCCATCGTAAAGCCGAGATGGCCTGTGCTCATTCTCCGCACGCCGAAAGGCCTCGGCGGTCCGAAGGAGTACAACGGCGAGCTCATCGAGGGGTCCTTTCACGCGCATCAGGTCCCCTTACCGGGCGCCAAGACGTCCGCCGGTGAGCTCGCGGCCCTGCAGGCGTGGCTCAAATCATACCGTCCTGAGGAGCTATTCACCGCTGACGGGGTTCCTGTACCGGAGGTGCTTAGCATCATCCCGCAGGTTGCCGAGAAAAAGCTCGGGCAGAAGGCGGAGAGCTACAAGGCGTTCAAGCCAATCGCAGTTCCGGAGTGGACACAGTTCTGCGTCAAACAAGGAGAGCAGGAGAGTTGCATGAAAGCTGTTGGTCGGCTCCTGAAAGTTGTAGTGAAAGAGTGCGTGTCCTGCGACTTCCTCTTCATTTGCGGGTTGCTGAACTTCGTTTTAAGAAACCCAAAATCATTCAGAGTGTTCTCACCTGACGAGCTTGTTAGTAACAAGTTGGACGCGGTGCTGGAGAGCGGTCGCAATTTCCAGTGGGATATCGAATCGCGTGGGAAGGGAGGGCGTGTTGTTGAGATTTTGTCGGAGCATACCTGTCAGGGCATGCTGCAGGGTTACACGCTCACTGGACGGACCGGTATGCCCTTCTCATCGCTCTTCGTTCGTCCTCGTATAACTTTTCACTTAGGTCTCTTCCCGAGTTATGAGGCCTTCCTTGGTTGGTGTTCCGCCTGCACCATGTTTCATCCAAGCTGATATAACCCAGGAATTGTCCACACCATGATGGTGCAATACAGCAAGTTTATGAAAATGGCACGTCTCGCCTTCCTCCTCCGTTTTGCTCCGTGTCTAATTAGATGCCAGGCGGCTGAGATTCCGTGGCGTGCACCCTGTGGGTCGCTCAACTACCTTGAAACGTCCACATGGGCACGGCAAGAGCACAATGGCTTCTCCCATCAGAATCCGTGTGTAACTCGCTGTGCGTGCCCTCGGCTAGTACACTGACGCCCACCAGGTCCTTCATCGGCGCCGTCCTGAATCTCAAGCCCATCTCGGCTCGTGTGTACCTCCCGCCCGATGCCAACTGTTTTTTGTCGACGATAGCGCATTGTCTGAGAGGCGAGTGGATTCATCTTGCCTGCCGAACCTAATCTAACGAGGAAGCCAGCAAATAACTACGTTAATTTGATGGTTGGGAGCAAACAACCCACACCAGTGTGGCTATCGCCTGAGGAAGCAAACCGCGTACGCGTTCCTCTCTCACGCCTTGCTTGCCGCTGATTTCTTTGAGTAGCATTGTGTGGCTGGTGCCTCTGTATGGAAATTCGCCAGTGTGGACGACGGCATCAACCCAGACGTGTACGCGCGCTCCTGCCCGCTGGTTTCCTCCCTTTGACAACCTGCATCCAGTGTTCTTGTCGGAATTGGCGTTGAAGTGACCTTCGAAGTCATCGCCGCAGCTGCCCTGCTCCGCAAACAGGTACCCGAGCTGCGGGTGCGCGTCGTGAATGTCACGGACCTCATGATCCTCAGTCCGACGGGCTCGCACCCGCACGCCCTCAGCAGCGAGGCCTTCGACTCGCTCTTTACCGCTGACAAGCCAGTGCACTTTAACTACCACAGTTATCCCATCGAGCTCAAGGGCTTGCTCTTCGGGCGTCCTCGTCTCGACAGGATCTCCATTGAAGGGTACGTTCAGTGACTGCTTGCCTCGCCTGCTTTAACATAAGTTTGAAGATACCGCGAGGAGGGTACAACGACCTCACCTTTTGACGTACGTCCTGTGCCACTCTCGGACTAGGACCTGGTTAATCTTGTCGTCCTACAGATGATGCTCTGCAACCACACTTCGCGCTATGATGTAGCCATTGCCGCCGTCCGCGGCGGAGCGCTCTCGAACCCCAAAGTGGCAGTCAGCGCACATGAGCACCAGAGCTTCATTGCACATCTGGCCCAGAAGGAGCGCGATTACATCTATGCAAACGGAAAAGGTGAGTTCCTTCCGCCCATTCCTCCTAGCGCGAAGACCCATTCTCATTATTTCACTCTAGACCACGACGATACTTTTGACACGCCAACTTTTTGAATGATGGATATGTTCTAGGCGGACTGTACCTGTACCTGTACCACTTTCTTGTAATCACATTATTCACATTAAACCTGCGAATAAATCCCCAAGTCAAGCGTCGAAAAGAGCAACAATTTGAGGTTCGGGTGCAGTAGTAATCCGCCCATTCTATAACCCTGCTCCGCATTGAACGGCGGCATTTCCTGCCGCTTGCGCTTCAGCGGCCACACCTCCTCCATGGATGACGCGTCCAAAACCTCCCTCCACGCGTCACCAGCCAGATAGGTGCCCTCTGTCACGTCGTACTCAAGGAGTCGAGGATGTAGGAAGTCGGTCGAGATATTCCAAGGGGTCTGCTCTTGGATGGGCCAGACATCATCCTTCCATTCTGGCGCCGCGAGGGGTTTTAAGACCGCCTCGAAAGATTGGCTGCGCAAGGAGAGCAGAAAAGTCGATAGTCCTCAGAACAAGACAGGATATTTGAGCGCTGTTCTTATCCTGTATGTTCTGATTGTAACCTGAGCCTTCGCGAAAAATCTGCCTACCAATTACAGGCCTGAAAGATGTGCTTTAAATAAGTCACTGCGTGCTCCCATTCCTGCCTGCGATGTCTGGACAGTAAGGCGGCGTATGCGTTGCCTATGCCGTACGCATCGTCCGATGTGCGCGCAAGAGAAATGAGCTAGGACAGTAATCAATGGGATTGTGCGGATCGGCGGCGCTCAGTAGTTGTAAGGTCTAATCAGCGCTGCGGGTGGAATTGCCTGGCGGGTTTGTGGCCAAGAGGTCTGGTTGTTTGTACATGTGTCTCATCGCCTTCTGTCATGGCCCCTACCGACCGAATATCTATGCTGCCTGCGACCCTACTTTTGCTGCTCAACGCAGCAATCGCGGTCGCGCAGACGAGGCAGCTCTTGGCGATAAACTCGGTGGTCAAACAACAAGCCCCGAATCCCCCATTTTTTACCATTCCTTCCGGGTCCCAGCTCGCCGTCTCTATTGCGGTATGCTCAGGTGCTGCGGACTCTGTGGTACCTCGATTTTTCGTTACAAATAGCTCCTCCGACGCAAGTCCGGGGTCTCAGGGGGGCACGGATATCTTTGAGATCGTCGTAAACAAAGGGCACGGCAACTGGACTGGAACGTTTCCGAATGGCGGGGTTTTGGGCGTCGAGGACGCGAATCGAGTGCCGTTCGAGATTGGGCTGTCAAATGGTATTCCAATACACGAGGTTGTGCCTGGCCGACCACTTTTGGGCGACACCACAGCGACTCAAGCGCTTCTGTTCTCCCATGCGTTGTCGCCCCAATCTCTGCAAGACCCCAGCTACCCCAACTACACCCTCCCCAGCGCGAATCTGTCCGCGCCTGCAGCTCCCTCCAATTTTGCGAACTTGACACTAATCGTGTCACCGACGAGTAATGGGTTAGCAACGATGGAACAGGCTGCATGCATGCTTTTGCAACAAAAGTCAAGTGGGACCATCGAGACGCAAAGCCTATGGCTGCGCAATACGTCGGGCTGGCGGTCGGAGTGGCTCGTCACTGGGCTGACCCCCAAAACCAATTATACCATGTATGTCATCGAGAATAGCTTCAAAGTCAGTGGACCCATCTACTTCGTTACAAAATCATGTACGTGTCCTCACATTCGCAGGGAATTGGACTAACATTTTATTAGCCTCATTTTCCTGCTCCCTCGTTTCCCAGCTCCCGTACTGTCCGTCCATAGCGTACGCTGTACCCCTCCCCGCGCCCCCAGCCCCGCGGACCGCTTACACCAGCGCCACCCTTCCTGAATCAATAACAAAGCCCCTTCTCTCTTCCCTTACCAACTTCACGACCGTCCTTACCACCTTCGCCTGTGGGCGCGATTTCTACTCACCTCTCGTGTCGTGCGCAGACTGCCAGCGCGCATACCGCACCTGGCTTTGTGCCATCTCCTTCCCCCCGCTGCGGCGACTCCGAAACCGCCCCACCTTCTGCCGCGCTCCTGCCGTCCCAGTCCGCCGACGCGCGCAACACCGCCTTCCCCCGCGACGTCACGTCGTACACCCAGCTCCTCCCCTGCATCGAAACTTGCACCGCCACAGACCGCGCATGTCCCAACTTCCTCGGGTTCCGCTGTCCCCTACCGCGCTTCAACGCCGCAGAGAGCTACGGCGTGGGCTTCATCGACAGCGGCATCGAGGGCGTGCAGGGGGGCGGAACCACCGGCGCGTGGTCAGACGACTATGGCAACGTGTGGTGCAGCTCGGGGCACTGATTGTATTGCATGAGTTATCATTATTGACAGGCACGCTTAAATTATTGATTGTGTTATTTAGACTACAATTACTCTTACCAGAATTGGTGTACAGTGTCTAGGATAATATACCCTGGGCGACGACGGCGTTGTCGCGCTCAGGAAGGTGCTAACCGCTCTCGGGCGTCATGTATGCCCCCTTCCTCGAATTCCAGAGAGCAGTCCGTCTCTGTTCGTCCACTGTGTTGTCGTCCCTGCGAATCAGGAGCTCCCATGTGGGGACCATCTTGCGCATCTCCGTGCGAATCAGAACGTTGACTGCTTCGTCGGCGCCCACGTTTATCTCGACATCCGTCTTCACGAGCAGTTCCATGCCCACCGTGTCGAGTTCTTCGTCTCTCACTGCCCGCCACACAGCAACTCGCCGCGATTTGCTCGGAAGCTCGACTTGAAACTGCGGTAGCAGCAGTTGAATCTTGCTGATGTCGTCGTCTTCCCAAATCCGCCACGACGAAGGCTCCTTCTCTCGGCTTACACTGAGTTGCTCCCATTTTAACAAATCCTTCAGATACGGGGCGTTGTCTTCCGTCAATACATACCAGATAACAAGCCTCTCGATGTTATTGGCGCCGTCGATGTCCAGATCCTCTCGGGTGAGAAGCAGTAGGAGGTGTCGCGTGTTACAGCGATCTACAGCCAACCAAAGAGCTGTTTCCCCCTCTTCATTTGCGAGGTTCAGATCAAGATCCTCGCGACGCAGCAGCATCTCCACCGATTCGACGGTGCTTTCATCCTTCACCGCTTGCATGAGGGTTGTTGTCCCTGCTGTCTCTGATGTCATTCCTTTGAACAGGACGTTTACGTCCAGCTCCTGCCTGCGCAGTAGCAACTCTAGCTGTGTAGTGTATGCATAATCTATTGCCATCCAGAGGACTTGACCCTCGGCCCCGTTGATGTCGATATTTTTGTGGTTCAAGAGCAGCTCCAAAAGCCTAGATTCCTCCGTTGGCTCCGACAACTGACCGGCCTGAGAGGCCGCGATCGCCAAAGGCGTCAAACCTTGCTCATCCTGCAGGTTGACGTCCAAATCCTCGCGGGTCAAAAGAAGTTCGACCACTGCGAGGCTACATTCCAGCACAGCGTCCAAAAGTGGCGTCCAGCCTTCATCATCCTGTACATTAACATCGAGCTCTGGCTGGTCCAATAACAGCTGGAGGATGGCAGTGGATTTGTCCCGCGTGGCCTGCGAGAGCGCGCTACCCCCAGTCACGGCCCTTGGTGTTGATGTCAATGTTCGGGTTCTGCAGCAACAAGGCCACGATCGGGACGTGGCCAGCGGATACCGCCATTTCAAGGGGAGTTGGAACGTCTGCGCCTTTGAGGTTGATGTCGACGCCCAGGTGGAGATGATGCCTAACCAGTTCTTCCAAGCCGAACCAACAACCGATATGCAGCCCCGACAGCGTCTCCATCCAGTCGGGGTGGGATGAGACCCATTGGCGCAACTCGGCCAACCGTCCGATTGACGCCCCGAAAATATAGATGACAGATAGGGCAACTTGTGTAGGACGTAGGGACTGGTGGCATGCATAGGCGGCAGCATGCTTGAAAGGATAGATGGTGGGAGTGTACTGTGTAAACAGCTCAAGAAATTCCGGGAAAGCGGAGGGGCCGGCCAGTCGTAAATGATTGCCCCAATTCTGAGCCGCATAAGAATAGAGAGGATACCGAGTTGGCAGGTCTTCCTCAAGGGGCATATCTCGTGCGCAGAAAGGCTCAAAGGTTATGAAGCGCAGGCAGACCCTGGCCATCTCAGTATGGGCACTCGGGAATCGTGAGGTGCGGATTGAATCGAAATATTCTTGCGTTGTGTAGTCTGGAAAGAATGAATTGTGAATCCCCCAAAAAATCTAGAGCGACTCACGAACAAGTTTCACCAGCCCACTTTGCAATTCCACCATCACCAGCCCTGCACATACATGCCGAAGATCATCAATCTCGAGGAGAGCCTCTTCATCCACGTCGGTCATGTCTTGTTTCACGGCAACAGCGTGTTGTAGTTCCTGCCATGTTAAAGGAGTATAGGCGTGGATAATCCAGCAAAGGATTGATTCAGCGAGAGTCCTCAGTTGAGGCTGCTGGCCTTCAATTCGGACCATCGCATCAGCGTAGACTTCGTCAATTGTTTCCGGGAGGTTTTCCAAGGCTTTGCGTACATCCCGTCGGGTGAGCTGTCGTTCCAAAAAGTCCAGGTGGAATGAAACCAGTAAGAACCTGATATAACCGCGTGAGGATTTATTTGATGTCCAGGCCGGGAAAATAAACTGACATTCCCTGAAATTTTTGTGCAGTCAGAGCATTTAGAATCTGCGCCTCGAGACCTGGCGCGTTTTTGACATGCGATGCCAACCGGGCATTAATACCGAGTCGATACTTGATATAGGTTCGAATATCATCGTCCTGGGCTGAGATAGGCAGCTGCATGGTGTTTGCGTCTCGGAAACTTTGAGCAAAGCTGCGAGACGTAACTACAACCCTTACGTTGCCCCCGAGGTTCCTGATGTGGTTCACTAGCTCGAGCGAAACGTATTCGTCCGTAGAGTATTCGTCGAGAGCGTCTACCACCACGAAAAAAACCCCCAGGGATTCAATCTCCTTCTCGAGCACCTTGATTAAAGCCTGTAACGAAGGAAGCTCTGACTGCTTCTTCGAGTACAATTCCCAAGCACTCTTTGATATGCTAGTTGTCCGGATAACGATTTGCTTGAGTATGCTGCCCAAGAGAGACACAGCCGTCTGGGAGCTTTGTTCTTTGTAATTGCAGTATATATAGGCTACTGGCTGCTTTAGTTCGTTTTGCAGATGTTCTGCAACCATCGAGCTGGCGCCGGGGCTTAGTTCAACAGCGCAGGAAGTTTAAATCCGCGACTCACGCAATGACCGATTTGCCGGCACCGGCTTGAAAGTAAAGTATGTTAGCCTACGGAATCAAAAATCCGAAGCATGGCTTACGAATTCCAGGGCACTCCAACGTCTTGGCTGTTCCGCTCAGCCATTCCTTGAACTCGGGACTTTCGAGGAACCAACGACCGGTTCCTTCGGTAAGCTTACCCAGAATATCACGATGCTTGGCACTGAAGTCCATTGCAAAAGACGACAGCCAAGTGATGAGGCTGTTGCGATTCTCATCTGCAATCTCCGTAAATTACGTCCAAAGCACATGCGCAGAAAATGTCACCTACTTTCTCGCTGTGTCGAGACAGTCGATTGCATGGCTGCGTTGTATCAGTATATCAGATATTAGAGTATTCTTGGTGGCTTACCTTCCTGCATAGCGCCGAGGTTCACGAGGCTCCCAGATATCTCTGTTAAAGAAGACAGGTAGGATACAGCCATTCATTGTGCAGAGACATACGATTTAATCCTTGGCCAAGATTCGATTTGATGTCAAGAAGCTCACTAGACACGTCGGCATGAAATTTGGTCGCGTCAGCCTTCAACAGTTCGGTCAGCGCCCTTTAAAATACGTGAACGTAGCTCAGTAGAAGTAATCAAAAAAGCCCACAAATGATCATCGATCAGCGCCAGCGAAACCAGAGTCTTCAGCCTCTCAAGACGCAATATGATCTCGTTGACTCGCGATTTGTCAAAGGACCAAGTGAGTTTATGGCCTCGAAACGGCCTCGCGCTGTCGTTGAGCATCCTATGTAGATCCGAGAACGCAGAGAGAAACGACTGATACGGCAGTTCTCGAACCGTCTCGAGAAAACTGTCGTTTCCTTGCGAGATGCGGCGGGTGAGGAGCTTGAAAGCGAATTGGAACTCCTGAACTTCTGCCTTGAGTCTCTCTTTTTCCTCAGAAGCGCCGTAAACATCGTTGAGATAGGATACTACGGAGACGATAGATGCAAGCAGAGCCGGGGCCTGCGCGACTCCCAGAATGTTGGCGGCTGTACCGAGGCGTTCCAGAGGGTCCATTGGAATTGAAAGGAGAAAAACAAAGCTTTCAGGCGGCTGTTGAGTGGCAGAGAGCGGCTGCCAGCATCATGGCTCTGCCAATCAGAGGATGTACGAGACAAGATTGCATGAAAGGCAAAAAATAGCCGTATTTGGCAAGTCTTGGAAGTTCTTGCAAGAGTTGTTGACTAATATTTGTCCCATTAATTCTTTCTTCGATTCAACGATTGCACTCCCAAGAAGGTCCTCGTGAAGCTATAAAGCCAAACCAGAATTACCATGGAACCCAGTCAACGACGAAACCGTCCTCGAGCTTCAAGAAATCCTTTGCACTAAATGTCCACCTCCACCGTCTCTCTTCCTGCGACTCTTGTCGCAGCACACATTCCGCGGTCTGCACCCGCCGAAGCGACAACCAATCCAGTCGATGACTTTTTTGGGCTCGCGTTGACCTCAACCCGCACGCATGATTCCCGTAGCTCAGAGCGTCCTCCATCGTACATCGATGCCCCGCTCTACTCTACCCGCGCAACGGAGCCCGTGACGCTCGCAATGTACCTCTTCAAATTCGGATTTCGTGCGTATTCCTGTCACGCGAGACTGCCCATGCTCATCCAATTCTTCTAGTATTCCCGCCATTCTGGATCATGGGTGTCCTTATTCTTTTTTCTCCACTACGTGCACCGGAACCCGCAAACACACCGGGCGCTTGGCTCCCAGAAAAGACGGAAGCAGAGCGGCAGCTCCTTATTCAGCGGATGCGCACCGTGGAGCTCAAGTGGGCGCGCAGATGTCTGTACGCGCTTTTAGCGCTCATTCATATTATCATCGCGGTTGTCATCGGCGTTGTAACGTGGAAAGCCTTGTCTTCGTAGACTAAGCTCCTTCGGAAATTTTGTATCCATAGCATGTACCAGCGCAATTCAAGCCCAGCATTGTCCTTCGATTGCAATTGCATCTATTTCAACAAGTATTTTTGGAGTTTAATCGGACTCGGATCAGTGTACCCGGGGTGAACAGCCACCCTGTTGAGCTACTGCTACCCGCCGAAATGCCTATCGGGGAGCCATACGTTCGCGCCGCTCAGCCGTCGGATTTCGATGAAATCTCCGCATTTGAGGCGCGCGCATTTGCGGATGACCCCGAGATGAACTGGTTCGGCGGACGTTCCATAGCCATGGCGGCCGAAGATGTTCGCAGGAAAACCCGCAGTCTCGAAAACCTCCGGGTGTTCCTGGATTCCGTTACCCGTGGTGTCCACCTGGTTGGCGGGCGCGTGGCGGTGGTCGCTATTCCGCGGGGGTCCGGTGGCGAACGACTCGTTGCATTTGCCGCATGGGTTCCCCCGCATAAAGTAATTGAAGGAACACTGACAGTGATACGTTCCAAATCGTACCGCAGTGTTCTGGCCTGGGGAATATCACTTCTGTGGGTGAGTGCATCAAGTCAAATGTGGCTCTAGAGCGCGACCCACTATTTTTTCAGAGGGCCACTGTTGTTTTCAAGCCCACAATTGGCGCAATCGTCAAGAAATCTTTGAAGTCGAAAGGCTACCAGGAAACCGATCACTGGAGGCTGGAAATTACTGCTACTGATCCCGAATTCCAAGGAAAAGGTGAGTGCAGACTATCGCAGTCCAGGGTCAGTTTCCAATCGTGCAGGATAGGATTCTCCAGTCTTCTAATGAAAGAGGGATTTCCTCACTGTAATTCGCGGCCCATAACTTTGGAAGCAACAACATCCCATTCGCGGGATATATATGCCCACCAGGGCTTCGAAGTGCGTATGATACTCGACACTTTTACTCGAACCATTTAGAAGCTCGAATTCAAGGTCGTTGAAGTGGTGACTCTCGGCAAAGGCGATGTCAACGACCGCGGATTGACGGTCAAAGACAAAGCATCCGCGGAAGGTTTCCCTGTCTGGGTAATGATTAAAGTATGCTTCCACTCAAAGCATTCCAGCCACAAACTCATGTTCATCAGTGGCCGACGGAAAATAGCAGGAATTAGATGAAAGCTGTATAATGTTCTTACATAGAAGCAGGAAACCGAACCAGGTACAATATATACTTGTCGATTGTCTTTATACTGGTCATCTAAAGGGTTCATAATTAAGTACGAGGCTACTAAAACTTGACTAAACACACCTGTTCATCAGGAAAACCAGAAGTGCTATGCAGTGCTCTGCAGCGCTAGAGAGCGCTGCTAGCCCAGAAGGCGGCTGCATAGAGGGTATGTAGGTATGAGCGCTATGACTCGTTTGACAGCGCTGCATATGGCTTCATAGAGCTTCATTATCGGGCTCGGCTACGGTTTTCCTGCGAATGGGGTTTGCAAACCTGTAGCATCTTCTAAAAATTGCAATAATTCATGTTATGTGGGTGATGAGCTTCTTGAAGTATATTCCGCATGAAATTTGCGCTCAAGCCGGAGTATAAGCTCGTACTTAAAGAGATATTTCGTCGGTTTATTTGGTTCTAGTTGTTCGCTCGTGACCGTTCAGTAATCGGAGCCGTGTGATTCATGTCATTCAACTCCGACTCCGAGCTATGGCGTTCTTCTCCTCCTCTTCCAACGCAGGCGTAAATCCTGCGCAGAAAGATGTGGAAGTGGCAGATCCGCCCGGCGACTCAATATCCTCCCTCTCCTTCTCAAATCAGGCAGATTTTCTGGCAGTCGCAAGCTGGGACAACAGTGTACGCGGCACGAATGTTTCTAACTTTAAACTGACGCGTTCCTTAGGTGAGAGTATATGAAATTGGTCCTGGAGGAAAGAGCCAGGGAAAAGCCATGTACCAGCATGAGGGCCCCGTGCTCAGCGTTTGCTGGAGCCAGGTCGGAAGCTATCTTCCTCTCGCGCGACAGGTCTAATATTTTGCACAGGACGGTACTAAAATCTTCTCTGGAGGAGCAGACAATGCGGGGCGCATGTTTGACGTTGCTACCGGGCAAGCAACTCAAATAGCACAACACGACGCGCCAATAAAGGTGGTCAAATGGATAGACTCGCCACAGTCTGGGATACTTGCCACGGGGAGCTGGGATAAGACAATAAAGGTATTTATGTTCGCCGCATCTATTTCCTGCCGCGTTAACAACCTATAGTACTGGGACCTACGTACCCCCGCCCCGATAGCGAGCGTCCAGCTTCCGGAGCGTTGCTACAGTATGGACGTTCAATATCCACTGATGGTCGTCGGGACTGCTGAGCGACACATTCAGATATTTAACTTGACGAATCCCACCACCGTGTACAAGGTTTGTCCCACTCCATCATCGTCTCATCCGCGACTTATGCCCTGTAGTCTTTGCAATCGCCGCTGAAGCTCCAAACACGTGTCGTATCGTGTTTTAAGGCGTCTGTCAATCCTGGTTTCGCGGTGGGGAGCGTCGAGGGTCGAGCTGCGTTTCAGTAACCACAGTTCACTCCAGTTTCTTCCTGTCATCTCACGCGTTTGTTTAGATACATCGAAGACAAGGATAGCACGTGCGGGACTTGTTATCCCTCAGCTATCCTCTACTGACGCCTCCACTCCAGGGCCAACTTCTCCTTTCGGTGCCATCGGCGAGAAGTCGGTACGGGCAACAAAGAAAACGTCATCTTCCCTGTGAACGACATCTCGTTCCATCCTGTACACGGCACCTTCAGCACATGCGGTATGCTATTTTAAATGAGTATGTATCCTCTTCTCAACGCCCTGCAGGTGGGGACGGAACCATCGGCTTCTGGGACAAAGACGCTCGAATCCGTCTCAAGAGTCGGTCCTTTCCCTCTTTGATTGGGTGTCGCGTCTGACATGACTTTGCACAGATTTGGAGCCGGCACCTGGGCCTATTTCTGCGACCACCTTTAGCCGTGACGGGGCGATATTTGCGTACAGCGTGTCTTATGATTGGCACAAAGGCCACGGGGGAATGACCCCGACTCACCCAAATAAGGTGATGCTACATCTGTGCAAGGATGAAGATATGAAGAAGCGGCCGGTTAAGAGGTAGTGGCCGTATTATTTACTGTATTGTCTATCGGAGACCCCTCGGAATTATCGTCCAGGTCTTGTCCATCATTGCCGTACGGCCGTCCACTGTACCAGCGGCTGGCTATAAAGCTGCCTTTGCAATTTTATCCATTTCAGACTACTTCGGTGTCAAAAACCCAGCAGAAGCCGGCAGAATCAGACTCGGAGCGTCGGGTATATACTCCATACACAAGGAACCACCGAAGTTGGTGACGAGCAAATTTGTTTTGCTGATGTCTGACTGAAAACGCGGAGCGGACTCCCCTGGTAATGGTCCCTTTCAAATTCCAGACGACTGATTTTTTTTCGCTGGCATTCATCGTTACCTCTGAATATTAATGGCTCAAGGCCCGAAATCTATATCACGCTTGCTGCATTTTTACCCACAACCCACCCTAGACGGTTAAATAATAAGAAACAAGCACCTCATCCACAACCAGCGCATCTTGCTTACCTTGGCGTACATTGTCAAATGCGCCTGCGGCACGAATTGCTCTATGCCTTTTCTCCCAGCTTGGCCTGCCCATTCGGGCGGGACCCGGGCATCTGGCGGGCAGGCGTCGACGTTCAGAGAAATGGCGGAGAAGTTCTGGAGCAGCCGGATGATGAGGAAGGACATTTCGTTGTATGCGAACTAAGGATCCGTCTGTGCGTTAATCCCTGGTCAAATAAGGAATGCAAATTTATTCACCTGCTGTCCCAAGCAAATACGAGGGCCGGCATTGAACCTGGAGTAGAGTAGATCGTCAGTTCGAAAAATGATGAGGAAGATAATATTAGAAAATACGGACGGTAAAAACTGGAAGGGGTTCGAGACCATGTACTGAACGCGATCGTCCAAGAAGCGGTCAGGGTCAAATTCGTCAGCTTCATATAAGGACACAGTCAGTTAAAGAAACATTTTGACCCGAGAATAAGCTATTATAGCGCACCATCGGGTCCCCACAGATCCTTCCGCCGCTGCATAACCATTATACTGTATGGTACCCTTTATTTTGTTTGAAATTAACTCATTGACGTGGACGCCACGACGCGGGAAAAAACACGAACTTGACGCCTGCCGGAATATAAATCGGCTTTTCGTTTGGATCTGGGGAAGGCCAGGTCGTCGCTTTGACGCTTTCTCTATATAAAAGCTCAGTCAGAACGGAAACTGCAGATTTTGAGACTTGAATCGTACCGGATGTTGAACGGGCTATGGTATGTGATGTATAAGTTAGAGTAGAACTTGAAAGCGAGTGACTCTGAAATCCTCTTACACAGGCGGATAAAGCCGCATGGTCTCTGTACAAAATTCAGTGTACGGTCTTGTTAAATGGGAAGTGGACCTACCGTTAATTACGGCCTTCAAATATTTCATTTCCTTAATGTCGTCGTAGGTTGGTCGAGCAGAGGGTCCCACAGATTTGATTATTTCTTCCCGAAGACGCGCTGTAACCTTCGGGTGTATTGAAAGACTAAACAAGTCTCGAATTAGCCGTGGAGATGAAGAAAACTGGGGAAGAACGGACAAATAGACAATCAGTGTGAGGGTGAGCATAGTCGTTTCCCTCCCAGCGAGCAATATGTTGAGGCTGTAGAAGCACCTCTGATTAATGTGTAGGTAGCATGACTCTCGGAGACCAACATTTCGTCCTTTAACAGCTTTTGATCTCAAAAAATAATAGACATCAGCAAATTTTTACTGATGAAGAGAGGATAAATACCGGTGGTTGATTTTAGGAGTTCATCAAGCAAGGTAGCGTCATCGCCGGTGTCCCCGTCTTCAAACGCCGGCACTTCGTCTCTTTTGTTTCGTTTCTTCCTCTCCACCGCACTGCGGATGATAGGATCCAAGAACTTGTCCACCGTCTTCATAGGTTTCGCGGTCCTATCTGAAAACATCTCGAACAACGGCCAGACCCATCCGACACGCTCTCTGAAAGCAATCTGAAGCATCACTTCTGCAAAAGCTGCGGGAAATGAGTCCGCATCCTGAGACGAAGTCAAGTCTTCCATAGCAGGAATGGGCGACACGTTATGGGGGTAGGGGAGGCTGGCCGATAGACTATTGGCACACTGGCCAAACAGGAATTCAGTCGCCGAGTCCATCGTAAAGCGACTGATAAGGTCCTGAAGGACGATAATGTTTAACAAAGGAGGCTAAAATAAAATCGAACCTACTTGGAAATCAACGGCCAACCCCTGTTGCATGCGGCTCTTTATGAGAGCCATCGTTTTCTCCGCGTGCCGGTCGAAGATGTCAAAATGTCGGACACGATCCCGAACGAAGTAAGGCCTCGTCATGCTTCTGTGAAAGGCCCACATCTCTCCTGAAATGAATATCAGCCGCGGAAATTGAGGAGACCAAACTCATTTCGACTTGCCATCAGAGTTGAATACCCCGTCCTGTCAATTAATTTGTGTCCGTTGTAATTCGTGGAGGCAGTAGAACTCACTCCGAGAACAGAGTTCATGGCATGGCGAAAGCTTTGTCCTTTGACGTAGTTATTGAAATCTGTGGCTAATATTATCTGAATGTGTTCCGGCGACACGGTGAAGACAATCGTGTCCCAGAGCAGGGAAAGGTTGAACACAGGCCCCAAGGAGTCGACGATAGGTAAAAAGCCTTCACCTGAAGAGTTAAATCAGTGTGACTATTCACGGAAACGATTTCGCTGGATTCTACCTAGGTAGCCAGTCTCGAATGTCTCAAGCAGGTACCTCAAGGTGTCAATATTTCCGGGCAGTCTGCCCTTCACCCTGGGTGCGAGCCGAGCCCCCATAGACTTGGCGTGAAGGCTATAGTATATACTGCGATACGCATGGCGGCAAATTACGAAGACGACGCCGGCGACAGCCGACCCCCACAGGGCGGTCCAGACAGACACAGAAAGCGCGAGTTTGTCGCTGGCAACTCGTTGGGCGAGACAAACGGCAGCTGCGGGCAGCACTAGATTTCGAGCCAGGAAGCGGATACCTGGAGGAACTTCCATGAGGTCGCGGGCCCTGACTACTTACCTTGGTCCTTATGTACTGCGCTCTTTTGGCGCTCGTGGCCGGAGAACGCCGCCGCGCGAGCGGCGTTTACGTTAGTCTCGTTCCCGACGTTATAGGGCAGTATGCTCGCTGCGCTCGCAGGCGCGGGGCGCCAGCGGTCCTCCGGACCGGTCGGAAAGATCCGAGGCAGATTTTTTGATGAAATTTGATCGCAGAGCACTGCCCTATAACGTCTGGTGCAGCTCGTATAGAAACCATGCGAATGAGTCACGCTTCCATCCAACTTCCTTTCCCTTCCTCACCGCACACTTATATTAGCCTAAATCATGTACCAATGGATTCTCCTGCATATTCCCTTCATTTTGGTCCCCCCATATACTTGTCTTGGTCCTCTAATGAACTCGTAGTTGCAAATAGCTCACCATCACATATTTTCAGCATTGAGTCCAGAGTATGGCTCAGAAAATTATTTTTGTGAGCACAATATTATTTGAATGGTATTTCACTCATCTTCCGATAGTTTCTAAGTCCATGCAGCCTTGAAACTCCCCTCTTTCAATAAGTGACCAAAATGCTCACTTGTTGAGATTGGCCCAAATATACTTCTTTCCCTCCGTTTTTTTCACCCAAGGGTATTATAAATGAATTCTAAGTGGATTGAATCTGAAATCCATGCATCCATGGCTCAGTGGGCCCCAGTTTCTCAAAAACTCGAAGGTAATAGGGGGCGTGACCAATGTGACAAAATGCCTCAATCGCATGGTTGCTATACGAGTTGCACCAGATCTTAGGGTGGCAGTTCCGCACATCTTTTTCATCATTTGATCTGCCTCAAATTTGGAACTCCGCCACCCGGAGATCTGGAGCCGAGATTACGTTTACGTATGTACACATCCATCTGCGTTTCGTCTGAATTGCTCAAGAATTGCTGAATTGTTGAAGTGATTTCGGATCATTCCGTTCGCAGGTGCTGTCGAGTACAACAAATTTTGGCACTTTTCGCTTGCTTTTCGCCAACTTCGCAAAAAAGTCCTGCGGGTCTCCTCTGCGTTCTCTGTGACAACCGTACTGATCTTCCTTCGATATTCCACACCGAACATTTTCTGGCTCTTAGCCTCCGAGTCTTACTCGCATATTGAAGATCAAATTCCACCTAGCTAATCTCACCTTTTTGTTTATTTTGTTCGACCTCCCCCTACTATCTTCGTATACTACACCTGCTCTCACTTGTATATAATAATATATGTATCCGCTCTTCAAGTGTTCGAATCCATGAGCGAATGAGGTGACGTGGGATTGAGCCTGGATTTGTCATCCATCCACTTCGGCGTTCTCCCCGAACTCAGCCGAATACCTTGCTCTTACTTACCACTAACCATGTTTCGGACGGCGCTGCGCTCCTCAGTATTATCCCTATTCTTCTCCTCAACCACCTGGCACTCACCCAGGAATTGCTCTAGCTCCTGCACGCACGGCCAGCTGCGCTTGCGAGCCGCATAAATTATGCGCGCTTCCTCACTGTCGAGGCGCGCGCACAAATTCAAAACGCCGTCTCGGCCCATCCTGTGGTGCTCTTTATGAAGGGCACGCCGGAGCACCCCGAGTGCGGCTTCTCGCGCGCGGCGATCCAGGTGCTCGAGCTGCAGGAGGTGCCGAAGGAGAAGCTCAAGACGTTCAACGTCCTCGCCGACCCCGAGCTGCGAAGCGGAATCAAAGAGTTCTCGTGCGTGCGCTCTTCGGGCCAAGTTCATTCTCTCCTTGCTCACCCATTCCGCTTCGCGCACAGGGAGTGGCCAACAATACCGCAGCTCTACGTTAATGGCGAGTTTCTGGGCGGTTGCGATATCCTGCTGTCCAGTAAGTCGGATGTGGCTACCTCTGTTGACGGGAAATGCTGCTGACATTCGTCGTTCCACTAGTGCACCAATCTGGAGAGCTCGAAAAGTATTTAGAGGATGCTAATGTCATCCCAAAGGTGGAGGGTGAGGCCGTACCGGCTGCAGCATAACCTGGTATACACGACCGAGGTTCTATCTGTATCATGTATTTTATTTGCATCCCCGCTCTCGAGTTACGCAACCACAGCGGTATTATTAATCGACCTTAGAAGCGTCGTTACCCATTGCTGCATGCGCTCCTCATCAGTGCCCCCGGTTCCTGCCCTGTCCATGCTTACGACCAGGTCTTGTGTCGCTACCAACTACTTTCACAAGCAGCCGACGGGAAGTGTGAGATTTTGCGCACGAGCGGAAAGAATGATTCATCAGCGGTCAACATTAATGAGCTAAATAGTACACGATGGGAAACGAGAGTGAAGTAGTTAGGTGGCCCCATAATAGGGAAAATGCAAGAGTTTGTGTGAATGTGGATGTGGCAAGTGAAATGAGATAAGTTGAATAAAACAAGGCGCGGGTGAGGAGGCGCGAGGCTATCAGCCGGTAGAGAGAAGCGGCCATTAAGGAGTAGGGGAGGGAGGGGAGGGAGATCTAGAGAGACCGTAAGGAGGGCGTGGGCGTGGCGGACATGACGATGGCGTAGGGCAAGTTAATTTAAATGTGTTTGCCGAGAATTAGGCGTGCGTTTTGAGTAGAGTTTTTGACTTCTAAACGATGTACAAGAACCTACATATGCACGGCCATCAGCACCTGCAAAACAAGAAAAATGAAACAAAACTCACGAGGAGAAACGCGCCAAACCGCAAGAACCTGCTCACGCCCGACAGCACAACGCCCCCCAGAATCCCTTACTCCGCCCATGCCCCTCGTCCTGCTCCCCGACCCGCTCCATCTGGTCGTACACCCCCATCCCCCGCGTGCCCGTGCCCAAAGCCACACCCGACCCCTGCTGCGGCTGTCCATACAAAAAGCTCTCCGACCCATTCCCATTCACCCCCACCACCACCCCACCACCGTTCAGCGGGCGCACAGGATTTGGCGACTGCCGCCCGTACATCCCTGCCGCACTCCCGCTGCGCGGCGCCACCGGCCCTGCACCGCCGCTGTTGTTGTACGCGCTCCCGCTGGGCGCAGCGGCGTACGGATGCGTCGCGAGGCCGGCCGGGCTGTTCGGCTGGCTCGTGCGCCGGCTCGTCGGCGCGAGTGGCTGGACGCTCCCGATGTTGTCCCGCGTGCCCGTGGCGCGGCGGCTCTTGTTGACGTGTGCGGGCGCCGGGCTCAGGACGAGCGGCGTCGCGGGTGAGGCGTTGTCCTGCACCTGCCGCGAGGCGCGGTGTTGGCGTTCGCGATCTCGGCGGTGTTCGCGGTCGCGCTGTCCGTGCGGCGATGAGGCGTTGGCATGTGCTTGGGCGAGGAGCGCCGAGGGCGTCTGGAGGGTTGGTTGAGCGGCAGTGAATAGGCACACAGGAGAAAGAGACACTTACGCTGCGGACGTTGCTCGCTTCCCAGCCCTTGCCGCCGTTAAGGAGCATCCAGTCGAACACGAGGTCCTCCTGCTCTCCTGCGGACTTCATTACCTTGGAAAACAGCTCCCGCAGAAAGTCGTAGTCTGGCGTCTCCTCGAACCCGAGCTTGCGCACATAGTTCATGTAGATCCCAAACTCCTCTGTATGAAGCACCATATTAGAAAAACGAGTTACACCCGCGAACGAAGGACGGACCAGGGAAGCCCTCGCACAGCTCGACGATCGGCGTCGTCTGCTTCTTCTCGCCGATCTTCTCGTACTTCTGCTTGTTGGTCGCCGCGCGCAGGCCTTGCCATGGCAGCCCCCCGCGCAGAAAGTACATGAAGACGTGGCCGAGCGACTCGAGGTCGTCTCGCCGCGACTGCTCCCGCCCGAGATGCGTGTTGATCGACATGTACCGCGCGGTGCCCGACAGCGACTTCCGCTCCCGGTATGGGATGTGCACTTTTGTTTTGGGGTCGCGGTAGTGCTTTGCCATGCCAAAGTCTGTGGGCGATGAGTGATTGGCGCCGCAATAAATAAATCACCCACCGATAACATGTATTGTGTTAGCATTCTTCGTCCCAGGAACACCGATGAGAAAGTTGTCGGGCTTGATGTCACGGTATATTAACGACTTCTCGTGGATTGCCTGCACGCGTGTGACCTAAATAGCGTCGGATTGAGCGTTTCAGTCGCGAAATGAACACAGCAGCACGGACCATCTGTTTTGCGGCCATGCAGACGGTCTTGACAGTGAATTTGCGGCCACACATGTCGAACAGGTCCTCGAGGTTGGGGCCTAGCAAGTCAATGACGAGGACGTTGTGGAGCCCTTCCTGGCCAAAGTGGTGCACTTGCGGGACGCCAGGGGTGCCGTTCAAGGTCCTGTACGAGCGGAACTCGTCGCGTAATTGAGGGGCGTCAGATTTCCGCGGTTCCTGTAAGGGGATGACAACGAGAAGGATGTAGGGGCACTGGGGCGGCCTACAAATTTGATCGCGACCGGGGTGTTGGCCAACATTTTGGTGCCTGCGGATAATTAGCGACCGCTAGGTGAAATGAAACCATGCAAGGAGAGAAACGTCGGCTCATGAAGGAAGTCCAAGATGCATTGTTTGAGAGCAATTACGAGACCGCGGAGCACAGTCCGCAGCTTCCCGGGGCTCCACTGCGAGCTCAAGACATTACATTGCCATCTGCTATGAGCTCTGGGAAAGACGCAGCTCGTTTATGGGTCAAAAAGGCTGTCAAAATGCATCTTTTGACAGCGTTTTCGAGTTCGGAGAGTCGAAAACTTCGCGAAGCTCCGGTAGCAAGGGCTGTGAGACGACAGCCCCACTGCCGCTCGCTGTGGTCTGCAGTGGATGCATGTTTACAAGAACACCCGCCAACGCGGCCAGCGAGTGACACAATGTTTGCCAGCATTTTTCAAGCTAGTGGAGGATAGTCGGTGAATCCCCGAAGCTCGCTCATAAACCATGATAGTGGCCACAATGGCGTCTGCTGCGACCTTAGGCAAGACGCTGGGTAGAAATGATCCTCAGCGCGCCCATGTCCGTCATTTGGATTCTCGCCGTTACACAACTTGTCCCATGCGCAAAATACCAGACAGCTCCTGAGGCCACTCCCAAAAAAGAGAGAAAAAAGAGAGTAAATGGCGCACCCTCAAAGACGACACCAAAGGAGCCTTCGCCGATTTTCTTGCCGACCCTATAGTGGCTGCCAACGATACCATTGGAAGTTGTGGAAGAGGATGGATGTGCGGAAGAAGACGCTATAACGTGGGGAGTTGACATTGTCGTCTGGGTATCCTAGGGCCAGATTATATATAGGTATAAGAAAGGTGCCCACAGACGGGGAGGAGGAGGAGGAGGAGGAGGAGGAGGAGGAGGAGGAGAGACGACGACGGTCTTTGGTGGTCCACTTTGATCGCACGTGCGGATCGGATCATCGGCCCTTAGGCTTGTTTGCGGGTCCAATCATTGGATCAATTGTTTCAGACACAAAGTCGCGCTAGTGTCGCGCTGCAAGGATGGTGGCCCTCATATTATTACCCCCCTCGATTTTCATGCTTCAGTGGTCGAGAAGGGCAGATCTCACTATCTGCAGCATAAATCGGAGCCGGCGCTTCCTGGCAGTAACTTGAAAGAACGAGGCATGTTCAAGTGGGTCCCCTGCTTTGCCATTTTACTTACTCTGCGCAAGCCTCGCACAAGTAATAATATTTTGCACGTAAGTGGTGAGTCGGTATACGGCACGCGCTGCCACATGCGTCCAGTTAGACGCCGTTAATGTCAACTATCTTCTCGGAGGATAACGGAAGGTTGTGCATGTTCGTCCGACATGCCTGCGATGATACTTCATGCCAGACTCTAAGAAGCTACCTCGATCCGACATCCGAGGCAAGCTCTAGACTACTTTTCACCCTTGGACCGCCCGATCTTCTATATCCACCACCCTCAAACGCGATAGAAGGATCGCCGTGTTCTAAACCCAAGGCTTTCACTTGCACACCAGATAATCGGCGAGAAGCTGGCGACTCGATACTGGGATAGGATAGTTTCTCGGTCCGATGTGGCGTGGAAGTGACGATGATGGTGGCGGACTGCAACCTCGAAGCTGGCCCTATTCTCCAAGAACCGCCGCCGAAACAAATGGAAAAAAGGTGCTCCATCAAACATGAGGTGCCTCTGGGCTCAGAGAATTGTCTTTGAAAGAGAGAAAAACGACCACCTCTCTTGAGAGCATCTACAGAAATATATCTGCTTTCACATTTCATGTGTAATTTTTTACTCGTTCAATTTCGCTTGGAATTGAACATAGGTTCCTGGGCATAATCGTTTCAACTCGGGCCGATACCGTGTAGGCTCATCTGTTCCACCAGAGTTCTCTGATCGTAGATCTATTAAATCGCAATTCGGCCTCATCATGGAATCCTTCTGCTCATAGCTCTCGGAGACACACCCGCCGGACAGACAGGACGGAAATTGCCCTGAACCACGTCTTGTTGAGAGTCAGAAAATGGATCTCGATGACCAACTTCATGAGAGAAAAGTCCAACCTAAAATACACGTGCTTCAAGTTCAACATCGTATGTGCAGGCGTGTTCCGCTCGTTCCAAAATACTGTACAGTAAATTAATCTTATAGTACAGCAGAAAGCGTCCAAGGGTATAGCAACAGAATACAGAATACGCCAAAAAAGTCCTTGTAGTACAGCTCTCAGAGTGGAAAAATACAGAATTATTAAACACATGTACATGTCCATACGCACCTAACGTGTCCGTGGTAGAAATACAACAGGCAACCGCCCCTTCTTGATGACGAAGTAATCACACATGTCGTTCTCCCAAGAGGCGACCTGATATCCCTCCTCGAAGTGCATTTGGAATTTGGTCAGCAATGTGCACACAGTAGCACGCATCTCCTGCAAAGCCAGTGTTTTACCGACGCAGGCGGCAGGACCGAAGGAGAACGGAATGAAGGCAGACACGTCGTGGATGACTTTGTCGGTGCACTTGAAGATGGCGGGCTTCAAGGCGCGTTGTTCATCGGCAGAGAGCCAACGCTCGGGTATAAAAGAGTTGGGTGATGGAGAGAAGTATCGTGGATCGCGTTGGAGCGAGTAGGAATGAACGACGGCGCTGGTGCCTTCTGGAACGAAACTGGGGGGAGTCAGGGAATGGATCTCAACCTCAATATCGGTCAACTTACTGAGATCCTATTAATTTCCCCCCACTGCCAATGAGTGGAGCACGTTGGCTTCCGCTCAGAACTGCAGGGAACAGGCGAAGCGCCTCGTTGCTGTGATTTGTTTGGTTAGAATTTCGAGAACAAGTTGACATGTTACGCACATGCAAGCATTCAAATAGGGCAGGTTTTTGTGCGCTTGGCAGTCGAGAACCCTGTCCCCTAAAGAGTCGATTTCCACTTGAAGGCGAGAGTATGCGATAGGGTTGCAAAGAAGCATCCAGAACAAGTTGCACAGAGCGGTAGAAGTCGTTTCTGCCCCCGCACCAATCGCGGGCCCACTATCTGAGATGACTTGGGGTAACGACGGAGGCTCTTGTTCTAATCCTGCCTCATCAATCTAAACGAAACATTAGAGATGCACAATGAATTCCGACTGCCAATTACCAAATGATAAAATATGTCTTTACGTGGGGAACCGTGCACTTTGCGCGCAATTGCGCGGTTGAGAGCGTATGCTCGGAAGGTCTATTGGTTATGGTTTAGTCATATGTGAAGCGGGCCGAACTACCAGTGCACGTACCTTGACATTCTTGGCCAACCCTGGAAGCCAAGTGGAGAGTTCGCCTATCCAAGGGACATGGCTCATGAGAAGCGACATTCTAGGAATCATTAAAAAGGGCGAGGAAGGCAATAAAATATACGCACGGTAGGAGATTCTCAAGCATAACGTGCAGGCCCGCTTCGTCGCCGTCGCGCATCAACTCTACTCCTCCCCCGAAGCTGAATGACAAGCATGAGCTTATGAGTATTTATAGAAAATTGCTTTGCTTACACTATATCATTCATCACGTCGTACCTGAAGTCGGTGAGGAGTTAGAAGTAAGAAAATGCATAGTTTAAGTCTGAGACCCACATGAACCATCCTAGCCATTGAGTCAGATTGACGCTCTTTCCGGCGTTGTGGTTCAGAATATCAACCAGCTGGGAGAGCCTGTTCTTGACAACTATATCATACTCTTGGAGTGCTGAGGCACTGAACGCTCTGTTCCAAATACGACGTCTGCGAGCATGCTCTCCGGGATTCCTCAGAGATAATAGCGTTCGAACTGTCTTGTTTTCGGGGAAACGCCCATCCCACCCTGCAATATATCAGTATAGAAAAGCAGTCACAGTTAGGAACCACTTGCAAGGTCCTTTCGGCATTCCATGTGCGCCCATCATTGGGGCTATAGCTCGACTATCGCAGAATGAAAGCTCGTTGGGTCCTGAAGGTACTATAGCGTTAACCTCTGTGTTTCCATGAGGGTACTATATTACCTATCCTGACGACGTCTCCGTATTGGCGATGTAGTTTCTGATAATATAGGTGCTGTTTACCCCCCATGGCAGTCGCTGCCAATCGGAGTTTAGAGATTTTGCACAATATGGGGCCAGGATACGATGCCAGTGGATGTAAGGGGGAGATTCGATATATGATTACTGAGATAGTTAGAGTAGAGACATATGCGACGAATGTGGTTGAAAGCGCCATGAAGTAGCCCGAAACATGAGGGACGAGTAGCCGGGACAACACCAGAGGAGGCAGCACAAGAAGAGACACGAAGTGTGGTACACTACGTGGTTCTAATCGGTTGAAGATGAGATGGCATCCCTGAGTCAAAGTTAGATGTAGCCGGGGAGTCTCAAGAAAATGCATGTACAATTGCAGCGAGGCCTACGCAAAGCCAAGGTGCTAGAGGTGTCCCATCCAAAGTCGCAGAAGGCAGATGCATGTAGTTCATGAGAGTCATGAGAAGGTCGTTCAATGTAGAAATCGGGTCTTTAAATGCTGCGGTTGTGGGCGGAGTGTACCGGAAGGACCAACACTCCCTTTATAGGCAACCCGTGGCGCAAATACAGCTTTGGCCAGCATGTCTGAAGCCGCTATCAGTGCCACAGGAAGATAACTGACTGTTACGGGTCCGAAGATGATTCACCATTGGCCCCCAGAGTGGTGACTCGGGAATGCAGTGCTGTAAATGTAACACGGGCGGGAAGTGAAATGAAGCTGCCAGAGGTGAGTCGTGTACTCATCTCATTTCTCGGAACCTGGGTAGCCACAGGAGAAGATCCATTAGTATTGAGTGCCTGTGTGTATCCTCCATGCCTGGGCTATGTTAGTATCACGCCGCCATGCCTATATCAACATCTTAATCAAGGACCCGAATAGCTACCATCTTCGACAGCACCAGGGCATAACAGTCGGACGGGTGGTGCTCGTGAAAGCAATGCAGCCTGGAAAGACTCATACGACATGTAAACTGGTAACGGTTTCATCAGAGTTGACAGCGCAAGTGACCTTTGACGCACCATCCAGCGCGGTATCATGAGACCCAACAGTCCTGTATGTATCAAACCACTGCTCGCATGACACACTAAGCATAGGGCGCCACTTCTACAACAGAATGTACTGCATACGATGTTGATGTCCAGCGATTGAAGAACCTGCTGATCGTGAGAGATTTAGCTGAACGGAACATGGATGCCGCTGAGACTGCAGACAGAAAAAGAACTGCATAAATTTAGAATGGGCTGGTAGTGGGATCAGGCTAGACTAGGAGCACTCTGCCAAGTAAACAGTTAGTCTAACCTCGTTGAAAATTGGAGACCGACTCGCCCGGTGGCGCTAATGCCGCTACTGGTTGTAGCCGCTGAGACCAAGAACCTGAATTAAATAAAGCTGCAGATGTGGCGTGTCTCTTGCTTAGATTATTATTGGTAATTTCGAATTTTCCTGGTTGGAGGCGGGAGGACGAGAGAGCGTCACAAAATGTCACAACCGAGATCTTTGATCCTCCTGATCACTTTCTTCCCTTTCCGACACTTGCGCGATAAATCATGGCATCTAATTCCTTTTCGGTGCCTTCTACGAAGGTCGGTCAAGATCTCACTCGAGCGGCGGACGTTCTGGAGAGCATGCAAGCCCAAGGGATTCTCTTGACGGTTACAGACCTGGGTTCGCCGAACATCCCGCCGGCGGTCTTCGGCGCAGGCGGGCACCAGGGCTCGATGTCAGTGGCTTGCCATCTTACACGGAGAATGTCCCGATTAACATAATCTATGTTGAGGCTAAAGCAGTTCGATGAATCTACTGTAACAAGTCGGAAAGGATCGCAAGCCCCTACCCCTCCTCAATCGGTGAAGGGCATCGGAAAAAAAGGTAAGCCTCAGTAGGTTTGATGACCTTTGCCTGACCTTTCTCTAGTTGCAAAACCCGATTACTCCGAATCCAAGATCGTGCTAGCTATGGTGGGTCTTTCCACTATGGTTTCGTTACTTAAAATAAAGCTGTAGTACAGGTTGGCTTGCCTGCCCGAGGAAAGTCTTATCTCAGTAATAAGTTGATGATATACCTCAAAGTACGCTTCCATCTGTACTTCTTTACACCCTTTGACTTGGACTGTCCGAAAGTGGCTCGAATACAATGTCAAGGTGTATAATGATTCTTGTATCAGTAATCAGTAGCATCCGACCGCTGATCATCATGCCATTCAGGTTTTTAACGTCGGCCAACTAAGGCGAACTAGGGCTAGACAAAGGGCTCAACAGTAAATGATCCCTCTACGACAATGCTGTTCGGTGCTAAAATACGAACGCAGAAGCGGAATTCAGGAGGATCACAGCGCCAGCTTTTTCAGCCAAGACAACGCTGAGGGCACTCTTTCTCGCGATCGCCTTGCTGAGGACAGTCTTGAGATGCTCATCAGATGGCTGAAAGACGGCGGAAATGTTGGTATTCATGGTATGGCAGCGCTAGTCGTTTCATATGTTTATTTATTTTGCCAACCAGACGCCACGAACAGTACTCGCGTCCGAAGAGCTAAATTAGAGGCTCGAGTCGCGAAAGAACCCGGCATGATGCTGATTTTCCTCGAGTCAATATGTGACGATCCGGCAGTCATCGCAGCGAATGTAGCTTTGAAAGTCAGCTCGGGAGATCCAGACTATAAGGATATTTCCCCAGAAACGGCCAAGGCTGATTTTCTCCGCCGCATCCAGGAGTATGAAAAGGTGTACCAGACGATCACCGAACCCCATCTGTCATACCTTCGCATCACCAATGTGGGACGCCAGGTCACCGTCTCCCGAATTAATGGTTATCTATCAAGTCGCATCGCATTTTATCTTATGAATCTGCACCTCAAGCCACGCAGCATATTTTTCTCGAGGGTAATATTCACATGTACTTTCTTTTTCTTCAAGGAGCTCACGACATTCACACAGCACGGGGAGAGTCAATACAATGTTGAGGGTAAGATCGGGGGCGATTCACTGTTGTCGTCCCAGGGTATGGAGTACGCCAAAGCCTTGCCCGCTCTTATAAAGGACAACATCGGGGACCAACCATTGACGGCACGTCCTTTTTTACATCAATGTCGCCCGGTGCTCAACGAACGCAGGTGTGGACTTCTACTTTAAGACGTACAATTCAGACGGCAGAGGGTCTTAGCTACACCAAATTGACTTGGAAGTCCCTGGATGAATTGGATGCGGGCGTATGCGATGGGATGACCTACGAGGAAATCGAGGTATCTTATTTTCAAGAACAAAAAGAAGGTAAAACTGACTGAAACGCAGCATGCCTATCCTGACGATTTCGCCAATCGCGATGAAGACAAATTCAACTATCGTTATCGGGGCGGAGAATCATATCGGGACGTCGTGGTCAGGCTGGAACCTGTAATAATGGAGCTTGAACGCCAGGAGAATATTCTCATAATCGGACATCAGGTAAATATTCATGTACACGGCCTGAACGAGACTCATTTTTTACAGGCTATTCTTCGCTGTTTGTGAGTTGGGCCGTTAATTTTTGAATTACTATGCTGAAATATGCAACAGATATGCATATTTCCACCATCTTCCTCAAGATGATCTTCCTTATATAAAAATACCTTTGCACACGGTGATTAAGCTAACCCCCAAGGCCTATGGATGTGACGAGGAACGGTGCGCAATTTTTATTACATAGGCCTGGGGTGGGTTAACATTTTGTTTCAGTTACGCCGTCCCCATCACTGCGGTCGACACTCATCGGGCGAAGCCGAAAAGCGTTCAACCCGTGGTTCAACCTTCAACAGCCCGAGAATATTTCGCAGAAGAGTAAACAGCCAAATAAATAGAGTGTATATGTATCGAACCACAACTTAGAAATGTATGTCTAGAGCATAAGCCAGCACAGTTGATTGTCATTCCTAATGGGTTTACGAGTGTTTGTGGTACGAGAAATTGCGGCCGCTAAGCGCACCCCAAAAATTTTGGAGTGGCCCCATTCTTTCCGATGCCTCTATATAAACCCTGAGCTCGCCAGGTAGCACATATCCGAACTATACCTCCCATCAGCCTCCCATGTCATCAATAACATTTCGCGCTCTGAAACTCGCGCCCATTGCACACAGGTCCCCGTGTGTGAACACTCTCTCGCTGCGCACACTTCATTCTCCATTTGGAGCATTGCGGGAATCTCGTACCGCGACATCGCGACCGACGATGGAGACCACACATCATCACGAGAGGGTTCTGAACGTTGTGTCCAACGTTGTCGGTGAAAAATACGGCGTACCATTGGGTGCCTTTCAAGTCTCGACACCATACCATGGGACAGGTCCGCTATACGATGATGGACAGGCGAGGGAGGAGATGGCGGCAGAGATGGGAGAAGCAGTGCGAGGGAACACGCCAGGACAGGCGGATATAGGAGGCTCGGCGTAAGATTCGTCGTCCGTAGTCCTCGGTTACAAGAATTTTGGAGGGAAACTACTTTGCAAATGGGCACAAGTCACGAGCGTCCGGGTGCCCGAATGTTGCCCGAATGTATCATTTGGTGTAAGAGAACGATGTTTTGTTGCTTGTAGATGGGATGCAATTATGAGGCGTTCTAGAAAAAATGCTGAACAGCTGGTTGCCTCGAGAAAGACCGTGCACCTATTATATTACCGGGAAGTGGAAGAAAGTTGAAAGAAACTATAAACACGCACAACCACAAGAGTGAGCGTGAGTTAAATAGGCCAATAACACCGTCATGAGTAGTCAGGAAGAAAAAAACGTGGCAGAACGGAAATCGCCATCTCGAACCAATCCAATTAGAAACAAGTGAGCCGGGTGGGGAATGGGACGGACCAGAGGCTTGACCGGTTCAACAGCATGAAGGAAGTCGGCTCGGGCACAACTGCCATATGAGGAGAACGCCATGCCTATTTCTCCTATTCGTAGCAACCGCGGAGAGCGGCACCAATGGGAAACTTGGTGTTTGAGTGTAAAAAAAGCGACCCAGAATCTTCCGGAGACGAACCAGTTACAGAGCAGGGATAGCGTGTGTTGCGATCATTTTAGATATGAAATCAAGGGTGACAAGCGACTGTGCGTAGCAACTACCTGGAGGAAGACCTATTCCCATGAATAATTTATAGACCGTGCGTGGTTTGGAGAAAGAAAAGGTTAATAACGCCATTGCCAAGGATTGAAGATGTCGGAATAAAGCTGTCCCGCCTGAAACCTCGAAGATCTTGGCATGTTTTGGACGAGCCAGTTAGCAGAAACATGATGAGATGGGTGCAAGACGGCGACGTGTATGATCAACTTTGTGGGGGTCGGTAAGTAATCCGTGACAAACTCATCCCATTGGCTCCGCCGACTTGAGATCGGGCGCTGATCCGGATTGAACAAAAGTGAACGTTTTCACAATGCCCCAAAATAATGAGGGTGCCGAGCCAGAGTTAGCCAGAACTTAACTCCTCATGGGAGAAAAATCATCAGCGTCGGTAAGCGACCCATGGTAAGTTCAAAAAAAGTCCGCATGCAGCGAGAGGGTCCCACGGCGCCATAGACTTGGATCCGTGTGTGCTGCTGGGAATAACGTTCAGTTTAGTATCCACCTCGGGCCCTAAGAAAGATGCGTGTTCTGTTCGGAAATTGCCAGCCTACAGAAGTTGCACGGCAGATCCTCATTGGAGCCCGCAGGTCGGAGTTGTTCGGATCCCTGTGATTCGTCGTTCATGCATTGCGACGGAGGCAAGACGGAGGCAATGAGGCTGGAACAAGGCTGGAAGGATATCCGACCGTCACCCAATGATATTGGCGACGGATTGAGATTCTGAGATTTTTGTCAGCAGAGAAAGACAGGTCTCAGGGCCGGCGGCGAAGTCTTTCAATATTGGTGGGAAGTCATTAGCACCTTGGCGGTAAGAGGCAAACGTGTTTGGCGACAGACTCGGAACGAAACTTACCGATTTTTATCTTATCTGATGCCATCACAGCCAATCACGATAATCCTCCACCTATAAGTCCACCAGCACTGCCAGTAATAGTGCGTCTCTGTGTCATATTTCATTGACGCTGACTCCTTACAAGAAATAGGACTATGGGCCACATTTCGGAGCAGGAGCTGCAGGAAACTGCTAACGCCATTGAAGCACTGCAACTGAAGAAATCGTTGCTGCTACGCGAGGCTAGTGAAGTGGACCTGGAGCTCCGCTATGCGCGGGCAAAGCACGGAATGCTTCTCAACGGTCGCTCTCACGTCCAAAAGCTTCCCAACGAAATACTTAGCCATATTTTCATGATCTGTCAAAATTCTCCATCGAAGACGATGCGCATTCCTTTCGAGGTCCTGGCCTCGCATGTATCGACCATGTGGCGCGAAATATCTACGGGTACTCCTCTGCTTTGGACGGGAATCGTAGTTAAGGTGCGCCCGCGCGAGCTCCTCGCCAAGAAGGTGCTCGATTGGAAGCTGGCGCGAGTGCGCGCCTACCTGGAGCGATCCGGCACCTGCCTGTTCACTACATCGTTTGATATTGTCGGCCCGTTCAAGGTGGACCAGATCCTGAACCTGATCTCGGCTCATGCTGAGCGCTGGCTGCGACTTTCTATCTCGATAAAAAATCCACCTGCGGCGACGCTGGAAATCTGGCAGTCCCTTCACTCAATTTACGCGCCGGTGCTTGAGCATGTGTCGATTTGGCTCACGAAGCTGGCCATGAATTCACACCCCATCAGCGACACCGACTGCACCCCCCTCATCTTCCAGGGTGGTGCGCCTTCGCTCAAGTTTGTTCGTGTATCTGGCATGGCGTTAGGCTGTCTCCAGCCGCCACTCAGATTGGTACAGACGCTGCACCTCAGCGGATACCCCCTCAGCTACGCCTCGTTCCGGGCCATGCTTGACAGCATTCCGACCCTGCTTAATCTTTCCCTGCATCGAATGCACATCATTAACCGACCCCCCGACTACTCGCCCATTCTGCTCCCGCATCTTCGCTCTCTGCGTGTATGCGGCAACTTGGACGACGACACATCCCACCCAAACCCCCACCGTATTTTTCGGACGCTCCGCGCACCTCAGCTGGAGTCCCTTGTGCTCAAAGACTTCGATGCTTTCGATGAGCAGGTCTTTCCGACAGTATACACATTGACACTGCATGGGTGTCCCTTCTCCGCAGGCGAGATGTTCCGCATGCTGCGAGGCTTTCCCTCCCTGACGACCTTTCGCCTTGACGAGTCACTCCCGGACATCATGGACCTCCTAGGGATGCCCGACAGCGCATCTGGACAGCCACCGTGGCCCCAACTGCATTCTCTCGCTGTAACGGACATGGAACCGGCTGACGTTGGACTGTTGTGCGACATGATAACGAGACGCAAGAAGCTTGGAAAACCTCTAGGGCGCCTATTTCTTGACCGCCGTAGTCGAGTGGTGCTGCGAAAGCGAGAGCGGCTCGAATGGCTGCAGAAAGAGGTGCAGGTGGAACGGCATGATGGGTTTTATATGTGGCCCGTTGACCTGGGGTACGAAGACTTGAACGACGAAGGCTTCTGGGACCCTTGATCGGGCTTTGGAACGTCGAGGCCTAACCGCATACGTCCGTATTCTCATACCGGCCTATACGTGCATCCAAAGTACTGGGGTGCTGGGATGACCCAGCGGACTGGCCTCCTCGATCCTCGCCACCTATTTTTACCCTGGACGTCTGGACCCACTGCTCGAAGTTTGATGCCTCCTCGGGCCAACTTGCGTCGCGGTGCCGCAAGGACGTAGATATCCGCACTCAATCCGTACTAACGTCTCAGTGTCTCCACCACGATTCTGAGACTACATCATCCTGCGTCATGCCGGGTACTATGTGATTGACTTTTTTTCTCGGTTCTGTGAACTCCAGAGCCACACAAATTTGAAGTACTTGCTGCTCTCGTGCCTAGACAGACGTTTCAACAAGGTATCAACTCGTTCCTCTAGCTGCCACCCGGTTACCCGAGACAGGGTGCGTGACGCGCCTGTCACGCGGTTTGTCAGATATGACCGAATCGGGCTATGCATAAGCAACTCAGTCAGCCGCGGCGTCTCGCATTTATAATCTTGTTGAGGCCGAGGCTTCGTCCCGCGACATATCCTCCTCCACACATATCCTCCTCCATACAACCTCTATAGCTGCGCTTACCGAGGCTTAGGCCCGCCGCATATCCTGCCTTCTCCACTCCTCTGCATCGCCCACAGCGGATCATAATGGCCACTCGAGTTGTCAAGCTCAGTGTGATAAACGACTTGGTGCGTTGCTTTTTCTACGTCTTTTTTTGTGCTAATTTGGGTCCTGGAAGACCTGTCCGAACTGCGCTGTGGGCCAATATGAGCTTTTCACCGCCATATCTCATTGCACGGAGGAACTGCGACTTCCCCTCGAATTTCAGCTCGAGTTCTTGCCCTTCCGACTCATTAGTACGAGTGTTCTGCCACTCGATTATCAGCCCAAGATTACGAAGGCGGATTTCTTCTCAAACAAATTCGGCGCAGAAAAATTCGCCCAATTCCAGGAGAGCATCGACAAATGGGCCAAGGAAAAAGGTGTCCCAATGTGATTACCATATAATCTCGTCACTGCGACCAGTCAGCAGTTTAACTTGCCCCACAGTTCATTCCGCGGTGTGGTGAGCCAATCCACGCGTGCGCACCGCCTCTCGCGCAAGGCATTCTTGATGGGGGGGATGGAGATGCAGCTACCGGTACTGATGACTATCTTCCGCGTCCACCTTGAAGAGGGTAAAGACGTCGCGGACATCAACGTACTCGCGGATGTAGCCGCCGAGCTCAATCTAATGACCAAAGACCAGGTATGCTGAATTGTTTTTGAAGATGCGGCAAGGACAAACCTTGATAATTGGCAGGCTGTTGCATTTTTGGAGTCGAATGAACTCGAAGAGGAGATTAATAACATGTGCGACGACGCCCTCGCCAAGGGCATCACAGGCGTCCCGCTGATCCTCATCGACGGCAGATGGGGCGTCTCCGGTGGCCAGTCGTCCGAGGTGTTTGTACAGGTGCGCCCGCCGCTTCTCCCGAGCTTCTTCCGTTGACTCCTCCATAGATATTCAAGAAACTTGCTAACGCCACCCCGGCATCTCCTCTCCCCCCATTCGCCACCCCGCTAGCGCAGCCCCAGGCGTCGGCTCTTGTCGTTTAATTTATCTGGTGGATTTTTTTTATGTCCCATGCACTCGCAGCAGGCGCGCGCATTTCCATGCTCGTTTTTTTTACTGTATCCATCAGTGTACCACACCTATACCTGCGGAATTACGATAACGACCACTGCAATTTCGTTGACCACAGCCTATGATGGAGTATGATCTAGAGGAAGCGTGCACAAAGGGTATACCGCGCTACAAGTGCGAATTAATTTTTTCGTTGGGTTGTCTGTTTGCTGCTCACTTACAATCACCTGCCTTCTTCCACGTTGACGCAGTAGGAATGAGTCAGACGCTGGCCATTATTAATAGATGGCGTAATTTTCCCCCTTCATTGCCAAATGTCGGAGGAACTGCAACTGAAAAACGACTGCGCGAAGTGCCGAACAATCCCTGATAAACAACTCGGCCAACCTTCGGCTATTGGGTTCTTTTGCAACGTACGTGATTTAGGCAAATAGGAAAATAGATTGGCCGGGGTTTGGGTTTCCACGCCCACGCCCACGCTCGGTGGGAACCGCCCGACGATGTGGACACATTCGCCGTCGGTGCAATCGTGGAGTTTCCGGAGCATCGCGCCTCTCTCTTTCCCTGCGGATGGATCTCCCGCGAATCCACGTGTGCGCTCCCGAGGACACGGGCTTGGAAATGCGGGAAGTGGGGCTCCGCACCGGGGCGGTGGATGTCACTGTACTGTACCGTGGTAGAAGAGTGGTCCACGGGCCTGGAGCCACAATTACATGACGTTTTATTTTATTTTAAGCTTTTTTACCTCGGTGCTGTGGGTCCTTGGATGGGTCCTCTAATGGTCATGAAGAACGCGTCAAGGAGGCGTCACTAGCGTCACTACTTGGTTTTGCACCACCTACTGACTCCGTGGAGTGTATTTGAACGTTTTGCTATACTTACTCTGAAGCAACTCTGAAGCGAACTAGTGGTGTGGATCTGAGTCGCTTGGAGTGGGTGTTTCGAGTCCTCAGAACTTCGCAACTCATGGTTCTCGACGTCTGCATATATTGGACGATTAAAATCTTGCGTTGACGAAGGAGATGTCCGCACCTTCGTTAGAGCAGAGAAAGTTGGAGAACTTCCTAATATGGTGATCAGGATTCAATTTCCCAATTAGGTTTGCAGAGCAGCCGTGATCCATGACGTAGGTGAAGTTGGAGAATCACCACGCATCTCTCAGCTAAACACCAATGCCTCTACGAAACTCCCAGTCAACTGAACACCGTCCTCGCGCGCATTGGTGGTATGTCTGGATTCCTGTGTTTTCTTCAGTGGTTTGGTTTGGTACTACGCCGCGATGCGTTTTCTCGACGTTGTCCTTAACTAATTCACCATGAGCAGGCACCATATTGGCCCTACTAATAACCTGGCTCGCGGAAGGTGGCACAAAGGCGACGTCGATATCGTATATGGTTAATCTTTGAGTCTATAACGCGTCCACTGACTGTCTGCACTGGCAGCCTCTCAGGCAAACGCCATTGCCTATATAAGTGATGTTGCGACAGGCTTCCTGAAGCCCTTATTTATTACTGGATGCTGCATTACAGTGCGTACAATTTCCTCGACGATAGAGGTGAACTGATTTATCTTCAGGCTGTGACATTTTTCTTGTCCCTTGTCGTTGAGCGGTACTTGCGGCATTCAGGACGGTAGGTGGATAGACAACTATCAAGGAATGTGCCCATCGTGTTTCTGCCAGGTTAATTTCGACAATGAGACGCCGGGAGAAGGTCTTCAGCGTCCTTGCTGTGTTTGGATCCTTCTTGGGCGGCACCGGCCTTATCCTGCTGTCCGTATTCGACACCGACAGATACACTCAACTCCACAGGATCTTCCTCCTCTTGTTTATGGTCGGAATAGCGCTCAGTTCGATTTTCACCATCATCGAGTACAGGTGGCTCAGTAAGGACTATAACTTCGTACGCAAGTTGCGGACCGCATACGTCGCGAAGGGTATAATAGCGGGCATCCTTGTCATCTTGGGCGTGGCCTTTGGAATAACGCTGTTCGCAGCCCCCAATGTCGGTGCTGTCCTCGAGTGGACGATTTCATTTGGCTTTACCTTGTACCTCCTCACATTCTACTACGACCTGCGCCAAGCCAAGGGCGTCCACAAGGGCGAGCTCACCCCAGAGACAATGCGCAGTCTAAACCGGTGATGTTGGAGAGTTGGAAGTCGGACCAGAGCTTGAAATTCAATAACGAGAATGGACAAGAATTTATTTAGCCACATTCCCATATCTGTACCTGCCCACACATAATCAGACATTCCTATTTTAATTTAAACATTCCCGGAGTCTATTCACGATCCACGATCACCACTTTCCAGGCATGCCAGCGGGCGAAGTGGGACCGTTCAAGTTGAGCTCACGGTCCAGCTGACGTGCCAACTCCCTGTCCTTCTCCTCTTGTGTTTTGCGCCGCGCCGCATCTTCTTCCACCTGCCGCAGAGCCGCTAGCCGCGCATGATCTGGATTGCTCTGGGACGCGGGAGTGGCTTGACTCTGCGGCGGAAGGGGCTGCTGGGCTTTCCGAGGCGGACTCTTGGACGGACTCTTGGAGGGAGTCTTCGACTCAGAGCCTGGCGGTAGCGGCAATGGCGACTGGTACCGCGCCAACAGATACGGATCGGGCAGATCATTGTTACGATGAGCAGGCTGCTGCTGAAAAGAGGATGAAGGTGGCGGCTGGAAAGAGGGGCCCGGAGGAGGCTGGAAGGATTGTGGTGGGTGCTGGAAAGAAGGTGGTGGTGGCTGGAAAGAAGGTGTATGGGATGGCTGAAAAGGGGGTGTATGGGAGGGCTGATACGGGGGCGTATGGGATGGCTGAAACGGGGGCGGTTGGGATGGTACGAAGGCAGGTGGCTGGGAGGGTTGGAAGGCAGATGGTTGGGAGGGTTGGAAGGCAGGCGGCTGGGGCGGCTGGAACGGAGGCGGCTGGGGTGAATGGAACGAAGACATGGCAGCATATCCTCCGGGCGGCTGGCTAGGGCCTATGTCCACGCTCGGTTCTCGCGCGCCAGGAATGCTGGGTACCGGGAACGAGAAATTCGCGGGAGCACTATCATCATCATTCGACCCCCACCGTTGAAGCTGCGGAGGGGGAGCATACGGCTCATCGTACGAGTCCTGGGGCGCTGGTACGACGGGGGTGTATGAATGCGATCTGCCCGATGGTGGATAACCATGGCTTATCGTGCTGGGTTCCTCGGATACCGGAGGTGGTATGGGCGTGGGGGAAGACTTGGGGTTCCTTGGACGAAGAATAGAGGGGACGTGCTGAGGAAGACCTTGCCCTCCCTGCGGCCGCGCCGGTCTTCCGGGAGTCAATGTAGAAGGAACAGGGTCATTGGTAGATTGCTGTTCAGGCAAGGGTGGGAGAGGAGATTGTCGGCCACCAGACGGGGTTGTGGAAGCGTTCAAACCATTGGACTGGCCATAAGGTGGCTGATCTGGGCGATGGGCATGGGAGTTGGGGGGCGATGTATAGGGAGGACGGGCTAGTCGGTCAGCAGGCGACAGTTTGGAAGGTCTGCGCATCAATCCAGAATTAGCTTGCGGCACGGACAGACCGCCACCACCAGGAGGAGCCGGGGCATTGGTGTAGAAGGTCATTTCAAGATAAATATCGCCTCTTACCACCCCGTTGGATTCGAGACTAATCCAGTCTAGCGCAGATCTGAGAAGTCGGACGTGAGGGAAGGGTACACAGCGACCTACCGTCAAATTCCCCCGTCTTGAGCGTCTCTGTGAGATCGATGTGGCCTTGGCCTATGTTTTCCTCTTTGCGCGATTCCTTGGCCCAGCACGAAACTTCCAACTTTCTGTACTTTTCAGCACTGTCCTTCATGACCGGGACACGGATTTCCTCGTCCCACATGGGATGCTACACTGCCACTTTGAGGAATTGACATATGGACATAGAGGGGAGGGCACACACCTGGCCGCCTTTAACCTCGACCTGCGTGCGCTTCGGCGTCCCTGGGGGGTCGTTCACTGCCTGCGGGCGGAAGATAATCGGAAAATAACTGCACCATTCAAAGAAACCTGAGCAAAGACGTCTTGCTTCCAGAAATACTTGTTATTAAGGTTCCTGGCCTTGAGAACCACTATTACAAGTGTTCCCAGTTCTTGTTCGCGGTCTTTGGACATCTGTACTGTTGGTGGTGGTGGGTGGTGAGGTGACGGTACAAGGAAGAGTTTGTTTACACTGCCAGCTTGTCACACTGCCATTAATTTTGGGCGCTCTGAAAGTCACTTGGGCGTCTAAATCGTCTTTGGCATTTCACAAGTTGACATGATGCGTATGTATTAGGTGAATAAATCCATAAAATAATATTTAAGCCGAGACACTCTCCAATCTCTCATCTGGACGATAAAGAAGCATATTCGGGAACGGGCTGAAGACCATCTGGAAAGATAATCAGATTTGACGAAAGGAAGCATAAGTTTCTCACGGAACTTACTTTGTCGTGTAATGGATTGTAGTCGCATCCGCAGAAGGACATTTCCCGGCGACAGTATCTGTTTCCATCCAAGCTTTCCACAGACCGTGGTCGGCAGGTATAATGTTCTTCAAATGTCCCCGCAGGATCTCCCACCCGACGCCGTTGTGGTGAAGACCGAGAAGTCGGATTAATCGTTGCAAGTGGTTATGAATAAGGGTGTGGTAGAATTTGGGGTATGTTTCCTCAACCGAGTCCGTGATTACGCAGTGGCCGGGAAGGAATTCAAAGTCGGTGCCGAGAGAACGATTCATCGTGGCGGGGTGGATCCGCAGACCACCTAGGTCACGGACGACGAAGCCGAGCAGTTCGCCGGTCTCGGAATTGAATCGGAGCAGGCAATTCTGCGCATGAGCTTCGAAGACAACACCGTTATAGAGGCACGGCGGGATTAAAGCTTCACAGGCAAGTCGAATGTAACTGGAGCAAGGTCAGAATGAATAAAATACGCGTGGTAGAAATACTGACTTGTCCAAGAAAGTGGTTCGCTTTGCCTCTGTGTCCAGCCTGAATGCGTGTTCCACCGCAGATACACCAGCTGGCACGCCAGCGTGGCCCATCTCGAGGAGGGCAGCGCAGACGATAATATTCTCGCCTGGCGCCGGAACAAACTCGTTTCGTATGATGGCCGTGAAGTGTTTCGCCATGGACGGCTCTACACCGCAATAGACCGCGCTAGCCGGCTCCGTCTCGATCGACAGAATTTTGGGGTCGATGGCGAGTTTCGGAACGATGTCCTTTGAGAAGCGGGGCCCGAAGTTGGCGGTGTAGTGTGAGATCGTCCGGAGGGCAGAGGAAATTTTCATCCCGACCGAGAATTTAACTGACATGTTCGGCAATAAGGGAATAATGACAGTTCTATGTATCAAGGACGTTTAATAGTTTGTTCCGTCGACCAAGAGAAGGAGATATTTACCTAATGCTGGACTGCGCAAGCGCTTCTACGGTCGGTTCCAAAACTTCGACGTTTTTGAATTTCTCGACAATGTTGGCCAGCTGCCTTTCGTGGACGGGCATTACGATAGTCTCGGGCGAATCCTGGGGTAATGGTTTCCCCGAGGCTATCGCAGCCTTTGCAAGGAGATCCAGCATCATTGTATCGAATGGCCCCTGAGTGTCGAGGCTCCCGCGAGGAACGCGAACGAAGTGAATTTTGGGGCAGTACCAGTTGTAATCCGAAGGGGCACCAGGGCACATCCTCGCACGGTGCATCTATGAATATATCATCTATACTAGTACCACATATATTTGGCAGAAAACATACAGGATGTGTCGGGTGGCCGGCTACCAGGCTTTGCTCCCATTCAATTGGCTCAGAAGTCAGGGACGGGCATGCAGGGGGGTTTTCGAAAGACGCGACTGGCGATATATTAACTCTAACATTCCAGAAAGCCAAGTGCTCGAAAGACTCACGCTGCCATGAAAACGAGCTGCGAAGCTCGTCGGCAATCCCCTCACTGAGAGAATCTTTGACGAGCATATCTTGAACAAATTTGCTCCAGAGTTCGATCGGGTCGGTACATTTTTTCAAGGTTGTGAAGCTGCCCAATTCCCAAGGAGGAGGTGTTAGGCACGACAGAACTGTGTCCCGAAGCGCATCCTATCAGATAACGATATATTAGCTCCGGATATGGTCAATTTCAATAGATTACGAACGTGGTCCGGATCGCTGTCTGATTTAGTTTCGCTAAGCGTATATACCTCCGGGACCATGTCCAGCGGATCCAAAAGACCGACAACTCTTCCATGTTTAGTGGTAGTGTTGTCTTTAAAGGATGGTGCGGCGCGTAGAGGAACAATAGCAAAGATATCGGCTGGGCGGAGGGCGCGAGTGATGATTGGCTGTTCTGAAATAACACTAGTGGACAGAATAACGAGGATGCCAGTCATGGTCGCAGTTTTGGCCTCCAGATAGAAGGCGCGAAGTAAACTTTCGGTGACCAAGCATGATAGGAGACGAGAGGAAACCGCAAAAGTAGCGTGTTCGAACGGTTGGAGATTATAGCCAGAAGACATTGTGGTGCGTGCAGTGAACAATCGGTTAGTATGTGGAACTATTTAAACTGTAAGTCGGCAATCATGTGGCATGCGGAAGAGCGTAACGAAAGTATCCACATGCGGCATCGGAAGAGAAAGTCCATAAACGACTTTTTGCCTGTGTGAAGGAAAATGTAGCAGGGGGTCTTCAGCTTCTATTTGATCGTGGGTGAATGACGCTACGCGATGTGAACCTTCAATCTGGTCCGGTTTGTCCGAAAAAGTTCGGAACGAAAGGTAAATGCTATGTGGTGACCCTGGGTAATAAATGGCAGTGACTTGGCAATGTGTTGGAGCCAGGAGCTACTATGTAGGTGAGGTGGAATAAGGTATCAAAGGGGAAAGAAAGTACGGTGCACGGAAAAGAAATGCCATGGCGCCATTGCGCACGCAACTTTGCACCGACATGCATCGTTCCTGAGGACACAGGGTAGATGGTTAAACACCAGAAGATTATCCGGCCGATTCTCATGGACAAGTTGACATCTAAAACTCGGTTTCCTGGCGGAGTTGAGAGTTACTGGTCCAGGGGGTGGCCAGAGTGAACTTGATGGGCAAATTCTTTGGGTCCAGAATACGTCCCATGCCCATGGAGTTGGGTCAATGTCCAACCGGAAGGCCACCGGAATTTCCTGTGAAAATGCGAAGGGTTAGCAGCCAATGGCTAGCGGAATTGACTTAACCCCGCCTTTACTGCAAAGAGTATTACAAGGCCGACGATTCCATTGGTTTGCTTGTTCTAGCTCCCATGCATAGCCCCGCGATGACACTCCACCCGGTTCGCGTGGGTCGGGAGCTCGGGATCGCACCAAGGAGGTGGGATTAAAGTTCTGCAAACGGGGCAGGAGTGCGAACCAGTTTCAACGTGAGAGTGTCCCAAAAAAGCAAGTGCTTGGCATTGCTGATGCGCGTAACACCGGCCCTTACGGCATCAGCAATGTCTTGCGGGAAAATACTTTCAGTTACTCCGGTCCATATGCGTAGCCCAGGCGACAACCAGGAATAGAACATTTCAGTACCCTGGATTCCTAGCCCTTCGGCTGAATCGGCTGACTCAAAGAACTTGGGGATTTTTTGTACACATGTTTATCATGATTATCAGATTACGATTATCAGATACTCGGATCTATCTAATCGTTATCACAACCAGATGTTCCGATTAGATAAAAGGAAGCACAAAAAATACGCGAGAAAGCAGCGCGGCAGCGCTAAAGCTTGGCTAAAGCCGAAAAGCAGGATCTTACATGTGGAATTAATCTGACAAAAAAACGAGAAGAACATTTCGGGTTTAATCTACACGCGGCTACTTGGTCCAGGCTTCCAATAGGCTCTACACAGTTTCTCCGTCGTAAAGAATTAAATTTGGGAAGGGCGCGTGAAGATGCTGGCAATGATCTCAGCGTCGAGAACGATGTCAGCCAGTTGGCACTTACGAATCGATACATCCCTTCACACCGCATTCTCATGAAACACTTGCCGGGGAACGTCTTCTTCTCGGGAGAAAGCCAAGCGTCATAGAGCGCATGCTCCCGCGGGATAGTCGCAATCAAATGCTTTCGAACGATGCGCCAACCGGTTCCCGAGTAATGCAAGCCGAGCACCCGGATGAGCTGCTGCTAAATGGTTGTGAATTACCGTGTGGTACATTCTTGCATACACGTCGTCTGGGTCCTCGGCGATAATCTGACATGAATATTAAAGGCGCGACCCGCGCCTGAAAAAAAAATGGAAAAAAAAAAACTGACACTATGGCCTTCAAGGAAGTCGAGCTCGACGCCCGTAGATTTGCGGAGCGACTCGCAGTGGACACGCAAGCCACCAAAATCGCGGATAATGAATCCGAGCAATTCCTTCGTCTTCATGTCGAAGCGGGCCTACGCAGTTCTGGGGGTGGCATTCGAAAGCAACCCCGTTGTGTAAAACAGTGGGAAGGAACGCGTCGAAAAATATCTTGACAAACCTGCGTGGCGTCGTGAGCTTCAGCGTCGAAAGGTACAAACAATACGTACTTGTCGAGCCAATCGATGCGTTTCTCTTCCGTATCGAGATCGAAGACACGAATGAGCGCCGGAAGATGGCCGCCTTCACCGGAGTGACCCTTCTCAACGAGCGAGGTGCAGACGATCAGCCGCTCCCCACGCTCCTTCGCTAGTGTTTTCATGCGCCTCGCGGATGATAGCGGCACAGTGTTTGGCGATTTCAGCCGTCCGGATGTGTGTGCACCACCGACGCAAGCTCTCTAGCCACCGTAACGATATTACGATCCATTGTGAGGGCCGGGACGACCTGCGCGGAAAATCGGGGACCAAGGTACGCCGACGCAGGCGAGATGGTCCGGACGGCTGAAGTGAGTTTAATCCCAACGCCGAGTTTGAGCGAGAGCTCATGGTAGGCACCAGGAACAATGACGGAGCTGCTGGTGAATGAATAAAGTTACTCAGCTAGAGAGCACCGCACGACTCACCGAATGCTTTGCTGACCTAGAATGGGAATGGCGAACTGAGCCGGGAATATCGTGGCATCAGGGAACTTGGATTGGATATGGTGGACCTGGAGCTCGTGTACAGGGACGACAACGAAATTCTCAGGTACTGGTAGGGGTTCCCCCGCAGTCGCGGAGGCGGCATCAATAAGAGGTTTGGTGTACTTCTCAAAATCGTAGGTTATGTTGAGCTTTTCCCGGGCAACGCCGACGAATCGCAGCTTCGGATGATACAAGTCGTAGGAACCTGGCGGAGTATCAGGGATGGGCGGAAGGAACATGCGAGTTTTGTGCATCTACATATTTGGATGTTAATGGTGTACATAATGGGTGTGAGGGAATGCACATACGGGGTGAGTGGGGTGGCCTTCAACAATGGATTGCTCCCATTCGACGCTGGGTGATGTGAACTGAGGAGCGCGAGGCGGATTCTCAAAGGAATGCTCTGAATTAATGTCGTTGAGACTCGTAGCTGAAGACAGGATGCTTCAATGAACTGACTCTGCCATAGAACGGAGCTTTCGAACTCGATCGTTATATCCTTGAGAATCGTTTCCTGGATATTCATACTCCTCCCGAACGATTCCCATAGGGCAGGAGGGCTGCTGAGACGGAACTAGGTGCATAGAAGCCGAGAGGTCCCATCCTGGACCTGACATGGCTTTTGCGATACTCAGAGCCAAACTTGCGTGCTGAGTTTCGGCGTCAAAAACGTCGCGAAATATACCAAGTCTTTTGCATACCTCGTTCGGCTCTTCAACGGTGCTGAATTCGAAGACTAATGGCAGCATGTCCATTGGATCGAGCAGGCCGACTTCTGGGCCTCTAGGATCGGTGCCATCGTGCTTGAAGACTGGGACGTGAGACAGCGGAATAATGGCCAGAATATTGCTGGATGTGTAGGGGACCGTCATCTCGGGCGGCGGCTGAGCAGAAATATCGCCCAGCAAGACTACGCATATTCCAGTGGCGCCTTGACCATCCGCAAGCTTCAAATATATCCCGCGCGCAAGGGACTCTGTAACAAGGCATGAGAGCATACGAGCCGCGACTGCGAAGGCAGCCCGGGCGGGGGGAGCGAGCTCTGGGAACTGGAGGGTTCTGGAGGGCATTGCTGAAGACTTTGAGCTGCGATTTGCAGAAACATTCCTAGTTATAAGGCAAAAATTCCAATTGGGTTACCCCTGGGTGGTGCTGCAGACAAGCCAGACGGACTGGTTTGGTTTGCCAAGGTCGGGACGTGGGCCGCGCCGTGGAATGTGTTACATTGCATGGGGTTATATCTTCCCACATGCTTATAACCCTCTTCCCTCGCTTCCACTCCCATTTGGGGCCGGCCGATCATGGGCGTGAAAAATAATTCCACCGCGTGTAAAAGGGATGATGCATACCGCATGAGAGCACTCCCAGTTCTTGCCCACCATGGCTGCAACCAGCGAACCCAAATCTGCCCCCAATTCTTCCGACGAAACACTCGAGATTACAGAAAAGGCCGAAGTACGAACACAGGAACCAGTTGGTGCAGTCGAGCTTGATGTCGGCGAGGAGCACATCCGAATCCGCAAGAAATGGTGGCAACTATGGTACGCTTTTCAGTGTCACAGTTTATAGTGTTCAATTCATGGTCAACTGCTCATAGGATTCCCCGCGATCCACCACCACCGCCCCCAGATTCTCTTGACAGCGCTGAGGTACAATCATACCAAGTCGCGCTTCTGGCTCTTACGCCTCTTCAGATTATTCCGGTCGTGTCTGCCTCCCTGCTTTCCCAGTTGACTTATACTTGGATCACACCGATCATGGTATTTATTCCGCGAATTGTCTATTAAACGGTCTTACTCTCATTCCAGTTGCTCGGATACCAGCGAACTCTGCAAGCCACCGACCTTGTGGAAGATGGCACCCGACCAGGAGGCAGGGTATCTTTCAGAGAAACTCGACGCTGCTTGGGATCAGCGGGTCAAATCCGCAAGCGCATGGAATGTCGGTCTCGAGGACGGCCGATCCAACCCTCCGCTATTACGCGTTTTTTATGGTCTCTTAAATCCCTCAAGGGAGGCCTGCATTATAGCGACCTACCGGTCTGCTTTGAGCAGCGGTGGCGCGAAGCTGACGGCCGCAGAGAGGCAAGTCTGACTTGGGCGCTCAATGACGTTTTTGGCCCTATATTCTGGATCGGAGGTGCTTCCAAGGTTAGATTGAAGCAAGAGCTTTTCCAATCTCAGAACTTATGTATTGTAATCCTTTAGGTGCTCGGTGATACCGCCCAGCTAATGGGACCTATTTTGGTCAGGGTAAGTCGCAGAACCATGAGGAACAAACTTTTTTTAAATCGTTTTTCAACTAGGCAATAATCAATTTTGCTAAAGCGCGTGCGGCGGCAAGGCAGGATGGAACGGATATTCCTTCAATTGGCCGTGGTGTCGGTATGGCGTTCGGTCTCTTCGGTGTCGTGGTCTTCGCCAGCATTTTTCAACATCAAGTGACGTCACATACCATTCTAACGCATTATCACTAATGACATTACTGTAGTTCTTCTTCAAGAGTATGAGCACGGGGGTGCTCGTCCGCGCCGCACTCACCGCTTGTATTTACAAACGTGGAGTTCGTTTGACTGGGAAAGCTCGCACCACTCTGACAAACTCGGACATCTTGAACCATGTGTCGACCGATGTATGCAGCTGGGTCTCACGGTTGAAGCTTAAAACTCATGACGGACTTTAGGTGAGCCGGATTGACGCCGCTGTTCAGTGGTTCGTGAGTACTTTCCCATGGCAGCACACCGCTGCATCGTTTTTAATTTTGTCCAATCACAGCACGCCGGTGAGGTCATCGCGGATCATGAGCCCTTGTTCCGTAACTAACAATCATAAGCTTGGACCTCGCCCATACAAGGTTCAAACTATTGTTACTGGTCATGAAGAAATACTGAAGCGCGTTGACAGTGCTTATATGCCTAATTATCCTCGTTACCCAGGTAGCTCTCTTTTCCAAGATTTTTTTCTCGCCTGACGCTTGGTAGCTTGGACCTTCGGCACTGGCTGGGTTCTCCTTATTCCTTTTCATTATCCCTATTCCAAGAGCGCATCATGGGTCATCAGTTCAGACTACGACGTGATTCCATGAAATTTACTGATCAGAGGTCCGGGGTTTTACTCGAAATCCTGGGTATAATTTTTATATAGCTGTCAAACCTTCGTGTTTATTTCTCGATTCACAGGTTCAATGCGGGTCGTGAAATATTTCTGTTATGAAGTTCCATTCTTCAAACGTAAATATTGTTTCCGTTCAGGGAAACTCAACTGACCGTTGTCCAGGGATCTTTGACCTTCGTAACAACGAGCTCCGTGGAATTCGCAAGATCCAACATTCACAATCCGCCAAGTGAGTTTGTGGTCATGGACCGCATCCTATTTAACCCGTAAATAGTCTTGCATTGGCATTCTCGCTACCAGTTCTTGCTTCAACCCTCGCATTTGTTACTTATACTCGGATTACGGAGGGGTTCGACGTTGCGATCATTTTCTCATCGTTCAGTTTATTCCAGGTAATCCATTATTCGCTTGTGTTGGCGTACCGAGTAACCCGTTTTGTATAGTTACTCCGGCAACCCATGACGTTCATGCCAAGAGCATTGGCCAGCATCGCCGATTCCCGGAACGCGTTGCAACGGTTGTCACTTGTGTTCCACGCCGAGGTCCTCACCGACGTCCCATTTGTCGTTGACCCAAACCAGATGCTTGCGTTGGAAGCCAGAAACGTCACATTCGAATGGGAAAAGTCCGCTCCAAAGGACGTAAAGAATACCAACGACAAGGCTAAAGATGACTCCGATTCGCACGACGAACCCTTCCAGGTGCGAAATATCAACATTTCGCTCCCGCGGGGGATCCTTGCGGGTATCGTCGGCAGCGTCGGCTCTGGCAAATCGTCGCTTTTGCAGGGGTTGATAGGCGAGATGAAGAAGGTTGAGGGCGAACTTTCATTTGGAGGCCAAGTAGCATATTGCCCCCAGACGGCTTGGATTCAGAATGCAACTGTGGTTAGCAGCACTCTCCTCTACGCTAGATATGTTCAAACTTTAACCGGCTGCTAGAGAGAAAATGTGCTGTTTGGCAAGCCCTTCGACTCGGATCGCTATTGGAGCGTGATGGAGAAGGCTTGTCTCCTTCCCGATTTGCAGCTTCTGGCGGACGGCGACCTGACTGAGGTATTTAACTTATTATCGGCCACTCATTTTTAGTCGCTGCTAAACATTGATATAGATTGGCGAAAAAGGTAGTTAGATTATTCATCCATCGACGCTGTTTAACACACGCCTCGGGATACAGGGATTAATTTATCTGGCGGCCAAAAACAACGGGTGCGATTCTTTCAGAAAATTCAACCTTGGGATCATTTCTGATTTCTTACTCCAGGTAAACATCGCCAGAGCCCTCTATTACGGCGCAGATGTCGTGATATTCGATGATCCGCTGTCCGCCGGTCTGTATCCATGAATGGGTCCCGCTTTGCCTCGAATTGATTTTTCTTTTTTCAGTCGACGCCAACGTTGGAAAGAGCCTGTTTCACAATGCCATTCTCGGCCTCGTTCAGCAGGGAAAGACTGTCATTCTTGTCACGCACGCTTTACACTTCCTGTCTCATTGCGACTTCATTTATACCATGGAGGATGGGATGATCGCTGAACAAGGATCGTACCAGGAGCTTCTTGACAAGAAGGGGGAGTTTGCGCGTCTTGACAAAGAATTCGGCGGCACCGAGGCTGAGGGTGAGCCCTCGGCAAACATCCAAATGATCAGCGCCAGCGAAGTGGAAGAGTTGAAGTTGAAATCTGCCCAAGCCGCCGGAACGGGCAAGATAGAAGGCAAGCTGATGACGAAAGAGCTGCGAACCACGGGATCAGTTTCCTGGAAAGGTATCTCCGCATTTGTCGTACTTCGACGTCGCGTTCCTCACTGGCTTCTCTAGTTTACGGAAGCTATCTCAAGGCGGGGCGTGGGTATATTACACTGCCACTTGTTGTGCTGGCCGTGTTGGTCACACAAGGATTTCAGGTCACCAGCGCCTACACCTTGGTTTGGTGGCAAAAGGAGTAAAGCTTTACTACGTCATCCACCCTTTCAAAGTTGCTCACATTTTTTCCAGTGCGTTCAACCGATCATTCTCATTCTATCAAACTCTATATGCAACTTTGGGTATATCACAGGCGTTGTGCATGTTTCTCATGTTAGTTATCACCGCCCTTGGTGTATTTGTGCTCAATCTTTCCGATCAGGGGTGTTGCAATCGATATTTTGACTATGACGGCGTCGCGCAATCTGCACCACATTTCGGTCTTCAACATATTATACGCCCCGATGTCTTTCTTCGGTGGGTGTCTTTAAATCCTGACATTTGCTGTTCTGACTCAAAATCAACGGTTAGACACTGTCGTACGTCTCGATTTCTTCTTTCTTTACCAGAATTGGCGCTAACCCGGCCCCAAGCCCATGGGCCGTATTATTGGTGTTTTCGGAAAAGACATTGACAGTAAGTAGAATCATTAGTCTCCCTTTCATTCCTTTCTAACGGCCTCCAGTGATCGATAATATGTTGTCAAGTCGGTATATTTTCGAGCCCAGTTTTCACTTTCACTCATTCGCTTCCGTCCTTAGGTTCGCTGCGAGTGTGTAAGCAGCATATTTCTTGCTTGTATACGTGACGCTGAGCCTTCAATTCACTAGGCGCGATGGTCTCGTCGAACATGCTGAGCGCTGTAATTCTCATAGCAGTTCTTGAACACTATTTCAGTGCGCGATTTTACCAGCTTCCAAGAAGTTGAACTGATTCAGTATATTGTTGTAGTCATAGCCGCCCTGTTCGTGGCCGCCGGTTACAGCTATTTCGCTGCATTCTACAGAGCAAGTGCTCTCGAAGTGAAAAGACTAGGTATTACCCAATCACCGTTCCCTGTTTCGCGCTCATTTTTCCGATAGACGCGATGCTGCGTTCCGTCCTCTACGCCCATCTGTCGGAATCTTTAACCGGACTGCCAACCATCCGCAGTTACGGAGAAATCCCTCGCTTCATCGCGGCTAATAAATATTATATCGATCTCGAGAACCGCGCGTTGTATTTGACAGTCACGAATCAACGGTAGTATTCTCAACTGTTTACACATGTTGTTCTCATCATATCCTCAGATGGATGGCCGTCCGCCTTGATATATGCGGAGCGTTTATGGTCTTCTTCGTAAGTCAAATTTGTTTGTCAAAGATGACAGTTAATTTATGGGACGTAGGTTGCATTGTTCGCGGTTGTTGGTGCTGACGGCATCAGTCCAGCGGAGATCGGCCTTGTTCTAACCTACACAGGTACTGACTTTCTTATTTTTGGCATATATTACTCATGTCTCTGTAGCTCAACTCACGCAAATGTGTAGTATGGTCACTCGTACAACGTCCGAGGTGGAGGTCAGAAAAATACGCGACTAACATGCGCGTTTATTAACTCTTGATTCCTCGTTAGACTTATATGAACTCTGTGGAACGAGGTTAGCTGCTGTTCCACTTCTTTTGGTCGTCACTAACATATCTTATTCAGTCGTTCATTACAGTCGGAATGATATGATCCCTCAAGAAGCCGCCTACGAGAGTCCAAAAGAGCATAAGCCTCCTGCAGAATGGCCGGCCCACGGAACCATCGAGTTCAAGAACGTCGAGATGAGTTACAGGGCTGGGCTCCCTAAAGTTCTGCGTGGTATTTCGATCAAGATCAATGCCGGAGAAAAAATTGGTGTTGTTGGAAGGTGAAACAATTATTACCTCGCGTTTTGGCGCAGTAATTGACGCGGATCGCAGAACTGGAGCTGGAAAATCTTCCCTAGCCCTCTGTCTTTTGAGGATTGTTGAGTACTCTGGGTCTATAATCGTTGATGGGTGAGTGACTCTCTCGTCCGCCTTGGCCGTGGACTGAGCGTGTGTATTCAGTGTGGACATTGGGAAAATCGGTACGGGGTTTATCACTTCTTCCGGTGTCATTTACTGAGTTATGTTACAGGGCTCAAAGACTTGCGCACGAATATTTCAATCATACCTCAGGATGTGAGCTCGATCTATTCCTTAGTTAGTTATACAGTACTTACTCTTATACTACCAGCCGATCCTGTTCAGTGGTACGGTCCGAACGGTGCTGGATCCCTTTAATCGATACGACGATGCACGATTATGGGATGCTCTGCGGCGTTCATTCCTTGTGAATTCCGGAACTGCCACACCCATGTCACTTGAAAGCGATGAACTGGGTGTAAAAAGAAGCCGAATCGATCTTGACACCATCGTGGAGATAGATGGCGCCAACCTGAGCGTCGGGCAGAGAAGTCTTCTCAGTTTAGCTCGCGCATTGGTCAGGGCCCGTGTAGGAAATTTTATGTCATGCTAATAGAATTCACCACAGGTCAAAGACTCAAAAGTCGTCATCCTCGACGAAGCGACGTAGGTTTTCAAGAGCTCAACAACTGCACATATTTATATAATGACCAGCGCGTCTGTTGATTTGGAGACCGACAAAAAAATTCAACACACCATTCAAACCCAATTCAAAGACAATACTCTACTATGCATTGCTCGTGAGTCGACGAATTGTTCGATTGGCAGAAGCTCAACTGTTGCAGATCGACTGAGGACGATCATATCCTACGACCGGATTCTAGGTGTGTTGCTACTACTTTGACGCTATGAATCCTTTCACTCACTCGGTTTTGCAACAGTTCTGGATGCTGGAAAGATTGCGGTTCGTACATTTCCGTTCAGAATATCCAATCCTCACGATACCCCAAAAGGAATTCGACGCCCCTTTAACCCTCTTCAACCAGCCCGACAGTATATTCCGGGGACTGTGTGAAAAAAGTAATATTGATCAGATAGACATAGAGAAGGCCATCCTGCACGACAGGGACTTTGACGACTAATGGCCCGAGGTCTGTGAGTAGTTAGAAATCAATCTGTAGCAACTAGTCTGTGTGGTTCTGTTATTCAACAATCAATTTTCGCGTCTGTTCACGTGCCTCGACTGCCTTGGTAAAATGGTTCCCGTAACTGCCCCAACCGCGCCCGCCGCAAAGACCAAAGTACGCGACTGGAGTATACGAGGTGATAGAGGATCCATAATTTACCAGACCTGCAGGCGAAGCAGAGATATCTAAAAAGAAAGAAGCAGAGAAGAAAAAACAAACCAAAGGCTACAACCGGAGGGACGCCTGGATCTGACGACGACAAGGATGTAGAGAGTGCTTCTGGCGCGGACAGCGACGAAGAAGGGCCACAGGATGTCGCCCCAATAGTGGAAGACACTGTGCAGCCTGAAGTAAAACCGCGAAAAGAAAAACGGGCCAAAAAGCGCCAGAAGGTAGTCGATGAAGGAGAAGACGCAGAAATGGAAGAGGCAGAGGCGGAAGTGCTGGATGTTATTGAAGTGGATGCTGAGCCTCCTACTCCATCTGCCGCACCGCTACCGAGCTTGCCCTCCTTCCCCTTACCAGCCCTTCCCGATGCTCCTTCAAAATCTGTGCTGGCTTTACAGGGCCTGGACCAGGCGTTAGTTGGCGCAGAGATTGTAGACGCTGCTAAGGCATTACCTATACCGCACGAGGGAGAAGACGATGGAGGCACCGGGCTGAGCGAGAAAACCAGAAAACGGCTCATGGACCTTGGAATCGTCGAGCTTTTCGCAGGTGTGTGGCATTTAAACGTGGATCTTATATTCCTCATATACTTCTGTTAGTCCAAACAAGCCTCTTGCCCTTTCTGCTTCCGCCGAACCATTTACAAAGATCACTTTACCGTCCCTTTGATCCTCCACGCGACGTCTGTGTGTCTGCTCCCACTGGCAGTGGCAAGACGCTAGCCTATGTGGTACCGATCGTCGAGGTAGCTAAACTCTGTTCAATAGCCAACGGCATGTCCCGATGTGTCTTACAGATACTTTCGGTCAGAGTAGTCACTCGTCTCCGCGCACTGATTGTGCTCCCTACAAGAGATCTAGTTACTCAAGTGCGCGAAACCTTCGAAGCAGTTGGGAAGGGACGTGGCCTAAAGGTTGGTCTCCGTGGTCTTTCTTGTCCTCGATCTTAGAGTAAACTAGATAGGGACAGCAACTGGTCAACACTCCTTCACACACGAACAGTCGCAGCTGATAGCAGACCGAACAACTTCGTACGTACATGCAACTCATATATTTTACTCCCTGTTGACCTTCCATCAGTCTCGTCGGCGGGTCCAGTAAGGTCGACGTTCTCATCTGCACGCCTGGAAGGCTTATGGACCACTTGAATGGGACTCCTAATTTCTCTCTGCAACATCTGAGATTTCTTGTCGGTCATTTTTTTTTACCATGCTTCTTTCCTAAACATGCAGCAGGTTATCGATGAAGCAGACCGACTTTTAGCTCAGTCATTCCAAGACTGGCTAGTACAGGTCTTGGCTGCGACCCGTCCTGTTCAAACAAGGGCTTCACCTACTGGGTACACCCTTCCTCTACACCACGATGCCGTTGCCCCCGCTTTCCTCAAACTCCTCCCATACCCCGACATCCCGTCTTTCATCACGGAGCAGAAGGAATCCTCTTGCCAAAAGCTTTTGTTTTCTGCAACGCTTACCCGGGACCCAGGCAAACTGGCGGCGCTGGAATTAAGGAACCCCAAGTATTTCGTGGTCCAGGAAAAGAACGACACGTCTGGGGTTTTGGGCGTGGCCTTGGACAAATTCACGATGCCCGCAACGTTAAGCGTAAGGCTCCCATCTCCACTCATCTTACTATGCTCATTTTATGGCGATATCAGGAGCACATGCTAGTGTGTGAATCGTCGGTGAAGCCACTCGTCTTCTTCCATCTTGTGTTTAACCACGCCGTAACGAATGCACTGGTCTTCACCAAATCCGCCGAGTCGACGGCACGCCTTGTACGGCTATTTGATTTCTTCGACGCCGCCCGACGAACGGGAGTAGGCGGGACCCCGCCGGCATTTGTCGCCCGTGCTTATTCTAGCGATCTTAGCCCGACCGACCGCAAGTCAATTTTGGAACAGTTCAAGCAAAGGAGATACAAATGTATGCCCTTCGAAACGACATTTATGTCTTCTGCTTACACGTCGGTTTTGTAGCCTTGTGTGCTCGGATCTCATCTCCCGTGGTATCGACATCAGCCACGTTTCGCATGTCGTTAGCTACGATGTGCCGGTAGATATGCGCAAGTACGTACATCGCGTTGGCCGAACTGCGCGGGCTGGGCGGGCAGGGGACGCTTGGACACTAGTCGAAGAGCAGGAGGTACGATATGGCATTTTTTTTCATCCTTGTCTTGCGTTTTATTTCGCATTTAGGCACGGTATTTCAAAACGATGATGAAGCACGCGGATCATATAACAAAAATTAAACGGATGAGGGTCGGCGAGAAGGAACTCGCGCCTTTGACAAGTTATTATGAAGCACGTCACTGTTTATTCCTTTCTGCCCGCGCTAACTTTTTTTTCAAGGCGGCACTTGGGGAATTAAAGGAGGTATATAGCCGTATATAGCCGAACCTGGGATTTTAACTCCGAGACTCAGAGCTCAGCGCTCAGCGCTCAGATCGGTCAGATTGCTGAATATCCACCTTAGCACCTTAGCCATCTTCACGAAGGGTTTATTATTGGATACAGCTCCTCCTCCCTTACTCCCTCGATTTTCTTGTTTCGTTCGAGTGCTATCGGACGAACTGGCCGAAGTAGATTGGTCAGCTATCGCTCGTCCCGGCGGATCATTGTCCTTTACTGAAATGACGGCCTTCGGACCCGGGCCGCCACCTAATAGACTATAAATTAGTATAATCCTCATCGGCGATGGAGATTATCCGGTGCCTGCGGTTCGGCATGAGATTTCTGCTTATTAACTTCAAGAGCAATAGACTACAATCTGGAAGTTAGGTACATCTATAACATACATTCGCTAGACCGACCGATCTCTCGTATGAAGACAAAACGATTGTCTTCATACGAGAGATCGGTCACCGGTCTATACATTCACGTCTGATGGGACCGCATGCCGGCAATCCTCCTCCTCCTCAATCGGTGCCTGCGGCACATTCGGCATGAGGTTTCTGCTTATTAACTTCAAGTTGGGTTCCTCGGAGAGTCTCCACCTGTGCGAATCATTTCCCTTCCTCATGGCCAAATCTGAAGTTGGTGATCCTGCACAGTCCAGGGAGTCGACGGCATCTACAGAGGATGTCACCGACGAGAAGCCCAAGACGCCCATATTTGTTGGATACACCCGATCATGGTGCGTCATTCTAACTTCTGGCATTCTGGACGTCAAGCTAAATTATCGAACAGGCGCACTCGAGTTCCATTCACGTCCACTAAGCCACCTCCCCCCCCTGGCGGCACCCTCGATGATGCCCGACCATCACCAGAAATGACCGCGCCTTGGTATAGTCTCATCTTCTTCAATTGGCTTACCCCGTTGCTCGGGTTGGGATATGCGCGCCCATTAGAGGCAACAGATCTGTATAGCCTTTCGGATGAGCGCAGCTCCGCGTACATTGCGGAAAAAATCACGGCCTCTTTCGACAGACGGCACAAAGAAGCTATCGAGTACAATACTCGTTTGGCAAATGGAGACGTCAAGCCTGGCTTACGCGCTGTTTGGTGGACACTCAGAGGTAACAAGGCTGAGCGCGAAAGACGATGGAGGGAGGTTGATGGCAAACGCAAGGCCTCTCTCGTGTGGGCTATGAATGACAGTGTCAAGGTTCGTAGATTAATTAGATATCGTGTCCTGCTGTTTATCGACACAAAGTGGTGGTTTTGGAGTGGAGGTGCGCTCAAGGTCATCAGCGACACCTCTCAGATCACAAGGTATGAGTGCACTTGAATTGTCATCCCCATCTAAGCAATTTTTTTCCCAAGTCCGCTGGTGGTTAAAGTAGGAGAATACACTCTGAATTCCTTGTCAACTGCTCAGTATCTTTACCAGGCGATCATTAAATTTGCCACGACCTCCTACACGGCACATTTGAGGGGTAGTACTCCGCCGCCTATTGGAGAGGGTGTTGGACTCGCCGTCGGTCTGTTGCTTATGCAACTTATTGCGAGCATGTGTATGAACCAGTTTTTTTATCGCGCGATGGCCACCGGAGTTCTTCTTCGTGGGGGTCTAATCACTGCCATCTATTCACGATCCCTCCGCCTCACATCGCGCGCTCGCTCGACACTCACGAATGGGAAACTCGTCAACCACATCTCCACTGATGTCTCGCGGATTGATTTCTGTGCAGGCTTCTTTCATATGGCAAGATTTTCAACGGTGGAACTCGGGATGAAACTGATATTCTCCCATCTAGTCTTGGACAGCTCCAATCCAAATGGCTATTTGCCTTGTTCTGCTCATCCTCAACCTTGGTCCTAGTGCTGTATGTGCAATACGCTCTTGTCCGTTAAAAACGCACTGAACGACACATCTAGCTTGCTGGGTTTGCCTTCTTTGTTCTCGCCACTCCCGCACAAACAATGGTGATGAAACGCCTGTTCATGTTCCGACAAAAGTCTATGGTATGGACGGATAAGCGTGCCAAATTGCTGCAAGAGCTCCTGGGAGGCATGAAGATCATTAAGCTGTTTAACTGGCAATCTCCGTTTCTCGCACGGATTGGTGGATATCGGCAGAAGGAAATGGCGTACGAGCCACCCAATATCCATTTGGATGATACTAACCAGTCTGCAGGTACATCCGCTCTCTACTCTTGCTGAGGTCGGGCACAAACGCCGTCAGCATGTCAATGCCTGTATTGGCTTCGGTGCTCGCTTTCCTGGCATTCTCTTTGTCAGGACATACCCTGGAACCGGGTATCGTTTTCGCTTCCTTGACGTTGTTCATGCTCTTAAGGCTCCCTTTGATGTTTCTCCGTGAGTTATGTGTTCACCCCTTGGTATGGGTCTTTATGCCGCCTATAGCGGTTTCCCTCAGTGCCATCGCCGATGCTTCGAATGCGACCCACCGTCTGTACGACGTTTTCGTCGCAGAAACGTTTGAGGATGCGCAGATCCGGGACACAGAGCTTGATGCCGCCGTCGAGGTGAAAGGCGCCACCTTCACGTGGGATTCTCCGCCGCCCGAAGAGGAAGAGAAGAAACGGAAAGGCAAGCATGCCAAACCACTTGAGCGAGCTGCAAAAGTGGCTGCCGCCGCCGTTGCCGCAGAGCAGGTTAAAATCGACCAGGAGAAGGTCTTCAAAATGCCGGATCTGAATCTCTCCGTTCCCAGAGGTGCCCTAGTTGCGATCGTTGGTGCGGTACGCCAGTTTTGCTGTTATTCGCGCTATGTATTCCCAATTGATTGCCTGTGCAGGTCGGCAGCGGGAAGACCTCCCTCCTGCAAGGTATGATTGGCGAGATGCGGAAAACTTCCGGGACTGTTAAGTTCGGCGGCTCTGTCGGGTATTGCCCCCAAAGTGCCTGGATTCAAGTCAGGTTTTTTCTGTCTTGTAATGCGGGCACTAAACGGTTCCTTTCAGAATGCCACTATACGGGACAATATTTGCTTCGGCTTGCCTGTATGGGAAATCCTCCTTTGAATCTTGCACTTACCTGACCGTCGTCTCTCTCCAGTTCGAGGAAGAAAAATATTGGAAGGCCGTCAATGATTCGTGCTTGCAGCCGGATCTAGATATGCTTCCCAATGGTGACTTGACCGAGGTTGGTTTCCAATGTTTCTCTTTCGTCAGTCGCTCACTCATCGTGCTACATATCAGGTTGGAGAAAAGGTGGACATCCTGGAGCGCATCTCAGGTCGTTATCTAATGTAATCCTTCAGGGCATATCCCTGTCTGGTGGTCAGAGACAGAGGTTGAATATATGTATGACCCTAACCCTAACCTAACACCATTTATTTCGCTGACCATAGATACAGGTCGCTCCATTTACTCCGACACCGACATTCAAATATTTGACGTACGGACCGCTGACTATTATCCATCATCAATCTAACTCGCAGCACAGGATCCTCTGAGTGCATTAGATGCTCACGTCGGGAAAGCTGTCTTCCACAACGTTCTCCAAAACACGCTCGCCGGGAAGACACGTATCCTCGTAACGCACGCCCTCCATTTCTTGCCATACGTGGACTATGTCTTTGCCATTGCAGACGGCCGCATAACTGAGCGAGGAACATACGCAGAGCTGATCAAGAATGACGGGGAATTTTCCAAATTCGTCGCTGAGTTTGGCTCGAAGGAGCAATCGAGTTCTGGTCCCGACGAAGAAGAGGAAGCTGCAGCCGCCCCAAAAGCGGATGCACGGACAAAATCGGCCGGCGCTGCCATGATGCAGGCTGAGGAGAGAAACATCGGAGCGATCGGCATGGATGTGTACAAGGCGTATCTTTCCGCAGGCAACGGGAAAGTCATAGTCCCATTACTTATTCTGTCCCTCGTTCTCCTCCAAGGGGTTTGTGTCGTCTTCCCTTTTTGATGCGGCATGCTGCTAATTCGGCTACTTCAGGCAACTACGATGTCCTCATACTGGTTTGTTCAATTCCTCCGTTTTCAGCCGGCATGTTCACAGTAGTGGTTATTCAGGCTTGTATATTGGCAGGAGAACAAATTTCGTCAATCTCAAGGCTTCTACATAGGCATCTATGCTTTTTTCGGCGGCGCCCAGGCCCTTGCCTTTTTCTTGATGGGAAGCACATTCGCTCTGCTTACGTATTTTGCTTCGCAAAATCTACACAAGGTCCTTGCTCTCCGTCTTGTTTCTCTGCGTACTCAGACTCAGTATTTGGCAGAGAGCGTTGACACGCGTGATGCATGCTGTGAGCAGACTCCAATCGATTTCAATTTACTTCACTGACACGGTCACGTGGCAGCCTATGTCATTCTTCGAAACCACGGTGATCCTCCTCTCTTTTTTTGGGGAGTCCCTTAGCTAAGACTCCTCTTCTTTGAAGCCCCTCGGACGCGTGATGCACCGTTTTACCAAAGGTGGATTCTCTTGGCTAAGTAATTGACACGAGTACTGAAATGACTTCCAGATTGTGACACCATTGATAGCACCCTGGGCGAGGCGCTGAGGATGTTCTCGGCTACCCTCGCAAACATAATAGGCGCCATCATCCTGTGTGTTTTCCTCTTACCATATCATTCTTGACCCCTCTTCCCGTGCTTACTGTATGTCTGTCGTTGACCAGGTATGAAATGTTGCCTCATATTGCTCCACTTGCTCTAACGCATTTCGAAGAATTGCGGTTGTCTTGCCTTGGTTCTTGATAGGCGTGTTCGCCATCCTGCTCGTTTATGTGTACTTTGCGGCATTCTACCGTGCCAGTGCGAGAGAAATCAAGGTACACACATCACGTTGAACACTCGAGCCCTTTGCTCATGTCGTTTCCAGAGACTTGGTATCTAAATTGTGCTCTTGCATGGTCCCCCCCCCCTGATTTGTATGTACAGACGCGATCCTGCGGAGTGCTCTTTACTCGCATTTCAGCGAGAGCCTGTCGGGTCTGGCCACGGTGCGTATCGTAACTACCAGTACATATGCGCTACCGTTCCTGAATTGCGCGTGCTTAGATCCGTGCTTATGGTGTGGCGGATCGCTTCCGAAAGGACAACGAACGCCTTATTGATATCGAGAATCGGTATGTCTTGTGTTTTCGTCTGACCACGTCATCATTGACTCCTCTTCCAGTGCTTACTGGATATCTGTCGTTAACCAGGTATGAAAAAATGCTTCATGTTTATTCCTCTTGCGCTAAGCATCCTCCTTCGACCTCAGAGATGGCTGGGAATTCGCTTAGATTTTCTTGGTGCGGGATTAACATTCATCGTCGCGATGCTCGCTGTTGGCTCCAGGTTCACCGTCTCACCGGCGCAAACGGGTCTCGTGCTGTCTTACATTCTCAGCGTCCAACAAGCGTGCGTGCCAGCCGTCCTAGTCTTAGCTTAGGCTTATTTTGTCTCTCGCCGTGCAGGTTCGGGTGGATGATCCGACAAAGTGCTGAGGTGGAAAACGATATGAACTCCGTCGAACGTGTGCTACACTATGCGACGTCCGTTGAGCAAGAGGCGGCTAATGAGGTGCCGGAGAAGAAGCCACCTGCGCCATGGCCTTCTCGTGGGGAGATAGAGCTTAAAGACATTGTTTTGAAATATCGTCCTGGTCTCCCAGCTGTGATTAAAGGTCTGTACAGTTGCTCCCCCCTTTTTTCGCCAAAGTCTGATCGGGTCGACCAGGTATCTCCATGAATGTCCGGGCCGGTAAGCGCGATGGTGTGGTATCAGTCGTGGCTGTTGCTAATGCACACCCTACCCAGGCGAGAAAATCGGGATTGTAGGGCGCACAGGTGCTGGGAAGAGCTCAATCATGGTAGGTGATTTTTACTTCTTTTCTAACTGGGTCTGATACGGCATGTAGTCCGGTATGGAGTTTTTTTTTGTGCTTTCTACCTTGTTGTACTTAACACTTCACAGCCCTGTTCAGGCTTGTCGAACTTACCTCTAGCTCCATTCTCATCGACGGCATCGACATCTCCGAGGTTGGCCTTGCTGACTTGAGAAACGGATTGGCCATCATTCCACAGGTACAATACCTCCCTCTTCCTTATCGTGACCTCAGAACATCCTCTTTTATAGGATCCGCTCCTTTTTTCTGGTACTCTGCGATCAAACCTTGATCCATTTAATCGCGCCGACGACGCAACACTTTGGGACGCCCTGAGACGATCTTACCTCGTGGAACAGACCAAACGAATAACGGAAGGCGTTGAGGACGACGTGCCAACTGGATCGAACACTCCGATGAACAAATTTACGTTAGATACTGTTATTGAAGACGAGGGAAACAATCTGTCCGTCGGACAACGGTCACTCGTTTCCCTGGCTCGTGCGCTCGTCAAGGACGCTAAGGTCCTGGTTTTAGACGAAGCCACAGGTTTGGCCACTTTCTGGCATTGCTTGCGTCACTAATTTACACCGCGTTTAGCCTCCGTCGATTATGAAACTGACCGGAACATGTGCGTCTCGTTGTTGCTCACCAACAAATACTGACCTGGCTTCAGACAAGATACAATCACACACGAATTCCATGATCGCACTATTCTGTGCATTGCTCGTAAGGGAATGACATATATTGATTTCGTGTTTCTAACCTATCAACAGACCGGCTCTCCACCATCATTGCTTACGACCGCATATGCGTCCTGGATGCTGGCCAGATAGCTGTTGGTTATTCCACTTCTCCAAAAAATGCAACTGCTGACCCAACAACCGTTAGGAATTCGACACTCCATCCAGCCTGTTCCAAATTCCGGGAGGCATATTTCGGGGGATGTGTGACCATTCCTCGATTTCTCTTGAGGATATCAAGTTGGCTGCAAAGACGAGGGCGGAGCAGAACCGTGACTAAAGCATAGTACTGTATTAATTCTATCATAGCATTAAGCAGGACATATTTTTCCACGTCGGAATGTTCAGTGAACATCGGCTGTGGACTTAGCAGGGTACGACATCTGTCATTCAAAGGCGCAGCTAGGAACCAGTACTTTACTTTAGGGTACTTTATCTGCAAAATCCAAGACAGTCGTTTGATCGAAGCTGATTTAAATAAAATTGCAAGTTCAAGAGTAGAACAAGCTGAAGGTTCAAAAGTATATATATTTTTTCCCGAGCGGGATGTAAGAAAATGAATGCTCAAACCTTGGAAAACCAGACTTCCGCTCTCTCCTGGAGAGTGTCACCCTTCCGCGGACCGACTCTGGCCCCTTCACCCCAGAGACCAAACATAGCAAATCCGATCTCGTTACCTTCAACACCTAGTTCTGCGACCAGCTCAATCACCTGCTTCACCCAAAACTGTCCAGCAACGTCGGTTGGCTGCAATAACTCAGAGTTGAGCGCAGACCAAACGGAGTATTCAATAATACGACTCACCAGGCTTAACAACCCCGTCATATTAAACACATTGCCAGAATAATGAGCGAGCCGAGCATAGTTGGTTACTTCTGTATCCCATTTGGCAATGAATGTAGGCACGTCGGGATCGATCACACCGGGTAAAATAGTGGGGACTTCCGCAGCGATCCGGTCACAGGACTCGCTATTGGTGGTTGTGTTGAGGGTGAAAAGGCAGAAGTTCAGGGTCCCATAGCCCAGGTTCTTGTACGTTCCCGTGATGGTAGCAAACGGAGCACTGGGAGGCTCGGCATCCTTGGGACGGGGGTTCGGCGGCGGCATTCTTGCCCTGGCCTCCTCAGCAGCGCGGAACCTGAATCCAATTATCAGGAAGGGAACATAACTGGCAAGAATTGCTTGCCTCGCAGTCCAATCTATGGGTTCGAGCCGGAGAAGAGAGTCGAGAATACGGTATTTCACGGACTCCATGATTAGGCTCCCGAAATTATCATCATTCGACAGAACCGCGACTCCCAGATTCTCATGCGGAAATCGCGTGACTTGGGTGAGGAATCCTTGTAATATGGGTGAGATAAAAATGGGTGAACTGAAGTATGTGCAGTACCAGGGACAGATCCGCCATGCTTGAGTTAAAAGAATGGTGATCAATGCTGCTCTAGGAGAGGGAAGTCGAGGGAACATACTTCGATAAACTCTGGCAGGCAACGCCTAAGCTTCCGATGAAGAAATATGGTTGTTTACACACCATAACCTCGATAAGTACCTCGCATCTGCCCCCCACCATACACGACCGGGGACAGCTCGGGGTATCGCCTAAATTAATGACAAAATGATAAAATATCGGCACAAAATCCACCATGTAAAGGAAAATCGCGTACGCAACAGGCTCTCTCACCGAGACGCCAATCGCGACCTCACGAATCACTTCAGATGGAATAACAGTCTCGTTCCATTGATTTTTTCCCTCAGTGAGGAGCATCTGGAGCCAGATGGCCTGGGAGGGAAGATAAGCGGAGATCTTTCATAGCGGATGAAACAGAACCATGTCGTGAGCGCTGGAAATAACGCCGCCAGCACCGGATATCTCTGCGTTCATTCGATCAACAATGGGGCTGGAAGGCAGAAATTCCTCACGATGGGTTTCGTTTTCGCTTTGGTCCCAGAAGGGTAGGGTCCTAATAGTACCTTGAGAAAAAGGATTTTCAGTCACGTTTGCCCCATCCCTGGCAAAGGAGTCGGCTAGATGTCCTGTTTTGATTGCATCGGCATAGAAATAGGTGGTATGATCCATCCCGAGTGGCTTCAAAATGTTTTTGTGAACGTAATTTTCGAACGTCATGTTCAAGAGCACTGGTGGCAGATAGGAAAGAGTGGTGTACATGTGGTTATTATATTGGTAATGTTCCCTGAAGCCTGTGGATGGTCGGAGATATTGGAAACGTGCAAGCTTGGACTAGGATGAGCCACTCAAGGTACAAAAATAAGGTTCTCCCCAGACTTACGATATCAGGGATGGTATCGGAAATTGTGGACATGAGATCGTGTCGTGGAAGACCCGTGCGATGGCTCATAAGGTCGACAATTGTGCTCTCGCTTGTCGCAACCGGATCCATCAGCTTCCAGTCCGGGATGAGAGTAGCAATTTTGGACGTCCAAGAGACGCGAGGGGTGAGTGTCTCATTGGAGATTAGCAGTCCAGTGGCCAGAATATCAAACAGCTAAATTAATCTTCACTGTTGGTGAGAGAAGGACGGGGAAAAAAGGAGACAAACTTTGGAATTCGACCCCATAGCGAAGAGCGTGTCGGCAGTGACCTTTTTTAGGCCGTCGGATGAGGCATTTCCATAACCTTTACTTTCTAGCACCCAGGATCCATGAGCGTCCTTGTGGACAACAGCCACTCCAACGCCGCCGGGTACCTGGAATGCCTGCAGAATATCTGCAATTGCAGCATCGATATGAGGAGTGAGGACAGACGCCTCCTTCGAAATGTACAGTGGCTGCTGAGAGTCGAAGTTCGGACTCGGAGCTACAACAACCGTTGTAATGCAGAAGAAAGCAAGGGAGAGAAATGAACGGGATGGCATAGCGCGAAAAGACACCGACTCTGAAGCGGGTCCCGGCAACGCAGACTTTATCAAATGATTATCCCGAGCGCAGCACCAGATATTTTAAATCGTAAGCTGCGCGTGCACAACAGCTGGACAACAACAGTTGGTGCACAGTTGCCGCAGCAGTTGTGGAGTTGACTTCCTGTAAAATTCCTGACATTCATTGAGGTCCGGGCCGCCGGCGCTGATGATTGGATCCAAGTCACTCTGGCACGGCTCTGGTTGGTAACCAGAATACTAGTAAGGGACTGGCTCAAGTCGAAGAACTCAGGCGCAGCTTGGGCGCAGCTACTATTTCCACGCTTGACTCGGACAGATGTGCTTCAAATAAATAACTCACTGCGTGCTCTCATTTGCCATTTGCGCAGCCATCCCTGCCTCCGACTCGGATGTCTGTGGACAGTAAGGCGGCGTATGCGCTGCCTGTACCGTACGCGAGGGCTCAGGCTCCAACTAGAACATACAGGATAAAAACAGCGCTCAAATATCTTGTCTTGCTTTCTGTCGCAGGAGGACTATCGACTTTCCTGCCCTCATTGCGCAGCCAATCTTTCGAGGTGGTCCTAAAGCCCCTCGCAGCGCCAGAATGGAAGGACGATGTCTGGCCCATCCAAGAGCAGACCCCTTGGGATATCTCAACCGACTTCCCGCATCCTCGACTGCTTGAGTACGACGTGACAGAGGGCACCTGGCTACGCCTCGATGTCCACCCGAAATCCGGCGACATTATCTTTGATATGCTTGGGGATGTGTACTGTCTTGCAGGCGCAGAGGTCAGCGCGGCAGCGGCTGGAGTTGCCGCGACTGCGCGTCCTATTCTACGCGGTGTTCCGCATGATTCCGACCCGCACTTCTCCCCGGACGGGAACGGCTTCGTGTTCACGAGCGACGCTGGCCTCGGCGTGCAGAACATCTGGATTAAGCCCTGGGCGGGATGCGAAGCGGCTGATCTTAGGTCCACCGCCGCGCAGGCGTCCAAAGCTCACGACGAAGCTTTGCTAGCCCAGGGCGTCAAAGAAACGACTGAACGACGCGCGAATCGACTTGTCCGAGAAGGGCGTCATGAAGGTAGCATGCTTTCCATTATTATTTGCGTGTACTCAAGGTCTCTGCAGCGAAGCGTGTCACCAACGAAACTTATCGCTATATCACTGATGCGCGCTTTCATCCCTCCGGCACCAAGGTCATCGCGACAAAATGGTACACGACCCAGCGCTCCCTCGGCGCAGGCGAAGGCTGGGAGTATCCCGTCGACAGCACGGGCAGTGGAGAGCGCGTGGTGGGACGGACGCTCCCATTGGGTTGGACCAACGAACAGTACGGAGACCAGCAAATAGGCCCCGAACAATTCATATGGCGCGGACAGGACAGCCTCATTTACGCCAAGAACGTTCGCGACGTCAGCGAATTTTCCTACAGCAAAAGTATGCACCTTCTGCCTTGGGTTGGTAAATACTGCTAACACAGGTCCTAGACGTTCACCAGGGCATATATTCGATCTTTTCAGTCAATCTGACTACGAATGCCGTGGAGACCCTCGTCGACGCGTCTCCCGGCGGTGCGAGCCGTCCCGAGCTGTCCCGCGACGGCCGCACGCTCGCGTTCGTGCGCAGGGATAGGGACCACGAATTGCTGGTCCTGAAGTACGTGAAACAGCCAAGCCGTTTTAACCGTTCTAACGTGCACACAGAGATCTGCAATCCGGCACCATCCACCACGTCTGGGATGGGCTCTCCTACGACATGGGCGTCATCTCTGCTCCGATGGGAACGTACCCCTCCTTCGCATTCAGCCCCTCGGACGATGCAGTGATCATCTGGGCCGCAGGGCAGATTTATTCCGTCCCGCTCACTACGAATGCTCTCGGCGAGCGCGTCGCGGACTCCTCGCGCTCCCCCGCGCCGATCCGGTTCAAGGCGCACATCGAGAAACACCTCGCGGAGACTCGGTCAGCGACATTCGATCTTGTGGGGTCGGAGGCCGCGGCGACGCAGCGTGTGACGGCGTTCAAGGAACTGCGCGCAGACGACAAGGGGCGGCGCGTCGTGTTCCAGGCTGCAGGCGTTACATTTATTCAGACGGTCGGAGAGTCTGAGGCAACGCCCGTCCCCGTACTACACAGCTCGGCGCCGTACTACTCTCCAGCATGGGTGCACGCCGCAGACCACCTGGTCCTTCATGTGAGGTGGTCCGATACCAATTTCTCTACCTTCGAGGTCTCCGATGTGAAGGCTGGGAAGGCACATGAGGTCGCTGGGCTCCCACTGGGACGCTACTTCTCACCGGTCGTATCAGAGCATGAGGGCCGGCACAGGAAGATCGCGTTCTTGAAGACAGGCGGCGACACGCTGACTGGGAACGTCGTCGCTACTGCCGGTGCGGGACTCTATATCGCCGACCTAGCGCTCCCGGGCGACGAGAGCAAGGAGGCTAAGATTTCTGGTATCCGCTTTGTGCCCTCGGAGATCTCCACGTGGGATCGCGTCGACATGCGCTTCGTCGAGAAGGACACGAAGCTGCTTGTGCAGCAGTCAGACCGGGCATTCGTCATCGACTTGGGCGCCGGTCCGTCTGGTGCTGCGGGCAAGTATGCGCACACGACTGTCGCGTCCGGGTGGATGTCGACGGCGATTGCTGTGAACTCTCTGCATGAGGTGAAAAAATCCAACAAGACATACGCGGCGGCCGGCATCGCGTTTACAGAGCGCTATCATATATATTTTGTGCCGGGCGAGAACCTTGATAATGAAGAAAGAGTCTGGGCTAAACCGGCAAACGCCACCAAGGGCCTCGCGCGTTTGAGTTTGGATGGAGGGCATGATATCACCTGGAGCCGCGACGGCAGGAAACTGTTTTGGTTGTTAGGTAAGTGTACCATTTCGAACAGTACACCTCTGACAGTATGCAGGGCCCTACCTGCATTCATTGGAGGTGTCGAAGCTAAGCAAGTGTGCGTCGAAAATAAAGCATGACACCACGACCTTCGGGATCTCTTGTGTCAAGGGTCTTCTTGAGTACCAAGAGATCGTCGTCGAGCATTCCACGGACATTGCGCGCCTGAAGCGCGACTCTGCGGCTACACAAGCCAACAATGCCAATTCGGACGTTTTCGTCATCGTCAATGCCACGCTCCTCACGATGGAGACGGGGGATCCCGAACGAGATCTGATCCACGACGGCGTGCTCACGATCCGCGGCGGTGTAATCGAGAGCGTCGGCACATCGTTCAACTTCGTTGTTCCCTCTGGCGCAACGATTCTTGACGCGCAAGGAGGTTGGTATTGTTCCTTCGTAGGGATTCGGCGGCTGATGGCGCACTTTAGGTTTTGTGGTCCCCGGACTCATCGACGCACACGCTCACTGGGACGGATTCGGGAATAGGTATCCCGCCAAGTCGTGGGAGCTTGAAGCCTTCCTCGCGTATGGGGTGACCACGTTGCACGAGTAGGCTGTCGTCGAGGTTGTGATGGTATCGTGGACTGACGAGTTGCCTCAGTCCTAGCTCTGACAACGTGGAGGGATTCGATGAACGAAGTCGCGTAGAAAGGGGGCAACTCATTGGACCTCGTATTTTTTCTACCGGCGGGGTAATCTATGGCGCGGCAATCTCCGAGCTACACCAAGACGTTGTTGATGAAGCAGATGCCCATTCCGCCCTGTTGCGCTTAAAGTTCGAGGGCGGACCTGGAAGCATTTCGTACAAGAACTATAACCTCCCGGTCCGGTGGGTTACTACTAATTCGACCATATACATTTGTGATGCTGAGGTCATCCAGGGCGTCTCGGCAACGACTGCTCGCAGCGGCCAAGAATCTCACTATGCTCTGCGTGCCAGAGGGCGGGATGAACTACGACTGGGACCTGACATATATCTTGGACGGTGCGATTCTCTTCATTTGCACCCGCATGCCCTTGCGAACACTTTTTCAGGAATGACCACCCTGGAGCATTCGATGCCTGTTCCGACGCTGTTTGATGATGTGATCACTCTCTTTGCGCTGAGCGGAACCGGGTATACACCCACGCACCTCGTAAATTACGGCGGCGCATGGGGAGAACAACTTACCTGGGCCACGGAAGATATTCCCAATGATCCCAAGTGAGCAAGCACCATGTGGAACCGCGAGGCCTGTATCTCATTCGCGCCTTGCAGATTGCGGCAGTTCCTTCCTCACGACAGCTTGAACGTCTTGGCCGAGTCATCTGCCAGACCGAAAAGCTGTGAGCTGATCAGAGCAGCATTTCCTTACTGTGGACGCTAACGAATCTCGCAGCCTACGCATTGTATAACATCTCCGAATCCGCCGCAAAAATGGTGCGCAAGGGCCTCAAAGTCCATATCGGCGCCCATGGCGAACATCCGGTCGGGGTGAACTACCACGCCGAGATGAACTTCGCCAAGCTAGGCGGCCTGAGCAATTATGAGGTGAGGATGCATATCCGGGGCTTGACTGCGACTTATGCTGTTGAGCACGCAGACCATCGAGGCTGCGACATCCTCGGCTGCCATCACTCTCGGCCTCTTCTCGTCCCTGGGCTCCCTTTCCCGGGGAAAACTCGCCGACCTGGTCGTCTACCCACCGGGAATCGACCTGCTCACGGGTGATTTGACTAAGACGCGCGATATCCGACTGGTGGCGCGGGGAGGGAGGTTTTGGGACGCGTCATCCATGGAGGAGGTGTGGCCGCTACAGCGCAAGCGGCAGGAGATGCCGCCGTTTAATGCAGAGTAGGACAGAGTATTTCTTCTTTCTGTTGAATGAAATATATGTGATTGATTGAACCTCGCGATCTTGCCGCCTCAGCTATCCATCCATCTGCCAGCCCACCTGGAATGCTTTAGTGCTTGGTTTACCGGGGAACGCCGGTGGTACGACGCATTCACTCCATGTGACGACACCAGCAACGGACACCAGCAACGAAAAGGCGCATCAGAATCATCATGGAGATATAATATTACCCAATGCGGAAGATAGCGGTTGTTTGTCCTTGTCTCGAACCGAATACGCACCGAATCGTCACCGAATACGCTGCCGAAAACAGATACAAGCGCGCAGGGAATTAAACAAGAATTACCCATGATGGCGATACAGATGTAGGGGGATCTAGGGATTACCACCTCGCTGCAGGCTACTCTCCTCCACTTTCAAGGATGTTTCAAACTATCCAAGCTCATCGCAATCGCCTTCTGTGTTTTCCAGTCAAATCCAATGTACACCTGCGCTCCTCCACGGCCCTCGTTGGAGCCACTGTTTTTGCAAGTCGTCTTTCGCCCGGCTCGTGGTAGTTGCAGTCTTCCAAGTTCATATTGATCATCAACTTGATATCAAGGTTCATATTATTATGTTCGCCTGATGAACTGGGTCCAACTAAAATGCTACTACTTACTTACTCGAGTAACAAACCCAATTCCAGTATAATTTGTAGCCAGAGTAGAAAGATGGAATAAAAGATCTCCGTCGTCGGCGGCCATGACAGAATTTGACGGTTACACCGAGTGTGTGCGCTGTGCTTTACACATCCATGGCCAATCTGTACCCCCCGGGCACCCGCGTCTGGCTCGAAGACAAGGAGGGCTGGTCCTCCGCCGAGGTCTCTTCGTGTACCAAGAGTACTACTACTAACACCCTCACGCTTGCTCTGACGGACGAAAATGGCAAGGTATGCATGGCCTCGCGACCGACTCGCAACCGAGTGCATATAATAAAATAAATATATAGGAATCCACCGTGACGGCTGCAGCAGGCGCGCTGCCCCTTCTGCGGAACCCAGCGCTGCTAGAAAGCGCCGACGACTTAGCAACGCTCTCATATCTCAACGAACCCTCCAGCACGTACTCCCCATGATGCCAGTTTGATAACCCAGCGCTAACACGCGCTGCCCAGTTCTCCACGCGGTGCAGACCCGCTATGCGCAGCGCAAAATCTACACCTACAGCGGCATCGTGCTGCTCGCCGTCAACCCCTTCGAGCCCGTGCCGCTGTACACCCCGGAAATCGTCCAGCGCTACATTGGTCACACAAAGGGTGTGCTCGAACCCCACCTCTTCGCAATCGCAGATGACGCTTTCGGCGCCATGGCCCTCGACGGCAAGGGCCAAACTATCATCGTGTCCGGCGAGTCCGGCGCAGGCAAGACGGAATCCGTGCGTGCTCTCCGTTTCCACTTATACATATTCCTCACACTTTTATATAGGCGAAACTCGTCATGCGCTTCATCGCCGCGCCCAAATCGCCCGGTGTGAACTCGGACACGAACTCGTTCGTCGAGGGCGCCAGCCAGGTCGAGCAGCAGATCCAAGCGACCAACCCCATCCTCGAGGCCTTCGGAAATGCCAAAACCACGCGAAACGACAACTCCTCCCGCTTCGGCAAGTACATACAGCTGCTGTTCGACGCGCAGCACCAGATTGTCGGTGCGTATTATAAACGTCCCTTTGACCGCTGATCTTACTGTTATGCAGGCGCACGCGTGCGCACGTATCTGCTCGAACGCTCGCGACTGTCCTTCCAGGCGCAGACCGAGCGCAACTACCACGTCTTCTACCAGATGTGCGCGGGGCTCGGCGCACACCGTCTCGCGGAGCTGGGGCTCGACACGGACTATACGAAATTCCACTACCTCAACCAGGGCGGGCCGTCCGCCACGGTCGTGGGCGACGTGGAAAAGTTCCGCGCGATGCAGGCGGCGCTCGGCGTCGTCGGCATCGACGCCCCGAAGCAGCGCGCGATATTCGAGCTCCTCGCCGCGCTGCTACACCTCGGCAACATCAGCGTCGAGCAGACGCGCACGGAGGCGACGATCGACGACGCGGACCCCGCGATGCTGCGCGCGATGGACTTCCTCGGCGTCAGCGCGGCCGAGTTCAAGAAGTGGACGGTGAAGAAGCAGATTATCACGCGCTCGGACAAGATCGTGACGACGCTTACTGCGCCGCAGGCGGTCGGGGTGCGGGACAGCATCACGCGCTTCGTGTACGCGTGCCTGTTCGAGTGGCTTGTCACGGCTATAAACGAGAGCCTCACGGGCAAGTATGGCGACGCTGCAAGCCGCGCGGAGTCGTATGTGGGCGTGCTGGATATTTACGGCTTCGAGCACTTTGACAAGGTGTGTGTGTGAGGCATTATTTGATTGGTCTAACGGCGCACCTCCAGAATTCGTTCGAGCAGTTCTGCATCAACTACGCGAATGAGAAGCTGCAGCACGAGGTATGTAATGCGGACGCCGCCACTGTACGCAGACACTGACTGTCTCCCAGTTCAACACCTACGTCTTCAAGCTCGCGCAAGAGGACTACGTCAAGGAGAAGATCGAGTGGACGTTCATCGACTTCTCCGACAACCAGCCCGCGATCGACCTCATGGAGGGTAAGCTCGGCATCCTCTCCCTCCTGGACGAAGAATCGCGCCTCCCGCTCGGCAGCGACGCGTCCTTCCTGCAGAAGCTCAACACCCAGCTCGACAAGCCCGCGCACCGCGCCGTGTACAAGATGCCCAAGTTCGCCAACGCGGGCTTTACGATCGCGCACTATGCGCTCGACGTGACGTACCAGGTCGACGGCTTCCTCGAGAAGAACCGCGACACCGTGCCGGATGAGCACCTCGCCCTGCTCTCCGCGTCCACCAACCCCTTCCTGCGCGAGGTGCTCGACACCGCGCTGCACCGCAATGCCGAGCCGGCCGACGCCCCCGCGCCTGGCGGCGCGGTGTCGAAGATCCCGGATCCCGGGCGCGCGGCTCTCGTGGGCACTGCGGGGCGCGGCACGTCCGTGAAGAAGCCGACGCTCGGGTCGATATTCAAGGGCTCGCTCGGCACGCTCATGGAGATGCTGCGCATGACCAACGTGCACTACATCCGCTGTCTCAAGCCGAACCAGCACAAGGCCGCGTGGGAGTTCGACCCCCCGCACGTGCTGGCGCAGCTGCGCGCCGCCGGCGTGCTCGAGACCATCCGCATCAGCACCGCGGGGTACCCGTCCCGCTGGACGTTCGACGACTTTTCGAGGCGGTGCGTCGTGTTTTTCTTTTTCTTTTTTTTGTGGGTGCTGACGCCGCGTTGCCAGATACTACATCCTGATCCCGTCGCGCGAGGGCCTTCCGTGGCTGAAGAAGGAGCAGTTCAAGCGGCTGTGTCTCATCCTGCTCTCCAAGACGGGGATCAAGAGCACGCAGTACGAGACGGGCGAGACCAAGATCTTTCTACGGACCGGCGTGCTCGCGACGTTGGAGGCCATGCGCGCGCGCCGGCTCAACGCTGTGCAATTCCTGCAGACCAACATGCGCCGCCTCATCGCCATGAAGAAGGTGCAGCACTTCCGCCGCACGGTGATCGCGATGCAGGCGCATGCGCGCGGCGCGAAGGCGCGCAGGGCGTTCCAGGAGGTGCGCCTCAAAGCCTCGCAGAGGCAGCTGCGCGACGCCGAGGCCGCGCGCGCCGCCGCCAAGGCCGTGCAGGACGCCAAGATTGCGGCCGCGAGGGAGAAGGACGACAAGAAGCGCAAGAAGAAGGGGTCGAAGGACGACAAGAGCAAGTCGTCGCCCGGCAAGGAGGAGAACGGCGGCCACCACAAGTTCCCCGCGTCCGGCGAGAAGCCCGCGTGGCGGCCCCCGTCCAAGAACACCGGGCTCCGGCGCATCTACTCGTTTGGGAGCAGCAAGAAGAAGGCGTCCACAACGACCCTCACGGTGCCCGAGCCCCCACCCGAGCCCGACGCACCGCTCGGCCGCCGCCTGCAAGCCGCGACGAAGCGCCTCTCGCGGAGCTGGTACGGCGACTCCCCCGCGAAAGAATTGTTAGTCGTTCCCCCCTCTTTGCCGGATCCGTCTGCCTCAACTCAGACACCCATTTACGAGCAGTTTATGAAGAAGCGGACTTTTCAGAATCCCTAGAATCCTCATTACATCTGACATTGTATCACTATCATAGGTAATTCTTGGTTTAATTCGCGATTGCTGCGCGCTTGTATTTGTTGCACATACCTCTCTGTTTGACATAAGGGCAAACAAACAACCGCTATCTTCCGTATTCGGTAATATTTTGCAGGTGCTTCAATCAACAGAAAGAAGAAATATTGTCCTACTCTGCATTGAACGGCGGCATCTCCTGCCGCTTGCGCTGTAGCGGCCACACCTCCTCCATGGATGACGCGTCCCAAAACCTCCCTCCCCGTGCCACCAGCCGGATATCGCGCGTCTTAGTCAAATCACCTGTGAGCAGGTCGATTCCCGGTGGGTAGACGACCAGATCGGCGAGTTTGCCCCGGGACAGGGAGCCTAGGGACGAGAAGAGGCCGAGAGTGATGGCAGCTGAGGACGTCGCGGCCTCGATGGTCTGTGTGCTCAACAGCATAAGTCGCAGTGGAGCCCTAGGACATGCATCCTCACCTCGTAGTTGCTCAGGCCACCCAGCTTGGCGAAATTCATCTCGGCGTGGTAGTTCACCCCGACTGGAGGCTCGCCATGGGCGCCGATATGGACTTTGACGCCCTTGTGTACCATTTTCGCGGCGGATTCGGAGATGTTATACAATGCGTAGGCTGCGAGATTCGTTAGCGTCCACAGTAAGGAAATGCTGTTCTGATCAGCTCACAGCTTTTCGGTCTGGCAGATGACTCGGCCAAGATGTTCAAGCTGTCGTGCGGAAGGAACTGCCGCAATCTGCAAGGCGCGAATGAGATGCAGGCCTCGCGGTTCCACGTGGTGCTTGCTCACTTGGGATCATTGGGAATATCTTCCGTGGCCCAGACAAGTTGTTCTCCCCATGTGCCGCCGTAATTTACGATGTGCGTGGGTGTATACCCGGTTCCGCTCAGCGCAAAGAGAGTGACCACATCATCGAACAGCGTCGGAACAGGCATCGAATGCTCCATGGTGGTCATTCCTGAAAAAGTGTTCACAAGGGCATGCGGCGCAAATGAATAGAATCGCACCGTCCAAGATATATGTCAGGTCCCAGTCGTAGTTCATCCCGCCCTCTGGCACGCAGAGCATAGTGAGATTCTTGGCCGCCGCGAGCAGTCGTTGCCGAGATGCCCTGGATAACCTCAGCATCACAAATGTATGTGGTCGAATTAGTAACCCACCGGATCGGAAGATTGTAGTTCTTGTATGAAATGCTTCCAGGTCCGCCCTCAACCTTTAAGCGCAAAAGGGCGGAATGGGCATCTGCTTCATCAACAATGTCTTGGTGTAGCTCAGGCCTTGCCGCGCCATAAATTAGCTCGCCGGTAGAAAAGATACGGGGTCCAATGAGTTGTCCCCTTTCTACGCGACTTCGTTCATCGAATCCCTCCACGTTGTCAGCGCTAGGACTGAGACAACTCGTCAGTCCACGATACCATCGCAACCTCAACGACAGCCTACTTGTGCAACGTGGTCACCCCATACGCGAGGAAGGCTTCAAGCTCCCACGACTTGGCGGGATACCTGTCACCGAATCCGCTCCAGTGAGCGTGTGCGTCGATGAATCCGGGGACCACAACACCTACAGTACGCCATCAGCCGCCGAATCCCTACGAAGGAACAATACCAACCTCCTTGCGCGTCAAAAACCGTTGCGCCAGAGGGAATAACGAAGTTGACCGATGTGCCAACGCTCTCGATTACACCGCCGCGGATCGTGAGCACGCCGTCGTGGATCAGGTCCTGTTCGGCATCCCCCGTCTCCATCGTGAGGAGCGTGGCATTGGCGATGACGAAAACGTCCGAATTGGCGTTGTTGGCTTGTGTAGCCGCAGAGTCGCGCTTCAGGCGCGCAATGTCCGTGGAATGCTCGACGACGATCTCTTGGTACTCAAGAAGACCCTTGACACAAGAGATCCCGAAGGTCGTGGTGTCGTGCTTTATCTTCGACGCACACTTGCTCAGCTTCGACACCTCCAGTGAATGCAGGTAAGGCCCTGCATACTGTCAGAGGTGTACTGTCAGAAATGGTAGACTCACCTAACAACCAAAACAGTTTCTTGCCGTCCCGACTCCAGGTGATATCATGCCCTCCATGCAAACTCAAGCGCGCGAGGCCCTTGGTGGCGTTTGCCGGCTTGGCCCAGACTGTTTCTTCATCATCAAGGTTCTCGCCCGGCACAAAATACACATGATAGCGCTCTGTAAACGCGATGCCGGCCGCAGCGTATGTCGTCTTGTTGGATTTTTTCACCTCATGAAGAGAGTTCACAGCAATCGCCGTTGACATCCGCCCGGACGCGACAGTCGTGTGTGCATACTTGCCTGCAGCACTAGACGGGCCGGCGTCCGAGTCAATGACGAACGCCCGGTCTGACTGCTGCACAAGCAGCTTCGTGTCCTTCTCGACGAAGCGCATGTCGACACGATCGCGCGTGGAGATCTCCGAAGGCACAAAACGGATGCCAACAATCTCAGCCTCCTTGCCGTCGTCGCCCGGGAGCGCTAGGTCAGCGATATAGAGTCCCGTACCGGCAGTAGCGACGACGTTCCCCGTCAGAGTGTCACCGCCCGTCTTCAGGAACGCGATTTTCCTGTGCCGGCCCTCGTGCTGCGATACGACCGGTGAGAAGTAGCGTCCCAGTGGGAGCCCAGCGATCTCGTGTGCCTTCCCAGCCTTCACATCGGAGACTTCAAAGGTAGAGAAATTAGTATCGGACCACCTTACATGAAGGACCAGGTGGTCTGCGCCGTGCACCCACGCGGGAGAGTAGTACGGCGCCGAGCTGTGTAGTACGGGGACGGGCGTGGCCTCAGACTCTCCGACTGTCTGAATAAATGTAACACCTGCAGCCTGGAACACGACGCGCCGCCCCTTGTCGTCTGCGCGCAGCTCTTTGAACGCCGTCACACGCTGCGTCGCCGCGGCCTCCGACCCCACAAGATCGAATGTCGCTGATCGAGTCTCTGCGAGGTGTTTCTCGATATGCGCCTTGAACCGGATTGGCGCAGGAGATCGTGAGGGGTCCGCGACGCGCTCGCCGAGAGCATTCGTGGTGAGCGGGACGGAATAAATCTGCCCTGCGGCCCAGATGATCACTGCATCGTCCGAGGGGCTAAATGCGAAGGAAGGGTACGTTCCCATCGGAGCAGAGATGACGCCCATGTCGTAGGAGAGCCCATCCCAGACGTGGTGGATGGTGCCGGATTGCAGATCTCTGTATGCACGTTAGAAGGGCTAAAACGGCTTGGCTGTTTCACGTACTTCAGGACCAGCAACTCGTGGTCCCTGTCCCTGCGCACGAACGCGAGCGTGCGGCCGTCGCGGGACAGCTCGGGACGGCTCGCACCGCCGGGAGACGCGTTGACGAGGGTCTCCACGGCATTCGTAGTCAGATTGATTGAAAAGATCGAATATATGCCCTGGTGAACGTCTAGGACCTGTGTTAGCAGTATTTACCAACCCAAGGCAGAAGGTGCATACTTTTGCTGTAGGAAAATTCGCTGACGTCGCGAACGTTCTTGGCGTAAATGAGGCTGTCCTGTCCGCGCCATATGAACTGTTCGGGGCCGATTTGCTGGTCTCCGTACTGTTCGTTGGTCCAACCCAATGGGAGCGTCCGTCCCACCACGCGCTCTCCACTGCCCGTGCTGTCGACAGGATACTCCCAGCCTTCGCCTGCGCCGAGGGAGCGCGAGCTCGTGTACCATTTTGACGCGATGACCTTGGTGCCGGAGGGATGAAAGCGCGCATCAGTGATATAGCGATAAGTTTCGTTGGTGACACGCTTCGCTGCAGGGACCTTGAGTATATGCAAATAAGAATGGAAAGCATGCTACCTTCATGACGCCCTTCTCGGACCAGTCGATTCGTGCGTCGTTCAGTCGTTTCTTTGACGCCCTTGGCTAGCAAAGCTTCGTCGTGAGCCTTGGACGCCTGCGCGGCGGTGGACCTAAGATCAGCCGCTTCGCATCCCGCCCAGGGCTTAATCCAGATATTCTGCACGCCGAGGCCAGCGTCGCTCGTGAACACGAAGCCGTTCCCGTCTGGGGAGAAGTGCGGGTCGGAATCATACGGAACCCCGCGCAGAACAGGACGCGCAGTCGCGGCAACTCCAGTTGCTGCCGCGCTGACCTCTGCGCCTGCAAGACAATACACATCCCCAAGCATATCAAAAATAATGTCGCCGGATTTCGGGTGGACATCGAGGCGTAGCCAGGTGCCCTCTGTCACGTCGTACTCAAGCAGTCGAGGATGCGGGAAGTCGGTTGAGATATCCCAAGGGGTCTGCTCTTGGATGGGCCAAACATCGTCCTTCCATTCTGGAGCTGCGAGGGGCTTTGGGACCCCCTCAAAAGATTGGCTGCGCAACGAGGGCAGGAAAGTCGATAGTCCTCCTGCGACAGAGACCAAGACAAGATATTTGAGCGCTGTTTTTATCCTGTATGTTCTGGTTGGAGCCTGAGCCCTCGCGTACGGTACAGGCAGCGCATACGCCGCCTTACTGTCCACAGACATCCGAGTCGGAGGCAGGGATGGCTGCGCCAATGGCAAATGGGACGCAGTGAGTTATTTATTTGAAGCACATCTGTCAAGCGTGGAAATGGTAGCTGCGCCTGAGTTCTTCGACTTGAGCCAGTCCCTTACTAGTATTCTGGTTACCAACCAGAGCTGTGACACAGTGACTTGGATCCAATCATCAGCCAAAACGACGGGGTCCGCCCCGGATTCCGGCAATGATGCCGGAATTGATCCCGGAATCCAATGCACCGAATTCCCTGGAAATCCCTCCACACTATATTTCTGGTGTCTCCACGGATTCCACTCCAGGAATATTCTGTGCATCAGATCTAGTCCACAGACTCCTTCCTACTGTCTTCAACGGAATTCAATCCACTGTATCTAGCTGAATATCTGTGCACGGAATCTTTTCAATGCAATATGTGTTCACTGAATCCCACCCTCCGTCTCTAGCTTGATACCCGTGCACGGAATCCTCTCCTCCAATACCTGTCCAGTGAATTCATTCCACAAGCCTTGCCTGATACCTCTGCACAGAATCCTCTCCCTAAATACCTGTCCAGCAGATTCCTTCCACATAATACCTGTGCACATAATCTCCTCCACCGATCATATATCCATACATTCACATCCATGTAGTCTCCTCTTCTCTTCCAATAAATAAATAATATTCAGACCAAAATCTATTCCAAGGAATCTGTAAAACCTCTCGACAAAATTAGTTTTCGATTTTTTGCCTCGGACTCCAATGCCTCTTTAGGAACGGCAGCGGCGGCAAGGTATATTTTCAATGTCCGCCTGCAGACTCTGAGTAAATATTCATTGGAGACACAAATCTGAGATTAAAATTTTTAAGAGCATGGATTATGCACACATGTATCTAAACACACGCATCTTCTACATAGCTAAGCCACCAATGTACAAGGTAGGGAGGAGAAGAGGAAGGGAAAAAATATGTATGCATGCGTGAGGAATGTGCAGAACCTGCCTGCAGCTGCCGTGCCGCTGCGCGTAACCGCGCGCGGAAACGCTGAACAGGGTGGAGCATCCGCCGCCATCAAAGGCACGCAGCCCGCCTGCCGTCCCACTCGCATCCTGGCACAACACCCCGCCCCGGGCTCGAATCGACGCGGAGCCAGTAACTCACCTAGGCGTGCACAATAAAAAACATCCGAGACAGCAGCGAAAGGCTAGATGGTTGTCTGCTAGGGCGTGAAGTACGCATGCCACCCTGTCTCCCGCTTCTCGCCGTCTCGCGGTGGTGGCATGAACGGCCGCGCACCACCAGCTACTCCGGGGGTAGTGGTGGAGTCACTGTGAAGGTGCATGCAAAGCATGCTGGAGGCAGGGTGTGTGGGCGGTCAAAGACGGCAGTATCGACATAATGGTGGGTGGTGCAGTGCGGCGGCATGCCAGGGAGGAGGACGAGTGACGCGTAACGTCATTGTGAAACAACAAGCACGTGATTGATATAGAGAACCTAATTCCATTCACGGAAGGCTGTCAAGGCAGAAATGGGTGAACGAGATTCCCTGGAGTGTAGCCGATGGACCAGATTTGAGAAATTGTGTGGATGGGCAGGGGTGGATCCCATTGCATGGTTGGAATAATGTGGAGGTAATTTAGTGGAAGGATAGAACTGGAGGCAATTGCAAGTGAAAATCACATCCACAGAAGTTCGTTGATGCCTTATCATGACGGAGAACCATGGAAGTAATTCAGTGGAGGTGGTTTCGGTTCGTTGAGACGGGTATTCTCTGCATACGATGCTGTATTCCAAGTATACAATTACGTCCACGGATATCTATGGAGGAGAACTTGTGGAGGAGATTACCTGGTTGAGACATTTATTCTGTGCACCCAATGTATCTCAAGTATGTAATTACGTGGACGGATATTTGTGGAGGAGGAGAAACCGTGGAGAGAATTTGCTCCAGGGAAAACTGGTTGAGGTGATTCACTCCACGGAATTCCGTCCCGGAATCCGTCCCGGAATATTCCGGCAAATTCCTATATCACCGTCGCTCTCTCATCAGCGGCCCGGACCTCAATGAATGTCAGGAATTTTCCAGGAAGTCAGGTGTTAGTAGTGGTACTCTTGGTACATGAAGAGACCTCGGCGGAGGACCAGCCCTCCTTGTCTTCGAGCCAAACGCGGGTGCCCGGGAGGTACAGATTGGCCATGGACGTGTAAAGCACAGCGCACACAACTCGGTGTAACCGTCAAATTCTGTCATGGCCGCCGGCGACGGAGATCTTTTATTCCATTTTTCTACTCTGGCTACAAATTATACTGGAATTGGGTTTGTTACTCGAGTAATAAGTGAGTGGTAGCATGTTAGTTGGACCCAGTTCATCAGGCGACTCCCCCGCGAAAGAATTGCTAGTCGTTCCCCCATCCGTCCGCCTCAGACACCCATGTACGAGCAGTCTATGAGAAATCGGACTTTCAGAATGCCTAGACCCCCCTCCCTTATTACATTTGTATCGCTATCATTGGTTTAATTCGCGATCGCTGCGCGCTTGTAATTGTTGTTAGCCTGCGAATTCGGCTCGAGATAAGGACAAACAAACAACCGCTATCTTCCTCATTGGCCTATAGAGAAGGAGACCCGCTGGCAAAACGCACCCGGCCGGCCAACGAATCGCACCCCGCCGGTGCAAACAATCAGTTCAGCCGGCTGGACATCACTTGTTTGGTTGAATTGTTGACGGTACTCAGATCTTGTACTTTGTTAAAAAATATTCCCGGTGCACGGATCCAAAAACCAAGAGGATCTGTAGCAGTACCAGCATCGGTGCACAGATCGGGCCACCAAAATGAAAATAAAAAAGCAAACTCTAGGGATCGAACGCATAACTTCCAACTTAACAAATGCACCACTAAAGACCACTACACCAACCATCCACGGGAAAGCAGTGTTTAATAAGCAATTGGGTACCAGTCCTCAGAGCTTGGCAGGAATATAATTCTGTGCCTTTTTTGTTTGTTCACGTACTGGATCTGGGCACCGAAAGCAATTTTACGTTCGGTGCTTGGATTTAGCCACCCCCACAGATAATTATGTCGATCCTTGGATCCGGGCACCGAAAGCTATTTTATTTTCAGTGCCTGGATTCAGTCACCCACACAAATATTTAAGTTGGTGCTTGTATCCGGACACCGAAGACAGTTTTTATTTTCAGTGCCTGGATCGAGCCACCCCCGCAAATATTTAAATGGGTGCTTGGTTCTGGGCACGGAAAGCTAATTTATTTTCAGTGCCCAGATCCAGCCACCCGCGCAAATATTTAAGTTGGTGCTTAGATCCGGGCACCGAACACTGCGTTGAGGCCATATGTAGTCACAGGGGAGGCAGCCTAGGCTACGTGGGTCTACATTGGTCCACCGAAAGCTATTTTATTTCAAGTGCCTGGATCCAGCCACCCCCGCAAATATTTAAATGGGTGCTTGGTTCCGGGCACCGAAAGGGATTTTGTTTTCAGTGCCGGATCCAGCCACCCCCGCGAATATTTAAATGGGTGCTTGGTTCCGGGCACTGAAAGTTATTTTATTTTTTACTGCTCGGATCAAGGCACCCCCCGCGAATATTTAAATCGGTGCTTGGTTCCGGGTACGGAAAGCTTTTTTATTTTCGGTGCCCAGATCCAGCCACCCGCGCAAATATTTAAGTTGGTGCTCGTATCCGGACACCGAAGACGGTTTTTATTTTCAGTGCCTGGATCCAGCCACCCCCGCAAATATTTAACTGGGTTCTTGGGTCCGGGAACCAGAACTGATTTTACATTGGGTGCCCGGATCCAAGCACCCCCGCGAATATTTAACTGGGTGCTTGGATCTGAGCACTAGAATCAAATTTATTTCTGGTGCCCAGATCCAAGCACCCAGTTAAATAAGCCACCCTTGCAAATATTTAACTGGGTGCTTGGATCTGGACACCAGAAGCAAATTTATTTTTGGTGCCCGGATCCAAGCACCCTCGCGAATATTTAGCTGGGTGCTTGGAACCGAGCACCAAAGCTGATTTTAAATTAGGTACCCGGATCCAGCCACCTTCGCAAATATTTAACTGGGTGCTTGGATCTGGACACTGATATCTATTTTATTTTCGGTGCCCGGATCCAAGCACCGCCGCGAATATTTAACTGGGTGCTTGGATCTGTGCACCAGAAGCAAATTTATTTTCGGTGCCCGGATCCAAGCACCCTCGTGAATATTTAACTGGGTACTTGGATCCGAGCACCAAAGCTGATTTTACATTGGGTACCCGGATCCAGTCACCCTCGTAAATATTTAACTGGGTGCTTGGATCTGGACACTGACATCTATTTTATTTTCGGTGCCCGGATCTAAGCACCCCCGCAAATATTTAAGTAGGGGCTTGGTTTTGGGCAGCGAAGACGATTTTTTTTTGGTGGCTAGATCTAGCCACTTCGTGCACGCACTTGGATATGCCCACACAAGGATATAATTTTCAATGCAAGGATCAGGACACCACAAGAATATCACTGCAGGTGGGTGAATTCACTCACTAATTAGTAATGGTGAATATTTCAGTGAATGGACCTAAACGCCAGTAATAATGGGTGACTTTCCATAAGCATATTTTATTCTGGGGAATATCCGAGCTTCTTTGAGAGTGCCAGTGATGGCATCAATCGATTTAATCGCCGTTTTCTTATGGGAAACCCCTCAAATGAATTTATTTAGGAGTGCGTAGTAAGTGTGTAGATCTCGGATCACTTCGGAAAGCATAAACGACAGGTGCCGTCGGCGGGCAGCAGAGAACAAACAGCCAGTCTCAATATGTGTTGCGCGAGGTCAGTAGAGTATCGATGGAGAGAGGATCAGAGAAGTTAACTGGAATCCATGGAATTTTTCCTTTATTTTTTTCTTGTTTTTTTCTTGCTTTTTCCCTAAAAAAATCCCCGAAGGTCAGTGTAGTGATGATAAATTGACTGAACTTGCCCACTTTCCCATTGAAAATTTCTAGCACCACAGGTACATTATAGATATGTCTATTTAAATTGTCTCGAACAAGGAGGACATCTTCTCTTTTTAGAATTTCCTGGGTGTGATTTCAAGTAGCTCTAAAGCACAATGGGAATGAGTTTCTTCAAGATTTTTACACCCCCAAAGGGAAGGCCAGGGAACTCCGCAATAAGGGGTCTTCCCATATATTTATTGCGTCTATGTCACGCCTATGGTTAAAAAAAGAAGACAAATAAAATTTTGTGGTATAGAAGGGCTTCTGCCATTCGCAGCGAAAATATTTCTGGTGTAGTGGAGTCGCAGCCGGGTCCCGGCTATTCCAGATAAGTGTGTGCGGTGAACGCCAACGGCTGGGCGGTCGAAAGAGGGCGGGAGACAAATGGAGCTAGATTTGATGGGAGATCTACACACTTACTCACCACTGTTTATTTAGTCCAAGCATTTTTACTTTTTGCTCCGAATTCGATTAGGATTGACAGCTGTTTGAAGCTCAGGTTCGTGCCAAATAACGCGTCAACAAACACGCTCTTCCTTGCATACTCCTCGCACAATCCAACAACTATGGATCTTGACACCTTGATACTGCTTCAACACAACGAAGAGAACAAAACACATTGAGTGCAGACACAATTTTGTGGTCTTTATGGTACAGAGGTTCGGACTTGTCAGGGAGGCATCAGGTCAAGTAGACTTTTGTTGAGAGGGAGACTGCCATAATGGATAGCAACATAGAGCAGGAATATATAAATAATTTCTAGAGAATAAGCTGGAAGGGAGCTATCCAGCCCTGGCGCAGGGTCCGGCAGGCTGAGGTATGTCGTGGCAGAAGAAGCCGATGATGCGACTATGACACGAATCCCAATTGGGAACAATGATGGGAGTAGCAGCCGGATTCGTTATATTCTCATAAATGTTGAGGATATGAAAGTCTGTACAGGGGGTAGGTACCCCCTCTTCAGATTTCTATAGATTTGAATAGATCTGCATTAAATCGTGTACGTTTTTAGCACATCAAATTGATGGGGTCCTGACAGCTGACTCGGCATCGCGGCGGAAATGGCTCAGATATTCCCTCAGAATATTTTATGCTTATGGAAAGTCACCCAATATTATGGCTGGTTCCTCAAGCTAGCCACAAACAGGAACTACTGGTCTTCAAATATTGTTTCTGATTCTATGATGCAGACTCCACTGCTACCGGTAGGAATATTGCAACGGCACCAGGTGCACTCAATCTTCTGATCTATCCTCCAGCAGGAAACAAAAGGCTATTCGCACTCGGATACCGATGAGCTAGTCAACGACTCACCTTAGACGAGGTCGCAATCAAGTCGCAATCCTCGGATCGGCGGACCGAGTCGCAACTTGGTCGCAATTCGACAAGTTGCGACCAAGTTGCGACCGAAAGTTGCGACTACTGGAAAATGATCTTCTTTGAGACTTTTGTCTTTCACAAGCAGGAATCATCTTCTGCCAGCTATGTATGGTAACTAGAGCCTTTGCAGCTTGTCGTGAGTCATGTACTGACACAAATTTTGGTTGTAATTCTACAGTAATGTAACTTGAAGACTCATCGGATGCTACTTCAAGTCAAGGTAAGAGTTCAACCTCTGCCATCCGTCCCAAGTCGAAGCAGTGGCAATATCATTTTCAGTGAGTTCACCTACTTAGTACCTCAACGTTGAGTAACTAATTCGTGTTGGCTGCCCTACATATGGTTCCCACAATCTCAAAGGAGCATTACAAATTTGAACCACGTTCAGTTTGTTCAAGTTTGATTTGGTTCAACTTATGGCTCAAACATCAATAGTATTGGATATTCGGCGGTTTATGTATGCTCCTTCGGCTCCAACGCCTTTCTATCGCCGCCGTGTGCTCAGTTCATTCAATGGAGAAATTCGAGTTACCGCAACAAATTGAAATGGTACAGACTTCTCCAACTCAATCAGGTACAAGTAGTTAACCAAAGATTATCCAGGTCCGAGATCGTTGAACACACAGCTTTCCATTTGCCGTGCGCAGGTTCATCTCGCTCTTTAGAATACAAGTGAAGTGTGTTGCTGGTGTAACACGCATAGATAGGAAGTTTTGAACCCTGTTCGGTATCAAAATAATAAAGTTCAACCACGTCGAAATTACTGCCGGTAACGGGAGACCTATTGTTTGAACTGTCGGATTTCGTGTAGTCACTGATTAATCTCAGTACAAAAAGGAATACTGCTGGATCCCCACACTGACGGTAATATTACAATGCGGGTGTCTGGAATTAGTAAGAACCAACCATTATTACAGTATTCATTTTACAACACCACAGTAATATTCCTAGTCAAATGAGGTTCGAGCCACGCACCTGAAGTAATATTGATACTAAATTTATACAACCATCTGCTCAGTGTTCAGATTCACTCACCCAGAGGAAATATATTGCTGCAAGTGTCTGGATCTGGGAACCCACCACTATAATGTTTTGGTCGCGCACGCCGCCAGATCCACGCACCCGGTGCGATAATATTCCTGTGGGTGTCAAGATTCATGCACGGAAGGCCAAACGGTTCTTGTTTCTAGATCCAAGCACTTGTGAAACTGTAGTAGGTCCCAGGCTCCAAAAGCAATAATAATTTCGGCACCTGGATTGAAATATTCCCCCAGGTCGCTGGATCTGTGCCAGCGGGTATTCCTTGCGATGGGCCATGCATCCGCCTACCCCGGATAAAATTCTACGGGGGCTGGATGTGAGCACCAAAATTATCTGGCTTTCGGTGCCCGGAACCAAGCACCCATTTAAATATTTGCGGGGGTGGCTGGATCCAGGCACTTGAAATAAAATAGCTTTCGGTGGACCAATGTAGACCCACGTAGCCTAGGCTGCCTCCCCTGTGACTACATATGGCCTCAACGCAGTGTTCGGTGCCCGGATCTAAGCACCAACTTAAATATTTGCGCGGGTGGCTGGATCTGGGCACTGAAAATAAATTAGCTTTCCGTGCCCAGAACCAAGCACCCATTTAAATATTTGCGGGGGTGGCTCGATCCAGGCACTGAAAATAAAAACTGTCTTCGGTGTCCGGATACAAGCACCAACTTAAATATTTGTGTGGGTGACTGAATCCAGGCACTGAAAATAAAATAGCTTTCGGTGCCCGGATCCAAGGATCGACATAATTATCTGTGGGGGTGGCTAAATCCAAGCACCGAACGTAAAATTGCTTTCGGTGCCCAGATCCAGTACGTGAACAAACAAAAAAGGCACAGAATTATATTCCTGCCAAGCTCTGAGGACTGGTACCCAATTGCTTATTAAACACTGCTTTCCCGTGGATGGTTGGTGTAGTGGTCTTTAGTGGTGCATTTGTTAAGTTGGAAGTTATGCGTTCGATCCCTAGAGTTTGCTTTTTTATTTTCATTTTGGTGGCCCGATCTGTGCACCGATGCTGGTACTGCTACAGATCCTCTTGGTTTTTGGATCCGTGCACCGGGAATATTTTTTAACAAAGTACAAGATCTGGGTACCGTCAACAATTCAACCAAACAAGTGATGTCCAGCCGGCTGGACTGATTATTTGCACCGGCGGGGTGCGATTCGTCGGCCGGCCGGGTGCGTTTTGACAGCGGGTCTCCCTCTACATATCTGTCCTCATTGGGTAATATTTTGGAGGTTCAACAGAAAGAAGAAATCCTGTCCTACTCTGCATTGAACGGTGGCATCTCCTGCCGCTTGCGCTGTAGCGGCCACACTTCCTCCATGGATGACGCGTCCCAAAACCTCCCTCCCCGCGCCACCAGCCGGATATCGCGCGTCTTTGTCAAGTCACCTGTGAGCAGGTCGATTCCCGGTGGGTAGACGACCAGGTCGGCGAGTTTTCCCCGGGACAGGGAGCCCAGGGACGAGAAGAGGCCGAGAGTGATGGCAGCCGAGGACGTCGCAGCCTCGATGGTCTGCGTGCTCAGCAGTATAAGTCGCAGTCGAGCCCCTCAGGATATGCATCCTCACCTCGTAGTTGCTCAGGCCGCCCAGCTTGGCGAAATTCATCTCGGCGTGGTAATTTACCCCGACCGGAGGCTCGCCATGGGCGCCGATAAGGACTTTGAGGCCCTTGTGCACCATTTTTGCAGCAGATACGGAGGTGTTGTAGAATGCGTAGGCTGCGAGATTCGTTAGCGTCCACAGTAAGGAAATGCTGCTCTGATCAGCTCACAGCTTTTCGGTCTGGCAGATGATTCGGCCAAGACGTTCAAGCTGTCGTGCGGAAGGAACTGCTGCAATCTGCAAGGCACGAATGAGATGCAGGCCTCGCGGTTCCACGTGGTGCTTGCTCACTTGGGATCATTGGGAATATCTTCCGTGGCCCAGACAAGTTGTTCTCCCCATGTGCCGCCGTAATTTACGATGTGCGTGGGTGTATACCCGGTTCCGCTCAGCACAAAGAGAGTGATCACATCATCGAACAGCGTCGGAACAGGCATCGAATGCTCCATGGTGGTCATTCCTGAAAAAGTGTTCACAAGGGTATGCGGCGCAAATGAATAGAATCTCACCGTCCAAGATATATGTCAGGTCCCAGTCGTAGTTCATCCCGCCCTCTGGGACGCAGAGCATAGTGAGATTCTTGGCCGCTGCGAGCAGTCGTTGCCGAGATGCCCTGGATAACCTCAGCATCACAAATTACAGTATGTGGTCGAATTAGTAACCCACCGGACCGGAAGATTGTAGTTCTTGTACGAGATGCTTCCAGGCCCGCCCTCGACCTTTAAGCGCAAAAGGGCGGAATGGGCATCTGCTTCATCAACAACGTCTTGGTGATCAGGATATGCCGCGCCATAGATTATCCCGCCGGTAGAAAAGATACGGGGTCCAATGAGTTGCCCCCTTTCTACGCGACTTCGTTCATCGAATCCCTCCACGTTGTCAGAGCTAGGACTGAGGCAACTCGTCAGTCCACGATACCATCACAACCTCCGAGTCGACGACAGCCTACTTGTGCAACGTGGTCACCCCATACGCGAGGAAGGCTTCAAGCTCCCATGACTTGGCAGGATATCTGTCCCAAAATCCGTCCCAGTGAGCGTGTGCGTCGATGAATCCGGGGACCACAAAACCTAAAGTGCGCCATCAGCCGCCGAATCCCTACGAAGGAACAATACAATACCAACCTCCTTGCGCGTCAAAAATCGTTGCACCAGCGGGAATAACGAAGTTGGCCGCTGTGCCAACGCTCTCGATGACACCGCCGCGGATCGTGAGCACGCCGTCGTGGATCAGGTCCTGTTCGGCATCCCCCGTCTCCATCGTGAGGAGCGTGGCATTGATGATGACGAAAACGTCCGAATTGGCGTTATTGGCCTGTGCAGCCGCAGAGTCGCGCTTCAGGCGCGCAATATCCGTGGAATGCTCGACGACGATCTCTTGGTACTCAAGGAGACCCTTGACACAGGAGATCCCGAAGGTCGTGGTGTCGTGCTTTATCTTCGACGCACACTTGCTCAGCTTTGACACCTCCAGTGAATGCAGGTAAGGCCCTGCATACTGTCAGAGGTGTACTGTCAGAAATGGTACACTCACCTAACAACCAAAACAGTTTCCTGCCGTCGCGGCTCCAGGTGATATCATGCCCTCCATCCAAACTCAAACGCGCGAGGCCCTTGGTGGCGTTTGCCGGTTTAGCCCAGGCTCTTTCTTCATTATCAAGGTTCTCGCCCGGCACAAAATATACATGATAGCGCTCTGTAAACGCGATGCCGGCCGCAGCGTATGTCGTCTTGTTGGATTTTTTCACCTCATGCAGAGAGTTCACAGCAATCGCCGTCGACATCCGCCCGGACGCGACAGTCGTGTGCGCATACTTGCCCGCAGCACCAGACGGGCCGGCGCCCAAGTCGATGACAAACGCCCGGTCTGACTGCTGCACAAGCAGCTTCGCGTCCTTCTCGACGAAGCGCATGTCGACGCGATCCCATGTGGAGATCTCCGAGGGCACGAAGCGGATACCAGAAATCTTAGCCTCCTTGCTCTCGTCGCCCGGGACCGCTAGGTCGGCAATGTAGAGTCCCGCACCGGCAGTAGCGACGACGTTCCCAGTCAGCGTGTCACCGCCTGTCTTCAAGAACGCGATCTTCCTGTGCCGGCCCTCATGCTCTGATACGACCGGTGAGAAGTAGCGTCCCAGTGGGAGCCCAGCGACCTCATGTGCCTTCCCAGCCTTCACATCGGAGACCTCGAAGGTAGAGAAATTGGTATCGGACCACCTCACATGAAGGACCAGGTGGTCTGCGCCGTGCACCCACGCAGGAGAGTAGTACGGCGCCGAGCTGTGTAGTACGGGGACAGGAGTCGCCTCAGACTCTCCGACCGCCTGAATAAATGTAACGCCTGCAGCCTGGAACACGACGCGCCGCCCCGTGTCGTCTGCGCGCAGCTCCTTGAACGCCGTCACACGCTGCGTCGCCGCGGCCTCCGACCCCACAAGATCGAATGTCGCTGACCGAGTCTCTGCGAGGTGTTTCTCGATGTGCGCCTTGAACCGGATCGGCGCAGGGGAGCGCGAGGGGTCCGCGACGCGCTCACCGAGAGCATTCGTGGTGAGCGGGACGGAATAAATCTGGCCGGCGGCCCAGATGATCACTGCATCGTCCGAGGGGCTGAATGCGAAGGAGGGGTACGTTCCCATCGGAGCAGAGATGACGCCCATGTCGTAGGAGAGCCCATCCCAGACGTGGTGGATGGTGCCGGATTGCAGATCTCTGTGTGCACGTTAGAAGGGCTAAAACGGCTTGGCTGTTTCACGTACTTCAGGACCAGCAACTCGTGGTCCCTGTCCCTGCGCACGAACGCGAGCGTGCGGCCGTCGCGGGACAGCTCGGGACGGCTCGCACCGCCGGGAGACGCGTTGACGAGGGTCTCCACGGCATTCGTAGTCAGATTGATTGAAAAGATCGAATATATGCCCTGGTGAACGTCTAGGACCTGTGTTAGCAGTATTTACCAACCCAAGGCAGAAGGTACATACTTTTGCTGTAGGAAAATTCGCTGACGTCGCGAACGTTCTTGGCGTAAATGAGGCTGTCCTGTCCGCGCCATATGAATTGTTCGGGGCCGATCTGCTGGTCTCCGTACTGTTCGTTGGTCCAACCCAATGGGAGCGTCCGTCCCACCACGCGCTCTCCACTGCCTGTGCTGTCGACGGGATACTCCCAGCCTTCGCCTGCGCCGAGGGAGCGCTGGGTCGTGTACCATTTTGTCGCGATTACCTTGGTGCCGGAGGGATGAAAGCGCGCATCAGTGATATAGCGATAAGTTTCGTTGGTGACACGCTTTGCTGCAGGGACCTTGAGTATATGCAAATAATAATGGAAAGCATGCTACCTTCATGACGCCCTTCTCGGACAAGTCGATTCGCGCGTCGTTCAGTCGTTTCTTTGACGCCCTGGGCTAGCAAAGCTTCGTCGTGAGCTTTGGACACCTGCGCGGCGGTGGACCTAAGATCAGCCGCTTCGCATCCCGCCCAGGGCTTAATCCAGATGTTCTGCACGCCGAGGCCAGCGTCGCTCGTGAACACGAAGCCGTTCCCGTCTGGGAAGAAGTGCGGGTCGGAATCATGCGGAACACCGCGCAGAACAGGACGCGCAGTCGCGGCAACTCCAGCCGCTGCCGCGCTGACCTCTGCGCCTGCAAGACAGTACACATCCCCAAGCATATCAAAGATAATGTCGCCGGATTTCGGGTGGACATCGAGGCGTAGCCAGGTGCCCTCTGTCACGTCGTACTCAAGCAGTCGAGGATGCGGGAAGTCGGTTGAGATATCCCAAGGGGTCTGCTCTTGGATGGGCCAGACATCGTCCTTCCATTCTGGCGCTGCGAGGGGCTTTGGGACCCCCTCAAAAGATTGGCTGCGCAACGAGGGCAGGAAAGTCGATAGTCCTCCTGCGACAGAGACCAAGACAAGATATTTGAGCGCTGTTTTTATCCTGTATGTTCTGGTTGGAGCCTGAGCCCTCGCGTACGGTACAGGCAGCGCATACGCCGCCTTACTGTCCACAGACATCCGAGTCGGAGGCAGGGATGGCTGCGCAAATGGCAAATGAGAGCACGCAGTGAGTTATTTATTATTTACACAAGGGTTGCCGCGGCGCTTCGCGCCCCGGCTCCCTTCTTGACAACACCTTGTTTTCTACTGTACGATACGTGCCCTTAGGTGTGATCTGCGTCGCCTCAACATGTGCAGTTATTTGAAGAGGGCATTATTTCACAATAATAAAGTAACTGTATAATGTCATAAACTGCCGCGCTGCACGGTCGCGATACGACTAGGTGCATTGAATATTACAGGCAGGAGGGGTGGTTGGAAAAGGAAAGCTGGACATGATTACACTGGGGCTGCATAGCAGCGCCCCGTGTATGAGGGAAACAATATGCACAGACCCAGTGGCAGTGGTCTCATCATCTTCTGTAGTACTGCCAGCGCGGGGGGTCTATACGTCGGGGAAGACCTTATAAGACCCTGACCCAAATATGAGAATATGAGCCGCCTACATTGTCGAAGTACTTTGGAGCGTTGTAGTCGGCCGACCCCAGCTCACCGGCCCACTGTGCGCCGAGCGCGTTCAAACAAAGTCACCTAGTGCAGCTTTATCAGCGAAAGTGCCGACACCGAGAGCGAATAAACCCACCCGCGTCCAAGGCACGGTGCGTCTGGTGACCCTGGTTCATGCCTGCCTTGACCGCGGCGTGCAGCGCGCTGTTGTCTGTCTAGAAGCTGCGCATCGACGCCCACACCGTTGTCGAAAAAGTGGTTGAGGGGCTTGCCATTCCATGCCCGAGACCGTCGAGTCGTACCAGAACATACTCTACAACTCCGCAGCGTCATACTTCTCGCGCTGGTACAGCGCATACTGCGGCTGATTAAACACGCCACGTAGAATCAAGAACTGGTTTGTTCCGTGTTCGTAGTTGAAGAGCGAGGTCGGGCCGGTAACGTCACGGTACATGTGGAAGTCCCCGATACAAAGCAGCGGCAGTCAGGAGCGAGGAGTTGGTGCCAAAGCACCAGTAGTTCGCCGTCTCGGCCCAGATACCGTTTTCGGAGATTGACTGGGCACAGTTTGCGGTTTGCATTGTCGATACCCGAATCAGTGTAGCTTGAGATACGCGATAAATAAAACGCAACGTGTATGGCTGCAGCTTCAGGTGACAGCAAAGCCTTGATGCACACTCAAGGCTTGAACTTGAGACTTGGTGGTTCGTAGCTCGAGTTTGGACGGCTGCGGCGTTGGATTGAAGAGGCGGCAACTGAAAATACTGCCGGGGCTTGAAGGAAAGAAGATAGTAGTTGACAAGCTTGCTCTCCCGAACAATCCAATACTTGAGTGGTGTTCAACGTTTGAACTTCGAGCAACAGAGCGCGGCAAATATAGAACACTTGAGATTACCTATGGGCGGCGCGGGGCGTGGCGTGGGCTGCTGCGAGTTCATCACCGCGCGCAGTTCTTTTAAATGACTCGTTGCCATGTCTGGCCACGTCTCACCAAAGGATGAATCATGAAGAGTCGAGAGAGGCTGAAGTGGAGATGAGTCAGAAGAAGTCGGCGATGGCCGAGCGGAGTTTAAAGGCTTCGGACAAGCGTAATTTTATAAAGAGTAGAATGAACCTTGATATCAAGTTGATGATCGATATGAACTTGGAAGACTGCAACTACCACGAGCCGGGCGAAAGACGACTTGCAAAAACAGTGGCTCCAACGAGGGCCGTGGAGGAGCGCAGGTGTACATTGAATTTGACTGGAAAACACAGAGGGCGATTGCGATGAGCTTGGATAGTTTGAAACATCCTTGAAAGTGGAGGAGAGTAACCTGCAGCGAGGTGGTATACAGTCGCGCTTTGCCGGATCCGTCCGCCTCAGACATCCATTTACGAGCAGTTTATCCAGTTTATCCATATTGAAGTTTATCGACTATCATAAACTTTGTGGAGTCTGACTACGGGAGACAAAGCAGTTGATGAAGAAGCGGACTTTTCGGAATCCCTAGATCCCCCTCCCTCATTACATCTGTATCGCTATCATGGGTAACTCTTATTTAATTCGCGTTCGCTGCGCGCTTGTATCTGTTTTCGGCATGCGTATTCGGTGCGTATTCGGTTCGAGACAAGGACAAACAACCGCTATCTTCCGCATTGGGTAATATTATATCTCCATGATGATTTTGATGCGCCTTTTCGTTGCTGGTGTCGTCACATGGAGTGAATGCGTCGTACCACCGGCGTTTCCCGGTAAACCAAGCACTAAAGCACTCCAGGTGGGCTGGCAGATGGATGGATAGCTGAGGCGGGTGTAGGTGCAAGATCGCGAGGTTCAATTAGTCCCACGCGTTGTTCAAAGGAAGTACTCTGTCCTACTCTGCATTGAACGGCGGCATCTCCTGCCGCTTGCGCTGTAGCGGCCACACCTCCTCCATGGATGACGCGTCCCAAAACCTCCCTCCCCGCGCCACCAGCCGGATATCGCGCGACTTTGTCAAGTCACCTGTGAGCAGGTCGATTCCCGGTGGGTAGACGACCAGGTCGGCGAGTTTGCCCCGGGACAGGGAGCCTAGGGACGAGAAGAGGCCGAGAGTGATGGCAGCTGAGGACGTCGCAGCCTCGATGGTCTGTGTGTTCAACAGCGTAAGTCGCAGTGGAGCCCTAGGACATGCATACTCACCTCGTAGTTGCTCAGGCCGCCCAGCTTGGCAAAATTCATCTCGGCGTGGTAGTTTACCCCGACCGGAGGCTCGCCATGGGCGCCGATATGGACTTTGAGGCCCTTGTGCACCATTTTTGCGGCGGATGCGGAGATGTTATACAATGCGTAGGCTGCGAGATTCGTTAGCCTGCACAATAAGGAAATGGTGTTCCGCTCAACAGTTTTTCGGTCTGGCCAATGACTCGGCCAAGAGGTTCAAGCTGCCGTGCGGAAGGAACTGCCGCAATCTACAAGGCGCGAATGAGATGCAGGCCTCACGGTTCCACATGGTGCTTGCTCACTTGGGATCATTGGGAATATCTTCCGTGGCCCAGACAAGCTGTTCTCCAAATGCGCCACCGTAATTGACTAGATGTGTGGGTGTGTATCCAGAGCCGCTCAGCGCAAAGAGGGTGATCACATCATCGAACAACGTCGGTACAGGCATCGAATGCTCCAGGGTGGTCATTCCTGAAAAAGAGCTCAGAAGGGCATGCGGGTGCAAATGAAGAGAATCGCACCGTCCAAGATATAAGTCAGGTCCCAGTCGTAGTTCATCCCGCCCTCTGGCACGCAGAGCATAGTGAGATTCTTGGCCGCTGCGAGCAGTCGTTGCCGAGATGCCCTGGATGACCTCAGTATCACAGATGTATGTGGTCGAATAGCAGCTCACCGGACCGGGAGGTTGTAGTTCTTGTACGAAATGCTTCCAGGCCCGCCCTCGACCTTTAAGCGCAAAAGGGCGGAATGGGCATCTGCTTCATCAACAATGTCTTGGTGTAGCTCAGGGTATGCCGCGCCATAGATTGGCTCGCCGGTAGAAAAGATACGGGGTCCAATGAGTTGCCCTCTTTCTACGCGACTTCGTTCATCGAATCCCTCCACGTTGTCAGAGCTAGGACTGAGGCAACTCGTCAGTCCACGATACCATCACAACCTCGACGACAACCTACTTGTGCAACGTGGTCACCCCATACGCGAGGAAGGCTTCAAGCTCCCACGACTTGGCGGGATACCTATCTCCGAATCCGTTCCAGTGAGCGTGTACGTCGATGAATCCGGGGACCACAAAACCTAAATCGCGCCATCAGCCGCCGAATCCCTACGAAGGAACAATACAATACCAACCTCCTTGCGCGTCAAAAATCGTTGCGCCAGAGGGAACAACGAAGTTGACCGATGTGCCGACGCGCTCGATTACACCGCCGCGGATCGTGAGCACGCCGTCGTGGATCAGATCTCGTTCAGCATCCCCCTTCTCCATCGTGAGGAGCGTGGCATTGATGATGACGAAAACGTCCGAATTGGCGTTATTGGCCTGTACAGCCGCAGAGTCGCGCTTCAGGCGCGCAATGTCCGTGGAATGCTCGACGACAATCTCTTGATACTCAAGAAGACCCTTGACACAAGAGATCCCGAAGGTCGTGGTGTCATGCTTTATCTTCGACGCACACTTGCTTAGCTTTGACACCTCCAATGAATGCAGGTAGGGCCCTGCATACTGTCAGACGCGTACTGTCAGAATTGGGTACACTCACCTAACAACCAAAACAGTTTCTTGCCGTCCCGACTCCAGGTGATATCATGCCCTCCAGTCAAACTCAAGCGCGTGAGGCCCTTGGTGGCGTTCGCCGGCTTGGCCCAGACTGTTTCTTCATCATCAAGGTTCTCGCCCGGCACAAAATACACATGATAGCGCTCTGTAAACGCGATGCCGGCCGCAGCGTATGTCGTCTTGTTGGATTTTTTCACCTCATGAAGAGAGTTCACAGCAATCGCCGTCGACATCCGCCCGGACGCGACAGTCATGTGTGCATACTTGCCCGCAGCACCAGACGGGCCGGCACTCAAGTCAATGACGAACGCCCGGTCTGACTGCTGCACAAGCAGCTTCGCGTCCTTCTCGACGAAGCGCATGTCGACGCGATCCCACGTGGAGATCTCCGAGGGCACAAAGCGGATACCAGAAATCTTAGCCTCCTCGCCGTCGTCGCCCGGGAGCGCTAGGTCGGCGATGTAGAGTCCCGCACCGGCAGTAGCGACGATGTTCCCCGTCAGAGAGTCACCGCCCGTCTTCAGGAACGCGATCTTCCTGTGCCGGCCCTCGTGCTCCGATACGACCGGTGAGAAGTAGCGTCCCAGTGGGAGCCCAGCGACCTCGTGTGCCTTCCCAGCCTTCACATCGGCGACCTCGAAGGTAGAGAAATTGGTATCGGACCACCTCACATGAAGGACCAGGTGGTCTGCGGCGTGCACCCACGCCGGAGAGTAGTACGGCGCCGAGCTGTGTAGTACGGGGACGGGGGTCACCTCAGACTCTCCGACCGTCTGAATAAATGTAACGCCTGCAGCCTGGAACACGACGCGCCGCCCCTTGTCGTCTGCGCGCAGCTCCTTGAACGCCGTCACACGCTGCGTCGCCGCGGCCTCCGACCCCACAAGATCGAATGTCGCTGACCGAGTCTCCGCGAGGTGTTTCTCGATATGCGCCTTGAACCGGATCGGCGCGGGGGAGCGCGAGGGGTCCGCCACGCGCTCGCCGAGAGCATTCGTGGTGAGCGGGACGGAATAAATCTGGCCGGCGGCCCAGATGATCACTGCATCGTCCGAGGGGCTGAATGCGAAGGAGGGGTACGTTCCCATCGGAGCAGAGATGACGCCCATGTCGTAGGAGAGCCCATCCCAGACGTGGTGGAGGGTGCCGGATTGCAGATCTCTGTATGCACGTTAGAAGGGTTAATACGGCTTGCCTGCTTCACGTACTTCAGGACCAGCAACTCGTGGTCCCTGTCCCTGCGCACGAACGCGAGCGTGCGGCCGTCGCGGGACAGCTCGGGACGGCTCGCACCGCCGGGAGACGCGTTGACGAGGGTCTCTACCGCATTCGTAGTCAGATTGATTGAAAAAATTGAGTAGATGCCCTGGTGAACGTCTATGACCTATGTTAGCAGCGTTACCAACCCAAGGCAGAAGACACGTGCTTTTGCTGTATGAAAATTCGCTGGCGTCGCGAACGTTCTTGGCGTAAATGAGGCTGTCCTGTCCGCGCCATATGAATTGTTCGGGGCCGATCTGCTGGTCTCCGTATTGTTCGTTGGTCCAACCCAATGGGAGCGTTCGTCCCACCACGCGCTCTCCACTGCCCGTGCTGTCGACGGGATACTCCCAGCCTTCGCCTGCTCCGAGGGAGCGCGAGCTCGTGTACCATTTTGTCGCGATGACCTTGATGCCGGAGGGATGGAAGCGCGCGTCGCTGATCCAGCGATAGGTCTCGTTGGTGACGCGCTTCGCTGCAAGGACCTTGAATACAAGCAAAATAATAATGGAAAGCATGCTACCTTCATGACGCCCTTCTCGGACAAGTCGATTCGCACGTCGTTCAGTCGTTTCTTTGACGCCCTGGGCTAGCAAAGCTTCGTCGTGAGCTTTGGACGCCTGCGCGGCAGTGGACGTAAGGTCAGCCGCCTCGCATCCCGCCCAGGGCTTAATCCAGATGTTCTGCACGCCGAGGCCAGCGTCGCTCGTGAACACGAAGCCGTTCCCGTCTGGGGAGAAGTGCGGGTCGGAATCATGCGGAACACCGCGCAGAACAGGGCGCGCAGTCGTGGCAACTCCAGCTGCTGCCGCGCTGACCTCTGCACCTGCAAGACAGTACACATCCCCGAGCATATCAAAGATAATGTCGCCGGATTTCGGGTGGACATCGAGGCGTAGCCAGGTGCCCTCTGTCACGTCGTACTCAAGCAGTCGAGGATGCGGGAAGTCGGTTGAGATATCCCAAGGGGTCTGCTCTTGGATGGGCCAGACATCGTCCTTCCATTCTGGCGCTGCGAGGGGCTTTGGGACCCCCTCGAAAGATTGGCTGCGCAATGAGGGCAGGAAAGTCGATAGTCCTCCTGCGACAGAGAGCAAGACAAGATATTTGAGCGCTGTTCTTATCCTGTATGTTCTGGTTGGAGCCTGAGCCTTTGCGTACGGTACAGGCAGCGCATACGCCGCTTTACTGTCCATAGACATCGCAGGCAGGGATGGGAACACACAGTGTATTTAAGGCGTAAAGCATGGCTTACTAAGCACTCCTCAACCTTCTTTACCATGCATGCCACGCCCACCCACCGCGCTCTGGCCATCCCTGAGCTCCTGGACATGATATTTTCCTTCCTGGACGACCCCTCGAATGCATCGAACGCGTCGGTCTGCAAGCGATGGTCAGAAATTGCGCTGGACACGCTGTGGCGCGGTGTCGACGACCTCCACCGCTTGTTCAGTATCCTCGGCGCCCTGAAACGCATCGGCGACGAGGAGGACAGCCCTTATGCGCGTCGTTTCATTTCTTGTATTCTAATGTTAACTGGAATCCCAGGCGTTCACTGCGTCGCCGGATGCGACCGACTGGGCACGGTTCGAAAAGTACAGTCGGCGCGTGCGGAAGCTGTCGTTCCACTCGGACTGCGGTGGGCCGCGACTCAGCGCGAGCGTGTTCGAGGACGTGGCGCGCACGCGGACGAGCCTTGCCATACTGCCGAATATGCACGCGCTCTCGTGGCACGCGCCGCTCCCCTTGTCTGTCATGTTCATGCACAGCGGCGTCAAGCGCTTCGTCATGTGGCTCCCGGAAGAGCTCAGGCTTAGGGACCCGACGCCGAACCCGTTCTTCCGCGACGTCGTCGCGCGCATGCCCCATCTCACTTGCATGGACCTGCGCACCCACGTCCCCATGCGTTACATGGAGGAGGACATGGTGGTTTTACTAGGCAGCCTCGCCAAGCTGCGCAAGGTCGTGCTGCCGCGCTTTCAGCTCACCACCCGCATCGCGGAGGCGCTCGCCCCGCTGCCGGACCTCGGCTGCGTCGAGTTCCAGTATCTGCCCGACCAGGGCTTCGGGGACCCGGCCGACACGGAGGTCTTCCGCCCCACACTCAAGACGGGCGACTTTCCGTCCCTGTGGGACTTGTCCATGACTGTCACGCTGGCGGACGCGACCCGCTTCATGAACCAGCCCGCGTCGCCCACGAACCTCACGGAGCTGTACATAGATTCCCGGCTGGTCGAGACGCCGGCGGCCGTGCACGACCTGCTTTCCGTCCTGGCGGACAACTGCCAGCTGCTGCAGTCGCTCGGGATCGTCACGTTCATTAGCGAGATCGTCCCGGAGGAGCTGCCGACGGAGGACTGCATCAGCTTCGCGACCCTTCGCCCGCTCCAGCGCTTCCCGAACCTCACGGTGTTTGAGCTCATCCACCAGTACCCCATGGACCTCAAACTCGCGGAGGTCGAGCAGCTCGCGCGCGCGTGGCCCTCGCTGCGCAAGCTCATCCTGAACAACGAGCCCGTCGTCTCCTCGCGCTGCCCCCTCACGCTCACCGCCCTCCTCCCCTTCGCACAGCACTGCCCCGAGCTCGAGCAGCTCGGGCTGTTCCTCGACGCGTCCGCTGCGGATCTCCCTGCCGCGCCGGCCCGGCCCTTCGCGAGGCTGCAGCGCCTGTCCATGGGCGTGAGCCTCATCGCAGAGCCGGGGCCCGTCGCGCTCTTCCTGAGCAAGCTGTGCCCGCTCGACACGCATGTCGAGTACGGCGTGACGTGGGAGACGAATTTGCTGCTCGACGCGCTGTGCGAGGCGATTGCGGAGCGCTGCAAGAGGTGGGAGAAGGTCGCGGAGCTGTTGCCGCTGCTGACGCGGCTGAGGATCGAGGAGCGCGCACGCTCGAGGTTGTTGATGGAGGAGGTGGAGGATTTAAGGATGCGGAGTGGGGTGCTTATGGATAGGGGGGTTGGTGGGGCTACTGGTAGTGGGTCGGATGGGTGTGTGATGTTGTGATTTTCTCTTGGTTTCTTTATTCCTATGTTTATCGCTATATGTTTGCCAGAAATTGCTGTTAGCCAAAAGCGAGGCGTGGGCAAGCTGGATTAGATTAGATAGAGCGCATCACAGCCACAACTCTTTTGCCTCTCATCTGTGCGGTCGCCAACCACAACTGATACTCGCGCCGTTGCTTATTCTTTTCTGTTTTCAAAACGTTCAAGTATCAGCGACTCTACCCTTCCTTTGCCTCTCCCCACACGATGCATACGAACCGGTCTCCTTAAGCTTCCCGGCGCGTGCAACGTTCGCATTGAAACCGCTAGCGATAAATCTAGTTGACCACAGGATCTCTTTTCTCGTACACGGATAACGGGCTCAAACTGCTCATTACTGACAAGGATGATCGTTACGACCTCTCAGCCCTTTGCTCTAGTCGCGCGAAAGTTTCCGCTCTGGGAAGAACATGCTCAACGGTGTTCTTCCCGACGTGATGAATTCAAATTTTGTCGCTTGTTCCCGCTGCCTCTCGTGCCCTCGTCTTGCACCTCTCGCGGATTTTTTGGTGTGGACCGCGCAACAGTTTCCTGCCCGCTGCAAAGTTCTTTCACAGACGGACACCTTGCATCTCCTAGTCGACGTGCTGCATCCGTGTGCGGTAGTTGGATGTATACGATGTATTCCGAGTCGTCTCAGGGTTTTCGCCCCCGTCTCCCTTTCTGCGCGTACACTTAGTTTTATTTTTCCGGGCTCCTTTGTATTCTACTTTCTCGCCCTCATGCGTCTTTTGGTCTCACGTTTTGCACAGATGTTTCTGCCGCGTTCCTGCCCTGTCTCACTTCATGTCTCGTGTTCCTCCTGCGCTCCTCGTTCTTCGCACTCTGCGCTCTTGTGCTCGTCTTGTATCTGCAATATCCCTGCTTTGATCCTGTGCTCCTCGCCTTTCGCCTTGCCTTGCGCGGATTCCTGGATTGACTGCACTCCGCGCAGATGTCCTGACCGCGCTCCTACATGCACTTCCCGTATCCAATATATATCCTCCCGCCTTCTGACACGCTCTGTGCAGCCGTCCTTGACGCGCTCACGTCTCGCGCTCCACACAAAGCTGTTGATTGTGCTCAGGCTTTCGGTCCTCACCCTTACCTCTATTATGTAGATGTCTTCGCCTCACATCTCACGTTCTCGTTTTGCACTCCTATCAGATGTCCTCACTGCCTTGTTGTCTCTTTCCTACTCTACATGGGCTTCCCATCTACCTTTTATTCCTTCCGTATTTTTTCTGCTTTGATGCCAACATTGCGTGCCTCGCGTCTGCTCAAAATTTAATAATCTTGAACCCTCAAATAGCCGGTGATTGTATTCTTGGTTTCGGACCAAAGTCTTGCATTAATTAATAACATCGCCCTGAGCTGTCAATCACGGCACCTACTCAAAGTTTCAAACTCCGTCCTTAGGATTGAATTCGTCGAAGAATATGTGTTACATTCCAAGATACGGCAGGCTCATTTCCACTAGGAATAGATGAACCAAGGTTGCCTGGAGGGCCATTGACGGCACTCTTCTAATAATAAGTATGTGGATCCCGGAAGTTACCGAAAGACAAACACGGCGCCAGTAAACTAGTGCAAATAATATACCAAATATTCCGCCAGTGTTGCTCTTTCGGCCAGTCGCTTTGTGGGCATCTTCTGGCTGGGCTGTGGAGGCACAGAATGAGAGGCCTCGCGATACCGTCTCCCGGCGAGCTGGAGCGGGAACAGTCAAACGAATACGGCACCCCGTTCAGCAGCCCCGACGACTCCAACATTCCCATCGATCCCGCCCTTGGCGGCGCCCCCATAGACCCCGCGTTGCTGCCCACCGAGCCCCCCCAGCACGCCCCCCAGGTGAGCGCAGAATATCCAAAAAATATTCCAGTCTACGCGTCGCGTCGGGTAATATTGCGTACTGATCAATTTCAAAGCCTGATCCATTTGTTGCGCGCCCGCGCACGCCTGAGGACCCCCATACCCACTTTGCACAGTACTCCCAGGCGCCGCAGGGCGACCCCTTTGCGCCGCAGCCCGAGTTTCAGCCGATGCCGCAGCAGGAATTGGAGGTGCCGCCGCCACCGCCGCCGCCGAAGCGCCGCAAGCGAGGCGGCCCGCCGCTCGAGCGCAAGTGCGGCTTCTGCGGCGCCACGAAATCGAAAAGTAAGGCCGCAAGCCAGACGGAGCGCCTCGTCACTTGCCACGACTGTGGCCGCGCCGGTATGCATTTCTTATTTCTTATGTCCTCGGAGGCTCATTCCGTGCAGCGCACCCCGCATGTCTGAAGCTTCCGCCCGCGGTTGGCGAGACGATACGCACGTACGACTGGATCTGCATCGAGTGCAAGACATGCGAGATTTGCCATGTGAAGGGCGACGACGTGAGTGCCCTTGTTGAGGGGGTGTCGTTTGGTGGCTAACAGAGCAGCAGGCTCGGATCTTATTCTGCGACTCGTGCGACCGCGGTGGGTGGCACTGGCTGGGGTTGAGTTTGATTCTTAACGGTTGGCAGGTTGGCATATGGACTGTATGGATCCGCCTGTGGAGGACACGCCACCCGGGAAATGGTTCTGCCCCCTTTGTCCAAACGCCGTGGAATCAGAGCAGGAGCCGTCTGTGGCGTCTACATCCCGCATGCCGACACCGAGAGGTCGTAAAGGCAAGGGTAAGGCGGCACCGCCCCCCACGGATGACGAGGAGGAGGAGGAAGAAGAGGAAGAGGAGGAAGAGGAGGAGGAAGAGGAGGAGATGGCAGAGCCGGTGAGTAGACCGAAAGCCCGGGCAAGACCAAAAAAGAGACCCAAGGCGGACGACACCTCCTCCCCTCCGCGACCAGCAAAACGGATCCGTGTCCGTCCCCCTCAGACGCCTCTACCCAGCGTTCGGTTACACCTCCCTAAGAGCAGGACACGGAGACGCGAGGAAGACGAGCCACGCGGCTTGTTCGACGAGATCCTCACTCCCGAAGAACGCGACACGTCCAAAACAGCCATTGCGGCGCTGGACAAGCAAAAGTTCGAACGGAGCCGTGCTGTTGCCGAGGTATGCAGCAGCACCCGCATTTTTTTCCGTGTACTCACGCTTCGCAGCTGAAACTGGGCCCGCCCCCGCCCCCGCGCATGCGCCGCACGTCCGAAGGCCCCGACACCCCCGTCGCAGGCCCGTCATCCCGCCCACTCCGCTCGTCCTTCATGCAGTCCACGCACCTGATGTCCCCCTCCGCCTCGCCCGCGCCATCCTCTGCCTCCGGCGTCCCCCGACATAACGGCACCACCGCGCACGATGCGGCGCCCGCCCCCCTGCGCATCAGCACCATCCGCTTCGGCCAGTTCGACATCAAGACGTGGTACAACGCGCCGTTCCCCGAGGAGTACGCCAACATCCCCGACGGGCGCTTATGGATCTGCGAGTTCTGCCTGAAGTACATGAAGAGCCGCTTCGGAGCGACGCGGCATCGGGTGCGTTTTCCGCCGTTTGTGTGCTCGCTCGTCGCTGATGGGTATGACGCAGATGAAGTGCAAAGCGCGGAATCCGCCCGGGGACGAGATTTACAGGGACGGGGCTGTTTCGATATTCGAAGTTGATGGGCGAAAGAACAAGGTGCGATTCCGCCGTTGTTCGGGTTTTTATTGCGGGTGCTGACGTGATTATGTTAGATATACTGTCAAAACCTGTGCTTGTTGTCCAAGATGTTTTTGGACCACAAGTCGCTGTTTTATGATGTCGAACCGTTTCTTTTCTATGTGATCACAGAGGTAGACGACTTTGGGGCGCGGTTCGTGGGGTACTTTAGCAAGGAGAAGAGGAGTCCAAAGGACTATAATGTCAGCTGTATAATGACGCTGCCGGTGCGCCAGAGACAAGGCTGGGGGAATTTGCTCATTGACTTTAGTGCGTTTGATTTCTTTCTACGCGAGAGACGATTATATTTATATTTATTTGTACAGGCTACTTGTTGTCGAAGAAGGAGCGGCGTCTCGGTTCTCCCGAAAAACCACTATCTAGTCTCGGTGCCCTAGGATACAAGAACTATTGGACTTTAGCGCTCATGCGATATCTCGTCACGGCGCCTGATCACCCACGCCTGGAAGGTACGTCGAGGGGTTATTTGCGAGCCGTTCGTTACTCACGTTGACACGGGCAGATATTTGCGCTGCGACGTCCATGACCATGGAGGATGTGCACGCGACGCTGACCCAGCAGGGTATGATCACCTCGCGGGATGTCACGCCACCGCGTGTTAAGCCTTCGCCGGGGCAATCGATCAAGTTCCCCAAGGGCAGGAAGAACGGTGTGGCGCGGCGGCACCTGCAGCGCAATCAGACGATGGACAAGGCGCAGGACCGCGAGGCGTCCAAAGGGCCGTTCGTCCCGCCGACGGAGTACGCGATCAGCTACGACCGCGAGAAGGTCGAGGAGTATTTGCGGGTGTGGGAGGGCAAGGGCTATTTGCAGCTGCGGCCGGAGAAGCTGCAGTGGAGCCCGTACATTTTGGCCAAGACGCACAAGACGGAGGCGAAGGAGGCGACGGAGACGAGTGCGCTGGCGACGACCGCCAAGATCAAGGAGCGGGGGCTGGTCAACGGATCAGCGACTAATGGGACCCACGCCAGCACGTCTTCGACTGGTCCCGCGACGCCGAACGGGGTTGCGGGGCTGCGGGATGTGTCCCCGATTGACGAGGAGGAGGTTGGAGAGCCGCCGACGGTATTCCCGCCACGAGACGCGTCGCCCGACGAAGACAAGGACGGGCAAATGGAGCGTGATCGGGCGCTTGCGACGCGGTTGGCTGCAGAGACGCCGAGGACGCGACTCCGGAGCCGGTCGAGCCAGGTTTCGCATGCGTCCACTCCGGCGCGGAGTACGCGTGCAGGGGGGGATTCGTCTCTATCTACGCGAACGCGGCGGCTGGACAAGGGGAAGGAGAGGGAGCTGTTATCACCGCTTGAGGACGACGAAACTCCGAGCGCGGGGCGACACCTGCGATCCAGTAGGCACGTACTGGAGAGCCCGACGTCTCCGTCGACGCCTACGCGGCGAACCACGGCGCCCCGGAAGCGCAGGAGGGTGGAGTCGTCCCCTGAAGAAGACACAGCTTCGACCCCGTCGCCTGCGACGCCCTTGATAGTGCTCGATCCGTCTTCGCCTTCCGTCAATGGACAAGATTACCAGCAAGCAGACGTGGATGCGGAAGCAGACGCAGATGCAGAGGCGGACGAAGATGCGGACGAAGATGCAGACGCCGACGCCGACGCGGAAGCAGAAGCAGAAGCAGAAGCAGAAGCAGTCTCAGAAGTTTGCATACAAGCGCCGCTATTGACCGCGCCGGACGAGATGGACATGGACACGACGCCCCTCCCCGGTTTGTGTCTCAACAACAGCAACAATCCTGAGCTGCAGACGGCGCCCGTCATCAAGACCATTATCGTCAACAGGGCTGACAGCGAAACGCCCGCTGCAGACGGGGTCAAGTCCGAGGATCCAGGGACACCTCTTATGAATCTCACGGGCCGTCAGAGCACACGTAGCGACGACACGGTGTTTGCGGACCCTCCTCCGACGGTGAACGGCAAGGCCTTTAACGTGAATGGCGGACTAGGGGGTGCGGTCGCGGTGCTCGCAGCTGCGTGGGGGCACACTCCACAACCTGCTCACGAAGACCGGCACATGTCTGAGGACGCAATCAGTCTAGGAGAGGAAGACGGTGATGCTGATGCTGACGGGGAGTTTGAAGAGGACGCAGAGGGCGAGTCTGATGTAGACATGCCGGGCTAGCCTCTATACATTCAGCCCGCAGTTTCCTGGTTTCGGTGTACTTGCTCTGTGTAATGCAATGTAAATTTTTCTGTAAATTTTTATCCCCTTATTTGGTTCCGGGTTGTTTGCTGTAAGTAAACACAAGGTGAACCGCTACTACGGGTTCCGAGCGGGTCCAATCCAACCCGGGCATGGATGGTCAGAGGTGTGTTCTCTCAGCCTGTGGTGACGATGGGGGTTGAGGCTGCAGCTGCATTCTAGTAAATCCACGATGCAGTACGGCCACATGTCGACATCTGAACGACGAGACATGAACCTTCAAGACAATCCGAATTCGGTACGCTAATCCAACTTGGTTTGCAGCTCGGTCGATATGTAATCATCCCTGCAGACGCCTTTTCAATCCCACCAGAGCATCGGCCAGGCGTTGGGCACGCACATTAACGGAACTGCGGCGCCGTACAGCCGCCAGCCCCCGAACGCAGATGGGTACCGGGAGTCTCCGCCAACGAATGCGGCTGGCACCTCACGCAGTGCTCCGCCGCTCACTTTCAGCGTTAATAATGGGCCACCGTCGCCCGGGAGTTTGAAGCGCAAGCATCCGGACATGCTGCACGGCTTGAAGCGTCGGCGGGAGGCGGAGGAGTCGCTGGACCCCTACGAAGACGGCGCCGGCGGGGCTAAGCACTGGACGGACGAGGAGAAGACCCTCTTGTTCCAATGGCTCATGGGGCCAGCGCACGACGACCACTGGAATTCTCTGCGCGCGACCAAGAACTCGTGTCTTCGAGAGGTTTGATCGTGTGCTACGTTTCTAGTACTTGGCTTAACACACACGGCAGTGCGCCGCCGAGGTTTATGGGGGCAAGAAGACGTATCAGGCGCTGAAGGGTTGCTATGAGCGCAACTTCAATCTCTTCAAGCAGATCTATTCCTTCGAGTCTTTTCATGCCCACGCTGGAAGCGGACCCATCACCGTACATGGCGAGGCTGACCGGTTACGAGAGTATGACCGTCGCCTCGGCGCCGCTCGACGGGCTGGGTGCGATGTCGGGAACATCACCGCCCGGACAATCGAGCACTGGCATCGCATTGGCTGGTACGACCTTTTTTACCGAAGGTATGATACCTTTTATTTTGTTTGCATGGTCGGACATTTCACGCCCACGCAGATGGCACGGTGATCCCGCCACGACGAAGCCCGTCGCTGCACGCGGCTCTGTGCCGACGCCCTTGAGCGTTGTTGATGAGCCCGAGATTGACGATGACCAGACCCTGGACTTTTCCGACTCGCCCTCCACGAACGGGATGAATCCCATGCCCTCTTACGTTAGTCCACAGCAGACCCTCCGCGAAGCGCCCCCGCCGCCAGCACCTCCCCCGCCCCCGCCCAAGCTACCGCCACCCCAACCCCAGTTCGTGCAGTCGCCCACGCCCACGTTCACCAACCCCCCGCCCCCGCCCGCGTCGCCCGCAGACCCGGCGCTCGTGAATATCTCGCTCTCGCAGGGAATGCTTTCCGCGTACCTGCAGTTTCTTCAGGTACAGACGCAGACGGGCAAGCAAAAGCTCGAGTACCTGCGCCGACGCGAGGAGCGCGAAGAGAAGGAGAGCACGCAGCGCCGCGAGCTCGAGCGTCTGCGACTCGAGCGCGAGACGGCCGAGTTTGAGCACAATAAGCAGGCGGCGAACATCAAGCAGCGTGCGGATCGTGCGATAGTATGTTGTCCATCTTCTCTCGTCTTGGCGTGTTATTTACTTCTTTGTTTTCGTGCTGCAGGAGCTGCTGAGCAGTGCTGTTGTGGATGCCTCGGTCAAGCAGGCGGCGGCTGAGTATTTGAAGAAGTTTTTCAAGACCGACTAGAGGACTTGCACGCATTTGTATTTTATTTCAATGTCTTGATGTATTACGACCTCTGTACATATGTACACATGCAGCTCTTGGAATATTTTTTTGTATAGCGCGTTTCGTTGTCCTGTTCGTTCTTTCCACCGATATGCTGACTAAGCGCCCTATTCTTGTCACTCCTCAAGTTATGGTTTCCGGCTGCGTGTCTTGCCCGATGTTTGTGTTGTTCCTGGTTCCTTCATCGGGTTTAAAGTGATGTTTACTCAAGTCTAATTGGTGAGGCTGGTCCAACGCGTGCAACGCACACTTTCTTACTCTCCAATAGACTTCCGAGCCTCTTCGAAGCTGTTTCTGCTAAACATCGAGCTCCGCGCGATCACAACTTGACTGGGCAATTAGACCTCCTCTCTACACAACCTGGTTTATCTAAAGACTCGACGATATTAACCGCCGAGCGAAGGACTTTGGAAGGACCCCCACATTTTCCTGCTTCCCTAATTTTAAATCCTCACCTGGTCCGGACTTCTGGCCTCTGACTCCCAAATTATCTTTGGGCCCTGCAGCTTGGATTCTACTAGAGGGTTGCCCCTCATCCAACTTGCTGCACAGCTGGAGGTCCAGACACTGCCCGTGCTTCCACCGTTGTCGCAAAGCTCTTCGAGTCTAAAAAAAACGAGCATATAACTAAAGTATAACTAATTAAACATTGTCCCGGCGAAAATCGCGAATAGTCTTCCACTGATGATTAGGCCACGACGTATTTCCGCTGCCCGCGCCTTCGCTACCCGATCCCTCCGTTCCTTTAACGACATTCCAGCCCGTACTCCCCGCTCCAGTGTCCATGAGGTTCAGCAAGTGTGTCTTCAGCCCTCCGTCCTCTCCCGTAATTTCGTCTACGTGCTCGACTGTCGTTTTGAACAAGCCGCCGAGTTCATTCGAGGACATCCGATCGCCCTGGAGTCGGAATATCTTATTCTCGAGTTCCGACGGTGGCAGGCTGGTCAGTATATATGCCACGAATCCTGTTGTTTCGTTAACGCCGGTGTTCCCCTCGGCCATGGACCACAAGACGAACCTGCAATATCTCCAATAGAGGTGAAGGAAACTGGAGAGGTCCCTTTGCCCACGATTCTAATCTTGCCGTGGTCTCCGAACCCGACAAGCCACGGGATGTATTCAATGAATAATCCAGTCTGGTGGTAAATCCAGAGTAAGTTGCATTACTTTCGGCTTGGCGCTGATCGCTCACATAGATCCTGATGGACGGGATTCCGATTGTTCTCAGGTGCGCTGTAGTACATCGTGAGCGGCTTTCGTGGGTTAAAATAAGTAAAGCTTACCCGCCACCTGATCTTTGAGTGCAAGGAAACCGTCCTTTTGCCCTTCGGTTGGTACTCCGTACTCTGAAGGCACGAATAGCTTTACTCCGGCCAACTTGGCTGCATCTGCGAGAACCAACTGTGCTGCGCCGGCGCTGGTGGCAATTGTCGAGAGCACGACCTCGACTTTGTGCTGCTTCAACACCGCTGCTACAGCGTTAACATCGGCAGTGTCGACTGTGGCGGTTTTGACACCAGACGGGACCGATTTGCTAGCGGACCCAGGCCGCGAGAGCAACACAACGGAGACGTTCTGGGCAGCGAGGGCGTTGAGGATGGGGAGACCTATCGATCCCCCGCCAATAAGTGCGAACGACGTGTATGTGGGCATTTGTGGTGGATATTTCTTGGACCAATGCCTTGACGATTTCGACTTTTATTGCGAGCCTCCACCATTTTTTACTAAGGGTCGGCCCTTGGCAAATTCAACCCGAGGTGAAATGACCAAGAACAATTGTAAGCATTGATCATAATAGTTATTGTGCCATTGATTAAAATAGTTGCTGTGGTTCAATCAGATATATGGTAGATGCCTGGCTGTTCAAGTGGTAACGGCTGGCTGACAAAACGGTAACCGCCTGCTATTAGATCGGGTACCGCCTGCTGATTAGCTACATACTGAACCCTTGGATTCGAGAACTGGAATAGAATAGCCCTCTGGGCAGCCTTGGTTCCTCCCATGGTGCAGATAATGCTAAGGTTCACTAGCATGGGAGTTGCAAGTCAAGAATCACAACCGAATGGAAGGCCCACCATGCATCCTCTGGTCGACCTGGACACATTTACGAGACCGTAGCTGTAAATAGTTCATGTAAAGCGGCCAAGGCCGACGAGCAGCACAGCCCGCTACCTTGTTAAATGACGAATCCAGTGGCGCTATTATATCCTGCACGCATGACACATTGGTGTTCAATTTTGCGGTTATCAATTCCTTAGAATTTTTCTCCTAGAAAATAACAAAATATCTATTGCTGGAATAAGAAGTTTTTTAATTCAAACGGAGAGCAGGGAGATAGACGGGGGCCCTCCATTATTTAACGCTGGATATTCTAACCGTCGGCGGCGTCTCGTTGGAGATAGACAGGGGCCCTCCATAAATCGGTTCGCTGGTTTCCTTGCGGCTCGCTGGATATTCGAACCGTCGGTGGCGTCTTGTTGATATTCCCAAATGTCTCGCTGCTATTCATCATAGTATTGACGCTCCTGGACGCTCCGTCTTAGGTTGCACAGGGGCAGCGGCGCAACGGAGTATTAGTAGGACAGTAACTTGATGGTCTCGACGTGGTCCGGTTTAAAGGAATGGTTATTTTTCCATTGCCACCACACGACGAGGATGTATTCATTTTACGTGCGCCCGCTCCCGTATTTTCCTGGAGCGGACGGGCTGTTTTGGGTTTCGTCGAAAGTTTCCACAAAAATAGGGATAGACAGTAAGCCAATTCATCAGCAAAATGACAAAAAAAATGTCCTCTTGTGCGTCCTTGAGCCCTCTGAAAAGAAATGTCCGAGGTGGGTGCGGATTTTCGCATTTTCGAAGCCCCTTGAGTGCTGCATTAAATTGTTTATTAGGAACTACGAGAACTGTTGAAGTAGAGGCTCGACGCGCCATAAAATCGGCATGTGGTAGCGAGCGTGTGCATAAACCTCGCCCCGTCCTGTAACATTTCTATGCGGCCATCTTATTCCGTATTACTTATATTCGTACGTAGAGACATTCCGACTCTATCACGGATGTCGCAAAAATCAATCGCTGCGCGCAAGGGTTTTCCCTAATAGGGGAAGTCAAAGCTCGAATTCGGGCGTCGATTCGGGCGCTGATTCTGACATCAATTCTGATGTCGATTTTGGCGCCAGAATCGACGTTCTTGCGAATCGAACACGATTCACTGTGAATCGCTGTTCCTCCTCTGGAGGAGGAACACTGATTCTGGTCGATTCTCGATTCTGCGGATTCTGGAGCAATTTTCGGACAAAATCAACCCCAGAATCGGCCACAGAACCGAGACCAGAATCAAGCCATATTCGGCCCCCAGAGACCGCTTTGACTTCCCCTAATGTTTTTTTTCCAAAACAAAAACCCCAAATGGCCCTATTATGTCCAGTAGGTAAGTAAATTGCTTCGCGGTTTCTAACTCATGCTACGCATGAGACAACATCAGGAAAATCAGAACTGCCTATGCAGTGCTCGCGCTAGCTAGCTAGAAGGCGGCTGCATAGAGGGTATGTAGGTATGAGTGCTATGACTCGCTTGACAGCGTTGCATATGAGAGCTTCAATCGGCTACGGTTTTCCTGATGCAGGCTCACCGGACCGAACCGTGGGAATCAATACCCGAAGCTGTTCATTTTTCGCCAACCTTTCGCCTTAAAAGTTAGATCTGTGAATTAAAATTTCAAGATTCGAGATAGAAACTCTGATTCTATGGGTTTCAATGCTTTACCCATAGGCACGTCTTTCTTTTGCGCTTCACCGTTAAATTCCCATTTGGGTGATGACATCAGCCATCACTTTACGATCAATGTTGTGTGAACGCGCTCTAATATCCTCCAGGATGTTCGTCGAGAGAGCAACCGTGTGGAAGACAAACCATAGGTTACTCTGGGAATGGTTGCCGGTTATTCCTCATTGGGCCGCGGCCGCCTCCCACCAAGATAGGGTGGTCCTCAGGCTGAGAGTTCCCAAGGCCTATATCATCGAGGGATCTGTCAAGACCACTCCAGTTTCCCCGAGGCTTACAGATCAACACGGCGGGAGTGGATTACTATTACCATCGGAGGTGAAATACCAGGAATTTTGCGGAAATGCCACTCCAAGTCCGAGCACCCGGTGCTACTCGGCGTCATAGGCACCTTTTTCTCCGCCATAATGGGCCGGGCTTCCTTACCCAGGGTATAAATACTGTATCGATGCGTTGATTGTTGTCTACCCTCCCCACCCACCTCAATGGCTCCCCCACCTGCTTTCCAGCTAGATGGTGATGTGCGATTAGCCAGAATCGCTATCTAATCTTGATCTAATCTGATTTCAGGTCGCAATTGTTACTGGTGCTGGTTCGCGTCTAGATGGTGAGTGAAAGCTTCTGTCGGAATTTCCTTCGTCAACTTTATCGCAGGTGGAATCGGCAATGGACGTGCGACAGCGATCCTGCTGGCCCGGCAAGGAGCCAAGGTTGCGCTACTGGACCAGAATGTCGATGCGGCACAGGAGACGAAACGAATGATCGACGAAGAGGGCGGCATATCAGAAGTGATTCAATGCGACGTTACTGTGGAGGCAGCATGCGAGAATGCCGTCAAGAAAACAATTGAGCTCTTCGGAGCCGTTCATATTCTCGTCAATGTCGGTACGCCAATCATGAAACATGGCATCGCCTTTTTTCGCTGACCTCGGCTCCAGTCGGAATTGGTGGAACTCGGGGAACTGCAGTTGATGTCGATATAGATGCGTTGGAACGCGATTTTCGCATTAATGTGCGTATTCAGAACTGAGATTGAACAGGGCTCAACGATTGTGCATCACAGGTAACGTCCATGATTTTGATGTCTCGCTACGTCATTCCAGAAATGCGCAAGGCTGGACGCGGTTCCATCGTGAATATGTGCGTTCTGTTCATTGACATGAGCTTGGTTGAACTAATCACAACCCAGTGCGTCGCTTGCTGGGCGTACGTTTTCTTTCCGCACCGCTTCAGTACATGTCTAACTATGCGCATCAGTCCTTGGAGGCAACCCCGGCGTCTCCTACCCCTCTACCAAGGGCGCGGTAGTCAATCTCACACGCGCGATGGCAGCGCATCACGGGACTGAAAATATCCGGTATAGTTGCTGCTTTTTGTGTATTTTTAATGTACTGAGGCTCTTGCTAGCGTAAACTGCGTTGCACCTGGTCTGGTCTACGTAAGTCTCTACCCACTTCTGGCATAGTTTTGACACTGATTTCTTTTCTTTGTTCTCAGACGCCGATGGTGAGTGCCAAAGGCATGTCGGACGAGGTGCGCCAACAGCGGATGGGACGCAACCTCCTCAAGCGGGAAGGAACGGGTTGGGATGTTGGATATGGTGTGGTTCCTTCTGTACAGCGTTGTTTGTGGCTAATTGATCATTAGCGATTCTCTTTCTGTCTTCGCGGGAAGCGCGCTGGATTACGGGTGTCATATTCCCGGTCGACGGAGGCACTTTGGCGGGCAATTCGAGCAGCAGCAGTTGGCGAAACCTACCGACTGCGTCCTCGGCGCAGCCAGCACCCATAGAAACTACCGATTCGTCAACGGCTGGAACGTCGACAGCCTGAAATGCTTGACGAAATTTGTGTAGTATTACCATAGATAGACAATCCGTACCGCCGTTGAAATTTAAAGTGCTCCTTTGGCCGCCGCCTGAGAGTCCGCGCGCAATGCAGGAATTAACAAAGAGAGCAGTTCACGTGATCGCGACAAGAATTGTTTTTCGGCAAGTCGGGAAACTACGAATCATTTATAGAGACTAGTACTCTTATAAGTTAGAGAGACCGGTCCAAGTCCATCTGAGTTTCAATCTGACAAGCACTTGAAAAGCTCATTCTCGTGAATGAACTCAAAACACTGCGTATTCTCGAAGTTATCCCATGCAGAGATACCTATCCGATAGCTCAAGTAGTCTGTAGTATCCGAATCCCAAGATAGTCAATCTATTTACCTACGAATACTGCAAATATAGGTCTAGAATATTTGCTCAGATACCTCAAGACTCAGAGATATTCGCATGTTGGATATTTCTGGCGTCTTGCCTAACTCAAGTGGTCAAGGCCAACTATCCCTCACCGAATAGTTCGATTCACCAGCTGATAAGATTCAGATTCATGTACCTGATAAGATTGGAGATACGATTAGATTATAGACGGTCCGATTTTTCCGCCGTCCCGCTCCTCCGCATCTATTCGTCCCGCGCAAACAACTCGCCCAAGTTATCGAGAACTCATTTCGAACATGCTATTAATTTTAAACCACAGATTCAACACATATTTATTCTTCCTTCAAAATAACAGAACCATTGGAAAGTTAGTTGTGAGTCGCCCTCAAGGTAGCTCCTCGGACCCAGCAGCTTCGATCCTGCTGACCCACGACGCAGCAGGAAACACGACGTCCAGTTCGCAGTTTCTCGCATTGTGTTCGCACGGAGTCTTCGGCATCTGTCCCAATCTGCGAGGGGGTTTAATTAAGAAATGTTTGGACATGCGGACATACAACTCACCGAAATTGTGTTGGCCCAGCTGAGCATAGGAGACGATATAGTTTGCTAGGGTATAATTATAACATTCTGAATGCAAGACGAAGGATCAAATACTCACATCCAAGGCACAGCCAATCCACAGGTCAGACAATCCACAGAATAGACTCGCAATAAAGGCACGCTGAGCGGGAAAACGAAACCTCTCTCCCGGCTTCATGCGACAGGTCCGGGGTGGAGCATCTTCGTCCTCGTTGCAGCCCTGAACATGGCCCAAGACAACCAGAGGGCTGCTGCAGGATGGCGGATCGATGCCAGATTTCACGGGTACTTCGACGTGCAGCCACAACATGTAAATATCCGGATTTTGAAAGATGCTCGAGTCCTCTGAGCCCTTCTTGTACAGAAATTAACGGATGGACGAGCAGTGGAAAGGGCGCAGTGCCTGCCTTCATATACGAGACATTGACAGCGCAGAGAACCTCGCTGACGGCTAGTTGAGGATCGAGAAAAGTAAAATAGCCCGTAGAGTCAATACTGTCCAGCAGCCATTTGTCGAGGCGTTCGTGAACTGCATAGCCAGCGGCCCGGAGTCGCTGCGCATATTTAGAGTCGCTGATTCGGTGGACAAGAGGAAGGCGGGCAGAGCCGAAGGTGACCTGTTTTTGTGTGTAAGCGCGTGGCATGGTGGACTTAGCAGAAATTTGAAGACATGCCAGTTTTAAGTGAATGCAGGCAGGAAAGTCCCCCGTCAGGATAGCTGAGCAAGCCGGGGTATCTCACTTAGACAATTCAAGGGCGAACCAAATGAGCGGAGGTCGGGATTGGTTGAGAGATATTTGGAGTAGTTTGCCTATCTCGGGCCGGATATTGATCTGATACCTCAAATATCCGTCGCTTTGTCTACCCAAACTTGCTCCGTTATCCCAAGAAGTGATACCTACGATACTACAAAAATAGCTGGGATACTCAAGCCCCCTCGGCCTATCTCGCGCGAGGAAACTTTTGAGAATACACAGTGAAACAAAATATTTATGAGTAGTGAGAAGCTGGAATACTTATTGAGCACGCGTAAAAACTTTTGAGAACGGCTGTCACCGCGAACAAAAGTCCATATAACCTACGGCAGTGAAATTCGCACTGCGATTACCGCGGGTGTAGCAGTGTAGCTTATCGGTGTGATGTCACTGCCGTTGCATTCATCGCGGGTGCAAAGCGGGTGTATTGAACTTGGTTCAAGTTGGAATGTTTGTTGATCTGGTCCTGGCGAAGGTTTTGCTGCTTCAAAATTGCCAAAGTTTTGCTATATCTCGCTTGAAACCATTCCAGCCAATGAAAATAGCAATACTTGGATTATCTCTAATGGTATGGATTAATACAAAATGGCACTGTGATTGATCCGGGTTGTCAACAAGCATCCACAACGTGTGATGCAGTGTAGTTTCACAGGATTGCCAACTTGAACCTCCTCTATCTTCAGAATGTGTTGCAGTCATTCTGGTTTCAGCCCCACCAAAACTCCGACTCTCGGACTTCCTGCAGCTCCATATGAGGCCGGATCATCGGAGCAGGTATCCGGGTCCTGGCAAACGAGATTTTGGCCAATTACGTCCAGAACTTTTTGGTTGTTCGGAATTCCGTCCACACGCAACCATTGTTACCAACTTTTGGGCTACGCGCGTTGCAAGTCAACTTGAAGACTTTGGGCTTTCTCGGATATCCCGCATTCAACAAACGATGTACGAGTTCGAACTGCTGAAGCATTGATCGACTAGCAAATTTCTGGCGCTTCTTGGACGTCTTTCTCCCTGCCGCTCCAGCAGCCCCGCGTAACCGCGGCCTTGACTCTTATCAGAGTAGTTATCTGCTCCGGCGATTCGATATCGGACTCAAATAGACCGGAACCAATTAGAAGTTGGAGCCTGGCCAGACCATTGAGATAACGGGTCTCATAATACTCGCGATTATTGATCTGGACTCTTGCTTTCATCATCATGTCTGCCCCAATTGATGCTGGAACTCTTCCAGAGCTGACCGACAAACAATCTCACATTGGCAGTACAGGTTCAATTGACAAGGGCTCTGCAGAGAAAGAACAAATACTCGTGGAGTCTGCGGTTGTTGACAAGGAAAGCGAGAAGGTGATTGAAAAGGCAGAAGATGTTGCCCTCCAGGTACGACGCTTATTTTGCTTCATCGCTCACTGTTTCAACGGATTGGATTCTAGATTCTATCTACACAAGATGATCCTAGCCTACCGTCGATCACCTTCCGCACTATCATTTTGGGTGTTGGGTTGAGCGCCTTTTCTTCCGTAGGCGATGTTCTGGCCTGCACTAACACTTTTCGCTAACTCTTGTATAACAGGTTCTCGGTCTGTTGCAATGGCTGTGTCATGGAATAAGATTTAACTATTTTCTTTTACCTCGTCGCAGCGACAATCTACACATTCAAGGTTTGCTATGCGTTTTCCAGGAACTCAAACGCTGAACTTTCATTAGCCTCAAAACGCCACCGTCTCCCAACTGTTCTGTCTGATCATTGCGTACGTTCTTGGAACCGCGATGCACAGTGAGTGGTTTACTGACCATATAGTAATTGACTGACTTCTGTCAGGCGTTCTTCCTAGCCACGGTTACTGGCGGCATCTCAATCCTGGACCATTCAATATCAAGTTGGCCGCTTTTTTTTGCGTTCGGACAGTCCGAGCCTCATTTTATTTTCAGGGAGCATACTGCGATCGTAATCATGTCTGGCACTGCGTCGAATGTTGGTGAGTCTTGGATATCACATTTCCTGTTAATTTTTTCGATTACCTCGTTCTTAGCAATTGGCATGGAAATCATCGCAGCCCTGGACCTTTTCTACGACCTCCGTCTCAATGCCGCTGTCGCCATTTTTCAAATATTTGCTACCCAGATGGTTGGTTACGGCATAGCGGGAATCTGTGAGTAATTTCCGCGCTATGTGGTGCTGAATCACTCACCATATGGTGTAGTGCGAACGTTCTTGGTGTACCCCACATAGTGAGTGCGTCGCTGGCAGCTCATCATATGCAATAACCCGAGGCTCGCAGTGCATTCTATCCAAATTACATCTCCGTCGTCAATCTTCTTCAAAGTTTGCATTGGCGAGGCGCACTGAATGCAAAGAAGCGAAGATTCTTCTGGATTGTTGTATGTTTGCCTTTGTTCATTTTCTCTCTCTCCGTGACCTTTCTTCTGTTAGTTCGCTGCCATCTTTTTCTGGGAGTGTAAGTTAGTCCATTATTTGAAATGCCGCGAATCTTACATCCTTCAAGGGATCCCACAGTATCCTTTCCCTCTCCTGACGGCTATTTCCGTCATATGTCTGGCCGACAACGGACGGCACCCATTCGTTCGCAATCTCTTCGGCGCGGGTTCCAGTAACGAGGGCCTAGGCCTCTTCTCGTTTAGTACCAGTTGGACCCTCATTAGCCAAGGGACCCCTTTAGTTTGGCCTCTTCAAACTCGTACGTGATCTGTGTCTGTCCTGGAGGTTTTTATCACTCATGAACTCCCGCATCGCAATCAGAGATAAATTCATACATTGGAATGGCGATTGGTTATATGGTAAGTCGCTTACGACGCCAAATCTATCCAACAACTGACGATTCTCTGTTGCAAGGTGCTCACTGGCTGCTATTACGCGAATGTCTTCAACGGCCGAGACCTTCCGTTCATGTCCAACAGTCTTTTTGCTGAGGTGCGTAAAAGCGTCAAATTACGCCATTGAACACCGGTTGAAGCCGAAATATTAGGACGGCTCGACATATAATCAGTCCCAGGTCGTCACCACTGACTTTCATCTCAATGCTACCGCTGTGGAAACAGTTGGTCTACCGCGATACGCGTCTAGCTATGCCATCAGTCAACTGTGCTTCAATTTATCTCTCGGCGCGGCAGTCACATACGTTTTCTTGTGGCACTGGCCAGAGCTGTGTGCCGCATTCGGAGGCTTTCGATTCCTGCAGCGGGGACATGCTGAAATTGACGACCCACATTATAAAGGTGAGTTATTCGTTCCCTGGTAATTGGATCTTCAGGCTAGAGATATATTCCAGAAATGCAGAAATACCGTACGAACATTCACCCCGTTCAATATATTCCAATTGACCCTATTCTCTCAGCCGAGGTCCCACAATGGGTATATGGCGCACTTTTCCTTGTCTCCATAGCAGTCGGTATTGGCTGCAGTTACGCTGGGCCGGGCGGAGTGGTCCTCATGCCTGCGTGGAGTATTATTTTCTTCACCTGTGAGACCCCACACCTCTATGCTTGATAGTTTTACTCAAAAAACTCGCAGTCTTCAGCGCTCTTATTTCTGTTATTCTTGGCTTTAGTACGAATATTCATTCACATTGCCAGTGCCGCCGCTAATTTCAATGTTTGTACAGTTACTGCAACCACTGGGTAACGTCCTGTTTAATCTGAGCTCTTCACCTGCTTATTGTGTGTTGACTTAGGTTCAACATCAGTATCAAGTACGCTATTCAGGTATTATTTTATCTATTGGCTATGAGTTCGTTCCTGTGGCTGACATGTGCGCAACTTTCCAGATTATGGGAGCATTCATCCATCCAGGTGGATAAGATCGGCCTTCTTCTGTCACATCGTCTAACATTTTTGTGTCATCAGGGCAACCGATGTAACGAAATCGCCTTTTCTCACATTCGCCTAGTAGTTCTGACACCTAACAGCCCTGTTATGTACGCCAATCTTTACGGCAACAGCACAAGCTTCCAGGTCTGGCCACTCCTTTCTCTACTTCTTACCCGATCTCACGGCACAGTCAGACATTATATCTTTTGCAAGGCGAATCGATTCCTTTTAAGTGTTTCACCGTCTCGTACTAAATATTTTCGTCCACAGACTTGAAACTTGGCCAGGTCCATATTTGAACTGCTAATGACAGATATCCATAATCTCATCTCCTTTTAGTATACGAAACTTCCTCCAAGAATCACATTCGCAACACAGATGGTATTTTACTTCGCCCGTTAAATATGTATTTACTTAACTATGCAAAACAGGCGGGATCAATCGTTGGAGCGGTTTTCAACTACACGAGTATGAATGTCCTTTGTCACCATTTTTACTGCCATTGACTTCTCCGATCAAGTGATGCAAACCATTGTGACCGCTAACAGGGCAGATTTAATAGACCCCATTGGGACACGTTTATGGTCAGGGTGGATTGTTCAACAATACAACAGTGCGTGCACGTTCATTTCCTCGACATGCGGCTTTTATTAATTATAAATTTGCAGGCGTAAGTTCTCGGGTTCCTGTAATACGCCGCTTCTGAGAATTATGTAGGCATCAATTGCAATGGGCGCATTAGGAAAGGACCTCTTTTCTTACGGAAAGCCCTACTGGCTTATCCCTTTCGCCATGTAGGTCTGTTCCTTGTTTTTTTTTTTGCTTTTCTCACACCCAACAGGTTTTTGGGGCTATTCATGCCGTTACCCTTCTGGATTGTCTGGAAGTTGAGCGGTCCGAAAACCAAACTTGCCCGGTTCATGAAATATCTTAATTTGCCAATAATATTGCTCTATATTGGATGGTAAGCCGTGAATTTTCCTTCTGCAGAGAAAACAAGTTAATAAAATGATCAGGCTTCCCTATTCTGTTAATGGTAAGTGGCGCTTGTCAAGCAAATGTTTGCCTAACAATCGTTCTCAGGTCAGTGGTGGTCATGCCTGGTCATTGGTGTCTATTCGCAGTGGTGGCTCCGGACGAGGCGGCCCAGTTTCTTCAATAAGGTCGGTCTGTTCCGCCTTGAAGAGTCACCTTTCTGGTTGAACATGTTAAAATATAGTACAACTACATCTTGTCGGCTGCGTTGGATGGTGGAAGGTAGGCGTAACTCGACTGTTCCTCCAAACATGCACCGACACTAGCTTTTTGAAGTCAAGTCATCCTATTCATTCTAAGTTTTGCCGTCTTCGGCGCAAGTGGGAAGGCCATCTCTTTCCCCCTTTGGTGAGCAATTCGCGCTTCTTGTCATTGACTTTATTGACTTGTTAATAGGTGGGGTGTGTACCCGTTTCTTTCTCTTCTGGTTTTGTACTGACTCCTGGGCCTTACTAGGAAATCCCGATCCTGATCGCTTCAGCGTGGATAGATGCATGAACACGTAGTTTCCGTTACATTTTTTAGTTCCATTAGCAGTTCGAACCTAAATATATGTATGTTCGTTCTTGACGTGTGTGTACTAGGACTAAAGAATAGAAGTTGGTTGGCCTGTGAGAGTAGATCCTGTCTATTTTGTCAGGCAAATGACTGGATAGCCACCTGTTGGCGCGTCCAGAAAAAATTCCCCTCTGTTCTTGTAGCCACAAGATTCGTAGAATCGAGCCTGATGTGAGTTTCAGAAATCAAACACGCAGATGAAACTGAGAAGAATCAAACATTGTGGTGATTGGCGGCGCACAGTGCGAGCATAGGGCGGGTTTCGTTCTCGTTGAACTGTCGGAGACATGAGTGGTAAAATTTAAGTGGAATGAAGAAGGTTACTTTATCATATATCGTCTTCAACAGCATAGTCGCGATGCCTCTTCTTTGAAATTCAGGATCTGTTGCAAGGAGATTACAATACTGAGAGTCCCGCACTCCCTATGATCGTTGCTAGCTTTCGGTGAATGAAGCAGTATCTGAGCGTACATTGGGACCAATTGTGCCCGTTAAAAATTCCTCCACGAGCGGTATGTTCTAGGTGAAAATTTAAGAAGTAATGGATACGGAGTGTCACCTTGAACCTTACCGCGTTTTCCCAAAATGCTTTAGTCTCTGGCGATATTTTATTCATGAAATCGTCGAATCCCAAAGCCCTCTGTTCTTCCGAGTCGAAAAGAGATGTCCCTGGGGGAAACCACAATGTGAAGGCGACAATTTTGTTTGAGCTAGGGTCAGTCGCGAGGTAAATCTCTCCCGCTATATTTGCCGCGCGTATCATGGCTCGAAAGAGTTCCCCCTTTAAGGTTTCGTCCCCGCCAGTCATCGACGTCGTGGCTAGCTCTGTTGTAATGTGATAAGTAACCAAAACGAGCAGTGTTTCGTGCCACATCACCTCCGAAATTAGCTCGAAGAGCCACACCAACAGCTTCGTCGATATCGACCTCTGGGAATGACGTGAATCGTTGTGCTAAGGATGAGGGGATGGCTCACCAGTGATGTTCTCCCGACGATCGATTTTGAAAGACATGTTGTGGTTATGGATTCGATGTGGATGAAAGGAGATTCGGATCGAGGTAGTTTGAACCTGTCAAGTTTTAACTTTACTAAGCAGCATGTCCGGCCCAGGAGATTTCCGACGCCACTTCAATCCGTACCACCATGTTCACTCGCGATAAGATTCTCGGCGTCATCCTTATTTCGCTGAGCCTTGTCTCGACGCTTTTCACATACACCCTGTTCAACTACGTCCGCCACGTTACGTTACAGACCCAGTTCACATTGCCTCGAGCGCGTAAAGTGCACCAAGTCCTGGATTCCAATTCATATTGTGCGCCGCCTGCCATTATCCGACCGGAGATGAAATTGAAATTTATTAGCATATATCGGAGACGACTTCCCACTCATGCTACCAGGGGTGCTTGACAAGACCGTCAAAATGGTGGCTGAGGAGAGTGTACATTTCTCCTTAAGTTCAACGCCGGAAGCGAAAGCCGTGTGGTACGCGGCGTTTTACGACGGAGATGGTAGTGTGAACCTTGGTCCTCACCATCGTACCTTTTTTGTGTACGTACGCCCACCCGGATGTCGCATTCCTTCTAACATATATGTTCATAGGTCAATGTACCATGAGGTGCGCATCTGTATTCACATTCGACTGGTATCGGAGATGACTTATGGACCTCTAGATCCATTGCCTCCAGCAGTTTCGAGACACTCTTGCGGAACGGAAGTCGTTCGCCTGGGGACATTTACACCATTGCCTAAATTATATGAGAGAGCGCGCGCTCTGCCAAGCAGACATGACCCTTGAACCAGGAGACTTTCGTGCTCGAAATTTCGCCGAAGACCGCGTGGGTGCAACCCACATCTGCAGGGATTGGAACGCCGTGATCTCGGTTGTGGACGCGAACTGGAACGACTGGGTTTCAGTATGGAAGGAGTTTCATAATGTCACACAGTAAAGGTCCGCTGTCCGCTATCCCCTAATATGTGGGCGCTACGTGCACAAAGTTTTTTCTGATTATTCTGATGTCAAGGGCGGAAGACGGAAATGAGTGGAAGTTGTGCCTTGGGCTGCCTTGGGAAACATTAGTTCCGCGGAACCAATTACAGTACTGGAGGTAAATTTGGACACGCGTTCTTGACTTAAAACTCCCACTGAGTCGCGTAAGAAAGTGCAGCCATCAACATTCTCATCGATGACCCTCGCAATCGCCTCCGGCGTTGTCCGGCGCGACATTATCTCATGCAAAGATGCAATCTCAGACTCGTGTTGGGACATGCATCACATGAACCGGAGGAGTCTTCTCAAACCTCCGTCATGTCCTGCGGTTCGTGAGGTCAATCCAAGCGTTCCGGTTGGCTACATCCCAACTTGAAGCGTACTTGCCTTCGTTTATAGTGCACTTGCGCCCAATTGAATGCTGCCTAATGCTACATACCAACGTTGGCTCTACAAAAGGAATTATCGGCAACCAGAACTGATAATCAATCATGCATCGTGCTTCGATCTGCCCACTGCAAAGTTCACCCAAGGGAGAATTTCACACCGATACTACGGGAATCAAGTAGATGGTGGCATCGAGGCTGTTCGAGCTTCTCTCAGACCCCAGACCCCGCTGGAAGACAATAATGCTTCATCTCCGCTGCTCGTATATAGGATGTGCGCTTCAAGTTGATGGCGCCATTCGCAAAAAAAATCTTTTGTAATGAATCCTCTCAAACTTGCGACTCTACTTGCTATGCTAGCAGTGACTGTGATCTGTGCGCCACTGGAAGGTATTATATCGCTTTTCCATCAGAAGCTTGTCCTTAGTCTTGACATAGGCAGAAATCTGGGGCCCCCTACTGGTGGTGTGTATGGTCTCGTCACTTTGTAACCTGTGGCCCACTTTTCTTTTGTGCAGCTGAGAATGGCCCCCACCGTCTTGACGTTGTCCTTACTGGCAATTAAGTGGCCGCGCAAGGTGATTATGATGTTAATAATGCTGAGATATTATCAAGCTGACTTTACTTTCTGTCTAGCGTCGCTATGCACCTCAATTTTTAACAATGTTTTGGAACGACACTTGCGAGCAATTGTTACCTGTCCATGCTTATTTACGTTGTTTGTGCCTTCATTTACCCTTCTATCGTGGGTCCTCTGCAAGTGGGAACCCGCTTTGTCACTCTATATCGCCGTTCAGTTACGAGAAATAAATCCGTGTCGTACGCCACTTGGTCCACTTGGCCAGATCGCCAGATGACACACAAGTTGAGTGGTCGCCGGTTGTAGCCGATGTCCCGATTTCGTTTAATGAGCTCATTTTTGAGTGGTGCCTGAGTCTCATGCGAGCATTAGACTTCTTGTGATTGACCTGAATTCGGGTCTGCCGACATGCCTTCAGAAGATAAAAACCCGCGGCCGAAGAGTTACTCCTTAGAACACTCCCTCGTCTTCAACAATGGCTGGTGATCAGGTTTTCCCCCTCGAGCGCTCGTGGTATGTCGGAAACAGTAAGCGTGCCAATTTCTGGAGCCACCTCTGTCATCTGACACCTGAATAGCGATGTTTGCTATCCTTTATGGTCAGTCCCACCAAGCCGCGCGGTGAAATCTTGACTAACCATGTACTAGGGATTCAAATCTCGATGTTTTTCCAGTCGCTCTATTATCTCAGAGCAGGCCCTGGAAGCAGCCGGTCGAAAATTTTTTACGTCGGATACGGAGCAGTTCTCCTGGCACTGATCACCGTGGCCATGAGCTGCAATCTATATTGTGGGTATTCCTTATGGTTTTCACGTCTCTACTAACGAAAAAAAAAATTAGTCGGACAACAAATGTGGGTTGATCACAGGTACGCAGATACAATTTGATACGCCTTCTGATCAGATACGCTAACAATCGCTTAGGGATTTCGAGGGCGGCCCAGCTGCATTTTTCGGAGCAAATATTGCTGCCTGGTACGAAAAAAAAAAAACACGAGTTGAATCGCGTATTCACAAGTCATTTAGGTACAACACCTTCGGCACTGCCGCTGATGTGACGGCGAATGTTCTCGGGGACGCGTTAATGGTATGTTTTCTATTTTATTATTTATAAAAATGGCCGCATATTCACCAACTCGCCAGCTATATCGCGCCTATGTTTTCTGGGGAGATATGCCGTTAACTTTGGTGTTTCCCAGTCTTCTTCTCTTGGCCTCCGCTAGTGAGCAGCCCTTTGCTTTTGTCTTGCGCGTGTTGACAGGAATTTCAGCGATGGGAATTGTTATGACCATTCAGAGCGGTCTCCCAGGTGAGGGATACCGCTCTAAATGGACGTCTCCGTGATTCTAAAAATTATAAAATAGGCGGCGACATATTCCACGGCACGGCAGTCAACTTTGGAATCCCCTGGATCTCGTAGGTCAACTTCCGCCGTGGATTCGTCTTTCCTAACGCAATAATCAAGGCTCACACTATCATTCAACATCATCGTGACGGCTGTATGTCCCTCTTGCGTTGAAACATTTTTTCGGTACTAATGTCGGATTCGCAGATGATTGTCTTCCGTCTGCTCTCGATGCATAGCAAAGCAAACAAAGTTCTTGGAACAGAGGAGACAAAGAGATATACTGGTCTTCTTGCCATCGTAAGCTTCGCATTTACACATTTTTTCGAGAAATCCCTAACAGGAGATACCCTCACAGCTTGTCGAGAGCGCGCTCCCGTTCACATTCCTCGGCATTGGATACCTGATCACCTACGTCAGAGGAGAACCAACTGCCTTGGCATTTGCCGACGTCTGGGGCTGCTTCGTGGTGCGTCTTATTTTCGATATACTGAATGTGACCTCACCCAATGTACCTACCATTCAGAGTCTCTCTCCTCAGGCTATTATATTACGCGTCAGCATGGGGTCCGCGTGGACTAAAAAGACTGTTACCCGGGTGGCTTCAGGAGTCGAGCAGCACTCCGTTCATGGCAGCACCGAGACAGATGTTCGGGACGAAAAATACAGCTCGTCCTCGCATGCTTAATGAGTGCTATTGCACAACTGCCTCTGCGACGGATAGAGCGGATCATATGACTATTTCATGTATCGGTTGCTTTCTGTATTTGGTTCATCAGAATCGCGGGAACGACATATTGAGATATCCTAAGTAAAGTCAAAATATGTATTGGGGCTGGCCTAATTTGTATCAGTCGGTTTCTGAGATATCAGGGACTCATACCTGGTTAACCACTGTTTATTTGCCACAGCGTTGGTGGTTTCTGCGTACTTCTGTGTAAACCGTATCCCAATCTCGACATCGGTCCAAGTCTGGATATGCATTCGGTTTTGGGAAACCCCGAACGTCATCCAGGTATGGATGACTGCGACAAAACACCATCTGCCGCAGATAATTCAAGCAATGTCGCGTCAGTCCAGTTTCTTCTGGCGTCTCCAGCCGTGTCGTATTAGCATTGACGAAGGCGGTTCGGAGAGTATCGAGACATCGTATTTGATGAAACATGGAAATGCTGAATGGGCGACATTGCTCTCCAAGATAGATAATGCCATCTCCCGGAGTTGAGGCAGCCCATTCGGCGGCACCATCTTCAGTGGCGAGTTGGTATCGGACAGTGTCATGGATAGGAAGTAGGACGTCTCTTTCTGGCCATTTGATCTGCCAGGCGCGAGGATAGTCGTCTCCGATAAAAGCTTGGAATCGAAATATCAGTCTAGACGTGGAGCGATCAGAGAAACGAACAAACTATGCGGCGTCGATGCCCCAAGCAGCCCGTGGCCACGAAGCCAGACAATGCCCCAAAATTTAAGCCCAATGACGAAAAGGAGGATGAACGAGACGACGCTAGCCATTGTCCACACCCGAGAAGCAAAAGGTGGTTCGCCTAAATAATTCAACTGGGGTTAGCTTGGCGGCTTCCACGCTGAATTGAAGGGTGCCAGAGGGCCTGGCACAGTATCGATTGTGGATATCCGGGAAGTCAGGGAGTTGGGCGCCGATTGCAGTCTAACGCGGTCGTGTTTAGATGCCTACCAGTGGAAGTTGATGTATTGCAGGGCTGAGCGAGAGACCGCAAGGCAAGCGAGAACCACCAGGTGCATTTTGGGAGGCTTCACGCGGTAGGGCGGTGTTGGAGACCTTGGGGTCTGAAGGCAAGACCCGATTAGGAGATTCCGTGTCACCAACTTTCCTGGCTTCCGTCTTTCTGCACCAACCAAATGTCTGGCTCTCACAGCTTTTTTTATAATCTAATCCGAAAAAAAGAAATAGACAATAGGATGCAGGGTCTGGGCGGCTGTAATGGCTGTGCAGGGAATCGAAGACAGTTGCGTTTTGATGATCGATAAACTTCGATTCCTCCAACTAAACATGCCTCGTTTCATCTATTATCCTCCCAATCGCGTTTCTTCTTCTCGCTCCAGTGATTTTGGTAGCCTCTGTCTGTCTAGCCAACCCCACAGGCCCGGGGTCACAGCATATGTCCAGGGTGAACCAGATGTCTGACGAGTACGCCGCCCTACTTCAAGACGATGAAGGACCTACTCTGAGCCATACTGGAGCCAAAGAAATGGGTCAGTCCCTACAATATATTGAGACACTTCTCTTGTATTCATTTATTTCAGCTGCGCCCTTGCCACGGTCAGCTTTGAGATTGGAACGTATTGTGCGCATCGCAACGGCGATAATTGTATGCTGCACCGTCATCGACATGCTGTTAATCCTGTACTTGGGGATTCACCAGTTTACGACCAACCATTCTCCTCCTGTCGAGGCCGACGGGGACGACCTCGAAATTCGAAGCCCCTTCGTTAACCTTGCGGAACTTTACTCGCAGGAAACAATGCAGAGCTCAAAGCATGACCCGATCGTCAACCATGCTCGTGCCTTTGTACAGATATCTTCTACCGAACCTGAACGAATTTTCCCGCCGTGGGGGCTGATGCGGCTGACCCCAGATGGCATGGTGCCCGAGTACAAGCGACATCTTCTCGTAACACCCACGGTAAATAACCGATTTGGATGCTAGAGGCTTTTGAGATGATTCAATTATCCTCGACAGACTTCGACTGTCGCGCAGTTCAGAGTGGCCGACTTCGGCATGGAAAGCTGCAGCTTATCCATCACTTTACCTCCACTTAACGAAACCGATGGCTTTGTCCTGAACGAACCGGCTACTCTCGACATCTGGTCCTGGGATGTGCCCAAAAAGATGGAGATGCACAAATTGTCGTGGGCCACTCGGTACCCCCGCAAAACATTCCTCGGGTCGCTCCCTGTTTCTATTGGCGAAACTAACAGGCTTCCGGGCTACCGCTGCCTGTCTGGTTCATATCAAACATTGGAATTTACCTGTTCAACGCCCAATTGTAAAATCGATATCACAGGAGAAGGAGATCATGCATCTGGTAAGTGTCTTTTGCTCGTAAGGCCATCCCACAACTAAAACCTTGCGGTATAGGGCTCTATATGTACCAATATCAAACTATTTAATTTATCCACCAAATGAAAACAATCTAAACCATGCTGTTCCACTCCATCTGGTCACGAACATGGTGTGCGTGTTTCCTAACTCCCCGAGATGCTGATGCATACCTGGAAAGTAAAGCTATGAAACGCCGTGTTTGACCGTTCTATCTGCTATGCCACTCTTTTCTGTTAGAAGCAGTCGGTCTCTCGCGCATCATCACTCGGTCAGGAATATTCGCCGACGGTAATCTCTACCCTTCGGTTGCAGTGACGTTTGTCTTCCCTGCCTATGAAGGAGCCCACCACTCCCTGTCTTCGCTGTGTCCGCTCTAAGTACATGTCCGAATTATTTCCGAGGGCCAGCAACCAGGTCCACGTCGTGCACCCGTCATGCGAGTCCCCTGGTCGCTGACAAGCCTGCGAAGTACCTAGGCCTGGAGGTCGAGGTGGGTCGGGGCCGTGACATTTTAGATTACTGTCTAGACATCTTTCCTATACAGGAGGATGTGAGGAGGACAATTTATTAACATCGTAGAGGGCAAGGTGCAGCGTCATGTGAGTATTCGGTCGTCTACTCAACGCTATTTGACATTATTTTCTCACCAAATGACATGTGGCGGAAAGTTGGAGCGTGGAATCAGCCAGGAACCTATCACAAGAAGTCGAAGATATCCAGCTTTGGTAGTGTTTCTATCTACCTATCAAGTCCTTCAGGAATCAGCAGTAAGGGAAAACTCTAACAAAATACTTACGTTTGACGAGTGGACCTCCGCTGAAGGATTTGGGATTAATTGCCTGGGAACTGTGTACTGATCCTGCTGAGCACCCTTAGAGCTAAATTTGCTGCGCTGTACAACCGCACCTCCCCATGCTGTCTTCCATAAGCTGTTTCATTCAGCCTCTAGACCACCCGGTATGTAGCGGTTGCCCAAGTCCTTTGCTGACCGGTTCACAAATAATATTACAATTGGTATGTACAGTACCGACAAAGCGCAAGGGTATTTGCAAACTGGACTTGAGTAATGCCGAAAGAAAACCAAGTGCTTAATAATAATAACAAACGAATGTAGATCTATGCACGACAATTTGCAGGTTTTAATGTACATGTTGACCCCAACTTGGCCAGAGAAGGAAAGATACAAGGGCGTGTACTACTCGTCATCAAACACTGTCTGCAAATCCGGAATACTTTGACGTAAGAGGGAAAGCAGGGGTGCTGCTGCTGGTCACCGACTCCCTTCCAAAAGTCTTGAGCTCCGTATTCTGAGTGCTCTGACTTCTGTATACACTGTCTGTGAATATGACGGCGGTGTTGGTCCCATACTGTGTAACAGTCTTCTTAGTCCTGATGACGGGGGACTTAGCAACAGGCTCTGAAGACTCGACTCTGGGAGAAAAAACCTACCATGCGGAGCCCATGGAAACCCGTAGGATAATGATCTGTGGGGAGAGCGCCTGGTGGATATATCACGGTTTTAGAAGCGTCATGTGAGCAGGAGGTAAGTGAACGTACACAGAACATCCCCCAAACACAGGCGAATGCCAAAACTTCGGGGTCATTCCTGATATACGTTACGAGATACGCAATCCCAAGTAACGTGAATGGAGCCGCAGATTCTACTAAAATCGCAACGACTCCGACGTATACATCGGCGCGCTCTCTAGAAAGGACGTTCCGCATGCTGCGGCTGACTGAAACAAGCCGGATACCGATCAAGCCTGTAGGCACGTTAAGCATGGCCCAACAACCGAAGAAATTGGGGAAATTAAGCACCAGTGACCAGGACATTGAAGACGATCGTAAGAACTAGCCAAGGTATCCCAAAGTTCACCGCCTTTCCATGGAAGATGTCGCCGCCTATTCGCCAGAGTTTAGTTAGAAGCAAGGACGTCTGAGTAGAGAGTTCGCACCAGGGAGACCGCTCTGGATGGTCATGACAATGCCCATCGCTGATAGCAGATCTTCGTCAGTGGCTAGACGTGAAGTGAGCTTGATGCGACATACTAGTGGATCCAAGGAAGAGGAGAGCGGGAAATACGATGATCCACAGGCTCGTTGAACCCCAAAACACGTAGCATCGGTATAGCTTTCGGCCCATGAGCTGGGTAGAACTTGGGGTAGGGGACATGTCGTACCATGAGTGCATCCCCGAGGACATTCGCCGTGACATCTGCTGCAGTTCCCCAGGTGTTGTACCAGTCGGCTATGTGGTTTGAAAAGAACGCAACTGGGCCACCCTCCACGTCCCTGAGCGATGGTTAGCGCAAGTCGTTGCATCGGTCGTGTCGGCAGACCTATGATTTATCCACATCTGTTCCCCGTCTAAATGAGGACTTGGATCAGCTCTAGGCAGATAAAAAAGGGAGCACGTACAATATTGATTGGCACTCAAGGCTATGGTGATGAGGACCAGAAGGACAGAGCTGTAGGCGATATAAAACACTCTTGAGTTATCCGTCTTGGGGTTCGTCCACAGGAAGTAGCTGGACATAAAGAACATGCATATTTGGATGCCTTTGAACCATGATATTAGTATCTGCACTTGGGAATCCACACAAACAGTAAGGCTGTTCGGTACGGTACGTAGAACTGACCATAGAGAATGGCGAAGAAGGCTAAGTGGCGTGTTAGTCAGAAATCGGATTTTTCAGCTCGAATGATGAAACAAACGCACCGTTACCGACGTACCAACTTCGCTCGAGGGGAAAGGATTGGTCGCCCATGGTCGTGATTTTGAGGTTGGGGAAGATGGGGTGGTCGAGAACGTCCGGCGTTAAGCCGTATGATATATACCTCCGTGTCGTGATTTAACCCAATTTAGTACAGAAGATCTCCACGAATCTGATTCCTCGGAGACTGGCCGAATTTAGTAATCTTTATCCACGTCGACAGAAAAGCGTAAACCGGATTTTTTTACAGTGGCCGGGTTCAGTATAATCGAGGAAGTAGCTTACTTGGAATGCTTGAATTAATGAACGAAGGTTGAACCTAGTGCAACTGGTATTCACGCCACCCACTTGGGTTTCAGCGACGGAATCATCAAACGGAAGCTGTCTCTGTACATGCTTCTTGTCCAGTCTTGGGTCCAGTCCCTCTGCTTAAGGGCTATCGACACTACTGATGGCAAAGCCGTGCGAGTCCGCTGTACTTATAAGCGCCACGGAAATGCGATCTTCCGCTGCGAAGAAAGATCGAAGCTATGGTCTGTGGGTGCCACTGGGAGGGTCGTGACCAGTCGAAGACCTTTCCAATCGGCAATCGTCGCAACCGTCAGATACACCCGCGGGGACGGGGGACGCCATGTGGGTGTGGCGGGAAGAAGGATCGACTCGGAGTGATCCTGAACAAAAGTGTTCAATTAATCTTGTCGCAGCAGAAAAACACTGAACCTCGAAGGCGATTTCCTGAGTACACATTACATGTTGCTGGACGAGCATTGCTCGCTCCCCAAATCAGAATGAAGACGGTTCGTCAGGGTCGTCTTCCAGGGTCGTTAACGGTACGTTTTGCCACCCGAAGGTTCACGGTAGCCATCACGCAGGTTGAGCGGCTGAAATGTTTTCTGGAAGGGTATCCAAGTGACCAAGTTGCTCGTCGTGGTGATCATCTCTGAAGAAAGGATGGAGAGAAACTAGCTTCTACATAGACATCGGGCACCCCGGTCCACGAAGATACTGGACCCGAATCGAGCTCAGGTCGCTCGAGGCAAAAGAAAGCAAGTAATAAATTACAATGCGCGCAATTATGCAATTTTATGGCCAAAATAGTTGGCTTCATGCCTTACTTCCTTGCTTTCCCCTTCATCTTCTTCTCCTTCTCCGTCGAGCTCAGCTCCCCAGCACTCATCTCCGAAAACTCGTCCCCGCTCGTCAGCGTGCCGCTCTTCTTGCGCGCAGTCTTGGGCTTGCGCATGTGATGTTCTGGGATCCACTCCTCCTGGTATCCGCCAGCGCCAGTAGCCGTGACAGCGCCTACGGGGGCGCTAACCGAGGACGGCACGGCCTTTCTCTTTGGACGGGAAGACCGTTTGGGAGCGAAGGCGTTGTACGCGACGTAGAGAAGGCCGCCGAGAATGGCAGCGGTGACGAGGTACGTTGAGACCCTGAAGTGTCATGTTAGAGGATAGAGGCGAAGGCCGAGCAAACTAGACGAACATTTTGAAGTCGAGAATAGAGAGTTCGGGTTCAACGACGGTTACGATACCGTCATACGCGCCAACGCGGTGGACTTGACCCTAAATATGTGTGAGGTGCTGTGAAATAACCTGCATTGAAGCAACCCACGTCGAGAGTGTGGTCCAGCCAGATGTTTAGGCGGATGTCACCGGGCTACGTATACAACAATGAGACATTTCAAATGAAAGAGGAATCAAGTAGAAACCTTGAACCTAAGGAATCACGGTTAAAAAAGCGTGTAATGAAATTAGGAGACTGAGCGCACTGGCTAAAGAAGGTGTAAGGAACCTTCATCTTGACTGAATCAACCAGTTGGGCCGAGAAGGGCACGGCAGTGAGCTGAAAACATCATATCAGGGTCTGGCCAAAGGCATATATGTAGTGACGCACATTTTTAATGAACGCGTCGCTTTGGGCGTTATATACAGCTCCACCAACACTGACGAGCGTCACATTCTTGCCCGACTTATTCTCGACAGTTAATTGGATAGCGTTCTTCTCTCCATTGACGATATCTGCCAGAGCTTGAATCTTATATCCTGAGGCTGAAACATTGCATACGCACGACCAAACGGATTGCTCTTGGGAAACGCGGCCGAAACGACAACAGGATCGGTAGAAACAGGTTCGGTGGAAGGAATTTCCTCTGCTGTTGTCGTATTCGTTTCCAGTACCACTACATTTAGATCCATTTGAGAATGAATGACCAGTGGGGTTCTAAAGTGTACAGACCCTGCTCTGAGAAGACCAACACGGCCAGCGAAAGGGCTGTTCCGATAAGCAGGTTCAAACGCATCCTGATCGTTTGCCGCGACGTGGAGTACCAGGAGAATAAAGCAGCAAAGAGTGTTTAGGTCAAAGAAATTCTGTGCCACGACACCGTTGTGATCACGCGCGAAGATGTCACGCATCCGCATTCGGCTACGAACTCAGGACCGAGACAGATGGGTCTATTGTATGCTATACATGGGATGGCGGCCCTTTTATTGGTCTGTAATGTTACAAGAAAACATTACATTTAGCAATCCCACCCATAGACCCTATCGGCACCGGACGTCGTTGACGACTCGGATGGCGCACCACAAATACTTGAATTAAACTGAGACTTGAGAAGTAGATCCACGATATTGCGAGAGGCCAAGGTTTCTGTCTCCATCGTACTGATGAACCTAGTACGCATATTGAAGTGAGCATGAGAGCTTCGGCAATCACGAAACTTGGCCTACGGTTCAAACGAGTTCACGTAGTAAAACCCTGGAGCGAGGCGGATGTTGGGAAACGCTTCCGTTGGAGGGAGCTTTGGGTACGCATCCCACTGAAGCACTGCGTGTCAGATAATCAAGTGGAAGGGCATGATCAACTCACCTCCTTGCGATGGACCCAGCCAACGGTGTTATTGAACATCTTGCCAAGCCATTTGTCGGAGATGCGGGCTTTCGAGAAGATTTTGACGACCCATTCGCCTTCGGAAATTTGTCCATGATACGACATGGAATTGAATTTGGGTTCCTTTCCTCCATTTCTCGCTCCCTCATGAGTGGTAAGGAGCATGGGAGGGATCGTCGTGGAGGCTGGTAATGAGAAAGATTCGGCGGGTATGCTTGGTAATGTCGTGCTCAGAAGGGTGACATGCAGGTGAATGTACGGCTGAGGTGGGATTTGTGAGGCGAGCTCTTCAGGTAATTGAATGCTCGTGGAGTGGAAGGGAGCCGCAAGTATCACGGCTTTGTATGTCTGGGATCCATTGTCACTCTCGACAGTCCACTGCTCTGAATCAGGGCTGATAGCATTGACCTTGTAATAATGTTGGTGATCAAAAGCCTGAACCCCACAGCATATCACTCACAGATGTGTTGAGGAAGACTTTCGCCTTAGAGCGCTTCAAAAACTGTTCGAAGACCTGGAAGTTGCCACCTTCAATTGCGCTTGGTGAACGTAAGAACCAGCGCCGACGATGCACTACCCATGCTCACCTGGCTCCCTTCGGGGAAAGAGAAACGAGACCTTCTAAGGCATGTATATCGTCCGCATTCTAGTTGCGCTATGAGGTCAAGGCCGGATAAGTAAAACCTGAACGCACTTGTCCATAATTAACTCTAGTAGAGGCTTCCACCAGCTCGCTAACAAATAAGTTTGAGACACCCTTCGACGTCAAAAATGCCGAAGTGGTCTGGGACACCAGCTCGGACCAATTCAAGGACGAAGACAAGTCGGTGATGCTCTCCCAGTTGGGAGTATCCTCTTCGTAGAGTGTCAGGAACTGTTTGACCATGCTATCGACAACTGCCTGCGTGTAACGAGGGGAACGCCACCCGTATCGTAGAAGCGCCTTTGCGGAGTCCCACCAGCTCCACCACCCACCGGTAGTCTAGACGCAGGGCGGCTTAGACGAGCCATATTGAACAAGCGCTTCGTCACTCACGGTGAATACAAGCTTTTCGCCGTCCCAAATGCCTAGGCCCGTTTCATCGCGGAAGTCCCGTCGAGTCAAATTGAACTCGTCTGCCGCTCGCCACATATTTTTATTGGCTTGGACGAAGATTGACGCCCCCACCTCCACAGCGGGAAGGCTTGTGTTCTCATAGGGATACACGACGGTACTGCGGCCCCCGACATACGAGGCCTTTTCATAGAGATCGACCTCGAAGTCAAGTCCAAAACGTTCCTGAGCTTTGGACAACCAGAATGCAGCACTTGTACCACCTGCGCCGGCGCCAATAATCGCAATCCTGGGCCGGGCTGAATTCACAGAGGGTTTGACCGCAGAATGGTTGAAGAATGGGATTTTGAAAGGCAGCTGAAACGAGGCGACGACTGGCAGTAGTGCCAGTTTAAATAGACGCATTGTCTTGAGAATGGTACAAGAGGAGACCCGTTATGACTTATTAGTCACTTCCGTGACATAAGACTTAGCCACGCTCATGAACGACACGCCTAACGAAATAATTCTGGAAATCCTGCGGTATCTCGACAAATCTGACCCAGGAATATTCGCGTTATCTACCTCCTGTAAACGCCTCCACTACCTTGCCCTCCCGATCTATCTCGCGGGACATGGCATCCCCAACTCCACGTCCCTTGCCTCCGAGGACCTGATCATCCATGCCGACGAACTTGACATTCTCGCCGCGCTGGAGACAGCCCTTTTCATCCCTTCTTTGCAGCACATCTCCTGCTCCTTTGCTCTGAGTAGTGCGCGCTACGGATACTCCGCCCTCGACATGGACGTATTTATTCGTCATATCAGGAGACTTGCCAATTTTCTGCTCACGCGTGAAAACGTCGGCGAAGTCACCCTCATTTTCAAGGACCTTAATATATGGGCAGTCGATGAAAGTACCGGCGTCCTGGAAACATGGTCTGCCGCGATTTCACGGCTGCTGGATGTCATCTTAGAGAAACAATGCAAAACCCTGACCGTTGACGGAGGGATGTTTATTGTGCATCCCACCCAGCTCAAGGAGGCATTCACTCTGGCCGAGCCGCCAACCAAATGGCGAGTAATGGCGTCTGACGCCAGTCGCCTACTATGGAAAGCTTCTGAAACAATTGCCGGGGGTGGCAAACCTCGAATGGGACCCGAAACTTTCAACATACATTCGAGGCTACTCCTTCTTCGTCCCTGCTTCAGATGGACGATGGCCGCTCTCAGCAGATCCTCCAATCTTACCACACTCTCCCTGGCCCAGGTGGACATTCCTGAATACAGATACGACGAGATCCTCTCCAGCATCCGTATCCCCGCCCTTAGACACCTCATCATCGACCTTCGCTGTAAACTAAATCCTGGCCCGCTGAGCCAATTTCTTTCGCGGCATCCGCTCATAATCACTTTGAGTCTCGGGCACGAATTGGCCGCACTGCTACATGACGATTTAGCATTGAGTGACTGTCTCCCCAATTTGACCACGTTATCTGCTTCGCCTTCCTACGTCCGTTTCCTCATGACGGGAAAGCGCTCGCCGTCCGTGCATTCCGTCAGCCTATTACTCCACGTAACCCACTCCGCGACCTTCAAGGCCCATGCGATCAACACATATCTCGAGTCGTGCCACACGCGTCTCCAGAAGTTGCCGATGCACCTTTCCCTCATCATCACAATCAACCATGCATCGTCGCTTTGGACCGGTTTTTTCCCCGAGGTGGACAGGTCCCCGCAGCTGTCATCGAATTCTCTCGAGCTTGTGCGCGTGCTGGAGGTCATCGTCTCGTCCCCATGCGGATGGGACACATTTGCAGAGATGTTGGCGCGCTGGCTTCCCACCTTCCCCAAATTAATCTCCGCATCGTTCTCCGGGTGTGCTAAAAATGCTCCCCCCAACATGCACCCCTTGGTTGCCCAGATTAAACAAGCTTGCCCGGAAATTCAGATTGTCACGATCGATGGAAAGGCATCTCATCCATGATTGCACCTAGCTTTTTAATACCTTCACTCTTAACCAGGAACCAATCCGCCTACATTCTTGCGGTCCTTAAAATCAACCGAATTAATATACTTAATTATTTTAATTTATGCCGTGGTCGGCACGGAGATCCGCACAGCCCGATCCCGCCATCATTCCGAACTCCAAATCAGGATCGTGACGACAGAATTCTTGTCCCTCAACCTGCAGGTCCTCCGTCCCATTGCTACAAGGTTCGCTGGGTTTTCTATCGGGATCTCGATATCGAGGGAGTTGAGGTAATTTATACTTTCCGCTCGCTGTCTATGCTTCACTGTTGTCTCGAAATCATCGCTTCTAACGTGTATTCCGAATTCTCGAGCCGTATTCCGAATGATGGAAAATTGAGAAACAGAGACGACTTTGCCCCGTTATAAATCTGCCTCTTCTCTCCCTCTTTGTGATGTCGAACCGAAGGAGCCTCAAGAGCTGTATTCGCCATTTCACTTGGTCATGGCACACAGTGTGTACTCGCGCTTTCGGTATTCACGGTCTGGTTTACGACCATTGAATTTTAGGTTACAATGGGGACAGGATCGGTCTCTGCGTTGATTTCCCTCTTTCACTTTGGAGAAAATAGCGAGACCATCAAGATCCTCACCCTCCTCTTCTTCTTCCTCAACCTCTGCCTCTTCATTTCCATATGCGGGGCCACAATGGCGCGCTATTACATGTTTCCAGAGGTGGGACACTTTCCCTCGACCTCTGTTGCGTCTCAACTTATGTATTGAACAGCTGTGGCCGGCGATGCTGCAGCATCCCACCCAAAGTCTTTTTATCGGAGCTTTTCCTATGGGGGCGGCGACCTTAATTAATACCGCTCTTGCCGCCAATCAACGCTACTCATTTTCTGGCCCTGGGTTCTTGTTCACCCTGTGGGCGTTTTGGTGGCTTGATTCTGCCGTTTCAATATTCACGGCCTTTGGGATGTTATATGTCATGTATGTCACCAAACTGCTTGGTTTCACTTCTAATTACTCGCTCTAGGATGACGAGACAGCAGCATTCCTTAGGCCAGATGTCTGCGCTCTGGCTGTTACCAGTCGTCCCCCTGATCGTCGCATCATCCACCGGCGGCCTCCTGGCTGCCGCTTTGCAATTGCATCCAGCCTACTCGTCAATCACCACTGCAGTCTCGCTTACAATGCTTATCATGGGCCTTTCCACTGCCCTCATGATCATCACCGTGTATCTCATGCGTCTCGTCATACACGGACCACCGAATCCCAACCTTGTACTGTCGTCATTCATCATCCTGGGCCCCTTGGGCCAGGGCGGCTATTCCATGCTCGCAAATTCGCGAAATCTCGTTGACCTCCGATTGAGCGCTCCCCTGAGCGCCGAAGCCATCCAATCTGTGTGTTTCTGCGCAGCCTGGATCCTCTGGTCGATGGGATTAGCATGGCTGATCCTCGCTCTCTGCTCGGTGTATAGCGTCCTCCGCAAGCAGCGCGTGCCCTTCTCCGTCGGCTACTGGGGCACTATTTTCCCGAACGGCGTCTTTGCACTGCTAACCGTCGAGCTGGGTTCGGTGCTCGGCAGCCCAGTGCTGAACTACCTCGGCGCTATTTTTTCTGGTGAGCTCAAGACGATTGTTACCGTCTGTCCGTATCTTATTCGTGCTGCTAGTCGCGGTGTTCCTGCTTTGGGTCTTCGTCTTTGTAAAGACGCTTCCTGCTGTCTGGAATACGTCTGTCTTCCAATCACCCTGTGTCACGAAATTAGAGCAGGAGAACTCGTCGTATGAGCTGCACGTCGGTGGTCACAACTAGCTAGCTACCTCGGCACTTCCTGTATCGTGGTCTACATATTATTTGTTCAAATTATCGACTAGTAATGGCGTAAGTTTCGAATTTTCAGCAATCTGACTGATTTTTTTATATAATCCATGAAGAGGACTACGCCTCGAACTTGCCTCTAACCTTCCTGTTCTCATTCTACTATTTAGCCGTTTGCGAATTACAGAAGTAACTGGGTGTAAATTGTAGGAATAGTAAGACATCTACAATGGGCCTACGACGATAAGTAGAAATACAATGGAGTTCGATGGTTGGCCATACGAGGCCGGAGAACCATTCGGGATCCGCAACGGACGCCAATAAGCGAGTTTTGTGGTGTTAAAAGCATATCCGATAACTGGCATACCGACCGCTCGTCTCACTCGGTCTAGTGATTTTAACGACCTGTCCTCGTCTTAGACCATAGTACCGCGCAACGGGATCAGCTACTTGTATGCGCGGAAGTTGAGTTTCTTTTAAACGACTGGAAACGGGATCAATTGTAGGATGGCATAGAAGTGGACGGGGCGCACTATTTTTCAAGCAGCAGCTTTTTTTCTTCGGGTGAGAGGACGTCATGTCGTGGGACGAGTGTATGGTGTACAATGTTGACGAGGAGGTCGGATTCAGAGAACTCTTCAAGACGGTATTGTGCAGCCATGGCCGTGATGACCTAGGTCAAAAGGTTGACACTTCGGAGCGCAACGGGAGAACAATTTCGTACTTTTCGAGCCGACGAGGTCATGGTGAGCGGGAAGACGATGATCCCCCTCTGAATGCCCTTTTCTTCCAGGATACCGAGCAGTCTTTACTTCAGTTAAAACTGCGCGACTGTGAACAAGAATGGGAAACGCACTTTCGCATCGTCTTCACACCGACGTTCCTTTCTTCTGAGAAGAAGATGAAGATCTGGTCCGATGGATTGTTGCGCGAATTGGTATAAAAGTTCAGTTGGTTGCGACTAAAATGCGGCCGAGTTAAAAAAAAACAATGCAGAACGGAATGGAAGGGCGATTCACTCAACAACACCGCCGTTGTTGGCAAAGTTTTCGCGGAAGGTGTTGAGATCCATAGATATTTCGTCGTCAGAGACCTGGAAGCCCTAGCTCCAGAGTAAGAACAGTGGAGAGAAAGCCGACTGCGCGTTGAGCTGACTCTGTCTTTGACCAGTTCATGTATAGTCCGGTTGACCTTCCATAGTTTTGCGGTTTCGTCTGGCTCACTCATGGAAGACGCTAAGCTTGAATATGGCCCCAGAAATTTAGAGAATTATTCAAGTCAACGCGTCGAGGAAGGAAGGAACTTGAAGCGGTCACACTCTTGTCACAGCACACCTTTCTCCCTTTTCTTTCCTGGACTCGTAGCCGTCTTCATACTGCAGCGAATCCATATATACGTTTGAAATGGCACCGCAGCCTAGTACTAGCAATAATGGCCCCGCGCCATTACCCACCATTCCGCTCTCCAACCCAATAATGGTGAATTCCTCATCGGTAAACATAGATCGGACTTTAATTGAGCGAAACCTAGGGCAAGTTCAAGCCTGCAAAAATATTCAAAGGCGCCGTTGACCCCCCTGCGCCTCCCGGAACAAGCAACCAGCCAAGGCCGCAGCATCCCCTTCCTCGGCATATCACTGGCATTAGCTTCGATGACCGGGGCGACCAGGTTATCACTGCGTCAGAGGACGAGACATTTCGACTGTACAGTTGTAAAACCGGCAAGCAAGTTTCTTCTCTTTTGGAGACTGCAGTTTATATAACTTCACGTCCAGACAAAGCAAAGTACTACATTCCAAAAAGTATGGAGTAGACCTGCCTCGGTTCACCCACAAAAACACAGCCATTGTACATGCGTCCACAAAAGAGGACGACACGATTCGATACCACTCGCTGCACGACAACAAATACCTTCAATACTTTAAAGGCCACAAAGGAAAGGTTGTGTCATTGGAGGTCTCACCAGTCGACGACGGATTCATGTCCGGTTCGCAAGATCGCACCGTTCGGCTCTGGGATCTCCGCGCGCCGACATGTCGTGGCATGTTAACTGTACCGTCCACGCCGATAATCGCATATGACTCTACTGGCGTGGTGTTTGCCGTCGCGGTCAACAATTATTCACGAATTTTGTTGTATGATCAGGCCAACTTCGACAAGGCACCCTTCCTTGTAATCACGCTGGATGACCCGACACTCACCCTCGTGAGCTTCCCACCACGCGCAATCTACATGACGTCCATGGCATTCTCATCGAATGGGAAATACCTGCTTGTTGGGTGTTCCGGCAACGCGCACTACATCGTCGACGCGTTTGAGGGGCACCTGCTCGCTAAGCTCGAGGGACACACGGGGCTGGAGCGTCGGGCGACGAGCGCGCCACCAAATATTGAGCCCTCGAAGGGAAGCAGCGGGGAAGAAGTGGGTTGGACGCCAGACAGCAAATACGTGGTGGGCGGCAGTCTGGATGGTAAAATCATTGTGTGGGATGTGCAGCATTTACCGGTGCGGACGGGGGATGTGGACCTGAAGGTGCCGCCGGTGAAGTTGCTACCACTGGTTTCACTCGATGGACACCCGGGGCCGTCCAGATGTGTGAAATTCAATCCGCGATATGCCATGATGTGCTCGGCCGGGGCTGAGCTGGTTTGTGTCCTGTTTATGGCTGTTCTCCCTTCGCTTATGATTTGAACAGGCTTTCTGGCTACCCGATCTTTCCAGTGATCCGGAAGAAGTGGCCCAAAGTTTGTTAAAGAAACGACCAGCTTGAATTGAATTCGGCAGTGTAATAATACTTCTAAGTTTCGCGTCCACGACAGACTGCAATCGTTTGCCACTAGTAGATTATGCTGAGGGGCAATAATATACTTGTATTTTTTTGTGGTCACCTTACGCAATCTTCCCCAATTCGGAGTGCGAAGATGAGTGTGGCACGCGTTATTCGCTTCCACTTCCACTTTGAACCGATGGCGAAGGGCGATACCCCTCGCCCACGCCGCCGTGTAACCCGACAAAATCTTCTTGGGACTGTCGGTGTTCTGTTATGTCTCGCGTTATACGGCGTATACCCCAACCTCCTCCCAACCTTTTCGCAAACGAAGTACGAGTTCTACATGTTGAAGCGTCGGTCTATGAGTGACTATTTTGATGCATAGTCGGCCACTCCATGCTGCATCCACGGTGGCGAGATGTCGGGGCTTGGAGATGCCAGCCGGACCCTCTGCAGACTTCCACGAACGTACTGAGTCGGATCGGTTTGTCCCTGGTACCAAACCGCATCTGATACAGAATGCAAAGATGGTGTGCCTCTTGACTCTGGAGCCATGCTCCGGCGCTGAATAATCCCAGTGGACAGGAGGGAACAACGGGACTGAAATATTCTCCGGCGACATCCTTATTGACAAGGGATTAATCAAGGGTGTCGGCCATTTCGGGAGTGCCTCACTGCTCAAGACCTACGGTTCCGATCTTGTGGTCGTCGACGCCAAGGGCGCATACATCACTCCCGGGATTTGCGACGTCCATTCTCATCTAGGAAATGGTGCATCGCCAGCACTGGAAGGCGCCGATGACACAAACTCGCACCACGGGACCATAATGCCCTGGCTTCGTAGCCTCGACGGCCTGAATACGCATGACGACTCGTACCCACTTTCCATAGCTGGGGGAGTCACTACTGCCCTTATTCTTCCGGGGTCTGGCGATGCCATCGGTACGCGTTCCAGCCTCTGTAACATCTAACCTGAATACCGTTAGGTGGCCAGGCGTATGTGATAAAGCTGCGGAAGACCCCGGAGCGTTCTTCAACTTCGATGGTTTTAGAACCTCCGTACCAGATCAACTCTTCTTTCGGGGACCCAACTCTCCCTCCACGATGGCGACACATGAAGTTCGTCTCCAATTTCATCTCCCCACCTTTTATTAATGGCTGTTAACCGTGTAGGCATGCATGTGGTACGTGCTCAGAGTAGAATTTTTATCCTTGCTCATAACAGTGCTCCTCAGGCGAAAACCCCGGTATGTGCCATCTTATTTACGCGTCAGGGACATCACTGACAAGGTTATTCAGGCGGTTGGTATGGTAATACTCGAATGGACACGATCTACGCGTTCCGTGAGGCGTAAGTGGCCGTTCTTGTCCATAGACGGTGCCTCAACAGTAGGTCGTTGCAGATACAACACGGCCAGCCAGATAAAGAAGAAACAGGATGACTACTGCTCGAAGGTGCTCTCTGATGACTGGGACGGCCTGGGCGATTTCCCGGATGATCTCCAATGGGATGCATTAGTTGATGTCTTGCGAGGGCCGGGTTAAGGTATCTCTAGAGGAATTCTTGCATCGGTAACTCGGGGCTGACGATTTTTTAGGTCCAAATACACTGTTACGAGGCTGTAGATTTCGACGGCATGGTTCGCGTACGTGTATCGACGTTCTTCCGAGCGTATGGTAACCCCGAGCCGTATAGCTCTCACAAGAATTCAAGTTTCCCATCTCAGCTTTCCACCACGCCGCCGAGGCTTACCTGGTACCCGATCTTATCAAAAAAACTTACGGTGAGCCCCACCGGGTGTTTTCTGACGGTTTTCTAACCTAGTCCGCAGGCCCGACTCCGGCAATTGCGCTGTTTGCTACCAACGCGCGGTACAAGCGAGAGGCATACCGAAGCTCCGAGTTCGCGCCCCGGATATTAGCTGATCATGGACTGACAGTCTTGATGAAGGTTCGGGTACTCAGCGCAATGGATTGAGGGTTCTGACGACTTTTTTTATTCAAGAGTGATCATTCTGTGATGGACTCGAGGTATTTATTATTCGAAGCGCAGCAGGCCCATTTTTATGGATTACCTGAGAATTTGGCGGTGAGTCTGGTGTTCATCGGGATCGACGGTGCCAACGGATACCATCCAGATTGCGTCCGTTACCAGAAACTCCGCGGAGGTCATGGGAATGGGTCATAGAATTGGATACATTAAAGAGGGTGATTTATTTCTTCAATAATGCCTACGACACTGCTAATATTTATACAAGGATGGGATGCGGGTATGTTTGAATCAGTAATGCAGTGGTCTTGGTGTGGTGTTGGCTGAGATTCTCTCTTCAGACCTAGTCATTTGGGATTCCCATCCGCTTTCGCTTGGAGCCACCCCTAAACAAGTTTTCATCGATGGAATCCCACAATTGGACAAGCCGCATGTTAATGAAAAGCCTGATGCATTCCAAGCGCGTCCGGTTGTTCCAAACTTTGACAAGGAGGCGCAAGAAGCTGTAAAATACGAGGGTCTCCCGCCGCTTGAGCCGAGCAAGGTCACCGCAATTCCTGTTGTTTTCGTTAACGTTCGGTCTGTCTTCACAGCAACTTCCTCCGGCATTCAGGAAGTGCTCTCTGTAGCGGACGACAAGGCTCTCGGTACGGTTATTGTGGAGAATGGTGAAATAACTTGCTCCGGCATATGCGACACCAATAGCATCGTTGGCGCGAATGTCGTTGACCTCGAGGGAGGATCAATATCCCCCGGGCTCGTTTCGTTTGGGTCTCCGTTGGGCTTGGAGAACATTGCGGAGGAGGGCTCGACCAACGATGGCACTATTTATGACCCACTGTCCAGCACAGGTGTTCCTGAGATCGTGGGTGGGGCTGGCGCAATCATACGCGCTGCCGATGGACTTATGTTTGGAACTAGGGATGCGTTGTATGTGCTTTGTTCCTCTCCTTGACGGCGCTCAACGATATGTTTGACAGACTCGCATACCGTGCTGGGGTCACGTCGGCCATAACATCGCCGACTGCTGATGGTGTTATTAGTGGACTAGGAGTGTTCTTTTCGCTTGGTGCGGCACACAAGCTCCAGCGAGGCGCGATCATAACGGAGGCAACTGCCGTGCATGTGAATGTGCTGCAGTCGCTTCCCGGGGTGAGCGTGAGCACACAAATTGCCCTGCTTCGGAAGCTACTCCTTCGCCCCATTAATGGACCTTCCAAGGTCTGGTTCCAAAAGGTGGCCGATGTGAGCAACCTCCTTGATCCAAGTTTGTTCCCATTGACTCTCGTTTTTCAGGGCCAAATCCCTTTGGTCGTGGAAGCGCATAGCGCCGATATCATCGCCAGTCTCATCTTACTGAAGAGGGAGGTCGAACGCGCGAAGGGACATACGATTCGAATGACGATCACTGGTGCCGCTGAAGCGCATCTTCTCGCCAAAGAACTTGGAGAGGCTAGAGTCGGCGTTGTCCTCAACCCATCTCGTTCATTTCCTTTCTTGTGGGAGGACAGGCGGATTCTCCCTGGACCGCCTCTCACTGAACATACTCCGATATCCGCTCTCATGGCGCACAATGTAACTGTGGCCGTTGGCGTACTGGAAATATGGGACGCGCGAAATTTACCCTTTGACATCGCGTGGGCCTCTCTGGCGTCGGGCGGCAAGATGACCAAGGCCGAAGTACTAGCGCTGGGCTCTACCAACGTTGTAAAACTATTGGGAGGGGAAGTTGAACACCAGGATCTGGTGGCTACAAAGGGAGGGGACTTCCTAGATTCGTTTGGCTCGAAGGTGGTAGCAATATTATCTCCTAGACGGCGTCTAGTGGATTTGTTGTAAGTATGTACCAATATATTACTTCGCTAAAAGCCTGAAACAAGAGTGCGAGATGATTTATTCAGCCCAGGGGAGGACCATGCATATGCATTTAAGACACTTAATGAATAATTTTCTCTCCCAAAAGTTGTCGAGGGATAGGTCGTGACTGACTCAAGTATTGTTTGGCTTTGGTTTGGCATCTTTTAAATTGCCCATTGATCCGGACCCGGATCATTGGGCCGCTCTCCATTCTTTCAAAGTTCCCGATACTTATTCTCCCAGAGGTCGTGGCTTTGGGCATTCGCTTCTTCAGGCGGTTTCCACGGAAAATTGATAACGAGGACCGCCATTATCTCCTTGAAAGCTGGATTGAATATCTTCCGAAAAACGCAATGATTTCGGATGGGACCCTTCTTGAGGCTCCAGAGCATCCCAGGCGAAATAATCCACAGAGCTGACCATCAAGGTACTTTGACTGCCTTGATATACTCCTAATCGTAAATCTCGCTTGGAGCCGCAGCAGTCTCCTTCGAGGTTGACGCGTTGATGGCTTCCTCGGGTTATGTGGCCTCCTCATTAATAATAATGTCCTTCATCTATTAAATTCAAAACGTTTCAACGTAACGAAGTTTGTGTGTACTGGCACACATCTGGATCTGTCGGCGCTTCTTTCACTTTTGTGTCTTACCCCTACTCAATGGACTACAGCCACGGCATCGTGTACACACCTGCCAGTGTGCAGTCAGTGAATCACCCCGAACTTGACGTAGAAGCTGCGTTGGAGAAGCACAGAGCCTGTATGTTTCCTGACTCGAAAACTGGCAGCACGCTGTTAACATGTCTGCAGCATATGTGCGCATATACTGGTGTGACCTCGTCAACGTTCGCCGCTGTCGTATTGTTCCCGTGGAACATTTCAAAGCTCTGCTGAAGTCGAACCGACCTGGTGTTACTATTGCGAAAGCATGCTTGGGTCTCGTCTATCTCTTTCTCACCCCTGGCTTTCTACCCGTGGGCGAATATCTATATACGATCGATCTGGCGACACTCAAACCCTGCCCCTTCGCGGCAGGGCATATGGCAGTCTTGGGACAGTTCGAGGAAAAGACAGCTGTAGTGGGGGTCGATGGTCAGGTGTCCGTGCAAGTGGAATTGTGTCCGCGTACAGCTCTTCGTCGTATTCTCAGGTAAGTCCTACTTCGGAGTTCCTTCTGACGCTGCCTGACTGTGGCCCGCAGCCAGATCAAACAATCTTGCAACACCGAATTTCTGGTGGGCTTTGAAACCGAATTCATCTTGCTCAAATCGACCGACCCGGTTGAAGCGAGCAACGTCCACGACTTTGCTGCCTCCGTCGGGCTCTTGGCTGGTTCAGCTGAAGCTATAATTCTTCAGGAAATCTCCGACTCTGTGAGGGACTCTGGGATTAAAGTGGAAATGTTCCACGCCGAGGCGGCCCCGGGCCAGTACGAAATCGTCACAGGACCTCTCGGGCCTCTCGAGGCTGCCGACGCACTCATTTTTACGCGTGAAATCATTGTTCAAGTCGCAGCAAAGCATGGTCTGCATGCAACATTTGCTCCAAGACCCTTTTCATACAGCGCGGGGTCCTCGGCACACGCCCACATCTCGGTCCACAGCCCCAAGGAACAGAAAACCGCAGATGGCCTCTCGAAGCACGAGGCGGCGTTCCTCGCGGCCGTGCTCGACCATCTCCCCGCGATTGCGGCGTTTACGCTCCCGTCGCCTGGGTCCTACAAGCGGGTCGGTGATGGTGTTTGGAGTGGCGGAACGTATGCATGCTATGGCGTAAGCTTGTCGACTCATGGCCTTGAATACACATTGATGTTTTATAGAACGAAAATCGGGAAGCACCGATCCGCCTGACCAATGCCACTTCGCCTTCCTCGAGAAATTTCGAAGCGCGCTTCATCGACGGGACAGCCAACCCGCATCTGGCACTCGCGGCGATTTTCGCGGCGGGACTGATGGGACTACAGACCATGAAGGAGTTGGAGATGAAGGACTGCCGTGGTCCCAAAACTGCAGCGGAGATGACCGAGTCTGAAAGGCTGTCTATGGGTATCACCAAGAGGATGCCGCTCAACATTAGCGAGGCCAGGAGTAATTTAGAGCTGGATTCTGCATTGAGTGAAGTCTTGGGGACGGAATTGGTGGAAAAGTTTTTGGCTGTGAACAAGGTCAGTCAGGGTTGCTTTCATTGTTGTCGTTCTGAATCCATTTCCCACAGTTGTTGGAAAAAGCATTGACTCCAGATGAGAGCGAAGCTGAGCAGTTGACTCGTTTGGTCAAATATTATTAGTAGATTTGTTGAATTCACTCGTTCGTTGTATATCGTTGTTCTGTTAAGCCGGATGGTCAACATTTATTGGTATTTCACGTGCACATTTAGACAAGAGCGTATCTGGCCTTTTTAAGAGGTCGGTGCTACATTCGTTCGGTCCTCTTCACTGGCATCCGAGCCACTGCCATTGACGCCGTTCACTGCACCATTTGCTTCAGGCGGCCCTGCTGGCTGGTCGGGGTGATAAATAATAGACTCGAGATGTGCGAGAGCCGCCTGTGGAGGAGGACGGCAAGCTAGTATGGCGCATATCGGTTATCGTTGATGAAATCGCTGCGCACCCTCCCAACTTCACTGAGTTCCTGTGCCTCGCCCCCAGTGAAAATCTCGAATCCCCCGCTGTCCGCGTCGATAAACGCGTCCATGTCCTCGTCGTCCGACAGCGTAGCCTTGTCGGGATGCAGGGATGCACAGCGGGAGAGGGCTTCAAATATTGGTTCCACTGCGGACTTTATATCAGAATGAAAAAATCCAAAAAAGAAAAAGAAAAAGCACGTACAGGATGACGCGCTTTGGGGCACGATGGTCAGCTCGCGCATGTCGCTCATCTCGTCATTCGCGGCGGCAGAAGCATCCGCCTCACCGGCGTGCTCATCGAGCTGGCAGTAGATCGAGGGGCCAGCTTCGCCGCGCGAGACGGCATGAAGGGTTATTGCGGGATATTCCACCTGAAAACCGCGTCCGGTCGTTGACCAGAACACCAGGACACTAGGGGAAGTTTCGATACTTATTTAAGGGGGAGAAAGACGCGATAAAGACCTCTCCAAGACGAAAAGTGTTCCCTGGCAGTCCTGGGCGGTGAAACCGTCCAACGGAGGATCGAGAGCCACAGAGACGTTGTCCTCCTTGTAGCAGAGAACTGGAGGTATATCAGTAAAGGATGCAGGCGTCTCAGCAGCGATGGTGGCGCGCTCTTCCCGAGACACGAAGGCGGGAACAGCAGTGATGAAAGTTGCAGCAGGCATTGAACTTTTCGATCACGCACGCTGTTCTCCTCTCCCCCATGGACTCCTCTGCTTTACTTGCCTACCTTGTCTCACAGACACGGCAGAATGTCGAGATCCTTGTATCTCAAAATCACATCTCTGCTGCGGATGGACGGGATATACTAGCAAAAATTCCTACTGCGTCTGATAGATCCATGCTCGCTCTGGAACAGCAGACCCAGAGTCTTCTAATATCTGCACCTCCGGCGGTGCCTCATTCCAATCGGCCGCGGAATGCTCAAGCAAGAGCCCTCTGGGGCTTCAACGAGGACGGCCGGGTTCAGTTTACTCTTGTCGACATCCTCCTGTTGCGGCTAATCGTCGGTTAGAACTCCAATGATATCTCATTTCGTGCCGGGGACATGATTGAAATCGTCGCCGAGACCAACTCGGACTGGTAGAGCCCTTCCAATAAATTTATTTTCCCGAAATGAAGCAAAAAAAAAAGGTGGACTGGGCGGTTCAACGGCCGCCAAGGGCTGTTTCCTTCGAACTATGTAGAAAAGCAGACTCCCAGCTCTTCCGCACCTTCAGCCCCGTACCAAACGCGCGACGCCTACCCGTCTCAAAATCAGCCCTCGTTCCCTAGCCAGCCAACCTATCAGCCTCCCCAGGGTCCGCCGATGGGCTATTCAACATATGATACATATCAGACCCCGAGTGGATATCAGGCGTCCTACCAGCCTCCCCCGGGCCCTCAGTACCCTTATGGCCCTCCTCTTCCGAGTGCTGTGCAGCAGGCCCCCACTCCCGCCCCGGCTGCGCCTGCTCCAGCAGAACAGCCCGCGAAACAAGAAGGAAAGCTAGGAGGTTTAAAAAACACCGTACGTTCCCATTCGCACTGTATTGAATCTACATCTATGCCCACTTACACATTTATATTTGCGATTACAGCTCGCCCATGCGGCGGCGGGCGGTGTTGGTACGATTTTTATCATCCTTCATGTGCACTGAGTGCTCACGGCGGCTTTCAGGTTTTGGCGCAGGTAATGCTGTTGGGAGCGGGCTCGTCAACTCTATCTTTTAGATCAAGTCTTATTTTAAGGCTACACTGATATCTTTCTTGCAATACTAGACACACATACGCCTCCATCTCAACTCTTTATGGACAACCACGGACCTAGAAAATTCATTCATTTATATAACACAGTTCAGACCCATATCACTCGCCATAATATATATTGAATTGTTCTGTTACCCCCCCCCCCCCCCCTTCCCACAGGCCTCCGTTGCAGAGCTGTTGTGCCTTTTCCTCTTTAAAAAGATTTACAAGTTTTCCTCTGAGCTATTTTCCTTTCGCTCAGCTCACGAATTGCCACCCTCACAATTTTATATACATCAGAATTGCACATGCTCCCACCCAGATTCTTGAGGAATTCCGGCGATATGTGTGCACGAGACAGCAGTACCGACGAGAGCTTTCTTCAGTTTTTATCTTTGTACATTTCATCAATTCTGGACTGGAGGATAGTATTCAGATAGGCGAGGAACAGGTCCAGTCCTCGGATTATTTAAGAAGCAAAAAATGAATAGAGAATTGTAGGGCCCAGCAGCAGTTCCGACAGTGGAATCTTAAGCTCCCAGGTATTTCTGCGCGATTGCGTTTACCTGGGGATCGAACTGCTTTATAACGCTCATCGTCTCATCCTGAAAGGAAATTAGCAGAGTATCGGCGTCGGCATTTGGAAGTGTGCATACCCAGAGGCGCTGTTCCACCTTGGGGTTGTTGATAACGAAGTCGCTGGCCTCCTGAACTTTACAAGCATCGAGGTATTGTCCACGGAGCTTGTCTGGTGCGTTGGGGAGGCCAACGCAGGCCCATACAACCCGACGACTGCCCTCTTCGGTGGTCAAGGCTATCATCCACTCCATGACCTTGACGAAATATTTAAAACCACCGGCTAAATCACGCCTGAGTTCCGACACACAAAAGCCGGGAGCAGTAGTGGTGACAACGACGGGTGCCGACGGTCCAAGGTGGGCGCTGAGCGCACGCACAAAGAATACGTTGAGAACTGCGCAGCATTATGTCAGGAGTGTAAGGCATGGGCGTATTGTGGACGAACGTTTCGTAACAGAGTACTGTTCCCGCATAGGCCTGCACAAGCGAACATTAATATTGGAAGATCTCCTGCGACGATTAAACTTACTTGGGAGCTTTCAAGTACTCAGCATTCCCAAGTGTCTGGAGGATACCTCCGGGATTCGCAAGGGCTTTCTTCTCAATGACAACGTCATAATGAAGCTCGCTGGAGACCAAAACAATCCTGGAAACTGTGCCATTTTCTTGCCCCGTTCTGATTAGCGTCGGAAGCAGCAAAAGAACAGCCAACGACATCGCCAGGTGGTTGACCTGAAGGCTTTTTTGGAGGTGGTGAGCGCACTATAATGGAGCCAAAATGGATTCATGGCTGACGTTGACTCCCAGCCGTCCTTGGTCTCAATATATCTGCCCGGTTCAACTGCAGCATTTCCAACGAGAATGTCGAGCTGGCCCCCGTCTTTTTCAAACTGATCCCGGAACCGTTTCACCGACGCGACGTCCGCGAGATCGATGATCCACAGCTCTGCTCTGTCATATCCAGTCTCTGCTTTGATCTCTGGACGGTATGGTCAGAACTTGACGGCAAGTGTCAAATGAAGGAAAACACACTCGCAACCGCCTCCTGCCCTCGGGCTTGGCTCCGACAGGCCATGATAATCCTGCCAGGATTCATACTGACGAAGTGCTTGATCGCTTCAAACCCGATGCCAGTGTTCTAAAGAATTCATCAGCATTACTGGGAATCTCTGCCAATGTTGAAGTTCGCACGGCACCGAGGACACAGATCGTTTTGCCCGTCAAATCTGCTTTGGTGACAGGAGGTTGGTGCATCGTTTGCGCCCTGAGTCTGGCCGAAATTTTAGGTTGCATGTTCCAAGATTTGAAGAGGCGAATTGAAGGCAAGTTGGTTTTGACAATCAATGTCGGAGGCCTTTTAAACGCCCTACTGGGTCATGTCCCTGTGGTCCGAGTCGTCGACGGGCTCCGAAGGGGATCCCGAGGGCGGCCACGCTGCGCCGCCAGGCGCCGTCGCTGGGAAGATGAACACCTCTGTGCGTTCCGAGTCCATGGGAAAGAATTGAATTGAGGATGGCCATTTCCTGAAATAGATAGAAATGATGACAGGCGATCCGGCGGAACGATGACAGTTGATGGCTGATCCTGTGGGATGATGCTTCAAAGCTTCAACTTCGATTGACTTCGCTGGTGGCCACAATATTCTCGTGTACCCACTGCGAGCTCATGCGAGATGAGGACCGGCCTGAGTGGAGAAGGTAAGGGCAGTGAGATCTCGAGAGATGAAGGTGTAGATCAAATCTCGCATCTTATTACACAGCCACTTGTCTATGACGTTCACCGATGAATAGTAGGCTTGTTTGTCGCCATATTCAAACTGTTCCTACTGTCTTCATTCTCTTTAGACTCCACTTCCTTGACATTTACCATACTATATCGTGCCGCAGCCAGCACGCTATAACTGATCGCGATGCCTGGTCGGCGCTCCTGCCAGTGTTCTTTGTACTACGGCGCTCATGCCATCCGTTCCTGTGCCCGACGGCACCCCTTTTCCTTTAGTCCTGGCGTCGAAATCGCAAGAGGACTTCTATTCTTTGCGTGACGGTGGCAGGGTGCCACGTCCCTGCGCGCGACGACGCTTCTTTCCGCTTTTCCGCACCCTCGTCCCCGCTTTTTTTTCGCGTCCACCCACTCATCCTTTTCCTAGACCTTACGCTCTGGCTCCTGTGGGTTCCGTTCCCCTCATATCCTTGATAACCTTTGCATACGGGTTCGGGCTGCGTGTCTCCTTCCGACCAAACTTCCCCGCCGCCCATCCGGCTTACTAGACACGGTGCGGATATCGTCCTCTTTTATTTCCTCCTCCTCTCTAGACCCTCATACAATCCAGTGTGAAGCGATCAAGTATAGTATTATGGGTCCGATGTGGACAAACTGAAAAGCTATGTACTCTGGATCAATTGTACCAGCGTCAACGTAACTCATCAAACCTACCAACCATGTGTCCCACCTAGAGTTCAATGGCATCCCGTATGGGATCCGGTGTCTTTTTCGTCATTTTTCTGCCCTGGATTTTAAATTCCGCCCATACCCGAACATTTGGAGCCACCCCAAATCCTCCTACGCAGTCTGGCCCTATCAGCAACACCAGCGTCCTTGGCGTTGGATTCTCTGTTTGCCTCGAGGTCTGGAATGGTGGATCAGCATTGTCACCGGCTGCCTGAGGCATAGTAGATAGTATATACTCGAGTAAATACTTCACCCGAGCGTTCGTGCCTCAGGATATTCTGTATATTTTGAGGCACGAAAGTTGAACCCTATCTACTGTGCCTCTGGAGAACTACTGTCACTTACCCTTGCGCTTGCATCCTCCACAGAGCGGTTCTGTCAGCATCGTACTGCACGCACCGCAGCCTTGACAGGATTTCAAGGCCTAATGGACATAAACTAAGAGAAGCATAAATACATATAATCGAGGAACTTGGACATACAGCAAGGTAGTATTCGCGCATTTCTAGTGTCGGCGCCTCACTGACTTTGGTGCACTTCATGCAGAGAGTGCCAGGAGCGCCTCTGAAGTGAGGGAAAATCTGCAGACAGCCGTTGCCTTCAAGAGCACCGCACTCGACATTATTGAGCGTAGTAGGCATGATGTCAACAAGAGAGAAAATGAACACAATAGATCTGAACGTGTGGCTGTTTACACCTGCAAGAATTGGAGACAGGGGTAGGCACGAGTAGCGCAAAGGTTTCTTGCTAAAGTTGAAGGAGACGCGTCGCCACGATAGACTCGGCAAACAGTTTCTCACGCTTCGGCAATTGCCGTATTTGGGCTCGGTTCAGCTAGACGCTGTTGGACGCATAATCCAGTTTTTCGCCCACCCACCACACACCTGTGAATGTTCTTGAACCACCAAAGGGCTTTCCAGAGTCCAGCGGATTGTCTCGGCATACACATTGTTTCAAGAAAAATATTTAATTACATCCAATGATGGATTCTAGCTATAGCCAGTGGAAGCTCAGATATTTCTGAGGAATGCCTCGGGGGCGTATGAACCAGTGGAACGACTTCTTCGGAGTGGAGGAGAGACATTATCTCCCTCGCAGAAGTGGCAAGCTTGCTAATTTTTGAACCATACTCAACGACGGTTTGAAATTTTTCCGTGCCAATCTGAACGGGCCAAGGATTCGCCTATGTGCTTTCAAGTTGAACCTTATACAGATAATGAAATCAATATGAATGGCCAAGAATAAAAGATACCTGAGGAACAAGTGCGGTTCTCAACATCAGTCATCCGGTGAATTTCTTAGAACGGGCCCAGCATTGGCCCCCAAAAGCGGCCAGAGCAAGTCGTCAAGCAGACCCTTGTACTTTCCTCGAGGGGAGATCTTCGCCCAGTGACGTTGTATTCCGCTATCGTTGTGTCATTGCATGTTAAGCAAATATTGTGCGAACTGTGAATTAACTTATCCGCGCGAAATGTAGTTGACAAAGCTGGTTGAAAGTGGCTGGCAGGAAAGTAATCCCGTCTCGAATCTGAATTAAAGTTGTACCGAATTCTTTCCGGATAAATTGCCAGGTCTGAAAGTCGTGTGGTGTAAAATGTGATATCTGGATCGATGCGTGCGTCACTCACCATGGCTAAGCCTACATGCGTTGATCCGGTCTTAAAGGAAGAGGGATTCTCTTTGGCAAATGGACAAAACGGCTTGAAGTCGCGGTGGATCTTGTCGTACTCGTCGATGAGATACAACCTGTCTTGGGCGAAGTGCAACCATTGTTCGTACTTCCGAGGCGGGAGGCGTCCCTCGACGACGAGCACGCGCTTGGTGGACTTTCGGGCATGCAAAGCATCGACAGCATAGTTTAAATCCCGATCATAGTTGGGCCGCATGTATTTCTGACTACAACCCGGCACGTTCGGAAAGGGGGACCTAGCTGGGCTATCAATTTATCCTGCTTCTTATCCTACTTGGCCGGAGACGAAAGAAAGTTCAGAAGTGAATGGTCATCTTCATTTTTTCTTTGCTGCCGCGTTAGTTCTTTCTGAAGGAAGTGAGCGAACCTACACTGGTACTCATCTCACGTGGGAATTAATGACATCTCCCTGCATTCCCGAACCTTTGTATCCTGGGAGATTTTGGCCCTGGCGGTGACCTTGGGCAAAGTTTTCGGCATTCGGAATGTCAATCAATAAGAGATCCAAGTTGCTTGGAGATTCCTCTAGTTTTCAACAAGTTTTTAAAGCTTCTTCAAGTTCCAAATATCGTGTCCTCAGTTGAGAGGCGACAGCGCATTCGGGTCTCCAACCCCTAAGAAGCGGAGGCGTAGTTCTTACGACCCCTTATCAGGCCTATCAGGCCGCGTTCCCAGCGTAACCAGGGATGCGGGATTCGGCCTCTCGGGAGCTCGGCCTTCGACCCCAGCAGTATATGCCGTACGCCCGCAGCCGCTACTCATCGGATGTTGCCAAACAAAGCTTGTCGTCAGGGTCCTCCAGTAGGCTGCTTGAACGTGTATATAGGTAGGTTATTATGTCTCCAGAAATCGAACGGTTCTCTGCAGCATGATGTTTTCATTCGGCGCTACTTCTTTCCCAGAGTTTTCAGGCGTGATGACGTCGTACATAAACGGGGATGATGAGAAAACAGAGGGCATCGTCAAGGAAACAAGGTCGAACTGGGCCCACAGAGGGGAGTGCGGTGGAGAAGGGTGTAAGAGGGCTGCCAGCAAGGCTTCAGTAGAAAAGGAGGCTTCAAGCGGGAGTAGGAAGGACTTGACAGGCTTAGGCAAACTAAATTTGCATCGTTCAACCTTTCAACCTCGGCAGCAATTAGTTACCAAATCGGAATACAACAAAACTTTCCTTTTCCTACTTACCACTTGCTAGCCAGGGTTTCGTGGATCCTTTGGCACCCTGGATCCTTCCTGGATTCGTTCCACTCCTTCGCCACGTCTCAGGTCGCAGCGCGTCCTCCACACTCCTTTCCAGTGTCTTTATGGATACAAATTTCGTCTTCCCAGCCCGGCCCCAGCCGACCCCTCGTCCAACCGCCGTTACTCCAGCAGAGCCTGTAAATCGCCAGTCTAATGCCCTTCGAGCCTCAGTTCTCGATGCAGCTCTCGAGCTTGGAATCGGCGCAAACGGCGGGGTCGCCAATTGGATGTTCAGCAACGTAGTTGAAGAGGAGGATGAAGACGAAGAGGTATGTGGTACGCGCTCATATGAATTCTACGGACATGCTGGAAGATATATTGTTAATATATCGGCTGCCCACTGTCCATCGTCTGCAGTGCATTAACTCCTCCTGCTAAATTGCTAATTTATGTCTACAGGATTTAACTAGAAGAGGCCCCCTTTCGTCCACCTCCGACGAGTTTGCAAACTACTCTACTCCTGCCACTTCCACCTCCTCGCACTCAGAATCCTTGAACCCCACCCCTTTCCCGCCCCCCGACCACCCGGAACCTGTTAAAACCCTACAAGTACATTTTCCACCTATGCCCCCAGTCCCCCCAGTCCCCCCTGCTCCATTGGGCCCGCACAAGCTCCGGAAACGTCGCGCGGATGGGTACGAAAGCGACGGGGGATACATCAGTGATGATGGGAAGAAAGGAAGGGCACGAACCAAGTCCAAGCCCAAGGAGTCGACACCCCCTTTGGCTGCAGCGGTCTTTCCCATCAGCGAGCCCGTGGAGCCCATCCCTCTCACCAAGGAGGAGCGAAAGCGGGCAAAGAAAGCCCTCAAAGGTTCCAAAGACCATGCAGAGACCGATAAGGAGGATGCCGGCAAACCCGCTGGCAAACCCAAGTCGCCGCCGAAGGCTAAGAAGAGCAAGAAATCCCCGAGTGACGGTGGTGCTGTTGGATACGAGACAGACGATGGTTACGTCTCCTCCAGCGGAAAGCCGAAAACTAAAGGCCGTTCGCGGTTCTTTTCCCTTCGCAGGGGAAAATCGGACTCCACATCAGAGTCTCCTGTGGTGGAAGCTGTCCCTCCGATGCCGGAGCGGGAGTTCTTCCCTCTCCCCATCGCGGACAGGTTTGCTACGACTCTTGGGAATCATAGCACAACTGGGAGTAGGTCGGAGACACCGCTTCTGCCGCCTTCACGGCCTTTCGTATCCACTTCGCCCTCCTCATCTTCACTTTCTTCTTCCGCGAATTCCCTCTTGACCCCCAGCGATCAAGAAAGCTTCGGGATGGGAACTTTATCTTTGGATACCAGCCTGGCAACCTACTCTGCGACGAAGGACGACAAACTGCGCAGCGCACACACGGCGGATAACAGCTACAAGTCCACTGTTACTGTGACCCCTTCTGCGCCCAGCCCAGACCAGATCTCCCCCCGCTCGTCGCCGCCAGGCTCCAAATCGAAATTCGTGATATCCTATCCCCTTACTCGTACCGAGAGCCCCAGTCAGCAAAGCCCGCGGGCCGGTACCCCGCAAGACATAGGCCCCGCTAAACAGAAACACATACCCAGCCCTATCTCATTATCTCCGTATCCCCCGAAGTCTGCTCAAGCGAGCCTCAACTCGCGCGCGCCTTCCCCTATGGGCTCCCCCTACGTAGTTCTCAGCCCTCTGAGCACGACGTCCAGCGGCCCGGGCGCCCGCTCAGTTTCACCATCCCCGTCATCGATCATGCCCTCGTCTGACTATATCGTACCCTCGCGCGCGGTGTCGCCGCTCCCTCCCTCGCCGAACGTCCTCGCATACTACGACGTGCCCCCGCCTAGCCCCCCACCGAACGCGCCCCTCCCCCGCGTCCCCCCTCCCCCCTCCTCCAACCGCGACCCTGGCGTCTCGCGCATCCGCGGCCTCAGCCAGGACCGCGGCGGCCGCCTCGACATGAGTAACCTCGCGCCCGCCGGGCGCCCCGACATGATGCGCAGCCCTAGCCCCGTGTCCCCAGGCGGCATGACCTCCCCGCTCTCTGCCAACGGCGTGCAGCGCGGGCGCGCGGCGCCATTCCCGTCCCGCCCCGTGATCCAGGCGCGCGCAGCCGCTACCAATGGGAACGTGGGCCCGGGGCTCGCGGCGCGCGCCAAGGTGGAGCGGTACCGCGATCTGTATGCGATCCAGATCCCGCCGACGCCCGAGGGTGCGCGCGGGCCCGCGAATGCGGACGATTCGGATATAGATATCACCGTGGAGCGGTGGGATGATGACGAGGAGGACCGGGAGGAGATGCTTGGGGTACTCGATCGGTTCCACGCGTCGCCAGAAGGGGTCGAGCGCGGGGGGAGTGCGTTAGAGCGGAATGACTCGCGTGCGCTGAGGCGGCGAGGAGCGGCGCTAGAGCCGAAGCCGGAGGCGTACTTGGACGACGATGAGGTGTCGCGCTATCCAGACGACGAGAGGCCGGCAGGGCGGGCGACGATGTATAAATTCGACAATGCTCGGGGTGGGGGACGAGAGACTATGTACAGTCAGTACAGTCGTGCGAGCTTCATGGATACCGACAAGAGCGAGGAGGCGAGGGGTCGTCTGGTCGACCGCGTCGGTGTTATGTTTGACCTCAGTGGTCGGGAGCGATCTGCGATCCCTCCTGTGCCGAGGTTGCCTCCAGCTATGGTCGCTGGTGGGAACAGGTTCTAGCCGTCTTTTTGGGGATTTTCATTCTTTTTTGCTTTGCTTCTTGCATATTGGGCTTCACTGTATACTTCGCATCCTCATATTACTCTTCTTGCAACATACCCTCTTTCGTACTTCAAACAATGTGAATTTGTATTTCTACGTATACGTACACGTTCAACAAACCAATAATACTTCATGAACGCTATAAAAGCCAGGGGACCGAGGTTGTTGCAGGTCGTTGTGGGTCCAGACAGGGGACCCTCTTTCGGAACCAAGTAAATATATTCGGCAAAAGCGGCATGTCTTCCATTGCGCTATGTATCAAGGAGGGTGCGCGTCGACATATTTAAATTGTTGTAGTAATTTATTTCTACGTACTCTACATATCTCCAACTCCACAGCATTGAAGCTCTCAAGCGAGGACAGTCGTTGGTGTAAATGTCTGTAAACATTCGAGCGTAGAAATGCTGAGCGCTGGGTAGAAGTACCCGGGAACGAGACGTTGTTTGGCGTCCAACGGAGTGCTGGAGTGGCTGGGGCGCTCAATGGCCGTAAAGGAATCGACGCGCTTCAAACGACACGTTTTTCGCAGCGGGTCTCAGCATGGACACCTTCGCAGTTGCGGTCGCAATACGGCAAGGCGCATCGACGGCATTTGTAACGGCCCCAATACCCGCAGACGGAACACATCAGGCGCGGCGGGTAGGTGGGGGCGGGGGCCTGTGCTGTGAGGTACGTGGGTACCGAGGACGGAAGGCTGGCAATATTCTGTGACAAGAGATGACGAAATTGTGGATGTGTGCATTATTAGTGTTCCATGGACGCGCACCGATTCCTCGACGAGCGTGGCGAAATTCTTCCGATACAGCAGGGCCGTGCGAACGTTCATGCTCGACTTCTTCTTCTTGACGCCGGGAATGTTCGCCGCGCGCTTTTCGGATATTATCTGCCGCGCGCGGCCTTTGCTGTATTTAGTTCCCCCTGCATCGTCCTCCTCTTCGCCGAGAGCCGAGAGGTTGGGCTCCGCGTAGTTCGATCTCTGCTCAAGATGATCAGGGGGAAAGAACCAGACAAGGTGGTGCGAGCACTTCGCACTTCAAGTTCGTCGAGATGTCTCTTTGTCCGTTTTGCTATGACTTCTTGGGTCAATCCGATAATTGTAGTATTGTGGGCCTGTCTGGCATCTGCATGGATGACTGAGCGTGAATTTGGATGGAAAAATGGACGCGAATACGGTGTTCTCGCGTCCGCTTAGCGGGCATGAACGATGGGTGAGGCAAGAGATGACGCTTTGACCGTACTTGTTTGTCCTGCCATAACAGTTCAGAACTAACAACCCGTTTATATTCTCACGACCTCTTTGCTATATGTTCCTCCGCACTCCATTCGCCACGCATTTTATGCGATGTCATGAATTTCTGTGGCTGCAGCTGGAGGCAAATGTCATCCCCAATTTGAACAACCAATTATTTGGATCGGACCTGGATCGGACTCTCGGCGTCTGACTGGCTGGCTGTACTGCAGCAGCAGCAAGCACAGTCGTGGTCAATTTCCTTGTTGGGAGAAGCATCTCAAGGCTTTGGGCAACTCCTACCTCAGGATTCGAGCTCCGAGCAACTAAGACGACGGCAACTTCGAATTATTAAAGTTATGAAAATCTCCATCTGCTTTAGCTTTGCACTGCGCCTTTTCAATGTGACATTCGATGTCATCTGCGCTGCCCGCAGGGCGAACGGAATAATTCGTTGCTTCAGCAGGTTGACATTCCAGACTTTGCCATTTTAGTCGGCCAAAGCGAGCGACCTCTTCCGCATTTGATCAATCCCGTGTCTGCATTGTCCGTGGTACTTGGCGTTGTTTGTTCGTGGCCACCCAAATCCTTTCCGTTTCTTGCTCTCGCCTCCCACTTTTACGCGACTACCAGTAGTTTTCGGTCAGTTGAAATATCCCCACTCCCCCCTTGCTTCTAACCCACGCCACCAGTGCTCAGCCTGCGTAACATGCCAAAGACACTTATAGACGATTATCTTAGCCCCCGACTCGAAGGTGCCATTCTGCGCGACATTCCGGACTTCATCGAACATATTTTCCCCGACAAACGTCTCCCACTTCCGGTACTTCGCCTTCTAGAAGGATTAAGCGGGATCAGTGCATTTTCGCGCCCGCTGTTCGAACGACCCGACGCGACATCGCCCCCGCTTGACGGCCACTGGACGACTTTCCCACCCAATACGGAGCTAGACCGCGAGAATGCAGCCCCCCTTCTCTCTGACTTCCTCAACAGTATTGGGAAGGCGATGCGAAATGTCTGTCGTCTGGCTGGGAAATCGATCCCGACCAGAAGGAGGCGCACTTGGACGAGCATGTACGCTTCTGTGCCACTGGAGCATCCACATGCCCCGTCACCTATCCACGAGAATCCTGCCTTGGTGTTGTTTGATGTCGATGATCATGGGTGGCACACGGCTCTCGCTGCCACTGAGCTCGTCCTTCCACACGACGACCGCGAGGAATACGCTTTCAACCGCCTAATCAACGGCGGTTCAGACGTATTCTACAATCAAGACGACAGACGGTTCCAGGTCGGGTTGACGATGGAGCCTGCCACTCACGAATTTCGTCTCGTTTTGCTCGACCGCTGCGGCGTCGTTGCCTCGGAGTTATTCCATGCAGACGAGCGGCCCGACCTTCTCGTGCGGTCGTTGGCGGGCTTGATGCTGTCCTCTCGCTCGAACATTGGGTATGATACCAGCATTACTACCCTCCGGAACGGAAAGTGACAAATCAAAGTCGGGCAAGTCATTTATGACATCGTAAAGCGACTTGCCATCACCCCCGACATTTGTGGAAAGGCAACAGTGTGTTGGCATGCGAGGCGGAATGGTGTCGATTTTGTTATCAAGGACAACTGGCTCGACACTTCGTTCCCATACGCTGAGGCCGAAGTAATGGAAAGGGCAAAAGATATCCTTGGGATCACTAAATTGGTGGCATTGGAAACCGTGGTGGTCGACGGCGAAATAGATTCCACTGCCACACTCAGATCCATCATACACGATGACTTCGGGTTGCTGCAGACGCGACTACATCGTCGTATAGTTTTAACACCACTAGCGAAGCCGATATCGAATTTCAGAAGTAAACGAGAGCTTATTTCGGTGTTCATTGACGCCATCGAAGGTGAATCCCCACGATTTTCTTAGTGAAAGTGAGACTCAATTCTCTTTTAGCGCATCAACGTCTCGCAGATCTTTCCATCCTTCACTGCGACATCAGCGACAACAATGTCATGATCGCTGATGCGCCGGAGGATTCTGATACAGTCGAACAAGGTTCAGGGGCCAGTGCTACACAGTCTCCTCCACGACGAAGGGGTATCCTCATCGACATGGACAACGCGCTGCCCTTTGATGAAATCGGCCAATTGACCCGCACCGCTGTAAGCCTGATCAATGCCACATCGACCCACAACTAATCGGTCATTCTCCAGGGCACCTTCATTTTTCTGTCTTCCGCCGTCCTGCAGCGTGGTTCTTCCAGCGAACACAAGCCATCGGACGATCTTCAGTCCTTCTTCTGGCTCCTGTTATATATATGCATCCGTTATGCGGGTCCCGACGACGCTGTCCGCGTAGGCGCCGATGATGTGCTCAGCAAAACCTGGGTCTTCGAGGAAGACCGCCCCAAACCCGCTGCTGCGAAGGCCAAACGTAATATATTGACTCTGCAGGGACTTCTGGAGCGCGATATGTGCCAGGATAGAATCTCTCCATATTTCAGAGAGTTGAACGGCTGCCTCAAAGAGCTCCGGGACATTGTCAGGCTCAGTCCAGCTAAAGAATTTTCGTACGACACTATGCTGGCTGTCCTCCGCAAGACCCGTGATCGTCTACCGTTGGTGGACAAGTGGTCTCCTGAGGATGACCCTGTGGGATATGGCCTCGAACCTCTGCCGTGCACTGGCGTGGAAAAGCGGAGATGGGATGAACAGACGGACGAGGACACGGAGGGGGGAGATGGCGAGTCGGATTGCAGGCACAAGAACAAAAGAGTCAAGTTGATGTGTCGTGGCAATCAGTCAGAGGAATTATAATTACAGTCCGAGTCTTGCTCCCCTCTTTCTGTAATTATGTATTATGGGTAGTCGTCTTTAACCGACCGTCGAGCGTACGACTATATTCTGACGAAGGCCTGGTTCCTCGGATGATCCAAACAAAGTCGTCAATTTATTTGATCAGAATATGAGACTCTTAGCCTTACTACGACTGCAGACTAAACACAAAAGAAAGTATCGGGTTAGCTACTTCTTTCTAGCTCGGTCTCGTTTACCCAGCCGAAATCCCCAACGAAATTTAGGTACTTTATCTCCATTCAAACCCGACGAGGTGGCAAGCGAATTTTCCGATTTCGACGACCCTCGCCGCCTTTGCTCTCGGCGGAGCGGAGGTCGTGCAGCTGGCTCGACGCCAACTGCATCGCAAGACTTGGCGATGGAGACCTTGGCAGATATGAGCTCTTCCTGGTACTCCGTCCATTTCTCTCCCAAGTGTCGCGAATATTCTGGGGTAATTAGCGTGGTGGAAAGTGCGAGCGCCCGACACACTGCGGATGCAGAAGTCCAGAATTGACGCAGTAAGTCGAGGTGCGTTCTAACTTCTGTAAGAGAGGCTGTAGTAGCAGCTAAGGCTGCAAGCCCATCGGGATTGAGATTAAAAACGGCGGAATAGCTCGGAGGAATGTGCGCCGAGGAGTGTATTTTTTCTGTACCAAACATTGTTCAGAAACAAATGGCCAGCTTATAGAGGGAAATCGAACCGGTCAAGGCGGGTTGTTGCAACAGACTTGAAAGTTGAGGCATCAGTGAATGCCAATGCCCATAGCCTGTTTCAAATCCGTGAAGAAGAACCGCACTCTCGCGGAGGAGTTCCTCGGATGCGACAAAGAGGTCTTGCAGTAGTGAAACGTAGTCATGGCTGGGCTCTTGCTGAATAAATCGGTCGAGGAATGTCACCTCCCCACCGAAATTATGGCACTTTTGGAGGTATGCCATAATAGACTCCCAGTGGGATTTGAGAGATAAACGTAATAGAGTGAACGATCCACAGGGTAGTGGAACGTAGTGAGCCGCATTTAGTGCCGCTGCCTGAACGTCGTACAGAAAGACCATAGTATCTCGGAGGCGCAACTCGAGATTTACGAGAATGGTCTTGAGGTCAGGAGGGGGCTAACATATCCGAGCAGTTCAGTGAAAAAAAATCATCCGAATGGCTGCTTCGGACGCACCAGAGATGTAGTCGACATTGGACTGAAGCACTTAGCCCCCCAGAAGAGTGGCGGTTATAACGGCCTCATTGAACATTACCTAGGATCGCGCAGGCTGGGCATTATGGCTGTGGGCAGTATTGCACTGGTCTATGCACCGCCTGAAAGCTTGCTTCATCTTCTTACCTTCACTTTACCTTTTGCCGAGAGTTTCCGAGAGCCTTGAGTCAAGTTCTTGTTCAGCGGCGCCGGAAGAATTGCAAGCAGTATCGATCTGGAGAAGCTGTGCGACAGCCCTTTATCGCTTCATTTATACCGTGGCTCATCGATAACGGACATAACGGGGCAAACCATTCGTCCCTATTTTCGCGACGAACGCAAGACCGAAGAGGAGGGCAGTGCTCGACACGTGATGTGACACGCGATTTCAACCCCTGTTCCTGGCACTGAAGCTTATGCGACCTGTGAAGCCTAGGTTGGGCGCAACTGGTTTGAAATAGATGCCGTCTTAGCCGTGTTTCTACGGCCGCTCCCTCCACCTACAGCTTTCAGGAATAGGCACATTTTCGAAGAACTCGTACTGGTAACCCTGGCTGAGTTGTTTGTTCCTTGGTCTCCACAGCTATTACACGCGCGATGTATGTTCTTTAAAAGCGAGCAAATCATCTCCGTAGTTTGCAGTACGAACCCACTGACATGTCCCTCAGTTCTGCTGGCGAAAAAGCACTTCGAGCCTTTAAAGATGGTGCGCAGCAAGGTCTCGACTCTGAGGCACTTCTTCAAACTTGCATCACTACATCTGCGCTGCTGGAGCAGTGGAACATGGCTGAGTCAGTCCTGCTTCCTTAATTTGGTGCATATACTCCTAGCTAACTTTTCTTCCCAGCTCGCCCATCCCCGCCGTTCTGGGAATTATCGACCGCGTGCGCGAACAGGGCCAGATTTATTTCGACAATTTGGACAAATCCATATCAGTCGCCACGACGCTTCACGAACTAGCCCGGGATTTAAAGAAGTTAATCGATTTTTTGTTCGATCCTGGCGTAAATACCCGAGATATTCGGGACTTCATCTGCGATATTCGGCAGTACACACAGAGTGCACAGCACTTATCTGAACGTGTTTCGAAAGAATTTCGGGACGTCCGTATTCGTATAAACGAGGCACGTCCGAGTCGACATTCGGCTGGTGTCGAACTAATCTCGGATTCAGATAACCAGTGATATTCCTCTAGAGATAAAGAAACTGGACAGCCAAGAGCACACCGTCGTCGTCAAAAATGCCATCCCTGCGGCGCCGTGTTCAACATGCCAGGATCTCTAAGAATGTCAGCACTGCGGCATTGGCGATCTTCAGTGGTGCTGTGACGGCCGTGTCCGTGTTTCCTCCTTTAGTTTTGGTTCTTCCAATTGTGTTGCCAATCGGCATACTTTTGGCTGAAGCGTACGAGCAACGCAGCGCGAAGAAAATAAGCAGTGAGTAGTTTGGTGTCGTGGTGCAAGAGCCACATATTGATCTGAGGAATCGACAGAGCGCGAGGACGAAATAATACAGTGCAAAGATGGCAAAAAATTGTTGGATCAAATCTATATGGCCCTTGGTGATACCGCGAGGTGAGAATAACACACTCGCAGGCAACAACAAATCTTCTAACTTGTACCAGTGGAGTTGATTTATTGATTAACTTCTGGCTTCAGGTCAGACACTATGCTTGAAACCCTTTACAGGGGTGTTGAGCATTTGAAGGGGCAGAAATCTGCCCTATTAAAACTCAAGATAACGCGGGAGTATTGGGAGAAGGCTGAGAGCTCTTACATAGATTATGCAGTCAAGGTACATTTTGTTTTGCAGCTTCATATCTAAATTGACAACCTAAACACACAGCTTAAATACATACGCGATATGGCTTGCCCGTCGACTTCCTCCAAGGACTCCGCGCTATCCATGTCGCGCGAAGAACAGTCGTCCGGGGACCTAACACGCCGGAATGCCGTCAAATCGACAAGCCGCCACTCTTCAAAGGGGTCTGTGTCGCGTTCGGGACTGTCCTCTCGCTGACAGCTACCTTGAAGTGAGGAATAAGGATAGCCTTGGAAATTTATGATCACAGAATTTTTCGCAACAATGTATAATTTTTTGAACATGTACAGGATTATATTTCAACAGGCTCTACCAGAGAGTTCGGCATCAGGATTTTCTATATTTTCTAGGTGTTTTGTTATTGGAGATTTTTGTAGTTTTCGTGGCAGAGTCGTGAGATCTTGGATAGAGGGGTCGTGAGGGTCATGCTCCCGGGGGAGGTGGTCATTGGCGTGCGGGTGCGGGTGCGAGGAAAGCAGAGGAACCACCGAAAGCAAACAATGCGAAGAAAAAGGACGAGACCGAGACCGAGACCGAGGCCGAGACACTGGAACGGGACCAAGACCGAGACCGAGACAACCGAAACCGAGACCGAGGCCGGACCGAGACCGAGACAACTGGAACCAAGGCCAGAACCACCGAAACCGAGCGAACCAAACGAGTGTGATAAGAACCAGGAACCAGCAGTCTCCCCCCTCCCCCTACGCACACCATACCGCCTCAAACCCGCGGCGCCTCGACAGACCCAGGAAGAGCCTCTGAGGGAGGGAACACGCGCCGAAACCAGGCCAGAACAGTAACCTTGAAACCCAAACCGTCGCTGGTGCTGGCGCCGCCGGTATCGTTGGGGACCCTGCCGTTGCTGCCCTCGGCCGAGTTGTTGTTGCACGCCGTGCCATTGTCCGCGCCGTTGCCCCCGCCATCTGTTTCCCTAATCTTGACAGTAGGAACAGCTGGATCTGGGAGGCTCTCCACCGAGGACATCCCGCCGGACTTGAACAAGCGCGGGAACTCGAAGAATGACGACGGGGACGGGGTCGGGGGCTCCTTGTTGACGAGCGGACGCCGAGCGATGTCCTTGTCGTCCAGGTCCTTGATGACGGTGGAGAGGACGGGGATATTCTCTTTTCCGACCGTGGGCTTCCAGACCGAGGTCCGGACGGGCTTCTGAATCTTGGAGGTAGAGAGCACAGGCACGGTAGGAGTAGAGAACGCCGGAGGCAGGGCGGAGTTATGAACTGTGGACGGTGTAGAAGTGACGTCTATGTGTTGAACTGCCTCCACAGGCGCCGAGGGAGCCCTGACCTCTGCCACGTTCGTCGTCGTCGCCAAAGGTACCGGCGCGGCCACAGGAACATCGACCGGGGATTGGGCGGTTTGCGTCTTGTCCACGGCACCGTTCTTGCGCTCCTTGAGGGCAGCCGTGACCTTCACGCCGAACTGCTCGAACACACCCGGCGTGGGCGGAGGCGACCAGGACTTGTCAAAGGTCGCCGGGTCACGATATTCGAAGCCGCACGTGGGGGCCAGTTCCTCCTTGTACTCCTTGCCCACAGGGAACCCCCGCTGCTTGGTCCGCCTTGCTTGGCGCAGCCGCACGCATCGGCGCCCACGGTGCAAGCACTTCCTTCTTGGCGAGACGAACCCAGTTGACAGAGCGGAAGAACTTGTGAGAAACCACTTCGTCGAGCTTGATGCGTTTCGAGGGGTCCTTCGCGAGCAGGCGGACGAGGAGGTCGCGCGCATGCGGCCCGATGTGGTCTGACTCGACAAATTTGAGTGGGGCCCGGGAAACCTGGTCTGCGAGTTCCTCAACGCTCGCTCCCTCGCCCCAAGGGAGCTGTGAAGAATAAAACAAGATAGTGAGTATGGAGTTCAAGTACATTTAGTGGGGTACTCACGCGACCTGTGAGCATCTCGTACATGAGAATACCAACTGAGAACAAATCGGACTCGTAGGAGTATGCACGCTTTTGGTGCCGTTCGGGGGCCCGAGACCGGGGTGCGCCGCAAACCTCAGTGGTACGAGATGCGGCCTCTTCCTGCGGGACCCTAAAGAAAGACGCTCCGTCGCACGATCCGTCGACGGTGAAATCGACGTGGTCGACATCTTGACCACTGCACAGTCGGAATCTCTTGGCACAACCTAGACCTGTAACGCGAACATTGCCCTCCTTGTCGAGCAGAACGTTGGCCGACCGAAGGTCACGGTGGAGGACCCGTGATTCCTTCAGAGCTACAAGATAAAGGACCAGCTGCGCAGTGATGTGGCGGGTGTGGAGAACGCCGAGTGTGTGCTCTTTGTTGAGGACGCTCTTGAGGGACTCGCCGGAGTACCACGGCTGATGAAAACAACAAATGTGTCAGCCACCATATCGCATTAGAGGACGAAGCGACTAACGGTCAACAGGTATGAATTAATGTCATCTTGCCAGCTCCCAGTGAGCTCCGCCGAGAAGGGCGTGCGGGTGGGGAGGAGACGTAAGAAAGCTTGCTCCGTGGCTGCGGTTTCCTTACGGGCCGCGATGGACTTGAGGGCAGTGTCGTGCGGAGCGTGGGGGATTACTTTGAGAGCGTGCAAACCCTGGGTTGTCTTGGCGCGGGCCAGGTACACATTGGTCCGCTTGGTCGAGGCCGGGCAGAGGACAGAGAGCTTGTCCAGGGTGGGGCTTGGAGACACCTTCTTCTAAAGGAAAGAAGGGACATTAATGTCAAGGAGGGAAAAAGTAAGGATGGACACGTACACTGAAGATGAACATGATTATAAAATGCTGGTAAACGAGAGGCGGGTGTAGACGATGACTGTAGATAAGAGAGCGTAGGAGTAGGATGGTGGAAGTCGAGAAAGAGCGAGTGAGAGACAGGGTGGCTGACGGGAGCTTAAACACTCGGTGGCTGACCCGCTCGAGGGGGCCGGTTAAAGCACGCGAGCGGTAGTTGCATGCTTTGTGATTCGAGAGCAATGTGAGGGTGAGCGTGTGGTACAGTAGGTGTTTTCTTCTCGTTGGTGATACAACGGTAATGCGACGACGAAAGCGAGGGGATTACATCTATCCCAATGTGCTTGTGGAATAGACGTGGTCAACCAGCGAGTCAAGTTCCAGTCGGCGCGTCGTAGAAGGTTAACTTCAGAAGGCATAGTACTTCAGTGGAGCGAAACTTTCAAAGGGCTGAAAGCCATAATTCAAGTTAATGCTTCAGTCCTAGCACGTTGCATTGGGGCAAGCCGCCGCGGTATCCTTGAGCCACTTCAATGTCATTTGCCTGGAACTTGGAAGGTCGATGAGACTGAAGGGAGATTCATGGAGTGGTGGTTTTTTTTCAGTCAATAATGATGTTGTTCGGCCCGACATTACCGGACCTGCTCTTCAAAGGGTCCACTCACTGGCAGCGTCATCCTTGCTTCGCAGTTGCTCCGCCAGAGGAAGCACATAACACTGGAAAATCACTGAAATTTATTTACTCTATACATGGTACATCTGAGATCTAAGGCGCCGCTGTTTTTCCTCCTTGTTCTGCGAATAATTTCATACAAAGGGCGTAATTTGGCTGGTACATGTACATGATATGTATGGTATAGATGTAATAAAGTAGATATGTGAAAAGAGAAGGCTAATCCTCCACTAATAGATCGTTTACTTCGTCTTCTTCATCTGAATCATCCATGATGGAGTCTTGAGGTATCTCCATGGACGGTCCATCGTCGAGGAGGTTGTCAATATCCTCGTCTACTGCCGCCTCTTCCTGGGCTTTGCGGGTCCTAAGGTGGACAAGTCAGCGGGCGAAGAAGAAAAGCGAAAAGACAAGTACTTCGTAGCTTGTGATCGCCGTTTAGGTGCGGGAGTATCTTCTACATCATCTTCTTCATCTTCGTCTTCATCTGAATCATCTGGGATGATGACCTGAGGCGTCTTCTTCACAGCACTGTGAATATGGATCAGTGGCATGACAGAAATACTACGCGTATGACTTGCGCTGAGCGCCTAGGAAGCTTCCGCGTAGGAGGTGGAGGGGTTCCTTTCGGTGTGCGGTCGTCGCTGCCGTCGAAATCAGACTCCTCGTCATCCGAGGTCGAGAGTCGGCGTCTCCTTGTAGAGTTGGGTCAGTGAGCGAAACAGGCGGTCATGTTATGGATAGGTACTTTGCTTTGGGCTTCGACCTTCCTCGTACGGACGAAGTTGTCGAGACGCCATCTTCGCCATCCGTCGTGACGCTCACGATGCTGTCGGATCGCCTGGAAGGTGGAAGAATTACAATAGGCACTTTGAGGTGGCAACCTCCACCACGTACCTTTTCTTGCCTTTCTTTTTTACCTCGACATCTATTACTTCGTCGTCGTCCTCGGGAATGATATCGTCCAAGAATTCGAACAATTCCTTGAGCTCCTCCATCTTCCTATACTCCTCTTCGTTAAAGTCCTCCAACTGCTTTTCGAATTTCTTCGATATGGTCGCGTCAAACTTGTTGAAGGCGTTCTTAGTGACAGCTTCTCGGAATGGTCGGCGCTGTCGATGCTATGAGACTAAGGACAGTTCGCACATGAAAAGTATTTACCAGGGTCAATGTGTGCATGAGCAACTTGAGAGTTCGTATCTTGTCGTCGTCTACTTCGTCTGGGATGTAGAGTTTTCCAAGCATCTGGCAAAGGACCTTCTTGTCCTCCTCTATCAAAACAGCGAGTAAGACCTAATAGAACCAGTGAACAACGAGGTGACCCACTTGTCATATCCTCCGTCAGCAATGCCCGAACGATATCGTTCACCATCTCGAACTGGATAAGAGGATCGCCTGCTTTGCCCGGTTCACCTGCTTTGTCAACATCCCTTAATGTTCGGTGAGTATGAGAACCGTCTACATTGACCAACCAAGGCTCACATCATTTGCGTCGGATCCGTCCACTCAAGCCACATATACGTTAGGTGCGTGGAGGAGATGACCTCTTCCTCATCCTGGAGGTCCTCGCGCAGTTTCGCAACCTTCTGGAATATAGGGATAAAGATCTGTGACAAAGGAGGTTGAGAGGAAATCATATCGACAGCAGCGGAACACCGAACCTCTCGCATGAGCTTCTGGTTCTTCTGAGACGAGTGCGAGAAGATCGGTATGAAAAATGAGACACATTGTTTCAACTCCTGATTTTCGGCGTTGTAGGGAGAGAAATACACCATCAGCAAGGTCTTGATGGCCTAAGGTTCCGTTGAGCAAAAATACCGCTTCAAATAGTCTGAGACGTGCCCTCTCATCCGTGATCATCCCCGAGATAAGAAGTTTCGCGATCCCAGTGCTGAGCAATCCTAGGATTTTGTCCGACGTGTCCTCCTTGTCAGACTCTTCCTGGAGTTGCAAAACGAGGAAATTCAAGGCAGTCTCAGTCTGCACACGCCATGTCAGAAGCGAGCCCTTCATCAATAGAGAATCGAAAGGCTGACATTCTCTGCACCAAGAATCCTTGGCCCATGAACCATGAGAAGATCAAATATGATTTGGAGGAGGCTCAAGCGGAAAACTTCGGGGACATTCGGAGCCTCTGCCTGTGATACAAACAGGGGCAGTGACTTGATTGCAAGTGACTATGTCCAGGCTGGTAAGTCAAGTTTTGGAGACAGTCAATTGTGGAATACCTTTGAAATAAGACAAAAGAGGCCCAAAGACACCAGGCCCTTCTCCCGGAATACAACGTCTTTGTTTTTTACAGAGGGAATGATGAGATCCCCCAAGATGCCTTCCAGTGTCGAATTTTGGTCGACGGTCTATCCCAGCGTCGACAAAAATGAAGGAAAGGAACATGAAGAGTACGCACCCCGTTCACACGCTCCAGCATCCCAATGCAAAGCGCCAGGCAACGCAGATCTATCTTATCTGCACGCACTTGTTCCTCCGGCGACAAATCATCTCTGGTTTTTACAGGCTTCTTCGGTTTCTCAGAGTCGAAGCTGGCGTCAGGATCCTATAACACTGTCACGCCCAGATTTTGAACAGAATTGAGGTGCTCACGTCAGTAGCACCAGCATCGTCTTCGTCGTCTCCAGTGTCTCTTAAGTCATGCACAATCTCGACGACTACTCGAATAAGATCGCGTTCGTCAGAAGAGAGCTGTCGTAGGACATCAAGGCATCTGCCGACGAGGGACGGCGGGAGTGTAGGCCGAGTCAACATATCCCCTGAGCGATTTATGAGGAATAATCGAGATAAAAGGAGAAAAATCACGCACTGACGAGTGCAAACATCTTTCTTCTCCCAATCTCATCGGCATAATCAAGGCTCACAGCGAGCTTCAGCATCTCACCAACGACAAACTCCTTGTCCTCTCTCTTCTCCCGTTCCTCCTCGTCCTCGACACCCCGAGAGGCTTCTCTGTCTTCCTCTGCAGCAGCAAGATCGTTATAACCAGCCTGGATCCTAAATGCGCAGCTGGTGACAACGGGAATGCCCGCGCCCTCTATCCTCTGTTCACCTCGCCCTTTTTCCTCCCGGTCGAGGAAAGCGCAGTGCTCGACAAAGACACGAGCAAGAAAAATCTTTTCTGGGGTTAGATCCTCAAAGTATGCGTCTAATGTAAGAGGTCAGCCATGGGTAAGAGGCCAGCGTCCAAAGTGGACGCACCACCAAAGAAAAGGTCATTGAATATTTCTGGTTGTGTGTCGAAAGCGCTCCTCAGTGCATCGGAAGCCAATTTGCCGACCTCCTCCAGGGCGGCGGGGTCATTCAGATCAAACATTTTCAGAAAGGCCGAAAGCGTTTTGATAATCTTCGCCTGCTTTTCCTCCACAGTGATGGGGGGCTTGGCTTCGTTGTCGGAGATGTCGACGTCCGCGAGGCGAGACGCAAGTTCCTCGTCAGACTCCTCTCCCAGGACGCCCACCCAATTACCAATCATAGTGGCAGCAGCTGAACGGACTGTTTTCTCTCGATCTCCCAATCCGTTGCGTACAAGAAGCTCGCGCTGAGCAATGGTCAACACGCGCGGATCCACAGCGCGGGAGTCGGCTCCATCGAAAACTGAAGCTATATACGAGCTTGCGGATTGTGTTGTCGGTAGTCGCGGGTGCGCGTGAGGAGCGTCGGGATGCTCGCGGAAGGTCACAGGGATATTGAGCATCGTGGCTCGGCGGACTTCTCTGAAAACAAACCAGTCAAAGGCAGAGGACATTGACTGAAGTGGAGGACATACGGAGAGGGATCCGAAACCAAGGTGTCGAGAAGGATGTCTAGGACCGTTTTCTCGCCTTCGTCAAGCTCATTGGCGTTCTCTGACCCGGCAAGCTTTGAGAGTGCAATAACGACCTGCACACGAATCATGACCTCCTTGTCGCGAATCCTGTCGAGCAGTGCCGTCCGTAACTCCGCATAGATATCCTCGCTAAGTGCGATTGTTATTTAGCGAGGACCAAGTCGAATACAAAACGACGCACTCGAGTTCACCGAGATGCGCGACCATCTCTGCGACAATAAAAATGACGCGGTATCGCACAATCTTGTCTTTAGCGAGGAAGCCTTTGAGTAGAAACTTGAGGAGTCTCGCGATAAACCTCGAGGCTGTCGTATCTGTGTCCTCGTCGTCCTCATCGGCGGCGTTTTCAGTCTCCGGCCTATCATCTGGAGCTGAGGAAAGATTCAGATTCAGCAGATACGAGCGAGTGAATTGACGACGACCACGCACTCTTCAAATTAACGAACTTGATGTAGCCACCAACGAATTTGACGATTCTGTCGGCCGTAGTTGCGCCTTTCTTGACTTGCAACACGCGAGTCAACATGTCCGTGAACATTGCTTCAAATTCGCGCTCGCCGGTGAGCTTGAATCCATTCTTGACCGGTTCTTTCTTCTTTGCCGCCCCGAGGTGCAGTTTATGCAAGGCCACGAAGTTTTTTTGATGATTGGCGGTGGATGTTTGAGCTTGATCGAAAACGCGAGCGAGGGCTGTAGCGAGGTCCACCCCAGTGGGAAGAGTCCTGGCGGGCATTGCAGAGATACGCCCAATTACAGCGTTTCCACACAGATAAAGTCGTTCAGGCAGGCGGCGCCAGTTGAAGACTCGAAAGAGAAAGGAGCGTTCACGACGCGTCACATCACGCGACAAACGAACTATTGTCAAGTGTTTGGCAACCGGGTTGCCTTCGCCGCTTTCAACAGAACTCTCTGCCGACGCTGCGCTTTAAATAATGCCCAAATTCCCATTGGGATATCGGCGACAGATTGCCTGGCGTGCACAAGTGAATTTCTCGCGCCAACAGAGCATTTTCAGAGGCTTTTAGTACCAAAATTGAACTAGGCGCCGCCATCCTAGCGTTTCTCTGAGGCAAGCAATGCGGCAAAGTTTCTCTGGCGGTTATACATAGTGCGATGGTCGACGGGAACGCTCGGAGTCTATTTGACATGAACACGTTTTTCCCAAGCGAGATAAAACATATTTAAACCAGTGTCGTTTCACCTGGTTCATTCAATCTCTTGCCTTACAATGAAGATTGCCCTCGCCTTCGCTGCCCTCTTCTTTGGGTATTCCTGTTTCTGCCAACTCGGGCATCTTCACCGAGGATGGCCAGGTATTTCCCAGTCCAACCGTTGAGGCGCGCTCCTCCGAGGTCGAAACAAGCCTACTGATAAAGAGGGAAACAAACTTCGAGCGAATGCGCCGCGGTCTGACGCCTCTGGCGCCGACGCGGAGGGCTGCTGCCGGGTCCAGATGTACATTCATATTTTCTTTTGCTCGATGATAACACACCATACTAACTATTGCTTTTACTATTAGTGGACGCACGAGCATCCGCAGTGCCATGCACGCTGTCCAAGTATATTTCATTCATCTGTGTGTATCTTCGGTCCTCTGATAAGCTAAAGCACTGTGGGCTACATCCAACTCACCCGGGACGACGGAACATCTGCGGGCTACATCAGCAAGGTTTTCGACAGTCAAAGGTCGTACACTCGCAGTGAAGAGCTCGCGGATGCGCTGCAAGTTGCTCTCCCCTCCCTGTCCACTTCCACCTACGCGGTGAACATCCTCGCTGTCAATGGCCCCGACCCGGAGCATCCGTATCTTGGGGACTGTCGGAGGGCAATCCTACACATTCGCTCCCGAGCAGCTTGGGTAAGGACAATAATGCAGCTAACCACCTTCCTCACCACCCCTCGTAGCTACGCCTACTTGGCTGGTACCGGCGCATGTGTGTTAAATTCCTCGCCTCTACACATCCTATATTAACTAGCTCTCTTTGCCAGCTCCCGCAAACTCGCCGCCCTCGTCGAGCGCCGGCACGAGTCTGCAATCTCTTGGCTACAACGGGCCTTCGGAGAGCCAGATCTGGACCGTCGACTGTGCGACCCGGCAAATCAGTGCTCAGTGGACCAACGTCGATTACAGTTAGTCCCCGTTCCGATTAGTTAATTAGTTGTGCCGGCCGACTTAATGGTTTTTCACTCAGCGCAACCTGCCACCACAATTTTCTACGATACTGCTGTGGATTATCTTGGTATTACGGCGGACCTTGCAACATTCAACCATGTGTTTGATGGGGAAGACACTTATGCTGTGGTACGCGCTCTTCGGATTCCTAAAAATCGCTGCTTTCTTATCTCCATTTATGCAGACCTTTACCTTCGTCCCAATGTGAAGAACTCATGGCCACCGTTTCAATCATGAACAATGACCTCTGATCCCTCACTTTCCTTTGCATTTTTGGGAGTTATAGATTACCCACACGTTCCTTACTTATTTCATACATACAGCTAGTGATAGTGGCCGCTACGTTTCTTAATTAGATGTGCACGTCCGATATCTTCCGAACCCTATACATAGACCCTAGAATATAAATGGACATATACAGCTTTAATGCAGTTAGGTACATCTAAACTTCAAAACGCCTCTCGTCTGTAGCTTGGGCATGCTCGAAGTTAACTCCGCGGCGCCCCAGTTCGAGCCTTCCACGATCCGTATATGCACATCCTCGAGATCGCAGAGGTCGCTTCTTGCCAAGATATCATCAACCTTACCCCATCCCTCCACGTCTAGAATAGGTGCGGCGTGAGACGGGCGATGACGGGCATCAATGTATATGTTCTGGATCATGTGTTGGCTGGTTAATTGCGACAGCAATGACACCAGCCATGGAAGCTGATTCGTCGGGGACGACAAATCCGCGTCAAAGTGCGACACGCGGACCTCGCGTAGTTTCCGATTATAGCAGATACTGGGGGCTGCCCCAACTTTGGGGATGGCTTCTAAGCGGAGGAAATAGGTATTAGGAATGTGAGTGGTGGAGAGAAGTCATGGCACTTACGAAAACATGTGGGGAAGAGACATAATTCCAGCGTCTTCAGGCTGCTGGCGGACTGGAGGAGACGCTCGATAGCGTGTAGCGTCTCATCATCGCCCCCGCAGTATCTAACGCAGAGATGCTGCAGGTCCTCCAGCTCGCTTGTTTCGAGAGAGGGAAGGAGCCAATCTATAACGGCGGCGATATTTTTACCCTCGAGCAGGAGCTGCTTGGGGCGCGCCGTGCGATTTTGCTTGTCTAATGCAGCTACGCACACGTCAGGCTCAACTACGACATCAGAGAGCGAAATGCTCTCCAATGCGGGCCCGAACAGATCGAAGCCATAAGACGGGAAGACGCAGAGGCGAAGACTGACATGCTTCATGGAGGGCAGTCGGAAGAGTGTGTACAGTGTCGAAGTGAGAGCTGCAGGCAGGAATGGGAGATCACAGCCACTGAGCTCTATCTGCTGGAGATGCAGGAGTTTTGTGAGGAAGGTGGGGAGTATTGCGTCCCAGGACACCCAAGAACTTCGGTCGCAGAGGATACAAAGCTCATGAATGTAGGATATGATGTGCGGGGAGTCGGAGAGGAACTGGTCCCAATTTTCCGGAGAGCATTTCCCCGTTGGCCCCAGTCGAAGGCGGCGGAAGAGATGGGTGCGACAAGAAGGGACCCAGGCTCTGCAAACGAATATGGAAGTCTTGAGGGCGGAAACGTCAAAGCTGAGCTGGTCGACGATGAGGTCGACGACTTCCAGTGGGAAGGGGCAAGAGTCCATAGTATAGTGTTATATGGGTCCAACTGACCGGCTTTAAAGGATGCGGCTCGGACCAATTACGGATTTAGCCGAACGACAAGGCGGCATCTCAACAGCATTTTTACAGCAACTTACAGCTCAACCCAACCCCTCAGGAATATTTCAACAGCTTTGAATCGACTGCTGTAACATGGCTATACCCCAACGTTAACCAAAAAAATGGCGAATCGATTTTAAGCATTGAGATTATAATTCTATTTTAGCTATGAGAAACTGGGACCTCCTTTGCTGCAGACGACGCCGTAACATGATGGGAAGGTGGGGCCTTCGCCCTTCTGTCAATTCACCTGGGCCCACCGCGTATACCATATACTTTACCTGTACCGTGGACCGTGTACACACACCATGGCTTGCAATTCCTTCTTGGGCTTCTGGCCGCCAGCGTCCACAAACATAAAAACGAGAATCAAGATCGCGGATGGTAACCTCCGCCGACGAGTGTTGGTCAAAATTCGCAGATTCGATCCACCTGAACCTGAGCGCTTGAGCTCGTATCGTGATAGAAGATCCCGATGTCACGAAACAAGAACCAGCGCCATAACGGAGGACGCTCATCTGACCGTTGGCAGAAGAGGTAACACGAGGTAGCATAGACAGTATTATTAACGTTCAATTACTTTGTAACCTCGAAGCTGGACAGAGTGTAAGTCGCGCATCTGTATCCCCAACTTTGTAGGAACGCACCTGATTGTCCTTCAGCATCTGCGTGTACTTTTCCGCCAGCCACCGGCAGGACTCCAGCGAGTTTGCGCCTTCTGCTTTACGGCACTTGTCTAGTTCATCGCGCACCAGGCGGACCTCCATGGCCTTGACCCATGATTCCTTAATGTGTTCGTCGCGGGCAATCATTTTGGCTGTCCCAGCGTCAGTACCCTGGTCTCGCAGGTATAGTCGAATTGAGGACCTTTGTACATCTGCTTGGTGACATCGTCTGCCTCGGACAGCGACATGGTGGCCGCAGAACTGAAATGTTATTGCGACTTGTTTACTCCTCTGATGGCGGCAGACGCCGGGGCACCCTACATATTACTTATTGTACCTTGGCCAACGAAGTCAATGGCGCGGTCCTATGATCAAGCCATAATTTTGGGGCGATGTATCCGCCTAATATCCGCCTCTGAGACCGAGACTACACGTGAAAAAGCATTTGCTTATGAACCCCGGAGACTGAGTCGGCCCGAACCTGCCCGAACTTACATTGTCATTGTAACTTACAATGTCCTACCCCCTCAGCCTCCCCAAAAACGCGCCAATAGTGACTTTGACCCACCGTGCGTCGCCCAAACGCTGCCTGGAACGCTCTGACGTGTTCGTATAGCCCAAGACACCGTCTGGGTCATTGAACTGCACAACGGCCAAGACAACCGGTTGACCCCAACCTTGATCGACCTAGCGCTCAAGCCCGCACTGGGCTAGTTCAACTTCGCGGATTTGATTTTTGGTTCTTATTTTATTTCTAGACTTGGTGGAAACACACTGGCGCGAGCAATGGCGTGCAGCCCAAAAGTCCAAGGACAAGTCCGGTGGGAACGGCGCTCTAATAATTGTCGGCCGCAGAGATCAAGACAAGTTCTTTAGCAACGGTCGGTGTTTCCCTGTTGATCATCTCGCCACTCACGATGCCCGAAGGTCTTGACTTAGCGTTAGTCCAGCCAAACCCCAACTTTTTCCCTTGTACGTCCATTGCCATGGATCTGCATCCATGATTGACTCTTGGGAAGCAACCTTCAATCCTCTGCTTGAGCGTCTCATCAAATTCCCGAGTACGTCGACGCCTCGCGTCGGATAATCAGATTTATTCATACTGTTTTTAGTTCCCACCATCTGCGCAATCAACGGTCACTGCTTTGCGGGGGGGTTCATGCTAAGCTTAGCATGCGACTACCGGGTCATGACAGATGGGAGTAAACGCAATGCATGGGCTTGCATGAACGAGGTTCGGCGTCCATCTGCCGCCACATCTGTGCTGATAAGTTACTAGGTCGATTTTGGCGCAGTCTGGCCTCATTCATTCGCTGGCATTCTAATTGCAAAAATAGGAGATGGCCAAGTGCGGCGCAAAATCGCGTTAGAAGGGCATCGCTTTACCCCCAAGGAAGCGCTTGATGCGGGCATTGTCGACCTACTTGCACCTGGGAATACGGCAGCCGTTCTCGCCAAGGCCGAGGAGCTCGCTCTCACCGTCGGCGTCAAGGCGCAAAGTAGGCAATTTTACCTGATGCAGCATGCAGACGCTTAACGGGCTATCTATCTATAGGTGGAGTTTGGGGATTAATCAAGGTCGGCAGCATATTCATCTGTTGTACCCCATTGATCGTTTTTGCTCCAGAATGATATATATTGGGAGGCGCTGCAAGGAACGAAGAGAGACCCGCGCATGAGCAGCCCTGTGATCGAGGACGCAGCGGCGATTCACAAGCTGGCGAAACTATGAGCTGTAATTCATTTTCTAGCGCTTGTTTCTTGAAGATTGTATCATCTATTTATAGTAAATCATCAATCAATCGATCGTGGAGTTGTAACGCAAATAGCTTTCCGAAATAGCCTGGACTCTGCCTGGACGCGTCGCACGGGCCTTAACCAGGCAGGCCATGTACGTTCCCCAACGAGTGGAAGATGACCTTGGCCGACTTGTCCGATCTTGCTCTCTCCATCGACACAGGTTCTGTCGTTCAGATCTTTCAAAGCTCGACGTCGAACATCATTATTTCATTCCCAATGGCACAATGCAACACACACGTGACAGTAGTGGTGAAATTGAAATCTATTCATACAGCAAGGTTCTATTTATAAACTTGCTTCATTGTCCACTACGAGCTCGCAACAGCCGGACGGATTATGCTCATCATGAGGACAACGGTGCAACCGGAGTTCAATGGGAGGCATGGCCAGATCGTATTTAAAGCCTCGCGCCATCTTTACTCCCTCACCCCCTTCTTTCCTTGTTCCAAGGCCGGCCTTCTACTCCTCTCCCTCTTCCTCTTTCTTTCATTCACTGGTTGAATTGGGCTCCTTCCACGCTACGAACCGTCACTGACTATCATGCAACTTACTCTTCCCTTCTCCACCCTTCTGGCTGGCGTCCTCGTGGCTCTGTGTGTCCAGGATGTCCAAGCCGCGCCCCTGCAGCAGCAGCGTTCCGCCCCCCGAATGGTGACGCTGCCCTTGAAGCGCATGGAAACCCGCAGCCCCCTCCACCCCCATATCGTACGTTGCCGCTCCTCGGCTCGACTATGTAATATGTAATATGGACTAAATTAACCTCGTTCGTTCGTCTATAGCTGCATCAACAGCAGGTTAACCGCGCCAGCAAGCGTCTCGCACGCATGACGGGCCGCGCTGCGCCATCCGACGAGGCCATGACCGAGATGCTGCGCAAGCGCGTGCTGCAGGTCGAGGGCCCTGAGGGGCTTGAGCGGCGATTCAACAGATCTGGTCTCAAGAAAACCGACAAGCGCTTCAACAGGACAGGACTTAAGAAAACCGACAAGCGTGACGATCTTGAAGCGCGCCGCCGCAAAGGAGGCAACAAAGGCGCGGCTGTAAAAGGTGCTGCAGCGGGTGCCGCTGTTGGGGGGGCTGTCGGTGCTGCCGGCGCCGCCGGTGCTGCGGGGGCTGCCGGAGCTACTGGAGCTGCCGGGGCTGCCGGTGCCGCCGGGAACGCAGCGGCTGGCAAGGGAGCGGCTGCTGGGTACGTACCAAAAACAATTCGATTCGTTCGTTGACATGAACTTATTTTTTTCACAGCGCTGGTTCGGCCATTGGTGGTCCTGACTCTGCTAGCGGAGACGTTACCGTTGCAAATGCTCCCACGACCGACAATTCGCTTGGGTTGAACATCGAGTTGGTTTTTGTACTCCTTTTTTTTCCCCCAAATATGCTAAAAGGTGCAATGTAGGGGCAATGATGTTGGGTACCTCGCGACTGTGCAGATGGGCACGCCCCCGCAGAATTTCTTGATCCTCATGGACTCTGGCTCGGCCGACCTGTGGGTCGCCGGCGACCAATGTGTTGGCGCGAACGGCGTCGACTGCGGGCAGCACCAGACCCTCGGCGCGGCGTCCAGCACCTTTAAGGCATCAAACACACCATTCCAAGTGACGTACGGAACCGGTGCCGTCGCGGGCAACATCATCCAGGACGATATCAGCGTCGCGGGGCTCGCACTCCCCGCACACACCTTTGGTGTCGCGTTACAAGAGACGGCGGACTTTTCCGGACGACTCGGTGCCGTTTGACGGACTGATGGGGCTTGCGCAGTCGACGCTGTCGCAGCAGAAGGTGCTGACGCCCGTCGAGGCCCTTGCACAGGCGGGGCTCATTCCGGATGCGATTACCTCGTACAAGATCCCCCGCTTGGCGGACGGCAAGAACGATGGCGAGATCACTTTCGGCGCGCTTGACGATACGAAGTTTGATCCTGCGACACTTACGGTTCTGCTCAATGTTAACAAGCAAGGCTTCTGGGAAGCAGACCTGGACGCCGTTACTGTCGACGGAACTGACACCGGGCTCGCTGGGCGTACTGCCATCATTGGTGAGTGGTCGTCCTGTAGATCCTCGTTTTCCTCGTTAAATTAACGGTTCTAGACACCGGCACTACCCTTATTGTTGCCCCTGTGGCTGACGCCACCGCGGTCCATAACTTGATCAAGGGCTCAACGACTGATGGCAATGGGCAGTTTACCGTCCCGTGCGACTTCAACCAGGTCGTCTCGCTTACATTCGGCGGCAAGGCGTTCGACATTGACCCGAAGGACATTGCCATCCAAGGCCAAGCCGGCGCTACAGACTGCCTCTCGGGAATCAGCGGCGGAAACTTTGGAACGAGTGATACTGAGTGGCTGGTATGTCTTTCCTTGCTCTTCCTTGCGAAAAGTAATTGTTCTCCTCTAGGTTGGCGATGTATTCATCAAGAACGCGTACTTCAGTACTGATGGTCAGTCTATTTCTCGCTCTTCCCTTCATGTGCTTATTTTATTTTATTTACAGTTGGGAAGAACACGCTCACTCTGGCGAAACTCGTATAATTCTCAGGCGTCTGGGCGGTTCTTTAGAGAGGAACGGAATACTGCTTGTGCTCTACCGTGTGCTTCATTTATTTTGTGTATTGGAACAAGAATGAGGGTCATTCTGCAATTTTTGAGTGATGATTCAGATTTGCCGGAGATAGCCGGCGGAGTTTCAATCGGACAGATTGAGTGTATTCAGACCACACTGCAGTGAGCGATTAGAGGCGTCCAGTTATTTTTTGAGTCGTCGCAAAGGAGGTCAATGAATGTTGTTCGGAGATGACGCCTGGATCAAAACCGCCGGAAATAGCCGGGCGGGTTCAACAGCGAGGAGCTTTTCAACACAAAGTACAGCATTGGAGGACTTGGTATGGGGAGTTACTATAATCAGTCCCCTTCCCTCTTTCTCTGCATATTCTCAATTTATTTTATTTGGCAGGAAGTTGCGAAGAACACGCTCTTTGGCGAAACTTGTATAACTCTGAGCGCGTCTCGTCGACTCTCTACTGAGGGTAATAATACTGCTTGCATTCTACCGTGCACCATTTATTTATTTTGTATTGAAACAGAAATGAGGCCCCCTCTTGATTTCGCTTCAATTGGGATGGCCAGCGGAGTTTCAATTAGGAGTTTTGTTGTGTATTCAAGCCTCACTAGTACTGTGGTAGACCAGGCGCGTCGGAAGGTCCCAAGCGGTCTCGATTCGGCGCCACTCGGGTGTAATTTTTTGAAGGGCCACGTCGGGATGGGAAAGATGTTTATTGAAATAAAATAAGTTAAGTATGTTTAATTATTAAATTCGAAGTTGGAGAGGGATTCCTCGAAGGTGTCGTTCAATGTTACATCAGAAGAAGACTTGAGGATAAATATTATCAGTCGCTTTTCCTCGGGCCAACCCAACATCACACATCTACTTGCAACAATAATGGCGGCCCGCGAACTCTTCCACTATTTCGCAGTATCGCCGCCGCAGCCAGGAGTATTTTCTGCCATGCTGGCCTTACTTGTGTTTTTCAGCTCAATCATTTTCATGTGGTTCGGCACATACGCTGGACACTGCCCAGCTATTTTCGTCCACTAATTGACATTCAAATTTCTAAACACTGCAGGGAAGCTTCCTTGTTTCATTCCTACCGCAATACGAATACAACCAATTAGACGCACCAGCTAAAATTCTTCAAGTGTGTTCGAAGATCTTGCCAACTGTAATAAGAAATAAAATAGGATAAGAAGGGAAAGAGGAAAAGCGACCGATGATATTTATTATTTATCCTCGAGTTCTCTAATGCTGTGACGTTGAACGACACCTTTACAGGAATACCTCTCCTGCTTCAAGTAATGCTTATTTTATTTTGGCGAACATCCTTGCCATCCCAGCCTTGGTGCGTGCCAAAGCTTCATGTGGGTACGACGTATTGTACAGGCTAGCAGACAGCTTGAGAAGTGTTGCGCTCAAGCCCGGTTCCGGGAAGTTCGTCCCCCAGCCGAAATTGTGGAGTCGATCAATTGGTTAGGCGTCCCTTTTACTCAGCTCGGACCGCCCAGCCGGCCTATGATGTCACAGCACCCGAACCTAAGTAACTTGAATCCAACTTGAACCCAATTCAACCCGCTGCGAGAGTAACATTTCCGAAGTTTTTGGTAGACATATGGTACGCAGCGCAACGGCGGTCGCCAACTGTTGAAGCGACTACTCTCAATAATATTCATCCTCGCTGGATAAAAATATCGCCCACGAGTCGTTGAGGGTTTCCTTTCGAGTTCTAGCCTGTGTGCCTCAGGGTCTTTCGTGTTCAGTCGCATTCTGTGCCTTGATTACTCTGGTTATGGTCAGACCTCTCCAGCAAGCTCAATGCAATGCTGCCCAGATATCGATGCGATAGTAACGGACCGACGAGCACAACCGTTGCTAGTCCGCTGGCACTGGGGCCCGTTCCCTCGCTCCCTGCAGAATCGGTTTCCCTTGCAACTCCATAGGACGACGTCCGGCCAAGTTCTGACTCTGTCAGGCACGGCACCGGTCGAGTGCACTGTAGTCATTCCCGATACATTATATCTTGTCTCGGTTGAATTTTGCAGCGCACACAGAGCCTAGATGCCCTGTGGCCGGTGCCTAGATTCGAATAGATGGTTGGATGAAAAGAAAGCAACGTCGTCTACGGAGTACTAATTAGGAAATACTATGATATCATCGTTCTGCTCCACAACACGGCTTGCTCTGCACAAACGTTCATCTGGTTCCCTGAGGCTGTTGCTTCTGTCCTGGGTTGTGGCTCTGGCCACTTCTTGATGGTCTCCGTCTAAATTCTCACTTGGGAGCCGCGTATGGGTTTGGAGCCCGCAAAAAGCAGTCTACCTGCCAGCTTAAACGGTTTCAAACGTCCTCTTCGAGCGCACGTACGGCCCTCTAGTGCCCCAGAGAAGGATTGCGAAACTCTGCTCCCCTCGTCTGATCCAGAGTCCTCTTTCCAACGCATGCGCACTTTAGAAGAGGACGACTGTGACCGCCCTCTGAGGATAAATCTTGGTGTGTGCCCTGTACCGCGTGTGCATCGGCAGCGCTGACCCTCCAGTTTACAGACACTCTTCGCCCTGCGTTTGATCTCTCGCAGACCGGCGGTGCAAGTCTGTTGCCTGAATACGACTGGGCCACATTTATAACAGCATACGCGTGTGGCCGATGGGACCCCCACAAAACCCCGCGTCCTCCTCGTCATCCAGATTCCACCCCTCCTTCTGTGCCCTATTCCACCGTCTCTGAACCTACGGCGCCTGGGACTTCGCCTCCTCTACCAATCAGTCTCACTCCCGACGCGGATACACGTCCGCTTAAGTGAACCTCCGGTCCCCCGGGGTGCCCTGGCGTTCGAGAATGTAAAACCGGTGGGAAAACCCACCTCCATCCGCCTCCGCAGCTCCTTCTCTGCATCCACTGCGAATTTCTCTTTACCCTCTTCTCCCTCAAGTTCGAGCAATCGTCACAGTTTCGACGCCCATGCCTCGGCGGCCACCATCCGTTGGGCGGGCTCCCGCGTCAACATTGCACCGCTCACGTTGCCGTCCCCCGAGCACGAGCTTACTGACCCCATGCGCGGCGTCACTGCAACAATCCCCGGATCCACCCAGACATATGTACATGACCTCATGACACCCGGAGGCACACGCCGTTCGCGCCTCAGCGGCTTCTGGCTCGGTACCCAGGACGTCGACAATGTTCGCACGCCTCCCTACCATCGAGGGCAGCCCATCCACTCCACCCGGTCCCAGCGTCCCCCTCCTCCGTCCCCGCCGTCCTCCGTCCGTGCGCCGCACTGGTACCCTTCCCACCCCCGGCCACCGCACCGCCAATCCGCAACGGCGTTCACCCCAACTCGGATACAGACTATTTCGGCGATGTGACCCCGTTGTCCTCCTCACCCACATCTGCCGGGACCAGCACGACCAGCTTGAACTCCGAGTCCGCGACGGCCATAGATCCTCCCTCCGTGCCGATCGCTGGCCCTGTCATGGGCACCCTCTCGGTTCCGGCGCCGAGCAAGCGCGGGCAGCTGGCTCGCCAGCTATCATCACCCTTACCTGTGCTCTCGCCGCATGAATCACGGTATCCCGGCGGGCGCATCACGTCCGAAAGCATATCGAGTGTGCTCCTGAGCCGCTCCGCGAAGGAGGAACGGTCGTTCACGGACCTTGGGTACCTCGCTCCGCCATTCCCACCCGATGAGCTCGATCGCCGACGCGCGTTATACAAGTGGGATTTTCTTTCTCCTGGACTCGCATCCTTATTTATCAATTTGAAGATTCAACATCATGAACACGGGCCCAGATTTGAACTTTGACCGCATCGCGCACCTAGCCAAGCTGGTGTTCAACACCAAGGGTGTCATCATCTCCGTGATAGACGGGCAGCAGCAGTGAGCTTTCGCATCGTGGTCTTTGATTCCTTCGTTAACAGCCCATCGCCGCATCAGGTGGTTCAAGTCGGAATGCAAGTAGCTTTCGACATAACACGTGTTTTTCTTTTATGTGGCTACTAACCACAGTTATTCGCAGGGGGGATCAGCAAGGTATACAGCTGTGTCCGGGCGCACTCGTTCTGCGCCCACACCATCCTACAGTGGTTCGTTTGCCCCCCCTTCGTCGTCGTTCGATATGGGCGCGATGTTAATGATGTGTTGTTGTTGGCAGGGGAGACGAGCCGATGATCGTGCTGGACAGCCATCTTGACTGGCGATTTGCGCAAAACGTGAGTGGCCTTACTGCTCTGGACTTGGTTGGGCGTTGGTCCTGATTATTATTCCCGTAGCCTCTCGTCCTAGGGCAACCAGGTATAAGATTCTACGCGGGCGCGCCGCTGCGGACGCATGAAGGGTTTAATATCGGGAGGTTCGTTCCTTGACTCGGAGCGCGGGATTAATTGGTTGATGTGTTATTTTATATAGCTTGGCCGTGATCGACGATGCGCCGCGCGAGGACTTTACGCCGAGACAGCGCCATACCTTGAAGGAGTTTGCGGTATGTGCTGCTTTGACCCATGTTATGTTACTCATGTCGATAATACCCGAAGGCGATCGCGATGAGGGAAATGGAGTTGTGGCGGGACAAGGTTTGTTGTTTCTCGCGTCCATCGACTGTGCTTGAATTTTGGCCACCTCAGATTCAATTGAGGATTCGGGATCGGATCCAAAGTTCGGTGAGTTTTGATGGTGGTCATAGCAAGCGGAAGAAGTCTTGATTTGTTGCTGTAGATGGAGCAGTTCAGTCGCGAGTGCCTCGAGTTCGACAACGAGACGGCGCCGCATCCCAGCGAGCCACCCGACCTCATGAGCGGCGGATCGTCGATGGACACGGTGTACGACCGCGCGGCGAAGCTCGTGCAGCGGACGCTCGACGTCGAGGGCGTGATCGTCATGGACGTCTCGCACTTCGAGGTGCTCGAGTCGATGAGCGCCGAGAGTACCGTGTCTGTCGTGCTATACCATGGGGACCCGGACATTGAGACGAGCACGCAGGCGCTCTCCGTCGAGGAGTATGGGAAGTTGAACGACATTTTTACGAAGTACCCTGAGGGAAAAATCTCCGAGGGGGTCGTGCCGTCGATCTTTCGCCTTTTTTTGCCACAGGGGCCGATTCAGTATGCACTGAGTAAGATAGAGCGTCTTTGTCGGGCACTTGGTTGATTTTTTTTCTTGAAGCGGTCCCCATTTACAACATCGACAAGCGGCCATTTGCGCTGTTGTGTGCGTGGAATGCTTTCGACCAAACACGGCGTTTTGTGAGTACTTCGGTTCCTGTTGGGATGACAAACATCTCATCTCAATTGTAGCTCGAGGGGCACGAACTGTCGTACCTGAGGGCCATCGGTGTCATCATTCTGTCCGCTGTCTTAAAACGGCGGATGATTCTCGCGGACAAGGCTAAGAGTCTGTTTATTTCCAAGTTTGTTGATGTCCCGTATATCATCGGAACACCCATTTTTAACCCACATCTCTTAGTATATCGCACGAGCTACGGACACCACTGCACGGGGTTCGTGTGTTTTGTGTTTGTTTGGCTTTCGGCGCATTCTGAATAACCGTCGTTAGATATTAGCTGCGGCGGAGCTCCTGGGCGACAGCCCGCTCAATCACTCGCAGTCGTCTTTCCTGCAGACCGTTCAGGCATGCGGGACGTCGTTGGTCGAGACGGTGAACCATGTGCTCGACTTTACAAAGCTCAGCGGCAACTCAAAGTCCGGTGGGGTGGAGAACGTGATCATTCCAAGCAAGTGGGTGACGTCTGCGCGTCTGTTTCTCGCATTCTTTCTTACAGTGTTCCGTCGGCAGGGTGGATCTGATGCAGCTCCTGGAGGAAGCGGTGGATGGGTCCTGGATCGGCCACCGTGCGCGGACTGCCATCATGGGCGACTCAGGGCATCGGGAGCGTCTATTCTCCGCCGGAGGACTTGTCCGCTGTACAAAGAGCTCGTTGAGACGGTTGTTGATATTGGGTGGAGGAAAGGCGTCAGTTCTCCCCCCTTCTGTATCTTTGTCATTATACTGGCTGACGAAATATCACCAGGGATGGACGGTTAAGTGCGAAAAAGGCGGCATCCGACGGGTGTTGATGAATGTTTTTGGGAACAGTCTGAAGTTTACCACTGTACCTGGTTCCTGTGTTATGTTCTCTTCTCTTCGACTGACACCGCGTGCCTAGAACGGATATGTCCACGTCATTCTGAGGGAGCTGCCTCGAAGCGCAGAGGAGGCGCCGAACGAGATCAAGGTCGAGCTTGTTGTGCTTGACACTGGCAAGGTGCGAGACATATCATTTCTGTTTGCCAACGCTAAGTGTGGCGGATGCAGGGCATAAGTGAAAACTTCCGCAAGGTACGTCGCACGTTTTAACGGTGCCTTCTGCGATCTAACAGCGGCTTCAGAACCAACTCTTCCATCCTTTCTCTCAGGAAAATCCTCTGCAGACAGGCACAGGCCTTGGACTTGCCATTGTGAACAGCATAGTCAAGTCTGAGAGCGTCAACGGCAAGGTCGATGTCTGGAGCGAGGAAGGCACTGGCACCGAAATAAAAGTCACGTTCTCAGCCCTGATATCGGAGACGCGAGAAGAAAGTCCGCCGGAGATGGAACCTTTCAGGTTCGAGGACCCAGCCCATCCCGTGACAGTGTCTTTGGTCGGCTTTGACATGAGCCACAAGGGCGTACGGATGCTTCGCAGCGTGGTGGAAACATACCTTGTCTCATGGTGGGGCTTCGAACTGCGCTCATCGGACCTGGAATATGGCGAGATTGTCATTCTCAATGAAGACGTCGAACCCGTGCAGAGAGCGACGGCGGAGCGGAACACTTGGAGGCCGTTTATCATTCTGTCGACACTGCGGGGCAATCCTACGGTGATGGCTATCGCATCTGAGCACGAGCGTGTAGGCGGTTTTTGCCGACTCATATACAAGCCAGGCGGTCCCTCGCGACTGCACGCGATTCTTAAGCTCGCCTTGCATGCCCTCCGAATAGGGAGGTCTGGTAGCTCGTCACCATATGGTGACCCACGCCCAGTGGAGGTTGTGGAGGTTGCGTCCATGGCTAGCCATGTTCTGCGGCGCAACTCGGAAGAGACTCGAAAATATCCTGCCAGACCGCTCATGTCGCCGCGCTCGTCGACGGCACATCCCCTGGCTCCCTCGTCGTGGCAATTATTGACGTCGACAGGCGGAGAAGGAAGGAGCCTCTCACTGAAGCCGACGATGAGGCTGTGCCGACAATCAGTATTGGCTCGGGAGGCATGCTGTTACGATCATCTGTTGGGACTATCACCTCGGATGAACGTACGATTTCGTGTGTTGGTTGTCGAGGACAACAGCATACTACGGGGTTTACTGTACGCTTCAATCCCTTGATTATATAGTTTGTGCCAGCTGACCGTGTATTTAGCGTCAAGTGGCTCACCAACAGGGTTTGTATTCGCGCTAAATCATAGGCCTTGTTCTAACAAACCCTCAGGGCTACGACTATCGAGCCGCGGTCGACGGACGCAATGGCGTAGATGTGTTCGGGACAAGACGGCCCTTTCGAGTAGGTGTTCTTGGTACTGTATTTGCTTTTTTGTTCAAGTCTATTTCAGTGTCGTCTTAGCTCGATATGTCCATGCCTATTCTTGATGGTTCGTCTGGCCTTGCTTCTTGAAGCGTTAACTGACGCGTGCGTGTACTCAGGTATTGGGGCGACGACTGAGAATGCGAAAGATGGAGACCCGTTGGCATATCAAGGATCCTACTGGGACACCGACGCGGATTCTGGCCCTCACGGGGAAGGCCTCGCTTGAGGACAAGCGGAGGGCATTCGAAGCTGGGGTCGATGGCTAGTACGCCGACAGGCTCTTTTATTCTCGGCAATTGCTGACGGCCCTTCTATAGTCTGGTGAAGCCTGTGCCATTCAAGACGCTGGAAGAGACGTTCTCCAAGCTCGGTGTGTCATAGTACCGGCTTTTGGCCCTCGCGGCTCACCATTTCACGATTCATTCATCTCTATTTTACCATTTTGCACATACTCACGCATACAACCCAGCACGTACTTATTTGCGGTTCCCCAACAGAGCCAAAATGTAGCATTATACACACAACTCTATCTGTACCTCATTCAATAACACTACTACTTACTGTTCACAGGGTTTGAGAGCTTGGTCCTAGGTTAACACTTATTAATAAAAAAGAAGAGATATGCATCAGGAACGCGAGTGACAAATTCCATCTGGAGATTGAGATTCATTGATCACGATTCATCTCGATCGATCGTGATCCTTCCACGTGCGCATACGTCGGCCTGCCTATCTGGGTTAGTTGCCACCCCTGAAATAATAATAAGAGGATCTTCAGTTACGATGTACAGAATCTGTCAGTTTGCACACCAGAATTTCAAAAAACTCTCGGAGCCACCAACTTTGCAAGCGGTTATTATTATATCCGTCGCTGGCTAACAATAATTTTCGGGACCGCTCAAAAAAAAAAAACCTCGGTCCCCGTTCCTCTCCGTTCGCGCACATGAATAATGCGCAGTCCTGACTTCGCAGCCCGAAAAACAAACCGACCAAAGTATAATAAGCAGGAAAAAAAAAGGAAAGAAAAAAGGAATATTACACTCCGTATACGTATCCGTATGTACAATAAATAAATAAATACAACAGACAACCGTCCGTTCATCTATGATGTGTAATGTGTGTAGAGGGGGAGATATAAGTTATGTTCTGTGTATTCTGTATTGTGTAATTGTGTTTATATCGTGTTCGGGGTTGTGGTCTGCGTTGTAGAGAAGGGGGAAGTGCAGAGGAAGGCTCACGACACGCGCGCAAGCACCAGCGCGCTCCACGCATACAGCGGCAGCGTGAGGTTGTCGTTCTGGTCCGAGAGCGCCTCGAGTGCAGCCGCGAGCGCCATCGCACCGACGTAGCGCGGGGTCTGCAAAGCCAAAATGGTGGGTCAGCACATGCAAGGAGACCAGCAAAAAAAAAACACGCGAGACTCACCGAAAACGGCTCGACGAGCCCACACACGCGGAGCGCCCACGCGCTCGCGACGACGGACCCCGCGAGGGCCGCGCTGCCCTCGAGGGTCTTCTGCGTCGTCGGGCTCCAGCGCCGCACGCCGCGCCGCTTGCCCACGATCGACGCGAGCGCGTCGCCCACGCCCAGCACGAGCACGCCGGTAAAGTGCAGCAGGCGCGACGGGCTGCCGATGTTTTTTCAAAAGTAAACGCAAGCGAAATAAAATAAATATTAAAAAGTAGTCAGTGCCAGGAATGAATGATAGATAAAAACAGAGGCACACGCACCCCTCGAGCCACAGGCTGCCCGCGCACCCGGTGAGGAGGTAAAAGTGGCTCAGGATCGCGGTCCCGCCGTCCTTGGTGTCGAGGAACTCGGCCATGAAGAGGTGGATCGCGGCGCCGAACGGGTAGATGGCGAAGTAGCGAATGTATTCGGCGAAGATGAAGAGCGCAAAGGCCGCGCTGAACGCGAGGTGCGTGAACGCGGGCTGGGAGGGTAGTATCATCAGTTCAGTTTTGCAGCAATGAGAGGATTAGGAGGACGCACATCAAACGCGACGCCGGGCACAAACATGACGACGACGAGCGCGTGGAAGAACTTGCGGCGCGCGTTCAGGCGCAGCGTCGGCACGCGCTTGTCCGCGCGGTCCAGGAAGTCGCCCGACGCCGCGATCAACGCGTCCCCCACGCCCGCCGGCGCGAGCGGCGTCCCACCCCCACCGCCATTCCCCCCCACCCCCGCCGCCGCCGCCGCCATGAGCCCCATTCGCACCCGCGCCCGCATGCCCGTTCGCCCCGGTCCCGTTGACGACCACCCCGCCGCGCCGCGACCGCGCGAGCTGCCTCGTCCACCCCGCGACGCTCACGCCGCCCAGCACGCCCCAGTACGCCACCAGCGCGACGCGCCTGCGCCCGCCGCCGACAAACACCGCGCGCAGGACCCACAGCCACGGGTCGCGCCCGCCCAGGCACCAGCGGCTCCACAGCGCGATCGGGCCGAGGACGACCAGCCCCGCGCCGCCGTAGAACTGCCAGCGCGAGGCGCCGGCGGCCGCGCAGGAACTCGGCGGGGCGGCGCAGGCGGCGCACGGGCGTCTGTGCGGCGTGGCGCGAGAGGACGAGGAGCGGCGCGAGGAGGAAGCCTGCGAGGAAGGGCCCGCCGATGAGTGCGGACTGGAGGGTGATGAGGGGGGTGGGGAGGCGGAAGGTTGGGGGGTGGGAGGGGGGCGCGCCGGCGCGGCGGGGGATCTGGGCGATGGTGGTGGCGAGGCACTCGGCGAAGACGGCGGTGCCGCCGAAGCAGGTGAGGCCGAGCTCGCCGAGGGTGAAGGCGCGGTGCGCCATGCGGAGCGCGACGTAGAGGGTGAGCTGGTAGAAGAGCGAGCAGGCGGCGAGGTCGAGGAGGGAGAGGTCTGGGGTGCGTGGTTAGTTATGGTGCAGGAGGAAAGAGGGACGCTTACCGCCCCAGAGGCCGAGCCCGGCGGAGCGCGCGGCAAAGTGGAGGGCGGCGATGAAGAGCACGACGAGGACGGTGAAAGAGACAAAATAGTACGCGCGACGCAACTCGGAGCGCGGGACGGAGCGGCGCTCGGTGTCGTCTGGTGGGGCGGGGGTTGAGCGGACGATCGGGCGTGGGTGTAGAGCGGCGGGGCGGCGGCGTGGTAGGGCGCGTACTGCGGCGCAGTCGTCGGCTTTTCCTCGGGAACGTCCTCCCAACGCACCCACGCCTCAAGCCAGCGCGCGGCGCACGCGTGGAGCAGCAGGGTGGCGGAGGTGAGGGCTGCGAGGGACACGAGGGCCGTGCGGGCGCGGACGAGGGCGCCGAGAGCGGTTGTTCCGGGGAGAATGCGCGGGGGCTCGATGCGCCAGTTGGGGGGGCGGAGTGGAGCGTCGGGGGGCTGCTCGAGAGCGGCGAGGAGGAGAGCGGCTGAGATTGTGGGGACGAGGGTGACGGCGGTGAGGATGCCGTCCGAGGGGGAGTCGCGGTAGTTTTTCGGGACGGACATCCAGATGAAACCAAAGTGGGATTTTGGGCGGGGCGGCGTGCTGTGGACGGCAAGGATATAGAGGGTCGAGAGGGCGAGGAGACCGTAGAGTTCTATTGCAGATTAAATAAATGGTTGAGGGGGGGTAAAAACGACCTACCGTAGGCTACCCAGTCGCAGCCTGCATCGTGGAGCCTTAGCGCTGCAAACAAGAGGGTCGAGAGGAGAATGAGTGCTTCGCCGACTGCGCGATAGTCGATGTGCAGCGCCCACACATAGCGTGTCGGGTGCAACGCCAGCCGGACATCCAGAGCCGCCGGCAGAAACGTTGTGGGCCCGACCAAGAGCTTCCTGCGGTGGAACAGCGAGACGATGGGGGACAGCGCCGGCTGCATTGTGCGGGGCATCGGCGAGCGCGAGCGGGTAAACGAGAGCCTGCTGGAGTCGTTCCGTGCAGCCAGACGTCCTCTTGCATTATTATTATGATTACTTTCATCCTCAGTGTCGTCGTCGTCTGTGTCGGTGTGGGACGGCGAGCTGGACTCGCCCGCAGCATAGCTTGTGCTCCAATCGACGACGAGTACCGAAGTCGGAACCCGTTCCCGTTTGCGCAGGGGCCTTTGGTGTCTTTTTGCGGTGTCTCCCCGCGACGGCGACGGCGACGACCGCGAACGCGACCTCCTAGACGAGCGCGGCGCCAGCGTGACAGAGGGTATAATTGCCAAGGGTTAGCGTAACAGCGTGACGTAACGCGTTTCTCTCTCCCACCATGTCCGACGCGACGGTTTATCTCGAAGACATCCAGGTCACGAAAAAAGAACAGAAACCGCTTGCAACCGCGACCAATGCAGGCGTAAAGCGCCAGCGCACGCTCCAAGACATGTTTGCGCCAGGCAAGCGCCAGAAGGGAGCAGACGGCGCGGCATTCGTCCCAACACGATTCACCGCGACGAAGAACAGCCAAAAACTCAACGCCATCCCCTTCTCGCTCTCTGCCTTCGTCGAGTCTCTTTCCCCTGACGACCGCGCGTTGCTCGCTCTCGAGTGCGAGGTCATGGGCAAGAGCTGGTTTGTAGTTTAACAACATTATTATTCGACGCGTCTAACCCCCCGCTTAGGCTCAAGGTCCTCAAAGACGAGCTCACGAAGCCCTACTTCCTCGCGCTGAAGCGCTTCCTGTGGACCGAGGGCGTCAAGGGCGCGCACGACCCCATCCCGCCGCGCGTCTACCCTGCGCGTGCGTCGCTTTTCCTTCATATTGATATAATAAACTAATATAGGTCCCACAGCCAAAGACATCTACGCCTGGTCGCAGACGCCCCTCGGGCGCGTCAAGGTCGTCATCCTCGGCCAGGACCCATACCCCGGCAAGGGCCAGGCCCACGGCCTCGCCTTCAGCGTCCGCCCCGGCGTCGCCGTCCCCCCCAGTCTCGTGAACGTGCGTCCATTCCTTCCTTTCCTTTCCCAAACCTGTCTGACATTCGTGTGTAGATATACAAACAGCTCGCTTCCGAACGGCCCACGCCCCCTCCCTCCACATCCGACTCGCCCCCCTCGTCCCAGCTCTCTTCCCCTACTTCAACGACGAGATTCCCCCCCGCGCACGGCACGCTCACGCCCTGGGCCGAGCAGGGCGTCCTCCTCCTCAACAGCGCGCTCACCGTGCGCGCGAACGCGCCAAACTCGCACGCAGACAAGGGTGGGAGGCGTTCGTGCGCGAGGTCGTCAAGGCGGTGGACCGCTGGGGCGGCGCGAGCCTCGGGAGCACGGGCGTGGGGGAGGGCGTGGTGTTTATGGCGTGGGGCGCGAATGCGCAGGACCGCGTCAAGGGGCTGAATAAGGTGCGTCCGCTTTTTTATTATCCTACTCTCCCCATTCGATTCATCATAACTGACCCACCCACCCATCCCCAGACGAAAACACCTCGTCCTCACCTCGCCGCACCCCTCCCCGCGCAGCGCCGACCGCGGCTTCTTCGGCAACAACCACTTTACACAGGCGAACCAATGGCTGGAGGAACGCTATGGCGAGGGCAGCGCGGTGGATTGGTGGGCGTTGTAGGGTAGGGGCTGTGGGTCTGTGCTGATGATAAGTAACAATTGGGTGGGCGTGAGAGGGGATTGATTTCGCGCTGCATTGCATTTCGTTCAAATGTACAAACTTAGACATAATTCCTCGAGTATCTCACATGGCGGTACTTTAATGCCAAACATTGCATTTCGTTCGAATGTACAAACTTAGACATAATTCCTCGAGTATCTCACACATGGCGGTACTTTAATGCCAAGTATAGTTGAAATGTGGGCGGTCTTTTGCGTTGAGTGTTGCTTCTTTCTCCTACGCCTTCCAAGTCTTCAACGAATATAGCGACTCGAGAGAATCGGAGCCGGATGAGGAAAGCTATAGATGTAGTCTTATCCAAATATTTCGGGGGTGATGTACGTTGATCCAGTACTTTCCTCATTGACCAAAATGGCAAAAAATCCATTGGTCAAACAAAATCGGACAGTATTTTGGCTGAAGTCAAGTGGCAAACCCGGTGAGCTCGCTGACTTCGGGCATGTGAGTGGTCACTTTGTCTGCCATACGCACGAGGAAAAATACGACCGTTCGTTTTTTTTTGAGCGTGGGCGGGTCGCCAAAGTTTAAACTGCAACCACACTTTATTGAAGCTCTGATTGCCATATCCTCTCTGCGGACGGCCTGTGCGCCGATTATTGTTAGCAACACAGTCCGAGGGTTTCTCAGCGACGGATATATTATCCCTCGCTTGACTTGCAAGTTGAAGTGTGATAAAAGGTTGCTATCGCGGAAAAAAGAAAAGGGCAACATTCAACTGTTCAGGGCGTCAAGTCCCAGTCATCCGACTCCACCGATGGGTCGAGGTTTGCCTGGCCGACCAGCTCTGGGCCACCCGAACCACCATCCACATGGTACAAAGCGTCCGTCGTCCATGCCCATGAGCTGCCTCTCGCGGTTGGCCCATCCCAGTCGCTACCCTTATCAGAGTGTCTGAGGATCTCGACGGAGGATATACGTCGTGCGATTCGTGTAAGGAACCAGTGCATCGCCGCACTGGATTCAACGCAACCCGATTGCCTGACCACGGCCTTGAGTTCATGTGCGTTTTCCCATGGCCTTTGGTCACCAAAAGTGAGGTGCTTGTGGGCCTCGACTAATTCTAGACGTCGGAGCAGAGGAAACTGAGAAAGGGCATCGATGAAATCGTCCTTAAAACAGTCCACATCAACACCAGGTCAACAAAAAAAAGGAGAATCAACGTACAATGTGAAGGGTGGTTTGTAACGCCAAATTCAGGGTCAGCACCGATACGTTGGAGTAGAATCGGCTCGCCAACCGCAACACATCGAGGACGGACAATTCCAAGTTCAGATAGAGTTCTGTGACCTTCCAATCTTGTTGCGAAAGAGGGGTACGCGAGATAGCGATGCCACCGAGCGAGACTGCGTGCTGGAGGCCTTCCGCGTGGAGCGCATCCCAGAATTGTGCGCTACTGGGTATGGACGTGTTGCGGCACCAGGGCTGGAATCCAGGGGCATGAAAGCTAATCGTTCGCAGGTCTGGGTGTGTCTTGATAAAACCGGAGAGCCAGTCGTGCGACTCCCGCATCCCCAAGCGAAGCTCCTCAAGGCCATGAAAGTACCATTTCCCGAATGCACCGCCGTCGGCTGGTACACTATCGTGGTGCAATATCAACTGCTGGATGTGCAGGCCACCTGTAGTGATTAGGGGCGAGTTGTGTATCGTAAAGAGAAGCTCTCTCGTTATAATGGCGTAGTTGAGTGATAGCTTTGGAAAGAGCGATGGAGTCGCATTGGGGAAGCTGGTACTAAGCAGCTTGAGATGCGGGTCGTGGACTGCGACTGTGGCTAAATTCGGGTGGCGATTTATCGCCGCCAAGAGTTGTTCATCGAGTATTGCTGGATGAACGAGGAGATATGACAGAGATTCCAGGCGTGGGAGGATGGTGAGCAGTTGGTGGGTGGGGTCAAATCTGAACTCCTCTGAGTCTAAGTTCAAGGTTCTGAGACAACATGAGCTCTGAACATCAATACATGTAGAAAATAGAACGAACCTAATTAGTTGGGCAAACCCTAGATCCGATATCAACTTGCTTTCGAGTTGCAGCAGTTGATTTGGGCGCTCGTATTTCAAGTACGAGAACAACGAAGGAAGACAGAATTGTCTGAACTGGTGATTGACTCGAGAAAGTGAGCAGATATCGCGAGATGCGCGAGGAGACCAATAAGCTGAGAGGTATCCTACGATTTCAAGCAGAAGCTCCGCTGGTAAGGTCACCAGAGGTGATGGTTGAAGACAGGTCATTTTTCGGGGGACGAGTTTGATGTGACGACGCGTCTAATTGTGACCGATCGTGCCAGTCGTGACACTTCTCTCATACGTATACTACATACACGCCTGCTAGCTGGGTGACACTCTAGTACACCACAGAACATGTCGGCTAGCCGGGTGGATGCCGGAAGTAAACTCTTTGCCTGATGGTTGCTCTTTTCCGAGCCATTCACACTTGTCCAGGAACAAATACAGACACCGGTATCCTCGATATAACCAAAACCTTGGATCCGCTGACAAGAGGAGGAGTCGCGTCTTTTGAGGAGACAGCTCTAAATGCAACAGGGTCACAAATGCCTTGTCTTGAACCATCGGCTCTCAGACTGATAACTCTGCCGCTCGAACTTCTGCTTGACATTGCGGCGTATCTCTCAGTCTATTGGTCTCCTAGCGCATCTCGCGATATCCGTTCACTCTCCCGGGTTAATCACCAGCTCCGACAGCTCTGTCTTCCTCTGTTGTTCTCATATTTGAAATGCAGGACCCCAGAGCGACTCCTGCGTCTCGAACAGAAGTTGGCGTCTGACCGAGGCTTTGCCAAGTTGATCAGGTTTATCTTGCATGTTAACATCTTTGTGTTTGACGCTCATATCATCTTTTGACAGAACGCTCAATATAAAGGATGTAACCTCTGACCCCACGCGCCAACTGCTCACCATCGTCCCGCGCCTGGAGTCTCTATCGTATCTCTTCGTCCATCCAGCAATACTCGACGTACTCCTCTTGGCGGCGATAAACCGCCACCCAAATTTAGCAACAGTCGCAGTCCGCGACCCGCATCTCAAGCTGCTTAGTACCAGCTTCCCCAATGCGACTCCATCCCTCTTTTCAAAGCTATCACTCAACTGCGCCAATATGGCAGGAGAGCTTCTTTTTACGATACACCACTCGCCCACCGCAAAGCTAATCACTACAAGTGGCCTGCGCATCCAGACGTTGATATTGCACCGTCAAAGTGTACAAGCTGGCGGCGATGCATTGGGGGAATGGCGCTTTCGTGGCCTCGAAGAGCTGCACTTGGGGATGCGGGAGCCGCACGACTGGCTCTCCGACTTTATCAAGGCACATCCAGACTTGCGAACGATTAGGTTTCATACACGCACTGCGTTCAAGCCATGGTGCCCCCACGCGTTCGTACTCTGTGGCGCACAAATCTGGGATGCGCTCCACGCGGAAGGCCTCCAGCACGCGGTCTCGCTCGGTGGCATCGCTATCTCGCGTACTCCTCTTTCGCAAGAAGATTGGAAAGTCACAGAACTCTATCTGAACTTGGAATTGTTCGTCCTCGATGTGTTGCGGTTGGCGAGCCGATTCTACTCCAGCGTATCGGTGCTGACCCTGAAATTGGCGTTACAAACCACACTTCACATTGTACGTTGATTCTCCCTTTTTTTGACCTGGTGCTGATGTGGACTATTTTAAGGACGAGTTCATCGATGCCCTTTCTCAGTTTCCTCTGCTCCGACGTCTAGAATTAGTCGAGGCCCACACGCACCTCACTTTTGGTGACCAAAGGCCATGGGAAGACGCCCACGAACCCAAGGGCGTGGCCAGGCAATCGGGTTGTGTTGCATCCAGTGCGGCGATGCACTGGTTCCTTACACGGATCGCACGACGTTTATCCTCCGTTGAGATACTTAAACACTATGACGAAGGTAGCGATTGGAATGGGCTAATCGCGAGAGGCGGCTCATGGCTATGGACGATGGAGGCTTTGTACCATGTGGGTGGTGATTCGGGCGGCCCAAAGCTGGTCGGCAACGCAAAGCTCGTACCGTCGGAGGAGTCGGAGGACTGGGACTGAATGACCCTTTTTTTTTCTTACGCGACGTTCCGCATTCATCCCGGTTGTCTACTGCGCAGTTTTTTTTATTTCGCGTTTCGATTGCCTCTAAGCGGATAGCTTGTGCAACAGCTCCTTGAGGGTCCCTCCGTCCTCGGAAAACTCCTTGATGCCCTCGTGCAGCTTGTCGAACGCCATCTGGTCTTACAGCGCCTTGCAGCCGCGCTCAATGGAAACGGAACTCAAGCTCGGTTGGCACCATGCTGGCACGGCATCTTTCGAATGTACGACAAAGGTGTAGCCTTCCTTCAAGTGTCTGCATCCGCGACTCGGAGTGTCCTACAAGGCTACGTAGTACCATCGCCTCCTTAACGCGATCACGTGTTCTTCAGTAACACGTTCTATTCCCATTAGTCTTCTTTCTTTCTTCAGACCCAACGCTTGAGCGAATGCGACCAATATGTCCCTGAGCAGACATGACCGACAGCGCCATCATGGAAATCAATTATCCAGAGATCTTCATTGTCGTCTTTGACGATGTTCTTGCCGAGGTCACGTCACAGATCACAAATGCCTTGCTTTGAACCATCGCCCCTGACAGTTCTACCGCTTGAGCTTCTGCTTGAAATCGTGGCGTATCTCTCAATTTATTGGTCTCCCAAGCCATCTCGCAATATCCGTTCGCTTTCCCGGGTCAACCACCAGTTCCGACAGCTCTGTCTTCCTCGGTTGTTTTCATATTTGAAATGCAAGCGGCCAAAGGGACTTCTGCGTCTTGAACAAAAGTCGATGTCTGACCCGGGCTTTGCCAAGTTGATTAGGTTTATCCTACGTGTTTGCATCTTCGTGTTCGACACTCATATCGTCTGTTTATAGAACGCTCAATATGGAGGCTCTAAACTCTGACCCCATGCGCCAGCTGCTCACCATCATCCCGCACTTGGAATCTCTGTCGTATATCCTCGTACATCCAGCAATACTCGACGAACAACTACTGGCGACGATAAACTGCCACCCAAATTTAACCACAGTCGCAGTCCGTGACACGCATCTCGAGCGGCTTAGCACCCGCTTCCCCAATGCAACTCCATCGCTCTTTTCAAAGCTATCACTCACCTGCGTCAACATGGAAAGCGCGCTCCTCTTTACGATGCGGCACGCGCCCACTGCAGCGCTACTCAATACCGGTGGCCTGCGCATCCAGCGGCTGATATTGCACCGTGAAAGTGTACGTGCCGGCGGCGCTGCACTAGGGGAATGGCGCTTTCGTGGCCTCGAAAAGCTGCACTTGGGGATGCGGGGGGCCGCACGACTGGCTCCCCGGCTTTATCAAGGCACATCCAGACTTGCGAACGATTAGGTTTCACGCACGCACTGCATTCAAGCCATGGTGTCGCAATACGTCCGTACCCTACGGCGCACAAATCTAGGATGCGCTCCACGCCGAAGGCCTCCAGCACGCAGTCTCGCTCGAGAGCCTCGTTATCTCGCGTACCCATCTTTCGCAAGATTGGAAGGTCACGGAACTCTATCTGTACTTGGAATTGTCCGTCCTCAATGTGCTGCGGTTGGCGAGCCGATTCTACTCCAGCGTATCGGTGCTGATCCTGAACTTGGCGTTTCACGATCGACAAACCACATTTCACATAGTACGTTGATTCTCTTTTTTTTTTGACCTGGTGTCGATGTGGACTATTTTAAGGACGACTTCATCGATGCCCTTTCTCAGTTTCCTCTGCTCCGACGTCTAGAATTGGTCAAATCCCGTAGGCACCTCACTTTTGGTGACCAAAAGCCATGGGAAAACGCCGACGAACCCAAGGCCGCAGCCAGGCAATCGGGCTGCGTTGCGTCCAGTGCGGCGATGCATTGGTTCCTTACACGGATCGCACGACGTTTATCCTCTGTTGAGATACTTAAATACTACGACGAAGGTAGCGACTGGCATGGGTCAACCGCGAGAAGCGGTTCGTGGCTATGGACAGCTATGGACGATGGAAGCTTTGTACCATGTGGGTGGTGATTCGGGCGGCCCAAAGCTGGTCGGCAACGCAAAACTCGTACCGTCGGAGGAGTCGGAGGAATGGTACTGAATGATCATTTTTTTTTTCTTACGCGACGTTCCGCATTCATCCCGATTGTCTATTGCACAGTTTTTTTTATTTTGCGTTTCGATTGCCTCTAAGCGGATAGCTTGTGCAACAGCTCCTTGAGGGTCCCTCCGTTCTCGGAAAACTCCTTGATGCCCTCGTGCAGCTTGTCGAACGCCATCTGGTCTTGCAGGGCCTTGCAGCCGTGTCCAACGGAAACGGAACTCGAGCTCGGTTGGCACCATGCTGACACGGCACCTTTCGAATGTACGGCAAAGTCCTTCAAGTGTCTGCATTCGTATCGCCTCCTTAACGCGATCACGTGTTCTTCATCAATGCACATTTCGCTACAATCGAAGGCTTCGGCCACTATGTAGATATTCCTACAGTTACGCGTCGTGCGTTTAATTTATTTGGAGGATGTGATTTCTGATTTGAGGAGCCTTGTTTCCTTTGGCTTTGACTTTCCTTGAGGGCCATAATCCCCGAATGGTTGCCATACAATGATTGCGAGACAGTCGAGCTCCAGCTCGCGCGACAGAAAATTTCCAGCTCAGACGTACCAGTGGGGTTCCTGGCTTGATGGTTATAAGCATACACGGCCAACACACTATAAGGTCGTTAATTTCCGTTTAATATACATGCTCTCAGGCTCCATCTAGTCTTGTTGCCATCACGGGGGTCCGATCGGGCTAGAAAGTTGTTACGTAATCGCGGAGTTTGAATTTCGTCGCGACTCATGTTCAACCAAAAACGCGTCTTTTCATTTGAATTCTGAGCGGATGAGAGCTCTATATGTGAGTATGAGAATCTGCGGCTTTAGACCTTTCATCCTGCTTTCCTAGCTCTCAGTATAGATCACAGGAATCGATGTGACAGAGTGACTGATCGGTGACGAGCCGTAGCACCCTTGGACCGAAATTCGTGCTGAGGGTAGAAAAAAAATGCAGAAACAATCAAATCCCATATATTTCAGAATATGTGTACGATTTGGGCGTGCATTATATCCTCAGGGTAGCAGAGCCTCGAGCGTACGATTGTGCGATGAGATTTCAAACTCCGCAATTACGTAACAACTTTCTAGCCCGATCGGACCCCCGCGATCGCTAACAGACTTTAACAAGCGAGGTAAGGTAGCGGCCATACAAGTGCGGTTGCCCCACGTGACGACCCAAATTGAGTGAATCTCAGCTTGTAGAATGAACATCGAAAGTCCGGCTCAACAGTTTTGTGTGAATGTATCATAAGACAGTTCCTCAATATTTTGAGAAATTTCAGTGGAGAAATGGAGGACGAGTTCTCAAAATGATGGGAACTTACATTTGCCATCAATCCCGCTAGATTCTGGAACTAGTCATTTATTTCATAACCTAAAAGCCCCCAAAATATTTAGAAGCATTCTTAGATAACATTCAAAGAGAACTGTTGGGCCGGATTTTCTAATTTCTACAGAGGTTGGGAGGATTCACGGAAACATTCTGTACTTCGCCCAATAAGGTGATGTCACGTGGGGTAACTGTATTTGTATGTCCCCTACCTTACGAGCTTCATTTGTTAAAGCGTCTGTCTACGAGAGACTAGGCTCCATCCCCATTAGTCTTCTTTCTTCAAACCCAACGTTAGCGCTTGAGCGAATGCGACCAACTCATCACATATGTCCTTGAGCAGACATGACCGACAGCGCCATCATGGAAATCAATTATCCAGAGGTCTTCACTGTCGTCTTTGACGATGTTCCTGGCCGAGGTCACGTCACAAGTCACAAATGCCTTGCTTTGAACCATCGCCCTTGACAGCTCTACCGCTTGAGCTTCTGCTTGAAATCGTGGCGTATCTCTCCATTTATTGGTCTCCCAAGCCATCTCGCAATATCCGTTCGCTTTCCCGGGTCAACCACCAGTTCTGACAACTCTGTCTTTCTCGATTGTTCTCATATTTGAAATGCAAGCGTCCAAAACAACTTCTGCGTCTCGAACAGAAGTCGGTGTCTGACCCAGGCTTTGCCAAGTTGATCAGGTTTTATCTTGCATGTTAACATCTTTGTGTTCGACGTTCATATCATCTCTTGACAGAATGCTCAATATGGAGGCTGTAAGCTCTGACCCCACGCGCCAAGTGCTCACCATCATCCCGCGCTTGGAATCTCTGTCGTATCTACTCGTCCATCCAGCAATACTCGACGTACACCTCTTGGCGGCGATAAACTGCCACCCAAATTTAGCCACAGTCGCAGTCCGCGACCCGCATCTCAAGCTGCTTAGTACCAGCTTCCCCAATGCGACTCCGTCGCTCTTTTCAAAGTTATCACTCACCTGCGCCAATATGGGAAGAGAGCTCATCCTGATGATACGGTACTCGCCTACCGCAGAACTAATCACAACAGGTGGCCTGCACATTCAGCAGTTGATATTGCACCATGAAAGTGTACAAGCTGACGGCGGTGCATTGGAGGAGTGGCGCTTTCGTGGCCTCGAAGAGCTGCACTTGGGGATGCGGGGGCCGCACGACTGGCTCCCCGGCTTTATCAAGGCACATCAAGACTTGCGAACGATTAAGTTTCACGCACGCACTGCGTTCAAGCCCTGGTGTCGCGATACGTCTGTACCCTACGGCGCACAAATCTGTGATGCGCTCCGCGCCGAAGGCCTCCAGCACGCAGTCTCGCTCGAGAGCCTCGTTATCTCGCGTACCCATCTTTCGCAAGAAGATTGGAAGGTCACAGAACTCTATCTGAACTTGGAATTGTCCGTCCTCGATGTGTTGCGGTTGGCGAGCCAATTCTACTCCAGCGTATCGGTGCTGACCCTGAATTTGGCGTTTCACGATCGACAAACCACACTTCACATAGTACGTTGATTCTTCTTTTTTTTTGAGAGACCTAGTGTTGATGTGGACTATTTTAAGGACGACTTTATCGATTCTCTTTCTCATTTTCCTCTGCTCCGACGTCTAGAATTGGTCAAAACCTGTAGGCACCTCACTTTTGGTGACCAAAAGCCATGGGAAAACGCCGACGAACCCAAGGCCGCAGCCAGGCAATCGGGCTGCGTTGCATCCAGTGCGGCGATGCACTGGTTCCTTACACGGATTGCACGACGTTTATCCTCCGTTGAGATACTTAAATACTACGACGAAGGTAGCGACTGGAATGGGCCAACCGCGAGAGGCGGCTCATGGCTATGGACGATGGAGGCTTTGTACCATGTGGGTGGTGATTCAGGCGGCCCAAAGCTGGTCGGCAACGCAAAGCTCGAACCGTCGGAGGCGTCGGAGGACTGGGACTGAATGACCTTATTTTTTACTTACGCGACGTTCCGCATCTCGATTGTCTACCGCACACAGTTTTTTATTTCGCGTTGCGATGTCCTCTAGGCGGACAGCTCGCGCAATAGCTCCTTGAGTTCTTCGCCAAACTTCTTGATGCTTGTCGAAACACCAACTGGTCTTGCATAAGTAACGCGATCACGTGGCATCCTCCCCTCATCTCCACCTTCTCCCGCTTCCGTTACCTCGATCAAACATCGTCCTCGGGCACCGCCACGGTCTTCTGCCACACAGATCTTCCCTCCTTTCGTTCATCACAGTTGCAGTGTATTTGATATATCTGTAGGATGTGATTTACGGCTGTAGAAATTGAAATTCGCGTAGGAGGTTGGCGGCGGGGTTAGCGGAAGGATATGTATTTCAATTGTGGGCTCTTGTGGGTCCGGATGGCAGACGCGTCGAGCTTTTTAGTCCTGAGGTCCAAGGAACTTGAAGAAAGTCATTGTTTGCAATGTTATGCTTCAAGGGAGCGCGGGGACTCACATGAACGGTTGGATAAATCGCGAGCGTGTCCAAATAGTCTAACTCCAGGTCGTTTCGTCGCGTGTGCTAGAAACCTTCAGCCCATGTTCACAAAAGCGTTGACATTGAGTGGTTGGCTAGACAAGTTTGGACCGGTGTATTCTTTCGGGTACGGTGCCAAGCATGCGTCAATATGACCATCGTTGAACGCGGTCGCTTAACTTCAGCCAAAGTCTTAGGCTGGTGTTGCCACGTCCGACGCAATATCCCAGGTTGACATCTGAATCCGTATCTACGTAGGGGTATCCTATGTCGCCAACTCGCTGCGGGCGTCTGAATCTGCTTTGCACGGCCTCCTACGGCCTCAAATTCCGATGACCTTCGGAGTCTTTTGTTCTCAATACCAGCCTTCAAGTTGCGGCAAAGTGACCTTGGGTGACCTTCCGACAACAATGGCAACCCTGGTCCTGACTCCTGACGGCACCGACCCACGGTAGCTCAATGTCGCCCACGGTGGACGCGGACGGTCACTCACTCCGGCTGCATACTACTGTATGCGGTATGTCTCGTACACCTGCGCCCACACCGTTCTCATCCCCGAGCACCGTGGCACTGCTTCTGAGCCTCATCGAAGATCCTCGGAGCATTTAAAGCTGCTTACTGTGTTTTCTCGGTTGCTTTCTCTTTCTACGGGCCGACGCTCCCAAAAATTTTCTTCCTGGTCCAAAGCCGACGCCCAGTCGGGCGTCGCCTTTTATGGCATACTTCCCATATTAAACTTCAAGCGCTGTCTCGCTTGCCCGTACGCGTTCGCCGGCATTCACCCGTGCAGATCCTTGGCATGTTCAATTACTGTAATGGCGCATCGCGCCGCTGTTTACCTATTTTTCCGACTTGGCGCTGAACGAACCCAAGAAATGCTGGCGTCCCCCGCCCCACGTCCCTCTCCGCCTTTTAATAATGCCCGACGTCTGCTACCAATCTACTACATTACCGACTTCCCCCCTCCATCCACTCAATCGGCGATCAAACCCTAGGACACCGCCACGGCTTAAATGCAACGATGCTGGCATCGTGCAAAATTTCAAATTCGGGTGTGCGGGACGGGGAACAGGTAGATTTATCAAACAGGCAAGTGGGAGGTTACTCCATAACTCGTTGAACTCGTAATGAACACAATTGACGATACATGAATCTGCAGTTGGCACGACGGGACGCCGACGGGTTCAGTGCTCCGTATACGTATGTATACGTACTGCCTTGGATTTGGCTGGCATTCGTGGTGAGTGTTTATAGAGGGCGAACAGCCAAAACTGACTAACTTCAATAGGCTTCTCGAAGATGGATGGAGAAGTGTGATTTCGAACCACGAAACGTAAAGCTAGGTGCGCTGGGCGAGTTCTTTAAAGATCATCATCGGGATGTGGTGGGTACTGACAGGCGTCGGCCATCGACGTTTGGAGGTTATTTATAGGTGTAGGCCGTCTATTACCACCTTCCATCTCTTACTGCATACTAATATCCAGGAACGTCATTCAAAGGAGTTGAATGCATCAAGTTATTCTTGCTACTCGCCAGTCCAAGCTCCGCCCGGGTGTCCGCAGAGCCGACGGTTGGATCCGAGCTTACAGTGCCACATATTTATTTCTGTTACCGCCCGATCCCGCGCGCAAATTGCTGATGCGGACGGAGTCTAGACCAGACCTCCCGCTTTTTCTTTGCTCCTTGGCCCGAGGACCGCCGTGGAGTTTCGTCTGGGCGGCGATCGACAATGCTGGATACATATGTACCGGAACGACCTGCTGACATTTTTTTTTTTTGTGGAGTAGTTTTCCCCCACACAGAGCGCATCACCTGGGATAATGTCGGGTACTATCAGGTTAAATCTACATATGATCGCGGCTAGTCAATTGATGGAACACTTTTCTTTTTCTGACGGGATCAGGGTAGATTCGGCTAATTTCTGCGAATTCTAAAAGACGCGACGATGCGTGCGCGCGAGGCACGAAGTACTGGAGCTGGGACTTTCTGACGCGCTGACGAGGCGTGGGCATGGAAGGCACGGCTATATTGATAATCATGCGATTAAGATTCCTACCCATCTCGCTGTGCACGTCCGTCAGGATGGACGGACGGACGGATGCGCGTGCAGCGGTTGTGCCAGCAAACAAAGCAGAATTCCGAGTACGCGCCGCAGGAAGTTCGATTCGAAGGCGCTGGCCCAAAAAAGCTGGTGATTTGTGATGCGGTTCGCGGAATTCGGATTGAATTTCTCCAAACAGACATACCGCCGGGTGCCTCAAAGCTCAATGTGGACACGCCCGCCGCGCGGGATATTTATCACGCGTTAAAGTTATTGACTGGGTGCAAGGTGCGATGCTGGCGCGCTTCGTCCGATCACTTGCCCGCTGCTTTTCCGAATTGCGGCAGGGACGGGTGTGAGGCCGGGGTGATCGAAAATGAGGCCTCGTGGATGGTGGTTGCATGTTTTATGTTTTTCTCTGGTATTTTCTGGGGTGTCTCCTATCCTCTGTGCATTAAATACCATGAGAACTACTTATGTTGTCGTCGCAACTCCCAAATAGGCGACTTGTAGCAAGTTGTATGTCTGGATCACGATCATTTTGTGGCGATCGTGAATCTGCCGATGCGACCTTCGGGTTGACAGTCTCCTTTTATATGTTCGCCCACAAAACGTAGCTCTTGTCGCCGTCTCTCTCCGCAACCACCATGTCTTCCAAGCGAGGCCGCAAGCGCAACGACAACCTCCCCCCGAACAGAGCCCGCGACGTTCAGCGCGCATTCCGCGCTCGCAGAGCAGCCCACCTCCAGGCAAGTATTTCATCGATGTGAAATAGACTTCTCCTTTTCATCATGTTCTTATTCCCACCGCTTATAGGCCTTGGAACAGCGAGTCTCAGAGCTTGAGGAAGAAAACAGCTGCATGCGCCAGGCTCTCAATCTCCCCCAGGCAACTCGCCCGCCCCTGGGCAAGGGCCCCACCGGGAAGGACAAGCCAAAGTCCTATGATTCAGGAGGAGTACAACTTGAATCGTCGCGTGAGTCGTCGGCCGCAGACTCGCCGGACTCGGGCCGCGAATCCATGTCCCCGGTGCTGGTATCCGCGACGTTGCCCTCGAGTCGCGCTGTCCAGGAGATCGAGGCGGGCACAGGTGTATGGGGCCAAACAATAGTCATGGACGACACCCCCACATACCAACTACCTCCGCTGTCTGCGCCGCTGCCGTCAAACAAATCTGCCATGTCGTATAATACCCCGCCCTACCCCCCCTCGCGTTCCAATTCGCTTGCAGCGGCGGGCGTTTACCCCATGTACCCGCCGGAACGCTCAGCCTCAGCGTATTCGCCGCAATTCGAGCAGCAGCAGCAGCAGCAGCAGCAGCAGCAGCAGCAACAACAACAGCAGCAGCAGGCGCAAGCGCAGCAGCAGGCGCAGCGTTCGTTTTCGTACCAGTCACACCAGCAGCAGGCGCAGGCGCAATACGCCGAGGTCATGGCCACGCAGACGCCCCCGCCCATACGGCGCGCCGCGACGGCAGACTTTACCACCGCTGGCTTCAGCGCACACCGTCCAGACATCCAACAACATCCGTCTCCCGTCGCCCCCGCGCCTGCTCGATCAGCTGCAACACCATCCACATCCACACCACCACCGCCCAATCCCGGTGTACACACACGACGGGCGCCTCAACTCCTAGTCGCCTCTGTTCTACACGCTCTCATTATCCGTCCTCATTTATCGCATCATCGCAACCAACCAAACCACCGTCCGTGCGGGCATGGCCGCGCCCGTGGACTGTATTACAACCTCCCAGCAATATAATACGGCTAGACGCACGAAATTGTGCTATAGTGTACACCGCCGCGCTCTAGTTTACACCTTACTACTACTAGCATACCCGACCGACTGGAATAAATGAATAAAATACTAGCACAACTACTACTGTATAACATGTTCCAGCATCGCCTCGATATTGAGCTGTGCACTCGTTAAGTTTTAATGGAGTGCCGGACCGAAGGCGACTCCCAATATGGGTTTATTAAGGTCGGGAAAAAGAAGTCCCAGGCCCTGCTTCGAGTCTCGCTGGGGATAAGTACTTACCAACAGAATGCTGAGTAACGTAAAAAAAAGAGGGTGCCCAGTGAGTATGTAGAATTGTTACTTTGCAGAGATGTTTAGTGCATATCTCAGGCTCTCAGACCCAAAAGGAAGGATACAAGAACTATTACTTGGTCACCTTCTTGGCTGCGGCACGCTCCTTGTCACGCTTGGCAAACAATTTGTTGCGCGGCGCCGCCTCCCGCGCCAGCTTCTTGTTCGCCGACTTGTTCTGCTCCACATACGACATGTGCGCGCCCCCACTTAGCGCCGTCAGCGACCCCGTCGTGCGCTGCGCCCCCGGCGGCATCCGCGGCACGCGCCCAAAGTCTTTGCTTGTCACCGTCCCCGCGAGATCGCCCTCCCCCGCGCGCACGTCCGACCCCAGGTCCGCCTCGCTCTCGCTCGCCAGCAAGCACGCTCTGCACCAGCTCGATCTGCTCGTCCCGCGTGCGGTACACCAGGTCCTCCATCTTGTCCAGCCCGTCCAGGTGCGTAATCACCTTGAACGCGTAGCCCTGGTCGATCAGGAACTGCTGCCGCTTCGTGCTGTAGAACATCTCCTGCGTGTCCTTGGAGACGAGCGAGTAGAAGAACGCGTTGAAGCCCTCGTCATTTCGCCGCTTGGCGCGCAGGATGCGGCCTGTGGTACATCAGTGCACTGCCAACACAACAATAATCGAAACATGAAACTAACCAAGCCGCTGGGCTTCCTGGCGCCGCGACCCAAAGTGTGACGATATCTGGATGAGACACGTCGCCTCGGGCAAGTCGATCGAGGTGTCCCCAACCTATACAAATATCAAGCACATGAGCGCCGACGAACGCGCAAACAGCCAAAGTCTAACCCACCTTGGACAAGAAAATTGTGTTGACCTGCGGGCTGTGCTGGAACCACGACAGAATCCGCATGCGCTCCACTTGCCCCGTACCGCCGTGAATGTACAACTTCCCAAGGCGCTTTGCGTACGCCTGCAGTTGTTAAAGTTAATTTATTTCAAGTCAATTACTAATTTCTGCGCGAAAACACACCTCGAGCGCGTACACATTATCCGAGAACACGATGACCTTGTCGCCGCGGTCCTCGTGGTACTTGATGAGGAACTGACACGCTTGGAACTTGTTTGGGTTCATACAGTACAGCAAGCATGCGCTTGCGGTTCTGGATCCGCAGATATTGCCGGTAGAACTCGGGGGTCATAGGACACCATACTTCCGCACACTATATGCAATGGGTCAGATATAGTGCTATATGATCATAGCAGCCCATACTTGTACGTTGGCGATGTGCCCTTTGGCCGCGAGATCCCTGTAAAAGATATTAGTAGGCACGTTACTCCTTGTTGCGCAAAACGTACATCCAGTTCGCCTCATAAAGCTTGGGTCCAATCATGTAGTTCAGATCCGCGATTTTATCGTCCTCGCGCACCAGAGTTGCTAGAAAAATTAAAATTAAACCAATCCACGACGGCAAAACCCGCAACAAACCCGTCAGCCCCAGTTTGGAGTGCGCCTTGATAGTGGTCACCACACGACGGAACATCGCGGCGGGAACGACGTGCACCTCATCCAGTAGGATGAACCCCCATTCGCGGGATGTCAAAAACTCCATCATCTTCTTCGACTCGTGCGAGCGGTTGTGCGTGTTCGCTACCATCGAATAAGTGGAGACCACGATGCCACTCTCCCCCGCGAACTGAGTGCAGAAGATTAGTATCACTGTAGACAATTAGTATTGCCGCATATAGACCTTTTCCTTTTGGTCGGCGGTGAAGACTGCAATCTGCCGGTCCGTCACATTGGACCATTGCATGAACTGCTGCTTCCATTGCATTACGGATACACTGTGTGCTCGACTGTTAGTTTGTTCAAAAAGGAAGATGAACTAGGGTTGCTGCTAACGAAGATGTGCATAGGACGAGACACGATTTTTAATTGTGCACGCCGCGGTGATACCTACGAGGGTCTTTGCCCGCGCCGCAAGGCAGCACGATGATGCCGGACCGCGCACGCCTATGTGGAAGAATCAGCAAAGGATCAGCAAAGCAGCCAATACGAAATCTAGGGCCGCACCCGTTCCCGAACATCTTGCTCAGGCTCGTTTCTTGGTACGGTCGAATGATCGTCGCGGGTTTGAGATCAATCTCGAGATTCGCGTTAACGGTGTCGTTGCGGAAGTCGTACTCTTCCAGCATCGGATATTCGAGCTCGTTGCACCGTTTCTTGACGTCCTGTCCGTGGGCTGCGTTAGAATGCTCGTAGGCATTTGAAAAACGACTTACGTCGATCCGAGAGTCACTAATCTCGAACGCGTGCACATTCTCATCGTCCTCCTCGATTTCGTCTGTGAAATAGTTGGTCGAAACGACCGGCAGGACATTGTAGAATACTCGTACCCGCATCGACACCCACGACGGAGGTGAAAAGGTTTGCGTCTGAATTTGCTGTGGCGGACCCCGGCTTGCCATCGTCCTTCTTCTTTTCGGGTTCCTTGGTACCTGGGATGACGAGGCTGCCTTTGACGGGCGCCTTGGACGTCGTGAATGTCGCAGCCTTGATACTCGTGTCCGCCTGCTGCGTGATGAGCCGCGCCTCGCGGATGACCTTATCCTTGAGGAGCAGCTGCAGCGTCTCGGGGTGGCTCGACTCGACAAAGTACTTGTTGTGCTTTAGCACGAGCTTGACCTTGCCGTAGCTCAGTGTCCGCTCGCGGATGAACGATGTGATGCTGTCCGGCACAGGGACCTTTTACTTATAAACACGAGACCAATGCCGCCGGTGCCCAACAAAACTGACCTTGGAGAGCCTGTTCAGCACCTTATGCAGTAGTCAGTACTGCGCACTAGGCATGCGCAAAAGCGCACAGACTTCGATTATGTCCTCCGTCTGGAGTCCGACAGACACAGCGGCGTACAGCGAGTAAGAAGTGAGTTTGTATTCGTGAATAAAGGCCGGTCTACAGAGGACGTCGTTTACATCTACCTGCGGGGTGCAGAATACATACCTGCTAACGGGCTCGCTGATGGCCGTCAGAAAATCCTGCGCCTGTTCGGCGATGGGGGAAAACGCTTCAAGAATGATGTGGCCGTCTTCTGGGCTGATCCACAGCGGGCGCGCAGCATGGTCGGGCTTCAGATGCAGCCATGAAAAGTCCTGGTCCATGAAGATATGGGAGACGAGGCTGTCTTGATGCCGGCGATGCAGCTCCAGAGACGAGAGATTCAAGGGTTCATTCTCCTTTGCGCGACGTGCCTCTGCGAGCTTGCGGGTTAATGCACTGAAGTTTATGGTGGCCCCGCGCGGTATAAGATTGGCTTCTTCAGGAGGTGAAGGTGGGATTGCATCCTCCTCATCGTAGTCTATGGCAATGTCCTCCTGCTCGTCCGGCTCAATTCTCGCGCGTTTAGCTGGTTGATTCAGATTCGACGGGCCCGCTGCAAAATGAAACTATAACGAAGGTCAAAAACATCTTTTTAAAAGCAAACCTTCAGCAGAGCGTTTCTCCGACATTATGGGAGTTGGTAAAAGAGTGTGGGTGTGGTATAAACGGTGCCGACTCTAATGACTGAGACGTGACTGGCAGTCACTGTGACCCGACCACCTTCCTCCCGTCATCCATCTTCTCTAACCTTCCATTCACCTTATTTCTTGATTTTCTTGGTTATTTGCGCAGAACAGCACCATGTGGAGGCCAGCAACCCGACAGATTACTGGCACCAACGAAGGTATGTCTTTACGCCACATTTCCTCGTTTTTTCCAACGAATTCTGTGTAGTCCCACTTGGACAACGCCGCCGCTTCGGTCCTGCGCCCTCGGAAGAAGCTGCTCCCCCTCAGCTTGCTCAGCCCTCTCCCTCTGCTTACCCGCGCCCTCCCACCGAAAGCCCGGGTAAGAGAGGCAGAGATGACTCTCCGTCGAACGGCGATCCTAAAGGTAAGCCTCTGACACGTTGACACAGCGACCTCGAGGCCAGTTCGTCGAATAGCGGCTCTTCTCCTTCTTCTTCTTCTGCGACAAGCGTCCATTTTGACGTGTCCAGCGCTCACTTCATGCTAACACTAACCATTGCTAACCCTGACCCGTTTCCTCTTTTTTTATCATCCTCGACCAGTTGACCCCAACGCCCCTCGCAAGCGGCGTAGTCGCTGGGGAGACGCCTCGACCGAATCCCGGGCCTGCCTACCGCCATATCCGCCACCGGTGTATCGCAAGCTCAGCTCGACAACTATGCCATCCATCTCCGTCTTGAGGAAATTAATCGCAAGCTGAGATTGAATGACTTCGTTCCGCCCGAGCGTGAACGGTACGTCTCCATCTGTAAATCAGAAACGCATATAGCTGAGCCTTTTTTTTTATCAGATCGGCATCTCCCCCTCCCACCTACGATGCTCACGGTCGCAGGACCAACATCCGTGAGGTCCGCTACCGCAAGAAGCTCGAGGATGAACGCATCAAGCTGGTCGACCGTGCCATGAAGAATGATCCCAACTTCCGTCCTCCTGTTGAGTACCACCAGCAAAAGCGTTCCCAACGCCCCTCCGAGCGCGTCTACATCCCTGTCAAAGAATTCCCCGAAATCAACTTCTTCGGTTTGCTCGTCGGACCGCGTGGCAACAGTTTGAAGAAGATGGAACGGGATAGCGGGGCAAAGATTAGCATTCGTGGCAAGGGCAGTGTCAAGGAAGGGAAGGCTCGTCCTGATCAGTTCGCCGACGATGCTGAGGAAGACCTTCACTGTCTGGTCCTTGGGGAGACGGAAGAGAAGGTCGCTGCTTGTGTAAAGATGATCAATAAGGTCATCGAGACTGTGAGTTCACCTTTCATTGTCGCGTGTTCGACGTCTGATTTTTTTATTTCAGGCGGCGTCTACACCTGAAGGCCAGAATGATCACAAACGTAATCAGCTTCGCGAACTCGCTGCTCTGAACGGTACTCTGCGTGACGACGAGAATCAGATCTGCAAAAACTTGCGGTGGAGTCGGCCATCGTCAATACGACTGTCCCGAGCAGAAAAACTTCACTGCCAACATCGTCTGTCCGGATTTGCGGCAGCGCCGGGCACATGGCTCGCGACTGCACCCAGAACAAGGACCCCAACGCCGTCGGTCTAGCTGGTCCTTCGCCTCCGCAAGGTGGTCGCTTCGATTCAGAGTATGCCAATCTCATGGCGGAGTTGGGGGAGACGCCCGCTGGTGCGGCAGTTGGCGGCGGGCCTCAGGCGTGGTCGGCTCCGGCGGATATCACTGGCGGCGGGTCGAGCATTCCTCCTTGGCGTCGCCCCGAGTCCTGGCAGGCGCCCAACAACCAGCAGCAGCAGAACAATGGGTATCGTCCGCCCCAGCCAGGATATGGAGGCTACGGCGGCGCTCAGGGCTACGGCGGTGCTCCCGGCGCGGCATGGGCAGGCTACCAGCAAGGGTCTGGATATCCTCAGCAGCAGTCGCAGGACTACAACTACGCGTCGTACTACCAAGGACAATACGCGCAACAGCAAGCCTAATCATCGAATCCAAAATTAACCTCGTCTTCTGTTACCAATTCCACTCTCTAACAATCTGAAACAAAAACACTAAACCCACACAACTCGCGAATTATTCATTCTTCTCACCCTAGCTCAGATTTCTCTCTCCTCACGACGCCATCGCCGCCACCATCCACCTCACTCTTCTCACGCGTACTTTTTTTTCTCGTGTGTTTGAATTCTTTATCAGCTGAAGGCTCGATTCGACGGAGGGGGCGTAAAGGAGGGCTCATTGATGGCAAGCAGGTGTACGTATTTAAGCATGGAGGGTTTACTGAAGGGACGCAGGCTCTACTCACTTGCCGACTGACCCTCCACAGGCTTCCGTTTTGTTCTTTTTCGTATTGTAGCACTTGATAAAATGTTTGACGGAAATTGTAATGAGTTTCGTGGAACAATAATACCTTTGGTTTCTCTCAGTGCCTCCGCCGTCTGGCTGCGCCAAAAATAAAATGCTCAATGATGGGTGGCTGTGTCATTGTTTCTTTTCCGTCTTACTACTTCGTTTGAGTCGAGCGCCGGGGTTTGGAGAACGCGAGTCTGTTTCAACCAATATGGTGAGAACACCATGCTGAGGAATATATATCTTCCCAGCTTATACTGTAACCAAGATCATCCCAGTACGGTGTTTTTCGTGCGGAAAAGTCATCGGAGATAAATGGAACTTGTATCTCTCTCTATTATCTCGGGATATGCCAGAGGGGTGAGTATCCGAACAGCAGTTCCTGCTGTATCGTTCCTTCGCTTTTTCGTTGAACTTGGCTCTCTTTCAGTGATGCTCTGGACGAACTGCAGCTGAAGAGATATTGCTGCCGCAGGATGGTGCTGACGCATGTGGATCTGATAGAAAAGCTTCTGCATTACAACCGTGCGTGCTCGTCCTTACTTTCACTCCTACCTCAACACTCATGAACCTGCTTTCTTTTATTAGCAATGGAGAGGACAAAAGACAAGGGCAACAACTAAACTAAAATCGTCTCCTGCTCTTGGTTATGACTCATCACTGTATTCTTCTTGTACCCGCGCGCGCGCTAATAGATCGAGTCCAGCATTGATTCGAAAGGAACGGCCTTGTTAATGGCCCAGAGCCCTCACCTGTCCCCTTCACGCGCTGTTGAATGAGGCTCACCAAGCTGTAATGTGCTTTCGCCTTGATCCAACCCCGAACACCCGAAGACTCTCCGACGGAGGAACGGACGCCGCGTAGTCCCTCCATGACGCGTCCAGCTATTTCCGATTGGGTGCTACTGAACACGCGTATGTTTTGTATCAGCACACCCGGTCACCTTTGCGGCGTAAACTGCAAGAGTCGCCGGAACGAGCCACCACAACGTGGACTGAATTTTTGTAAAACATCTCCAGATAATCTTTTCTGTATGGGCAGGTAGCTTCGTTTGGGATCGATAGTCCTGACTGTGCGGGCGACCCATATTCTGCGAAACCGCCCTGGCGTCTCCATCGGACAACAATATATATATCATATATATATACACATTCCACGTATTGACTCGCAAAACAGATCCTCGCTTTTAGTTGATCGAGATTGAGTACGAGTTGGTCGTAAGGGTGGCACTGCCCTGTTTTTTCTCAGTTGTGGTCCCAGAGCCATGACAAGGTAAAATACTCACTATGAAAGGCTCTGTGCCTGCCTGTGCTTGGACCAGGAACTGGGAGGAGGGTACTCCTTGGTTCGTGGTGAGGAAAGCTGGGGTCAGTGAAGTGAGTGATAAACGTTTCTTCGATAGTGTAGCCCATACTCAAGAAGCCTTTAAGATCCGAGTTGAAGTTCGTGATCTCGTTGGGTGCAACGAACGAGAAGACGGTCCAGGTCGAAACTGTGCCCTTGAAGAGTTTCCAGGTGACGCCATTAACACTGAACAAATATAAGGCATTGAAACCTGCATTCTCAAGGAAACGACTTACTTGGCGGTGCCAATCTGGGATCCAGCAGGTCCAGCGCTATATCGTTGGTCAGTACACTGGCTGTAGCCGCGATGACCTGACGTACCCTCCTCTTGTGCTGAGCCAGACCATTCTAGGCCGAGGCATATTTTTTTAGTAGAGAAGAATAAATGGAGATAAAGACGAACATTTCGAAGGTCGAGCTCGACTGAAGCTACCGCCGGTGCCGGCGGTCCTCGAGAGCCACAAGTCAGTAGGACACGTCGGCCACGAGATTGGAGGAGGCAGAACTGTACGTCCAGGACCAGGTGGTGGGGATTGAGGCGATGGAGGCTACCGTCTTCCCGAGACCGACCCTCAGGTCGAGATTGGCGTCTGATCCATCGGTTAGCGTTGAGCGAAGTAGGTGAAAAGGCAGAGCCTGGGATTAGCACATACAACTCTTAACCTGGAAATTGCCTGTGCTGCCAGTCGGTAATTAAATATATATTAGTACAAGAGAAGCGCACCTCCAGCCCAATTGTACGTCGTATGCCAGGTCACGGAGTTGCTTCAGTGTGAATCAGTAACGGAGTTACCCTTCGAATTCCCAATTCACTGAGGAACTTACCCGCTGGTAGAAGTCACCTGCGAGCTTTGAGAGCCTAAAAGGCATGAGAAATGTTATTCTATCGTCACGAGTGTGCCCACCGCTGGTTGCCGCTGACTGCCCCCACAAGTTGTTCTCAAGAATGAACCGGCTGTTTTACGGCTATTCAGCATTGCGCGTCGTCTGCAATTGACGAGGCACTGACCCGTTAATCTAGCGGCCAACGTCAATTGATGACGGTGGAAGATGAATGTTGAAAGGGTCTACCTCAGACTCGGTGGCAAACTGAGCTGTTAATACTGCTCCACGTTTGTCGAGCGACCTCTCTTCTTCCTTGACGGGGGAAGCGAGGACAGTGTTCAGTGCCAAGGCGAGGATTGCTGTGGTGAACTTCATTTCGAGTAGTACAAGTGTCGGTGACCAGCGAAGCCTCTTCTTCAAAGACAGTTTTTATACCCACAGAAAATCATTCGACTGAAACGGCCCGTCGGATATCAGCTGGTCGTCGCGTCTTCAGTGAACGGAGAAACCTCGAAAAACCTTCTGGAGGTCAACTGCACGTCCATCTGGTGGAAGTGTGAAACGAGGGTCAGTATTAGGGAATTTAGGCTCACGGGCAGGTGTGATCATCGGTAGTCAGGGTAGCGGATTGGGCGTTCAAGGTCTCATTTCGTGAGAAATAAATGCAATCTGTAGGTGGAGTTCACGACGCGCCGCCAGTCCCGGTAGTATTGTGAGAATTAGAGCGGCAGCGGCTTGGAGGTCATAGGATTGAGGATTGAATTCACGTTTACTTTCCATCGAGAATTATGATGGGTCCTTTTGTTTTCGTGCCGCCGCAATACTTGCACGAGCCCTCAGAAGTGTGCTGAGTGGAAGCCGATGACTATTTGAGATCGCCAAAAGCTTCAAGTTGCAGCGATTGCCAAGGATTGCCAGTAAGTGTCTAAGATCCGGAATCCAATTGCAAGGCTGAAGGAAAAAACCCGGGTACTTGGAAGCTATTCTGAGGCTATCCAAGCTTAAATCGAGTGAGGATGGCAAGGAAGATGGCCAGTCGGTGATTCGTCGGGAACAGCCGCTCATCGCCGTTGATTGCCGCTCGCGAACGCATCAATATGACCCAATATGGTCGTCTCCCAATCGCAACTCAAAAAGGAAGAAACTTCAGGATGGGATGTCAAGGTCTCACTCACTGGAGAACCTACCAGATGCGAGCATCATAAACACTTCCATTGCTCTTTTACTCAACTCCTGCCATATCTGATAGTAGTACTGGAATCCAGTCGTCAGTGCTCATTGCGGCAGCTGAATCAAGGCGGAGTCCCCAATTTGCGCAATAATCTGCAGGAGAACAAGCCTGACTTCTAAAGTATACGGTAGATTTATTAGTAGTACGCTGGAGCAATACTTTGACAGACAGCGTGACTCTAGTTGAAGTTAATATTTTTGGGCCGCTACGTACATATCTTCAGACCCACCACCGTCGGGGTCGGAATTTCTGGGTCGCGTACAACTTGGAGTTATGAGTACCACTCCACTGCTATGTAGAATGTCTAATGAGGCTATTTTCGGATATTTCCGCTGAGTCAGCGCGGGGAACTCCCACACGCACCACTTTTTTTTTTTGGCTAACGTCTCGCTTGCCTCCCGCAAGCCAATCCCATTTCTCTCGTGGCGCTTCCCACTGCACACTGCCTCAGAGGCTCTGGTTGGCTCGCTTCTTGCGTTACAGACGTGAATAACAATGCGATGTCAAAACATTTCCCCTGTACATACCTTGTCAGGTCCATGGCGCCTGGCTTCGGGGTCTTCTTACTTATAAATATTAAGCTCCACAGAGGAACAGCTTTTAAGAGTCAAGACTCACTCGGCATATATACTACCCACCCACCATAATGACCACTTCTGTTGAAGGATACACGCAGGAAAGCACCAAGTTATCCATGACCGAGACCATCGTCAATCACGATGAGCGCTCTACCAGCCCCAGGGCCGCGACCGTAACGCCGCTTTCCCTAAAGTTTCAAACGGATTCACCTCCATCGGAGACTCGAACACACTGCTTCGAGACCGTTCCGCCAGAAAACGCCCACCGTTGCCTCATTCTCTGCTTCGACGGCACCGGTGATCAGTTCGACGCTGACAACTCCAATATTGTGCAGCTCGTCTCTGCGCTTAAGAAGAACGACAGGACAAAACAGATGGTATACTACCAAGTACGGCCAACATCCATTTATTCTACCCTTGTTCCAGCTTTCTGATTAATTCTCTAGTCTGGTATCGGAACCTACACATCTCCCAACGTGGCGTCACCCATAATGGCAAAAGTGTCGCTCGTGGGTATCCATTTTTTCTCAGTCGCGACCGTTACTTACCAAACACCAGACGCTAGACTCCATGGTGATTGCCACACATCGTCCCAGCCCCCGTGAGTAGGCTCAACTGTTTTGGCAGATCGCTTGGAATTTGGATGCGCATGTTAGGAGTATGTCCCACTACTACATTCTTCTTAACCCGTTCTAACTGCATCGTAGGCGGCTACGAATTTTTAATGCAAAACTGTCGGTGGTAAAAAACCGCTTACAAGTCTCTGTGCTGACGCGCACGATAGACACCGCCAACGACAGGATATGCATCTTCGGATTCTCTCGCGGCGCGTACATCGCCCGGAGGTTTGTTGTGCTTAAGTTTCATTCTGTTTCGATATAGGACTGATCTTGCGCTTTTTTCCAAAGCCTTGCGGGCATGATCCATAAAGTTGGCCTACTTCCTGTCGACAACCATCAGCAAGGTCCGTTTCTGCACACTCACGATGGGGAAAAACTCACACTCCATATATAGTTCCTTTTGCGTACAAAATGTACACGCGCACCGACGACGTCGGCTGGGCGGAGTCGAACGCATTCAAGAAAGCCTTCTCGAACGACGTGCACATCGACTTCATCGGTGTTTGGTATGTACATCTGTCATTTCCTGCGGATGAGGAAATACTTACTACCCCCGCGTCGCAGGGACACCGTCGACTCGGTCGGCCTGATCCCCAGGCGCCTGCCGTTCACCACTTCCAACACCATCGTACGCACGTTCCGCCACGCCGTCTCGCTCGATGAGCGGCGCGCCAAATTCAAGGCCAACCTGGCCAAGCTCCCCTCGGATCAGGAGAAAAACCTTGGGTCCCCCGCGCGTCCACCCACACCGCCGCCCCGCCAGACCAAGTCCCGCGACTCAGACACCTTCCTTCGCCTGCCGCTCTTGAGCGAGTCCCACCAGAGCTCGATGGACGAGGAGGACGACCCGAAGCAGATCAAGCTTGAAAAGGCGTACTCCGACTCACACCACCACTTCACGCCGCAGACGGACGTGCTCGAGGTTTGGTTCGCGGTACGTTCGTGTGCCCTTCATACATTAGTCCGCTCTGACCTGCTCTTCCCTTTACCTTCTTAGGGATGCCACTGTGGTATGTTCCCTTTTCTCGAAACGCTGCCGATTGTCCACTTATAATTACCAGATGTCGGTGGAGGCTCTGTCCGCAACGAAACGCGCCATAGCCTCGCACGGATCCCCCTACGCTGGATGATCCGCGAATGCTTTAAAGCCAACACGGGCATGCTCTTCGACGCCCAGCGCCTGCGGGAGCTTGGCCTCGATCCCGCGACCCTCTATCCATACGTGCGCCCGCGCCCGCCGCCGCTGCCCGTCAGCCCCGGGACCAAAATCGAGAGCCCGCGGCCCCGCACCTCGTGGCTGCAGAGGCTCTTCTCTCGTCGGCGCAATCCCGACGTCCCCGCCGCAGAGCCGCCGCCACATACCACACCCAGCAAGCTGTCGGAACCAAAGCCGCACGGGCTGGAGGAGGAGGAGGACCTGCGCGACGCGCTGTCGCCCATGTATGACCAGCTAAAGATACACCGCTTCTGGTGGATCCTCGAACTTATCCCGATGAGCTTCCGGTACCAGCACGCAGACGACAGGTGGAAGACGGACTTTCGGTACGTACTTTCGGCGCATCTCTGGTTGATTAATTGACGCTCGACTGTTTGGCGTGCAGACCGAACCTCGCGCGCGCGCGATGCATCCCGCACCAGTGCCCGCACAACGAGCCGCCGAGGGCGGATCCCAAGCTCCAGGCGAACCTGAAGGTGCACCGGAGCGTGCAAACAAGGCGTGCTGCGACGGATGCCAGGGGCCGGCCGTATATCAACCGCGCGCCGTTCCACACGGAGCCCGAGTGGGTGGATTGAATTTGAGGGGAGAATGAATGCATGTACACGACTTGCGATGCCCTACGATTAGTATGCGATCTTACGCTTATGTTTAATTCCTCGACATAATAAATGTAACGCCTTATTTAATGCAATGGTACCCGCCTGGAGGCGGAGCCGATGTGCGGGTCCTCGAGCCTTGACGAGGGGGCTGGGGAAGAGGAGATCCGACTGGGCCAAAGCGAAGCGGTACTACCTATGTAGTACAGTCCAAGTCAGAGTCTGAGATGCGCCATCAACTTGGCCTTGTTTATTGTCAATTGATCTGCCAGTGTCTGAACATGGCCCGTCGGAGGCGCGGAACCACGCATTCTCAACCTCGATGAACCTTGTGCCAGCGAAACACACGTCGGACGCATTCCAAAGACTTTCCACCGACCCATTGCTTCGTCCTAAACACGCATTGAAATTTGAGGCAGGTTCAGGCGGCTTGAGGTGTATGCGCCGTTGCCTCCCACTCTCATTCTAAATTCACACTGACCTTCCTCTCTCCCAGCTGCTGTTAAAGTGGGTCAAGACTCAAGAAGACTGCAGGCAGCTCACTCGAATGCGCACTTGTGCTGGACATGAACATATGACTTTTGTTGGCCCATTCGCGCTCCCCCTACTTCTACTAAGACATTCTTTCGATTTTAACCTTATACTAGTACCCTTGTCTTGCCAAAGCTCCAGTTATTTCGCCACTCGCGCCTACCTTTTCTCGAGGATATACAATCCTTTTTCCAAAAACGCCATCACATGATCCTGCGACGCGCCGACTCGAACATCACTCGCCGATTGACCTCATCTGTTCCGCCCAGGCCGAGCACGCCTCGAGCACTGGGGCATATGTAAATTTAATGGTCCACTTTCGTTGCGGTACCGTTGTGTCACCAACGAGAAGAAAACACCTACCCATGCTTCGCGACACGCGAACGGTAGTCGAGCGCGACACGCTCACCCTCACATCGCCCTCGAATCACAAAGCACGCGACTACCGTTCGCGTGCTTTAACCGGCCCCCCTGTCGATGCAAGACTCGAGCGGGGTCAGCCACCAAGCGTTTAAGCTCCCGTCAGCCACCCTGTCTCTCACTCGCTCCTTCTTCTCGACTTCCACCATCCTATTCCTACGCTCTCTTACCCAGCCATCGTCTACACCCGCCTGTCGTTTACCAGCATCTTATAATCATGTTCATATTCAGTGTACGTGGCCGCCCTTTCTTTCTCCCTGCGAGACACTAATGTCATTCCTTTCCTTTAGAAGAAGGTGTCTCCGAGCCCCACCCTGGACAAGCTCTCTGTCCTCGGCCCGGCCTCGACCAAGCGGACCAATGTGTACCTGGCTCGCTCCAAGGCAACCCAGCGTTTGCACGCTCTCAAAGTAATCCCCCACGCTCCGCACGACACTGCTCTCAAGTCCATCGCGGCCCGTAAAGAAACCGCAGCCACGGAGCAAGCTTTCTTACGTCTCCTCCCCACCCGCACGCCCTTCTCGGCGAGCTCACCGGGAGCTGGCAAGATGACATTAATTCGTACCTGTTGACCGTTAGTCGCTTCGTCTCTAATGCGATATGGTGGCTGACACATTTGTTGTTTTAATCAGTCGTGGTACTCTGGCGAGTCCCTCAAGACCGTCCTCAACAAAGAGCACACACTCGGCGTTCTCCACACCCGCCACATCACTGCGCAGCTGGTCCTATATCTTGTAGCTCTGAAGGAATCACGGGTCCTCCACCGTGACCTTCGGTCGGCCAACGTTCTGCTCGACAAGGAGGGCAATGTTCGCGTTACAGGTCTAGGTTGTGCCAAGAGATTCCGACTGTGCAGTGGTCAAGACGTCGACCATGTCGACTTCACCGTCGATGGGTCGTGCGACGGAGCGTCTTTCTTTAGGGTTCCGCAGGAAGAGGCCGCATCTCGTACCACTGAGGTTTGCGGCGCACCCCGGTCTCGGGCCCCCGAACGGCACCAAAAGCGCGCATACTCCTACGAGTCCGATTTGTTTTCAGTTGGTATTCTCATGTACGAGATGCTAACAGGTCGCGTGAGTACCCCACCAAATGTACTTGAACTCCATACTCACTATCTTGTTTCATTCTTCACAGCTCCCTTGGGGCGAGGGAGCAAGCGTTGAGGAACTCGCAGACCAGGTTTCACGGGCCCCGCTCAAATTTGTCGAGTCAGACCATATCGGGCCGCACGCGCGCGACCTCCTCGTCCGCCTGCTCGAGAAGGACCCCTCGAAACGCATCAAGCTTGACGAAGTGGTTTCTCACAAGTTCTTCCGCTCTGTCAACTGGGTTCGTCTAGCCAAGAAGGAAGTGCTTGCACCGTGGGCGCCGATGCGCGCGGCCGCGCCAAGCAAGGCGGCCAAGCAGCGGGGGTTCCCTGTGGGCAAGGAGTACAAGGAAGGACTGGCCGCCACGTGCGGCTTCGAATATCGTGACCCGGCGACCTTTGACAAGTCCTGGTCGCCTCCGCCCACGCCGGGTGTGTTCGAGCAGTTCGGCGCGAAGGTCACGGCTGCCCTCAAGGAGCGCAAGAACGGTGTCGTGGACAAGACGCAAACCGCCCAATCCCCGGTCGGTGTTCTTGTGGCGGCGTCGGTACCTTTGGCGACGACGACGAACGTGGTGAAGGTCAGGGCTCCCTCGACGCCTGTGGAAGTAGTTCAACACATAGTCGTCACTTCTCCACCGTCCACAGTTCATAAATCCGCCCTTCGCGGCTTGCCTCCAGCGTTCTCTACTCCTACCGTGCCTGTGCTCTCTACCGCCAAGATTCAGAAGCCCGTCCCGACCTCGGTCCGGAAGCCCACGGTCGGAAAAGAGAATATCCCTGTCCTCTCCACCGGCATCGAGAACCTGGACAACAATGACACCGCTCGGCGTCCGCTCGTGAACAAGCAGCCCCCGTCCCCGTCGTCATTCTTCGAATTCCCGCGTTTGTTCAAGTCCGGTGGCGGGATGTCCTCGGTAGAGAGCCTCCCAGACCCAGCCATCGCTACTGTCAAGAATAGGGAAGCAGATGGCGGGATCAACGGTGCGGACAAAGGCATAGCGTGCAGCAGCAACTCGGGCGACGGCAACAACGGCAAGGTCCCCATTAACACCGGCGGCGTCAGCACCAGCGACGGTTTGGGTTCCAAGGTTACTGTTCTGGCCTGGTTTCGGCGCATGTTTCCTCCCTCAGAGGGCCTTCCTGGGTCTGCCGAGGCGCCGCGGGTTTGAGGCGGTATGGTGTGCGTAGGGGGAGGAGGGAGGCTGGTTGTTCATGGTTCTCATCACACTCGTTTGGTTCGCTCGGTTTCGGTGGTTCTGGTCTTGGTTCCAGTTGTCTCGGTCTCGGTCCGGCCTCGGTCTCGGTTTCGGTTGTCTCGGTCTCGGTCTCGGTCTCGGTCTCGGTCTCGGTCTCGGTCCCGTTTCAGTGTCTCGGTCTCATTCCGGCCTCAGTCTCGGTCTCGTCCTTTTTCTTCGCATCGTTTGCTTTCGGTGGTTCCTTCGCTTTCCTCGCACCCGCACCCGCACACCAACGACCACCTCCCCCGGGAGCATGACCGTCACGACCCCTCTATCCAAGACCCGCGACTATAACACGAAAACTACAAAAACCCCCAATAACAAAACACCTATAAAAATATAGAAAACCCCGAAGCCGACTCTCTGGAAGAGCCTATTGAAATATAATCCTGTACACATAAAATTTCATACATTGTTGCGAAATAATCTCTGATCATACTGCATTGCAAAGCCTGCCTATTTCTCGGCGCTTTAAGGTAACTAACACCGTGTCAGCGAGAAGACAGTCCCGAGCGCAACATATATCCCTTTGAAGAGTGGCGGCTTGTCGATTTGACGGCATTCCGGCGTGTTAGCTCTCCGGACAACTATTCCTCGCGCGACATGGATAGCGCGGAGTCCTTGAAGGAAGTCGACGGACAAGCCATCTCGCGTATGTATTTAAGCTATGTGAAGTTAGGTCGCCATTTAGCAGATATGAAGCTGCAAAATAAAATGTACCTTGACTGCATAATCTATGTAAGAGCTCAGCCTTCTCCCAAAGTTGATGCGCGCTTCAGCGCACAAGCGACGACGGCCTGGTTCTCCACTTCAGTAAACACGTAGAATACACGCTAGTGGGTGCGAATTATCGCGCGCCGCAAGAGGCTAGGCATAGAAAGTTATCATTCGTCTCATTCTTCTACTATTCTTCTTGGTGCTGGCCGTAGGCGCGTAGAGGTTGGCGATCGGGAGCGCGGGGCCTGGGAACTTGGCGCGCAGACTGGTGGATGAGGAGGTGTAGGCTCAGGAGTTGTTTGGCCTTGTGCTGTTCATTTCAACTTTACACTATGACAGTCCAAGAATCGACGACGAGCCGCTCATACTTTCCCTTATTCTTTCCAAGCTATTCAAAGTCTTTACGTCTCCAATCCACGGATGTTTACATCTCCATAAAAATGAAGCATCCTCGCAGAACACCTCAGTGGTCAAAAGTCGTCAAGTTCGAGAAAGTTCCTCTTCCTGTTCAGTTTGACGATCTAGTCAACCGTCTTACGGCGAAAGGTACCCATCTGCGCACTACCTGTGCTTGCCTTTGTCCATGCATGGCAGGGTATCCTTCGCCTCAAGCCTTTGTTTCTAGAAGTGAACCCACGCCGATACGAATGGTGGTTACCCCTGGGGAGTCTTCGTTCCGTTCGGACGTGTCAATGACCTCTAGAATCAATATGTACGCGACTCTCTCACATGAGTCTCCTCGATATCCCATTGAAACGACGGAGAAGCGACGACTCTTTCCTGCACTTCTTGCAGCGTCATGTCTATCCTCCGATTCCCCGGCCGATTTGTCCGTAGTTCAGACGTGCGTTGCGTAGCGGAGACCGTAGAAGTGGGTGGTGTAAGAATTAGGTTCCACAGGCAAGGCTTATTGAGGAAGGTATTACTGGACCGATTCTTATTATCAATTGCATATTCCCGCAGAACGCTTCGATCAAGTTCATCTTTTTTCTCCCCCAGAAACCTCATCCCTCTAACCTAATCGGACAGAGGATCCTTCAATTTCTCCACACCCTCCCAATATGGGCACCTTTGAGCTGTAGTAAGTGAATAGCGCGCAACTCCCTTTACTTACTCTTTCAATGTCCCAATTTATCAGTAGCACAGCCGACATAAACTCCCCCGTAACTGATGGCGACCTAGTCATCGTTCGTGCCCCTCCCTGCCCTCCGTTCCGTATCCTCCGGGTAACATCGCCAATAGGGGATGTGGAACTGCGAAGCGATGTGGATTTCCTTCCAGCGGATCAGGGAGCCTTGCGCCGTCAAAATATCTTCTGCGGGTCATAACTTACTTCCGCTTCATCTCGATTATCTTGTTGTAGATGATAATGACCAATGGTGCGTATTCATTCCTGTTTTTTCTTCCGCTAAACACATCTGTCTGCAGCTGGTTGGTTAGTACAACCTTTCAAATATAGGTGCTTCACTTACAGTTACTTCAAGGATGTCGGTTGGGATTCAAATTTCAATCCACAGCGTTAGTGACTCCCATTCGTTTGCCTTTAGCATGTGTTTACAGTTACTTCCAGAAATCGTAGCAGTTTCTCATGATGTGCGCCTGCTTCATGTTTTTACCGTTCATGACTCACCTACTTCCGTGGAAACAGAAACCAATCGAGATCGAGGTCTATCGTTCATCGTCCTCCCCTTCTGCGTCTGTTGTGGGGTATCTTCGACCAGAAGACTTCGAGGAGTATGGCGAAGACCCCGATGGATTCGAGCTGGATTGCGATAATGATTTCCCAGTGGATATTGAAAGCTCTCCCTCGATAGTTGCCAACGACATGGACTGGAAACACGATGTGCTGTGTGGTTCTGAGTTTCAAATGGGAATTAACAGGTGGAAATTACTATTTTGGTCTCACCTATCTTAGTTGCTGAAAACGATCCCTCAAGGCCACGAGTCCACCTGTATAGCGGCTCGGATGGGGTTGCCACCAAGATTGGAGACTCACTAGTACTTGAAGCTAAGCTTTTTGACCCGCCCTTCTGTAAGTCAGGCCTCGTGAGGGCCCCAACTTTGTGCTCAAAAGAGGTCTATTAGTATTATCGGTTCATTTGGTGGAAACTGGCGAGATGCTCAAGGTCCGATGCCACTCAGACGACTCTGTCCGGACTTTGAAGCACGAAATCCGATACACACGACACCTCGATTCTTCTTTGAAGCTGACGTATCTCAACATGAAAATGGAGGACACCAATCTGCTTAGTGGTAAGATGCCGGAATATTTCCCTCCCTCGCCTCGACCTCATCATCCCTGCATTATTACAGACTTCCGGCTTTCCAGCAAAACTATCGTGCAATGCAACCTACACGGGGCTCACACTCCCCCTCCCAATTATCGACCCTGGTTCCCTCACGACTTGCGTATTTCGGACATGGTTGAACCGTCGCGATTCGATTGTCATGATCAAGCTCCCTTGTCCGATGTTTACGACCCCATCAGGCCTCACCGACTGACTCTCGCACTCTTGAATACCTCGCAGTTCCACTCTGTTACCGGATTTCCTTGCCCAACATCTCCGATCACTGCTGATACGTACCGTGACCTGGGTTTTCCGTGGCTGGAGGAGTACGAGGAGCCCGCTGTTCTCCCTTTCAGATCGGAATCTGCGTTCGACTCATCAACTGCCAATTCCTCCCCACCTACAACCATCATCAACTGCGAGTACTGCGAATACGGGAGGGCGGCGACGATCCTGCACCCTTGCTGCCACAGCATTTGCGAAGACTGCGACGCCGGAGACGAGTGCCCAACATGTTCCGGCATGGTTCAAGATAAACAAGTGATTGTTCCTCGAGTCGAAGTTGAATGAATGTGGCCTATGGACCTCTCGATGTATATTTTTGCTACTACTTGTTATTGGTCGAATTTTGTTTGAAATCCTCAACTCCAAGTCCATGTCGGCACTACTACAACAGTACACGTCAGCCCGTTGTTTTCTGTCAGCCCAGGGAATAAGGAAGGTGAAAGAAAGGCAACTCATGGCGGTGCTCTTATTTAAATGCGGGATGTACGTGCTTACGGCGCAAGTTATTTTGAGCGTTGCGAAGCACTTAGATCATTGTCGTGTTGTGAATGCAGTCGACAATTGTCGAGCTGAGTAGTACATGATGTCCTCTTGTATGCGATGTGTAAAATAGATAGGGTATCTAAAAATGGATGCAGGAAAAAGAGACGGTTAGAAAATGGCCCTGACAAGCCCTCCACCGATAGCGGAGCCTGAACAGACGATGAGACAGGGTGAAACTTTGCTGCAAGGAAGAGAAACTGACCGGCACCGAAACCTGAACACATATCCATGAGACAAGATAACATTGCATGGAAGGAGGCGAGACTAACCGACACCCCCGGCCGCGGAATGCGCCATTGTATTGCCATACTTTCCGAATTTGCTCTTTTTCTTCTCCTGTTCCGGATCCTGTTGTAAACCAAGGGAGTTGGTGCCGCCGCCCGGCGGAGGAGGGGCATTGGCGCTCTGATGTGCCGCCATGAAAGGTTTATATGCAGGAGCAGCGTTACGGTTAAAGGCAGGAGGGATAGTGCGGCCTGCGGGCGGGGGAGAGGTTGGGGCAGCATATGCGGGGGTGGAGATCTTCTCGACGTATGCAGACGGGAACAAGGCTTCCTTGCCGTGGATCTTGCCCATCCACCAATCAGCATTCTCTTCTTTGACTATCTCGATGATATCCCCCGCAGAGAAAGAGAGGTCGTCGGCGTCCTGTACATGAATTAGTGAGAATTTGGGGTTGCGTCAATTCGGCAGGCAATGCACCTGCCCGTTCTCGTTGTAAGCCCATAGGGCCCGTGCCTGGACCACAGAAGGCGCTGCCGCGCCGCGACGCGGGGCGGGGGTGGGAGTGGGCATACCGCGGGGCACTGTCGATACCCCGGCACTGCTGGGCAGCTTTGCGAGGAAAACCGAGGCATCTGATTCAGAAATATAGTTCTGGGAGACCAAAAAGTTAACATTGCTGCGACGGGATAAGCAACGAAACGAATAGTGGAAAACAAAACCGACCTCTCCACCTGAGAGACTACGTGGGCGAGTAGAGCAGCTTCAGCAGACATGGTTGTTCAGTGAGAAAAGGTTTCAGCATTGCCCTTGATCGGTGCCGGAGTTACTTGGTCACGTCACAAACGCGTGACTCACTGCAAACCGCTTTCAAGCGCGCAACCACCATGAGCGGCTTTGCGCCGTTGACGAGGCCGACCCAGTCTCAAGCAAAGCTGGATCCGACCCCGAAGCAAACCCAGACTGATGGTTTCACCGTCTGTTTTCTTCTCTTTTATTCTGCACAAAAATTCATCGTCTTTTTCAGTATCCTACATTTCGTCTCTTGAACAAGCAAGCACGCGTAACCCTCTCCTCTGAGCCCCTCGTGCCCTCGAATGTACGCAGGGTTTTTACGACCGCGAGCGCGAGCAATGGCTGGTTTGCTGCAACGACTTCAAACGGTTTGTTCAATGTTGAATGGCTTATTCTGGTCCTAAACGCGCCACAGGTCTCATCGTCTCTCCGCTGAAAGAGCTGCGCGATGCCTTCAAGGAGGGCACTGACGCAGTCTTCAAACCCAAACACACCATCTCCTGCAAACCTGTCACCATCGCTTTCGCGTGCAACGACACACGATTGCTGGTAGGCACGGAACAGGGCCAGATTCTTGTATTCGATACCGCCCAACTGTTCTCTTCTCTTCGCCAGTGGATCCGGTCCACGTACTCCAGTCGTCGTCGAGTCCCGCGGCCCAAATCCTCCCTAATCCGAGCAATGAAGCTGAGCTCGCGCAGCTGGTGGCGATCGTGCGGGTCGATGGAACGGCGCAAATGCTCAACATGCAGATGGAGAGTCGAGGAGCTTGGGCCGGAACGGATTTCGAGTCTACGCTCGTCGCAGGTACGTCGTGCGCTTTATCATATTTTGCATAATTAACAATGAATTAGCGTCGTGGTCCCCAAAGGGAAAACAACTCGCCATCGGTCTCCGCGCAGGAGACATTCTCACGTTCGGGCTCACCAATAACGCGCAGCCGCTCAAGCATATTCCAGCGACGGCTGCTTCCCCCCTCGTGTCTCTCAACTGGGTCGGGCCTGCGTTTACCTTCCGAACAAGCTACGGCTCAAATACCGGTGACCCGCCACATCATATCGTATCATTTGATACGCGATCCAACACCGCGACTTTTATCCAGCTGATCCACCCATTTCCACTTTCCGGTCGATCCCCCAACGCCCAGATCCTCGTCCTACCCCGCTGGGACCAAGATCCGAATCCACCCGCTTCTGAGGATCCTAAAAGTCTTCTCGTCGTAGGTGACGCTGCGTCCACTGACCTGGAAGTGCTCGGGAACGCAGGCGCACGCTGGTTCCAGCAGTCGCAGGAGAACCCGTTGACAGTACCTTTGGACAAGAATGACGAGGACACATTCCTCCTTACTCTTGACGTAGATTTGACGGATGAGATGCCCATTATGTACGCGTATCTGAATGACGGGACAGTGCAGGGATGGTATGTCACGCACCCCGAGTCCAAGCCCTACGCTGGACTCGTCAAGGCGGCGCAACCTTCTCCCGTCGCTTCGGCGTTCGGTCAACCAGCCACGACTGCTTCAGCGTTCGGCCAGCAGTCTACATCTGCATTCTCCCCGCCCAGCACGTCTGCCTTTGGACAACCGTCCGCTTTCGGGCAAGCACAGACCACGAGCGCGTTTGGCCAGCCATCCGCCTTTGCCCAACAGCCCGCGTTCGGTCAAAGCGCGTTCGTAAAGTCAGCCGCGCCTTCCCCGTCGCCATTTGGTTCGCCCAGCACCACCTCTGCATTCGGCAGCTCTGCGACACCCGCTTCGTCCACCGGCGGAGGCTTCGCCGCCTTCGCCTCCTCCAACAGCGCATTTCGGGGCTGCTGCGTCCAACTCCCCCGACCCACCGCCTCCACTCACTTCCACCCCGTCCATCTCGATGGGCGAGGTGACACCCTCGGCCTTCGGTGGGCTTTCGCTCGGCGGCTCCTCCGACTCGAATTCCCAGTCAGACGACAAGCCGCGCGCTGTCGGGGGCGGGATGTTTGGCTCCTCCCCGAGCCCGCTCCCGCTGCCTCCCAACCACCCCGCAAACCAACCCTCTCCGGCCACGCCGTCTGCTTTCGGCGGCACTGGAGTGGTCAAACCCGCCGCTGGGTTTGGTGCCTTCGGTGCGGTGTCCAGTGGGGCGTTCGGAAACCCGAATAGCAACGCTTTTGGCGGCGGGGGTGGGGCCTTCAGCGGCGGCGCGTTCGGAGGCGGCAGCAGTAATGCCGGCGATTCCAAGCCTGCGGCGAGTGGTGCATCACCGGCGTTCGGCAAATCTGGCTTTGGGCAGTCTGGATTTGGACAGACTGGATTTGGGGCGAAGCCTGTTCTCTGCGTTTGGGCACTCGGGCTTTGGGGCGGCTGCGGCTGCTGCTCCGGCGACGCCGCCTGCGAGCGGTGGGGGCGGGTTTGGGGCATTTGCTTCGGGTGGGCCCACGGGGTTTGCGAGTGCTGCGTCTGGCTCTGCTTTTGGCGGAGGAAAGTGCCTTTGGCGGAGGGGCGTCGCCGTCGACCGCAGGTGGAGGAGGTTTTGGTGCGTTTGCGTCGAAGCCAACTGGGTTCCCTGGTGCCTCGACCGGCTCTGCCTTTGGTGGCGGCGGTAATAGTAGTGCGTTTGGGGGAGCACAGTCTCCTGCGAGTGCATTTGGCAATAGCTCAAGCACGCCCCCTACTACGTCGACGTCGGCGTTCGGCGGGTTCGGTACTGGTACATCAGCATTCGGAAGTACAGCGACACCAGCAGCCCAGCCAACTTCGAGTTCAACTCCTCCCCCTTCCTCGACATCGGCGTTCGGTGGGTTCGGCACTGCCACATCGGTATTCGGGAATAAAACGCCAGCAGCCCCGCCGGCTTCTACATCTTCTTCTCCCTCCTCCGACAAAGAAATCAGATCCACTTCCCCGAATGACAGTCCCCCGCCTAAAGCAGCAACACCGCTGAACTTCACTACTTCCGGCCCACCCACAACCTCGGGCGCGTTTAGCAATTTACGAAGCTCCTCGTCAGGCTTCAAGCCGGCCTCGGGATTCGGGGCCTTTGGCAGCGACTCCGCTCCGGCCTCTTCTCCTTTTTTCAATGCTGCCGCCCAAACGAAGGCGCCCGCAGTATCAGCTTTTGGTAACCTTGGCTCAGGCGCCTCCTCCACACCCACTCTGGCGGCTGCGGCCGGCAAGCCCGCATTCGGTGCCCCATCGCTGCTGGGTGGTCCAAAGTCTGCGTTCGCTCCCATTTCTCAGCCGGCGGCTGCAAAAACGACTTCCGCATTCTCAGGCGGGTTCAGTGCGTTTGGCGGGTCTCCAGTGGGCTTGGCTTCAGCTGCGACAGCGAGCAAGTCGTTTGGAGAGTTGTTGAAGACCGGCGATGAGGAGAAGAAGCCTGCACTCAAGCCGGCCGCTACTTCTGCCTTTGGCCCGTCGGGCTCTTTGTCGAAACCAAAATCACCAGAGGAGACGACCATTAAACCTATTCCGGTCTTTACGCCGCCTCCTGTCGACAAGGAGGTCGCGCGTACGGAAGACTCATCATCGGGGAAAGACCAGGCCGCTACGCCCTCCGCCGACGGCGAGAAAGAGGGTACAACGTCTGCGGAATCCTCATTTGGATCGTTGTCTCAGACCAGCTCATTTGTGGAAGTGGAGGCAAATGCGGAGGACGATGCTGACGAAGACGCTGATGGAAATGAAGAAGAGGACGACGACGACGACGATAACTACGAGAACGCGTTCCTCTCTGACAGTTTCGGGTCGGGCTCGGGCTCGGAGGCCCCGGATGATGAGGACGATGATGAGGACGCGTCTCGGTCGCCCTCTCCGTCTGCCGTTCCTTTACCACCATCCAGGTCGCCCTCCTCCACTCCGCGTGCCGAAGTGCCCAAGATTACCGTTTCGCCATCACCAACACCCTCTGAGGAAGAGTCGGATTCGTCTGAAGATTCTCGCCTGTCTACTATCCGGGAGGAAAGTACCACACCGCCGGGAAGCCCAGAGAAAAAAGAGCGAAAGCCGCCATCACCCAAGACTGCCCCTGTTGCCGAGCCAATCCCCATTGCGCCTTCGCCATTTGGGATCGGACTGGGTCGACCCAGCACACGTCCAACACGAAGCTCTCCGCTGGCTAACGCGCCCGTGTCCGGCGATGAAGATGCCAAGGCAAAGCCGGTGGAGGAAGCCAAACCTGCTGCCAAAGCGCAGCCGGCATCCCCTAAACCACGGTTTGGTGTATTACCTCCGGTGGAGGCCGATACCCCCAAGGCTGCATCCAGCAGTAAACCCACGAGACCTAAAACCCCTCCTTTGTCTGCATTCTCGTTCGGAGCTGCTTCCAAACCCGCGGTAAAAACGCCACTAGCCGGACCCGCTGCAAGCCCTTCTCCTCCTCCGACCACGCCATCTCCCTTGTCTTTGCCCATGCCTGTTCTCTCCTCAAATAACAGCCAGATGGTGTCGGCTCCTAGTGGTCCTGGCAGCTTCTTTGGGTTCGGTACGCCCAAGAGCGCGGTAATACCGTCGGCCGCGTCACCAATGTCGATGCCGACGCCTATGCCCGCTCCCAAAGGTTTCTTTTCGTTGCAACCTGCAGCGTCGTCTCAATCCCCCTCCCCTGTTTCTACTGCCCCTCCGCCCGCCCCTCCGCCGGAAGCTGCTATGGAGGAGGGCATGCAGAAAGAATGTGCTGCCTTGTTTGCAAACATGACTCGCCAGCTCGAAGACGTAAGACGTTCCTTAGTAATTAATGTGCGCTCGCTGACACCATTTCATCCAGTTCCGCCTGTTGGCTCAAGCCGCAAGTCTGAAGCGAGTGGAGCTGGGCAAGTCGGCTGGTGGGTCCCGACGTGCAGTCGACCTGGGGGATAGGTCAAAGTGGGCCTTGGGCGACGTTGTGCAATTTGGCCAGACAATGCGGATGTTTGAGCAGGATCTTGCGCAGTTGAAGGAGGAGCGCGTGCAGCGGGAGAAGTTGCTTCGAGAGCTACAGAGTAACCTACTTAAGGGTATGTCGTCCTTTCTCGCTTTTGTTACTCTGATCCTCACTGGTCATAGCGGGTACTCGAAGGGAAGAGATCGGAAAGTTCATCAAGGCGCAGCATGACAAGGATTTCGCCAAAATGCTCAAGGCTCGAACGCTCGGTCCTGAGCATATGGAGACACAGACACAGCTCAGGAGAAGCATCCGGGTAGGTGTTCATTCAGCCATCCAGGTGTCTATTAATGGGTATTCTTCCCAGACCATGCAAGACCGTATCCAAAAGCTCGAATCTCATCTCCAGGACTCGAAGAAAAAACTGAGCAGAGCTAGCGCGGGTAATCCTGGCCTGAGGTACTTGTCCCATTGTTCTCGACTCTCGTACTTGGCTCAATGAACGACAGGGCCCCAACACTGGACACACTGAACCGCACATTCCGAAACATGGACATTGCACTTGACAACCAAACGAGCGAGGTCGAGAGGCTGACTGCCCGCATTGCTAAACTAAACACCAAGGATGGTCAGCGTAGTGGCCACAAAGCCAGTGCTCGCGACGCTCGCCTTCCCGATCCGGTTACGAGACAGCGCCCGCTCAACGTTACTCCACATGTTGCTGTCACCACAGCAGCAGCGTTGAATGCTGAGCGATCTGCGCACAAGTTGAAGCGTGCCCTTTTAGCGGTGCGCAAGGAACCTCTGCTCAATACCCAAGCTGCATCTGCGGCTCCGGCGCCCTTGGCATTCCAAACGCCTCAAAGGGCTGGCCCCGGTATCGATTTAGGATTGAGCGGTCCTAGCATTCCCCTTCGAGGCCTATCGCTTGGGCTCTCCACTCCACCTTCATCCATGCCTGGATTCGACCTTCCAGAGGACAACTTCAATCCATCCCCACTGCCAGCACCAGGTTCGAGAAGGGGCGCCGGGGGCGGCAAGACTCGCATCTCCAGCTCCGTGCCCCTCAAACGCACTCCTGGACCCCCCGCGGCTATGCCCTCTCCACCGCCTTCCTTTGACTGGGGCCCCTTGCCCGATTTCCAAAATAAACCTACCGTATCTCGAGAGAATTCTTTAGGCAGCTCCTGGGTATCCGATGGGTTTCATGGCAAGAAATAGGGTAACAAGATGTATGTGTAGCTATAATGTAGCATCTCTAGGCCCGTAACAGCCCGACGTTGAGCAACCCAAACAATCGAATGCGATTTGAAGTGCAAAAATATGTGACGTTTGCGCCGGTCCTGTTCGCTCGGGGCGCGATTTTTTCCCCCCAGAGCCTACTCGCCTGGAGGCGGAGCCGACTCTGCCGCGGCCCGACGTTGAGTAATACAGACGGTTGAATGCAAGCGATTTGAAGTTGGAGAAACGTTAAAACCTCTCGCGTGGAAAAATCATGTAATTTTACGTCTCTACACCTTCAAATGAACCATGATTGTAACAGCGCCGGTGGTGTATCGGTAACATTGGGTCTTCCCAACAAAAAGTCATAATTGGCCTAGCACCGGGTTCGACTCCCGGCCGGCGCACTTTTTTTTGTCTATTCAATCATTTTTTTCAACAAAAATAGCGCCCCCTCAGATGGCACATTTTCGACTGTAGAAAGCCCAGAGCTTCGACAGGGAATCCAGGGATGTCAAAACATGCTAGGGGTTGGGTCATGTGATCGCGTTACTTCGAGGAATTTTGAAATTTCAAACAGATCTCAGACAGCCTCAGAGAGGATGTTAAACAGGTGGACATTGCATTTAGGTATCGTTTCAATGGCTGTACCGGACCCGAAACTTGAATGGAAAGAATATATCAATCACCGGAAGCGAGCCCAGCAAAGCCTCGATCAACGTTCAACGTTCAACGTCTATTTCCGAGTCGAACAAATTTAGAATTAACGAGGTACGAATTAGAACTGTTGAAGCGTCTGTCTAGTAGAAACTAATCTAGAATGAACCTCCGCGAAATTATGGGACGGCAGTCGTGCATATATAGTTCTCCGTACATGGTGGACTGCGGCAAGCCTCAAAAGAGCATCTGTCTAGGAGAGACTAATCTAGAATGAACCTCCACAAAATTATGGGACGGCAGTCGTGCATATATAGACCTCCGTACATGGTGGACTGTGGCAAGCCTCAAAGAGTTACAACCAATGACGTCATGTCGATTACTATTACTGCGTAGAAATCCTGGTAGAAATTTACAAAAATATGGTACCTATCTGTTATTCCCGGGTTTCGTATGAACTTGCAACACGTTGCGCATTGGACTCGCACACGGTGCTTTGCGACCGCAGTTGGGGCTGGCCCACGCATTCCCCAGACTATAATCGAAAAGGTTGTTCAAAAGTATGCGGTTGGGCTCCCTCCAGGCAGAGCGGTCAAAGCAGGAGACTATGTTATGATACGCCCCGAGCATGTCATGACCCACGACAATACTGGCCCTGTCATTTCAAAGTCTGTCCCCGTCCTTTTCACGCTGGCTGGCTGCTGGCTGAAGTGCTGTTACTAGGTTCAAATCTATCGGTGCGACGCGAATCCAGAATCCGGTACAGCCAGTATTCACTCTCGACCATGACGTGCAAAATCGGTCGACAAAAAATCTGGCAAAGTATGCTTCGATAGAAGAATTTGCCAGGCAGCATAAAGTCGATTTCTATCCTGCTGGTCGCGGAATTGGCCACCAGGTTCTGGTGGAGGAAGGGTATGCGTTTCCCCACACCCTTACCGTCGCCAGCGACAGTCACAGCAATATGTATGGCGGCGTGGGGTGTGTGGGTACGCCTATTGTGCGCACCGACGCTGCTGCTCTCTGGGCAACAGGCAAAACATGGTGGCAAGTCCCCCGTATGGTCAAAGTCGAGTTGAAGGGGAAACTCGCCCCTGGTGTAACGGGAAAGGACGTCATTGTCGCCTTGTGTGGCTCCTTCAACAACGACGAGGTTCTCAATGCAGCACTGGAGTTTGTGGGAGATGGGGTCGCAGCCTTGAGCGTCGATGACCGGCTCACCATTGCCAACATGACGACTGAATGGGGCGCCTTGGTTGGTGTCTTCCCTGTGGACGAACATTGTTGCAGTGGTATGATCGCGTTCTGGCCAAACTCGAGCTGCGGACATTTTCGTCGCCCACCATGGCATCTTTAATCCCACCACCGCCCGAGCATCCGCGCATCAATCGTGCGCGACTGGATGCGCTTCGTTCTACTAATATAGGATCGGACCCTGACGCGGCGTATTCATCGCATCTCATATTTGACCTCTCCACCCTCGTTCCCCATGTCTCCGGGCCCAACAGTGTCAAAATATCTACTCCTCTTCCTACCCTCGAAGCGTCCCGCATAAATATCCAAAAGGCTTATCTTGTGAGCTGCACCAACTCCAGAGTGTCCGACATTGCCGCCGCTGCGGCAGTAATGCGTGGAAACAAAGTGGCGCCCGGCGTGGAATTCTACATCGCGGCTGCCAGTTCAGCTGTCCAGCTCGAATCCGAGAAGCTGGGTGATTGGGACACCCTAATCTTGTCTGGCGCCAAAGCTCTTCCCGCTGGGTGCGGACCATGCATCGGTCTGGGCACCTGGATTGCTGGAGGAAGGCCAGACGGGTATCAGCGCGACAAACCGCAACTACAAAGGGCGAATGGGCCACCCAAAGGCGCAAGCATACCTCGCAAGCCCAGCTGTTGTTGCAGCGAGCGCCATCAAGGGATATATTTGTGGCCCTGCATCCCTCGACCCTTCAACCCTGCCTCCCGTCAACGCTCCCACGTTCTCGATATCGAACCAACCGACCGCGTCGATGTCGCATGCCTTGCAGGAGAATGAACCCGTTCTCGCAGGCTTCCCCGCCTCATTCGCGGGGCCCCTCCTATTTGCCCCACAAGACAATCTCAACACAGACGCTATATATCCTGGGAAATACACGTACCAGGACGACTTCACCCTCGAGCGGCAAGCTGAGGTCGTGATGGAGAATTACGATCCAGCTTTTGCGACGCTCGTCGCGTCGTTATCGCGCAAGCAGTCGGCTCTCCCTTCTAGCAACCAGCGCGCGAACGGCGTAATCCTGGTTTCGGGATACAACTTTGGCACGGGGTCCTCGCGGGAACAGGCCGCGACAGCGCTCAAGGCGGCTGGGGTGCCTCTGGTTATCGCAGGGTCGTTTGGCGATATCTTCAAGCGCAACGCGATCAACAATGGGCTGGTGTGTTTGGAGTGCCCGGAGCTCGTTGCGGATTTGACGAAGAGCTACGCAAAAGGGGGGGCAAGAGGCGCTGGGGGGCCTGCAGGGCGAGTTGACGGTGGACCGCGGCCTCGATATCGAAAGTAGGGATGTCCGACGGTCGCGTGGTACTCAAGACGGACGGGGGTGCGACCAACGAGAAGATCTACAATGTCAAGCCCGTGGGGGCCAGCGTGCAGGAGCTTTGGGTGTGCGGTGGGCTGGAGGGCTTCATTCTGAAGGAGATTCAAGCTGCGCATCCGCAGGAATCCGTTTGACGACACGAAGAAAAGTATCCGACTGTTTTCCCATGTCGTATTTCATGTATCAACTAGAAGTAATAGGCATGTTTTTCAGAATTCGTGAGTGGAAGTAGTACAGAATCAGTCGCAGTACAGGAGATATGAAGTAAATATTGCGAAGTTGTACATATGAGTGTTCGTTAAGGAGCAAAGGAATAATAAGTTAAAGAGCGGGGTCCCAGACACTGCGGGTGGGTTGTGTGGCTGGAGGGATAACGTTTGCGGGGTTGCTGAACTTCTCGTGGAGAACTGCGAGCTTAGAGCGGTACTCGTCAACCCCGATGTACGCTCCACACATGCGGCGTTTGCCTGTGAAGGCGGATCGACCATGTAATACGCGATGATTGTCGATAACTTGAATATCATTAGTCCTGAGGTGGGAAAGAAATTGAATCATACGCACGAACGGCAGTACCGGGGGAAAGCTGGACCCAATATTCCGAGTCAGCGCTCGTGAGGAGCTTATTCCACGTCCGGATGGTGTTGTACCTGCAAAACAAACATGAGATCTAGGTATGCTTAATCATTGTATCTTACCATTCTTCAACTAAGTAGGGGTCCAGATTGTTCATAACGCTTCGGTCGTCGTTATTCCATCGCACTTGGACGAGTTCCCCAGTCACGGAGTCGTGGCCGAGCACCGGGTAGCCCGAAGCGGGATAGGGTTGGTAGAGGGCGGAAGGCTCGCCAGCTGCATGTGCAGGGACAGCAGTGCGCGAGAGGAGTGAGTATGCATCAGGATGCAACTCCTTGAGGATGGAGGCAACGTAGAAACCGTCAACTAGCAGCGTGGAGCCGCCAGAGCCATCTGTGTGCGAAAGAAGGTGGAATAATTGGAGTCCACAAGGATCAGTCTGAGCAAGGAAAATCAGTTGACGGGTTTTCACAAGCAGACCAAACATACAAAATAAGTGTTGTCTGTGTGCGCGCCAAGCGCCAGTTGAGTGTATGCTGTGTCGCCTTTCGCAAGGTCGGAAGTAAAGTCCCAAAATCTTGCCATCTAAATTAGAGCTCATTAAAATGCGGCGCGACAGAAAAAAAAAGACCACAACATTGCGTTTCACGTATAAAGCTGATCCGTTCCGCTAGCTGTTCAGTAGCTTCAGGTGTCGCTGGGACACCCGAAACAAAGCACATCCCAAAGCGATCCTGACATTCAGGTTGGCGGGATGTGCGGAAGGTGGGATGGTATGCTTACCACATGGGACAGCCATTTGTAGAGACCTTGATCATCTTCCGCCATTGCCTCTTCGTATGTTACGGTCGGAGGCGACGTTTGAATTTTTGAACTCCACATGATTTTTCTGTAGCGAATGAGAGGGTGTTCTGACACGGTACATGGCACTCACTCTGACTGGGTCTCTCGCTGCCCAAGGGGTGGATCATAAGAGTTTTGCTGAAGCCACGACCATGGATACATGGATATATGAGGTATGGACGAAGGCCCTGCATCGACTTCGTTAGATGCGGACGGAGCAATATATAATTCGGGCATACATGACACCTTCAATCCATCTGCGGTTGGCTCGACGTGGGTGGGCGTAATATCAGGAGAAATCTAAATGAGGGCTCTAGGATTGTGGAATACAGCCTGAAGAGAACGCCAACCTCGAAAGTATTCACTAATCTTTGTTTTGTTATCGCATGGAAGCACTCGGGACACCGACAGTGGTCCCGCAGCCAGATATTATGGCTGGCAAGTAGAGTCAGCGATATTCCAGAAATTCGAGAACTGCAAACAATCGTGACCACGTCCGAGTGTCCCATCCCACAGCAACTTTACGTTCGTCGTTACTGACCATGGGGAGATCGTCAGAAACCTCGGGGACTGTCCGCGGAGACGTCTGCGGAAAAGGTCGAGTATTTAGGGCAGTAGCAGAGGCGGATGCGCGTGCTAAATGGGTAGCCAGTCCACGGTGAGGGTGACCCAAATTTCGCTAATTGAAGTTCATGTCAGAATGAGGCTCTGAGGGAAGGGGCAGGAAGGGTGCATACAAAGATGCTCCTCGACAAGGGAGTCGATCGAGCAGACATGCTGAGGTCCGCTGCCAGGGATGTGCAAGACGTCCACATCGCCGTCGACTTGCAAGCCGGGCTTACGCGCAAAAAAGCTGCCGATCATTGATCATAGATTTCGACCAGAAAAGGAAGTCTCTGACAAGAAACTCCAAAAATAATGTAAAGCCCAGCCAGGTGCCTAATATATTGGCGAATTACAAACAGTAAATAGAATAAGTAACTGTAGCAACATATGCATTGCCATAATTGAGGAATAAACAAAATAGGGATAAATGCCAATCCTATTTCCTTCTCGATCGCCGTTCCCCAGATGAGAACACGCCAAAACCCCAGCATGCGCTGGGGACAGTATCGTCGTCGACGCTGCTCATTCTCCGCGGAAGTGTGGGGGGAAGGACGGGAAGCGACTTCTCAGACTTGGAGGATCCGCGTCGCCGAGGCTGCCGTCGGAAGATAGAGGTCGTCGGGGTCGCGATCGCCTCAACGACGACTGCATCACAGGATGCTGCGATAGACACCTTGGCGGACATGATTTCTTGTTGGTACCCCTTCCAAGTCTCTCCAAAGCGCTGTGCGTTGTCCTGCGTAATCCTTGCGTTGGATTTTGCAAACGATCGACACGCGTCGGATACGGAACTCCAGAACAAACAGAGAGATTGGAGGTTATTGCGTATTTCCGTCAAGGAAGTTGTGGAAGCGGCGATGGCCGTGAGTCCATCGGGGCTCAGGTTGACTCCCAGAAAGACGTTGGAGTGCGGGGACTGAGTTTTGTAAGCTTCGTCTGGTCCTGTCGTTGAAGAGGTTGAGGTACGATTTCGGGACACAGAATATAACGTACCGACGTCCGGAACACCCATTGGCCGACGTAGCGAATGTGATAGTGCAGCCGTCAGGGAAGATAATTGCCCCAGCCCTGTGAGGGAGGTTTGCACAAGATCTTCGCCCTCGCGAGAAAGTTGTTCAGAAGCCCGAGCCAGCTCCTCCAACAACGAGAGGTAGGTCTCTTCAGGCTCTTGCTCGAGGCGTATTAAAAGGGCGGCATCCTCGCAGAAATCGTAACACTTCTGAAGGTACGCGATTACGGTGTCCCATTCTGCCTTGAGGGAAGTCCTCAAAGTAGTGAATGAGGTGCGGTGACCAGCATTGAGTGATGCGGTCTGAGACGCGTGCAAAGAGACCATCGCATCGCGAACATGTGAACGGAGATTTCTGAGAATGATCTTGAAGTCAAGCTGCTCAGCCGGGGTGGGCTACATTGTCCGAATTAATTGAAGAACATTAGTGGGCTATTATTGCTCACCAAGGAGGTATTGGACATGAGTTGTTGTAGACCAAACCAGAAGGAGGGGATTATAAGCTCCGCGAACATCTGCACTGGCAGTGCAGCATCTCAAAGTAAGCCCTCGGCCGGGCGGTCGAGTCATTGCATTAATTCGCATTCGCCGTTGACACGCTGTGCGACAGCCTGTATCCCCTGAATGTCTCGTTCATCAATAACGGGCGACCCCCTACAAGATTCCGTGCTGTGAACGACCATTGAGCGGGGGGAGGACCCAGATGGGCCAAGTTCAAGTTGGGATGATCGCAGATGATCGACGATCGCTCTAATCATTGTGGCGATGCACCTTCCTCTCTTTCCACCTCTGTATGTACACTTCCCCGGCCGTTTCAATTTGGGACCGTGCGCCGGCATTCCTCCTCCTCCTCCTCCTCCTCCTCCTCCTAAGTTTCAATGCCTTTCTTGTTTTCCTTTGGCAGAAGAACGTTAGGATCAGCTGTACCGAACTCTACCGTAATCCCGCTGTGGTCTACTTTCTCAAGCATAGCCTTCAAATGACTCCGAGACCGTTCTGTCAGCATTCTCTCGTTGGCGCCCAACGCTTCTGTGGCCTCTACAGCTATGAAAGGCTATATAACGCGTCAATATGTTTGACGCCTGAAGTCTCCTTAAAATATCTTCGCCTGTGCTAGTGTTTTCGACACCCCAACACCTCACCTTGCCAGCAACTTCATGGAACCGTTTAGCGAAAGGTCTCCGGCAGCTCTTGAAGATGGCGCCAAGAAAAGCGTCGACTGTAAAGTGCTGCTCCAAAACACTTTCGACACATTCGCTCAGTTAGAGCGCTGGGAGACAGCCGAGTTAGTAACGCAGACCATGCACCCATTTTTTTTGCTAACTGTGTGTTGCAGGTCACCCCATCCTGAAGTGATGCAAATCATTGACAGTGTACGCGGCCATGGGCACAGATACTTCGAAACGCTTGACGACAGTGTTTCCGTTGCGACCGCCTTAGTCGAACATGCAAAGGATTCGAAGAAGTTGGCCGAGTTCCTACTTGACCCGACGTGCAAGCCACAGGAAATTCAGGAGTTTATCTCTGAAATGCGCAACTATGCGCAGGAATCCATGCGTAAATCCAAGCGCATATCCTCTGCGTTCCGGAAAATCCGTACCGGAATTAATGAGGTGAGCTCTCGTTCTTTTCTAAGCAGCACTTTATCGACTGGCTTAGATCACCAACATTCTTCCTGGAGAGGTGGATAAACTCAAGCACCAGCAGCAGAGAGCTGAAAACAAGTTGGCTACCCTTGAGCATCGTGTGTCAAAGGCTAGGACCGTGAAACTTATCAGCTCTGCAACTCTTGCGATCACAAGCGGTATTGCCATGGTTGTTTTCCCACCCATGATGTTGATCCTTCCGGTTGCATTGCCCTTAGCAATCCTGGTCACCGAGATATACGAGCAAAAAAGCTCAAAGAAACTGAGAGGTAAGACAGTGTATTTGGTCTTGGATCACGCTCAGCGATTGTCCAGAACGCGAGCGCGAGACTGTGGACTGCCACACCGGACTCATTCAACTCGAACTCATCGCTAAATGCCTGAGCAACTTCGCGGAGCATGTCGATGATTTGAACGCCTTCTGGATCCGGTCGGATACTACACTGGAAACAATATCTAACGGTGTTCACCGACTGCAAGGCAACCGCCTTGCTCGACTTCGCCTCAAGGCGACCATCGACTATTGGTCGCAAGCAGAGGAATCCTATCTGAACTACGCAACCACGGTACTTAATGGCTAACTCTCACATTGATAAAGCTGCAAGACTGATGCTTCTAATCCACCAGCTCAGGTGCATTCAACAGATACATTGTGAAGCCGCCTCTTCTCTGCGCTCGCGCAAGAGCACCTCATCCCAGCACCGTGATGACTCTCGCGATCGTAAAGACCGCCACCGCTCCGGAGACCGGAAGAAGATACAGGCCACGGAGTCCACGGACCTGAAACGTCAGAATGCTGTCAGGTCGGAGAGCCGTTCCTCACAAGGGTCCTCGAGCTCAGGCCGTCGAGCTCGCTGACCTTTCTTTTTGGATTGATTTCCTTGGACTCCGGGATTTCGCTGGCACTGTATTTATAGATCATGTATTCCAATCGCATCGATATCGTACTCTATGTCACTCATCACCTACCTGTATTCAACGAGCTGTATAATTCTAGTGCTTGTAAATGCATCACGAAGATGTTCAACTGCTGTATCACAGACGGCAGCCTCAATCTTGGCGCGCATCTGTTGAGAAGCCAAGAGGATTTTGGGAGGCGAAGAAGGATCCGTTAGTGTCTCAGATTGGTCTCGACTCTCCGAGCATTTTACCTGGGCCTCAATTTACCCAGTCTGATTTTTGGATAAAACAATGGGGACCGGGCCTGGAATTCGAAACAAAGGAACAGGAACAGAAAGTCTGGAAGGCCGCTAAAACTTGTTGCCAACACCTCGGTGAAAGGACAATTGTTTATTAATTTTATTAGTCAGCGGCTTAAAGATCGGGTCGATCATGACTTTTGAGTCCATATCAGGCACCGCCCTCTCTCCCTTGTCCTGCCTCTTCGTCCTCTTCTGAAGCCTAGAGTCTATCCGTCCACCATCTATCTACACAAGTCTAAGTCTCTCAATATCTACTTCGAAGATGGCAGCTAGAGCACAATTTCTGCGTGAATACAAGCTGGTAGTGGTCGGTGGGGGAGGTGAGCTCATTGCACACCATTCCGACGCGTCCCTCACCCAATGCAGGTGTCGGAAAGTCTGCTCTGACGATCCAGTTCATTCAAGAGCACTTCGTCGACGAGTATGACCCCACAATCGAAGGTAATTGTTTGTGTGTGACGACACTCTCAGCACGTTTGACTCGGAAACAGACTCGTACCGGAAACAGTGCGTCATCGACGAGGAGGTGGCTCTTCTAGACGTGCTCGATACAGCTGGGCAAGAGGAATACGGGTAGGTGCTCTCATTTACTTCCTCGATGGTCTTGTGCCACCTTAATTTCTGAGATTAACTGTCTTTATCTAGTGCCATGCGAGAACAGTACATGCGTACCGGAGAAGGCTTTCTCCTGGTCTACTCCATCACATCGCGGGACTCGTTCGAAGAGATCAGCACCTATCATCAACAGATTCTGCGCGTGAAGGATCAGGACTCGTTTCCGGTAATTGTTGTGGCCAACAAATGCGATCTTGAATACGAGCGACAGGTCGGAATGAATGGTGGAGATTTCGTCGCGTCGGCTTTTGAGCTGTGTTGCTCACCATATTTGTAGAGGGTCGCGATCTTGCAAAGCACTTTGGGTGCAAATTCATCGAAACGTCGGCCAAGCAGCGCATCAACGTCGACGAGGCCTTCACAAACCTCGTCCGCGAGATCCGACGATTCAACAAAGTAAGCTTTGTGCGGCTCATGCCGCGCTATTCATTGATGCATTCATCTTCTAGGAACAAGCCTCTGGCCGGCCCACGGCCCCTGGTAACGCTGGTGGCGGGGGCCCATATGGTAGCCAGAACATGCAAGGCGAGAATGAGGACTCGGGCTGCTGCAACTGCGTTGTGCTGTAACCTGCACCATCCTCAGGGATCTCGCCGATTTCAGTGCTGCATCAATTGCTTTCGTATTTACTCGCTTCCTGGTTGTAACTCCTAGACGTCGTTGTACAATTACAGATATTTAAATGAAGTCAAATCCACATATGCTGGGCGAAATTGAATTTACTGTATGAGAAACATTTGGGGTATTTGGGTCTGAAGGGGTCTGATTATTGGCACATCTTGGTTCTGCCTGATTGAAGTCCAAAAATATGCCCTTGAATGCTCGGTCGACATCTGTCTGATACTTGATTATCCTAATCTGAGTGTTTGTCCTCCAGTGGCACATACATTCACAGCTTGTGAACTGTTGAACTGAGTTTATGGCTCCCACTCGTGATCGGCGCAAGATCGGCGATCAAAGGGGGTCTGAGTCTTTCCTTCTCCGCCGCCATTGCTTTCCTTTCTTCTTATCCTTATAGTCGCGGATTTCCTTCAACATGACCAGCCGAGTGCGTCTCCTATACAGCCCTCATTTCTGTCTATTGAACTTTGAACAGGCGCAATTTCTGAGAGAATACAAGGTAGTCAACGAACAATGCCAAGTCGTTTACCAGCGCTAAAACTCCCCAAAGCTCGTCGTAGTGGGCGGAGGAGGTTCATCCAGTCCCCTGCTTCTCTTTTCCAGAGCCTTACCTCTCTCTCAGGTGTCGGGAAGTCAGCGCTGACGATCCAGTTCATCCAAAGCCATTTCGTGATCGAATATGACCCCACTATTGAAGGTTTTTATGCTCGCTCCTTACACTCTCGTGTGGCGCTCAAAGAGGCTCTAGACTCATACCGTAAACAATGTGTTATCGACGACGAGGTTGCACTGCTGGACGTGCTTGATACCGCCGGTCAAGAAGAATATGGGTATGTCATGTGCTCGACCCCTCGCCTTCATAGCTGACCCCAGCTTAGCGCCATGCGGGAACAGTACATGCGCTCTGGCGAAGGATTCCTCCTCGTCTACTCCATCACCTCGCGGGACTCGTTCGAGGAAATCAGCACTTTCCATCAGCAAATTCTGCGTGTCAAGGACCAGGACTCCTTTCCTGTAATCGTCGTGGCCAACAAGTGCGACCTGGAATACGAGCGCCAGGTCGGGATGAACGGTCAGTGTCTTACACGAGGATGATTAGCGACTGGTTTGATCCTTGGGCACAGAGGGGCGGGATCTCGCGAAGCACTTTGGCTGCAAATTCATCGAGACGTCGGCCAAGCAGCGTATCAATGTCGACGAGGCCTTCACCAACCTTGTTCGTGAGATTAGGAAATATAACAAAGTGCGCGCCCCCTTTTGTACATGTTTCGCAGACTGAGGCTTTGTCGCAGGAGCAACAAACTGGCCGCCCTGTTCTTCCCGGAGGCGGAGGGTCAGGAGGAAACTACGGCGGCCCAGATGCCAGCGAGAACCACTCGGGTGGATGCTGCAGTGGTTGTGTCGTGCTTTAAGCGCACGCAACGGCCTTATGACTTTTATGATTATCTGTTGCCGACCGTATCACCAGCGCTTGCTACCTCATCATCTCATCTCGGAACGATTACTGTTAAATGTATGAAGAAGTGTCTGCTAAATCCATCATTGCATCTGCTCGCGCTATTTCTCAATGTTGGGCTCTGGCTTGTCTGGGTCCTTATTAAGCAGTTGACAGAAAGTAGGAACGGGGAAGACTAACAAACATGAGGGCCGGGACTGTCCTCCTCAATATCCTCCTTGTTGGTTACCCAAACCGAGTCTAAACCTAGTTCGTACGGGCCAGAAGCGTTATTGTGACCGCCGAGCACTGATATGCCAACAGACAATATTCGCTCGCGATCTATTAGGTCTGCATATGATGAAGTCTCGTCTCTTGTGAAAGGTTGAAAGCGATCAAATGGAAGCTGCGGCATTCAGCGTGTCAGTGGGACCATCGAGGAAACCACGAGTAGACTCACAAAGACGGTTTCCCAGTCGTTATCTTCTCGCTGAAACTGGAGCCGATGCTGCCATACCGTTATTTGCGACATGGTATCCAGCGTTTGCACGTTCACAAAATATGAGGAATGGAGCACAGGATTCCCAGCGGCCCGCACGCGCAGTGCGAGGTAGTCGTGAAAGTCCACGTTGTCCGTTATCTTCCCAAACAGCGAGGACCGCGTCTAGGGAATTAAGCGGTTGGAAATTTGTCTTGCAGGAATGCACCGACCTTCGTTTTGAATCCCGCGTATCCGCTGTTTATCCGTCCGACCATCTCTGGCCGGACGTCCAGGCGCATGTGGCCGTGGAACTTGCCAGTAGGTCGTCCGACGCTCTCAGTCTCGCTCGTGGTGTCCAGATCAAAGTTAACCGTTGAGAGACCGCCGACATCCGCGTCGCACCCTGTGGCGACTTCCGCGATCTCGGCAGGGGTGTTGAAGCTGAACAGTGTTCTTGGGGCGCGATTGGGTGGTTTTGCGCCTTCCATGTTGATGACTAGCAGCGGTGTTCATTAGATTGTCGGTGTTCGTGGGGGCGTGTTACTTCTGCGCGATTGGTCCAGAAATACCCGGTTCGTTCGGTTCCAAAACAGAGACCAGCGACCGGCCATTTCGAAAGGGGTGGCAGACTCTGCACACTACTGTCGTTTGAACTTGGAGTCCCTGAGGGCACGTGTCTTCCCTGTAATCGACTTCTCGAGGAAATTCTGCGGTGAATCCCTTTCCCCGCCTTTCTCGTTCACGGTGTTGGAATATTTCGGGCTGGGTTGCGAGCAGAGAGCAAAGAGCTCGCGGTTGCACGGACCGTCTCACGTAAGCTTTTCATGATATTACATCACTTCTCCTTATACGCTCCTCCGTACCACCATGTACCTATGAGGACAAACGATCTTTTGTTGCTGGTTTACTCCCTTTGTGCTCGCCAACTTTAGCCTCGCTGGGACGAATTCTAACACACATTTTGGATTCAAGTGGGGGCTCTCATTTGCCCATCATTGCACGAAATCGTATTTAGTCTACAGCCTTGCTATCGCTGCAGGAGGAACGTACCCTGCCAGGTGCTCTGCTCTGCTGGTGGGCCAAAAATCTCATCGGCTCTTGATTTTTTTATTGTCTGGGTCAAGTCTGGGTTCGATCTACCTTCAGGATACCTGTACTGGCGAGGGACTTTGGAATTAATGGATACAGATTCAGACTATGTAGGTCATCTATGACAAGAAAAAATCCGATAAATAGCTAACTCCCGCCAAGCGCAGAAGGATGGTTGGTTATACCCCCGTCTCAGGATCCATGAACCGCCCTCGTCCCGTTTGTTTCAAGGCCGTTATGGCCCGGGGCTCAGGCTCAATATCGACCATTGTAGTTACGGGAGTGGCGCTGGCGAGCGGGAGATAAGAAACCTGTAAGTGGGGACTTGTTAGCTGTGTGTCCCATAGGCACGGAGGCAACGCACCGGAAAGGGTTGGTCTAACGAGCTGCACGAACCAGCTGAATCCCGACCCCTGTATGAGATGCACTGCAGAGATGGATCGCGCGTGAACAGATGACGGCGAGGAGGCTGAGCATGCCGCACATATATTGCAATACGTCGGACTCAACGTTTTTCGAGTCAAAATGTCGACGCTGTGGGAGAGGACGATGCAACAGAGGTACGTCCAGGCGGTCGTGAACCAAAGAGGTATGAGCCACAGCCAGGCGACATACAAGGCAAGTATGCTGTCGAAGTGCGATGAGGTGACCGCGCCGTTGGCGTCATAGGTGTAGAAGTCGAGACCCTGCCACCCATAGACACGAACACTATTAATCAGGATGACGCCTGAAAGGAGTTGCGGATCAGAGGAACTCAGGACACAGGCTTTTAAAGGACGCACAGATAGCAGCTTGAAAAGGGTAGAGAGTGTGCAAATCGCGGTTGAACGGGTTTGGTCTGAAGTAGGTAGGCGAAGAGACCAAAGAGAAAGTAGTGGAAGGCGAGGAGCAAGAACTGAATGATATCGCCAAACCACCAGCCATAGCATATGACGAACGACCCAAGCACAATCGACGCCAACAGAGGGATGAAGAAGACTTTTCGCAGTATGTATGGCGGTGGCATTGAGAGTTGAATAGGAGTCGAAATGTCACGCGTCACAGGTAGAGGAACAATTCGTTCGGTTCCAAAACAGAGACCAGTGACTACTGACTGGCCATTTCGAGCGCTCAACCTGGGGGTTGGCAGAATGTGCACGCTGCTGTCGCTTGAGGTTGTAGTTATAGTTTACGCTTGGTCTTGCATTTTCGGCACGCTCACGTCTCGTCCAGAAGCTTGTTGTCCTATTTACGAAAATTAAATAATAATACAAATCTCAAGCTGTAGCTAGACAGATTGAAATCAAACACAGCACCGGCTGAATGTAGTCTATAATACATCTGACAAACGAATGTCATGGATGTCGCGCTGGGCGGCATCCGGTATGTCGATGCATTGCAAAAACATTTATGCAAGTCTGGACGGTTCTGTCGGGGAGGAGTTGTTCCGCGGCCGACCGGAGCCAGCTTCATTGCGGGGACGGCGAGCACCAGCGGTTTTTCCCGTGCTCACCGAGGCAGCACGCTCAGGCATCGGGGGCGCTTCGACTGGATTCGCGGGAACACTGTAGTTTGTCCCGACGGCACTGACGAGCCCGCGCGGCATGTATCCATCGGGACGTTGTTCGTCGAGCCATCCCGTAATATCCTCCTCTGTGTCCACCGTCGTTGAGCTGTACCGCACTTCGATCGAGCTGTGAGGGCTGCTCGCCACGGGAGTAGCGCGGTGTGCAACTTGACGGATCACAGTGCGAGGCGGCGCAGGTAGACTCTGGACTGGCTCAATTTGCGAAGGAGGAAGAAGACGGCGGGAGGATCTGGGTGAAGTGGTGACAGGAGGCTCGTTCAGCAGAAGCTGAGACAGCTGGGTTTTGTGGCGTGGGGCCTCGCTCATTTCTGGAGTAGTTCCGTAGTCGTAAAAGCTCGGCGTGGTGTTTTGTGTCCACTGGCTAGAAATCGAGCGCCGATGGTCTCCCATGGATTCTTCCCTCCGCTCCTGAATACGGGCCGCAATCGGCGGCGCCATAAGTCGGAACGGCGCGCCCGGGTTGGTCGCTGGTGCCTCAGTTACTTTGTCAAAACTGGTGAGAGATGCCGGTGAAGAGGGTGATTTTTCCATCGAGGATCGGTAAGGGTATTCCCCACCACCGGCCGCAATCATAGGAGGAATTACTGACGGGCGACCCACTGAAGAACCCACATTTGATTCAAGATCCTTCTGGGATGTTGTCATTCCACCAAAGGCTGGGCCCAAGACCCGGAAAGTGTTGTAGAGAGTCATCACATTCGCAACGCCTGCATACCGGTTAATAAACGTAGAACTCATTAAGCACAGCAACTCACCAAGCAGGAACCAGAATACAGCAGCTGCCACAACGAGAGGGAAAGGGCAAGTACGACCTGAAATATCGATCAATCGAGTGAGCGAGTAAGGTACGAGAAGCAGGATGTAGGCTGAAATTCCTAATGAGTGTCATGAAGCATTGAGGTCAAGAAATGTTGGTCACCGATGGGAATCCTGAAACCAATGATGAGTCGAGCAAAAAACGATAGTCATAATTTTGAACGGACCACAGCATGCTTCGTGCAATGCGCGCAACGAACTTGTGGTAATTCTTTACACCACCGCCCCATCGTTCATTGGGATCCAGTGACAATTTAATCCCGCCTTTGATGACCAGTGAACCTCGAAGGACCAAGAAAATGATCGAGTACAGCAGCGCCGACATGATCGAGCAAAGGAAGATCTGCAGGTTGGATAAACACATGCTATAGAGCTTATTATCCCAGTCTGGACTCACAGGAAGCAAGTGCAATAAGAACAACTCCTTAGGATAAACGCCCTTGATCCCGCAGCCTAGCCCTGAGATGCCGTAGCGAGGACCCCGTGGGCCGGCACTAAGGAGGGGAGCCACAGCTATAGTGATTGGTTCAGTAGCAGGACAAAAATCAAGAAAATATCCGCGAACCAATTAGGCAAGAGGAAATCCACCCAATGGCAACAGTAAAAGCGCAGATAAGCGGTGACTGGCGTCTTGCAAGCACGAGGGAGTTGAATGTGTGGATCCCGATCGCTACTGTGAAATATGCGCCGGCGAAGTTGCCCACTTGCATAACAATAGCTAAACGCTGGGTCAGCTATCTCTAACAGCTGTTGGAGACAAGTGGTCACCTTGGGTTGTGCAGAACATCCCTTCCTCGATTCCTCCACGGACGAGCTGGTTTAAGCCCATGATACCAGCAGCACCAACGACTATATTGGCCAGTAGCAAGCAACCAGCGTAATTGCCCAGCACAGTGTTGAAGAACACGTATTCTCGCGATTGAGAGTCGGAAGAGCCTGAAAGTCGTCGGGCAACAGCGAAGTAAATGACGCGAAAAGCGACGGAGAGCAGAGCGAAAGTTGAAAGGATGGCAAAAACATTGACAACCTAGTGAGATATTGGCGGTGAGCTTGCAAAATTAGACACGGAGAGTTTGCCGCTGCACGCACGATAGCTCCAGGAATCTCCTGAGAGGTGAAGGCGAAACCGACAGCCATGTCGAAAATTAAGGAAAGAAAGGATCGCCCAGCGGTGGTATTCGTAAATTCTCCTGGAGAATAAGAGGAAACCCGTCCGGACACGAAAATAAAGAAACGAAAATGAAACCGAAGAGAAAGAAAAGAAAGAAGAGCTCTAGTGGCAGTAGTGGCGGGTTTCGGCCCTCGGAACAGGGTCTCTTTCGTTTCCGGCATCAATGATATGATCGGCGCTTTATGCATATGGATGATCCCCCTTGGGCATCAACCGCAACGCACATCTCTGCACATCTTGTATCAAATTCAATTGCCTGCCAGGCATGTACGGCAAAAGCATATGATTATGATAAAGCTACATGCGACATCGGACATATGGGCGCTCATCGACGGTGGACGGTCACGACTTGCCAAAGAACTTCTCGATACCCTTGGGCGACTCTTTCCGACGTTTCTTTTCCTTCGGACCCACTGACTTCGGTTTGGACTCGGCAGCGAACGGGCGACGGCTTGCTTGGCACCTTCGAGAGATCGAGAGCCAAGTGAAAATCTGTATGCTCCATATATATCTTGTGGAGGGCGTCGTCGCGCTCCGCTTCGGATCGCGTTGCTGATGGGGGGAGAGAGGATTTGAACGCACATTTACCGCACACATACGATGACAAGTCTTTCGAAATGTTTCTGGATGAGCGCTCGCTTGTACCGGCCTGATCGTTAGCGGGGTCGGCCTCCAGCGATCGTTTCTGACCAGACTTGAAAAAAGTATCAATGCCTTGTAGGCCCGATTCAACCCCTTCGATCCCAGTAAATGATAGCGACACGTGGGTGATCTTCAAGGGTACGCTGTCATCAACGCCAATGAGCTCCTTCCAGAGCTTATTGCCTGCGGCGGCGACGACGTCCACCGTTACATCTCGGACAAATGGCCAAGGTCCCTGCTTGGACCGTTCGGTATCATACCCCCAATCTGCAGGACATGAGGGCACACAAAAAAACTGCCAGCAACAAACGCACCCATTCTTGCACGTAGCGCTATTGTTTTCGGCCACATGTTCGGGGTCGTTTTCCGAGCATCATTCAATCTCAATGCAAGCTCCGCAGCAAGGACGCGAATCCAATGGTAACCCTCAGTTGCCTTGGTTATCGGTGTTGGAAGCTGCTTCGCAGCCAACATGCTCTTGTTTAAGAGTTGTTTTTCCTTCACTGCAACTAGTTAGCAGCGGACCTCGATGGCCACAATCGCACTACCTTCGCTGTAATCTATTCCCCTGTAAAATCTAGATGTAAATAACAAGGAGACAGAAAGCGAAATACTAGGCTAACCGTAAAACTTGGTAGACCCAAATAGATTCTTCGCCAAATTTATTCTGCATCTCATCTGTGTCCATGGTGAACATTGAGTTGGCACAAGAATACAGCGGTGACTTTCCTAAACTGACAGAGCTGGAAACATCCGGTCAGTGGAAGGCGTGACGTGAAGGCGGGTAAACCGTACAGAAGGTCGGCTATCGTCGAGACGTCATATTCACTAGCCAAGGCATTCCCGAGCTTGCCACCAAGGAAACGAATCTTGCCCACGTCAGTGAGATACGACGGCTGTCTGTTGGCACACCTTTTGGAACGCCATTGGTCGAAGATAATTAGGGATCGCAGCGTTCCGCAAGATGCTCTGGGCAGCGAGTTATGGATGCGTTGCTCGAGGAACGTGCGGCGAGGACTTACTTGACCCATTGGCTTCCTATAAGAAGCGCACAACTGTGGGACTATCAACGGGTGTCAAGCCGAGCGATTAGAAAATACCAGCCTTTGCCAAGAATTTATTTCTGGCAATGCCCTAAAACGACAGGCGTGAGCCTCATGGATGAAAACTAGGTAAGCGGAACCTACGGCAGAGGTGGTGTAGCCCAATTTAGCGCTAACCTCCTGTCGTGCCCCCGTCATTAACTCTGCCGCGATGGACAGCGCCACATCATGCCAGGTAGTGGGAATATCGGTTTCGGAGCTCGTTTCCTGAGAAGGGTCCACTGGGAGGACGGCGCTCAGCTTATCCCATGAAACTTGAGGCGGTGGTGGGAGGGGCGAGTTGATTCCCAAGGGCGCGTCCTCCGGCACATGAGCAAGGTACGGGTATCGGTCCAAAAGGATCTGGCGCACAGGCCTGGTGAAATCGAAGAAGGCCTCATCGATGGACGCTTTTTCTGAAGAAAGGTGTTAAGAAAGCCACTGCATATTAAGAGGCTTCTTGCCGATTTCAGTGTTCTCCGGCAAAATCTCTTTGAATAATTCTGGGAGAAAATAAACACGAAGGGCATGCTAAAGTGCTACATGCACGTACCCAAAATCTTGCCACTTTCCCGCCGATAATAGTCCAGAGAAACCTGGCGGCAAGACGAGAGTTAAAAGAGTACCTGAGCTGGTAAAAGCACAGCAACCTTATGCGTCCGCGAGTCTGGGTTCTCCCAATATCCAGGCTCAGTCGCGCCTTCCCTAAATGTCGGTACATGGACAGCCACGAGATCCGGACATAGTTCCTTCGCCTCCTGTACCTTCATCATCTATTTCGCCGCAAGTCAGAAGGAGCGCAGGTATTGAGGAAGTACCAACCCGCGTGAGGCCAAACTTGCGCGAAGGATAATTGATGGCAAGGAGGGATTGCCATTGCACGACTGCCAATGGCTTATCCGTGATTCCCAGCCGGACCATTTCACATGCTGCATAGAATGCATCGCTGTCGCAGAGGGCAATAACGCGTAGAGGGTCGCGGGCACCAAGACTCTGCGCAAATAAGATCCGATAGGTTATGGCAGGATTCAAATCGTCCGAGTCGAAGTCAGGGGTGGCCTTTTCTTTGCCTTTTCGAGGCTTGAAAGGTGTAGGAGGCGCCACTGACATGAAGCTGTTAAGCCTTAAGCTCTGGTTCACGACGGCGAGAGTGCCAAATGGAGAGTGTCACGGTTGGATCGGCTGAACGAAGAGTCACATCATGTGGCTTGGGTCACTCAAAAACGAATAGGGGTCGATCTGAAGCTTGTTCTTCAAGCAGCACATCCCAATTATTAGGGTGATTCAGATGTCAGTATTTGGACGCAACTTGGGACACAACTTGATGCCCAATTTGAATCGCACCTTTTCTCCGGCAGTCACCGGCAAGGGCAACGGCCGATGGAAATCGGATGGGAGAAGTTGTGGTATGAAGTTGGGCATGAAGTTGCGTGTCAAATCATGGCCCGCACCGTGATTTGACACACAACTTCGAAGTTGGGATGTTTTTGGGTTGCAACTCGAAAATAAGTTGCGTCCCAAGTTGCGTCCCAAGCTGCGCCCAAATACTGATATCTGAAACACCCTAATAATGAATCGACAGTGCTGCTAACCATTCACCCATCGATGTATTTCGTGTCCTATTTTGCGTCCACAACAACGGTAGTGCAATCAACGCATTCTGATTGGCTAGAACACTGACAAGTTGCCATCTTGACGTCATGCGTCTATGCGTCTAGCCTTTCACCGTTTCCTCAGCTTATCGTTTCGCTCGTCCTTTCACCCTATTCTGCGCCAAATGTCCGTCAAAACTATCGCTGTTCTCCCTGAATCTGAGCTCAAGGATGGCCAAATGTTCGCGAGTTTAAGTCAGATAATAATTGGCACCGTACTGATTGCGGCGATTCGACTAGGAAGGAAGTTGCTTTCGGTGAAGGAAAGGTACTTGCAACTTTTACTGTCACTATTAGCATATGAAACCTCCGTTTCAAATAGGTTCTACTCTCTCGACTGGGAGAGAAGATACACGCGACCTCCGCGCACTGCACCCATTATGGTGCGCCTCTCGCCAAGGGTGTCTTGACATCCGACGGGAGGGTGGTTTGGTAGGTTGTTCAGTTTTGCCTTTTCAACCAGTTTGTTGAATCGGGATTTTGCAGTCCCTGGCACGGAGGTAGGCAATGTAATCACTGGATTCTTTTTGGCTCTAACAAATTCCGCAAGCTTGCTTCAATGTTTGCACTGGCGATATCGGTCCGATCGTCCACCGAATAAAAATTCCATATTCTTACTATTTCCAACAGAGGATGCGCCTGCCCCCAGCGCTCTGCATTCCTTCCAAGTCCAAGTCTCGGACGGCCAGATCCATGTCACTGCGAAAACCTCCGACACAGAGAAGGCTAACCTGGCGCGGTCGCCCAAGCTAACCACTGTTGGCACCGAGACCAGCGGTAACGGTGTCGTCATTGTCGGGGGAGGTTCGGCGACCTTCCACGCCATCGAGAGTATGCGAGAGGTCTGGCTCTTCTCTGTTCCATTTTGAGGATTATTCATCGACCACTTGCAGCACGGCTACAAGGGCCCCATCATGGTTCTCACGAAGGAGCGTCATGCCCCTATCGACCGGTGAGACTATATTTGTAGCCAGTGCAGTCCCATGACACTGACGGCTCCCAAGCACAAAACTGAGTAAGGCACTCACCACGGACGCGTCGAAGATCGAGTACCGGAGTGCGGCAGACCTGAAGATTAAGTACGGCACGAACTTGCGCATCGACGTCGTGCGTAATGATTTATTTATTCTCTCGTACCTGGTAATTAAACTCCTCTCTCAAGACCGTTACTTCGATCGACTTTGCGAAGAAGGAAGTCGTTTTGGACGGAGGAAAAGATTCGGTCATCTATGACAAGCTTATTCTTGCGCCAGGTGGGGAGCCTCGCAAGCTACCCATTCCTGGTGTAGACCTGGAAAATGTATACACTTTCAGACACATCGAGAACAGCCAAAAGGTCGACGCTGGTACCTCCCTCTTTTCAAATGCGTGTGAACAGCCGTGTTGATCTTTTTCTCTTTCAGCGGCCAAGGAAGGGAAGCGCATGGTCGTCATCGGGTCCTCCTTTATTAGGTATTTTCGATCCACCCCTTCGAAGTGCATCATTGAACATGCTTATTAGCATGGAGCTTGTGACTGCTGTAGCAAAGAGAAAGCTGGCCTCGATCGACGTAATTGGCATGGAAGAACATCCATTCGAGCTTGTGCTGGGCAAGGAAGTCGGAAAGGCGCTGCAAAAGGTATTGTCTTCCCTGCCATTCTTCTAGGTCCTTTTCTCAAGAGTATTTTTCGTAGTACCACGAATCGCAGGGCGTCAAATTCCACATGTCGAGTAAAGTCGAAAAGATTGTCCCGCAGGAGGGGAACGAGGCCCTCGCTGGGGGCGTCGTCGTCAATGGCGAGACCCTACCTGCGGACTTTGTTGTTATGGGGGTGGGTGTTGCGCCAGCAACTGGCTTCTTGAAGGAGAGCGGTATGCCGCTCGAGAGGGACGGCGGAGTAAAAGTCGACGAGAACCTGCAAGTCCCCGGGTACAATGACGTATACGCCGTCGGTATGTGCTGTTTTCGACGCGGGTGTTCTCCACGCTTACGTTCTCCAGGTGATATTGCGCATTATCCTCAACTGGAAACGGGCGAGTTCAGGAGAATTGAGCATTGGAACGTATGTCGCCGTGCTTTTCGCCGCATTAACGAAATTTAGTGTGATCCAGGTGGCCGGAAATCAAGGACGCGCTGTAGGCAAGACGATCGCTGGAAGCCCTCAGCCGTATGTCAAGGTCCCGATTTTCTGGAGTGCCCGTACGTGGTTCTGCGCCTTCTACTCTACCAACCACATCGGTAATTAATTAAATTCATTAGAGGGCCAAAATATCCGATACTGTGGCATTGGATCTGCCTACGAAGACGTCTTCATCAAAGGCAACGTCGATGAGCTGAAGGTATTGTCCTCTTTTCATCTTGCAAAATACCTTACTAAAAGTCACCCCCCTATAGTTTATTGCATACTACATTAAGGGCGGAAAGGTTGTTGCTGTCGCCTCGTGAGAAACAGGAACTTTATATATCCAAATCGTGATCTAACGCCACTCGTGACGATACAGCATGCAGAATGACCCCGTCGTCAGCTATTCTTCGGAGCTGCTTCGGTTAGGGCTCATGCCATCTCCGGAGGAACTGAGAGCTGGCAAGGTACGAGACGTGGATCGCTCGGAGGCACTGGCTGACTGGACCGTCCACAGGACCCTCTCACTGTAGATATTTCGAGTGTCAACAGTCTGAAGAAGGTACAGACATAAGAGTAGTGAATTTTGAAGTACCAACACATCTGTACAATATATGGCCTCTGAAACACGTTTATTTTGGTATGCCGAAGGACCCGCGAAATTGTTTAGGACCCTTTTTACCCAAGGGAGACATGAAGTCATAACATTTTTGGAAAGCTCCACTCTAAAGACCGCTGAACCACGGTAGCACAATCCGCAGTTGAGAAGTGGTATTATTGGAGGCGTATCGTGCTCGCTTGCCACAAAAACGCGTGAAGATCTTTGTAAAACTGCCCACGTGATCGTGTCTGATGTCTGACGACAACGAATTACTTCTTCATTTCTCTAATTCTTTGGGCCTTGGCTTGTGGTCTCTGTAATCTATCCGGATCTACCAGGTACAGATGCCAACTGGGGTGTAGGACGATGATGGGCGCAGACGGCATTGCCGTGTACGGCATCACCCGGTACTCACCGATTATCAAGCTGCAATTGAATAGTTCCGCACCGAACTGAGGCTGAAGGGGGATGTATGAATAACGGCGTATCGTCCCACCAGACCCACGTTTCTTCAATTGCTGAGCGCGCGTTCGAACGAAATTGCAAGCGATTTCATCTACCTCTCGATCTCGGCTGATTTTAATCCTCACAATCCAATGTTTGTGACTCGGATTCCAATCGGTGAGAGCCTCTTTCCCGCGAAACGATGACTCGCCGCAGTAAGCGCACCGATCCAGCTGTACCCTTGGGCGGGGCCGACAGTCTGCCCGGTTCCAACGGTTTCGAGCTTTATACTGGGTGCTGTACGTAACCGGCGATTGATCTCACCTCCTGCTCGAAACAATGGGCTCGAAGATGGATACATGCCCAAATGCTGGCTGAATTCCATACCAGATCAAACGCTGTTTAAATTCCCAGGCTGTGTCCGGAAAATATAGGTTGATGTCGTCCTTTTGGGGTTCCTTGGAGCTAGGGTAAGTGCGTCAGCTGCAGGTGTCTCTCGGCCAGTGCCATTGCCTTGCATGCTGATTCCCGCCGGCATAGGCATATCCGGCATTGTCTGTTAAGGCCGTGCGGTGTAATAAAGTGGAAGAAAAGCTGGAGAAAATATTCGCGGGAAAAGAAAATTAAGGAGACATCCATGGAAATTAGAGGATAATTCTCATAGATTTGGGGAAACGAGGTGGCCCAAAAGCCGAGCTGCTGACGGAGCTACTCAAGTTGGGTATAAAGTGTGAGACAGAGTCTGATAGACTCCAGAAGTAAACAAAGTCAAACACATACCGAACCCAAAACCAAACGACGCAGGGCCTTCCTCGTCGCCAACCGCCACCACGTCGCTCACAGCAACTCAGACAATGCAGGTCGTGGGCCATCTGCCCCCGACGATACTCTCCCAGTACCACCTCAATGCAGCGGGGCCCCCCGTCCTACAGACGCCCCCGGTGGCGACACGCAAGCGGAAGCGCGCCCACCAGTACACCGTCAGCTACAGCGAGGTCCAGGAGGTCGACAGCGACGGCAGGCTCAGAGAGGTCATCGTAATCGAAGACACTCCCCCGCCCCCGACCACAATGTCTCCCTCAGTCACCAACAATGCCTTCTCAGCCTCTTATCAGCCTCCCTTGTACTCGGCGCCGATAAGAACAAGGGCCAGGGCTGCAGCGGAAGCCCAGGCATTGTCTGCGGGCTCCTCGTCTGCCATCGTCGCTCCCCCGGCAAAGAAACGCAAGCGGGAGCAGGTCGAGGAGGTCCGTGCGCCGGCCCCAAAGAGGGCCGCCCTCAGCAGCCAGCAGTCTCAGGCCGTCGCGCAAACAAAGTCCTGGGACAGTAGAAGTGCGGCTGCGACTGATGACGTCCGTATCCTTCCTCCGACGCCTTAGAACTGCGTATTTATTTCCCGTTTTCAGACGTCCAAGGGTCCTGTGTCATGCGACGACAAGGAGGGCCACTACATAATCGTCCCAGATGACATGATATATCGCCGCTGTACGTCTGGTTTTTAAAAAATTAGCCACTCAGCTTTACTTATGTGTCCTCCAGATCGGACGGTCCGCCTGTTGGGGCAAGGAACTTTCGGAAAAGTCGTCGAGGCCGTAGACACTCAGACCGACACAAAGGTGGCTATCAAAATCATCCGAGCCATTCCGAAATACCGCGACGCAAGCAAGATAGAGGTCCGCGTTCTCAATAAGCTTAAGGAGCGTGATCCTCTCAATCGGCAGTATGTATCTCCTCATCGAGTTTTGGATCCTCTCTGATAACCTTCGGCAGTAAATGCATACACTTATTGCACTGGTTTGACCACCGGAATCATATATGTCTGGTCTCCGAACTTCTAGGGATGTGTTTGTACGACTTTCTCAAGGATAACGAGTTTGCGCCGTTCCCGCGACAGCATATTCAATCTTTTGCCCGCCAGTTGTTGGGCAGCGTCGCATGTAAGAATTTTATTCGTGTGTCTTTTCTCTTTCATACTCAACCGCTTTCAGTCCTACACGACCTGCACCTCATCCACACCGATCTCAAGCCCGAAAATATTCTTCTGGTGCACAACGACTACAAGACGGTGCCCGTTCCTGTCCCAGGAAAGGTAAGCATATCCGATCTCGTTGATCAGCTACGACTAACGATGTCTCTTTTCCCCAGCGAAACGCCCCACCCAAAGTCAAGCGGATATTGCACTCTACAGATATCCGGCTCATTGATTTCGGCTCTGCCACCTTTGAGAACGAGTATCACTCGACTGTGGTTTGCACACGGCACTACCGCGCACCAGAAATTATTTTAGGTCGGTAACCGCTTATGGCCTGTCGACGGGACGTCCACTGATGCTATTCCGACCCCAGGTTTGGGCTGGTCCTACCCTTGCGATGCATACTCGCTTGGATGCATTCTGGTCGAGTTCTTCACCGGAAACGCTCTGTTCCAGACGCATGACAACCTCGAACATCTTGCGATGATGGAGATGGTCATGGGAAAGATGCCAGACAAATTCGCCCGGGCAGGCGCACGGGCAAAACCCGAGTTTTTTAAAGATAATGTTAGACTCGACTGGCCGAAAGCAAAGGCTTCTCGACAAAGCAAAAAAGAAGTACGCGCCACTCGTCCATTATCGGTTAGTCACCTTCCTCTTTTCCTGCTTCTGATCGACGGTGCTAACTGCTCTGGCGCACTCCGTTCCTTTAGGATGTTATACCGCCTCACGATCTCGTGAATCGGCACTTTCTGAACCTCGTTCAGAAACTTCTAGCGTTCGATCCGGCTCAACGGGTGACTGTGCGAGAAGCGCTCAATCATCCGTACTTTTCGTTGATCATCGCGAACGAAATATGAGCGAGCATTTATGCTCCTGCGTGTATTCTGCTCTGTCTTGCATATTCCTTGGCCTGGGTCCTCTATCTCGGACAGCGCCTGTGTTATTATTACAACTTCTTCCCATTCAACTGTACTCTACAACCTCTCATCTCGCTACAGTATCGGATTCAAGTATCAAACATCATGTCTCCTAGTATCGCAACCATCGTCCTGGACGACTGTTATGACGTTCATGACCCCTCGGCGACCCTCCTCCCCACCCACAGTCGTTTGCGCCCCTCCTTCGTTCTGTGCTTAACGACCTTTAATGCTCTTCTGGTCTTCTGCACCCGCATCCGCACTCTCCCCCTTATCGTATTTCGTACCTTGCATGGCGACGTCCCCCGCCCTCCCCCCATCGATCCCCCTAGCTATACCATTCGACTAACCGCGCCACCCGCCGCCCACACACACTACACATTGTTTATGAGCTCACCTACACCCGGAGGCCCTCTATCTATATATCTACGGTTCCCCTTGTATCAGCAATGAAGAAAACTATAGATTCAACTTACACGCTCCTGGATGACGCTTGCTTGCACCTGCTTGTGCTTTTGTTAACTGTATCCCGGGTATGTATGAGCTTCTTAATGCACTTTGCATGCTTCGGGAAGACGTGGCATGGCCATGGTGAGCAGCCGTGGCAGGCAGGTAATCGTGGTGCTTGTACTGTCTACCTTCTGGTGTTCTGATGATGCACACCTCATTCAGAACATCGAGATCCGGTCCTCATGATCCCCGGCTGTTAACGCTCCGGGACACGTAGTCGAGGCGAAGAGGCTTAATACATTAAAAAGACAGGATGGTGGCCCGGTACATCGTGCAATCTACTTTGAAGGTGAGCGACATCAATCGCGCCGCAGCTCATCGCTAACCCCAGAGCTAATCCAGCCGCGCGATAGATATCACATCAGTCAGTCCATCGCTGCTCCAATACACGTTCTTCATAAATATATCCCCGATCTTCTCCGAGTCTGTCAGGAATAGAGCACGTTTGGAAAGGAGGACGATGCGCACCAGCCAGACCTGTGGTCCATCGCTGACGCCGCCTTCGGCAATGGCAGACATGCACGCGCCTGTCGTGTTTTTCGGGTCCTCCGGGAGAAAGGCCAAGTCCCTCGACTCGATCTGGAAGGCCTGTTTCCCGAAGGTGAGCGAGACTATCGCGTTGGTTGTGCATGGGATCGTCCAAGACCGTGAAGCGCTCTTGAACTTCGCACCAGGAATGGAATGGTGGATCGTGGCGACATCCTATTCCTTACTATCAGCATAGCCTTGATTCCTCCAGGGTAAATACCTGCCTGTTGGGGCGCGATAAATAACGTCTGGGTGTGGAGGTCAGAGAAAAGCATTTTTGTATGCGAGGAAGACTGACTGTTCCAGTGTCGAAAATACAACTTCTATTGGTCAACCCAAGGTCTTTGCCGTTTACCTGCGTGTACATGTCAGTTCCTGACTCTGCCATATCAGCTCAAGGACGCTCTTACCCGCACTGCGTCCAAGCTTGCCTCCCAGAAACCTCGTTTATTTATATTCCTGACACGAACAAGCGACGAAGCATTGTACTTCGACGGGTCCATACCTCCCAGGGTGATCTCGCCGTCGTTCTTTCCGTCCGTCAGCCGCGAAATTTTATACGAAGTGATGGGCTGGTCAATGAGCCTCGCGGCAAAGAGAGAGTCAACAAGGGATGGTGTCCGCTGGTTCGAAATGATCTGGTAAGCAGTCAGTCTCTCTGACGAATATATGAAATCGCTGAATCGCTTGCAGATTTCGCGCAGCCCAACATGCCATCTAAGGGTATTATGTCTCTAAACTAGACGCTTCAGTCATAGCGAAGAAATGTGAGTGACCGGACGCACGGCGTGAAGTCGGAGCTCTCGTTCCGAGCTATACCGAATTTGTGATGCTTCAGTGTGGTTCCAGCAAATTCGACGTGGTCTGTAACAAGGTCGCCGGATACAGACCCAGATCCATATTTGACTGCCCATGATTCACCGGTGTTGTTGAAGGACGAACTAGATTGAGGCCCGAGGAATTTATGGCGTCCCTGTCAGAGAAGGATAAACCACCTGCAGCGTCTGTTGGGCTTCGACATACGCAGGAGCCTCCTGCATCTGATTTGCACCGCTCTCCACCAACCCACATGTCGGCGGACCCAGAATCAACCAGGAGTCGGAAATCTTGAGGAGGCGTCCCGATGCGAAGGGTAGCAAGGTCTTGAATAAGATACAGGTCAACTCTCCTCGGGTAAAGACGACAAGAATTTAACTGACATCCAATGTCATTCGCTCTGTTGAAAACGAGGACGTTAGGACAATCCAGTGTAGGAAATGTACCTACTTACTCGATATCGAGTCCAGCACAGTGCGGGCAATTGGGCCTCTGAGCTTTCGTCACTTCAGAATCCGAGTCCGTGTTGGTATCATCAGCCGAATTGAACCCGGCCTCGGACTGCGACGTCTGTCCCGCACTGGCACCCGCGTCTCTGACGACCTCGCCCCTTGTTTCGAGGACGTGGACATGCCGAAGTCGCTTCCGAACGTGAAGTGGAGATCGGAGGGCAGAGTGGCGCGGGCTCGGTTTTCTCAGAGAGGCCAGAGCGGAATCTAGTTTTGGACGACCAGACATGAGAGCCAAACGCTGGGATCCGTGAGTTGCATGTTTTTTGTGCACCTGCAGAACGAGCACCGTCCAAATCAGGTATGACTAACCGTGAATAAACGATTCGTACGTACAACTGCAGGGTCATGAAGTTGCATTGAGTGCTTGGGGTGGTGCAGTTTCACGAGGGGGATAGAAATGAATGGAGATAACCGTGGCGGGGAATGTTTATGGGAAGGAATGGCGGCGGAGACGTCGCTGAAGAACCCAAGCAAGAGGAAAACTACAATCGAAAGTTCTGGGAAGAGGCCGAGCATCCAAGTTGTGGACTGCATCGTAGAGAGTAGCGAATGTGGTGCAAAGGAGCGTGCCAGTGGTATCTCAGCTCGTATTTCTACTCACCAAAAGCGAGATGGAGGCGAGGCCCGGCGAGGCGAGATACGTCCAGGTCGAAGTCCCGATTTGGAGACCCAGTAGCTGCATTGAGCCGATCACATCACACTGCAGTTGCGTTACCACACTGGACTGCGTACAGCGCTAGAGTTCTCGAAGAACGGAAGATATATATTGCATTACGACTAAGACATGACAAGTCATTTTCTCTTCAATGGCGAAATTTAAAGTAGTTTCGTTTCCAAGTTCAAATCGCTTTTGACAATGAAGAGAAGAGGAGGTAGAAAATCCCGAAAGTGATGACTCCGTTGTTAACATTGTAGCTATGCACAACGTCATTACAGAGAAGGCCCCCCTTGAAGCTTGAAGTTTGAAGCTCGAAGGCGACGGGGTATAGCTTGCCGATTTGGCGGTCCCTGCACATCGTCTGAAGTCCAGGTTCCAGCACACATATCCTGCGGGCAAGTCACCGCGAGTCGGCGACTGTAGTCTTGTAAAACTTGGGGGTTCGGTGATGCAGGTGCCTAGGGAGACGCCACGCAGCCAAAGACCTTCGGCGCTCAGCGGTGTTACATTAAAAATAATGACGACCTTCCGTCCCGATCCATTAAAGCCGAGTGCTCCGTGCGGAAAAAAAAGAGTGCATTGAACATCGACAGGCAGTTCAGGCCAAGTTCAGGCTCCTCTGCTACATATTATGGATTTAATGTAACTTTGAATTGCGTGGCAACACTAAAGACCTAGATGATCCCCGGTTGAGGTGTAGAGCTTGAAACTCGACAACTGAAGCCTGAGCCTGCCTCCTGGTTTGCCTCAGAATTGGCAACGCTGGAGTCGACGGTTTGGATTTGATCAAAGAGGCCTGTTGACATTTGTTGACAGTAGCCTCGGACTCAACTCATTGTGACAAAGAAAAGACCAACGGCGATGGTGACTTGTCTTCACCCTTCCTTCCTCTTCGTAATCGTCCTTTGCTGCTATGGAACCTAATTGTCTGTCATCAAGCAACCTCCAATTGGCCTAAGAATGCATACACAACCCCATTAGGAACACAATTAGCAGGGCCCGCCGCATTGTCTTTTGCCTCTTCATTGTTGCTTCGTTGTTCCGATGACTCAAGATGGTTCTGCTATATAACGGCGGGATTTTAATGCCCTTCTTTCAATTCCGGCCTCTCCTCGGAGTTGCTACAAACCTTTCTTGGCCTCATTTACTCTGCTCCCGGTCGAGCTTAATCTCTCCTTCACGAACTTATAATTCAACGCCTCTTTCAATCAACCACCTCTATCTACTACCTTGCCTCTTCTACGTTAACCATGCAACTTCCGATAGCCTTCTTTGCCCTGGCGGCCGCCGCTATCCTGACTTTGTCCCCCGCCAATGCGCGTCCTATGAAACTCAAGAGAACAAATAGGATGGTCACGCTCCCTGTAAGGCGGGTCGAGAACAACGGCCATCTCCACGTAGAAATGGTGAGCAGGCTGAATCACCTTTGATAACAGCTTATGATTTTTTCTTCAGCGGCACCAGCACCACATTAATCGCGCTGAACGTCTCCTGGCCCGTGCAGCAGGAGTCCCAGAACCGTCTGAGGTCCAACTCCGCGCCAATCTCGAGCGGCGAGCGCTGCATATACAGTCGAAACGATTCAACATCCCAGACTTCATTCCACCAGCCCCAGAATCTGAACTCTCGAGTTTGGCAGTTGACAACGACGATGACGACAAAGACAACAAGTACGCTGGTCTCTATATTTTTGCGACTTTGAACCTCATAAACATCCAGTGCGTCCGACTCTCCGAAGAAATTCAGCCCGGGTTCCTCTCAAATCGATATCGAGTAAGGTGTCCCTCTAGTACCATCGGCCGTTACTCACACTATTTTACAGCGGAGTTGATACCACATATGTCGCCGTCGTACAGTTTGGGACGCCGCCGCGCGATTTCAATATAATTTTGGACTCTGGTTCAGGTATGTGGAATTACAATTGAGTCCTGAATGATCCTCATCAATTTCAGGCGATCTATGGGTCGAGTCGGAAACCTGTGCAAATGAGGACGGCGGTGGATGCGTATGTCCTTGATTTTTTTCGTAGCTTCGAAGTTGACGCCCGATACAGGGAAACCATACAACTATCGGTGAATCAAGCTCGAGCACTTTCGTCAATTCCAAGAAGCCGTGGGACATTACCTACGGGTCTGGCTCAGCATCTGGCGACCTTGTTTCAGACACGATGATTATAGCTGGTATGGTGTTGAAGAAGCACCACTTCGGCATCGCACATCGTCAGAGCAATAGCTTCACGGGGGATACTGTTGCCGACGGCCTCATGGGTCTTGGGAAAGCGGTATGTTTGCTACGTGTGGTTGAGAATACTTGAGGCTTATGCACCATACAGGGACTATCGAATCAGAAGAACCCTACGCCCCCCATGGCGCTGTTCAAAGCGGGTCTTATCGATGCTCCAATAACCACGTACAGACTGCCTCGTCTAATCGACAATGCCAACAACGGAGTAGTCACTTTCGGGTAAGTTTTGCGCTTTCCATCGTATGGCGGCGGCACCTCTGACACGATTTCAGTGGTCTGGATGAGAACACGTTCGACCCCAAAACGCTCGTTACTCTCAAAGCCACCGACTCGGACTTTTGGATTCTTAACATGGCCGGCGTTTCAGTTAATGGCGATGACATTAAAATTACGGGGAAGACTGCTCTGATGGACACCGGCACCACTCTTCTCGTCGTTCCGGCGAAAGATGCTGCTGCTATTCACGCCAAGATTCCTGGCGCCAAGCTTACGGATTCGGGCCAGTACAGTGTACCCTGCAACACTAAAGCAAGCGTTGCAATTTCGTTCGGCGACGCTACCTTCGCCATCGACCCCAAGGATCTCCCGTTCGCCAGTCAAGGGAGAAAAACGGGAGATTGTCAATCTGGCATTGCGTCCACCGATACCGACAATGTGGGCCAATGGCTGGTGCGTGAATCTCCGCTTCCTGTCGCCGTGTATGTATCCTGAACCTCTTCCAGGTTGGTGACACATTTCTTAAGGCTGTCGTATTTTCTCATAACGAACAAACGAACGAGATCAAGTTGGCCAAGGCAATTTGAACCTGAATGAATTGATACGGACCTGTGATGATTTTCCCCCTTCCACTCTAATAATAACTGTAGCATGGACTCATCATACTGTATTAACAGCGAATTAAATTTTCTCTGCATGACTACATATTAATTAGGGCATCTCCTCTTGTTTTTCTAAACGAGAAGCCCAAGTAAGATGGGCGCAGATGGGACTTTGAAAAATTCATATTAATTCAACATTTCGTCCCAGCCAATCCTCTTTTAATCTGGCCTCTACTAGCTGATCCAACTCCTTCGCCTTCACTACAGCCGCATTTACGATTCGTAGTATCTCATCAATACCTGAAGGAACTCCACCTAGTTTTTGCACCACACAGAGCTCTCTCTGTGCATTTAAAGCGACCGACATCAACCCGGTGCTTAATCTTTGTTCGAGCTGAGAAGGATCAAGAACGGGAGGTGTTTCGGTATCCGGGAAGAAAGCGAATGTAAGGCAAAATGGGGTATGATGCATGGAAAGGGGTACTGGAGCACGTTCGGAAGGGGGATGCTAGGGTATCATTAGCAATGCGGTAAGGAGAGACCAGACCACGCACTATGGTTACTTCGTCCCCGACCACCTCGACATCTGGCCTGCGGAAGTGTTTAAGAGCAACGATTCCGGCCAGACAGGCACAGTCAAGCATGTTCCCCGCGTCCGACAGACAGTGGAGAGTCAATCGTAAGTGCCAGACCTTAATGAAACATGAAACAAGTTCTGGAAGAGTTTTAAAAACCACTGACTCGTTGGCCCGCCAGAACACACAGGGACTCTTTATCGACAGCATCGCTCCGCTTCAGAACTTTATCCAGCATGCGCGTTATGGTGATTTCTTCTTCAGACGGACTATGAGGAATCAATACAATGACAGTCCTTTACTGCAACACATACCTACCGACCAAGTTCGTAGTCGCTGGAGGCCATGGGTGATATTTCTGAATGTATTGTAATCATTCCTTCGAATGGGCGCTCTGGTGGCGGCTTGACCATTTTTGCTTCTACCTGAGCAATAACGCTAGAGATATAATGAGTTCCAGGCTTGGGGTCCGAACGGCCAATTCCGGACGCGTCAATTTTTTTCCACCAACTTACCGTGTTTTTCCAAACGCGCACTCCACCCAGCCGAGTTCTGGCCCAAAACTCAGAGTGGGAGTGCGCAATTCAAGAGGCAAGCGTCCATCCAGGCGTAGAGATTGTTTAAGCGCAGTGAAGAGGAACTCTTTCTCTGGAATTGAAGGAGATGGAGGTCGCATGATCGTGCAGAGTTTGAGTTGACCTGTTTGGCTGCAGCTTTCAAGTTTGCATCTTCGTTTCTCCCTCAATGGTTCGGCTCATCACACACAACCTACTCGCGTGCCACGTCAAAGGATGCAATTCCAACAACTTCCCTCTGGAATTCAAGGACGTCCAGGTCGTTCTACGCGAAAGCGATTTCAATCCGGATTTTCTGAAAGGCTTCTTACCAAAAATCGAATGGACCGCCTTGACGAGTGCTGCGCGACAGGTAGCTGTGGTTAAATCGCCCTAAATTTCGCACCAATCCATCTCCGTTAGCTGGGAGACACAACATTACCGGACCAAATGCCAGAGATGTTGGACGATGACTTCCTAAAATTACTCCACCATGTTTTGCTTGAAGTATGTAGCGGCTACTAGATCTAAACTATAGCTGACAGTTCAATCCAGATTCATGTGGAGGAAGGGATAATGATTTGCCCAAACTGCAAGCACAACTACCCGATCTCAAATGGAATTCCAAACATGGTGCGCCTGGATGTGCAGTTTCCAGGTACTCTTTGTGCTGACCAGGAGCCACAGCTTCTTGCGGAACACGAAATCGGTTGAGACTCGATGAGACCGAACAGGGTTGAAAGTTACAATTACCAAATATTCTTGCTGCCACAGGCCAACATGCTTGATTGCCTACGACCGTAGTCGGCACCCGCTATATCAGTCGGTCGGCACTCGCAAGCGCTAAGATCTCCGCTGCTTTGTCCTACGGCCTGGGTGTACAGCACAATACATCTGGAACTAATACAATTACATGTGTCTGCCACGTTAAAAAATCAAGATTGCCGCTCCTACAATTAACAACAGCGCAGCTGCAACGCTTACACGCACTGTTGCAATCGCACTCGATGGTCTGGAAATCCGCGCGTTACAATGAAACCGGTACATGAAGGAGTCTACTCGACGAACTGCGATGGATCAGGAGTTGAAGCGGTCGACGATGAAGTCAAAGAACTGGAGAGTGATGCCTCCGCGTTGCCCACTAGAGCGGTAGAATTAAAAGCGCGGGTGGTGTTGGCTTGCAATGCCCATGTTAAGCCTCCAGTGACGTGAGCCATAAAAAGCGGATCCTAAGCAACACATTTAGCGTACACATATCGCGATGCTTTCAATTTTAAAATCCCGACCTGCCAGGTTTCGTTCAAGTGGCCCAAACTGGTATAGAAACTGCGGCCGGCCAGGTGCCCAGCCTCGACTCCAGCGCCGTGTTCCTGAAACCAAGCTTGGAATTTTTAGACTGACATATTCTGTGCCGGAAGTGCGGTTCACGCACCTGATGGATGCGGGGTTCCCTGGTCGAATTTCCGAACCCCAGTGTCTGGCAGCTCAATTATAACGAGCTGCGGATCAAGAATAGCTGAGAACATACCAACGTAGCTGGATTCATTCGCAGAAAGTAGAACCTTTGCCCCGATAGAACGGGGATCCGATTTAAAATTATACCTGCGGCAGACATTTAGAGCCCAAGTGGACATAAAAATTGAAGTACACACATTTCTTCCCGGATATGCCACTGGGCAGGTAACATGCTGGTGCTCGGATGTGAGGCATCAAGTACATCAACTGTCTTGAAGCGCGCTCAGTTGTCAGCACTCGGTATGGCGGTAAAACGAGACCAACTAACTGCGTTTTGAAGATCAGGGTGGTAATCGAAAAAGGCGCCTATTTCATGGGCTTGTTGAGCACAAGATGTGTCTGCAAATCAAGGATATCGCCAACCGATCTCCTTCCCGAAGAATGTAGTGTTGATGAGGGCATCTGAGCATGAGTGAATGCCGACGAAATTGCCACCCAGATTCAGATAGTTCTGTAATGCAGTTTTTCCAGCATCGTCCAAGACTGAGAATCTTTAGCTGGGGACAGTTTCAGACGGAGGTGACACACCTTCACCCGTGTTGTGGAGGAACATGACAGCATCGTACTTGGCTAATGTCTGGTCATTGAATCGGGTCTGATCCTCGGTGTTGTCGAAAACCACGTTAATAGATGATGACCTTGAGTAGACGAGGTAAGAATTAGAATCGCCGAAGCGTCAGTCTAGAGGGACTAGTGGTGACCGGTTTTTCAGAGCCTGTATTGCGGTGGGAATCGAATCGTGTCGGAAACCCGCTGTTGCTGTATACACGAGAACCCGAGCAGGAGGTTGAGCCTGATCGGCGGAGACATAAGAAACCACTGGCATCAGGGCCCACAGCGACAAGAGAAAGCGACGCAGGTTTGACATTCTCATTTAGAGGTGGGATGAAAGAAGGAAGTGGCCCTAGTCTGGCGACGGAGATGGCGTCATATGTCCCGTTGTACCGCGTGCGTAGTCTGCTCCCACTTTGGGTCAAAGTAAATATTATCCAATAAATGGCAACTAGAACCGCAGGGAGATTAAGATTAGGCAGTACATGTATAGTGGGAGATGGAGTGGTGGTGATTGGGAGTAGGGAGCGGGTCGTGACCGTGATTGATACGTAATGGTCGCATATGCATCTAATTTTGCATGGCACGACGGCGCCTACTGAGGACGACAATCTGGCTCCCCGGGCCCTCCGTACTCGTCGTCCTCGTCGTCTTCTACCCAGTCAGCTTCATCACCCTCGCCAAACTGAGATGCGTGGTCAAAGAAGTGGGTCGCGGGAAAATACCGTTCACGCACTTCCTCGATATCGGCCTCCTCGAACGCAGCGGTCGACACGACAGCTGGTCGAGGGTCAATATCAGCCTTCTTTGGAGGAATCAACGAAGCAAGGGCCTGTGGAATTAGAAAGCAGACGGGAAAAAAAGTAGTTTAGCGTGCATGATATTTCATTGTTATAAAAGTGTACCTGTTTATTGACCGTCCGGAGCCACTCTTCGTCGGGCATCTCAATAGTGAACGTCACGTAGAGATCGCCCTTAAGACCAGCCTGCTTGTGTGTCGGCATGCCTTCACCGCGCAGGATGATTGTGTCCGAGTGTTTAATAATTTTGCCCGGTGGGCTTGTAACCTGGACGCCTCGGCCGTCGAGGTGGGTGATTAATATCCGCGAGAAACCAAATAGGGCCTCCGACAAAGTGATAGTGACGTTCGTCAACAGATCGCTTCCCGAGCGTTCAAAGGATTCGTGGGGAGTTAATCGTAAGACAAAGATCACATCACCAGCAGGCGTGCCAGGCTAAGAGGTGTGAGCATGGCGCTTGCCAGAATTTTTTGACAGTATACCTCTTCATCACCAGCTCCAGCGAGGATAATTCGCTGCTGGTCGGCCATGCCCGGCTCAATCACGACCTCTTGTCGATTCTTTTCCTTTACTGTTTTTCTCACCCTTGCACTTTTACACCTAGTAAACGAGGTGTCAATGGAAGCTGGGGCACTAAATTCAATAAATGCACCTGTCCTTCTCCCTCAGTTTCTCCCCTGTCCCGCTGCAGTTGGAACACGATACTCTGGTAGAAGTTAAATGTGATCCCGTCTTCAAGTGGAAACAATTATTATGGGCTGAGTAAAAGGATAGACGCTACTTACGCTCATTTGGGCAAATGTCCACCCTTTGCCGTCACACGAGCCACATGCTTTGGGCTTAGCATTTCCCCGAGCCCCAGACCTGGCATGGAATTCAGACATGGCGGATATACTGAGCACATCACCTACCCTTTACATATTCCGCATACCGCTTGTTTTTCCATATTGAGCTTGAGCGTCTTCCCGTTGTATAACTCGTCGAGCGTAACCGCATGAGGAATCACGGTATCCTCGCCTGTGCCTCTCCGACGACGACTAGGCCCAGCACCAAAGTCAAATCCAAAGGGCATGCCGCCTCCTGATGACTCAAAGAACTGGGCAAAGAGATCGGCGGCATCCATCCCACCCATTCCTGGGCCAGGACCATGTAAGCTGTCCATGCCTCCAATGTCGTACATGCGCCGCAGTTCGGGATCACTGAGGGTCTCATAGCTAAGCAGGTGCCACATAAGAGATGAGCTTGGAATAAAATAAATAGCCATGGGACGTACGCTGCACCCAACTCCTGGAACTTCTGACCTGCGTCTGGATCATTGATATTCTAGTTTTAGACATGAGATTCGACGACAGATGGGGAGGAGGTGCTATACCTTGTCCTAAGGAGAATGTCAATGCGAACTAGAAGGACAACTTAATGAGAACGTACGGGATGGTGCTCCTTCGCCTGGATCGGAGTGAGATATCAAGCAAGAAAACCCTACATCCGACGAAGTACCTTTTGACGATATGCCTTCTTTATTTCATCTGTGTTCAAGCAAAGTAAAAAATAAAAAAGAGAGACAGACGTCCAGTGTATCGACCGACCTTGACTCGCTGACGGGGAAACACCAAGAATGTCGTACAACTCTGTCTCCACCGGCACTGGCCACAGACAAAATTATTTCCAAAGCATAGACACGAGAATTAAACTGACTTTTGTGGCGTAGGGTCCAAGACAAGACGCGCTTACCGTGACAGGTTAGCACGTGTCCTCTTTTGATTCCGAACCACCACCTTCCTTTTTTTTCATGAACCTTTTCTGTGAGTCTCTTCCATGTCTCCCTCTCTATGATGTTTCAAATTTTATCTACATTGTCCAACTGGGTCTCCCCAGCTTGACGAAAGCATTTTGCTGATTCTACCCTTTTTTTCTCTTCTTTCCTACGTTCACTGCAACTGACTTTTCTTTCCCCCTAGCCCTTTGAAGGACTCGTATTCGACGTGTCTCAGTGGATACTTTCTCTACGGTTTTCTTCATCGTCCGCCTGATGCATGTACTTGTATATAGAAACCATGAATTTTTATTTTGAAGCTGCAAAGACACTGGACCGCCTCGATGCAAAACAAGGGTCAATTAAAGGCATCCTCGCGACCCTCCCCGAGAAGGACAGGAAGCGCACCGCTGCCCTTGTCATCGAAACCCTCAAGTGTACGAGACGATGACATGCTCGATATTCAGACCGCAATTGACCATGGGTATAGACAAGTCTGTCCTGACAGACCTAATAGCGCAGGCCAATATTATGAAGGAGGAGCGCAAGAAGGTGACATCTTTGAACCTGGCTCTTGTGCTTGTGCACGATGTTCTGTTGGCTGGTGGTATCCAAGCCGGGGACGGGCCCATTAAGCAGGCAATTCTGCGGCATAAAACCCGCCTCCACGGAGAGTTTCAAAAGCTCAAGATAAAGCGAGGCGTCAAATCGAATGCTGAGCTGGCCCAAACTGGGGACGAGAGAGCAGGTTAGTAATTTTTCCACACTCGAGTCTATTCTGGTTCACTTAATATTATTTTAGCGCAGATACCTCGCTATGTCCGCGTCAACACGACAATGTGGTCAATGGAAGATACACTACAATATTTGACATCTCAGGGCTTTGTCTCGGCCAACCCTCTTGAGTCTCCGTGCGGGCATTCTTTTCCCACCGCTAAATTCCTCCTGACTATTTGATCCTCAGTAAAGGATTTGCAAAGGACGAGCATATCCCTAACCTCCTCCTTTTTTCTCCTCAAACCACCTTCCACGACGACCCCGCGTACAAAGCGGGCAAGCTCATCCTTCAAGACAAGGCTTCGTGCTTTCCCGCTGTCGTTCTTGCACCACCTACCAGCAAAAATGCTGTGGTTATCGACGCAACAGCAGCACCCGGCAACAAAACCACACACCTAAGTGCGCTGATGGGAAATTGCGGGAAGGTGAGAACGATACCGTCTCCTAGATTCTATATCTGAGCTGACGCTGAAACCAGCTGTACGCATTTGAGCGGGACCGGAAGCGCTTTGGGACACTCACGATGATGGTCTCAAGAGCGGGGTGCAAGAACGTCGAGCCAATCAACTCGGACTTTCTCACTGTTAATCCCTTGGATGCCAAGTTCAAGAACGCCACCCATATGTGAGCTGCATCGTCATAACCCCAAGTCCTACATCTGACCGCCTACTAGTCTGCTAGATCCTTCATGTAGCGGGTCGGGCATCGTTAACCGCCTCGATCATCTTCTCGAGACAGGTTGGTATCTCTTATTCAAAAGTTTTACCACACCAACTCCGCCACACAGAGGAGGAGAACCACGAAGCACAAGAGGACAGATTGAACAAGCTGGCCTCCTTTCAACTTATGATGATCAAACATGCAATGAAGTGTTCGTATTGTATTTTCCCCCTCAACTAAGTGTGTTAACGAGGAAGATTGCAGTTCCCAAGGTCTCACGCATTGTGTACTCGACATGTAGTATTCATGCAACGGAGAACGAGCGTGTGGTCCGCGCCGCCCTTGTTTCAGAGGAGGCCCTTGCCGGGCCATTTAACCTCGCACCGAGGGAGGAGGTGTTACCGAATTGGCATCGGCGGGGGTTATCAGAGGAGATGGCAGCGGCTGGTACTTTCCCGTTATATCTGACGATGGGCGGCTCGCTGATGTATTCTACAGAAGACGCAGCTTCAGTTATTCGCTGTTCACCTGGGGAAGACGCGACGAATGGTTTCTTCGTATCATGCTTTGTTCGAAGGGGCTCTCAGAATTCGGATTCTGCAGCCGTTTCGAAGAAACGCAAAGCAGACGTGGACGACGAGGGAGAAGGGACTGAGCTCGCGGATCCAGACGCCGACGTCAAGGAAGCGCGCCAGAGGAAGAAGAAGAAAAAGGCCAAGAAACCAATACCACAGTCGCAGTCATGAATATACATACCCTTTTTAAAGGCAGTGATTCTAAGGGTTCTGAATAAGAAAGCGAGAGCATAGAGCATGTCATATTCAAGCTAGCATAAAGAGACGCATCTCTGCCCTCGCCTCCGCCGTCGTCAATACCCCAAGAGCGATCCTCACGTCGATTTCTTGGCCTTGCACACGGTTTTGCGGACAACGTCTCTCCTTTGCTTCTTCGCAAGCATGACGCTGAACCGCCCAAAGTCGTTCAGACTCCGCCGCTTCTCCTGCGCGGCGCGCCTCTGTGCCCAGGCGGACTTGTCCCACTTCTCAATCGTAGCCTCCTTCTCCAGGTACTTTTTGATGGTGCCCGAGCCGGCCGCGCGGGGGAGCTTGGTCAGGGTGAGGGGAGTGAGGGTGAGGTGCTTGTACGGGTACGATTGCCGTGTTACACCGGTGGTGGGTCCGTCGATTATTGCCTGGAACGCAGGGTAAGTAGTGAAAGAAAGGCCACTGGAAAGCTCCACGCACCCGGTTGTGGTCAATGATCTCAGCAATGACGGCAATTTTGCCGGAGAAGGGACCAGACTTGAGGAGGACAACTAATTCGCGTTCAGGACAAAATATCGGAGAATCCGGATTGTTCACGCACCACGTCCAACCTCGACGAAGCGCTTGAAAGTGGAGTCCTAGACGGAGTATCAGCATTCAAAGAACGAGCTAGGATTGATAAATAGCAAAAAGTTCGGTCGACGGTGTAAAGTGTGGTCAACCGCGGTGTAGAGGGTGTCAAAATGGAGGTGAACAACAGTCCGACACAACAAACTGCATGGAATAGAGGAAAGATGGTCGGAATACTCACAGCGGACGACATTTTTGTTTTCTTGGTCTTGAGGCGGCGGTGATTTTGGTGTTGGGTCTTGTTGTCTATTTGCACAAGCAATAGCAAAGCAAACAGCACCGCCTTGTCAACGATTTCCTGTACTGTTTTTTTAGCGTCCTCCGGCTCCCTGTACCAATCAGAAATCCCGCTCATCGCCAACGATATTTTCATATTCTTTCATATTCAAGTTGCAATTGAAGACCTTGACGGCACTAGGTTGACTGGCGATGTGCAATCAAGCATCTCAACCAGAAGAATTAGTCTGAATTAGTCCCACCCGACCCGAACTCGCATGAACAGTTCTTGGTCACTTCCGTCGCGTTTCCACTCAATGTTGTGGTATACTCAGTACTGTATTTTTTCAATTGATTCGACGATCACGCGTCACAGGTCCATTGCTCAGTCACGCGTCAGAGGTACTTGTCAATGCGGCCCACGGCTCGTCACGCCAAAAATCAGGGAAGAGCCATAAAAAAGCTCATTTTTGCGAAATTTCAGGGTTCATTTGTCGAAAATTTCCGGTTGGTCACGCAAAAATCCTGCGCTGTTGAGTTGCCGAATGCGAACTTTTGCGTCACAGTCACACCAGAACCAGATACAAGATACAAGAGGTCAGGCACGTACCTTCGAAGGCTTAGGGTCTAAGGCTAGCAAGGGAGAGCACGATTCTTGAAGAGAGAACATTAAGAGCGAATTCTAGGACAGGATTGATTAGTGTCTAGTTCTTTTCTTTCAACTCAGGTCTTGGCCAGTAGTTTCAGCACCACATCTTGAGTCTTGGAAGGGTGCGTCTGGAAATGAATGCGACGAAGCCGCCTTAGCTGCATGCGCCCTGACCACTTTAATATACGATTTCTTCCTTTTTGAGTTGCGATTGTGAGCTGACCCTATCCGGCCAAAATGATCGGATGATCGACTCGGACGATCAGTCCATGTATCAGCGAAGGCCGCTTTTACAGTAACCTCTTTCAAAATTTCACCACTGGTGTACGTATGCCTACCAACCTGAACTCCATCCTTCTTTGAGTTCAACCGTTCAAGTTACACGGTCGTCTTTGGCATTTGCCGCATACTGTACTATTTCGACCGAGTGTTCAGTAACGCGTAACACCCAGATTTTTTGATGTGTCTAAAAATCGCCTTAAATCGAAAGGAAATTTATCGGTCTCCTCGGACGAGAATTTTTCAAAATTAATGAACACTTGGTCGAAATAGTACAGTACTCCGCCTTCAGTTTCTGAACAAGATCCCTCACCATGGGACTGGTCTTGACCCATTCGCGATAGTCTGAGCCTCTGGGTAGATAGAAAGGGTCTGATCTTTTCTCTACCAGGCGATGTAAGCCTACGGCACAGTGGCCTTCAATGGAGACTCACCCTGACACCACTCTCAGGACCAGCGCGAAGGATGAACTCCCAAGAAAGGTACATCAGCTCCGCCGCTGGATATGGGGAAAAGCGCGACGCCTCGAATTGCTCTTCAGTGAGTTCCACAGCAAGGCTCGATTTCTCTCCCGTGACTTCCGTGAACTGGGATGCCACGTCCCGCAACGTGAGGAACTCTCTCACAATCTTGATCCTTTCGCCTGACAGCCGAATGAATTATTTTATTAGTTTGCAAATCGATTCGGAGGGGCTATACTTACCTCTATACTTCTCGGGCTCCCGAAGCGCTGACACAACCCATGCCCCAAAGTCTCCCACACTGAAAGCGAAGATCGGTATGTCGGGCAAGAAACCCACGCACCAATTAAATCCCTTCTTCTCGTCGTAGCTGGGGGCGAAGAAACTAGTCCAGAAGTTCTCGTAGTACATGGGGATGTACACGAAGGTGTAAGGGATGCCGGAAGCAATAATACGGTCCTCTATCTCGGTCTTAGAGGTCCAGCTAATGGCACTGCATTCACCTTCTCTGCCCTCGACGGTTGACCAGACGAGATGCTTTACGTTGGCAGCCTTTGCTGCCTCGACGATGTTTTTGCCGTGCAGCTGCTCCACCTCGTAGCCGTGCTCATAGAACTGCGTCATTCCGAACACTCCCCACGCCCGGTCGAAGCCAACAGTGATTTCATTGAGGGAAGACAGATCGGCCTTCACTACTTCAACCCCCTGTGCGGCGAGCGCTTTCGAGGAAGGCGAGTCGACTTGACGCGTCAATGCACGGATTCTGAATTTTCCTGCAGGTTCCTTGAGCAGGAAATCAACGACGGAGCCACCCTGCCTGCAAAGATTATGTATTTAAGTGGGACAAAATTCAACACAGTGCTCACTGTCCGGTGGCACCTATTACGACGACGAGTTTAGACATCAGATAATCTGCTTAAACAACTTCAAGTTGCGATAAGGGAGTCCTTCCGTCATGACATGTCGGCTTCCCGTGTGGCAGTGTCTTCCTTTTAAGGGATTTTAATTCACACATTCCTTGAATCTGGGGATGTGTGCTGTTTGACGACCCAATTGCCAAATTTCCTTACATACATATACATATATAGTTTGATGCCGCCATCAGGATGCCCACACATAATAATCAACTCCTGCCAGGCCCGAACTGGAGCATTTATATCTGCATCCCTACTCTCAATCAAGATTAATCGTTCTCCAATATCCGAAATTGTACTGCACTGCCCAGCGCTACCTCTTCCCTTGATGCGGCCCTCATTCGGTCAGTGTCTCGAACATGCAGCACGATTCTTGAGGAGAGAACACTATGCATGACACGGAGAAATCTGGAGCAGGATTAATCAATGCTTGACTCTTCGAGTCCGTCTTCTTACGTGTTGAATAAATCGACCAGCTCCACCTGTAATTCAACAGTCAACGACCGAAGATGTATTTATGTTGAAACGTACTGGGCCCCATATTAAAATGGAGAGATTCGCAGCTGATAGAACTGTAATTATCAGAAGTTCCAGTCAGTGATTGCAGAACGCCTGTATGGGAAGTAACCTGTTTCACCGAATAAAAAAATAAAATAAGTAATTCCGTCGCGGTAGAGGATCTGGATGAAGGGGTTGTGGAAATGCCTATATTCTACCACACCAACCCAAAGTGTGCCGATCATGAGCACTACGAATAGTCGAGTTTAAAGTATGAGGGTGCGGAGACCAGAGGAAGACGTACCAGTTTCATTGAACACGAGAAGAATAAATGGTACAACAATAATCAGGCTGCCATCCGTCATGTAACATCCGACAACCGAAGGTAGGGGAGGTGGACCGACTGTACAAATCATAATGTTAATCCGAACCCGACAGTGATTTAGTAACGCGAGCCATTCACATTTCATGCTCTTCAAGAAGAGTGTAAGAACGACGATCGTTGTAAAAGCCACGATCTGGAAAGCGTCAAGAAGAGAACATCTATTAAGGTCAATAGATGTTACAGCATATTGGAGCACAAGTGCGCTGAGAATTCGGCGTTCGCGGCCCATCAGTGCATATGTGCGTAACAGAAGAATTGCTGTGAACATCGAATGAACCGGATGAGCGGTTGGTAATCACAGTTATTTAGAATACCTTCTGCCATAGAGATTCCAAACACAGTCGCCCCTGCACCGTGAAAATATAAATATGGGTCGACGAACCTGGAGCAGTGACCTTACAGGAAATAAGGGAGTAGAGTATGTGGCAATGCTGCGTAGATGTTCTTAGAATCAAACTAAAGTTGTACGAGCTCAAACCAGAGGAATCTCACCTTCGAGTTTAAACTAGGACCCAAGGAATCTGAATTTAATGAGAGCAATGCTTAGAGGAGAGAATGAACGACGTACACCATAGAATCAAAGGGACATCAAGGAAAGGAGAATATCGGGAACATATGAAGATTATTTTGGTGATGCTCCATTCAGAGCCCCAAATGAGTGATACCTGAAAAAAAGTCAATACTCTCATGATGCTATCTATGTATTGTGGAACGCACTTCGAGTTCAAAGGCCAATAGGTAATCAAAAACCTGTGTAATTATCAGTCATGAACATCCTGTCGAATTGCAGACAACGCACCAGAATTGTTATGCTGGCCACTAAATGAATTAGATGAAATCGGTTCAAGTCGGAATATCTGCAGTGGACATATATATACTCACTGTTCATATACTGTGATAATTTAGGACAGAATTTAGACAGGTTCGTCGGAGAGAATGACAAGCTTACCTTGACCTGTTGAAGTAGTAATGCAGAAGAGATATGTGCAACCATAGCCGAAGCGTCCATTTCGGCGAGAACATCCAGCCAGCTACATTTATACGCAGCGCGGTGTGTAGGTCCCTGTAGATTTCCATTTGATCAAGTTGAAGTTGTAGGTCCCCAATCTCCCAATCTCCACGCCGTGTGGGCGTTGCCGGACGCGACTTTCGCGACCCTGAATTGTTATAAATAAATGATTACCGAATTAATTTGATTCTTCAATATCCGGTCCGACATCTACTATGTCGAGTAACGTCGAGCGGAAGTGGACGGAGATCATATCTTGATGGGCGTCTTGTGGGTCCAAAAATTCGGCTGTCCTCAAAATAAACTTCCAACCATCAACTTCAATGTTCTTCAATAAGTATTGGAATCCAGATGGCCTGGTAAGTTTCAAAAGATTTTATATAGCTAAGCCATCTCACCGACTCGGACTAGCATGTTTACGTTACTGGGGGAAGCACGGGATTGGGTCTCTCTCTTGCCGCCATACTGGCGGAGAAGGGAGCACATGTCTCCATTGTCGCACGGAACCAGGAGCGCCTAGACAATGCTTTATTAATTTTGGAGGTATGGATTTTTGAATTGGCGTACCGTTGGAATAATGTTTGTAGAAATGTCGAAAATACCCGAATCAACTCTTCGCCGCATATTCGTTCTCCTTGAGCACTGCCGCCGATTCTGCTGCTGCACTCCATGCAGTGTGCAAACCTCACGGCGGCCAATCACCCGACGCAATTTTTGCATGTGCGGGAAGTTCCAAACCAATGTTTCTAGTCGTGAGTTTAGCACTCATCGGAGGTGTACGACAACTGATGGAGAGTACCCAGGATATGTGCGAGGAAGACTTGACACAAGGCATGATTAATGGGTACTGGGTTCAAGCGTGGACTGCGGTAGTGAGTTGCGCTGAATTATAATGAGCGACCTTCAACTGCTTCCATTTTAGGCGGCCGCTAAACAGATGGTTCGGGATGGACGCAAGGGCAAAATAGTTTTAGTTTCCTCGACCCTCGGTTACATGTCATTTGTGGGATACGCGTCATACGCTCCAGCCAAACATGCTTTGAGAGGTGAAAAGACGGCAAAGCACTTTTATGTTGTAATAGCTCACAAAAGACCAAGGTTTAGCAGATACATTGCAGTCGGAGTTTATGTTGTACAACATCGATGTTTCCATCTTCTTCCCGCCGGCAATGTTCACGCCTGGTTGGGACGAGGAGAACAAGACGAAACCTGCCATCGTGCGGGACATTGAAAGTACCGACCCAGGGATGACACCAGAAAAGGCGGCCCAGGCTTTATTCTACGGTGAGTTCATTGTAGCAGGAATTACCGCGGGCTGAATGGTCACAGGTGTACAGAGAGGATACGCTCACATTACGGCCGATATCATAACTGACCTCTTCAGAGCTTCGACGCGCGGAGTTAGTCCCAAACACAATATGCTGGTGGACCTGTTTTTGGATCTGGCTGCGTCGGTGAGCTCGCCAGATGCTTCAGCTCAAAAACGCGCTCAGCCAATCCAGATCATTGCACCAATCTGGAGACGGTCGGTCGACAAACGTGTGCGTGCGCATCGTCCTGAACACCAGGAGTATTTGCGGAAATCGGGATTCTTCGATTAGATCCAAAAAATGGGGTGCAATAGAGACTCCATAGCACCATAATAAATATTGAGAAGAGAGTGTATTACAACGAGAAAATGAGTTGAACAGAAGCAGGCTAACTGCGCATGTCGCAGCCACACACGACCAAACTCCTCGCCTCTTCCGCCATGACATCGCCTGGGCTGCTATTCGCGAATTTCAACCAAGATTACTCCTGCGTCTCGGTCGGCACGCGCAAGGGCTACAGTATAACAAACTGCGATCCCTTTGGCAGGGTGTATACGCAGAGTAAGCTCCATTAATTAGGACCAGGATTTATTTAACTGTGCAATACTTGGTAGATGATGGCCCCCGTGGAATCGTCGAGATGCTCTTCTGCACCTCCCTCATCGCCCTTGTTGGCTCCGCCCCTGATTCTTCGCCTCGTAAACTGCAGATTGTCAATACCAAACGCCAAAGCATGATATGCGAGCTGCTGTTTCCTTCGAGCATTCTTGCCGTTAAATTGAACCGCAAGACGCTGGTGATCATTCTGGAGACGGAGATATACGTCTATGATATAAGTAACATGCGTCTACTACATGTTATCGAGACTGTACCGAACCCGGATGGTGGGTTTTATTTTCTTCTCGTAATGTTACACTGACGATATGTACGAAACAGCAATCTGTGCGCTCTCCCCGTCCGCCGACTCGCCGTATCTTGCGTACCCCGCACCGCTACCCTCTCCATCCTTATCCTCCTCCTCCTCCGCCAGCTCCTCTTCGCCGTCATCGAACGCGGATCCAAGTACCCCAGGTGGAGATTTATTACTCTTCTCCACGCGTGCGCTGGCACCCGCAAACGTGCTACGTGCACATCGCTCCCCTCTCGCGCTGCTGGCGTTTTCGACTCCAGTTAGTGCCGGGAGCTATGCACCGACGCAGGTGTTGGCTACGGCGAGTGTAAAGGGTGGGTTTCGTTGTTTCCTGTTCTTAATTCTCCGCTAGCCTACGAGATCTACCGCCTTTCTTATTCTCTGCGATAATTACTGACTTCTACAGGCACAATAATCCGCGTCTTCGCTGTCCCCTCCCTCCAAAAAATCCACCAGTTCCGTCGCGGCGCGCGCGAGGCGCGTGTGTGGAGCCTCGCCTTCAATGGCGCGGGGACGCTGCTGGCGTGTGCGAGCGAACGGAGCGTGCATCTTTGGAAGGTTGGTTCATCGCCTAACGCGAATGCTTCAAACTCTTCGGCTTCAGGGTCAAATCTCAATGGTGGAGGGAAGAGTAACGGCGCGGGTAAGCGTCTCCATAATTAAGAGGTTGTGATGGAGTCCTGATAACAAAGAGTACATAGGTGGCAGCAGTAGTGCACCTTCTTCGTGGAACAACGCGCGAGAAGGTGCCAACTCGCCCGCGGAGTCGACTGACGGGCAGCTGGACGCGGGGTATGAGGCGTTCGTGGAGGGGAAGCGGGGCGGTGGCGGGATGGGGGTTGGGTGAGTGTTTGCAATTCCTCGCCCCCTGCAGCGCCCTTATTTATTTTCTATCCAGCAACTCCATCCGCCGGCGCTCCCTACACCTCACTTCCTCGCTCACCAAGTCTGTCGCGGCGTACCTTCCTGCGGGCCTCACGGAGATGTGGGAACCCGAGCGCGACTTTGCGTTTTTACGGCTACCTGCGCAGGGTGCGGCGGCGGATCGGCGATGTGTTGTTGGACTCAGCAGGTGGATACTTGTTTTATTGGGCTTCTTTTGGTCACACTGCCCTCCATCCATTTCATCTTCGTATTCATGACCTCTCCGTCATCTTGGCCGTTTCCTTTTCCCTGTCCTTGCCTTGTTCCCTCCTGCTGACTAGCTTCCCAGCACGACCCCACATGTCATGGTCATCTCCTCCGACGGCTACTTCTACGCATACAGCATCGACCTCGAGAAGGGCGGAGAGTGCGTACTTGTGAAGCAGTATTCGTAAGTTCCTCCTGTCTTATTCTGCCAGCTGTTGCGAGACATGCCTCGTTCCATGACCTTATCTTTCCTGTCTCTTCCTACTCTGTCCACATCCGCACAATTCTTACTCTCTAGCAGATTGCTCGAATCGGGAGAGGATGCAGGCATGTAGCCTCAGGACTATCGGTTATCTCATTCACGTCCGTATCCTCCTTGCTACCCACCTTAGTCCACACTGACGCCAATCCTGCAGTCCTCATATGTACTTTAATATCTTCCCCACGCGGTACACTTTCTTTCTTTCTCGTTCACGTCAGAGCCCGTACGTATGATATGATACGCTACATCTGCTGTAATATGGAGAACTCTTGTTGCGGGCTGATTTGAGTGATTGAGAGCGGTAGAGCACATAGACTCAGGCAGCGGTTCAAAGGAGACTTGTAAGTACAATCCTGTTGGAATCTATCTTAGCGGAAACGGAGCTTTACCTGCTCCAGCCAAGCTATTGTGCATGTTATTAGATGGAGAGCGGAAATGTATACTTCAAAAATCTCACCGTCAGTGCTTGAATCTATGTCGTCTGCAAAATTCTCCATCAGACCAACGTCGCTTGTCGGCGAAGACGCTGAGCTGGTCGGCCAAGCAGCCACGGCCTGGGCTTCAACGACACGGAGGAAGTCCAGCTCAAGTTCCGCCATAATATCATTTGGAAGCCAGTGCGGCGGCACCCACGGATGCCAGCGGGCATGGTAACCTGGGAGTTGAACTTGCAGGTGCCGCTCTCGGATGATCACCTGGGCCAACCGATAACAGGCCGGGCAACATTTTTTTGCGACGCCGATTGGGATAGATTTTCCTTCACTGGCCTGGTCCCAATAAAGGATGAGGATGATTCAAATGAAATAAACAGTGACTAACGTGTTCCCGAAGTTGCTGCAAGTTCGGTATGACGATGTCGCCAGTCGTAGCAGATATCTCTGACACAAGCGAGGCAAGGATTCCTGCTTCGCAATGAGTTTGACCTCGACTGGACGAGATGCTCTGAGTAGCAAGCTCTTCCAGTATGCGATCAGAAATATCAGAGGACCAGCCTCCCTTCTCCTTCCATCGGCGAACAAGTTGGGATGCCGTGAAGATCGGTATTGGCTTGCCTGGGGTAGCTTGACAATGTGTAAATCGATGTCAAGACGTGCGCGTATAATTTTGGTTCCCAGCAGTACTTGCGACGCTGTTGTCCATGCGCACACCGCATTCAACATCCTAACAAGTAACTCGCATCTCGGGTCTACAAAAAGTGGAAGCTTGAGTTTTGAATGGAATAACGTCAAGAAAACGAATCACTGGTAATGGTAACATCGGTAGATGCCACTTCATCCTCGTCGTCGTTTTCCAGTGGCTCAGGGGCTGATCCTGAGGTTGGTGACTGGTTTGGTTGAACTAGCTCACTGCAAAAAAGATAAAGGAATACATACCCAAGAGGTTCTCCAAGGATTCACACGTCCAAAGTTCGGTTGGTGTAGCTCGGAGAAATGCATGCAGTAATGTGGAGCAATCAGCGAGGATGACGATGTTGTTGTCCTCAACAGCACTCTGAATGGCCTGGAAGAGAATCAAAGCCAGTGACCACTATTTTTGGGCCGAATTGTGACTAAAGTCCACCAAGGCGAAGCGAGCCTCGATCTCGATCTCGGGGTTGGTGGATGTTGGGAGCGAACCATAAGAAGCTAGACGGCCGAGCAATTTGACCTGCGTACTACCAACCACCTCCCCTGGGGAAGGCTTCCAGTCCTTTAGCGCCCCGAACGTCATCTGGAAACAGGTTTTTCCAGTACAGACAGGGGCCGTCTGTGCCAGACAGAATCAGACCCACAGACAGCCACAGACACAGTTACGTTCTGCCAGACCATCCCAGACCATTGCCTCCACATGGTCGCGCCATATCAGGCCATACCATCACTTCTTGCACATATGATCTACGTGCCGACACGGTGCCGTTTTATTTGCTCCAAATCACTTCAAATCTCTATAAGTAAGAGCGCATCTAAGTGCGCACGCGAGTCTCTTTCTCCCCGCAACTCTCTTTCTCCCCAAATTTGCCCATCTTTCTGAGTTCCCCCTTCAAGTCCTTCAAGCTTCAAGGGTCACATTTCAACTTGAAGGGTCAAGCTTGCAACGTACAATATCACTGGTTCCAGGACGCAGAGCTACCCCAATTCTCGGTCAAATATACAACTCAAGTCGCCTCAGAACTTAGCTAGTTAGCATGCCGTCGTGGGTCGAGAGTACCAGTAGAATATATAGCTATTTTTATTAGTACGTAGTCTACAAGCATTTGTCCCTTCCGAACTATTTGGTCAATATATCCATTGCCTACATATTTATGCTCTGGAGTCTGCAGGCAAGGAACGGCAAATACAAACCAATTTCAAAATAATTCAGTGCCACGGCCTGTCTAAAATCGCGTTGATGCCAGTTGATGCCTCGGCCAAGTTGGGATAGCCGAAATTAGCCGAGATTGATGATCGGTCTGGGAGTGTCTGTGGGTGTCTGAAACAGACGGGGGTTGGTCTATAGCACTATGTGGTCTATAGTGTCTGGGACAGACCTACAGACCGGTTCATGCCCGACACGGCCTTTGATTTTTGGGAAACAGTTTAGAACGATGTAACGTGCGAATGCGGTTCTCTTCTTGTACTGGGAGGCTATCTGAGCCAGTTCCAGGACATTTTTGGCGTATTCTTGAAACGGGGTCAGGTTTGTTGATTGAAGGTTTAGCTCGTTCTTCAGCTCGCCGGTATCGCCGTCGCTGAATGGAACCCTGTAAAGGAACATTGAGTATTTGACTTCAAGACAGGCGGGCGATACTTGCAAAACTTTTGCGAGCCCGCCATCCTGGTCGAGAAAGGCATCTGACGCCGGGGTTGAATTTCGTGAAACCAAAATATCCTGAATCGAACCGCCGGATGACAATGGGTTTATTGAGGATCCTGGGGCCGAGCTGCTGCAGGGGTCAAAAATAGCAACGTGAACGGAAGGAGATGCATTATACGGCTCCGAGAAGATCCAAGCCTCCAATGAAGTAGAGGGTCAACTTGCCCGAGGGGTGAAACGGCCAGTTTAAATTCTGATTATCGTTTCGTCTGAGATGGCCCCCGGGTGAGTGTAGTAACGTCCGCGAAATGGATTATAAGACGCTTCCGCCGTCGCCCCTTGCTGGGTTTTTCTCCGTAGTGTTTTCGTGATCCACTGCAACTCATCGGCGAATCCCCGTTGTTTCGCGCCTGTGCGCCGCCATTACGCTTAAATAATTATAGCCCCTTGGAAGTCCCGGGCGTTCGACGCTCCCCAGTCGCCATTGGGTGAGCTGCCTCAGCCTGAACAAATTACTCACCTAAATATTATATTTTGAGATGGGGTCCACCTTTTACCAGCAATGTCCCGCGCCGTCGTACAAGTTTGGGATGCCGCCGCGCGATTTCAATATAATTTTGGACTCTGGTCAGGTATGGGAATTACAATTGAGTTCTGATGTTCCTTGACCCTTATATTTCCTGTCTCTTCCCACTCTGTCCACATCTGCACAATTCTTACTCCCTCGCAGATTACTCGAATCGGGAGAGGATGCAGGCATGTAGCCTCAGGACTATCGGTTATCTCATTCACGTCCGTATCCTCCTTGCTACCCACCTTAGTCCACACTGACGCCAATCCTGCAGTCCTCATATGTACTTTAATATCTTCCCCACGCGGTACACTTTCTTTCTTTCTCGTTCACGTCAGAGACTCAGAGCCCGTACGTATGATATGATACGCTACATCTGCCGTAATATGGAGAACTTTTGTTGCGGGCTGATTTGAGTGATTGAGAGCGGTAAAACACATAGATTCAGGCAGCGGTTCAAAGGAAACTTGTAAGTACAATCCTATTGGAATCTATCTTAGCGGAAACGGAGCTTTATCTGCTCCAGCAAAGCTATTGTGCATGTTATTAGATGGAGAGCGGAAAAACACTCCAAAAAATATCACCGTCAGTCTTTGAAGCCATGTCTCTTATGAGATTATCCTCCAGACCAACGTCACTCGTCGGCGAAGACGCTGAGCTGGTCGGCCAAGCAGCCATGGCCTGGGCTTCAACGACACGGAGGAAGTCCAGCTCAAGTTTCGCCATAATGTCATCTGGAAACCAGTACGGCGGCACCCACGAATGCCAGCGGGCATGGTAACCTGGGAGTTGAATTTGCAGGTGCCGCTCTCGGATGATCACCTGGGCCAACCGATAACAGGCCGGGCAACATTTTTTTGCGACGCCGATTGGGATAGATTTTCCTTCGCTGGCCTGGTCCCAATAAAGGATGAGGATGATGAGGATGAAATAAACAGTGACTAACGTGTTCCCGAAGTTGCTGCAAGTTCGGTATGACGATGTCGTCAGTCGTCGCTGTCTCTGAAACAAGCGAGGCAAGGATTCCTGCTTCGCAATGAGTTTGACCTTGATTGGACGAGATGCTCTGAGTAGCAAGCTTTTCCAGGATGCGATCAGAAATATCAGAGGACCAGCCTCCCTTCTCCTTCCATCGGCGAACAAGTTGGGATGTTGTGAAGATCGGTATCGGTTGTTGGGGTAGCTCGACAATGTGTAAATCGATGGCAAGACTTGTGCGTATAATTTTGGTTCCCAATAGCACTTGCGACGCTGTTGTCCATGCGCAGACCGCATTCAACATCCTAACAAGCAACTCACATCTTGGGTCTACAAACAGCGGAACTTGAGTTTTGAATGGAATAACGTCAAGAAAACGAATCACTGGTAATGGTGACATCGGTGGATGCCACTTCATCCTCGTCGTCGTCTTCCAGTGGCTCAGGGGCTGATCCTGAGGGATTTGGTTGAACTAGCTCACTGCAGAAAAGATGGAGGAATACATACCCAAGAGGTTCTCCAAGGATTTACACTTCCAAAGGTTGGTTGGTGCAGTTCGGAGAAACGCATGAAGTGATGCGGAGCAATCAGTGAGGACGACAATGTCCTTGGTCTTGACAGCACTCTGAATGGCCCGGAAGAGGAGTAAAACTAGTGACCACCATTTTGGTGCCGAACTCTGACTAAAGTCCGCCAAGACGAAGTCAGCCTCGATCTCGGGGTTGGTGGATATGGGTAGGGAAACATAAGAAGCTGGACGGCTGGGCAATTTGGCTTGTGTGTTGCCAACGACCTCCCCTGGGGAAGGCTGCCAGTCCTTTAGCGCCCCGAACGTCCGCACGACAGCGTTGACACGGTCGTTGATTTTTGAGAGACAGTTTAGAACTATGTAACGTGCGAATGCGGTTCCCTTCTTGTACTGGAAGGCTATCCGAGCCAGTTCCAGGACATTTTTGGCGTACTCTTGAAATGGTGTCGGGTTTGTCGATTGAAGGTTTAGCTCGCCGGTAAAATCGTGTTCGTCGTCGCTGAACGGAACCCTGTAAAAGAACATTAAATATTTGACTTCAAGACAGACGGGCGACACTTGCAAAACTTTTGCGAGTCCGCCATCCTGGTCGAGAAAGGCATCTGACGCCGGGGTTGAATTTCGTGAAACCAAAATATCCTGAATCGAACCGCCGGATGACGATGGGTTTATTAAGGATCCTCTGCTGGAGGGGGGTCAAAAATAGCAACGGTGAACGGAAGGAGATGCATTATACGGCTCCGAGAAGATCCAAGCGTCCAATGAAGTAGAGGTCAACTTGCCGAGGGTGACGGCCAGTATCTGATAGCGTTCGTCTGGATGGCCCCGGGTGAGTAACGTCGCGAGATGGCTTAAGCGCTCAGCGTCTTTGTGGGGTTTTCGTGTCTCCGCGGCGGCGATCCCGTTCTGCAGCCTTGCCGCCATTACGCTTAAATAATATAAGCTGGAGCGGGCGTCGACGTCGTCCATTGGGATGAGACATGCTCCTGAACCACAATATCATATTAAATATTAATATTTTGAAATAATTGTGTCACGCTGGGCCTGTTGTCACCCTTGTCCCGGCACCATGTCCTCGCCCATAACTCAGGTCTCGCAGCATGCGCCGCCGACGCATTCTAATCTGCAGCCGCAGCTGCTGACCCGTCTCTTCCTCGACCTGCGCGGCAGACGCTTCGAGGTCGACAGAGAGACGATCATGAACCTGCCCGAATCGGTCCTTCTCTGTCTCTTTCCGAACGGCCTGGTGCTCAGCAGACAGAGCGTAGCGCTCTCGGACGGCGGAGACGACGAGGACGAAGAGGTCTACGGCGTCGACGTGGGCTAGCATTTTATTTTATTTTATTCGCCACTCAGCCTTTCCAGTTTGACCCCGACTGCTTCCAATACGTGCTCACCTTCTTCCGCACGGCCTCGGAGGCCTTTTACGGTACCGCGACCACCCCGGGGCTTCTTGCGCTCCAGCAGCACCTCCTCGACGCATCCCCGTCTGGCTCCCCATCAAACAGCAACGACGCCGCGTTCAACCCTCCGCCCGCCCAAAATCCCCTCTTGTCAAAGCAGGCAATCATCGTGCTGCGCGAGGAGCTCGAGTACTTTACCATCCCGCCAAAGAGCGGCGAGGCCCAGACGGACGCGAACGGGCTCGCGAACGAGAGTCTGCTTGCCGTCAAGCGTGATGGCGGGGACTATCTCATGGAGAAGCGCAACATCTTCACGGCGCTCCAGCGGAACGTGAACAAGGAGAACAACTGTCGCGGAGCAGCATCTCATCGACATGCTCTGCATGAGGTCTGTGGTTTTGAATAATAATAAATAATGTCTCTTGCTCACAACGTCGGCCTCACAGCGGCTTCGACCGCGATGACGAGTGGGGCTTCCGTGCGCTCGAGCCCTCGCGGTCATGCATCTCCTCCATCGCGCTTGTCCTCCTCAAAACAGGCATCAACCATACCCCCGGCAACACCAAGCCCGTCGAGGTCGACTACGCCCAGATGGCCACGGCGCAGAAGCTGCTGCTGTTCTGGAGGAAACCGGCCGTATGTACCCTCTCCCCACCAAAAGATATCATTATTCATTTATTCCCCGCAGAGAAAATGCTGGTGGGACGGTGTCGAGGTTGACCTCCCTGCAAAGGACGGACAGCCCGCCAAGACCTTCAAACTCTGGGCCCGCCGCGTCTGGACGCTCGAGCTCAGCTTGGTGCGGCCTCTCCCTCACCTCTTATTCTGCCCTCAATTTATTCTATTCTTGATACAGGTCTGAACGGCGCGTCCGTTTATTTGTCCTCGTATACATAGTGCTCTCGTTTCTCGTGGAACTGCATACCTTCTTTCACATCCGCGAGCGTATTCCTAGATCCAACTGCAATCTAATAAATACCCTTTGCTTGCCTGCACATTTATTATCAAAGCGCATGATAGCATTATATAAGTTAGGTCCTTCCGTCGTACATACACGTCGCTCTTGTATGGAGGAAATCATAAAATACCGTTCGTTGTCAGTCAATCAGCTCATCCCCTTCATCGGTACCCCTGGTACCCGCTGTCGTACCCCGCGGGTTCTTGCGCAGGCTGCCCCGCAATCGACGCGCGCACCGCCGCGTACGGGTCTGCGTATTGCATCGTGCGGCTCATACCGATGGGCGGGCCAAGGTTCTGCTCAGGGATCATCGGCGGGCCCCCGCCGCGGTCGAAGCGCGGCGGCGGCGACGCGGGCGCGGGCGAGAAGCCGGATGGTGCGGGGTCGGAGAAGGCGCCGTACGCGTCGATGCTCGGGCGGCCCGCCATCGGGGGCGTGTGCGCCGCGGGCGGCGCGTTGTAGCGGTTGCCGTCGGCGAAGGGGTTGGCGCCCGGGGGCGCGGGGTCGTAGGACGAGGGTGAATCGCCGCCGGCGGCGCCGGGGCGGCGCGCGGCGGGCACGTGCTGGTAGTCGTCCTCGTCGGGGTCGTAGTCCATTTCGAACTCGGTCGCCTCTTGCTGGGGGTGCGTGAAGGGGGGGTCGCGGGGGCGGTTGCCGACGTGCAGTTTCCCGGAGCGCCAGTCGAGGACGAGGAGGACGAGAGATGCGCCCCAGAATATGAAGGCGCCCCAGAAGAAGATAGCCCCGGCTTTCTTGGTGCTACACCACCCAGGGAGGCCCTTGACGAACGCCTCATTGTCTTTGGTGGCATGCGGATCTTTGGATGCGTCCTTGCACCCCGGTTGGGTGAAGGCAGATATGGTTGTTGCGAAACTGCAAAAGGATGAATAAAATATAGGGGCGAAAAGAAGGGGATAGAACTAACGCAATCAACAATGAGAAGGCGGAGCCAGCGCCTGTGAGGATAAATCCTACACGGACTTCTTTCAGAGCTCGTGCGGGACCCTGGAGTTTGTCGTATTTCTGCGGATTCAAAGAATCATCAAAGGGGCGTCATGCGACGAAAACGGCCAGACGCACCTCATACGCAACCGGAACGAGCAGCATGAACAAGGGAAGAAATATGCCCAAGAGGGAGAGGAATATTGCGAGCCCTGAGAGGCCGGCTGTGAATGGTCAGTGAGACACAAGCTTGAGACAAAAACAGAGGAAACAACGGACATGGTCCCACATGAAATTTGGCCTGGAAAGCCGCGACACTCGCGAAACAACACATTGCAAGAAAGTTGAAGAATATTTGGGACGTGTGGAACACAATCATCGGTTTTGAAACTATCATCTAGAGGATGGAGCACGTCAGTCGACGCGTCGAGAACCGGGCATACATGAGAGCAAAAGCAGAAAAGCGGAACTCTGGGCCAGTTTTCCACCCACCCATAGCCAGAACACCCATGCAAAGGGTAGAACAACTAGGAATATGAGTTGGTCGCTCGTCGAACTCATTATGTAATGTTGAGGACGAGGAACTGGCCCCCCGAAAGAGTACAAGGAAGACACGTACATCATCCTCAAAATTAGCATGTCCTGCGCCGGTATTGCCTACGCCCAGGGTGGACGGCGGCGGGATTGTGTTGCGGCGTTCAGAGGCGGGGACAATTCGTTTAATGCCGTCTTGTATTCGGTCTAGGAGAGACATGGTGGGGGACGATGGAGGTAGGAGTCAACAAGTTTAAGAGGCACGGCGAACACGGCGCTGCGGGCGAACTGCTTTTGGTGCACTGGTTGTGGTGTTGGTGTAAATCAATATTTGTAAGCATATCCATTCCGCTAGCTGTGCTGATTTTCTTCAACTGAATGGTTGCTGAATGGACTACACGACAAATAATACAATATTCTACGCGGGAAAGGCAAGATTTCTGGGTAAGCGCAGTCGCAGATCCGTGAAGATTCGGTGGATCACAGCGGGAGAAACACCGCAGTCAACAAGGTACTCGGGCTCGACGCCCCAGCCAAGCAGGTCGAGAACAAGAGATTTCGCCGAGTCAAGCTCGTCAGGAGTCACTGCGGGTTGTTTCAGCATGTATCTATGGTTGTGCAGGAGAGTGAATGCACTGACAGTGATGTGAAACGCCGTGTGCGGGTATAGGAGACGGTGCAGCGCTGAACAAAGTGGTGGAGGACCGTGGTGAGCCCAGCGGGGTGTCGGATTGGAACACTGTTTGGGATCTGGGGGAAGAGGTACTGGAAACAGCAATGGGCGTATTATTATTATTATTGGCAGCAGTGGTCGGTTCAATGATTTCGCCATCCTCAACATCATTACTTGTAGGACGAGTAGTGCCAGCGGGCGTAGCGTTTCTTGCAAGGGACATGGTGGCAAGAGACAGACACAGTAATTACAGAATAAGCCGAGAAGAATCTTCAAATGGCAAGAAGACTCCGCCATCACATGACTTGGTTCTCTCTTGCCCAAACGCGTCCATGTCGAAAATTTCGATCTTGTTCTTCCTTGCATAAACCTATCTCAAAAGACGCGTTCCGTGCTCATACATGTCCCATATTCGTGTTTGCGGCGGATGGTTCACTGGCCAGCACCACCTAATACTACGTAGCTGTCATCCCAAATTCAACGCAAACCTCCAAGTTATCGGGCACGCAGAGCACTTGCATGAATTCCGTTGTACGACGTCATACCCATCCAGTGGTGAAAATGGAAGTCCCCTGACGCGTTAATGTCAGACTTGCAAGCCACGACGAAGCAGTCAGCCACCGCCTGAAATCTGAATCTCCGCTTCGTCTCCTGTCTACATCTCTTGCTCTCAGCTCTCATCTGCTCCGCTTCTGAATCTCTTATTCGCTTTTCAAAACCTGTCGTTTAAAGTAAAATCCTACATACGGTGTGTACCTCTCCCGCCACTTTCTCACCCGTTCAGGTAACTCACCTTGATTCGTAGTCATCGATGGCTTTCACCACCCCCCTCTTCGTGTCTGACTTTACCGTAATTCGTCAACTTAACCCCCGCACATCAGAGGTCACCTGCAAGAAAGGAGCCTCATATTTACTCACCGTCGCGCCCAAGGACGAGGAGTTCGCCGCGCAGAACGAACTCTGTGTTCTGAGGGAGCTCACAGCCGGCAATACGCCCTCCCCATTCGTGGCGCGGCTCGCGGCGGACTGGGAAGACATCACCCACACGTACCTCTTAACGGTCAGCCACATCCTCTTTCCTTTTTTGCGCAGCCGGTTGAAATATATGCATACAGGCAGGACCCGGCGGCACCCTTTACGACAAGGTGCGCTGTGGTAGGCGGTTCACCACCGACCAGGCCCGTCCCGTCATGGCACAGCTCGTGGGTCTTTCAAATTGAATGTTTCGAAATTGCGAGCTTACCTGTCTCTTAGCTCATGGCACTCGAAGGGCTCAAGGCCCGGCGCGTCCTTCACCGGAATCTCAAAACGGCCAACGTCCTCGTCGACATCACTGGCCGTATTGCCCTCAGCGACTTCCGCTGTGCCAAAAGGTTCGGCGAGCCGACCTTCGTCAACCTCGAGGTCGACGGCTCCGCGGACTCTGGGTCTTTTCATTTCGCCCCAGAGGAGGATGCTGCACTCCTGGCCACAGAGGAGTGCGGTACGCCAGACTACATGTCCCCCGAGCGTCAATGCGGCCTTCCGTACAGCTTCGAGGCCGACGTCTGGTCTGCGGGCGTCGTGTTGTACGAAATGCTGACCGGAAGGGTGCGTCCTCTCCTTCTATCCTCGTGTTTTTATTATGTACTGATTCCAATTATCCTCAGGTCCCCTTTGGTGCCGGCGCTACCCTCGCGCCTGAGGAGCTCGCGCACGAGGTCATGCTCGGGCAGCTGCGGTTTAAGGAAGATGACAACGTCGATGCGGAGGCGCGCGACCTCCTCGAGCACCTCTTGGCGAAGAATCCCGCCTTCCGCATCACGGCGGCGGAGGCCAAACGGCATGCTTTCTTCTCGGACGTGTACGTATCCATTCTATATGAACTCGTGTTGTTCACAGGCTGATTGGTCTTATTCATTATTTCAGCGACTGGGAGGCACTCGCCGAAGCCGCTTCGTCACCGGCCTCGACGTCTCCTCAGCAGCCCTCCTGCCAGGCGAGCCAGAGCCATCCCAATATGCCCAAGGTCGTCAACTCGACCATGTGCTGCACCTCCATGTTGTATGCTCCTACCTTGGGCTGGTTCTCCAGGATTTTTGCCAAGAAGAATGTCCCTGCCGCCCCGACGCTCCCGCCAACCAGGAAAGCGTGGTTCGCCTCCCGGTCAAGTCTCCCTCGGCCTAAGCCTGCCCCAAGCATGGTACAGATGCCGCAGGCTCCCTCCCCTAATCGAAGCAATTCGCGGCCGCTCTCCAGTCTCTCCGACTCAGAATCCTGGCTCCAGTTCCCGGAACCGAAGTCAATCACGGAACCGGAGGCGCCAGTGCAGTTTGAGGCGGACGACGAGGACCCTCTGTCAGACGCCGAGTCTGCTTGTTTTGGGTTGTGGCTCAAGCTGGTCCCAAGCGCTCGATCCCCAGCCTCGACCAGCAACTCCGTCTTTTCCGATGACGCGAGCAAGTTCAGCGACGGGGCTTTGGACGAGAAGAGCCTTGGGGACGTCGGCCTGGATTGGCAAGATCTCCCTACTCAGACGGGACGCACTTTCTGGTCCTTTATGTCTTGGGTACGGGGTCGGCTTGGGCGGCAGAATTCCGGCGCGGGGATATCATTGCGGGTGGGCTGAGGTGGGCTGGCGGTGCTGGCGGTGGTAGTGGTGGGATTGACGAGCGCAGAGGTTGTTGTCGGTTTTCTGGTTTCTGCGCTTTCGATTTGTTGCTTTCGTCCCATTCGCATTCGCCCTCTTACGACAACCTCCTCTGGAAGCACGACCTCGTTACGACCACCTCCCGCAGGAGCACGACCCGTTACGACCCTCGCCCACCTCTTGGGTGCACGAACCTCCGGCGGGCTGGTCCCAAGCTTATGACCTTTACGACTCAGTGCAAACCCACCAAACCCAGAAGAAAGAAAAAACATGGAAACACGTAGAAAAAGATACGAAAAACCTACAAAAGCAACGATCCCCGGATCTGATTAATAACTAGAATATTCAATACAAAACAAAATAATCTGCATTGAACGCTACCGAATTGAGTACTAGTCGGGCAATGCGGTCTCGGATAAGGTACGTAGTTCAAATAGCATGAAAGTATCTAGCGCGGTACCCCTCATCACGCCGCTATATTAGACTTCAACAGCGGTGTCGCCGTTTAGAAGGTAAAAACAAAGGCTGATAAATTGATTATAGAAACGAATATAAATGAGATAGTTATAAAAACTCGCACGTAGCCGCCGTGATCTTCAGCGCGTACCCTCGTTGGGAAGTATGCTCACATCGGTACAGGGATTCAACGGCGCGGTAGTCGGGTAGAGAAGTCGGAGCACTGCAGTTCTGTCTACACATGCTTCCCAGGATAGTTGGGAGGGGGCTCTTCATTATACATCGAAGCTCTCGCTTCCAGTCTCCTCAATCGGTCGACTATATCTCCCAAGCTATTCGACGCCTGTGCAGGACCAGTGCTGGAACCACTCTGCGGTGTGGAGGCGGACACTTCGAAGCCGACGGTCTGGAGGCCGGGATTTACGGACTGAGGCAGCTGTTGCGACTTGTGGCCGAGGCGCTGTAGTGATCGAACTGCCTGCAAGTTGATCCATGCGAGAGGGGGAGGGAACAGGATACGCGTGCGGAACAAGCCCTTCGTTGACCCTTCGGAGTCGTCGCTTTCGGAGCCATAACAGAATTGCCAGGCCAGTCGCGATGGCTGCAAGTACTCCAATTGTAGCGCCAATAATTACTGCCACCGGTGGTGGTTTCTTGGTGGGATTCGTATCCGTATTGGAAGCGGAAGCTGGCGGAGTGCATGAGAACTTAGCTCCATCGCGATAACAGCTATGCCAAGTACTTACTTGAACTTGTCGGAGTGAAAGTAAATTCGGTAGTAGACGGACGAGATGGTATATTGGCAGACAATGCTACTTGAAGCACTTCGGCAATTGGTACACCGCTGTTCGCAATAACTGTTCCGATAGTGCATGCACCGAATTCCGAGTTGATGAGATTGCAGGAGATATTGCCAGCTGCCGAGGGTCCGAAGCCTTCGAACCACCCTGAGGCGGAGACGACGACAGTTCGTGGAGCTATGAAATGTTATCAGCCATTTTCCGAGACAGCGACAAGGACAAGCGACAAGGCGCGCAGTAAGAGCAACTCACTTGGCGCAGCAGTGGTCCGAGTAACGACGATACCGCTTTCAGTTGTGGGGAACACCACGTTGTTGAGAGCCTGGTAAAGGTAGGTAGTTTTGGAGCCGTCGCTGGCAGTCCCCATAGGCTCCAATGGCAGAGTGATCTCCGCAGACAGTAAACGGCCTTGCCCAAACTGCCACAATGTAACTGCCGTCACTTCACTTTGGGCCCAACCAGCTGCGGTTCGAGTGAGAGATGGCGCTTGCAGGTAGAAATGACTGACAAGGCAGGGAAGTGGCGAGCGAGAAGAGCGCCGCGATCATGTTGAAACTGAGCATGGCCTGTGCGGCAGGTGAATGGTCCTCTACTGGCCATTGGGATCGAAAACCTTACCTCCTGCGGCCTGGCTAGGAAGACGAAGGGAAACCGAGAACTCCCAATGGGTTCTTTACTTATGCTAACATCACAGCAACTTGACTTAGAGCCGATCTTTAGACAAAGTGCGATGAGAAGATCGCACAGCCATTGGCAAAGACTCAAGAGGGTCGCAGCCGCTTCTCAACTTCAAGGAGGCAGTGTGGGGACCCATGGGAGTTCGGAAGAAAGAAAAACAGGTAGGATCTTGATGGTAGTATGATGTTCAACTGGTTTTGCCGTTCAACTGGTTTTGCTGTTCAAGAGGCGGTTCAACGGCATGGAAGCGGGATGGGGTAATGTTTCAAGTTGGGAAAAATAGCGCATCATTATTTATGTAATGCGCAAATCATTCCTCAAAGTCTCAATATTTTTCCAGATATAACGGACTAAGAGATAGCGCTGTTAGACTCGTCGTACGCTATACAGAGTGTAAGATACACAGTATCGGATTCAAGAACCAGAGTCTAGATTATTTGCCGCCCGTTCACTAACCCCCCTGCTCTTCCCCATCGGAACACTTGGCCAATCTGGATTGCCAGTGTAATCTGGAGGGGGCTCTTCTGCATCAGAAGATGCGGAGTACGGATTCGTCCACCGATCACGACTAGTAGCAATACTGGAGTGGGTATAGACGCCGCTTCGACCAAAGCTCGACTCCTGTGTTGGGATTGTAGTTTCAGCGGCCTCTAGTTGTGGTGCTGCAGTGAACGACGTGGCGGCGAATCGTCCATTGCCGGGGGGTAAAGAAATGGCATATGCGCGGGTATTATCTTGTTCCTTGAGCCTCCGGAGGCGCCGCCGTCGCAAGCAGAAAACAAGAACCAGGATAATCGCAAGCCCAATGAAGGAAGAGGCTACGACAGCGCCGATAATCACTCCTATTGAGGGCGAGGATCTCTCCGAATCGCCACTTGAAGGGGCATTTGTAAAAGCTGTAGAGAGTGAGCTTAGTCCGAAGAAGAAAAGAGGGGCCATGAATAAAAAACTACTCACTTGGACCCAAGACAAGAGTGGGAGTAGATGGCCTCAAAGTTGGCGGTCCCGCCGAGAATGCAACTTGGAGTACGACCGGAGTTGGAGCACCACTGTTGGCGAGGACGTCCCCAGTTACGTCCCCGTTTATACAGTTTCCGAACTCTGGGTTGACAAAAGCACAGGAGATATTGGCATCTCCAAAATCCTCGACCCACCCCGAAGCAGAGGCAATAATAGTCCGGGGAGCTGTAAATCAGTTAATTTTTCAAGTTGCATGAAGCACGAACACAGCTAGTACTCACTTGCAACGGCTGTGGTCTGGGTGATGATGAGAGCGGCACCATCGACTGTAGTCACCGTAGGAATCGGCTTATTGTTAACAACCTGGTACAGATACGTTGTTGCAGCGCCGCCAGGTGCCGTTCCTAGTGGCTGTAATGGAAGAGTGGCGGCGCCAGGCAGTAAACGACCGGTTCCGAACTGCCACAAAGTAACCCCAGGTACTTGACTTTGAGCCCAACTAGCTGTTTTACCAGTCAGAAACAAGAGTCCAGACGAACGGTCAAAACAGGACTGACGCGACACAGACGCAACGAGCGAAACCAGCGCTAGGGTCCTATTGAAAGTCGGCATGGCCTATACGTGGTATCAGCTATAAAGCAACAACTGTGATTACATGAACTTGCCTGAGGAGGCTGCCCCTGGGTATATTGGCGACTCGGAAGAAAGACGAACGCAGGAAACAGAGCGTCTCAACGTCACGGCGACTTTATAGCAAGATCAACAAGGGGCCAATCTTTGGAGACCAAAAATAGGTCGGAGAAATGGCATACATCGCAGAAGCAATCGGCAAAGGGGTTACAGCGGCAACCTGCGGCAACGTAGATAGAAAGCTTTTTTGAGCCTTTTCCAGCCCAGCACTACGGACCCATGGATGCGCTGAATAGCTGCCGCAAGATGGGCTGTTGTCGAGAATCCAGATTTTGACATGATGGTGTTTCCCGAGTATTGAGAGCCATCAGAGGAGTTGAATGTTCATCGATGAGAAAAGGATGCCTGAGTGCACTCCAGTAGCATGGTCTGCCAGAGACTGCTTTATGCTGTTTTACGGCGTCGCCTCAGTGAAAGCAACCTTGAATCCTCATCGTGAGACACCGCCGTTGGGATCCCTTGACTCGGATGTCGCAAAAAGCCTTTGTCGGAGATAAGCCAATATAGGTTAATATAAGGCGGTATAAGTCTGTAAGATCATTGGGGGGTCTATAACCTTCAAAATTGCGCTATCCTGGGTTATAAGGACTTACGGAGGTTATAGGGTTATACAGGGTTATAGGAGGTTATAGCGGCTTATAACTGGCCGAGGTGAAATTTCGAAAAGATGTTGCTCCCCTCCGCTGGTACTTTGTAGTACCAGCAGGAAGGAGAGTAGTTACTTCACTACTTAGAATCATTGTTATTAAGTATCAGTTAACAAGGTAGGTCAGGGTCAGTCTTCAGTAATTATATTATAAAGTGTTGAGGACTCAAATTACATTCAGAGTATCTGTTATCAGTGCAGGGAAAAGCTCAGATGTCACCAACACAGTTTTGCACCGTGCTCAGCACTCGGGTTGGAGCCCCACTCCACCCAGCTCCACCCGCTCCACAACTGACCGAAGTGCCTGTAAATTCACCCCCAAAACGGGGTTTTTTTTTGTGACTGAGGCCGACTCGGCAGATTAGGATATTGGGACAACATATAGATGCTTCTCAGCCCTCAATGCCCCACAATATCACTCAAGGATATATTGAATTATAACTACCTATACCCTGGTTGTAAGCCTAGTATAAGTCGCTGTACCTCGCTTATAAGCCTGTAACCCTTCTTAACCCCTTATAGGTGACCAGGCCCTTTTGCGACATGGAGCACAACATTCAGTGGGCAGCGTTGCATCGCGGCTGAGATAAAATCCGAATCCGCCCCCAAAACCAAGTAGCTGGAGGATACAACTTATTAAACAAGTCCTTAGTCGACGGAGATGGAGGAGGCTGGATGGAGATTTGGATGACGTCGGCCGAGAGTCCGAGTCCGATATACGGCCGAATGTGACTCCATGAAAAAAAATTGCAAGCGAGTTTGAGTTGAGTTTCTTCTCAACCACCATGGCATCTCTTACTGCCCGCACCGCCGCCCAAGCTCTCCGCGCCGCCTCGCGTCGCGCTCCCCGTGCTCTGGTTACTTTGAAGCCCGTTCAGGCGGCTTCATATTCTCTCTTTGCCCATGCTGCTGCAGCAAAATCTGCGCGGCCTGCTGCCCAGGTTCGTGCTGGCATCGATGAAATGGTCGAGTGTATTCTAACATGTAGCAGGGAACGCGCGGCGTCAAGACTCTTGACTTTGCTGGAACGCCGGAGGTTGTGTATGAGCGGAGTGACTGGCCCCTGGCTAAGCTGCAAGACTACTTCAAAAATGATACCCTGGCTCTCATCGGCTACGGCTCGCAAGGTCACGGACAGGGCTTGAACGCGCGCGACAACGGCCTCAATGTAATCGTCGGAGTCCGAAAGGACGGCGAGAGCTGGAAGCAGGCGCAGGAGGACGGCTGGGTCGGTATTTTATTCCAGGTCGGTGAATGGTCGTTAATCTCCACCCTAGGTCCCCGGCGAGACCCTGTTCCCCATTGAAGAGGCCATCGGCAGGGGCACTATCATCATGAACCTGCTCTCCGACGCCGCCCAGTCGCAGACATGGCCCACCATCGCGCCCCTCATCACCAAGGGCAAGACCCTGTACTTCTCGCACGGATTCTCCGTGGTCTACAAGGAGGACACCAAGGTCATCCCTCCCACTGATGTCGATGTTATCCTTGTCGCGCCCAAGGGCTCTGGGCGTACCGTCCGCACTCTTTTCAAGGAGGGTCGCGGTATCAACTCCAGCGTTGCTGTATTCCAGGATGTGACCGGCAAGGCCAAGGAGAAGGCCATCGCCCTCGGCGTCGGCATTGGCTCTGGCTACATGTACGACACGACCTTCGAGAAGGAGGTCTACTCTGACCTCTACGGTGAACGTGGTGTGGTACGTGATAATTTTCTCTCGTGTTATTTTGGTACTAACTCAATGTAGCTTATGGGAGCTATCCGTACGACTTTTTACTAACTTATGCGCTCACTGCTTACCGTCCGCGCAGAGGGTCTGTTCTTGGCGCAATACCAGGTTCTGCGCAAAAACGGACACACCCCGTCCGAAGCCTTCAACGAGACTGTCGAGGAGGCCACGCAGTCCCTCTACCCCCTCATTGGCCAATACGGGTAGGCTTCGTTTTCCATTCAGCGCACCAGTATTTAACCCGAACGCAGGATGGACTACATGTATAACGCATGCTCCACCACCGCGCGCCGCGGCGCGCTCGATTGGGCTCCTATCTTCGAAAAGGCCAACCTGCCCATCTTCGAGCAGCTGTATGAGAGCGTTAAGAACGGCACTGAGACCCGCAAGTCGCTCGAGTACAACGGGCGGAAGACATACCGTGAGGATCTTCGCCAGGGAGCTCAAGGAGATCAACGACCAAGAGATCTGGAGGGCCGGTACGTCATTTTATAGATTTATGGAGCTGCTGCTCACGATTTGGCAGGCAAGACTGTACGATCGCTGCGCCCCGATTACAAGCCGGAGTAGATTTTTGTATTCGCAGAATAAAAATGAAAAATGCACGCATGTGCAGCTTGTTTTCGGATTCAATTTGCTGTGACTTATTAGTACACGTCGACATGAGGAAACATTTTTAATACAACTCTAACTCCAACATTCCTCGATTAGTCTCCCTTCCGCCTCCATCGCCGAAACAAATGTCCCAGCTGCCTCCTCTGTTAACCCGCCGTGGGTTTCAGCAGCGAAACGCAAAGCGCCTTTGATGGCAGCGGGCATCTTGTTCGAAGAGCTACATAATCGGTCAGAAAAATCCTACGGCGACAGGCAAGTGCTAACCCAGATATGAACACCCGTGCATCTTGACGCAGTAGCGCCCATATTCGCTCTGCGTCTTCTTGAATGAGATCTTGCACATACGTCCGCTTCACCCCTTCGGGATTGTCGCGCGAAAACGCGGCTCGATAGATTAAATCCCCTTTGGCGACCGACGCGGTCCATTCCGAGGCGTAATGATGGTCTTTTTGGGCCGAGCGGCATCCGAAATACAGGGTGTTGGCTGTGGGCCATTGGTCAGTGGCGAAGTGAAAGCGGGAGGATCGGTGAAATGGTAGCTACCACGCGCGCCGGTGTGCAGACGTTCTTGTATCACCGCTCGCATGGGAGCGACGCCCGTTCCTGGACCGATGCAGATGATTGGCGTGCTGGTATCTGCGGGGAGGGTAATTAGGCCTTTTTGTACGCCCACGTATACCTTGTCCCCTAGGCGCCGTTCAGCCATTTTGTGCGATATAGAGAAATAAAGATACTAAGTACCTGCTTGCAAGGATGCGAGGAACCGTGTGCAGACGCCCCGTCTAGGCACCTTGAGCTTCGTCCGATATTTGACGATGGCGACACAGAGATCGATTTGGGAGGGCGAGCGCTGTGGGCGGTTTCAACGGAGGTGCGCGGGGGAGGGGGGGGGATAAAGGGGAAAGCACCTTGCCGGAACTTGCAATCGAAAATTGGCGGGGCCGCATCGGTGGAAATACATCGAATATATATTCTATGGGTATTTTGACGTTGCGGAACTCGGCCAGAATTTCGCGGATCGTCCGTTTGACCTGGTAACAGTATTCATAGAGGTCGTCCTGGGGTGAGTGAGAAAAGTCCGGGAGTGGGTCAGAGGGGAATGCATACTGCGCCTTCTTGTGAGAGGAACTCGTCGAGCTTTTCCTGCTCCAGCTCATCAGGGGTAAAGCATCTAAGAAACTGGAAGAAGGAACGACGCGGGACGGCATTGAAGTCGAGGTATTGGGAGAAAATCTCTCGCAGCGTTGCTATCGAGGGAAGGTGCTCAGGGAGCGACTGGTCAGCCCTGTCTGGTGAGCGTCAGCAAGCTGAGGCGGCCTGGGGCGAATGGACCTGACATTGTCTGTTCTATCCGATATGCGGTGTCTGCGAGGTCAGCCCATCCCATGGTACCGAGAAATGCGTCGACGTCGCTAGCTGGTGCCAGTGGCTGTATAACGGCCACGTCGCCAGGAGAGTATCTAGTCTGGCAAAATCAGCGGGGGACTCGGGAGATGCAGACCCGGACGTGCTGGATTTCTTCGTCGAAAGCAAACTCAAGGTGTCGGACGTCTTGATACCAGTCCTCGGCCGTTATGCGTGTGTTGCATTTTACTGTGGCGTGGTGGAAATACAGGCTGAGTGGCGAGCCAGAAGCAGCGTCCTGACCCTGCTTTATCAGCGAGACGCGCGCAGCAGGTATTATGTCCGCTGGTATTATCTCGAAGCTTTCGGGAAGAGGGCACGCGAGAAGCAAAGTCTCGACGACCCTATCCATCCAAGGACCCAAAGCGCCGTCTATGCTGCAATGAAGGTGAGTCAACCGGAAGGAAGCCGTTGCAGTGACCAGCTACCCAAGTGGATCTTGTTCGTCGCCTTCACCTCTGTCGCATAATTCTGTGGCTCCGAGACTCTGCAGCCGGCGGGCAAGTTTTTTTGCAGGCCAACAGAATTTTTCGTATCCCGTATCTCCCAACCCGAACACCGCAAATGAGAGGTCATCGAACAGGTCGGATGGCAAGTCAGCTCGGAGCAGCGTTTTCCACATTGCGGTCATAGATCTGGGCTCCACGCCCGATCCAGTGGTCGAGATTAAGAAAAGCACAAGAGTCTCGGAAATTAGATCAGACTGCACAAGGTTTGTTGAGATGAGTCGCGAGGCCAGTAGTGCTTGAATACCAATGCATATTTGTCTGTACTGAGAACGCGACATGTAAAATGTATGCGGCGGCATTGACGCGCAAGGCGTTCGGCCGCGTCCTGCGCTGTTCCTGTTTCTGTGGCATACAGAATGAGGACACTGCGGTCTCCTTCCATCGTGGTGAGACGCAAGTGTGCAGGTGCACCGTGACCGTGTGACTTGCGTCTCTTGAAGAACGCGACGACTTGCAGGCTCTCGGACGATGCCTTCAATACCATGGCCCGCAGACTGGCGCAAAGCCGAGCCACCAGAAGAAATCAAAGGCTTTCTCTTACGCGCCAAGTCAAAGTTGGAAACCGTCCCCACCCCAGTTTTAGCTGTCTCTGCGTTTGCTTTGGGAGCCTGTGATAACCACCTCGGGCGCGCGCGTTTACCGCCGATATTTTCGCAGACTACAGAATAGTGACTGGATTACGCCTGATGTCTTTGTGAAGAAGCGGTGGGTCAAGGGGATGGTCACCAGCGTCGGGGATTCGGACAACTTTCGCTTCTATCATACGCCTGCGTTTGGGTGGCACTGGCCGCTTAAGTTTAGAACCATACCAGCTACGACGAAAGGTGCGACTCGGCTCGAAGTGGATGAATACATCCCTGATACTATTCTAGAACTGAAAGACCAGACTTTACATATTCGCATCGCCGGCGTTGATGCTCCGGAGGTAACACCACACACTTATAATCGTCAGAGCACCTAGGTCTGAACCGATGCTAGGCGGCTCACTTCGGGAAGCCTTCGCAGCCTTACTCAGAGGAGGCTCTTGCGTGGTTGAGGGAAACAATTCTAGGCAAGAAGGTTTACTGCCAATTACTTCGCCGTGACCAGTACTCTCGAATCGTGGGTTTGATATACCGTCTTTGACTGCTCTGACTTTCTGACAGGTCGCGCTTGTCACGTTAAACCCCCGTTTTCTTCCGGGATCCTTGGTGGCAGGCAAGAGCTTATCGCTGGAGATGCTGAAAGCGGGATGGGTCACGACATACGAACAGGTGTTTTGAGTTTATATGTTGTCCTTCTCCTGCGCTAGACACTAACTTATCAGGCCGGTGCTGAGTATGGAAAGTGGGGCAAGGAGGAATTTTTACGTGTCGAGAACGAGGCAAAGTGAGCACAATATACCCTCAGTCCGCATACTGCCCTTAACAAGCAGTAGAGCGGCACGCCGAGGGATGTGGGCTAAGGGTACGGATGCAGAGACGCCCTCTGAGTTCAAGCGCCGGCATGCACAATCAAGTGATACATCCCAAGGTTGCGGATAAGCGAGCCAATTCTGAGACTGCCTCGGCAAAGAAATCTGCAGCTGCCTCCAATATGAAGACGGGCTGGTTCCGGGGCTTCTTTTCCAAATGAAATCCTTTCCCCGGGCTGTATTCTACTGGTATTACTGCTTTCAATTGGAACTAATTATATCTATTTCAGAGGAATAGTCCTCGATCAGTCCGAGTCGCGCAGGCTTCAAGCTATACATTCCGATTCTCCGAATCTTCATATTCCTCCCTTATCAACCTCTCGCACACAGGCTTTTGTTCAAGTCTTCGTGTCCACCTTCTCCCTTCACCAAGTGGCCTTCTCGGCGACAGACGAGTACTGCTCAGAACTTAAGTGTGATCATGGGACGGAGAGCTCTCCCAGCGGCCCTTGAATCTCAGGAGCCGCACCACGCCACTCATTCTCCCGCCATTACCGGCGATGTGCGTGAGTATTCCTATAGTAGCGCGCCATCTGTTCAGAACATACTTAACATTTCCGTTGAATTTCCGCGAAGTATCCCAAAATGGATCTTTATTTACATTTATTATTTTGAAACGCCCCCTGCTTTCGAAATGGCAGACCCAGACGGCCCGCCCTCTGCTGGGTTGTTCTCTGGGATCTTCAGTTTTGTTTCTCGCGAATTCGACTCGTTTATCATAAATGCCACCGGCGGGACTGCCCCAGAGGTACGCGTTTCGTGGTGTATCTCACAGGGCTCTCACCGACGCGTTCACACAGGATGACCCCCCTTCACGCGTAAATTCCCCCGAATATGAATCTCCTGCGCCTTCCCCGGATTCGTTCAGAGTCTCAGAGAACCCAAGGAGGCCCCGTACGCTCTCCCCGGCGGGCACCTACCAGTTCAAGGGATCGGCAGCAGCGGATTGCAGACAAGAGGCGGGAGCGGAAATCTCCAAGTCTATCTCCACCCTCCAAACACGCAAGACCCGCCCCAAACCACAATACACGCGTAATAGTCGTGGATGACGAAGGTGGAACGTTAGTCAGGTATATGATGACCAACAACTAATTATTTTCGACAGAGTCGCCGTCCGAACAGTCCCGGTCGCCCTCTCCTCAACCACTGCCCTGGTGCACTCCGGAGACGCGCTTCGTTCACGATGCCCGGCTCCCTCTTTCCCCGCTCAGCTTCAATTGACCCGGAATCACCACCTGCAGACCCTCGTCAAGTGCGCTTTGCGCCAGACGTTCTCAGCCCTCCCTGTACGGAACCGGGTTCAAGCCGAAACTTCGCCCGAGTCCTCCCCCTCTACACCTCCCAAAATCTCTGGAGCTCCCTTCCGGTCTCGCGCCGTTCCTTCAGTGAAGGCTGCCGTTGAGCGATTTCATGTAGGACCAGATGATGCTGATCCTTCCATCCTATTGCCCAGTCCGAAAGGCAAAGCAAAGGCTAGAGCCCCCACCCACGATGAAGACGACGACGAGTCACCCCCAATACCAACGCGGGACAAGGGCAAGGGACGAGCATATGATCTCAACGAGGATGCTGATACATCTGGTGATGTACAGGTGAGAGGCAAAGAGCGGGAACTCTCCGCTGCTCGCGAGGAGCAAAAGCGAAATGAGCAGCGCAGGTGGGAGCGCGACAAGGAGAAGGACAGGGCGGGCGATGCTGAGCGCGATCGAGAGAGGGAGAAGGATAAGGAGAGAATTCGGATGCTTGAGGAAGAAATCCTCCGCCTGAAGAACGAAGTATGTGTTCGTACAACATCTACGTCCTTTCTAATACCCCATTAGCTATCACATCGGCCGCTCAATAATGGTTATGCCCCTCCACCTCCACCTCCCCCACCTCCGCCACCCCCACCTCTATCCGCAGCAGGAGGCCGACTTCCCCACCTCTGAAACAAGCCTCTTCGCAGCTGCACGCGCTTCCCTTAAACATTCCGGTCTTCCCAGCGAAGCTCCCATCAATCCAATTATTCCATCTCGCCGTCAAGGCCAGCCCACTGTAGGTAGTTCCCCCCGACAAGATGGCGGCCTTCTTGGCGGAAATGAAGACTGTTCGTTTGAAAAAAACCACTCCTTCTGATGCTGTTGCTGGACCATCAAGCAACTGGAGAGGCAGAAGCGCTGGGTCTACAGATAGCGCCGTTTCTACCGTTGGCGGACGGAACATTTCGACGGGACACGCAGCCATCCTGAAGAAGCTCGGAGAATCGTTTTCACGGTCGCGCCCTTCTACCTACAGCAGGGGACACTAGCTGGAGTAGCAGCAGTAACTCGAGCTGGGTTCGAGAGAGATCTGCTCTCTTCGAGACTACTAGTGCCAAAATTGGAGAAAAGAGGAAGCGTGTTCCGAACCCGGTCAATGACGAGATTCCAGATGACCAAGGTACGCTCTGGCAAGAGTTTTACGAGTATGGCTCATTTTGGGATACAGAACATACCTCAAAACGACGCTCGTCCTCGTCGTCCTCCAGCCGACAGTATCCCCCAGGTTCTACCGCCTTTTTCTCGCTCCTATCCACCTGTTGCACACGTCACTGCCAGAGATAGTGTAATCACTACGCCCTCCTTGTGTTCTGACAAGGAACACGACGACGACTCGGATGAACGTGACCGTCTTCCTTCTACGCCCCCTGTCATCGAGGCGTCCACCTCGCATGCACCCATCCACTCCTATCCTCCCTGTGAGAAGGCTCTTCGTTCCCCCGCCCCGCAAAGAGAGACAGATCATCGATGTAGACATGGATGATGCTGTTGCTGTCACTCCGCCTAAGGAGCCGCCCACTCGCGCACCGTCAGGTGCTCGGCGTGTGCCGCCAGCGACAACAAGCGATATGTTTGCGAAGCGCCCTCCCTCTTCACCCATGCCCGCACAATCCCCGCGAAAACCACGGCCCCCTGTTCGTGCACCTAGAGCGCCACCGCCGCCGCCGCCAGAGCCGCCAGAGGCAGAGGAAGACGAGCTTAGTCTGAGTTTTGACACAGAGGATATTGCGGAACCTCACGCGGACAATGCACCTACTCCATCCAAGGGCAAGGCAAAGGCGGTGTCCAGTAAGACTAGCAAGACCAAGCCGAGAGGTCATGCGCCCCCACCACGATCGCAATCACCCTTACCTGCGTTGCAGCTCGCCCCTACTGCTCGTCGGGAAAAGGAGCGGACGAGCGCGGCGCCTTCTGTTGCTTCCGCGTCTTCCCGCAGCACTGCTACCGGTCGGACTAAAAACCGGAGGCGGCAGACGCTCGATGAAGAGATGCGCAGCGCGGCAGCAGAACGTTCACGCTCGCGCTCACAGTCCCATTCACGTTCGTCCCAGCGGGAGCGGGAGCTGGAACTTGAACTTGAGTTCGAGAGCGGGACGTTCGCGGGTGTCGGGACGCGTCCAAAGAACCGCGGGTTCCTTTCACGAGGCGGAGCAGGCGGGGACCCTGTGTTCATGGGCGCTGGGTACGTTGCCGGAGTCGATGAGGACGAGGACAATGCGGAGTATGACCCAGGCGGTCACAGTGAAGACGACGACGGCCGCGATGCAGATTATGAGCCGCCCAAGGCGGTTGATAAACGAAAAAAGAGCAGGAAATAGGTGATATTTTTTGAATATTTTTGTTTCATTTCAGGGACTGGGTTCTACCTTATTCTTCTTATTTTTTGGTTCCTTCCTTCATTTTCGCTTTCCTCATCGCTTTGTCAGCTCTTGCTGTGTTTTGTACGCATCTAACCCTACATCGTAACCCACCATTCGAACCAAATTCGTGTATGTAATGTACCATACTATATTTCTACGATAAATCGTGTATATGTACCCTTGTAGCGTAGCCATTTTTCAAACGCTAGATTTCAATGGGCTTAAGCATTATCCTAGTCACCTCAAACTTAGCACATGCGGCGTTTCACACCACTCCTTACCCAACATGCTGGGAGCGAGAACTTCGATATTCCGAGGAGCCCCTCCCAACTATCCTAAGAAGCCGGCTTTTTTGCCCGACCAATATTTGTGTTAGGCCTTCATAACTGAAACCGCCTAGACTTGTCCTGCCAAGCTCTGCCAAGTCGAATCTGGTTCGAATTTCTTCTCTTCGGAGCATAGACCGTGAAGGTCCGTTCAAAGGGGTAAGAGGCGCGCTGCGTCGATATACACTTCGTTTGGGAGATTGTTCAGGCTTGGAGGAAGGGCGGGGGTCGGTGACACCTGGCACCGCGGAGCTTCGACAAGAAGTTCCACCAATTGCAGCTAGAACTAATACATGAGACATCGAGAGGCAAGACTGGTAGATGATGAGTGCAGAAGTCGTCAGATGATCATTGGAGATTATAGTACAGTGTCTAATAAGATACAGGTGAAAGGGATACATTTGGTGAGTTCGGTGGTGGAGTGCCACTAACTGCAGACGTGCATAAGGATCGTCGGGTAGTATTAACAGAATATAACAGCGGAAATGAGAGCATATAACGCAATCCAGTGCGGCAGCTTCTTTGCGTTGGTTCCGTTGGGCAAGCTCCGAGCTTCAGGCTTCGAATCAGATACAAATATGTCTGTTTGAGCGCCTGGAAATAATAATATTAGCTATTGGGCCGTGCAGAAACATTTCAAACACACCCTCTTGAAAGCCCAGCACTTGATTGTACGCGGGCGACTTTGGGAAACCGCGCGAATCGTTTCCTTCAACGAAGATATTGTCGCCCTCCAGCTGGTTCCAGTATATCATCTGGCGCGCGCCGGTCGTACAATTGTCCGGATCATCTTCGCACCAGGTAGGGGGGAACGCCAAGGCGAGCGGGGTAGTTCCAGGCTCACCAGTGACCTTGCAGCGAAAGCCTTGCATGTACATATTAGGCTCCCCACAGCCGTTTGGGACCCAACCCCACTGGTGAGACGGTGTCAGGAGCTAGAAATTAGGGACACAGTTTTACTTACAGCACAGATGCACCCGCCCGGGGGACACGCAGGGAGATTTGGGACGGAATAGGTAGCGAGGCGTTCCCAGGGCGTACTGGAGGGTGAGGTTATTTACTCGAAGACTGCAGTAAGGGATGAACGTACTGGTAAAGGGTCGTAAATACCACCAGATTTTCCGGGGTTACATCAGAGAGCTCCGACTGCATGTCGTGTCAGAGTTGCCATATAGCAAAAGAGAGAAAATGAAACCTGGTAGGAAATGGCAAAAGCGGTGCCGGCCGCCATGCTTTGGTTTTGAGTATGAACTTTGAGGAGTGAGGGGTGAGGAATGAGCGTACATGAGGCTAGGAGATTGACTTACTGTTAGTGCCTGTGATGCAATCCTGGCCGCCAAAGCCATCGGTGTGGTTCTGCCCATCGCCGAAGACCGCAGTATATGCACCATCGAAACCCAGCGTTGTGAAAGCACGATTTGACGCGATTTCCACGGTGAATTCACCATTCGCGGGTCTAGAGCACAGTCAGGAACCGCTAAATGTGGCAGAACCGTTATCATAATTACAGTTCCAGGAAATCGCCATCGGCTGGGGGGAATTGGTCGCACTAGATGCTGTTTAGTATAGCAGACAATAGTCAACTGAGGCCGTACCCCGTCAGTGTGGTGAAACCACCAGTCCTCTTTCGTCATCTGGACTCAAGGTGTTAGGGCAGCGCGGAAATCAAGTGGGACAAGACTACATTGAACAAGGGATTGGCAATTGAATTGGTGTTCTGGTCGTCAAAGCCTGCGCGGGTCCCATTGAGGCAATACATGCCTATTCGCAAGGTAAACGACGCGTCAAAGGATGACTTGGTGCCACAATAACGAGTTTTCTCACCCTTGTGCCATGCTGCAAAATGAGCGGTGGCAGACGGGATTAGGAAAGAGAGAGCAAGAAGAGTGGGTGCCAGACCGAGAATCATGATCATGAGGGGAGAGAAAAGGAGAGCTTGCTGTCGATAGATTCCATTGTGCTTTTTGTATGGTGTCGGCAAGGTCGGTTAAAAAATGCTATTGTTGTACAGCCACACGCCACATCTAATCTAATCTGATCACTCGGACAATGAGCGTGTCACGTGAGGAAGGCTATTCACCGAGGACCCCAGCATAGGCTCGTGACCAACCGCGTTCGCCAAGCACGTGGCTGCGCTTATCACTGTTGGCGAAGCGGCTGGAATCTTTGGTTGCCATTTTGGCTGATGCTGCCAAACCAGTGGATGTACTTAGAAAATTTTCGATGGTTTACCCTCTAAAAAAGGTCCCCAAGGTCATATAATGAAAGATGGTTTATTTTTGATTCTGAGACGTTTTGTTGAAAAAAATTTTTGGGGGTAAATTCAGAATATCTTCTCACTCGGGGCGGATACACCATACAAAATTAAGCAAGGCATATCTAAAATAAGTCCTTTACTCGTCTACATAATCGTCGTCTGAGTTATCAATAGCACCGTCGTCTAAGTAAAGGTCCTCGGGCTCCGAATCACTATCCTCAGCAGCTAAAAACCCATCGCCTCCCCCGTCCATGTCAAGCGAGACATCGGCAGCCGTGTCTAACGTTAGTGTGGGCTCGGCGTCTCCTTCCAGTGCCTGCTCAAAGGCCGAGAGATTCCCAGACTCGTCGTCATGATCTTCAGGATCATCAACTTCACTGCCAGCACTCGCCGCATCATCTTCCGAGTCGCTAGTAGTGCTGCGTTCATCTGATAATACAGGTATCAAGTCCAGAGAAGAGCCCCCGAGGGCCTGAGATGTGAGCGAACCAATTGTGTCCTGGGTGATCGTGGTTGCAGGAGTCTCGGATGATATGGAGTCGGAACTTGATTCCCCCACTAAAGGCCGCTGGCGACATCGCATTTGGAGTTTGCGGAATGTCGTATTATATTCCGTCAGCGGATTTGATGAGCTGTCGGTGAGCTGTTGGCCTCCCACAGAGACCACATCTGGAGTGGAAGAGCCATCGCCCTCAGAAAAAAATCGGCCCTGCACTTGATATACGCTGTGTTCCGAAAGACTTGACATGAGCACGTCAATGTCTTCGGTAAGGTCAGCAGGTTCATGCTGTGTCCCTTGGTCGGTGCCGAGAACACGGGTAATCATGGTAGAAAGTTGACGGAGAATGCTAATGCACGGCGAGATCATCTCAAGCCACTCCCAAGATGCGGCACTTCCATGAGCCTGATAGATTGTCTATTCAGAGATATATGAATTATGATGTTGCGGTGAGTGAAAGATCAGTAACCTTGATCCAATAATTCATGTGTTCCTGCATGAGATCCGCCTCTACCCACGAAAAGGGGTTTCCAGTCGGATTTAACAGCCAGTTGTTCAAGACAATTTTCCTGAATGGCGGAGTGAGTTGAGAGATTTCTGAATGGATTTGGCAGACATACCGAATGTGCGGTGGCCACACATGGGTTAAGTTATGAATAACATGCAGCATCTCGTACGCATATTTGGTCCGACCATTCCCGCGGTAGCTGCAGGCCAAGATCTTTAAAATTAGAACGATGCGACCAGAGTCTCCGGCCTTAACTGAGTCTGTGAATTCCCGAGAAACGAGAGCATCCCGGAGAAATAGTGAGGCATTCTCGAAAATCTCATCTCCAGGAAGAAGCCCCTCGGACCCAGTCGCCATTTTCCGCTGCCAGCGCAGCTGGGATACAAGCGTAGGATTTGAATACTTCTCTTGAATCACGCCTGCATGGGCTTCTAGCTGCTCGAAGGTCTCGATAGAAGCCGCACATTCATTGAGGGTAGAAGTGTTGGTCACGAGCAAAAGGCAGTGGAGAACACGCGCATAGAGAGAGACAAATACCAGGTCTCTGCAGGTACGAAAAGGCGGGAGGGATGTGAGAAGAATAGGGGTGCGATGAAGGTGGGTGTTGTGGAATGATAACGAGCCTGGGTTACGCGTGCCGCGATTCGGCACCCCCCAATGAGTAACAAAAAATCCGTGCATGTCAGCAATTTTGGCGTGGAAGAGGCCGGGCATCCAGACGCCCCATCCAAAGCCTGCATATCCACCTTCATGACCAGCACGGATGTTGAGCAGAGAACGAAGACGGGCAATTGTGAGCTGGTCGCCAGCAAAGAACCTGACGATCCTTTGCCAATGTGACAATTTTTTAACTTCAAGCTCCGTGTGTATGGCGTCGACTTCCTCCTCGTTCCCTATAATCGTCGATTGGTCTATATTCCAGGTAGGAATGGGGTGGAGTGGCGTGGTGTGAAGATCAATCTGATCTGGTGTGACGGGAAGCGACTTGTTGACGGCGGCACGGAATTTCTCAAACCTCTCGCCGCTGTGGTCGAGGATGATGCGCATGATGCAGTGGCGGAGGCACTTGTCGAGCAGGAGCAGCTCCGGCGCGGACAGGAGTATGTCACTGATCGACAGCGGCGGTGCTTGGTCAAAAGCCGCACGCAAGTCTTCAATCTTTATATTCTCGAGTGCGGCCTTCCACAGTGGCCAAATCGTCGCACAAGTGCCGTTCTCTTGTGAATCTTATAATAAGTTATGAGCCTCAATATTGGGTGATTTTATTGGCAAGTACATACCTGTTTTTCCCATTACCTGTTCTGCCGCGCGGAAAACCATATTGATGTTATCGTAGGATGCAGCATAAAGACCAGTTGCTGCAATGGCTCGAGCCATATCGCGCATGGATCCCGAGAGTTGGCGGAGTGTTCCGCTGTGCATGTACCGGATTGCATGAATCTTCGTTGCAAGCAGGACTGGATCGGGTGGGGTATACGAGGAAGACAAACTGGAAGGTGTGGTCGTAGGCGTTGGCGGTAACGAATCGTCCCATTCGACGTTGTTGAGCCTCCGATTAATCACGAAGCGTGGTTTACTCGTGAGGTTTTGATAGCTCTCGGATATTCCGAGATGTGCCAAGACTGTGATAGTTTGGCGTTGGGCACCGGCGGCATATAAGTAAAGGCCCATGATTCGACGGGATATATTATTCTTATGGCTGTACTCTCCGAGAAGCGCGAGAGTAGAGGAGGTCAAGATCTGCAGTCCATCATGAGCTCAAGTCTGTACACGATGGAGGAGAACTCACCAAAGTACGCTTCGCGATGCGCCCCGGGAGATTACTACTCAAGTTACGTGCGGAGGTAGCAAAAGCACCCATAATTTTCATCGCCGTCTTTGCATGTCGTGAAAGGTACTCATGCATGCTCTGCATGCTGAAACCGGAAACATAGTCGCCGTCGATAACTGCACCTGCGGTCTGCAATTCTTGAGATGCCGTGATGCTCTGGGCCTCCTTTCTGGCTAGCTCTGCTACATGATCTTCGGCCCATGCAGTTACTTCTGCTCGACCGGTAGCACTGTTCTCGGGTGAGACCCAAAAGTTTAGGATTTGAGTAGCCAAGCCCCGCGTCCGAAAAAAACCATGCCATCGGGTCTCGCCCTGCCTGTAGACGGGGTTAAAGATGTAGACCATCAAGTCACCAAAGCTGAGTCCGTTCTCCGTCAACTGCTCTAGAATGTTGTCGAAAATGGCCTCCTTCGCGTCTTGCGAATCAATTTGAGCTGCGGCAACTGTTTTACTTCTTTTACGGTGTCCTTTGGCTCTGCTCTTAATGTTACGCTCCGCCCGTGTACCGGTGAGCGGACTCGTGGGGATGATGCCATCGCTCGAGAGTGGAGGCAGAGCTGCGAGGAGACTTTGGGGTGAGTGGGGGATAGGGGTTTCATCCATCGGGTCAATGGGTGACGTGGGGATTGGTGAAGAACCAGGTAAAGGACTATGTTGAAAGAGGCGTTGTGTGGCTGGCGTTCCCGGTGGCGACAAATCTGCGATAAAAGGTGACAACGGCCTGAATCCGAGTGCACCAGGTGTGTGTGCCGGCGGGAAGTGGTGAGGGGCTGTCGGTGTAACATCATCATTCCCTGGCTCTGGTGCTTCGAAGCTGTCGTCTTCTGACGACAGAATAAGGCGCCCACGAAGTGTAGGCATGAATAAAAAGCAAAAATATATATTTCCCAATTCGGATCTGAGACAAGTGATCGAAAATTTCACCATCCACCATGTCGCGCAAAAGAAGACACAGGCCAGCACCCCAGCAGAAAGACTCTCCAAATCCCCGGAAGCCCCTGAAAAAAGAGGATCTGCGTACCCTCGAAGATGACATCAGAGCCCGATTTCAATGGGAGCATTCCGCACGGCCTCAACCAGCTGGAGGGAATTATTGCACAGTTACAGATGCGCGATGCCCTGGTTCATGCAGGCACGGGCTCTGGGAAAACCATGATTGCGGCCGGTCCACACGCACACAAGAGCAGTGAAGGCAAAATCACACTCATGATATCGCCGCTAATTGCGCTGCACGACGAGCAGGTCAGACTCATATGGCGTCGGAAATGATACATATACTTACTCGCATGGTGCCCAGGTGGAGACGTTTCGAGACGAGTTCAAACTGAGGGCGACGGCCGTCAACAGCAGCAACGGCGGGTGCAAGCCAGAGGTCTTGAAAGTGCGCACGCATACAGGCTCCAAAGATCACTACTAAATAAATATGATAGGAAATTGTCGATGGCGAGTACCAAGTCGTTCTGATCTCACCTGAGATGGCCCTCTCGCGACGCTTCATCCGGGAGGTGCTGAGAAACCCGCGATTCGGCAAGCGAATCCTGTCCGTTGTGGTGGACGAAGCCCACGTCGTGTCGCACTGGGGGGCATCCTTCCGAAAGAAGTATGGGACCTTAGGGATCATCAGGTCCTTCCTGCCTCGTGGGACGCCAATTGTCGCCCTGTCCGCCACATTGCCGGCTCGTATTCGCATCGATGTCCTGAGCAAACTCCAGTTCGGCAAAGATTACGTGAACATCGACATTGGAAACGACCGACCGAATGTTTCTATCATCATCCGCGCTATCCAGCATCCTCTAAACACCTACGCCGATCTGGATTTCGTTGTCGTCGGTCCTGATTTGCCGTCGCAGATCCCGCTAACCTTCATATACGCCGACAATATCGCTACAGGGGTGGACATCATCGACCATTTAAATGCCTTGCTTCCACCGGAGTATCGGGAGCAAGGCATTATTCGCCCGTACAATGCCGCGCTGTCAAAAGAATATCGACGTGAAGCGATGCGGCAATTCAAAGCTGGCGAAATTCGTATTTTGGTGTGCACAGATGCAGCCGGGATGGTAGGCGCCATTGGCTAAGGAACATTAGAAATCACTGACCAAGTTACAGGGCTGTAACATACCTGACATCGCTCGCGTTGTTCAATGGAAACTGCCCGGCTCCGTGTCGATCTTTGTGCAACGGGCAGGAAGGGCAGGGCGTGCGGCAGGGAGCAGGGGTCTAGCGGTGATGTTGGTGGAGCAAAGCGCGTATGGGATAGATGTGGCCGAAGAATTGACGGCCAAGTTGACCTCTGGTGGAGGTAAAGGGGGCAAAGGCAAGCGCGATGAGGTCACAGAGTCCGATGCGGCGAAAAAGAGGCGCGCCCAAAAGCGCAAAGCCCATGCAAAGGCTCGGGGAGTCAATCGAGGTGCCGCTGGAGGAAAGCATGATGCAATCTTCGTACAAGATACACCACCGCTGGACCCAGAGGCTGGTGACGAGGGGCTCCATGTTCTTGTGCAAGCAGGGACTTGTCGTCGGCTAGTACTGACTGACATCTACAAAAACCAGCCGCCTCGTAAGTCCATCTCAAGAAGCGATAAGTTGCTAGTGGCTTACCGCAGATTCGTAGAAGCCATTGTTCCATGCTGCGACGTGTGCTGCCCCGAGCTCCTAGATCTCACACGCCCCGGTAAACCGCCGCCTGTTTCCCGCCAATCAGCCGTCAAACGAGGAGAGGTCGATGAAAACGTACAGGTCGCATTGGACAAGTGGCGGGCTGATACGAAAGCTAAACACTTTCCGACCTCAATGTACACCCCGGCGATGATCTTGCGCGATGAGACCATTGCACTCCTCTCTTCTGTCGGGCCAATAACATCCCATAATCACCTCGTCAAGATCCTGTCCGGACAATGGCTGTGGATCGACGAATACGGTCAAGATTTGTATCGTTACCTTTCTGGCTTACACATAGCACCCATGAAGCCACTACCCAAGAAGACCAGAGCCAGAAAGCACGGACAACCAGAGCAAGCAACGCGGAGTACAGGGGACGGTGCGAACGGGGACCAGACAGCACGTCGTCGTATTGACATGGCGGCTGCCGAGCCGCCTACTCTTATGACCGCACAACACCCACGACTCGGAGACACCGGAAGGGCTGTGCATAGCAGCGGTAGGGCCAGGAGAGGAGGGATGGGCCAGACAACGGAGGAAAGGAATGCCGAGATGAGAGCCAGCTTCGAAGCTGCAGATGCGGCGCGTGCAGAACAATACGCGAGTTTGTTTACGCGTCAAACCTTGCCGAGACCCCCATAATTTATATTCCGTGACCGCGAATCTGGTAGAATCTGCTACTACATTAATTACCTGGGCTCCTCTGTAGTTCTGAGGACACTAATACTTGCAGAGAAGAGTGATTTTTGACTCGGGCAATTTTTTGTTTCGATTTTTTCCCAGATTTTTTTTTTTTTTCAAACGTCTCAAAATCAAAAATGATTCATCTTTCATTATACGACTTCGGGACCTTTTTTGGCAAGAAAACGATGAAATTTCGCAAGTCCATCGACTGATTTGGGGGCATCAGCCAAATGTGCAACCAATTGTTCCAGTCGCTTAAGGAAGCTGATCGTTTCTCCCCGTGACTTTTCTGTCAGATCAGCTCCGTAAGCGACTGGTAGCGAGTCTATGGTAGCGAGTCTAACCCCAGCAGCCCAAAATGTCGTCGCACGATGCATTTCAGTCGCCACCCCATTTTTTGCTCTCAACCATTTGACTGCATTCGTTCTCTCTTTTCGGAATTTTCAATTGTCAACCGCTATTCGATGTTGTATTGTTTCCCCTGTCCGAGTCTACGCTCTTCTCACATGTCCATTGCATCATCCTCGTCTTCATCCTCGTCCTCCTCGTCCTCATCCTTGTCCTCCTCGTCCTCATCTTCCTCGTCCTCGTCGTCATCTTCCTCGTCCTCGTCGTCATCTTCCTCGTCCTCGTCTTCATCCTCGTCCTCCTCATCCTCCTCATCCTCGTCTTCGTCCTCGTCCTCTTCTCCACCCTCGTCGGATTCATCTTTGTCTCGGTCAAGAGTCATGAGTTCCGTAGGCTTCGTACTATATGGTCCCCACCTCTTCAGCAGGTCCAGCCCCATGTTCTTCCTCACGATCCCAAATTCTCTGTCGTTTTGACAAGGGGTCAAGTTGAGCATCGCCTCATCGTCGTCGTAGACGTCGAACCCGGAGTCCATTTCGTCGCTTGCTTTGTCGATGATGGCGTCGAGAGCATATATAACCAAACCACCCTTGTTAAAGTAGAATTGAGCGGCCTGAGTGTCAAAGTATTCCAACTGTCCGTTCTGCAGCTCGTGGCACACTGCCGCCTCGGTGGGAATGATAGAGCGGGAAAGAACTTGAGCTATGGCTTTCATGACGACGCCGTACCCCACGATGAAGGTTTTGTACACTGCCGGCCATAGCTGCAAGGGAATGTAGCAGAGAATTGGATTGTATTCGATTGACAAAGCGTCGAGGGGGACACCACGTTCCATTTGCTCCATGTCGATGGTCTCCCTTGCCATATCATATGCCATTTCCGCCTCGCCTACATTTGTCAGTCATTTTATCTTCTCTACTGAAAGGATTTTATCACCTTGCAGGCGCATTACCGTTCGCGGAGACAGCCATCCGCCCAGGCATGCGCCGCAAGTGCAGCCCCATTTCTTCTTCGACACATACTCCTCCTCCGTCATATGAATTGAAGCTCCCATGGCGCGCTTGAGCGCCGATTTCATACGGAGGCCCACATCCGAATATCCTGACCACCCTGCGCGCATGAATATCTCCTGGAACTCCCGATCCGCGCGAAGTTCCTTGTTACAGGCCTCCAAGGGCGTCAACCACTCTCCATTCTCTCTGGAATAGAAATCATCTTCCGACAGACCGCAGGAGATCAACGTTTGAAGTGCAACTAGGTTGTTGCTCATGACAGCGAGGAAAATCGGCCGAAAACCTTTAGCATCTGCTTGCGATACGGAAGTAGGATCTCGGGTGTGGGCCTCTCGAATAATTGGAATAATCTTCTCCGACTGGTCATTGAGAATAGCATCGTGAAGAGCAAAGCGCGGCGCTGGACCGGTTGTGAATTTATTGGACGGGGTATAATCTTTGAGTCGATCTATGCGGCGGGAAGGGTGATCTGGGTCCTGAGAATATCCAAAGAATGAGGTTCGTCCAATCCGCCTATAGCCTGCCTTGAATTCAAATATTTAGACACCTCCTTCGCATATGAATGAAATAAGAGCCACTTTTCTGAAAAAGTCTACAAGCCCGTCAAAGGCAGCCACCCATTGGTCCTGCGGTGGGCGAGGAAGGGGGCTACAGAAAAGAAGTAAATCTGATTGTACATTATATCTGAGGTGCAAATGGAGAATTTACCTCGGCCAGCACAATATTTTATCATCTTCTTTAATGTACTTCGAAGTGTAGAGCTGTTCAAGCGCCCATGTTCCCAAGCCTTGTTTTCGATACTGCCAGAAAGAAAGAAAAAAGCTCAGTTCAGCCGCACCCATAAAAGCCGTGAAACTCACCGGCGCATCCACGGAAACCGCGAGCAGAAATACCAGCCTCCCATCATTCAACTCCCTTCCCCAGGCTCCGCTGCCCTTATGGAACTCGTTGTCGACCAGCCAGGGGCGAATCTCGCCATATTTATTGAATAAGGCCGATCCAATGCTGAACAACTCCGAGTCAATATCCATCACCTCCAAGAACTGGCCATAGCATCGGTGCTTCATCAAGACGGCAGAGACAAGCACTATTTCCTTCTTTTCTGGATGGTTAACGGTGAGGGTGAGTAACTTCAAGGTATTGGGTTCCATCATGTGCTCGTATGGCATGAAGTTTTTTACGCGAATCTTGACGTCGAGGTCGTCTAGGTTTACTGTATGAGATGCGGCCATGGCGTACGTTGGATAGTGGACGTTAAAAGCTAGGGTTAAGGTCCAGGAACCGCGGTGGCGTGACCTCGAGACGACCGATTTCCTTTTTGGTCACCAAATTTGGCCATAGCTGCGACAGTGAAACCGATACATTTATCTTCAGATTCTGCTTACAACTCCGCAAGGTCCTGGACAGGAATGGCCGCATATGCACCCAATACATATACGATACATTTGCCACGTCAAAATTACATTCAATTATGCGCCGGATTTCCAGTAAGCAATGTCGCCGTCGATCACTGGGGAAGCAAGTGGCCATTAGAAATTTTACGGCGGTTGAAAGGGCGACTGACTCTCGTAGGGCTTGCCCTGCTGTCTCAGCTTACCCGCCGCCTTGACGGCGGCCTCGGTGCCGTGCTCTTTCAGGTCCTCGTAAGCCATAATTTCACCGCACACAAACTTGTTCTCAAAGTCGGAGCTTCGGACGGCGGTGAGTACTAGTTAGAGGTCTAGTCATTCTGTACCACTTACTGGATGACGCCTGCGGCCTGAGGGGCCTTCGTGCCCTTCCTGATCGTCCAAGCTCGCACCTCGTCAGGACCACACGTGAAATAACGGATGAGCTGAGGCAGTGCGAGTCAATGAGCAGCCATTTGGTGCGAGGAGAATACATACATCGAGACTGGCGTAACCGGCCTGGGTGATTTCCCAAGGGCGCTCGTAGCTCCGGCCTCTTTCTGTGCCGCTTCCTTCTCGGCATCGGACATCGGCGCCAGCCGTTCTTCAAGGGAAACAGAGAACGGGATGAGGGTGTCGCCGGGGTTGTTCTCGTCGATCCAGGCTTTGATCTTAGCTAGCCTGAAAGCTAAACGTTAAACAAAGATGGCGTTCAGTTTCAGGGACACATACCATTTGTTCTTCTTCCGTGCGTAATCCTTTTCGCTTAGGTTGACCAAATAGGTTACGGGCTTCGCGGTCAAGAGCATGAGGCTGTTGACGACGTCAATCTAGTAGATGTTGTCAATTAGTCAAGTTCAAAAAACAATAGACAGAAGAAAGTGAAGATCAGAGAGAACTAGTTCTCATGGGCATAAATGGGGCGTTACTCCCGCCTCGAAGAGCTGGGTTATCGAGCTTATAGCTCTTTATCGTCATATGAATGGAAGATGAAACAAGGTATCTTGAAATCCGGTAGATATTCACCTGAAAAAAGAAAAAAAAAAACAGGTTAGCCTGGTTCCAACGACGAGAGTAGAGGGGAAATAAAATAAAACAAAGGGGATCAGAGAGAACTAGTTCTCATGGGCATAAATGGGGCGTTACTCCCGCCTCGAAGAGCTGGGTTATCGAGCTTATAGCTCTTTATCGTCATATGAATAGTAGATGAAGCGAGCATCTTGAATTTCGGTAGATATTCACCTGGAAAAAAAAGAGAGGTTAGCCTGATTTCAACGATGAGAGTAGAAAGAGAGGAGAGTGGAACAAAGGGGGTCAGAGAGAACTAGTTCTCATGGGCATAAATGGGGCGTTACTCCCGCCTCGAAGAGCTGGGTTATCGAGCTTAGAGCTCTTTATCGTCATATGAATAGTAGATGAAACGAGTATCTTGAAATTCTTGAGATATTCACCTGGTAAAAAAAAGAGGTTAGCTTGGCTCCAACGACGAGGAGAATAGAACAAAGAGGATCAGAGAGAACTAGTTCTCATGGGCATAATGGGGCGTTACTCCCGCCTCGAAGAGCTGGGTTATCGAGCTTACAGCTCTTTATCGTCATATAAGGATGGGTGGGGAAGGGCGGGCTTCGTCATGGAAGTAGGAATGTAGATTCACCTCTTTGTTGTTCCAGTCGCCCTTGCGGGCGTCCTTGCCATCAACAGATAGTAGTTTCAAAACCTTTTCGACGGTGGCCTGAGTAACAGGTGAGTCAAGCATCTGATTGAAACCGAGAAAAAATAGCTTACAATCTCCTCCTTCCTAGCCTTGTCCGCAAGACTGTTGCTGCCGAGACTCCGCGCGGTCTTCTTCAAGTTCTCGAGGGCCTTCTCGGTCCACTCGATATCCTTGAGGCGCAGCTCCGTTTGGATGATGGACATGTCGCGAACGGGGTCGACATCACCCTCGACGTGGATGACTTCGGCGTCGTCGAATGCGCGGACCATTTGGAATATTCCATCGACGGCGCGCACATGCGACAAGAAAGCATTGCCGAGTCCCGCACCAGTGGATGCACCCTGTTTGGTGTGAGGATGAAACGTATACGATTAAACAGGTGGGTCGTACGGCAGTGAGACCAGCAATGTCGATACATGTCAGGAAGGCAGGGACACGGCTGACGGGCTTGTATGTTTCGCACAACCACTCAAACCGGGCATCCGGGACGGGAATACGAGCTTCCTAGGCAGGATGCGTAAACGTCGCCAAAACAATCGGCAATCGCTTACCTCGGGACTGTGCAATTTTTTTAAACACCAAATGTGAGATCAGAGTGCATCGGTGAGCTCACTTTATAGTGGCGTAGGGGAAGTTGGCGGCTTTGCCGAGATCTGAGAGGGATTCAGAGCGCAATCTCCGACGATCAACAGTCTGACGGACCTGTGTCTGACAATGCATTGAAGAAGGATGATTTCCCGACATTGGGGACCCCTGGGGAAGCGTCAGAAACATGAAGAACAGACTTCTTGAAAAACGGACCTACGATGCCGATTTTCAGATTATTGCCTGGTCGCCCAAGCAGCGTCTTTTTTTCAACGACTGCTTTTTTGGGGGGCATATTCTTCTTGGCGAGACGAGGTGGAGAGGTGGAAAAGCAGCGGACGGATGGTGAGGAAAAGAGAAGGGGGCTCAGAAGAACACGCTTGCAGACGAGATGGTTGGACGGAAACAGAAAGCTGCCCATGAAAATCTCGGAGTTACGCTGTGATGATTGTCACACTCTGAAATTTCTTCAGCAATGCCTGGTAAACAGCATACCTCCCGCAAACGCCAAAAGACGGCGGCAGACGCGTCCACGGCCACCCAAAAGGCCCTAGTCGACGATTCCAGCAAAGACGATGAAGAGAGGAGGCTCGAGAGCCTTTTATTTGGCACAAAATTCGTCCCCAGTGCACAGACCGCTCGCGTCGTCGACGACAGTGGTACCAGAGAGATGAAGAATCTCACAGACACAGATGTAGGTACCCAGATGTATTGTCAGATTTTTCTGACCCCCCAAAACAGCTCTTTTATGTCGATGCCGGCGGGCCGTCCCAAATTCCAGATTTCACCATTGACTTGAACTCAGAGGACGAGGACGAGGACGCCCAATCTGACTCGGAACACTCCCACTTGAACAGCGAGGATGACAGCGACGACAGCTCCTCAGATTCGCGGCCAGAGTCGAATTCCGACACTGAAGACGCCCCAAATCCACTTAAATCTCGCAAGCCGCCAGCATGGGAGGATCCTTCAGACCCTCCAGTCGTGTCTATTACCTCAAAAAGACTGCGGAAATTGCGTGATGCACCGTCAGAAACCGCGCTTACTGGCCGCCAATATGAGTCGCGCTTGCGCCGGCAGTACGAACGAATAAATCCGCAGCCTGCGTGGGCAAAGGCGGCCAAGGATCGTCTGCAAGAAACAGACGACACTGGAATCGACGACCTGCTAACGTCTACGTCGGGCATCCTTGCCTCCCGGTCCCGTACCTCAAAAAAGGTTGCATTACCTTCTGGCGTCCTCTCAATAGAACGGCTTCGGGATGCGAATCAAGCTGCTTCAGGCTCTGGGACTGGAGAAATAAGATCTCTCGCATTTCATCCCAGTGCACGGATACCGGTCCTTTGTGTCGGCAGTGCAGACCGCCGCGTTCGGTTATTCAACGTATGTTGAATTCGTACGTCGATTATTTGCGTCAATAACACTCTTGCAGATTGACGGACACACATCGCCGCTTCTGCAAACGCTGCACATACCCTCCCTGCCGCTCTCCCAATCCTCCGTAACCTTCCACCCGTCCGGCGGCTCCCTTCTGCTCACCGGCTCCCGGCCGTTCTATTTTGTGTACGACCTGCAGCGCGGCGAGATGCAACACAAGAGCGGCCGCGGTCTGTGGGGATCGTTCGACACGACTACCTCAGTAACCACCTCGCACCGCAAGCGCGGTCGTGGACGGGGTACTGACGCGGCGTCTCAGGACACTGCAGGCAATGCAGAAGGCATGGACATCACAGCGTTCAATCCTTCAGGCGATATGCTCGCCGTCGCAGGTCGTGGAGGCAACGTGCACCTCGTTGATTGGAAAAGCGGGGCCGGTCAGGTTGTGGGCGACCTGAAGTGCGGCCAGAGCGTCAAGGCGTTGTGGTGGACGGGTGCCGGGGCGGACGGCGGAGAGTTGGCGGCGCTCACCGCGGACTCGGAAGTCTACCTGTGGGATATCGGGGAAAGGCGGTGTCTGAGACGGTGGAAGGATGAAGGCGGATTCAGAGGATCAGGTCGGATGATGACGGGCTCGCCAAAAGGATGGCTTGCAGTTGGGTTCGTGAACTTCATTCATCCTATCCTAATATTCAATGCGCCGCCCTCAGATCAAACACGGGCCTCGTAAATATATACGGCTCCGATTCTTTCCAGCATGAGGATGGCGCGTCCTTCGCTGCGCAACCTAAACCCATAAAAACCATCGGACACCTCACCACCGCCATCTCGACGTTGCGCTTCAACCACGATGCGCAGATCATGGCCGTCGCCAGCAAGGAGAAGAAGGACGCTATGCGCCTGGTGAGGGCTCGTCTTTCCGTACTTTTTTTTCATTCTGACGACTCTCTGCCCAGATTCACCTTCCCAGCCTGACCTCATTTTCGAATTGGCCAACGTCCAGTACGCCTTTAGGTCACGTAAGCGCTGTGGACTTTTCGGCCCAGAGCGAATATGTGGCTATAGGTAATACACGGGGCAAGGTCCTATTGTACCATTTGGCGGATTACGGTGCTGCTAGAGTAGTCATGTAACTTACTTAGATTATTGGGGTACAGATCTAATTCTTTCATGGTTCAACGGGCATTTGGCCGAACCATGGTTCACGCGAATGCGTCTCGACAAGTTGCGCGCATCTCGCGCTATTCACTCGCTTTCCCGGCTCAACCACCGGTTTCGACAGCTGTCTTCCTCCGCTGTTCTCATACTTGAAATGCAAGCGCCCAAATCAACTACTGCAACTTGAAATATCTGACCTAGGTTTGCACGGCTGATTTGAATGTAACTGCCTGGTTCTTAAGCTAGATTATAAAGGTCATTAATTTAAGTTCTATCACCGTCATCCTCTTTCCCCAGACCCAGCTCTTGAGCGAATTCGACTAACTCCTCACATTCGTCTCCTGGACAGACATGACCGACAGTGGCACAGTGGAAATCGACTATCCAGAGGTCTTCGTTGTTGTCTTTGACAATGTTTCGGGGGACCAAATCGCCGTGGGTAACTTGTATTGAATGCAGATGTTTAACTTTCTCCATGAGGAGTTGAGATCTAGAAGTGTTAGCCTGCTGAAGTCGAACGAACTGTATGAAAACTGACTGCTTCGTCGTGATCTCGGCGAAACTTTGGAGGGCTGTTCCGCCGTCCTCGAGAACCAATGCAACGGAGCCGCGAGTATCCTCGAAGGTGCCATAGTATCGAGGAGTGATGTTTTGCTTAAAAGCAGGGTTTGATCCCATGAGCTCATATACCGCGCCTTCCTTGCGGATACGGACACCCTCCTCGCTTTCCTCCACTTCAGCTGCGTCTGATCCTTCCGTGGACGTTGCAATTTTTGCTATGACAGGCATGGGCTCCTCGGCTGGATTGGTTCCCTCTAAGATCATTTGACCGGACCACACGAAAGCCTTGCGAGCCTTGAGCGATGAAATGATCGAGCACGATTCCGACGTTGTGGACCACCGGAAGCCGAGGCACACTCTCGCCCCAGGGAGTGGCAGCATCGGGATCCCGTAAAGATTGGCCTTCTGATATGTCGAGAGAGGTGTCGACAGAAGCTCTCAGCGACGACATGGACATCTTGCCACCCATTTTTCGGGTCGGTGAGTCTCCTAATTCAGACTCGGTACTAAAGCTGGTCGTAACTGGGCTGGACGGACCCACGGAACTTTGCGAACCGAATAACGTGCCCACCAAGGATCGGCTAGAGATGTTGGATCCCGAGCCAGTTCTGCCTAACCCTACGGGAGAGAGAGCTCACACCTCGAGGCGGACTCGCTGTGTGAGTCGACGGTAAAGGAGTACAAGCTCCAGGGATGAGACTGGGTTCATGTCGCGCAGGAGCGGATTCAGAGGACAGGCTGTCAAAATGAGGGATCCTTTTGAAGCAGCTGAATCCCGTAGACCAGAGACTGCTGTTCTTGACTCGGAACGCGAGATGAAGATTCTGTGAAAAAATCGTGAATTTCAGCGATTTTTATAGGATGACATGGCCCACCTGGATATCAATGTTCAGATGTAAGCCGGCCCTGTTCCCACCAGAATCCTCGTTCCCCGCATTTGAACGTGCAAGTCGATGTCTTTTGCGGATTGGTCCCTCGCTCCGACCGAGGCCACCCCCGCCACCCCCACTTTCTTCTCCACCACTGCCCTGGGTATCGTCCCAGCCATCATCTCCTTCGTTGTCGTCCCATCTCTTTCTCTTTCTGGGTCCCCCATCTTCAACCACGCTACCACGAAAAACATCGTTCCAAGGGGGGATGCCGTCCTCAACATGCACATCATGTCTACGTTGCGCATCTTGTGAGCCGAAAACGATGAGTGCTGTGAGGTTCAGGAAGTGGTGCTCATGGGTGTAAACGTTGGAGATAGTCATACGCTGGCGTTTGCGCTCACGCACGACGACAATGCCGAAATTGTGGGACGTTAGGCGAGCCAAGGTACTATTGTGACGAACCATCTGGGCCCAGACCTGCGAGAAATCAGGAGACACTCGATAAATCGGTTAAATATCGTACCTGTACAAGCATATAAATGCCGTTGGTAAACCATTGCGACATCGTCACAAGGATGTGCTCGGGAACTTTTAGCTTTCGAGCTGCGGTGAGTAGTTTGGGCATTATCTCGTCATGTGAGCTGTCCCTGGACCCCCCTGGGTCCCCTGCAGTGTTTTCTCGAATACGGTGGTTGTGGGCATGCTTTTCTTCATATGTCTCAATCAACCCCAGAAGAGTGTTGACTTGTTCCTGAGTGGCTGGGTCAACATCGATGTCACGCATGTTTTCGTTCCCCTCATCATCCTTATCCAAGGAATTAGATGCTGTCGAGTCCTCGTCATCGCCCTGGGTGGTACCCTCCCCTTCGCGGGAATCTGGGGGTAAAAGTACCCTAACAGGGTCTTCTGCAAGGGCGTGAGAATTCTTGAATTTATCGCATTTGTCGCAATCGTTCATCGGCCAGATCCCACTGATAGAGTCGGTGTGCAGGCAAAATACAATAACAATAATCGCCTAGGAAAACCCGGGGGTTTCCGGCGACAATGTTCTTGTACTCGTCGGTTAACAGAACTCTATAGATCGGATCGACGAGGAGCTGCGCCTGATCCCTCAAGTTGTCTCCCCACTTCTTGTCATTGCCGAGGACACCTATCAAACTATCGGCCTTGGAGTTAGATTCAGCCGCTCTGATGTACACCGAAAACAACAACGGCGGACTCCTCCTGCAGTGAGCTGGAAGGATGCGATGGTTGCACATCGACCGGCCATCTTGATGAGTGTCGATTGCGTATCGCGGACCGAAAATTCGTCGACGGCGGGGGTAAGGTTTTGTATGCTATCTGCCAAGGAAAACTGGGTCATAAGAGCGAAAGTTCTAGCGTCGAAAGAGCCGTCTGCCAGCGCGGGATGGACCCGAAGTTTCTTCTCCAGTTTTGTGATACAGTGCTTCAACCATGTAGGGTCAAAACGCAGCTGCTTAAAGGTCAATGGCTCTACCATGTGGACGTCGTAGAGAATGGGAGCTCTCGTCCCCGCGTAAGAGATATGATTTTGGGCCATTTCAAGACAAGCAGCTTCGACTCGAAGAACATCCTCGAATCGTTGAACGTTGGTGTTTACGGGAGTGCCAGGAGTGGCGGGAATGGCTGCCATGGGAGTGGAGGTTGAAGGGAGTCAGCTGAAAGGAAGACAACTCCTTTTAATTCCTTGTTCTTTTCGACAATGCCAGGGAGCGGCAACTTAACAGGGGTCTAGCGGTCACGTCACAAGTCACAAATGCACGTGTGCTCGTTTCTTGAACCCAAACGAAGACTATGTCGAGTCGCGCGTATGTTCTCATTTCTCCACCACGCTACTCATGCATATTCAAACTCCGTTAGACCACCAATCCTTCCGATGTCCTCGCCACCAGCGGTATGGGGCGGCCCGCGCAACTCCAAGATTGCGCCCCTGTACGGACTCGGGTGGCGTACTTCTTACCGCAAAGTCCTCTGCAAATATGAAGTAGAGATGCTCGCTTCAATCCCAATGGAAGTTCTCGGCCCTCGTTGGGCTAAATACAGGGAGCAATTCCGAGGGTGCGTCTTCCATATTCATGATACTCTTCGATCTTTCATCCCCACTCCCTTGTAGCAAAATCATATTTGACCCGCGATATATCCATGACCTCTCAGTTGCAGACGACGATGAAAACGACCTTCTGTGTTTTATAACCTTCAACACCCACGCCAAAAACCTCGCTACACTCGCAAGTGCAGACGGGGCTCCTTTCCTCGACGCTGTTAAAGACGTGATGAAAATTACCGAGGCAGAGGCGTTGACTTTCCAGTGGTATCGATGTGTAGTGACAAACTAATCCTGGATTTGCGCTTTTACGATCGACAAACCAAGATTCGCCCAGTGCGTGGATCCTACTTTTTTATTTTTGATTACGGACGTTGAAAAAGATTTCAGGATGACTTGGTTGACGCCCTTTCTCAGTTTCCTCTGCTCCGACGTGTGGAACTGCTCAAGGCGTATAAACACATTACCTTTAGTGATCGAAGTTCATGGGAAACCGCCTCCAACTTCAAAGCCGTGTCGAGGCAATCAGGTTGCGTTGCAGCTAGCGCAGATACGCACTGGCTTCTTACACGGATCGCACAACGTTTATCCACCGTCGAGATACTCAAACACTATGACGAAGGCAGCGACTGGGATGGGCCAACCGCGAAAGGCGGCGTATGGACATGGACAATGGAGGCATTGTGCCATGTAGATGGTAGTTCAAGTGGCCCAAAGCTGATTGGCAAAGCAAAGCTGAACCCGTCACTAAAGTCGGAAGACTGGGACTGAATGACCACAATTCGTTGAGATACCTTGGAGATGAATCATCATGTATCTCGATCGTCTAAATATACAGTACACCATGGCTATAGTACACCGCACACCGTTTTCTTTTCACGTTCCGATTTCCTTTAGGCGGATAGCTTCTTGCGCAACAGCTCCTTGAGGGTCTCACCGTCCTCGGCAAACTTCTTGATGCCCTCGTGCAGCTTGTCGAACGCCATCTGGTCTTGCAGCAGCGCCCAGCGGAACTCGGCCTCGTTGTCGACGTAGGTGACCTTCGCGATCGGGTCAGCCTGTGCAGCTGTTGTGGGAGCAATGGGTCAGTTACGTTCCGTCGAGACAAGGAAGGGTTAACACTGACCGGCTTGAGAGTCGAGTTTCTTGGGGACGGGCTCGGAGGAGGACTTGAGCTCCTCGAGCAGGGCGGGTGCGATGGTCAGGTAGTCCACGCCCGCCAGAGCCTTGATCTCGCCGATCTACATCCAGCACAGTCAGTATGTACTCCGAAACACTTGCGATGGAACGAGCACAGCGACGAACATTACGGAAGGACGCGCCCATGACGATGGTCTTGTACCCGTGCTGCTTGTAATAGTTGAAGATCTTCTTGACGGACTGCACGCCGGGATCTTCGTCGCCCTCGTAGGTCTTACCGGTGCTCTTCTTGTACCAGTCGAGGATGCGGCCGACGAACGGCGAGATAAGTGTGACACCCGCCTCGGCGCACGGCAACGGCCTGGCCGAAGCCGAAGAGGAGGGTCAGGTTGCAGTGGATCCCCTCGTCCCGCTCGAGTTCCCGTGCAGCCTGGATACCCTCCCAGGTTGAGGCGATCTTGATCAAGATGCGGTCTTTCTTGATGCCAACCGAGTCGTACAAGGCGATGAGCTCGCGTGCCTAGAGACGGCGCATCAGTGTTACCACCGTACCCACGATAACGGAGTGCGGACCTTGGCCTTGGTAGCGGCCTTGTCGAACGAGAGACGGGCGTCGACTTCTGTTGATACTCGGCCAGGGATGATTTGGAGGATTTCCTTGCCGAATTCCACCAGCTACAGAATCATATAAGATCCCATAGTTCCAGGACTGGAGAGAGTAACTTGCCAGACGATCCGTAGCAGCGTTCACTTGGTTCTCGAGGCTGCCGCCCTTGGATTTACCATATTCTAACGCGACATTGATCAGGCGAGTATATCCCGCCTTGTTGGATGCAGCCAAGATTAAGGACGGGTTAGTGGTGGCGTCCTAGATGCGATGACGATGAGAGATGAATGCAGACTAGGGCAGCGGTCGCACTTGTGGCTTATAGACACCGATACCTGTCGAATCAGCAAGTTAGACGAGAGAAGCTGAAGCATGCGCTGCACACACTCTCGAAGTCACCAGAATCGGAGACAACGACGGTGCCGGTCTGCTTGAGGTGGTCAAGAGAGGTCATTTAGATAGTGGAGGTAGAGAGTCAAGAGTGAAATGTAATTATTCTGATGTCCGAATATATACTGTGATGGTCGCCGAAACAGCCCGTGAGGATGAGATTGGTACGGTATTTCGGATTGTTACAACCCGGTATTTCCGATTACCACTAAGTAGCGTCAAACGCGTCGTCGTCAGCGAACATTGTTCATCCATCATCCAACCCGGCCCGGTTCCCCATCTCAAACTCAAATCTGCACAGTGATCCCGCATACCACTCCCTTTCCAAGGCGCTCGATCTCACGCAGCACCGCGGCTTCGTTAAGCGAAACGAAGGCCTTGTCTTTTTCCTTTTCCTTTTCCTGCATCGGAAGTAAGGATAAACGCTATAGGAAAACAGGGACGGTTCATACCTTCTTTGCCGGAACGCTTGAGAACCCGCCAAGAACTCGGAATGGTCGGGCTTGCTTAAGACTGGGGTCCCACACCGCGCCAAACCGGTCTCCACCGAACGGATCACAAAATATTTTGAACGTGTCCGCATACACACGCTATTTTGAGTTACTCAGTAAGTTGGTCGTGCGGCGGTACCGGGAACATACCTTCAAATCGTCATACAGTAGAGAGGCCGGGTCAAACCCAGCTCGCAGAACTGTGAAATCGTCTCGCGGGAGATTCGCGTACTTGCCGCTGATGGACAACGACGAGTCGATGTTTTGCGCGTACCGCGGTAGAGCCGCCGTGTCCTATCCGTATAAGAAAGTCGTAGTCATCCGTGGGATGAATGAATATCGACTAGGAACATCAGTCCAGCTTGAGAATGAATATATATATATATATATGGTAAAACAAACCTTGACATCGAGTTTACCCAGTTCCATCCCATGCAGACAAGTCCATGTCGCTTTGGCTAGGGCCTGGATACGATGGGCGACCATGACGTCGGGGCCATGCGTCGTCCAAACGCGCCCCCCTCGGTCAGCTTCAGTAGAAATAGTCCAAACCCCTGCTCTTGAAGTGGCTGCGGGCGAAGACGGTTCGCTGACCGCTTCCCCACCATAAAGCGGAACAAACAGCCCGTCCTCCCACTTCCAGTCCTTCAAGAACTCGACGACGAGCGCAAACCCGCGCTCCTTGCTCCCTGGCACACTCGCTCGCTCCGCCACTCGATTTTCCGGGTCTGTGCCGAGATCGCGCCCATCGCCAACGAAGAAGCTTGCGCAGAGGATCTCCACCGCCTCCTCGCTCACCTGCCCGTACAGCACCCAATGCGCCGCCAGCCACCGCTTCACGAGCCGCACCGTCGGCGCATACGCCGAAAAGCGGTGGTTCAGTGCAGCGATCGCGCGGTGGTGCCGGGGTGCATGAATAAACCGCCGCAGATACAGCTCCTTGGCGTCCACCGCTTCCTGATGCTCCCGACCCTTCTTCTTCTCTGTGCGCACGTTGATGTGCGCGAGCGCATTTTTGCCGGTTATGATGCGGTCTAGGAGCGTCGCCTCGCGGTCGTGCCAGATGCGGGCAGAGAACGCCCAACCGTCTGCCGTGATCATCTCCAGGCGCGCACTGTCCTGGATCTCCGACGTGCTAATTCCGTCCCCGACGACGACAGTTGCCTTCAGCCCTTGCACAGACGTCATGAGCGCACTAGCCACGCGCTCAAAAAAAGCGAGTTTGATCTTCTGAATTGCACGCAGGTCGTCCGGCCATTTGGCAGACTTCTCAAACTGCAAAATCATCTCCATCGACGGCATGTACCGCGCATTCTGCGGAAGCGACGGCGCGAGTGAGGCCGATAAGGGAACAGGGCTGAAGACGCTCGTGTACCGCAGACACTCCGAAATGGCGCTGACATTCGCCAGACTCAGTGGGAGCTTCTCATTAAGCGCCTTGATCTCCTTGACGAGTCCATCGAACGCCGTCATCGCGCCCTTGAACCCAACCACCGCGCCGGAGCTCGTGTACACCCGGGAAACGGTCTCGGGCAGCTTGACTACCTCGTCGAAGCCGCCCTGCCAGCTCTGCACCGCCGCGTCGTCCTCGAGCCCGAAATGGCGCTGCAGCACCTGCCGCACGATCATGGCGGGCACATGTGCACGTTCGTCCGCAGACTTGATGTCCCAGACGACGCTCTCGATGATCCTCCCGTCCTTGAAGCGGCGGAGCTCGGCCTTGTCGCCCCAGAAGTCGCGGAAGCGCTCGGCGACAGTAGGGTCAGGCTCGTCTGCAGAAGGGCCGTGATCGACGAGACGTAGAGCATTTAAAGGGTCGTGGATTAGACCGATGTAGAGGATGTCAGGATTTGTGGGGACCGCCTGGGATAGCGGGCGTGTTGAGGAAGATGGGTGGAGGATAGCGATTGCCTTGGTTCTATTGCCTAGACCCTGGCTCAGAAGAGCAGCGAGTGAGGAAATGAGGGCATTGGCCGGAGAACCTGTGTCCAGTGTGGAGTGCAGGGATTGGGAACGCGGTTTAGCGGCGGAAATATCAACCCTGGAATGGTATGAGATGAGACAAGACCAAATACTACATATGAACTCACCGAACAACGGTGTCGAAACGCGTTGATAGGTCTCGCTGTTCTTTGAGAAACACGTCCGCAAAAGGATCGGTGCCGATGGGTGCACCATCTAGTTTCTCGAGTGTTTTTTGTGCATCATGTCGGAGCTAAGGGTGATCACGAGTTTGACAAAACTTGGTGGGGTGATATGCACGTACCAGCTGCAGGGAACCAAGAGGAACACCTGCTAACATATTTACCATCGAAGAGCCATCTACGAATGTAGCTCGGTGGTGAGCTTGGTATTCGTCGGGCGAAAACTAGAACAAATTAGCCTAGAACGGAGACAGTAGCAGCGAACAAGATACCCGGTGTCCGTCTTGCGACCTATGGAAGACACTCTCCTTCTCGAAATCGTGTCTTGCTGAATCGGAGGTCAATGCTTAGACTCTTGGTCAATAAACACTGTCACCCACACAGGAAATCCAAAGCCCCCCGGAAGAGCTGATAAGAGCTCAAGCCTTTTCCCAGCGGCTTTCTCTTCAAACTCTTTCCCTTTTCCTCCCCGAAGACCAATACACCGAGAAGAACAGCCCACCACGATCCCAAGCTGTCAAAGCCGCGGACGCACATGCGAGAGCCCTCCCCAAAACCGCGCTGGTTAGCCCAGACCCGTAAGAGAGCGAGCGCATCTGCAAACGCAGGGCTGGCCTCTTTCAACGTAAAGGTTGACAGAAGGCGGATTTTCGGCGTGAGGGTGGTGAGGAGTGCCGAGTTGTATAGGGGGGTAGGAGCTCCAGCGGCATCGCCGTCGCTGGACACTCTAATATTAGAGTGCGACGGCGATAGGCGATGTAGGGGGATGGGAGATTTTTGGGAGAGGACGGGAATGATGCAGACTCGTGCGTTTAGTTTAGTGAAATCACTGGGCGAGTCATCTAGCACCAGAAATCATGTTAATCGGGCACATGAAGCAAAGTGCCCAACAACCCACCTGTTCTAGGTTCAAGAACCAATTTCGTGAGTCGTGGGTCGTCCAAAGCGGACTCGTATGTGACATCCACAGCCAATCCGCTTTTTTGACTTTGTATTGCAGCTGCAATAGTGGCAAGATAGAATGCTCGCTTATGGAAGAAGCGACCGTTCAGATAGTCCTTCTCTTGGAATAGATTCTTTTCGAGACGTTAGGCAAATTAATACTGGGAAAAGACGAAACACCGACCTCGGGCATTTCCACAGCCAAATCCACTCCAAATTTCGACCCATCCTTTCCCTTGACACTTATTTTATTCGCCCAGCTGCCCACCAAAGTAATGTCGCTGGGCTTTTCGAATGCAACCTTCCAGTTTGTGTCTTCAGATGGCTGTGGCAGGCAGTATGGCACAGAAACTCCTTTCTTGATCAACTTGCGGGCAGCTTCGAGAGGATGTTGCGGAGTGACGGGGGGTAACTTCATGAGCACCCCGTGTAAAGTCTGCAGAAAACGATCCAAAGGCGGGATACGGGTAGCTTTGGGGCGAATATTAGGCAGCAAAGCATCAATCTGTATGTACCGTCAGGAAGATATGAATAATAGGCAGCGCAGACTTGCCTGGAGTTTGAATGTGCTGGATCGAAATAAATCCTTTGCCTCGTTAATAACTCTGAGCTCTTCACCAGTGGGTGGTTTCTTCGGCTTTGTGCCTGGGGCGTGAGTAGGTGCAGTCGGCGCCGTATCCGGTTGGGTTTCTATGCCCCCCCACTCATCGTTTTGGTCCTCCTCCTCATGCTCTAATTCCTCCGCCGAAAGGTCCTTAGAAGCCTCATCACTGACTCTACGAGTCTGTCGGCAAGTTTAATACGAGGGCACTCGGGCATTGGAGGCACGTACCTTGCGAGGCTCTAACTCGCCGTCGCGCTTTCGCTTCAAGTTGAGGGCCATTGGCTGGAAAATTTGCACAGCCACTTGATCGTCTTCCATCAAACAGGTCGGATAAGATAAGATACAGGAGCCCCACCAGTAAAATACTCTTCAGGAGTGTACGCTCTTTCCAACAGGAAAAAATAATTACACTCACAATGATTAAAGATTGAACTCCAATCAGATTCAGAATGTGATCGTTTCCTCGAATTTTCCGCCACCCCGCTGTTTAATTTACTGCTTGTAATTTGAATTTGACAAAGCGCGGAGCTGCAGCTTTTTTTGGGGTGGCCAGGATTTTAGATGCAGCCAGTTTACATGTTCTGACAGCAAGTTGCGGGATGCAAAGATGGGGTCATGACTGAGCCATGATTTTGTAGCACGGAAAGGCACCATTGAAACAGACCTGGTTCCTAAGTCCAGAAGATCAAGCTCCTCAGAAACAATGACTGTGTATATAATTCTCCCCCCGCCAATCCCCAGCACTACTGCCTATACTCCTCGATGACCGATCGCGGTATTTTATACTCGGCAATGGGAACGAACTTGTGGTCAAATCTAGGCTCAATTAGCAGCTGGTCGAAATATGTGCTGACCGCCAGCTATACGCACCCAAATGCAGCTGGGCCCCCATTCAGCAGGCCAGCTTCTGAATGCCAGAGGGGAGATCCAGCCATGGCGATGACAGTGACCCGTAGGCCGTATCTGTCTGTGGTGTGCGGAGCGATGTTCAAGGTATGTTTAAATGAAGGCACGGAAACTCACAGTCTTGGGAGCCTAGATTTGATCCGCTCTGGGAATCCAAAACTGATACTAGATCAGGTACGGTGACTACTAACTGCAGAATGGCTCAGCTCTGCAAAGCAAGAATCTGCTCTGGCGTACCTTTTTGGAACCGTCGACTCCTTCGATGTACGCGCACAAATTCTCGTTTTGAAACGGGATAATCATGTGGGCACCGGATTCGCCAGCGGTCGATATTGCCGAAGGACCATCTTCTAGTTCCTCATCGTGTAGCTGGGCAATCCGAATTTCGCCCCAGGTGAAACCCGCGCGAACTTCCTATTAGGTTTACCAATGTAAGGCAGCACCAAAAATTCTTCAAAAAAGCACTTGCCCGTGAACAGTTGACGATTTTGCCAACGAAAAGACAAGCTCCGTTTTGCAATTTTAGGATTGCGTCCGGCACTCCCTTCATATTATTGGTTTGTCGACAAATGGCTATGGCGCGCCCAATCCTCCAGGCTTGACTCAGTGTCCGGGGTACACCATAGTCCCGGACTTCACTGATAGCCAATGGAGGACAACAGAGTGCGGCGGCCGACCCCATTTCAGTAGTTACCGCTCGCATCAGCGACTCCACGAAGTGATCATTCTTGACCTTGCTTAGAAGCTATATGTATGCATGTATCACTAGCAAGACCCTCAGTAAATCGATATACCTACCATCACATTTCCATTACCGTCACACAGTGCAGCAGGGATGAGGCTTTCTGAAATGTTATAGTCTGAGCCAAGGTAGTTAATACCACATACGCGTTGGGACGATCGTAAACCGCTTGGTTCAGCCAGTTAGTAAATAATATCCGATCTTCAGTTAGCATTACAGACCGGGTAGAACTTGATTAAGTTTGGGATACGCTAAAAAAATAAATGGGCCTGTCAAAAAGTTCAAACATCAAACTCACCTCTTCCCATAAGATCTCCATCGAACGCTGGAATCTTGAAGTAGCCCGACATCACCAACGCTTGCATGCCGTTGCTACCTCCAATTTCATCGCTTCGAGATGGCTATTAATTGCATTTCATCGAGCCAATCGAGTCATCATACCAGAGCGTTGCAGCATAACTTGTTACTCCGCAGAATTTAGCTAGCTGGGTCCCAGCTTCCACTATAGCAGAAGCCATCGCTAGTCGTTCCGATCCGACTGAAGGTGAACCCATATAACCTGAGGCTCATGTAAGTGATATGCGGGGAATGTACTGTGAAAAGCACCATACCACCCCGGGTAACGACAGCGTCATCCCGCAGCGATGAATGGTCAACAATCCGAATCACTCCACCATCGCGGAGCATTTGCCTGGTCTTCAAGTAACCAGGGTAGGGATCTCCACCTCCCCCGGTTCCAAGGACTCCACAGCCTTCCTGAATAAAAACTGCGGAATGTGAGGAAGAGTAATGCGCGGTATCATAAACTCACATAAATCAGTCTCGGTCAAAATCCACTCATCGCCTTCGATGTGGGGTTTGTATGCTTGATAATCTATCCCAGCTCTTCCATCGGCACCCTCAAGGAAAACTTTCTGTGTGCCCTCTACGTCGCCCTCTGCATCATCGAGCTGAATGTCGTCGGCTTTGAAGGAAAGGTCGGCGGGAATCCCGAGCTCTCCAACCGCTCGAACAATGATCCGAGTCGCCTGGTTGGTGACATACTACGCCGGAAAGTATTGCGTGAGTCTGTGTAAAAAATTATAGAATACGATCAGACCTGGACTGGAAGAACATTAACTTCAGCTATGGAAACAGTGGCAGGTTCCGCTCCGTTCGCCACAGCCTTGGTGATAGAAAGGGCTTTGATTCGTTCCAAGACTTCTGGAAGTTGTTGCCCTTGCAGTATCTCAATGGTGTCGACATCCCCTGAGACATTGGCGATGGCTGCGCCAACAGCATTTGCAACGCTATGGAATGGCGGAAGACTATACAGAAGGGGGTAAGACTGGAATTCTAAGGGTATCAGCATAACTCACATGACCTCCTTGACACCGCTGAGCTCCATTGGAACAATGATAGAGCCACCGCCAACGAGCAAAACCGTACAGTCTTCAGGACTAGTCTTCATCCGATCCACGACATTCTAACAACCCTTCAGTATATCTGATAACCCAATCAATACAAGATGTAAAACCTCTAGCAGCTTCTTCATCAAGGCTTTCGCTTTTACCACTAGATCGTCCTGAACATCTGCGACCTTGGATGCGTCGCCGATATCGGCACCAGAACAAACACAAATGTCTGTCGCTGTTAAAATATCACCTCCAAACACTTTAGCATCGCGAGTCAACTAGTGCGGTAGATCAGCTCCCTAAAAGAAGAACCCACTTCATGACGCACATAGTGGCCAACAGAGTCAGGCCCAACGGTGACATGTCCATCAGGCTTAACTCTGACCCTAGAACCTCCGCCAAGGCCGATGGAATTAATGTCAGGCATTGAGAAACTGGATCCAATTGAGTGACGGAGTAACGAAAAGTCTCGGATTTACTTGGTTCTAACGCCGGCAACTGGATCTAGTGTCAGGTTTTCGATGCAAATTAAAATGAGCTCAAACGGACCATCGATAAACGCGGCCGCTTGCCTCGGGAATCCACTTGGTAGGAGTACACCAACGTCCGTGGAAGTTCCACCGACATCGACGACTATCAGACTTTTGGCATCTTTGTCCTCCCCCTTCTGTTTCTTCAAGTCAATACCAGCTAAAAACGAGGCGCCTTGCAAGAGTTTCAGGAATGAAATATCCACAACCTAGTTCAAACGAACCGCGCATTGAGTTTGTGGGACCCGAAGAAAATGTCCGGATAGGAAGCCTGGCCGCATCAGCCGCGCTGGTGAGCGTTCCGTCGTTCTGGCTTGCTCGTAATCAGCAGGGTAGAAGGTTGTGATTTAAATCGAACCTGAGTAATATATAGAGGGCAGCGAAGGCCGAGTCGTCTCATGGCAAGCTGGAATCCTCGGATAGTGCGTTGGGCGAAAGCACCAATGGAGGCGTTGAGGATCGCTGCATTTTCACGCTCAATAAAGCCAAGTTGTGCCACTGGAAAGTAGCTATGTAACAATCAAAGTCACAGTAATTTTTTGAATCCGAACCATCGCGCGAGCATACTACATTAACGTCTGGCCCAAGCTCTCGAATGAAAATAGAGCGAGCCAAGTACTCATTTTGTCCACTGATATCCAGAGGAGAGACTAGCGCGTAAGGCGTTGAATGAAGTCAAGAGGTCAATAACAGGCAGAGTACTCACAGATACCTATGAGAACAATGTCTCTGAGTCCCTTGGATTTAATTTGCTTAGCCTGCTCGATGACCTCGGCCTCATTAAGTTCGCTGATCGTACGGCCATCGCTGCGAGGAGCCATTCAAAATGCGACTTATAAGGAATAAAATGAAGCAGACATTTGCAATCCTCCCTGAATTATTGCACTATGTCCGTTCATGATTTCGTTGAGATGTGGTGGAAAGTCAATAAACTGCAGGACGCTCTAGTCCCCGGGAGCTTCATATTAAAGTAGACTTACCGTAGGGTATTCCGACGTGTATGGCGCTGCCAATCGAACCACCGCCACCTTTGACAATCTCCTAGCATCAGCCTGAACAACTGCGTTTACAAAATGCTGTATAATTTGAGTTAAGAATCCCTGATACATCTAGGACACATACCGTCGTCCCTATCGTCAAACTAAGGATTTGTCCGCCTTGGGAATCGACTCCAGCCTCAGACATCACTCTCTTCACGGCAGCTTCAATCCCGTCCGTCACATTTGGAGTTGTCTCATGCTTAAAAGACGCGACGACTCCCCTTGTCAATGGGTCCGAAGTTTTGGTTATATCGAGGATAACGGCGTCTGTATTTGTCCCTGGACAAGCGTGAATGGCCCGGAAAAAGTAACGATCATCCAAAGACGGTTATACCTCCGACATCTACCCCGATCCGATATAGGCTCGCCGACATATTCTGTGGTGGTGGATTGAGAGAATGTCACGCTGATGATGACTGACACGATCTGTCACAATCAGAATTAGACGCGACGCGTCGCGATACCAGCAAGAATCTACAAGTAAGTACGACTAAGCAGATCCTACAGGACTAGGTCTTTAACAATTCCAACATTCAGTTCCAGTCTTCAGAGTATGAGGAAGGCTTGAGCTTTGCCCTTCCAATCAGCTCTGGGCCATCCACACCATACAGGGCGTCCACACGCCACATGTACCTCCCATTGTACTTCGGATTTGGGCCATCCCAGTCACTGCCTTCATCGGAGTGTTTGATCATATCGAGGGAGGACACACGTTGTGCGATGCGTGTGAGAAACCAACGCATCGCCGCGCTGGCTGTGACGCAACCCGATTGCCTCGCGACAGTGTCGGACTCGCAGGCAGCATCCCATGGAGTTTGTCCGCCATAGCTGAGGTGCTTATGGGCTTTGAGTAATTCCAGACGTCGGAGCAAAGGAAACCGTGAAACAACGTCAAGCAAGTCATCCTGAACAATCCATATCAACGCTGGATCTAAAATGAAAGTAAGGTCCACGCACTATGTGAATTTTGGTTCGTTGATCGTAGAACCGCAAGTTCAGAATCAACGACGTCACCGTCGGATAAAATCGGCTCGTCAAGCGCAACACATCAAGAAGGGACGACGTCAAGTCTAAGTGGAGTTCTGTGACTTCCCAGTCGTCCACCGAAGACGAAGTAGGAGTGCGCGAAATAACGAGGCCATCGAGTGCGACTGCTTGCTGCAAGCCGTCGGCATCGAGAGCGTCCAAAATTGTTGCACTATAAGGGATGGAAGGGCTGCGACACCAGGGCTTAAACCCTACTATGGTGTGCAACTTGATTGTTCTCAAGCCTGGATGCAGTCTGACAAATTCGGAGAGCCAGATCTGAGAGTGTTGACACATCAGAAACCCCACATTTTCAAGGCCACGGAACTGCCATGTCTCCAATCCGCGAGTGAATAAGCTTTCATGAGGCACTAGCAAGTGCTTGATTCTCAAGCCACCAGTGCTGATTAGTTCTCTCGCTGGGGACTGCGACATGATATTGAATAAGGACGTCTCCATATTGACGCTGGTGATGCATAGTTTTGAGAACACCGATCGAGTCGCGTCAGGGAAAGCGCTTAAGCCACCTGAGCCTCGTATCGCGGACTGCGGCCGTCCGTAAAGTTGGGTGGCAGTTTATTATCGTCAGGAGCTGTCCGTCAAGTATAGCGCCATCAATGACAATAGACGATAGAGATTCCAGGCGCGGAATGATGTCGAGCAGTTGGTGCTCGGGGTCAAATCTGAGCCTCCCCAAGTCAAGAGTTCTGCCAGTGAGAGAACATGAATGTCAAGCAAAGATAGTGACATAAAAAAAAAGACCTAATCAACTTGGCAAAACCTGGGTCGGACATTGATTTGTTTCTGAGTCGCCGAAGCTGCCCCGAGCGCGTATATTTCAGGTAGGAGAACAGAGGAAGAAGACAGAGCTGTCGGAGCCGGTGATTAACCCGAGAAAGGGAAATGACATCGCGAGATGCCCGGGGAGACCAATGCGCTGAAAGAAAGACCACAATCTCGAGCAGCAGTTCTAGCGGCAGGGTTGCGAGTGACGAGAGCATTAGTTGTGACGGATCACTGGCCTGGGTTTTCTGCAGCGGAACCTGCCGGACCCCTGTTCAACTAAAGAAAATGGCAAGTTTGGCATTTGCGCGTAGAAATAATGCGAATGGGGGTGCCCTCTTCTTAACGCTTGCGCGCTCACGATTGAAGCCCACCAAGCGCTTTCATGGTTGCACCCTCAGCCGATGTTCAGAATAGGACCTATGGAAAACCCCCTTTATATGTCACCGGAGCACACAAGGAGCACAGCGCACACAATGCCACCAACCCCCCCCCCCCCCCCCCCCCCCTGACCTTCATTTGGCGGCACCACTGAGGTTCATTTGAGTATCGAGGAACTGGGAGCTCTACTTCGGAAACATCCCGGGTTGGCAAGCGGTTGTCACCGTTCTTTTGACGCTGGAGCTGGAGCTTCTAGTTTCACAGATCCGTCGCCTCATTTTCTTCTCCGTGCTCGTAGCTTAATCACTCCTTTCGTATATTAGTCTTGCTTTGTTATTTAACCAATTTAATGAATCCCTGCCCGTTGCGGGTCCGCTCGATCCGGTAAAGCCGCGGCTAACTTTATTTCGACGCATCAACGGCCTCCTTGCATAGTAACAATCACCGGGTCGACGAAATCGGTATACGACGCTCATCGAGCCTTGGAGGGCACATCGTAACTTGTTGTAAGCGAGACTCGGATGCATTACGCTGTCATGAGTGACGGCTCAGCCTCCCGGGCCGCTACCCGGCGTTCGTTTGCTACTTGTAGCCTACTATGAAGTCTGCTTTATATTGGAATCTTGAACACAATCGTTCAAACTCATAAATCCCTCCAGCACAAGTCTAGAACTAGCGCCAAGTCAAATACTTACAACGAAGAACTGAGTGTTGCGACGTGTCTTCGCAACACTGGCTGCAATTTCGCATTTTCATTAGTAAGTTGGCTGCTTACTACTGCAGAACTGCTCCCCGTACAAACCCCCGCACGTCGATTCGCACCACTTCTCCAGCCTCTCGATACTCGTCTGTCTGAAATGGCCACCACGTTCCGATTGAGTGACGGGGCCAATATCTTCGTCAAAGTTCTGGGAGATGGCCCAGGAAAGCCTCTCCTCATTGTCCATCATGGGGCGCCAGGACTCTCCAGCCACGAGGAACCAGAAGCGTCGTTTAAATTTCTCACAGATACCTTTCGCATCATAGTTTATGACGCACGGGGCAGCGGAGCAAGTGATTTGCAACCGCCGTACACACATACTCGCTGGGTGGCCGACATTGAGGAGCTTCGGTTTGTTGCCTCCCCGCCTCACTCCACGTATCTCACACTTATTTATTTCTACCAGGATTTGGGCCGGCGCAGACAAGTTTGTTCTCGCTGGTGGCTCCTATGGTGGCTTCATCGGACTCGAATACGCGCTTCCTCCACTCCGATAAACTAATTGCTCTGATTTTGCGCGACACATTCGCTTCTGGGCCAGCGGGCGTCCGACTTGTTCTACATACTGTATTGACATCTACAAGGATCCACCCAGATCACGAGCGGCAGAAGAGGCTTTGGGCAGGCAAAGCAATCGACAACTGAGGACTTCATAGGCTGGCTTTCTGGAGATATTACCACTGTATACGCCTCCGTCCGACACCCCTGATCTTCCCCAGTCTGCAGCCAACTTCGAAGGCGCGGAGGCCATCAAAAAGCGGACTTTCCATTACGCCACGCACAACGCAGCTTTCTCAGAAAATCTGCCCAATTACGATGTCCGCTCCAAGCTTGGGAAAATACCCGTCCCCACTCTTGTCGTCGTGGGCCGTCAGGATTTGATCGCTCCCGTTGAATTCAGCGAAGAAATTAGTCGAGGAATTCCTGGAGCGGAGCTGGCAATATTCGAAAAGTCTGGACATTCGCCACCGTCGGACGAGCCGGAGGCATTCCAGGCTTGTATCCGAAAGTTCATCGGTCCTCTGATCTAGGTGACTCCTCACCCAAATATCCCATTCGTTGATCTGATTCGATCGCTAGCGGTAATATATATGCTTTACCTTTAGTTCACAGTATGTCGGTTCAAGCAATAAGCCGTGCGATTTAATTATCGTTCAATCTGGCCGTCTCCGTCAGTAACACTATAGTGAAGCAAACACTAAGTTAGCGCCAATGCGGGAATGCAACATCTGGTATAAATCAATATTGTATCGCTTCTTGCTGCTGACTATTGCTTACTACTCCATTGTATTTGCTTACTGATTCGCTTGCTGCTTAGTATTCATCTGGCGTCGAGGTATAAACGCATCCGGTAAACCGCTCAGCTTTTCGATATTCGCGCGTTGCCAGTAACATACCTAATATCCTGTCATTCCACCCTTCATCCCAATGGCCACCACGATCCGTATGAGTGACGGGGCCAATATCTTTGCGAAGATTTTGGGCGACGGTCCAGGAAAGCCTCTCCTCATCGTCCTTCACGGCGCACCAGGCCTCTCGTCGCACACCGAGCCAGAGGCGTCGTTTAAATTCCTTGCAGGACACCTTTCGGGTCATAGTCTACGACGCACGGGGAAGCGGAGCAAGCGACCTGCAGCCGCCCTACACGCACGCCCGCTGGGTGGCCGACATCGAAGAGCTCCGGTTTGTGAATTTAACCACTCAATGCACTTACCTCATTTCTTTGCGCCAGAATTTGGGCTGGTGCAGACAAGTTTATTCTCGCCGGCGCCTCGTATGGCGGAACCGTCGCGCTCGAATATGCCGCCCTCCACTGCGATAAACTTGCCGCTCTGCTCCTACGCGACACGTGGTCTTATGGGTTGGGGGACCTCAAGCGTACCCTCCATAATATATTGAGCTCTCCCCGGATCCATGCAGATCCCGAACGGCAGAGGAGAGTCTGGACGGGCAAAATAGTTGACAACGACGACTTTCTGGCTGGCCGTTGTGGAGATCGTGCCGTTGTTTACGCCCCCAGTCGACGCCTCCTCTCCTGCCTCCGCCTGCGGACACCTTTGAAGGCGAAGCACCTGCACCCCATTATGCCACGCACAACGCGGCGTTCTCGGAAAACCAGCCGAACTACGATGTCCGCTCCAAGCTCGGGAGCATTACCGTACCCACTCTTATCGTCGTGGGGCGCCACGATGTCATCACGCCCGTAGAATTTAGCGAAGAGATTCATCGTGGCATTCCTGGCTCTCAGTTGACGATATTCGAGAAGTCTGGGCATTCGCCTGCGCTGGACGAGCCGGAGGCATTCCAAGCTCGCGTCAGAAAATTCTTCGGGTCTCTCTCGCTCTGAACCTCGTTATTCGGACTCGAATATATTATAAAATTATTGTGTTCTATTCGCCGTCGGCGTCCTCGTCGACCTCCCAGAGGTGTGTTGGCAGAAATGATGTGCCGACAAGTCCTATGGCTGAGATTCCGACCAGGACAACATACACCATCCACCCGCCTAGTATGTTGCGCTCGATTGAAACAGCAAACAGAGACGTTGACAGTCACGGGACCGATGCCTCGTATAATGGATGTGGCCGTCGAGGCAATGCCGTTCGTAGCTCCAAGCGATTGTCTGCTTCGGAGCAGCAGGCTCGCACGTAAATGTGGCTGCAGCCTAGTGGGATGGCTCAGCATATTAATTTCTCTCGCAAAGGACGTCTACGCACTGAATCCCATGTCCATAATGATGTAGAGTATTATCTGTAATGTGAGCGCGACCCATGTGGCAGCGTTGACCCCGGCGAGCAGTGCAGAGAGGTTCATGACCGGGAAGAGCAAGAACATGGGGATGAACGTCAGGATGGACACGATGAAGACGCGTTTCGTTCCGAAGCGGTTGTAGACGTGCACGAAGATGGTCGCTTGGTACAGACCGCTGAAGAGCCCGAATGCACCTAGGCAAAGACCGACGACGGCGGGGGTGAATCCGAGGCCGCCGGAGGAGATGGGCATGGTGTAAAATAGGGGTTGGAGCGCGCGGAGGGCAATGTCGAGCAGAGCGAGCACGGTGTAGTTTCCGACCGCGATCACTACGCGGGGGGTTAACACCTCCCGAATAGAAAGGTGCCTGTGTTCAGTATACGGGCCAGCTCCTTGTAGGATTGTGAGACACCGAGGCAGTCTGAAGCAGAGTGAGTGAGGTCTGAGATGGTGCGCGTGCTCGTACCTCTTTTAGACAGAAGAGGGCTAGAAAGAAAGAGCCAACGCAATAAAAAGCAATGACAAAACAGGGAAGTGCATATGGGTATGTCTTCCAGAACTCAAACCGACCGAAGGTATTGGGGAACTGATCGTACGGGTTCGAGAGGAGCCCACCGATAATGGGACTAGAGAGCATCCAAGGTCAAGGGCTGGTTACAATGAAAAGGGAATGAAACTAACACACCCGACTGTAGCGCCGCTATTCCACACTATGGGCAGCATAGCCATGCCCTGGGCGATGTTACTGGAATCAGTTAATTCGCCCAGCATACTTTTGAGCACCCCGGCATTGCCGTTCAAAATACCAGCGAGACATCGGCTTGAATGTAGCGAAATGAGTATAAATGGAGGTAATGCAGAAATTGTTACCTGATGACCACAGCGGAGTACGACTTGGATAATCCAAAGGATATCATGGAGAGGGAAACCCCTACATAGTTGCGCAAGCCACTTTTAATAGGGTAAAGATGGTCGTTCGAAAGCGACAAACCAAACAGCCCCATCAGTAGAACTGGTTTTCGTCCGACTCGGTCTGACAAGCTACTCCATTGCAGCACGGTTAATGCCTGTGAAATGAAGAACAGAGATTCCTGGATATAATGTAGCAGTCAGCTTCGATTGGCAATACTGCTCACGAATCAACGAACGATGAGGCCAGCGTAGTAGCCGATTTTCTCTTCGTTGCCGCCAGTAATTGGAAGTTCACCGACAAGCTAAAAGAGTTTTGAGTTGCGAAAGATACCTCTAGAAGCCTAGTACTTTGTTGATGAAGGGGAAAATGACTTGCGAGGACAAGGGGTCAGCCAGTTGCACCCATAACAGGATGAAGAGTTGGAATTTCGGAAGAGGAGTCTGTTTTTTGGCGTGCACTAGTAGTGCGGTAGTCTCTGAGATTTCCATCGAGTCGAAGAAAAGTCTAAGAGGAAGCGGAATCCCGGAATTCGAAGCTGTACATTGCGTTTTCGGAATTGGTGAGAAAGTGTCGAGAGTCGGATCGAAGGACCGAAGTCCAATTGCAAAGCTCGGAGCTCCTCCCTGCTTGCGAGCGAGGGCACTGTTGCGAGCAGAACTGAGTTGAATGGAGTCACGCTAAAAATTGCAACGTGATCGCGATCAGCTTTCCTCCCGGTAGCGCACACCAAAGTTTGAAATAGGTCCTGGAACGGGTGGCATTGTCCCCAGGCTCCCTCATTCCATACCTTACATTCCTGCCACTTATTCTCTGCGCTTTTCGTCATGGCCTTCTTCAATTCTTCAGCGTCAAACACGCTGAATGCAGCTTCATCGAACACCGACGCTAAGGATATCGAAATGGGCGATCCCCCGACGGATTCCATTTCTTCGCTGGCATTTTCGGGCCAAGCAGACTACCTGGCCGTCGGCAGTTGGGACAACAGCGTGCGCCAACAGCCTCACCCTATTTCACCCTGTTTTTGACGCGTTCCTTGAGACAGGTACGAATCTATGAGGTCGGAGCCGGGGGCCAGAGCCAGGGAAAGGCCATGTACCAGCACGAGGGCCCGGTGTTGAGTGTTTGTTGGAACAAGGTCGCGTCGCTTTCCTCTCTTCTCGCTCGTTGCTCATGTGGCAGTAAGTAGGAGGGTAACAAAGTGTTTTCTGGAGGGGCAGACAACGCCGGACGCATGTTTGATATCGCAACCGGGCAAGCCACCCAAGTAGCACAACATGACGCCCCGATAAAAGTCGTCAAATGGGTGGACACGCCGCAAGCCGGAATTCTTGCGACAGGCAGCTGGGACAAGACGATCAAGGTATGCAACAGTAGCCGTCTTTCGTCCATTTCATCAACAGGTAGTTCAGTACTGGGACCTTCGCGCCGCCGCCCCCGTAGCGAGTGTCCAACTTCCTGAACGGTGCTACAGCTTTGACGTCCAATATCCCCTGATGGTCGTTGGCACCGCCGAGCGACACATTCAAATATTCAATCTCAGTATGTCTTTAATTTAACGAGTCAGTCCGCATCAATGCAAGTCTAATGGTCTCAAGCCAACCCTACGACACCTTACAAGGTCAGTGCGTTCTTAAAAGTTGCATTCCACTTCTGAACGCCATTCAGAGCATTATCTCTCCCCTGAAATGGCAAACACGGGTGGTATCTTGTTTCACTGCCTCCTCCAACAGCGGGTTTGCTGTTGGAAGCGTAGAGGGCAGAGTCGCTATTCAGTAAGCCATTTTTGCGACGTCAATTGGGTTCGGTCTAATAGTCGGCATCAAGGTACGTGGAAGATAAGGATAGCACGTAAGCGTTCATTTTATCTGTGTCGACTCGGCCTTTTATGCTTCGCCCAGGAACAACTTTTCTTTCAAATGTCATCGCCGCGACTCGACACCGAATGCGAAAGACGCCTCGGTGGTGTTTGCGGTCAATGATATTTCTTTCCATCCTGTGCATGGAACATTCTCAACCGCAGGTAGCGACGGAACGATGCATTTCTGGGACAAAGATGCACGGAATCGTCTGCGATGTATGTCTCTTTCTGAACTCACCTTTTCGTCTACGTAGCTGACTTGGTTATCCAGCATTCGAAGCCGCCGCTGGCCCGATTTCCGCCACTGCCTTCAACCGCAATGGGTCCATATTCGCATATTCTGTTTCGTACGACTGGTCAAAGGGCCATTCGGGTATGACGCCAGGTCACCCAAACAAGCTGATGCTTCACGCGTGCAAGGACGAAGAAGTCAAGAAGAGACCTCGCAAGGTCTAAGGGGACAAACGTAGTAGTAGTAGTCTTGGTTATCCGTCGTTTTGTCCGAGTGTATCGCGCTTTGTTTTTCAATTCATGTGTTTTCCCCTCATTAGATCAGATCGTACAGTACAGTTGTCTACATTCTATCTAGCGGCCGGATGCTCAGCAGACGCATGGCGGCAGCCAGGACGTCTCGCGCGCATTCGTACATCCACATCCGCGCACGCGCCTTGTCCAGGTCCTCCTCCCCTTTGACCGCGAGCACCTCCCATGCGCTGGAGATGGCGTGGCTGAGGCGGAAAGCGTAGGTGACCACGCCGCTGGGCTCATGTGTCTTGAGCGCAACCTGGACTACGTCCGGATATGTGCCCAGCAGGAACACGATATCTCGCGCATGTGATGAGGCGGCCAGCGAACTGGTGTCGATTTGTTCCGGCGGCGGCAGGGGGCTGAGATGCGGGTTCTTGCGGGAAAGAGAACACAGTCGGACGTGGGCGTATTGGAGGTATGGGCCGGTATCGCCCTCGAACGACTTCATGCGATCCCAGTTGAAGGTGTAATTGTTGATCCTACAGACTGTTAGATGATACAAAGCTGGGCCTGCGACGCGTACCGTTTTGCGGCCATGTCCTGGATTTTCACGCCAGTGATCCCAATTTCGAGGCTGACTTGTTCGGGATCCACGACAGCGGCGTACTTGTCCTCGTTCTTCTGCATCTGCTCGTGCATGACGTTCGCGGCCTCCTTGATGATCTGGTTCAGGAAGACGACGGTTCCCTTGCGCGTGCTCATCCCCTGCACCAGACCGTAGTTGACGTGTTGCAGCGAACTTGCCCACGGGAACTCCATAAGCGAGAGGACTTTGAAGAACTGCGAGAGGTGCAGGTCCTGTTGGGACGACACGACGTATATCATTTTGTCAAACTTGTACTTTTCGTACCGCTCGATGGCTCCACCGATGTCGCGGGTCAGATATATCGATGTGCCGTCTACAGCACTGTTTAGTTTGGCGCATAAATGGACAGAGACGAGAGAACGCACCAGATTTGCGAAGAACTGCTTTGCCCATTTTCCACTTCTCCAAATCGACGATCTTGGCGCCTTTCACGTCCTCGATCAGCCCCATCTCGTTGAGCCGGTCGACCGCCTTATCCTGCCACTCTTTGCCGACCTGGCTCTCCCCCGTGTACACGTCAAAATGTACGTTCAGGCGCTCATACTCCTCCTCATATTTTTTCACGCTCATGGCACGCCACACACGCCAGTTGGCCAGAGCAGACTCGTCCCCGTCCTCCATCCGCTTGAACCACCGCGCCGCATCTGCTTTGACCTCGGGGTCCGCATCGGCATCCTTGTTCACCTTGACATAGATGTCAAAGAGATGCTTAATTGCGTCTTTTTCGAGCTCCTCCTGCGAGCCATATTTTTCGAACCCACTCGCAATCATTCCAAACTAGATATAATTATTAAATACGGAGAGTGAAGTGAAAAAGAAATTCGCGCACCTGCGTTCCCCAGTCGCCCAGGTAGTTCATCGAAATGACCTCCCACCCGCAGGCCTTGTACAGATTTGCGAGGAAGCCGCCGATAATCGTGCTGCGCAAATGTCCCACATGGAAGGATTTCGCGATGTTGGGCGAGGAGTACTCGATGATGACCTTCTTGCCCTTGCCCGAGGTGTTGCTGCCGTAGCTTGGGACTCCGGACGGTGTGAGATGCGTGAGCGCGTGGACCTGCGTGAGGATCTTGCTGATGAGCGTCGTGCTCTTGCACCGGAAGTGCAGGAACGCCTTGTCGTGCGTCACCGACTCTATGAGTTCGTCGGCTTGAAACTGTGGCCGGTAAACATTGCTTTAGCCATAGAAATGCTGGAAACTGGATAGAGGTGACCTGAGCGGTGACTTTGGCTGCAACCTCGTCGACCTTGCCCAGCTTGAATCGCGGCAGGGCGATCGTGAAATCTTCGCCCTTCTTTCCATAGTCTACGCCGTTATAGACTTGCTCGACCGTGAGTGGAGGGAGCGCCGCCGCGACGCGCTCCGCAATGGAGGATCTGAATTCATCGAGGACACAGGTAGATGGGTCTGGCGCGCTGTAAGCCATTCTCCTGCGCAGGAAGGGTGCAAGGAGCGCGGGTCGGCGGTAAGCCGACAAGAACGTTATGGTGGAGGAAAAAAAGTTCAATCCGATGATCGAGTCACAAAATGCAGCTCTAAATAAACAGATCTACAAAAGATACACAGATGATTCACTAGGCGCCGTTGTGGTACCCATACGCGGCTGTCTGTTGTGATCCACCCCCATGCCAATGCGCCCCCTCGCCGTATTGATGGCGTTCACCATTTGTGCGTTGCGCGCCGTTGGGCGTGTATGGCGCGTTATTGTATCCCACCACCGGGGGCGGTACGTTCGAGTTCCAGCTCGCCACATTGGCTGGGGGGCGCTGTGTGGCAAAAAGACGTCATTACAAGTCGAATATATGCCTTGGAAAAGCCATACCTGATATGGCGATGTCCGGTAACCGTTTGTCGGACTCTGGTGTGCATATTGCGCTGGCGGCCGATCATAGGCTGCATGTTGCTGGTGCTGCTGATGAGGAACCGGGGCGTTGTGCTGTGGGTAAGGGGTGGGGGAATTGTAGGCGGAGCCAGAATGCTGACGCGGCTGCGGAGAGTGGGATTGTGGGTGGATAGGCGGCTGTAGGCGGGGCTGCTGCACTTGCGGGTGCACCGGGAGATAGTTAGCTGGCGGCGTCGAATTGGGATACGGCAGTGGTAGCTGGCGGGCTGCGAGCATACCAGGCTGTTGCTGCACGTACGCTGCTGTGGCGCCGTTCACCGGATACCCTCGCGAGCCACCAGGCGGAGGCGTCTGGTTGTACGACGTGTACGAAGACGATGCCGGGACATTTGGTGTGTACGTGGATGACGGAGCGCCATTGAGCGCGTATGAAGACGATGACGCGATTGGCGGGTACGACGGGGATGCGGCGGCAGGAGCTAGTGGACGGTAAGCCGGCTGCTGCTGCTGCTGCTGCTGGTACTGCCTCGTGTTCGCATTCTTCGCCGTCCTCCGCAGCTGGCAACTTTGACACACAAACTCGACATGATCCCAGTTCCGCCGCGGCCTCCCCGCTTGCATATCTGCTCGGTCATGGCATGGAATGTGCTGCCACTGTGAGCATAACCCACAACAGAGCAACGGTACCCCATCGTCCTAATCGGGGATGAGCAAGCAGTCTAAATGTCAATAGGCCGGCTTACCACGTTCATTCCCGAGCGGCGACAGATCTCGCAATTCAGAATCCAATCGTCGCCCATCGGCGTACGCGTGCCGCTCGTTGAACTACTTGCCGTCAGGGCAATACCACCGCCATTACCGAGTTGTTGCGAGGCCCCCGCAATACCATTCTGCATCAGCACGATATCGTTACCCACAACATCAACCTGCATGTCCATGCTGGTGAAATATTGTCAGGAAATTCAAAAACAAGAAAGCAATACAAACCTCTCTGAATCAGCGCGCTCCTGTGCGTCCCCCTCGCTGGCCTTCTCCTTCTCCCGTCTGCGCAGCTCCCGTGCCGCCTCCCGCCTTTCACGGTCCGCCTCCTCCTTCGCGAGACGCGCTTCGAGCCTCTGTGCGCGGGTCTTCTTCTCCTGCGCCTCCGCGCGCTGCCTGGCCGCAGCGCGCGCCTCCTCCTTCTCGCTCTCCTTGTTGGCAATACGAGACGAGCGCTTGCGATGCACAATCGCCTCCTCCAATCGCTTCTTGCGCTCGATCTCCTGAACAGATAATGAATACCAGTTACACTCGCATACTAGCAGAACGTACGCGGAGCTCCTCGGTAATAATAGGCACGATATTGTTGACGAGCGTTTTATACAGTGCCTTTTCCGTATAGTGGGTCGCCTTCTCGAACCGCTCAGCAATGTGCTCCCACTCGTAGAGCGTGATACAGATCTAGGTTGCGCGGCATCAGACAAAGCACAAAGTAAAACAGGAAACTTAACATACAGTTTCCCACTCGACGAATCCCTCCGGCTGATCGTTATTATTATTATCATCTGCGTTCGCCTCCTCTAACACAGAAACCCCAGCCTCTGCGGGCTCCGCCGCCTCTTCCTCCTTCACGTTCTCCTCTTCTGCCGGGTCCTCGCTCAGCTCTGTCAACTCACTCACGCTCTCGTCGTCGCTCTCTAGCCCCGTCTTCGGCGGGGGTTTTACAGCCACAGCCGCTTTCCCCTTCTTACTTCCACTCGCACCTCCGTTCTTGCCACCCTTACTCCCCTCGTCCTCTAACCAAGCCGCCGGCATGGGCTGCCACTCCTCCTCATCCGCCCCGCGCAGGCGTGCACTCAGACGAGTCCCTAGTGGCCGCACAGCCGCTACCTCCGTTCGCCCGCGCTTCCTCTTATTGGCCGCTGCTGCTGCCGACGCCGCCTCACGATTCAGGGCCGCAAGCTCCTGCGCCTGTCCTTCGAGCTTCAACTTTGCGTTGGCTTTTGCCGCGCGCCCCCCGCCGGGAACGGTGATCGTGAGTTTCCCGTTACTCGCCGGCGCGTCATTAGCAAGCCTCGCGCGCTTGGGAGCGGGGCGCTTGGCTTTGCTGGTGGAGGCCGCGGTAGGTGGGAGCCGTTTGCGCTTAAGGGAGGACGTGGTCGCAGTGTAACGCGGGGGTTTAGGCTGGACACGTTGGATCCAGAGGCGGTCGGCTAGAGATGAGATTAGAGATGAGATTAGAGTCGCAGGAAGAAGTGTACCGCCGATGAGCCAATAGGCGTTGGACTTGGCGTCATATCCGATCGGTTCGATGCGCTGCGAGGGAATATAAATGAGTTAGCTGAACATGAAATGAAAGAAGAAAGACAAACCCAAGTGGCGTCCTCGTCGTCGGTCTTCATGAGAGAACGTAGCCGGGTGGGGTTCTGGCACTGCCATTCCGTGAGGAGGTGCAGCGAGTCGAGCTTGGCGAGCATGGGGAGGTCGAGCCAGTCTTTGGTTTCTTGCTGCGACTGCTCTTCCTCCTCGACCACCTTGTCGGGTGCCTCGTTCTGTGACTCTTCACCCTCTGTTCGCTCTCGAGGTGGGGCAGAATCGCTGCCCTTTTCAGACACGGCACGATCTACTTCAGAATGCGCCACACTATCCTGCTCCATGCCGTTGTCCTCGCCGTCGGCCGGTGCCGGGGTATCATTGTCCACGGATACTGACGCGTACCGATAGTGCGGATGGCCCGAGTCTGTTCGCGGCTCGGGGCCGATGGGATTGGACGCGGGATCGCGCCGGTTGTGCTGTCTTCGTAGGGCCGACTGCCAGTTGTCGAGCCTGAAACGCGGTCAGGACGCGCGAATCGAACCGTTGACGGAACTGGCCAAACTTACCCGACTTTGCGGTCGTAGGAAAGGACATACAGCAAACGGGCCATGACGCGTGGTAGGAAGAGGTTGGTTTCGCGGGCGAGATCATCCTCGATGTCCTGTGGTGCCAGGTGGGGCGTCAGTGAGGAGAAATGGATTAAAAAAACGCGAGAAAATAGTGCTGACGTTGAGGGAGACATCCTCCATGGAAAAGAGATGGGAAAAGGTGAAGAAGAACTGGCTGAAAGCGGCCCATTTCCAATGCGTTCTGAGCAGGGTGAGATTTTGCGCTGAATGGTCGGAAGAGGAGGGTATAGGTGATTGCTGGTGGGAGAGCGGGTCCAAGAGATCCGTTCCACGGGCAGCCGCCCGGCGAGGCATAGTGCTGTTTGGCTACAAACTGAGAACGAAGCAGGCAAGATGGTGGTAAGAGCAGAGCTGAGCCGCGGTCAAGATTCTGGCAGACTCTGCAGATTATTTCTGTGCGATAAATATCGAGGCCGACGCCGACGACAAAGGTGGCAAGTCTCCGTTTGTCGGAGACGGAGAGATCAAGAACTTTGAAAGGTGATTATATAATCTTTGGTCGTGAAAATGATCCATGTTGCCTGGATGTTCATTCCAGGTCATTGCACTGCTACTGGACAACTCAGACTGTACTTTCGAATTTCTCTTGAATTTATCTCTTGAACAAATTCATTCACAAAAGAGCTACAACATACTTGACCAGTTGCGCCTGCATTGGTTCCGGCACCTCATGGCCCACACCTGAATAAACAATGGACTCCTTCACCCCCTTGCCGCCCACCTCCAGGTCTTCTACAAACTGCTTGCTCGCCACCCATGGAACTAGCTTGTCCGCACCCCCGGACAGGACGAACACCTTGGCTGCTGTCAGTAAGGTTGATTGTTGGACAAAAGAAACCCTACCTTCTTCCCCAGGAACGGATTCTCCGACTCCCTACTCGCATATGGCAGCGCCGTAACCGATTTTTCCTTCCACATCTTCAACAGGCTGTCGGGAAAGTGCGGAGGCGCCACCGCGATCGCCTTGCTCTCCGCCCGCGGGCCCAGCAACGCAAGGTAGTCTGGGCACCCAATAATCGGGATCGCGACTGTCACTCTGCAAAATTTTCAATTTAAACGACTGAGCCTTGCTGAACGATGATACCGAGCATCCGCTGCCGCCACCATCCACGTTGAGTGGCCGCCTAGGCTGATTCCCGTCACGCCCCACTCTGTGATGGTGCGCTCTCCGCGCGGGAAGAGGTACGCGGGGAGGAAATCAATAAGGAACGAAACGTCTTGCGCCGTTCCCACTGGACTTAAGAGTTATTGTCAAGTGTGCACTGTATTCTGTTGGCTCGTACCTGCAATGCTATACATATCTAGCCTGCCAGTCTGTCAGTCGCATTTCTTCGTATGCAGATAATACTAACGCATGCTGCGGGTTCTCCTCGAACATTTGATTATTTACCTCCGCCCTCAATCGCACACCGTGATTGCGGTGATCCTACCCTCAATGTAGCACGGCATTAATGCCTATGTTATCCCGGCTCACAAAAGAGATGACGATGAGATCCTTCTCTCCCGGCGCTTCTTCGGCCGCCTTCAGCAAACTCGCGGTGATTGCCTGCATTCTGGGATGCTCGGTCGATTCTAGACGACCATGCAGGAAGAACAAGGCAAAAATGGGTTTGGTAGATGCGGAGAATCCAGGGGTGGTATATGTATGCACCGGCAATCCCGCGATGATGGTGGTTTGTTTCATTGTGGCAGCAGGGAGAGTGTGAGTGAAGGCCAAAGCTAAATATTGCAAGCCGGCTATTCGCGGCCCGCATTGATTGATTGCATCGATATCGCTTCGTTTTCGGCTCTCTGAGTCGATTCCAAGTCGCTTCACTGTTCAGCAGCTTTCTTTCTAATCGTACATATAGCTCCTTCACTTGGATATCTCATTAGAATGGCAGACCCAGATCCTACCACACAGTCAAACTACACGCAAATCGCTTCGGAAAGCGTCGCGTTCGATTGGACACTTGACTTCAATGCACAAATCCTCTCCGGTTCTGCAACCCACTCTCTTCGTGTCATCGTCGCCGACGTTGCAGAGGTGATGTGAGTCGAGGTCAATTGGACTGGCTCAATTATTGTCAACGGCGAATAGATTCGACACCGCGGATCTGGAGATTGTTCGCACAGAGGTGGAAGGCAGCGCGGTTCCAGTCCGTTAATCAAGTTCTAATTCTCTGCTACGGGCTAATACTGGAGGCCAAATTATTCAGCACACTGTCGGGGCCAAGCACGCCGTGATGGGCTCTCCGCTGCACGTTCCGCTCCCAACAGGATTGAAATGCGGCAACTCCATCCATGTGACCGTGTTCTACAAAACTACCAAGGAATGCACGGCGCTGCAGTGGCTTGACAAGGAGTGAGGACCGGCCCTTTATTTTCGTCCTGTCCTCACGCAGGGGGGCAGGCAAACTCAGGGAAAGAGCTTCCCGTACCTGTTCAGCCAATGCCAGCCCATCTACGCGCGCGCCATGGCGCCGTTGCAAGGTGCGCGGACTTCTGATAACTACGGGCGCCACTCCTCCTTATTCTTCCCATAGATTCTCCCTCAGTAAAGATCGTACGACTTCCCCTCAATCTGCGTGCTTCCATTATACAACTCCGTTCCACAGAAATACACTGCAAAAGTCACCTCCGTGCTCCCTGTGCTGCTCTCTGCCATCCGCGTCTCCCCTCCTTCAGACGGCCCCGCACACGCTGGCAAGACCATCGGGAAGGACGCCGTCGAATATACGTACGACCAGGTGCGGCGTCCGTTGCAATGAGCCCTATTTGCCTTATCTATCATCCCAGCCCGTTCCCATCCCATCGTATCTCCTCGCAATTGCAGCAGGCAACGTCCGCTACCGACCCTTCCCGCAATTCGAGGACAAGACTTGGCGCACAGGCATTTGGGCGGAACCGGAGCTCATCGACGCCGCGTATTGGGAGTTCAGCGAGGACACCGCTAGGTGCGCAGCCTGTGCTGCTGGATCGCATCCCATCTCATTACCTGCAGGTTCCTGGCAGCTGAAGAGAAAATCGTGACGTCGTACCGGTTCGGCGTGTATGACCTGCTCGTGCTGCCGCCGTCGTTCCCGTATGGTGGGATGGAAAATGCATGCTTGTCGTTCTTAACGCCCAGTGAGTAATTATTGTGTGAGTGCATCAAACTATTCACCCATCTATTCGCTAGGTCTACTCACTGGAGACCGCACCCTCGTCGACGTCGTCGTGCATGAGCTCACGCACTCCTTCTTCGGTAACGGCGTCACGTTCGTGCCCCTTCCCCGCCGTGCTTCATCATAGTTAAAACTAATATTCCCAGCCACGCACACGCGAAACACTTCTGGCTCAACGAAGGCTGGACGACGTACATGGAGCGGCTCTTGCTCCAGATCCTGCACGCGTCGCCCGCCGCGCGCGGCTTCTCGTACATTATCGGCGCCAAGAGTCTCACCGACGCGCTCAAGCAGTACGCGCCCACCCCACGCTTCCAGCGCCTCGTCATTGACTACGATGTCGGCGAGGACCCTGACGACGCATACTCGGAGGTTCCGTACGAGAAAGGGTCGAATCTGATCCTGCATCTTGGTGTGTTCATTTGCACACTCCAACATGCACCTTTTAATCCTCGATGTTGATGCGCAGAGCGGACGCTGGGCGGACTCGACGTCTTCCTCCCCTACGTGCGCGACTACGTGAACACCTACATCGGCAAGTCCATCACGACGGACGAGTGGAAGAGCCACCTCTATGCGTTTTACACCGCGAATGGAGGCCCAGACAAGATCAAAGCACTGGATAGTGTTGATTGGAATGTGCGACACGACTTAATATTTGAGGCCTGAAAAAACTGATTATGATTTGTCTCTGGCGAACAGGCCTGGTTCTACGGCGAGGGTCTGAAGCTGCCGGTGGAAATGGAGTATGATGCGACCCTGGCTCAAGCCGCGTACGCCCTCGCGGACCGGTGGGACGCCTCCCGTTCCGTCTCCGACGTGGTTTCCCTCGAGTTCAAAAAGACCGACCTGGATTCGTTCATCTCCACCCAGATCGGTCTGTTGTTCTCTCTCCCTTCATTCTCTTATACAGTATCTAATTTTGCACAGTGGTCTTCCTCGAGCGACTGCAGGACCTACCCCCGCTACCATCCACCCACATCACGCACCTCGGCACGCTCTATGGTGTCGCGAGCACGCCCAACTCGGAAATCCGCCTGCGCTTCTTTTGCCTCGCACTCGCCACGCCAACCTCCACCGCTGCCGCGCACTTCGCGGGTGAGGCCGCAAAGTGGCTGATTGGCGCGGACGGGAGCGGCGCGGTCAAGGGGCGCATGAAGTACTGCCGCCCCATCTTCCGCGCGGTCTTTGACGTGGACGCAGACCTCGCGATAAAGGTGTGGGAGGAGAACAAGAGTTCGTTCCATCCTATTGCGCGGAAGATGATAGATAAGGTGCGTTGGTGGCTCGATCTGGAACTATTTTGACTGAAATTCGAGTAGGATTTGGGACTTGTATAATGATCTTGAGAACGCTGTATTAAATCGCAGAATGCATGGAACCGTTTCCCAACTCGAAGTCGTTGGCCTGATCTATGTCGGTTCTTCGTCGGAAACTGCGAAAATTGGCCGTTTCAATTTGGGACCGAGCGCCGGCAATCCTCCTCATCCTCCACGCGTACAAGAAGATCCAGTTAATTGTGGTTCAGCATATTCCTAGCGTCTATGAATTACTGTAGGTGACCAAGTCGAGCTCCTATGCTTTTAGCAAACAAGAGCAACATGTCGGCCGTTTGCAACAAACCTCCTTAAAGGCTACTACTACTTAGCTTCTTATGACTTCGACAATTGGGCAGCCTCTCCCTCGGCATCTCTTTTCGCCAACTAAACCTGATACTCAATTAGCTTTGGAAACCTGCCGCTGGCTCGAAGGCACCAAGTCTTGGGACACTTTTTCTCTGATACTCCTCCGAGGCGTTTATGCTGAACACACTCATTGAAGGGACCTTGATCGGGAACCACTTGACTGGATTTCGAGCAGGATTGGGAATTGTATAATGAGAGTAGATTGTATTATCGCCCACCACTACCGACACGACTCTGCTGTGAGGGAGCACCCCATCCTACGATTCCAAACAATTGTCGCGCATACTTGTCTCGAAGCTCGTCATTCCGGCGTTTCACGTCTGCCAGTTGGATGATACCCCATCCTTCAATCTCCCGCTCTTGTACATGGCCTCAGTTGTCGAAGTTACCGACGACGCCTAGGAAGAGTGAAAATACAAACAAGGAAGCAGGAAATAAATCTCGGTCATAAGTAGATCAGAACTGAGTACCGGACAGCTTGTTGACGTTGATAAGAGCTTTGCGCCTTCGGTGGGGCAGGTGATACAAGCAAGACACTTAGAACAGCTGCGCTGGCGATGTCTTCAATGGCGGTCTGGACTGCATGCAAACGTTTGTGCCACGAATCGAAACATCGTTAAAAAAAAAGGGATCATTGTACATTCATTGAGCTACATACACGCAAACGAACCACTCTTCCACACGACCAATACCTGTGAGAGAAAGGAAAGTCAGCCAACTGGAAAGAAAATATGAAAGAAAAGAAAGAAAAAAGGTCAGAAGGAAGGCAACGGAAGAATCCACATGGGGTTTTGCGCTCTCGGACATGGTGAGTCGTTGACTCGAACATCCGTAATTGGGTTCATCAGAGAGAGAGAACAGGAATAAAACGTACCTTCACATCGTGGTTGGAAGAAAAGAACAACGAGAAAATACGCGGTCGTGACGAGACCTTTAAAAATGGTCACAAAAAAGTCCCACGCTGCCTTCGCTTGCATCTACTATTATTTTGCAAAAGAAAGGACAGCTTCAACATCAGCCTGGGTATATACTTATGTACAGTCCAGTACGGGACTGGTGATAATGTAGTATGGGGGGAAATGGTCCATGAGCTATACAGACGTTCATAACAGCGTCGACAGCATCGCCAAGACTACGAGACCTCCCACAGCAGCCATCGACTGCTCCACACCCGGCGTAGCCCCTCCGCGCTTCATGAAGAAGCTGCGCTTCGACCACTGAGTCTCGGTAGAGATGAGCCCGTCGGTCGTGTGCGTTACGACCGTTGCTGTCAAATTGCGCAAGACCTTCTTTGGGAGCATAATCGGGTCGGTGGATACCCGGAACAGCGGCGCGACAGGTGCGCCGTCATATTGGTAGAGGAGTAGCTTGGGTAGGCCGGTTAAGACGTCGGAGATGATATTCCAGTGGGTCATGAGCTCGGTGAAGTTGTAGTTCTGGATCCAGGTGGAGGTGCCACGGCATTGGGCCTGGACCTGCTGGTACCCGTCGCCTACGGGAGTAAGGACGATAGAGCCATTGCTGACGAGAGTATAGTGCCCGTGAGCCCAGAGGACGGTGCCGCTGATGCAGTTGGGATCGGAAGCTGGGAGGAGATCAGGGTTAAATGAAGGTGCGGCAGCGAAATGACGCACCGTTGGAGGCAAAACGATATCTGGCCAGCTCATACCAGCCGTCGGCGGAGCTGCATTGCGGTCAGTGAGGTGATTCGTAGAGTTGGACGTAAATAGCGTACAATGAGTACCCAACGCCAGCGGTAGTGGGATAAATGAAAGACTGCTTTGCAGGATTTGCAAAGCCCTGCAAGTTGGGAATTAGCAACGACAGGAATGAGCACAGGTGCAAAGAGGTCCAACTTCGCCGGGGATTACACGCTGGCTGCCTGAGCTCCATGTTCCAATGATAGGTGTGACATTATGCGCAGCGGTATAGTCCTCAGGTGCAGCAGAGACAGAGACAACGGCGAGGGCCAGCGCCATCGCACAAGTAACGAACATGTCGGTAAGAGGGAGAGGGAGGCGACTAAGAGGCGGCAATGACGACGGAGGGATGAAGCGGAGTTTGTTTGTTTGCTCCTATTGAAGTGTTACATAATTTGCATCGCTTTGACCAGGCAGATTCTATTTTACAAGACGGGTAAAAATAACAATTGTAGGGGTCTATTTTAATCCCACTCTGGGTTTTGTTCAGGCTTGGTCACGATGCCGTGCCAACAGACGATCCAACGCCTCCTTCTGTCCAACCGCAAGTTCCCCGGACTGAATCCCTGAGTGGTAGACGCGTAAAAGCGAATCCACGTCGTCCATCGACTGTGTGCGAACATCCGCGAGCTCCTTGATCTTGGCCGTGGCGTCCTTGATCTCGGCGTCAGTCATCGTCAGCTTCAGCTGCTCAGCTCGCGACTTGACAGCGTTCCAGCCCGTCAAGCGGTGTCTAGGACCAGGTTGCTATTAGGTGCGAGTACGAGGATGCTCAAAAGAACGTACCCGATAGACACATATCGCGTGAGCCCAAAGTCCTCTGGCTTGAGGATCTCGTAGGTGCTTGGGTTGTTGAGGATGGCTTTGGCGTGGATGCCCGCCTTATGCGTGAAAGCACAGTAGCCGCTGTCGAAGTTGTCAGAACAAATAAATAAATATGCAGGGAGCGAAAGGCGTACGTGATGGGGTTCATAAAGGGAATGTTGACCTCGACGGCCTCGGCGACCAAGTTCTCGATCTCTCGTAGCATCGGGAGGTTGTACTTAGATTTGACGTATTCGGGGTTGGCGGCGTACATGCAGGCGATCAGGCCGCCGAGGGGAGTGATTCCGACGCGCTCTCCAATACCAAGTACCGCTGGTAGCACAATGAGCAGGGTTAGGAAGGAGCGCGGTGGCAGAGCTTACAGGTATCGATGTGGGTCGCACCAGCTTCGAGGGCGGTGTACGCATTTGCGATGGCTGGAATCAATCTGTAAGGGCACGCAGAAATATGTGAACCAAAAAAAAACATACCCATCCCGGTATCGTTGTGCAGGTGCACCTCAATATCGCAGCTCACAACGCCGCGGAGAGTACGAATTAGTTCATAGACCTGCCTGGGAGTTGCGCAGCCAACAGTATCGGCGATACCGACGCGGTGGACACCGAGTTTGTCCACTGTCTGATAGATAGACAGGAGGTCGACCAGATCTGAGCGGAATGAATCCTCTGAAGAGAACCGGACCTCAATGTTCTTGGACTTGACGAATTCGATGACCTCGGTGGCGGCCTTGGTGATGTAGTCCATGTCCTTTCCATGCGAAAATTCGCGCAGTAAGGATGAAGTGCCAATGACGACATCGACGCCGTCGACGCCTGCAAAACCATGAGTACATAGAGTCTTGACACCAGCCTGGACGCGTATACGTACCAGTTTCGACGGCAATGCGGGCATCGTCCATGTGGCAACGAATATGGGTCAGGATCTTAGCCTTGAGCCCAAGCTTGCAGATGGCCTCGCAGTCCGCCCGGGATTGCTCGGAGGCGGCTGGGGATGTGAGCTCAATGTACTCCACGCCAAACGCATCCAGGGCTTTGGCGATCGCGATTTTGGTTTTGGTGTCGAAGAAGGCGTTGGCAAATTGCTCTCCCTCTGCGATCCAAATGTTAGTATCAGTAAAAAGGAAGACGAGGGAACAATCCACCTCTGAGAGTGCTCTCGATGATGTTGAAGTTGGACAAGAAGCCTTCCTGGCGAGGTGCATACCGGGGGCGGTTGCCACCACGCTTTGCGTTTGAGCCATTTTGCATTACTGGTGCAGCAGTGGTTGACTGAGAGGCATCCATGGGCAGATAGTGGGTGGGTGGATTTTTTTGTGGGAACAATGGTGGTTCCTCTGCAAACTTTAACTGAAGGGATCCTCGCCCAGTTTCGTACTTCTCCGCCGATTCCGGCCGGCCAAAGATCGCGATTTGAGTCAGAACTGACGAATCGTCGGACGTAAGATGGTTCTAAGGCACTGCTAGAGCTTGGAGTGAACCACAAGCCTCAAGGAGGAGTGGAACCGACGGCAAAAGACCGAGCCCCGCCAGCATCGGCCAAGACAATTGCACTCTGCTTGAGCAGAGAATAGACGTAGACACTGCGAAAAAAGAGAGAAAAAAAAGGGAAACACCGGGGCATACCGAGTTTGAAGTAAAGTAACAGGCGAAAGCGACCCTGAGTTTTACCGCTCAACGACCACCCTTTCGTTCCCCGGACTAGCTAATAATAGTGTGGAGTGTCGCCAGCCATACTGTGGGGACCTAAGAAGACCTGAGAATTGCGAGACTGACGCGGGTAGATGCCAGTTCAGAACACCGTAGATGCAAGTTCAGAACACCGTGGGGAACGGAAGGGAATAATGCACGTTGCAGTGGTAGTCGTCTAAGCTCGTAGAATGGGCGCTTGAAACTTTTGCGGAATATAACAACCAAAATTACGACATATTACGAGCGGGGGTCGGTCCTGATCCCCGGAGGGAAGAGTGGTAAGTAGATCGCTTGGGCCGGTGGTGGTAGTAAGTACTGGGTTGCAACAGTCGGTGGAAAAGTGACGCAACAGTACGGACGTCACGAGAACGGGTCTATGTAGGTCAGGGCAGGCCCATGGGTGCTTGGTCACGGTGGGCATGGTACTGCATGGTAGCGAATACGGACCGGTGGAAGTTGGAGGTAGACATCGAAAGACGACTCGGAAGGTGTTTGCAAATCCGAATCAATTATCACGGTCTATCACGGTACCTCGGTAGTCTCCCCGCAATTACTCTGCACCCGAACCTTCGAATTCAAGTCAGATAAATATCTTTGAGACCGAAAGCGGCTGCCTTGGGAAACAACGTTGCGGAGGCTTCCAGTCATTATGTACCATTGCGGCCCGAGACGGATAGTTTAGACACAGCACCCAGTGCTATTCCTTCAGTTGTAATACATTGTTGGTTTCAGGCATGTAGAAGTGCTCTGAATGTACGGTTTTTTTGGGGTGGTTCGCTAGACCGCTCTCAGGCCTCTACTCTCTCTACCGAGGGACTGGTTTCTCGCCCATTCGCCTGATCGCGATGGCGTCTCAGCAGCCGGTCCAGCGCCTCCTTCTGTCCAACCGCAAGCTCCCCTGACTGGATACCCGAGTGGTAAATTCGGAGAAGCGAATCGACGTCGTCCATCGACTGCGTACGGACGTCCGCGAGCTCCTTGATTTTAGCAGTCGCGTCCTTGATCTCGGCGTCCGTCATCGTAAGCTTCAATTGCTCCACGCGCGACTTGACGGCGTTCCAGCCTGTAAGCCGGTGTCTAACGGCAAGAAGTCAATAAAAACGCCAAAACGGCACGGCACGAGGAGTGAAAAAGAAAACACACCCAATGGACACGTATCGCGTGAGCCCAAAGTCCTCTGGCTTGAGGATTTCATATGTGCTCGGGTTGTTAAGGATGGCTTTGGCGTGGATGCCCGCTTTGTGCGTGAAAGCACAGTAGCCACTGTTCAAAGTTATTACCAATAATATAATAGGCAGGGACATTAGAAGCGTACGTGATGGGGTTCATGAAGGGGATGTTGACCTCGACTGCCTCGGCTACCAAATTCTCGATCTCGCGCAGCATGGGGAGGTTGTATTTGGCTTTGACGTATTCGGGGTTTGCGGCGTACAGGCAGGCGATCAGCCCTCCGAGGGGAGTGATTCCTACCCGCTCGCCAATACCGAGGACAGCTGAGAACAGCATAAGATACATGCATAGTGACGCGAGCGTTGGTGGAACTTACAGGTATCTATGTGTGTTGCGCCAGCCTCGAGCGCAGTGTAGGCATTTGCGATCGCTAATACTCGCGTTAGACGAGGACGGGGTCAAATTGTGGTCAACTTACCCATCCCAGTGTCGTTGTGCAAGTGAACCTCGATATCACATCCCACAACGCCGCGTAGCGTTCGGATGAGGTCATAGACCTGTCTGGGATTTGCGCAGCCGACCGTGTCGGCGATACCGACACGGTGTACGCCAATTTTATCCACTGTCTGGTAGATAGACAGCAAATCGACGAGATCTGAGCGGAACGAGTCCTCTGAGGAGAAGCGGACTTCGACGTTCTTGGACTTGACAAATTCGATGACCTCGATGGCGGTCTTGGTGATGTATGCCATGTCCTTTCCATGCGAAAATTCGCGTAGGAAGGACGAAGTGCCAATGACAACATCGACACCATCGACGCCTGCAGAACTCTTAGCATAAAGGACAAATGGCTTGGACGCATGCATACCTGTCTCTACCGCAATGCGGGCATCGTCCATGTGGCAGCGAATGTGCGTAAGGATCTTGGCCTTGAGCCCAAGCTTGCAGATGGCCTCGCAATCTGCTCGAGATTGCTCCGAGGCAGCTGGGGAGGTGAGCTCGATGTACTCTACGCCAAAGGCATCTAAGGCTTTGGCGATTGCAATTTTGGTTTTGGTGTCAAAGAACGCGTTGGCGAACTGCTCCCCCTCTGAGAAAGTAGTGAAGCTAGATGCGCGTCTGTGGGCGAGACTAACGGACCTCTAAGCGTGCTCTCGATGATGTTGAAGTTTGAGATATTGGACAGAAAGTCTGCTGCCCTGGCTGCATACGGGTTGCGAGTCTGATCTGTGGAACCATTGTAACCTCGGAAGCCGTTCACCTGAGCAGATGTGCCCCGCTTTCCGTTCGTGCCATTGGTACCATTGGTGCCATTGTGCAGAGGAACCTGGACCATTTCTGAGGGGTCCACGGGGAGAGAGTCGCCATTTGTGTGGGGGCACATATTGGGATGAGATTGAAAATTTTCATTTGAGTCACTTTTGGTCGCCAATTTATAGTTTCCTCGGCGCTTTCGGCCGGATAATTATCTTTTTCGGCCAAGTCGTTTCTACGCGCCATTTCCATATTTCCCGCGGATGCGGATGGGACACGGCGAGTCGCGGAGGTGATATTCATTGGTGCCGGGTGGGTGGTAGACATAGAACAATAATCAGTACATCCATAAGGACAGAGGTCGGCCAACATAATCGTCATCATATCACCTTTCGGATGTTGAAAAATCAAAGCCATCCTCTGATTCTTATTTCATTTTTTTGGTCGAAGGTGGACTTGAATGTACATATGAAAGCAACGTTCAAAACGTTCAAGCTCTGCTGCTCACTTGAAATGGAACTTATTAAATTAAAGCATTGTTTGCTCCTGTTATAAACTGAGGACATTGGCTTCAACATGGCTCCTACTGTGGACTACCACTGTCCTTGTCTTTCTCATTCCACCGTTCCTCCTCCTCCGCACCTCCCGTCGTCGTCTCACAGCTTCCATCCTCTTCACTCCCTCTTCTTTTGTGAAGAATGTGACGCTGTTCGCTGTAACCGATGCGTGTCGATTGAAGTCAGTGGCTACTACTGCCCCAACTGTCTCTTCGAGGTCCCAAGTGCCAGCGTGCGCGCGGAGAAGAACAGGTCATTGCGGAATTCGAATGGCGCGTCTCTCGAGTCTTACAGAGTCATATTTAATCCAGATGCGCTCGCAATTGCTTCATGTGTCCCAACTGTCGGAATACTCTCTCGGTTGTGCCTTCGGACCCTCCGGACCCAGGCGATGGAAGAATGCCAATCACAATCAGCGCAATCGGCGAGCCTCCTTTTTTTTTGTACTGCAACCATTGCAGGTGGGACTCTGCTGAAGTCGGCATAACATTCGAGAAACCAACTGGCCTCGCCGGTATGTTGTCTCCTTTCCGCAGGCGCCATCACTACAAAGTGCACCAGCACAGCTGCAAAAGTTCGAAGACTCTGCACCGGACTCGCTGGAATTTGAGCGGCTGAAGGAGCATTTTGAACCTGTCATACGTGCATCATCGCTCTCCTCTTCTACTTCAAACGCTCCTGCTGCCCACCCCAGCAGCGCAGCGCACTCACATCGTGTTCGCACCAATTCCATCACAGCCGCTGCCTCCGCCGCTCTTGCGCGCGATATCACAGGGGTCAGCAAGTATAACCCTCTTGCGCGAAGTGGGAAGGGGACTGTTGGGCGGGACAAGACCGCCAACAAGGACGAGATGCCGGAGTATCGAAGTCGGGTGGATATCACGTCAGCAAGCAAACTCGGCACGGGAGGTGGGGAAGCGGATGTCGACTACATGCGGCATCTGGAGAACGTGAATGAGGTAGCCAGCCTGGAGCAGCGGTGGGTTAGTAGTTGGACGACGTCTTTGCAAACGGGGTAAGCGCGCACTTTGACAACACGGTCATTCATCACTGAATTTACTGCCTAGGGACCTCAAGCCTCTGCGGATACCACTGCATTCTAAACGGTCGAAGCGGTGTCCAGCTTGTGCACATATTCTAATCAAACCCGAGCAGAAGGCACAATCCGTACGATATAAGATTAAGCTTGTTGCGGCCAACTATCTTCCTGCTATAACTGCTGCTCTCCCTCATCAGCTGGAAGCAGCCAACTCGGAAACTGCCAAACGGTCTCTCGCCAAGTCCATCTCGGTTGCGGTAGAGGACGACAAGGGCGCGGCCGGTATGCACGCCGGGAAAACATACCCTTTCCACCTCGCTCTCACCAATCCACTGTACGACCCGATCCAGGTCCGCCTTTCGGTCCAGCGGGTGCACGCTCCTGCTGTGGCGGCGTCGTCGTCTGGGCGCGCCTCCCCCGAGAAGACACGGCGTCCACCATTCGCGGTGTCTTTGCCTACCGCCTCGTTTCCAATCGCGGCCTTTGCTGAGGCATGGGAATACGAAGATGACGAGGACGACGATATGTTTGGGCTAGATGACGACGACGAGTTTGGGGTCGCGGGCAGAGTGGGGCGGGATAAGGACACCCGGGGCAAGGTGAAGCTCGTAGGCGTTCTGGAGAAGAAGGCGAACGTCACCGTCGTCGGGGGCGAGGTGGTCATTGGCAGAGAAGCCAAAGGCGATGTGAAGGTGATTGGTTTTCTGGCCTCTATTCTTGCATGGACTAACGACGTTTCTAGTTTAATATGCTCGTCTCGTACACGTATCGCTCAGACGATCCTGCGCCTTCCGACTCGAATGAAGGAGATGGGGTAGCGACAAAGGCGGTTGGCAAACCACCGGAGATCAAAACCTTTGCATTTTATACTGTGGTGGATCTGGGGGCTATTATTCCGAGGGAGGAGACGAGGGTCGAGTCTGAGTTTTGAGTATGAGTTCTCTTAATACGATTTTTGACTGGCGAAATCTGTTCCTGGAGGAAGCTTGAGTTTGTTGAAGTTGTCGTAGATCTTCTGATCCAAATAACCGCACCATTTGGTAATCTCAAAGCTTTTTGCTAGTTGCTTCAAATGCGTCAGTGGGCTCCCCCCTTTCCCGTGCTTCCACTGATAGCCTCCGCGCAATACAGCCCCCAAGAAAGCAAAGAAAATCTCTCTAAATGAGTTCCTTGGCGACAGCGGTAAGGACCAGATCCTGCGATTTTGACCCACCCCTTGACTCCACATTCTGCCCAGCGCTAGGATCATGGGCAGACGAGATGGACTCGCTCCCTAATGCTCGTAAGCTCGTCCATGCGCTTTCCTTCGTGCTGCCCTTAATCGCGCTCTCGTGTGCAGCTGCTGTGAGAACAGATGAGGAAATAGCCCGTGGCGACGCTCGCTACCCCCGGCGGGACGATTTCTTGTCGACGCGACGTGTGTAATTCGCCCTGCTTCTCGACACGGATTTCCAACTCCCTTTTCCAGCGGATCGAGGATCGCAGGGGCCGCCCCGGGAAGATTTGCCATTGCCAACTCAGCCCCCGTACACCGCTTTCATCGGCAACCTCTCCTTCGATCTCACAGAGCACGAGCTCGAGGAGTTTTTTGGGTCCTCCAAGGTCCGATTGCTGCCAGCGGCATCCGAACTTATCTGACGGGTTGATTTGTTAGACGAAAACAATCAAAATTATCAAGGACCGCGAGGAGAAGCCAAAAGGATTTGGATACATCGAGTTTGAAGACTTGGACGGCCTGAAGGACGCTCTCGCGAAAAGTGGTTCTGTGAGTCGGATAAATGGCTTTTGCGGTCAATTATCTCTCACACGCCCACGTATCAGAACTTTTCAGGTCGGACTATCCGCGTAAGCGTGGCGGAACCCCGTTAGTCACTCCGCCCAGCGCTTATCGGCATACTGAATCAAACCTATCTGTTTAGCCAAGGAACGCGGCAGCGTTTGGCGGCTTCGAGGACGAGGCCAAATTCGACAACCCATGGCGGCGCGACGGCCCTCTTCCCCCCAGCTCGGATTCCCGCGACTCTTCACGCCGGCGCTTCGACGGCCCCTCCGGCGACCGCGGCGACCGCGATCGTGGTGGTCTCCCTTCTCTCTCCGAAGGCCCCAGTGACTGGCGGTCAGCCAGTCGCCCGGCGCGGACAACAAGCCTCGACACTGAAGCCCCATCCTACAAGCGCAAAAACTCGGGATTCGGAACACCTGAAGGCGGCGGTCCTGGCCCTGCCGACAGAGAGGAAACCTGGGCAATTGGAGGCAAATTCAAACCGGCCTCTGCGGCAGAAGAGGGTAATAAATTTGGAAGCCGTGGACGGAGCGATATGGGTCCTCCAAAGGACGCTGTCGTAGAAGATACCGACTGGCGTCGTCCAAAGGTCGTTTCCGGCAGCGTTTCCCGTATGTTCTCCATTCTGCCGAGGGATACGTGTTTTAAAACATGTTCCCCTTAGCGAATAGCTCGACCCCTCCGACTCCACAACTGAACCGGCGCAAATTGGAGCTGCTTCCGCGCTCTGGGAATGGTTCCACCGCACCGAGCCCGCTTTCGTCTCCCAAAATCGGACCTACACCCCCTGTCAGCGCGGTCAGTGCACCGCGGTCGAGTCCCTTTGGCGGTGCACGGTAAGCTCCATCCACCACATGTGTCGTGTCGTATTCTCACGCTTGCGCCAGGCCCGTGGACGTCACCTCGCGAGAAAAGGAGGTTGCGGAGCGCGTTGAGAAGGAGCGCGAGGCCGTCAAGGAAAAACTGACCATGTCCCGCACTAGCTCGCGCCAGGCGTCCGAGCGCACGCCGTTCAACCGCACCCGGACGCCCCCGCCGGCGTCCTGCGCCGCACTCGCCCACATCGCCCAAACCCTGCGCCCGCTGTCGCCGCTGCGGCACCAAAAGCGGCGCCCTCGACAGCTCCGACGGTCCGGCCTACGCTGAGCTTTGCGAGTGCTGCGGCCAAAAAGGAGAACGTACCCGAGAAGGCCCCCGAGCCCGCCAAGGACGGGGATGCGGAGGTTGCGCGTGTTGCAGAGGCCGTCTCGGAGGTCGCTATTTAATATATGTTCGTTGTAGAAGTCAAATCCTTGTTGTTATAATCTTCGATATCTACTTATCTCTTGGACGTTGCGCGTGGGGTGTGGCTGTAGATCCAAATCTACGTCTAGTACAGTGCAAATGGCTACATTTTTATTCAGTGTGAATCTCGCCGCAGCTCGGGGTCGACAAACATCATCCTGCCTCTGCCCTTGAAGCGGACGCCGTCCTTGTTTTGAATCTCGCTCTCGTACTGTTCCTTGATTCGTGCCAGATCCTTTTTTCGCTGCTCTTCAAACCGCTCGAGCTCTTCCCTCTCCAAGCGGGCATCGTATTCCTCCTCCGTCTCTCCAGCAGGTGCCGTGCCGGGCTGCGTCGCAGGTGCTTCCTTCGCGTCTTTTTTCCGCTTTGACTTTTTACTACGGTGATGGCGGGGGACGATCTGAATCTGCGCTACTTGACCGCTTAGCGCGGCGCCGGGGTGCTTCCTCCGCGTCGGAGGCGGACGAGGGACGCTTTATAGGTTTAGTAGCTAGACGAGGCAGGGTTGGTACGCGTCGATGACAAAAAACAACCGACTGACCCTTCCGCAGCTCGAGCTCCCCACAGTTGGAGATGAGGACCGTCGACAAGGGGCGCGACTTGGCGTCGACGGGGACGTCGGCGAGCTTGGCGACGACTTCGTCGTACCCGCGGATGACCTTGCCAAAGACGACGTGCTTGCCGTTCAGATGGGGGCATTCGCGCAGGGTGATGAAGAACTGGGAGCCGTTGGTGTCTGGCCCCTTGTTCGCCATGCACAAGAGCCCCGGGGCATCGAGTGCGCGCGTCAGATCTTCATCTGCGAAGGGTGTTGGGCCGTAGATGGATTCGCCGCCCTGGCCGTTGCGTTTTGTGAAGTCTGTGCCAGGGATGATATATTTTATTGAGCCACCTATAACAACGCGACGCGCCTACCTCCTGCTTGGATCATAAAGTCCTTGATTATGCGGTGGGATATGCTATTCTTGTAGTACAAAGGCACGCCTGCGGCTGACAGACCCTTTTCGCCAGTGCAGAGTGCACGGAAGTTTTCGCATGTTTTTGGAACCTCGTCATTGAAGAGCTCAAATATTACCCTGTAGAGAGAGATAATAAGACAGGGTAGGGTGGGACATAAATGGAGACTCTGACCTGCCCACTGGTTGGTCTGCTAAGTGAAAGTCGACAAATACACGGGGGCGGGGCATGAGAGGTGTTAACGTTTGAAATTGCCGGTCTGGGCGAATCCGCGCGCGGAAGCTGTGTGGATCTGCTCTCACGATTGCTCTTGTGCCTGCAGTGCATCCCAAGGCCTGAACAAGCCCTTGCTGCTGGAATATCTGCATGCAGCAGTTCAACGTCGTCGTACTCGGAGGTAACAAACCGCTGCCATATTCCCGCCCCCCTCTCATTCGCTGTTCCAGCTGGTGGAGTCGGAAAATCAGCCCTGACTGGTCCGTATTTCTTGTATTCTGCGCGCAGCTCTGACCCCTCCACCCTCAGTCCGATTCGTGAGGGACGTATTTGTCGAGAATTATGACCCCACAATTGAAGGTGATCGTACACCACCGCTTTATCTCTCCTCGCTTACCCCCGGCCTCCAGAACAATACCATCGACCCATGATGGTCGATGGCGAACTGTCTTCGGTGCGTCCACGAGGCCCACCCAGCATTGCACCGTTCTTTTCCCTCGTTCTCTTCAAAGCTAATAGACATCTTTTTTTGTCCCTCAACTTCATTATAGAGTGTCCGTCGTTTTCTCTTCAACTCCCTTTTGTCTGGAATCGGCGGGGCGTTCAACACACTGACTCTGTGTATTTTCTTTTATTAAACAGCTCGAGGTCCTCGACACGGCCGGCGCAGAGCAGTTCACGTCGTTGAACGAGGTCTACATCAAGGTACTCCTGCTAATTAAACTCACACGCGTCCACGACTGACATCCCCAAGTCCGGCCGCGGATTTGTGCTCGTCTTCAGGCGAGTTAATTAACGCCACCATCTCTTTTCCGTGGTTCCTGATGGCCAACAACACAGCTTGACACAAGAAGTCAGTCTGAAAGAAGTTGAGAGTCTCCGGAAACAGATTTTCCGGATAAAGGGCTCGGAATCGGTAACAGCATCCTCCATGACTACCCGACAGAACGCGCAATTGACTGATCGGCCCGTGTGTCAAGGTCCCCATCGTGGTGGTAGGAACGAAGAGCGACCTGGTCAGCGAGCGCGAGGTCCCGACGACGACCATCGAGTCGCTCGCGAGTCGGTGGAACCTGCCCTTCTACGAGACGTCGTCGAAGCGCAACTGGCATGTCAACGACGTGTTTGAGGATCTGCTGCGGCAGATGCGGCAGCGATACCCCCCAGAGGCAGCCTCACCGAGGAAGCAGAAGAAGAAAGGGCCAAAGAAGGACGGGCCGTGCATTATTATGTGAACTTTGCGACGACTCCTCGCGTACGCTGACAGTGTGTGCGTTCCTTTCCTCTACTATAATCCTGTCACACCTTACTGAAATTATGGGCAGCTTTAAATACCCTTACATATATACCTACCGCCCAACCGGTAATCTGTTATCACGGTACACCAATGAGAGTTCACGTCCAGGGCCTTTATGAGCATGCAATAAAATATATTAGAGAGTGGGGAGTCTACTGTGTATATATATTCCAGGACTGCAACGCAAACACACACATTAGCGCTTCTAAAGCGGTCTATGACAATGTCAGGACATACCTTGCGCCAGAGCAGCCCCTTGTGTTCGGTAATAGGACCGTCGATTCCGAATGCCACCGCTTTGAACCACCAGAAGCAGAACAGGACGGAGCCGGCGCAAATCCCGAATGCGATCCATTTTGTGCGCAATGTCAGCCTGCGGGCGGAGAAGATGAAGTGGTCGAGGAGGTGGGCGGTCATGAGCACGGCGAAGTAGAGCGTCGGGAGCTGCATCAAGGTTAATAATCGGATTGGCAAAAGTATCAAATAATACGCACGTAGTGGTGGAGATAGGTGACTCGGTGCATGATCAAGAAGGGCACTGCACGAAGGGTCAGCGATGGGTCGCGGTCAATACGACAAGACAGTACCATAATGCAGCGCCCAGCCAAAGAAGGAGACCTTTCCGACGTAGAGGAAGTGCTTCCCATTCATCTGGAACGCAGTCAGGAATGAAGGGCTGAAGGCAGCAAACAACAGGCGTACTCGGATCCATGTCGAGGTATTTGCGCTGCCACCGCAGCAGATATATCCCGAGGGCGACAAAGGCAACAAATAGCGAGATCGTGCTTCCCATCCAGATGACGGGGTTGCCCATCAGGTAATACTTGATCTGCGTGTCGCCCCAGCCGCACATGCGCAGCCCAAGGTGCAGGAACGGCCAGTCGAAGGGCTTGGATGCCAGGATATCCTCCTTGTCGGGGTCGGGGACGAGGGCGTTGTTCGACGTCATCATAGGCCACGTTGAGGTGCCAGAAGTCGCGCAGGAAGGGCGAGCGGTAGAACTTGGTGTCGCCCACGGGCACTAGTGCCAGCGTCAGTTTAGGAAGTTCACCGCAGATACGAAGCAAACTAACGCCGATCGTTCCAGTGGCTCTCCACGTTCCAGTACGTATGCGTGTCCTTCGGGCTGTTCTCCGGGATGCAGCTGACCTCGATCTGCTTGAAGCCCCACTGCGGCAGGACAGCGTTGGCAGCGCGTAGATAGCACCCGAGCACTTGGTGTCTGAACCGCAGGCGCGTCGTCAGCGAGTGTATCTTGTCGACGTGTTCCCGGCCGCCGCGCTTGATGTCGTCCACGACCTCGACGACCCAGTAATCGTGGATGTCGCCAATGGAGGAGTTCCCGTAGCACGAGACCTCGTGGTTGAGCTTGGTGACAGGCGCGGGGACTGTGTGCGAGTGGAGGTTGCGCGTCGTGGGGCCGTGCTGGAGGCGGATGACGTCGTTGTGCGCTAAGGAATTTGAGGGGCGCCTCGGGGTCGTACGGCGGGATCATCCCATCGCGGGAGGATGTTCCACTCGTTGTTATTGTCTTTGTAGTGGTAACACGTTACTTGCTGCTGTCCAGACCCCGCAGGGTACGTTTGGAACGTGCGAGTGCAGCAGCCCGCCGCCATAGCCGACGCTCTTCAGCGTCACCTTCGACCCAAATGCGACCTCTGCAAAGCAGGGTTAGATTTGGTGTGAAGTATGTGATGGGTAGTACCTAACGGGTTCCGTGAAAAGTCGTTTCCCTCGAGATTGGCCTGGAATAGTGAGCTCATTTGAGCGTCGCCTGGGCCGGAATGGTTGAGGAACCATGAAGTGGATTTTGAACGAGGCCATGAAGACGAGGAACGGGACTATGATCAGACATACTACCCGTGCCGTCCAATGTTTGATTTGATCCCGCTATATTGGAAGGTCAAGAAAGGGACGAGCGTTGTTGTGAGAACACTTGCCACAGGCATCTTCAGATCCCCGAATTTTTCCCACAGGTCCTCGATAGTATACAGGCCGACGAGGGCGGTGACGAATAGACCGACCATTTTAACACTTTCGGCAAGGGTAAATCCCAAATCAGGGCGCATGGTCAGAAAACTTGCCTTGTTACCAATCCGATGGAAAAGCCGGTCATGAAGAGCCATGTCCACCAGTCGAAAGAGAAGGGTCTGTGCAACAGTCAAGTTATGTTGGCGATCAAGAGGAATCAAACACTCACTGATAATGCTGATTGTGAAATTTGGTCATACAGAAGACGGTAAGGAAGGTGAAGAATAAGAGCATAGAATCGAGGAGAATGAAGCGCGATATGCATAGCCAGCCCACATCTTGAGAAAGCGAGTGTTAGAGCGATTTATTTTTATCGATGGCGGGCACTTCTCACCGAAAAGGACCATCAGAGCAACAAGATGGCAGGCCCACTGGCTCATGCCCAACTCCACCGCAGGTGTACCAGCCCAGCGGCACCATCCCCACGCCGAAAGTCGCGAGCATGACGCGCATGGCAACGTACGGCACAGTGTCGGGGTACGCCTCCCCGCTTTTGAACTCGAAGCTGCCGTCGTAGCCGGCGAGCAGCCCGACGAGGCCAACGAGCATTTTACCCAGAGGCGGATGCACATCAAAGTAGAACTCGCGCTTGAGGTAGTGGGAGCCAAATTTGCCGAAATGGGCTTCGTCCCAGACGACGATGTTGGAGTGCCCTATTTTGTGGAAGCGGGTCCAGCATGAAAGGAGGGTGTAGACCACAGGCGTTATGTGCTCGAGATTTTGTAGAAGAAATTCTTTCTGTGGCGGGGCGGTGATCAGTCGCGCTGCTGCGGACGACGTGGCAACTCACGATAGACGTCGGCGGAGGGGCGTGCGGGAACCTTTGGCGGCCACTGCTCTGGAATGGCTTGACGGTGCGCAGTTTGTTGTAGACGTCCTTGCCCTCGTCATCGTACATTTCGTGACCATTGTGATCGTGGTCTGCGACTGGCTCCAGAGGGCCCGCCGGCTTGGGAACACGACGCCTGGCCTTTTCTTCGTTCATGGAGTATAAAGGGAGCTCCTCTTCGTGGTGAGAAGCCGACCAATGGGTGTGGGGGTAAGGAACCTGTTCAAAGTCGTCTGAAGTCCTGGAAGGCTCGTCGTCTGAGGGGCCAAAGTCGACAGCAACAGCGCCAGTTGGTCGCATGGGCTACGTGCAGAGAGAGCGCCGCTGGGGCCGTGGTGGTGTTATACACCAGATGCTCGATAGCAGAATACTAGAGTAGAGTAAAGATTTCGACGTGGACGTTCTGATCGGACGAATCCGGAGGCTGTGCTAAAAAACATCTTTCTTCCTTCCCCCCATCTTCTTCAACTAAAAAATGGTATTTGCTTTCGTCTCTCCATCCCACTCCCCCTCATATCTTTTTCTTTAGTCTTACGGCGGCGGATACGGCGGCTACGGTGGTGGTGGAGGTGGTGGAGGTGGCTGGGGTGGAGGCGGAGGTGGAGGCTACGGCGAAGACCGCATGTCAAACCTCGGTGGCGGGCTGCGCACCATTGACTGGGACCACCACCAAGATCGAGCACTTTGAGAAAAACTTCTACATCGAGGACAAGAAGGTCAAGGAGCGCTCAGATAAGGAGATCGAAGAGTTCAAGCGCGAGAAGGAGATAAAGGTGAATGAAAATCTCTTGCAATGTCCCAGACTCTGACCCATACACTAGACACAAGGACGAGGCGTACCTAGACCCGTCACCTCGTTCGACTGAGTGCGGCTTCCCCGAATACCTCATGACCGTCCATCCGCGCCCAGGGGTTCTCCTCCCCCACTCCAATTCAATGCCAGGCCTGGCCAATGGCCCTGAGCGGCCGCGACGTCGTGGCTATCGCCCAGACCGGAAGTGGGAAGACGATCGCTTTTGCCCTCCCAGCCATGCTCCATATCAATGCGTTTGTCTGCCATTTACCTCGTTCCGCAAGGTCCTCATGTCTTCCCTTCTAGCCAACCCTTGCTATCGCCCGGAGATGGCCCTATAGCACTCGTTCTTGCACCTACTCGTGAGCTCGCTGTACAGATCCAGCAAGAGTGCACCAAATTCGGGCAAGTGAATCATTTGTCATCATCGGCGTTTCCATTGACCGTCTCGATGCAGTTCAAATTCCCGGATTCGCAACACCGCCATCTACGGTGGTGCACCCAAGGGTCCTCAGATCCGAGACCTGCAGCGTGGGGTGGAGATTGTCATCGCCACGCCGGGTCGCCTTATCGACATGCTCGAGACCCAGAAAACCAACCTCCGTCGAGTCACCTATCTCGTCATGGACGAAGCTGATCGCATGTTGGACATGGGCTTCGAGCCTCAAATTCGCAAAATTGTTGGCCAAATCCGACCGGATCGTCAAACCCTCATGTTCAGCGCTACGTGGCCCAAGGATGTCCAGAAGCTTGCTAACGTAACTTCCCGGTCTACTAATCGCTTCCCGCTACCGGTCTGACAAACCTTTCCTCTTAGGACTTCTTGAAAGACATGATCCAGTGCAACATTGGATCCATGGAGCTTACGGCCAACCACAACATTGCCCAAATCGTGGAAGTCTGCAGCGACTTTGAGAAACGCGCAAAGCTTGCCAAGCATCTCGATCAGATCGGCGCCGAGAACGCAAAGGTCCTCATCTTTGTCGGCACAAAACGTGTTGCAGACGACATCACCAAATACCTCCGCCAGGATGGATGGCCAGCACTGGCCATCCACGGCGACAAAGAACAGTACGTTTGTGGGTTTCTAGTTGATTGGTAGCTCACCTGCTATCTATAGGCGTGAACGTGACTGGGTACTGGGCGAGTTCAAGGCTAGCCGGTCCCCGATCCTGATTGCCACTGACGTAGCGTCTCGTGGTCTTGGTACGTGCATTTATCCTTTCGCAAGCGCTGCGACACGGACAAGATGGTTGGTAATTGAGGGGGCCTTCGGGTCCCCTTGGTTCACAGCTTGTGTGGTGCGGTACCCTGATCGTTTTATTTCCCCTCCACGGTAACTGGAGAGATCATGAACCAAACTATACAGCGTGGCACTCACAAGGTCTTTGTGGAGTGAGAACAGACAGACTTTTGAGACGAGCAAGCGCGGCACGTCGAGAGGACTTTTCCGGATCAAGACAGACAATTGGTTCGCCATCCCTCTGACCTCTCCCAGAATGGCCCAAATACGCTCTCTTCAACGAAGCGTAAGCGGGTTAGGTTACCTCAACGAACATTTTTTTTGTCAAAACTGTTGTTGGTAACATGGTAGCGAGCGGTTATGGACTTGGACACAAAACCAGAATTGATCTATCCTCCTCTCGTCGACAATGGCCTGCAAGCAACCCTCTTTACCTGTCTATTCTCATCTGTTCCCGGACTTGGGTGTTGTTGTTCCCGTTTCGAGCGCTTGTACTCTTCTGTCTCTGTCTTCGTGTTATTGACTCTCTTTTGTCTATTCTTCCCCTTTGTCGCGCCGGTGTTTTGTATGTGTGTATGTGTGTGTCGCTCGCTCCGCATTGCATGTCTGCTCCTGGCTGTCGATTCCCGCCCGCAGATGTCAAGGACGTGGGATATGTTATCGTATGTTTTCGTTTTCCTCTCTTCGTCCTTCCCGCTGACTTGGGTTTCAGAACTATGATTTCCCCAACAACTGTGAAGACTACATTCATCGTATTGGTCGTACTGGGGTGCGTGCTTCGTCGTGTTTGAGCCATCTTATACTGACTTTTCGTGCAGCGTGCGGGCATGACTGGGACCTTCATATACATACTTCACCACAGACAACGCAAAGTCTGCTCGTGAGCTCGTTGGTATCTTGAAAGAGGCCAAAGCTGTTGTTCCTCCGCAACTCGAGGAGATGGCGATGTACGGCGGCGGTGGCGGCGGACGCGGTATGCCATATCTATTTGCGCCAATGCATCCCAACTAACATTTTGCGCAGGTCGCTACGGAGGTGGTGGCGGTGGTCGCCGTGGCGGAGGTGGAGGCGGAGGCGGAGGACGCTGGGGAGGAGGCGGCGGGCGGATATGATAACGGCTACAGTGGTCGCGGCGGTGGAGGAGGCGGCGATCGGTGGTAATGCATCCCGTCGTGAGCCTTGTTTGGACTTCGTTCCTCATTGACCATTCCGCGCTTCGCCCCTCTTTGGCTGTCGCACGAAATGACAGACATTCGCCGCTAGACGTGTCGTAGACTTTTGTAGATGATACTCGCTCCTACTTTAATTGCGATTATATTTTGTTAACAGCTTGGCTATTTTATTTTGTGGGATTTCAGGCTTGGACTGGACTGCAACTGCACTCGATCCGGATCGTGCCGACACAGTGGTGGTGCAGTCCACCATGTCCCTTGTTCCGGAGCCTTCTGCCTCTTCCTCTATCGCGACCAAGGGGGACTCTTTATGTCAGCCGTTCTCTGGATGAAGTTGAGCGCCGAGCCGAGGCGGCGCGTCCGTCACGGTGGATCAAGCTTCCAAAGTCGGATTCATAGTCCATATCTTGCTTGATCTCCGACTTCCATCACATCCTGGATGACCTGAACATGGAGTGAACTTGGACATGGTGTACTACTCCCGTTGTTTTGTTCATGCTATCTGAGCTGGTCGCGTCATTATCATCAAGTTTTCAGCTCTTCCATGGCATATACTTATCAGAAATGTTCTTCGCCACGACACGGCGCCCGGCCAGCGACCACTGTGTGGTGTGTGAATTCAAAGCCAAGTCGCTCGTGACCCCGCTTCCTTCGGTCCGAGTGTAATAATTGAAGCATTACGACGCGACCCAACATGGACTAAAGCCACCAGTACTTCTTCCGGTTACTTTCAGCATAGTCCTTACTCCCGGAATTATATCTGCAAACCACCATGGCACAGCATGAACGCAACGATTGGAAGCTAGGAATCGATGTGGGAGGAACATTGTAGGTGGTATAGTTTCTGGTGCACCAACAAATGCTCAAAGGTTGAAGCACGGACCTGGTGCTCTTCTCAAAGACTGGTGAACAGTACCGTGCTAAGGTTCCGTCAACCCCTGCCGACCCATCTATTGGTGTACTCGACGGTGTAGCTAAGATCAGGTCGGTCCTATCTTGCGGAACGCACCACTTGAACCAATCTCTCGCAACAGGGAACTTGCACCGAACGGAAAGGAGATTCAGTTTTCGCTCGTGAACCACGGTACGACGGTCGCGACCAATGCCATTCTCGAAGGCAAAGGCGCGCGCGTTGCTTTGCTCGTTTCGGAAGGTTACCGCGACACCCTCCAGGTCCGGCGTAGCCAGGTTCCGGGAGGACTGGCAGGATGGATCGTATGGCCGAAACCAAAGCCTTTGGTCAGCCTCGAACTGGTATGATAATACTTGATTTTCCAATTCCTTGCTAATGCCCACTGTGTTAGACAATAGAAGTACCAGGTCGTCTCGCCACAGACGGCACAGAAGTACGGCCTTTTGACGAAGTCGCTCTCGAGAATGCCCTACAGCCTCTTATAACCCAGGCGCCTGAATCGATATGTGTATCACTGATTAATTCCTTCGCCAATCCCGCACACGAACTCGCTACTCTCCCCGTCATCAAACGCCTTTTCCCAAACATTCCGATCACCCTCTCGTCTTCGCTAGTGCCAGAGATCAGCGAGTTCGAGCGCACGGTGACGACCGCTGCGAATGCGTACGTGCGACCGCAGCTCGAGACGTATCTACACAATCTGCAAGAGCAACTCGGCACCGAAACGGTGTTGCGTGTACTGCGGAGTGACGGCGGACTTGCGAGCGTGGACAGTGCACAAGTCTTGTGTGCGAATCTACTTTACTCAGGCCCGGCGGGCGGCGTAACAGGCGCAGTGGCGCAGGTGGCGAAGCGGACGCAATACAAGAGTTTTATGACCGTTGATATCGGTGGTAAGACGTATTGTGTGTGGTTTCTTGCTCGTCGTCTAAAATCTGCACAGGAACCAGCTCTGACGTCTGCCTGATAGAGAATGGTGTCCCTCAAATTAGACGAGATACCACCATTGGCGACTTGACAGGTGAGACACTTTAATATTGTTCTCCGACATTTCTGAGGTTTTTTATAGTTCGCTGTCCATCGATAGACGTGCGCACTGTAGGTGCAGGTGGCGGTTCTATCGCGCACGTTCCCGAACTATCGGGTGCTCTCCGCGTTGGACCGGAATCCGCAGGGGCAGTTCCTGGCCCCGCTGCTTACGCTCTTGGGGGTACACAGGCCACAGTTTCCGATGCCAACGCTGTGCTGGGCTATCTGCCTCCTGCCCTTCTCGGCGGAACGTTCAAACTTGACGTGGACGCGGCCAAGGCTGCAATCAAGCCAGTCGCGGATGCGCTGGGATTAGACATTTATCAGGCAGCTGAAGGGATAGTCAGGGTCTCGGTAGAAAGAATCAACGGCGCATTGCGCTCGATATCAGTCGAGAAAGGTTCGCTGCCTACTCCGTGTTCGATTGAGCTCAACATCGTGCAGGCTTTGACCCGAGTGACTTCAGCCTCGTCGCATTCGGAGGTGCTGGGGGGCTCGCCGCCTGTTTTCTAGCTGACTTGCTTGGTTCGTACCCTGCTATAGTTCCTCCTTCCCCCGGAGTGTAATGTGTCTAAGTTTCCGTCTTATTGTCGATGTTAATCGTATGTTCAGGCTCTGCGCGCTTGGGGATGCAACGACGGGCCTTCGGTCCGAGTCGGCCCGTACATTTGTTCGGCCACTTCAAGACGAATACTTGCCTGAGGTCGCGGCTCAGTGCGATGCACTTCTCGCTGAAGCGAAACGCGCAATTCTCGCGCAAGGTATCAAGGGCGAGGATTTCATCAAGCTCGAGTGTGAGGCAGACTTGCGGTACAAAGGGCAGGCGACAAGCTTAGCGGTAAAAGTCGAGAACGGAAAGAACTTGCTTGAAAATGGCTTCGCGTCGGCAGCAGAGCAGTACGTTGGCCACTTGATTCATTGATGAAACTCTCACACCCCAGCCAGGTTCGCTGCAGCGCACAAGACCATGTTTACTTTCAACTTGGACCTAGATGTCGAAATTTCCATGCTCCGCGCAGTGGCTAGTGAGATCGTTGAAGACATTCCGGCCGTTACATTCCCTGTCGGTACTGCTATCCCCGACGACTCCGCAAAGGCGGCTACAACGCAATTAGTAGGTGCACTCAAACCTTGTTCAATCCTGGCAAGCTAATATGTCCTCTAGTACTTTGAAGGCAAACATTATGACAATGTACAGATCTGGGACCGTGCATCATTGAAAGCTGGGAACACCTTTCAGGGACCTTGCATAATCACTGAGGTCAGGCGTCCTTCATTTCTCATTCAACAGGGGAGCTGATAGCCTCCGCAGATGGATAGCACCACTTTGGTCCTGCCGACATTCAAAGGTAGCCTTCAGCTACCTCACTACAGGATCGTCACTGAAAGAGGCTGCAGCTGAAATTGACTCGGTCGGAAATATTCTTATGTGGCCGGATGAGGCCTCCCGCATCTCTGTGACGGTGGACGACGAAAGCCTTGATCCTGTGACGCTCCAACTCGTCGAATCGGCGTTCCTAAACGCTAGGCTCGAGATGGATGCCCTGATTACTCGGTGTGTGCATACTTCTCATAGAGTATCAAGTCGTTGAACGCATTACAGTGTCGCAATGTCTCCGGCTATGCGCGAACAGCTCGACTTCTTCCCCATGATCGCAAACAAGCAAGGCCAGATGATTGTTGGCCAGTTCGGTTCATTCCTCCATGATCTGCTTCCCAAGTGGGGGCAGCCTATGCTCGAAGGCGACGTATATGTAACAAATGATCCCTATGCCGTTGGCGGCGCCATTTCACACCTGGTGCAGAGCTTTTCTATTTATTTCCTCGATCCAGCGTTCTTACCGACGGACAGAACGACATGCTGATTATTATGCCCATCTACTTCGAGGGCGAGCTGCTCGGATGGGCCAGTAATTTAGGTACGCGAATTTCATCAGTTTGAGCACAAGTTCACTGATTATCCGAAGGGCACTTCACCGACATCGGAGGATCTTGCGCAGGATCGATGCCCAATTGCGTATGCTACCTCGACCTTTCCGAGACTTGTCATCTGAGGTTAATCTAGGCCCACTCAATTTATGAAGAAGGCATACAGATTCCAGTTTCGCGGTTGTATGCAGAAGGCGTTCCTAACCGAGCAGTTTTCGAGGTGCGATTATTGGCAAATTCATATTTAGCCGGAAACCGATGGCGACCGCAGATAATCGAACGCAACTGTCGAACTCATGATTTCGCGAAGGCCGATCTTCAGGCGCTCGTTGCTGCTTGCCGAATTGCAGCAGCACGTATATGCGAGTTGGCCAAACGATTTGGTACCAGAAGGCTCCAATCTGCAATGGACGCTATGCTTGAGCGCAACAAAATCGCCGTCAGCAAACTCATCGATACTGCCATCCCCGACGAGCCGATCAGCTTCACGGACTACATCGACGATGACGCCAACGGACTTGGACCTTGGCGAATCACTTGCAAGATGTGGAAGGAGGCAGCACCGGAGGTGTACGGGGGCAAGCGTCTTGTATTCGATTTTACTGGTACCGAACCTCAGAGCGACCGCTCGATCAACTTTTATCTGAGCCACGCGATGTTAAAAATGTTCGCAAGTATCTATCTACTGATGGTGTATGATCCCGCAACGCTGCCAAACGATGGCTCTTGTCAGTTACTTTTGAATCTAGGTTTTGTAGGAATACTGCTGATGAGTACCTACAGACTCTCTCATTGACATCCGTATTCCCGAAGGCACTATCCTCACTCCTGTACGCCCCGCTGCCCTCTCGTGCCGCACCCACCTTCTCGGCCGGTAAGCTATTCATTCAATGACCAAAAATCGCCATGGCTGAGAGGGAGGGCTTTTTTAGAATTTTTGATCTGCTCGGCGCGTTGTTCGGGCAGCGCAATCCTGACTTTTTATGCGCGGCGGGCTTCAGCGATTCTCCACACCTCTTTTATTCGGTATGTCTCGCCATAATCGGCTAAGGAAATGCTAACGAGAATGCAAAGGCTTGGGATGACAAGGGTGATTACCAGCAGCTCTACCAAATTGGGTCTCTCAACTCTCTCACCCATAATTAATGTGGCTAATCACCGCGAATAGTTTTGGCGGCATTCCAGCGAGACCTCATGGTGATGGCCCTGATGGTCATTCGTTGTGGCCGTCTATGCGTTCAGTCCCTAATGAGGTGCTGGAGAGCAAATTTTCCCTGCGTATCGATCGTTACGAAACAGTCATTGACTCCGGAGGCGCGGGATTCTACCGTGGCGGCAATGGCATGCGTATCGGTATGCACCTTGCATACTATATAACCCACCTGATTCTCATCGCGATGTACTTAGATTACGTGTGGCTTAACCCTGGCGAGATATCTATCCATGATGATCGTTGGCTCACCAAGCCTTGGGGTGTGGTGAGTGAATAGCGACACAATCATTTCGTCCCACCGAACAGCATTTACAGCATGGTGGAGATCCCGGTCTTCGCTCGACCAAGACTCTGGTTCGTGCCAAGGACGGGGAGCGCATCAGGCTGGGGTCGAAGTTGGACTCCTATCCGGTTCAGACAGGTGATATCCTTGAATGGGTGACATGGGGTGGCGGGGGATGGTGAGCTTACATGTGCCGCGATCCCACAGAGACTAATATAGTGTCAAGGGGTGATTCTCTCAAGCGAGACCCGAACATCGTGGCTAAAGAAACACGCGAAAAACTGGTAAGCGTCGAAGCAGCAAAGCAGCGATATGGCGTCATCGTTGTTGATGGCAAGGCCGACATTGGAGCTACCGAGTCTCTCCGCACTTCTATGCGGTCTGAACGTGGGGATCATAAGGCAGAGATGTTCAATCGTGGCGGAACTCTCAAGGAGCTCCTAGAGTCGTGCGAGGCTGAGACCGGCCTTCCGGCTCCGAAGCTTCCCAGCACACGCCAACTTCGTGGCCCAGTAGTTAAGTTGCCACACATCTTAGAATTACAGAAACAGCGACGAGCGGAGGATGCGGATGAGTTCGCTTAACATATCAGTTATGGTCCGGCAATGCATTCTGTTCCTGTATTAGTGTTCCCTTCAATAACTTTGACACTTTCGTCAATTCCAGTGAGCGCTTGGTGTTCTTGCCTTTTTGAGTTGCGATTGTGAGTTGACCATATCAGGCCAGATGGTACGGCAATCAGTGATGCGCTTTTATTGAACCACAACACGTCTCCCCCAGCTCAACGTGTGGATGCCATGGAGGGCGCTCTCTCGCAACTACTGGGTGTCACATTACTTCGATTCTTGATGTTCCCCTCTACGCAACCGAATCCTTCGACCGGGATCCATGCATAACCTGGAAAAGTGCGAGTTGCACATTAGACGCTTTTCGCCGATGGAAGAGGCTTTGCGAGGTTCATTCAGGCCTTCAAGTTCCATCATGTCGGCCGTTTGGCGCTCAATAAGTGTCTCTCTGTCCACGAAATCTGCGCTCCATTTTCCTGCTGCACCTTTTCACGGGAAAATGGATGACTTCGAGAATTACAGGAGCGGCGCTTGGCTATACAACGATGCGCTGCATCAGTTCATCCATTGTTTTAACTTTTTCCTTTCCTATGCATCATATTATATTTTGCTCTCATAGCAGTGGCGGTCAAAGCCGCCGGCGCGTCCTCTTGCACGGGCTTCAAATTTCTTGCAGAAGGTAAGTGACTAGGGTGTGCACAGTTCGATGCTCACTGTGTCCCTCGGAAAAGGTACCTCAACCCGATTATTTGATAGACGTCTCGACAACGGCGCTGAGCTGATCGCCAAACTGCCGTTCGTGGTGCATTTGACGACCGCCAGCGAAGTCGCCACCATGATGTTTGCACGTGAAATCCTGGAGGTACCTGTGCCTCGCGTCTACACCTGGTGCTCACGAGCGGAGGAAACCAAAGTTGGATTGGATCTCTGAGGACAGGCGGTCAACAACCTCATGAGCAAGTTGTGGACCTCGAACAAAAAATGACCGCCACGCAGTTCGCTATGCTTGGAAGCCTTTATCTAGCAGATGATCCCCCCCTGGCGTGGGATCCCCTCCACTCCGCTTCGCGACTGCGGACAAGACGATGCTGCGGCAATACAAGATCGGACCAAGCCTTGATCGTAGATTCTGGCGCGGGGCGCGAGCTCAGATGGAAATTGACCGTGGCCCTTGTTTGTGGAGGCTCATCTATTTCCTTCATTCATGGTACTCAAACTCAAGTGACAGGGACCACCTTTACTGCGTACGTCTGTGCGATAGCGAACTGTGAAATAGCTTGGCTTCAGACTCATGCCCGTCCACACTCGCCGACGAGTCCTCTGTATTGATCCCCGACAGAGAACGACCCTCAAACACACATCGACTATCAAATATCTTGTCCCGCCGAAGAGCATGCGCGCGTTCACGCTCTGGCATCCTGATCTACACACATCCAATATCATCATTACCTCCCCCTGCTGAGGCACCAACAATAGAGACGATTATCGATGACTGCAGATTGCCAGCATCAAACCCTTACTTCATGCGGGGACCATTCTGCCCTTTCTCGATTACTCTGGCGGCACGTACGTTACGCCGGGATGTCGCGTTTAATCCAAAACTTCCACCTAAATTTGACACTCTGGATATAACGAGGCGCAGAGCCGCGCAGAGCTGAGCTGCAAATAGCTTCGCAGAACAATTACTATGAGCTCATTTTGGAAGATGAAAATCCTGATCTCTTCAGCTATCGCAACTTCGAGCAAAAGGAAATATATTCGTGGCCGCATTATTGGGCGTCGCGCACCTGAGACGAGGGGATGATATTTTTGGAGAAATTTCTTATGGAGATTGTGATGACTGCACTGGGGAGAAGCTATGCCCCACTTCGGTCTCGGCTGAGCGGCGCCCGAATCATGCCGAGGCCATGCGCCGCTTTATTCAAAGTGAAAGATGAGGGTTTTGACGATATTGGGTTAACCAAATGGTGCCACCGCACAACGGGACGCTACTGGCAAGGTAGAGACGAGATTTTCTTGGACTTGACGACGCGACAAGGAAAGAGTCCGCCGGTTGGCCGTTTAGGTGGGTTATTGAGTTCGCGGTATCGTCTCCGAGGTTTGATAACAGGTTTGGATTTAGGATGGTGCGCTTTCCTTCACCGCAGCATTGATGTCGCTCGGGCGTTCCTCGGAAGGGTTTGCGTTCCCACATTTCCCGATGCAATTGGTATTTTTATATATGAAGACATACATTTTTATATTTGTGTTTTGAGACAATCTACCAGACAGCCGTGTTTTTGGATTTTTTGTGATGTTTTTTTTGTGATTTCTTGGTGATTTTGGCTTTTCTTGTTGATTTTGGAATGTATTTGCTTTTTCGTTGTCATTCAATGTGTCGCGAGATGCTCCTGGTCAATACAATGTCTTCTTCAGCGATGATCGTTTGAGGAACGTGCAGATGGTCATGAGCTCACCTCGTATAGCGCAAGGCGCGTGTCAACTATCCAAACTCACTAACCTGGGGAGCACCGATACCACATAAAGCTTCCCTCCTCTTCCGGGTCAATCTTCAGCACCTTCCTTTCCGCCTCTACGAACTCCACCCCGTCCGGCCCCGAGAGCGCCGCGAGCGACGTAGCGTCGGTGTTGAACGCGATGCAGCAGACGATGTAGTCATCATCGTCTTTCGCTACATGTGTCATATCGAGGACATAGCGCGGTTCGAACTCGATCTTGCTAGGAAGTGGGTCGCCAATACGTCGGTGAAACTCAGATTAAATAAAGACCACATTGAAAACGCACCCGCTAAAACGATCCATGTGCCCACTTTGAAACCAATGCGGAATGAGGGATTCCTGTGCGATCGAGGCGAGGCAGTTCACGCCCGGGTACCGGCTGAAGATTTTCCGAAGAGAAGCTTCGCCATCCGAGGCAGTAGAGGGGCGCGCTTTGCGAACGGACACCACGAGACAGTTGGGGTGGTGGTTGGAAAGGTAGAGTTAGAGGTGGTTTTGCCGGGGCTTTCCGTGCGCTATGATGCTGGTGAGATGAGTACTTGCAAGGAAAGGCCATGAACCATACCTTGGCAGTGGATCCGACATTTCGTCTATCCTGCACTCATGAAGAGTGCACAAGCCACAATTTCTCCTGGAACCAATTGCATCCATGTGGCTTGTCAGCATCCTGTGTGGGTCTCTGCGAAACCACCACAGGCTGAGGTGATGCGTCATTCCGCACGGAGGCGTTATCATCGACATGGCAACAATTTTTGTCAAGCTTGGCATACATCCAGCTTCTGAAATTCCATCTCAGTATCTTCAGAAACCTCTGGAGACTCTCCTGCGCGACGTGATAGACGATAAATTCAAACCCCATCCTCGATTCTTCTCAGTCGACTCTATTCAGGCAACTTATACAATACCTCAAGATTCCGTCCTCGGAAGGGATTTGCGACACTTCCCGATGCAATGTTATTTTTATATATGAAGACATACATTTTTATATTTGTGTTTTGAGACAGTCTACCAGAGACAGCCGTGTTACGAATTTTTTGTGATGTTTTTTATGATTTCTTGGTGATTTTGGCTTTTCTTGTTGATTTTGAACCGTATTTTGCTTTTTCGTTGTCTGGTTTTGGGTATGGGGAATGGGTCGTCGTCGTACTCCTTGAGGGAGGAGGTCGTGCTCCGGGAGGAGGTGGTCGTTGTTGTGCGAGTGCAGGTGCAGGTGCAGCGAAAGCGAAGGAAAGAAAGCAAAGAAAGCAAAGCAAAAACCACAGAACCAACCACAGGGGGGAGATGCAAAGACCGAGCCAACCAAAAGAGTGTGTGGCCGAGAACCGAGACCGAGAACCAAGCCAGTCAAGAAGCCACGAGCCCGCACCGCCGCCCGCTATTCGCTCCAAGCCCCGCACACCCACATCCCTCAAGCGCGCACGCGACCGAGACCTTCTGAGGGAGGGAACCTCGAATACAACCAGCTGAGCATGCTGCGCCGGACGTTTGGCCGCCAGTCGGTGTGGCTGGTCGTGCAGTTGCTGCTGTCATTGAAGTATGGGTCACCCACCTCAACCCCGTCCTGCGAATCGTCCTCGCTCACGGACCATGAGTCTCGGTCTGAGATCCAGTTGCCAATCTCGTCGAAGGCCGACTCCCAACTCCTGCGCTTGCGGCCAGGAGAAGAATTCCCGCTAGAGCTTGATGACCTGCTGCTTGGGCCAAATAGGTGGGGGATGTCCCTGAACAAGGAAGCGGACCACGACGGGGGTCGGTTGTCGACTGTTGCGAGGGGCTGACAAGATGACATATCGTTGGCGGGGGCAGGAGGGAGCGGTTCGGGATTAGCCTCGTGACATTTCTCCTCCTCCTCCTCCTCCTCCTCCTCCTCCTTCGAGAATCAGCTTGGGGCCAGAAGGCAGGAGGGCTGGCGGGAGATCGGGAACTGGATCCAGCGCTTGGGCAGGGACCTGAATTGTGGGACGTGTTGACCACAACACCGTTGTTGCCGTGGGTCGTAAATGTGTTAGCCACCTTGGAACTAAATATCCGGAAGATGCTCGACGTTGGCGGTAGGGTGCGCGTCTTGTGTCCGACGCTGGTTCCTTTACCGAAGATCGGCCACACCGATGCGCGCGGCGGCGTCCACGGGACATTGACACCCTTCTTGGCGAGGCGCGCCCAGTCTGTGGACTTGAAGAAGTCGTGGGCCATGACTTCTTCAATGGTCATGCGTTTGTCGGCGTTCTTCTCGTCGAGGATGCGCACGAGGAGGTCGCGGGCGTCGGGTCCGATGGTGTCCTTCGGCTCGAAACGGACGGGTGCATGCGACACCTCGTCCGCGAGCACGGCAGCGTCCTCCCCTCGACCCCACGGGAGCTGTGGGAGATAAGATAATTAGTAAACAGCACAACATGATTTTCTTTGGAGCGGGTACTCACGCGGCCAGTCAACATCTCGTACAAGATGAGACCGAAGGAGAAGACATCAGACGCGAAGGAGTACGGGAGCCCCTGGTGTCGCTCGGGGGACCAAGAGACAGTTGCCCCACAAACGTCCACGCTCAGGCACGCGGCTTCCTCTGCGCTGACCTTCAGGAAGGACCCGCGGTCTTGCAGGCCGCTGACTGAGAAGCTGATGTGTTGGGCGCCGCCGCCGCTGCACAGGCGGAACTTGGTAGCGGACCTGAGACTGGCGACTCGCACATGCCCATCCTGGTCGAGGAGGACGTTTGGGGAGCGCAAATCGCGGTGGAGGACGCGGGCATCCTTACATGCCACTAGGAAGAGGGCCTGTGCGGGAAGGAAAGTATATGTCAGCGGTTGAAGAACTTCACAGGAGTTCGGAGAAACAGCGTACAAGCTCCCCGGCCACATGCCGTGCATGTGCGAAGTCGAGCTTGCCCTCCGTGTCCAGGCAAGACTGGAGAGACACCGCGGGACGCGACAGCTGGAGAACAAGAATATGTCAGCCACCATTAATTCTTGCGTGAGAGAGAGAGAGGAAGGAACTAACAGTGCTCACCCCTTGTGAAAAAGGTGTGATGGCGCTCAGGAAACGGACGATGTCCAGAGGAGATCCTGTTTCGTTATCCTGAATAAAAAGAGAATTATTAGGTTTCAATGGGAAGGAAGGGGGTAGCGACGCACAGAAAACATAACGAACGTGGTGCTGGTGTTGCGGTGGATGAAGGAAGGGGTGGGCGTAGATGGATGTAGAAGAGGAGAAAGAGACAGAGAGAGAGAGTGGCTGACGGGGGGACTAATTACCTGAGTGGCTGACCGGGATAAAACACGCGAGCATTGGAGCGCGGTGCGGCGCGCGTCAATAATAGAGGCCGTCCGCCGCTTGTTCAAGAGCAGGGACTACAGGGTTGTATTGACAAGATTTGGAAAGCTTGAGGATTAGGGTTCATCGACTGAGTTTACGCGATACAAGTTTATCTCGGGATTGACAAGGAAAGAGTCTGCCGCCGTTAGCTGCTTCAGGTGGGTAGGATCTCTTGACAGACGCTTCAGCTTCAGTACACAGATAACTCGGAGGTGGGTGCTTTGTGGTTCAGGTTGCTGCTTATAAATCACCTTAGACACGATGAGGGAAGCAAATAATGTATCAACCCGCGCAATAGTTCCAAATCTTCAACACCCACCCCGCGGAACGAAACGTGGCTGCCCCTCGCCCACGAACAACAGATGCTTCGGACTTGACGAATAGGTTTGTTGAGCACGAGCGCGGCGAAACATATCCTCGAAACCTCTATTGTGGTGTCTCTAGGTCTATTTGAGGCTCGCTCATACTTATCTGCGGCGGAATATAATCAGGGCGAGCCAAGGGCACTCTCAGAAAGCCTGTAAGTGTTTTTAGCGTCAATCAACGCAGCCACTTTTGGAGAGATCCGTGAGGGTCCCATAATGTTTATTCGGACCGAGGAAGTTTCTCGTGTGCCGTACACAAGGCGTTATAAAGGCACCAAGGAGCTGGTGCAACCCCGTCCCACAACTCACCAAACTGAGCATGTCGTCGACTAAAGAAATCGTACTGGTACGTCTTCAGTGTGAGTAGATGATCCTTTATGAATCATGAACAGGTCACAGGAGTAAGTGGATTCGTTGCATCCCATATTGCAGCGCAGCTGCTCGCCGATGGCTTTTCTGTACGAGGGTGGGTTGTCGTATCGTTTAGTTTGACTTTGAGCCTCATCTTCGGTAGAACAGCACGAGGAAGCAAGCTTGAGGAGCTCGAGGCTGCACCCGCCACGAAGAACCCGCACTTCGAGGTCATCAAAGTGGAAGATGTTGCTACAGACGATCTGGGTGATGCTTTGAAAGGTCGGTATTGACTCTAGATGCACAAAATCAACTAGTTGATAAATCCAATCGACAAGACGTCAAATATGTGATCCATACAGCATCCCCGCTTGCGGGACGAGCTACACCGGAGGAAGGACTCAAGGTAAGCTACTGGGTGATTTTGGCACCGCTTTCGCTACTAACTGTCGCGAAGGCTGCCCTACAAGGAACATTGAATGTCCTTAAGCAAGCGCACAAGGCCGGCATCTCGAAGATTGTCCTCACAAGCAGCTGGGCGACCACCATGGACCGTAAGCTCGATCTCTTGAGCTCCATATTCATCATTTACTAAGTGTTACGCAGCATCATTGGCAAAGATGTATCAGGGGGGCACCCTGTCAGCAAAAGGTGGGCCTTTCTCCCTTATCATCGAGCCTTGCTCTGAAAAAGTGAGCAGACTGGGGCGTTGTTGCTAGGGAGGAGTTGCTCAGCGGCAACAATAATCCTCTTTGGAACTACCTTGCCACCAAAATTTTGTCAGAGAAAGCCGCTTGGGACTTCGCCGAAGCGCATCCTACCATCGACCTGGTGACCAGTAAGTCAGATCCTGTTTTTCGCCAGGTCACGGTTCTGAAGCATACTTTCCAGTTAATCCGCCCTTTGTATATGGACCACCTGCTCTCGATTTTTTGAAACTCGACGCTACGAGACTCGGCTCTAATCGCATGATGTACGCCCTCATTGCTGGTGAACCGGGCAGAGATCTCTTCCCCCAGCTTGCCCCATTCTATTGTGATGTTCGGGATGTCGCCCATGCGCATGTCCGCTCCTTGAAGGCGGATAAATCTGCCGGAGCGCAAAAGAGACTACTGATCTGTGGCGGGACATTTACATGGAAAGAGGCGGCAGAGTATCTCCAGAGGACAAGGCCCGGTCTTAAAGATCGTCTCCCATCGACCACAAACGCAGCCGCACTTCCCGGGCCGCTCTGTACTACGGACGTCTCACTCGCGAAAGACATTTTAGGGCTGGACAAGTACATATCCTGGGAGACATGTGTTGACGACACGATAGACGCACTCCTGGCGGCCGAGAAGGACTGGAATGCCTAGGCTATTGGCATGGAGTAAACTGACGTTGTGAATCCTATGCATACGTATTTCGCCTCGAAAATGTGTACTATGAACTATGAATCGAAAACCCATGATCTTTTTTCAACCATGAATTGCTTGACTTCGGCGAATGCCAATTGAGCTCAGCGCCGAGTGGATTGGAAATACGAGTCTTGCAGGGTAATTGAGCCCGAAATATCAAGGCGCTCTGGTTTGAGCATCGACGGAGTTTTCCTATTGTTCCAACTTGAATTGAACCCGATTGGCACAATTTACGTCTCAAAAACGACGCACCCTCAGAAGAGGATCGCGAACTGACAGGTGCACGTGCAGCAGATACTTCTCTGTTGGGGCCATAAGTCGGGAGGAGCAAAATTCCTAACGGATCCCATCCAAAATAATAATAGATGCCTAAACGCCGTGTTCAAAAAAGGTATATTGCAGCCTTCGGCAGCCGCGGAGATACTCTAATTAGGAAACGTGGAAGAGACCCACTGAAGCGTTCGGAGGGAGTGTGCTTGAGGGCGCAGGATCGACATCATGATTGTTTACAGAAACCACAAATAGGGCATACTAGCAGTGTTAGAACATTTCATTAAGCTCGTCGAGTCGTCAAATTAAGTACAAAAACATAAGTATGAATAAGCGTAAGACCGTGTATTATCGTGCTCCAAGGTCAAATTCAATCCACCCACTCGGGGTCCGCGAACTGCGCGCGGTTGGCATACGGCCGCCCCTTCGCATCCGTCGCCGCCCGGCGCATCTTCACGCTCCGGTGGACCTTCGGGTGTTTCTGCGGCTTGTGCTCGCTAGAGTACTCCGCGTCATGCAGCACGTCGTGCGGGCGCTGGTGCGGGATGTACCGCTCACGCGCGAGGTTCGGTCTGCGCACCAATCCAATTGTCAACCAACGAGCCTACATACGCAAATGCGCGGAAAGGAAAGAACGCACTGGACGACGGACTTCCACCGGTCGTCGGCGCGCTGGTAGCGGAACTTCATGGGGATGAGCTCGAGGATCCACCAGAAGCGGTGCATCGTCAGCTGGTCGTAGATGGGCGACAGCGCGTCGCGCAGCTCCTCTTCCTCCTCCGGCCCGTATGGCGGCTCCACGGCGGGGACGACGACGTCGGGATTGCGCCGGCGGGAGAAGAGTTTGCGCAGCTGCGAGGTGCGGGGCCGCTTTTCTATTTTGGTCTCGGGGCCGACGGGCAGGTGCGGCGGGCGGGGGCGGACGTAGGGATAGAGGGTTGCGGGGTCGAGACCGAGCTCTCGCAGGCGCTGAGGCGTCGAAGAGTATCCCCGTTTCGGCTTTGAAGCATTCGCGGATCATCCAGCGCAGGGGAATCCGTGAAAGGCTATAGCGCGTTTCGTTGAGGACAGAGCCTCCACCAACGTCTGGGAAGCAGGTCAATCAGCAGCGGTAAAGGATACAGTACGGTCGCGCAAAACATACCACAGTGGCAGCCCTAGAAGAGAAAATGGAGGTCAGAGACTGGCTTAATGGGTCTAAGGGCATGCAGACGTACCGCGAACCAGACCTCGAGCACGTCTGTCGGGGGATTGGGGTGGTGGTGCGAGCCGGAGTAGTCCCGTTCGTGCTTGTTCTGCTCCGGGTCCTCCTCCTCATCCGTCGAGTCCTGCGTCTTGCTCCGCAGGGGCAGGCGCGGGAAGGTCAACGGGAAGGTGTACGAGTGGCGCGGCTTGCCCAGGCGGGGCGGCGGCGTACGCGGGCGCTCGGGGAGCCCGAGCTTTTTCTCCCTGGTCCGAGGGGACGTTCCACAGGTTCGCCCTGAACTTGGCGCGCCGCTCGTCGAGCGAGACGGCGTGGCGGAAAGTGCGCACGATGGTGTTGGAGGTGGTGAATGGGAGGCGCTTGGGGATGAGGCCGACCGAGTCGACGGTGTCCCTGCGCGAAGGGCTGTGAGCATCTCCGCGGGAAGCGCTATGTAGACGAGTACGTACCAGACGCCAACGAAGTCGATGTGCACGTCGTTTGAGAAGGCTTTCTTGAACGCGTTGGATTGCGCCCAGCCGACCTTGTCGGTGCGCATGTACATTTTGTATGCGAAGGGAACTGGATATGGGGCGTAAGTTTTTTTCCGTCGCGAGAGTGGGTGGAGAAACGGACCCTGCTGGTGATTGTCGGCAGGGAGGAGCCCCACTTTGTGGATCATGCCCGCGAGGCTTTGACGCGAGGTCAGCCCCGAAAGAAGGTTTGAACTTGAAGCACATACCTGCGCGCGATGTACGCGCCGCGAGAGAAGCCGAAGATGCATATCCGGTCGTTGGCGGTGTCTAAATTAGTCGCGCGCGTCAGAATAGAGTCGGGCCGAGCCAAATGTCATACTGACAGTTTTGCATGAGAAACTCGTAGCCGCCTGGGATGCGGTTAAAACGGGGTTCAAACGATATATTTAGTGAAAAGTGCATACTCATAACATGGGCGTCAAGATTAATGGCGATCATGGAGTCCAGTGTCTGGCGTTCGGAATGAATTTGAGGTTGCAGGGCTGGGAAGAAAAAGGATTACGCACGAGCGACATTTTTGACGTTATGGGCGACGCGACAGCAGGGCATGTGTAGGTGCCAATACCAGCCTGGCGGAATTAATCAGAAAAATTGGAGCAACGCCCAGGGTGCATGTTGCGCGCACTTGATAGTAGACCATTTGTTTTGTCCGGTCGTTCTTCTTGAGCGCCGAGACGAGCTGGACGATGTTGGAGTTGTCCGCGTCGAACTGGTCGCCGGTGCCGTCGAAGCAGAGAATGAGGCAGCGGTGGGAGTTGTCTGGCGGCACGGAGTTGTCTGGGGGTACGGTGTCGAAGAAGCGAGACCCCATGGGCGGGGAGTCCGTTTGGAATTTTTGGGAGAGCGTGCTGGCCGTGGTGGGCGCTGCAGTCGCGTCGTGGTCGACGACGGTCTCAGTCGTGGAGTCCATGGAGCCTTGCTGCGCGTGTCCATTGGTGGGGGTGGTCATTATAGATTTATACAGTATGTGCAGAGGGAGCCTTGGGCGTTGAGAGCTGGTCTACTAGACGGTTGGTACCGAGTATTTATAAGGCGAACTCCGAAGCTAAGCGCCATGTATCGAACAAGGTACAAGACAATTGTTTTGACACGCCGCCACAGCGGTCGTTTGTTCTTTCCGTGATTACCGTCTGTAACTCAAAGAAGCGCCAGCCAACTAGAGCGTTTGAGGCAGTGCACGGTGGGAAGCCAGAGCTGAGGGGTTGTGCGACCGACATAACGACATGAACGGTAACATTGTCACAAAAAAAGTAGTAGCTCGACTCCGAGTTTGTGTTCCGTTTTGGTTCCGTTCACAAAAGTTTAATCACTAAATGAAATAGCGGAAACATATCCCAAAATAGCCTCATTTTCTGCTTATAAGCGCCGATTGGGATTCTTCTTCAAGGGCGGTCAGCTTGGAAGCATAGCCATGTGGAGCGCCAGATAGAGCCGCACCGCGACCCAGCGAGTCCGACTCCGACGGTATAAAAGTCATCTGAATCGGACGACGCCGAGATTATTGAAGGTGTTAAGTAATCTAAGAGTACACTAGTGGCGGCCGCACGCCAGCTGACCACCCTCAGCACCAATGAGCGCCAATGTAGAGCGCCAATGTAGAAGAGTGTATTTATTGCCGACAGGAAGAATAATCGCGAACTCTATAGTATGTCGAATTCTGCACTGCAAACTTGAACGTGTACCACGCGTTATACGCCACCTGCTGTTCAATTAGAAGGGGACGGTGATAGCAGTAATGTCCCTTAATATTGTCCACACAGCTCTTCGTCAGCTAGATTTGTGAGTTTTCTTGCAATTGTAGCTGGTGAGTTGCCGTCGATGATTTGCTGTGCGGGACCGGAGTGAGATTACGGTGTAAAAGCCTTTAATTGAAAATTCGGGAGCTGGTAGGATCCCGACCTATCCCGCTAGACTGAAACGAGGGCAGTGAGGCCAAGTGAGGATGTGTTCAACTTGAACACCGTGTTGGCTTTGAATCCATCACCAAATATGTAGGCTACAGCCCCTTCCAAGCCGCTTGAAAGCGCCAAAAGGACTTGAAAGTCGTGTACGCGCTGAAACCACACTTGCAAGGCTCAATCCACCCATAAGTCCCAATTAACAAGAAGGGGTGCTTAGTGCACTTTTAAGCACTTTGAAGCCGCTCTCAAGGCTTTCTGTCCATTGTCCCAATGCACTGGAACTACAAGGGGAGAGTGTAAGTAACAATTTAATCAATAATATAATGTTTCACTCACGGCAGGGTTGAGGAAACGATAACGATACAGATGTCGATCTAAAACAGCCCTGTCAGTACCCCAAAATCTCCACTCACCAAAGAAAACGATACACCGGGGAAAGAAGCCGTAGAGTTGCCTATGCGCCCAAGCAAGGAGAAGTGAGTAGCCTAGAGAACGCAAATGTCAGCGATGAGCATGTTTCCAATACAAGAAACTCACGGAGTCACAGGAATTATTTGTACATATCAGTCTCGACCGATGATACATGGATAGCGGTGGGCTTACCGTGATGTATCCGTTCGTTCTCGCTGAAATTCGCGTGAGAGTCATTGATAATCGAAAAAATCAGGGCTTACTATCGTTCTGGCTGTCGAAAATGCGTTTCGAAATGGCTGTTATAATACCAGCAATCCGCGTTAGAATCAACAGGCGTGAGCAGATAGGCGCCGAGGTCAAATCCTCGCGCGCCTGGGTCAATTCCTACATGATCGGAGAAATATGAGGTGCAGAAACGCGCGGAAAGAGTGACTGAAGGAACGTACCCAGAATGCGCTCAATTTGAACTTGAGTAGGTGGGTTGATAAAAAACAGCGCGCGGGTTTGTGAAACCGGAGATATATCAGGTCGCTGGCAGAGCGCGGAATGTTGAAGAGGTTAGGGAGCGCGCCGCACGTAGGTTAGAGGGTTCGCGGGAACGCGAAACCTCGGATTAAACTGGCAGGGTGTTGTGACGTGGCGTTGGGACTTGCAGATGTTGCGGGACTTGAATAAGAAGCTCTGCAGTAGCGTGGTGTCAACGCGAGGATTCTCGGGAGAAGCCCAGGACTCGACTAGCACAATGCGGCGCGCGGGGCGTTGAACAAGCCCGAAGAGTGTTAATGGAAACGATAACGAGACTGATGGGCGGGACAGTGCGAGAATAAAAGCCTAAGGAGATGGAGGATAGATAGGGAGGGGAGGACATGGTGCTACGAAATCGGACAGGAAGAGAGGGCGGAAGGGCAGGGAGTAGGAGCGGCAGCGGGGGGCGGAGAGCGAAGGCGGGCGGAGGGCGGGAGGGATGGTGGTTAGAGCGTGCTGACAGACTTGAATTATTCGGGCGTCGTCGCGTCGAAAAGAAATCGTCCCGCCGTCAGTAGCGAGTGGAGCAGAGACACTCTGAGCACGGAAATCTCGATATCCATGAAAGTAAACATGGTCTTGTGCGCTACAGCGAACCTGGTGAGTTCAAGGAATCAAGTGGTGCTCTGCTGCCGAGGCAAAGCCAGTTGTAAGCAAGTTCTTTCCGTTCTCGACTTTTACCGCTAAGCTTGTTGCCTGCCTCGCACTAAATCCTCGCCCCCTGATTGTCGTCTGCCATGGATTTTGATCGGATCTTCCCGATGTGACATGTCAATAACGAATTCCCACGGGATTGTACTCCATCGACACCTCAAAACGAACCCGCTCGCCTCTGAGAGCCGCAGGAACACGACATGGTGCGTACGCTCGCCTCCATGGCCCCCCACGCCCCCTCAGCACGCCCTGCTGCACTATTTGGACGGATACTGGCGCAGGGCGGAGTGGATCGCGCGGACGGGCTGTGGATGACGCTGATGGCAAATTTTTACTGACCGAATTTTGTGCAGACTAAAGGAACCTCGTCCTTCGGTAAGCGGCACACAAAATCGCACACGCTCTGCCGGCGTTGTGGCCACCGTGCATTCCACAGGCAGCACAAAAGTACGTTCATTCATTTTATTATATTATTATAACGTTTTTTATTGACGCGGTTTTGCAGCATGCGCGCAGTGCGGGTACCCTGCCGCCAAACTGCGGTCGTATGAGTGGGGCCAGAAGGCCAAGCGCAGAAAGACTACCGGCACGGGCCGCATGCAGTACCTCAAGAACGTGTCCCGCAGGTTTAAGAATGGTTTCAGGTGTGTACAATTCGCTCTCCGTCCTTTTCATATATACTAAGTGCTGCGCAGGGAAAACACAACGGCTGTGAAGCGGGTCAAGAAGGCCGCCGCAGAGTAATCGCCTCCCCTGTTGTTTTTCTTTCCCTACCTACGCTATGTCCGCACCAAGCCATGTGTATGCTGCTACAGAACGAGTGATCAGGTCAAACTGCGTACTTTAGGCTTGGTCCATCAATCGCTTCAACCCTGCGTCGTCCAATAAATATGCAGACTTACCCTGTCCCGCCAGGCGTGCTCAGTTTGGATAAACAACCGCGTCCACCCAAACTACGCCGTTGACCATGTAAATCGTTGCCCACAGCAGTGTCCGTCCGAGGCGCCCTGCGCGCGAATCGCTCTCGGTTGTTTTATTTTTTAACTCGTTCCTGCCCGAGCGTCCGCGAGTGCAGCCTGCCAGGCGAGCGCGTGCCAATGTGCTCTTCCACCCTTTTTCGCAGCCGATTTCCATTTTTTTTACTTGTTACTTTTGAGAGAGGTACAAGTCGGCGGAGACGTCAGATGAAACGGATACCCGCCTGTGGGGGTGCTCAACAGCTTTCTAATAATTCAATCTTTTCGAATTCTTTGCCGCCCAAAAAAATCGGCATTCAATGGCAGCATGAGCTTGTCATGCCGACTCCCATTTATAAGAACAACATGCGCGCGAGAAAGTAAAGATTATGTAAGATTCACACGTGATTCACAACCCAACTCTACGCGTCGCGTCAACATGGCCGACAGATTTGAGCTGCGCGACGAGCTGCAGTCGCTCCGGGAAGACGCCGATGGATACTCGATCCCCAACGACCATGACCTCTCAACAGAGGACCCTGCACACCTCCTAGAAGGCGCGTCTGTTTGGCCACCCCATTCACCATTAATCTCATACGACCCCCCAGGCGCCGTCGAGGCCGTCGCTGAATCAAGCGACGCGATCCGGGACCTCGAGGTCTTTGATGTCTACCGCAGCCTCCTCAAGTACGCAGACGCTGTGCCTGGTGCCACAATGACAAAACTCCTCGACTCCCTCTCCTCAGGGCTCCTCGCAGAGCTCGAGGCCACCACCCGCGACCTAGAGACAGAGCCGCCCCAGGTCTACATGGCCCACAGGACCCCTCTCGAGATGTACGCGTTTCTGCTTCAGTGGTTCGTCTCCGCCGCGGAAAAAGTCAAGCAGGTCGACGGCGACGCCCCCGGCACCCCCGCGCCGAAGGCCAGAAAGCCCCGCGGCGGAAAGGCCGCCGCCGCCGCAGGTTCTCGCTCGGCGCGCTCCGCCTGCCTCCAAAAAGGCCGAGGCGTGGAGCTGGACCGCCCAGATTCCGTCAACCCTCAATCTAATCAGCAAGGTACTCCGCCTTAACACGCAGAGGAATCTGGCCCACCACCGCGGAAAAAGAGACCTTCATTTCGTGCCTCACGCGCCCCGCATACTACGTCACCGAGCGCGAAGCGTACATGAAGTCCCAGGACATCAAACTCAGCGTGTACAAGGTCATCTGTCTCGCGGTCAAGCACAACGGCCATGCCCTCACCGCGCAGATCACCATCATCCAGTCCCTTCAATTCTACGAACATCTCTCCGAACCCATGGCCGAGTGCCTCACCATCCTCGCCAAAGAGTTTGACTATGCCCAGCTCGGCGACGACGTCCTGCGCGAGATCGCCGCCATGAGCTTCACCAACGCGGACCACAAGGGCCCGCGCGCCTTTTCCAAGTTCCTCATCAAGTTCGCCGAGCTCGCGCCGCGCCTGCTCCTCAAACAGATCGCGCTCCTCCTCGGCCAGCTCGACTCGGAGGCGTACCCCTATGCGCATCGGCGTCGTCGAGGTCGTCGCCGCGCTCATCAAGGACCTCGCCGACACCGAGGACACCGCCGACGCGGGGGACACGGACGGCAACGCCAATAGCGCCAACAACGCGGGCGACAAGAAACAGATCAACGGATTGTACGACTTGCTGCTCGAGCGCGCGCTGGACGTGTCGTCGTACGTGCGCGTAAAGGTCCTCGCGGCGCTCACGCGACTGTGCGACATTCGTTCATCGAAATTCCCCAAGCAAAGGTTGGCGGTGACGCGCGCGGCGGTCGGCGCGCTGGAGGACAAGGCGGCGATGGTGAGGAAGAGCGCGGCGGCGCTGCTCGTCCGGCTGCTGCTTACGCACCCGTATGGCGTCGTGCACGGGGGGATGTTGACGCTCGAGGTGTGGGAGGACGGAGTATCGCGCGTTGAAGGCCGAGCTGGGGCGCTTGGAGGCGGCGGTGGGGGATGGGAGTGGCCAGGCGGACGTGGACGAGGACGCGGAGAAAGCCGGATGAGGACGACGCGCCTAAGAAGAATAAGAAGTCGAAGAAGAAGTGGGCTTTCGCGTTCATCGATATTTTCCACAACTAATTATTTATTCAGAGACGACGACGATACAATGGATGTCGACGACGAAGAGGGCGGCGACACCGACTGTCGAAGAGGACGGCGAGGACGAGGAAGGAGGACGAGGATGAGGACGAGGACGCTGCCATGTCCGTCGACGGCGAGGAGCGCACGCCCAAGAAGAAGAAGAAGAGCAAGAAGGCGCCCAAGCTACAGCCGCGCAAGTCGCAGATCGACGTGGCCATGACGAGCGAGCAGGTCGCGCTCGAGACGCTCGAGACGAACCAGCTCCTGCACCTGCGCCTGCGCAAGAAGTACTACGCAGAGGCACTTAACTTTATCCGTCAGATTGAAGGCACGATGGAGACGATGGAGAACCTGCTCGGGTCCAAGAACAAGGCCGAGGTGCTCGAGGCCATCGAGTTTTTCCGCGTCACGCTCGAGTACAAGTTCACCCGCGCGGAGGTGTGTGCTTTCTTTTCTGACTTCGCTCGTCTCAGGTACTCATGCCTTATTTTTTTAGTAGGTCGGAATCAAGAAGATGCTGCATCTTATCTGGTCGAAAGACAACAACAACTCGACGTCGGAGGACGGGCAGGAGCTCAAGGGCATCCGGCAGCGCCTCCTCGAGTGCTACCGCGGGCTCTACTTTGACCCCATCGCCGGCATGGAGCCCAAGGCGCAAGTGAATCGCATTGCGAAAAACATGATCGAGTGCGTTTCCTTTCTTCGTCGCGTTCAACACTAATAGTAATCGTCCCCGCCGTAGGTTAACCTACAACGCGACACTCGCGGAGCTGACGAGTCTCGAAGAGATGATGCGAATTATGATGGACGACGACCAGATTCATCCGGATGTCATTGCGAAGCTTTGGAGCGTCTATAGTACGTGCCTTTTATTCTAAGCAATAAATAATATCTGATGCGCGACAACCTCAGGCATAAATAAACAGCTCCCCAAGGAGCAGCGGCGGGGCGCCATTATTATCCTCGGGATGCTCGCGCTCGCGAAGCGCGGGGTGCTTACCGACCACGTCGACGTGATGCTCAAAGTAGGGCTCGGACCCCAGGGCAAGGTATGCGTCTCGCTATGGAGACGGTATATGTCCTAACCAGCCAACGACCAGGCGGACTTGATGCTCGCGCGCTACACCTGCGTCGCGCTGCAGCGCCTCAACGGCAGCGCCAAGAAAATCAAAGGTTGGTTTTTACTTATTCTGTGCGGCCCTTGACTAACATTGCGCAGGCTCCTTGCTGGACAAGACGATCCGGATCGAGATCGAGAACCCCATCTTCCGCCGGCTGCAGGAGGCCGTCGAGCAGCCGACGCGCTCGCGCGACTGGTTCGGCCTCGCGGAGCAGGCGATCAACACGGTGTATGCGCTGGGGGACCACCCGGACGTGTTGTGCAATGCGCTCATCAAGAAGCTTACTGTGCGCGCGTTTACGCCGCGGCCCAAGGCGCAGGCGGAGGATGGAGAGGGGGGGAAGGACGCGAACGCGATGGACGAGGACCACCCGGGGATGTGTCGCGCGGGTCGGAGGACTCGGCGCCCAAGGCTGCGGCGAGCAACGACGTAGGGGATGCGTTTGAGCTCAGCCAGCTGCTGTTCGTCGTCGGGCACGTTGCGATCAAGCATATCGTTTACCTTGAGCTCGTTGAGCGCGAGTGGAAGCGGCAGAAGGATGAGAAGGACGGCGGTAAGGAAGCGCTTGTTCATTTTTGTTCGGGGTTATTCATGCGACGTTCACTGCAGTGGACAAGACGAACGCGAACAAGAAGGAACGGGAGGAGCTCGACCAGGTCGCGGGGAATGCGGAGGACGAGATCGGTGAACGGATCGCGGGGGTGCGCGAGACGGAGTTACTGTATGGGGAGCAGTCCTTGCTGGCTGTTTACGGGCCTATGCTCGTACACGTCTGCGGGAGCCCGCACAAGTACAAGGTCGGTCGCATCGCTTTGCATTTATTCATATACTGATCTCTCCACTAGAACAAGACGCTGCGCGCCGCTGCGACGCTCTCCTTCAGCAAATTCCTCTGCGTGAGCTCGCAGTTCTGCGACCAGCACCACTTGCTGCTGTTCAAGATCCTTGAAACGTCCAAGAACGCGGACATCCGGAGCAACATCGTGATTGCGCTCGGGGATGTCGCGGTGTCGTTCAGCAGCATCGTCGACGAGAATAGCAACGAGCTGTACAAGGGCCTGTCCGACCCGAATCTGGTGGTCAAGAAGAACACCCTCATGGTGCTCACGCACTTGATCCTGAATGGGATGATCAAGGTCAAGGGGCAGTTGGGGGAGATGGCTAAATGTATCGAGGATAGCGAGACGCGCATTTCTGACCTGGCGAAGATGTTTTTCAAGGAGCTGTCGACGAAGGATAACGCGATTTACAACAATTTGCCGGACGGTGCGCTCGCTCTTCTGTGCACACGTAGCTGTCGTTCATTCATTTTTCTTTTACAGTGATCAGCCATCTTGGATCAGGCGAACACGCGGTGGACGAAGAGACGTTCCAGCGCACTTTGACGTACATATTTTCCTTCATCGAGAAGGTGGGCGTTGGATCGCGACTTTGTTTCTCCTTTCTGATGGTAGTGTCTCCAGGAAAAACAAGCGGAAAGTATCGTGGAGAAACTCTGCCAACGGTTCCACCTCTCGGAAGAGCCTCGGCAATGGCGCGACATTGCTTTCTGCCTGTCTCTCCTGCCGTTCAAATCTGAGCGGTCGGTCAAGAAGCTCATCGAGGGCTTGCCGTTCTACCGCGACAAGTTGCACGAGGAAACGGTATTCGAGCGGTTCACAGAAATTCTCAACAAAGTACGTTGGGCTCCGTGATTTTAACGGCTACTTATTCACGATTCTGCAGGCGCGACAGAACAAGTCACCAAATAAACCTGATACGGAGCTAGCGGAGTTTGAGCAGGTGGGCATTCATTGTAACGCATGCGACGACGGCAATGTTAATAATCCCTACATAGATCCTGGAAGACCACAAACTTCAAGGGGAGGAGGACCGTGATCTAGAGAAACGCGTGCAGGGGAAGAAGGCCGCTGCGAAGAAGCGCGCGTCGAAGCGGAGTGAGTTTCTGTTCTTTTCTTTGTCAGGCTGCACGTAAGAGGCTAACTCATTTCCAGAGGGCCGCAAGAAGCCTGCTGCGGTGCAGGAAGAAGACGAGGAGGACGAGGAATAAGCTACCACATCATCTAGTTATGTACAGTGTAGCATAATCTGTGTACTATATACCCACATCATTTACTCATTCATTTATACGAACGTTCGAAAAACAAACTGTCAACAACTTGAAGTACCAGGAGCCACGGCACTCTGGTCATTATTATAAGACATCTCGCAAGATAAAAGAAGAAGAGACTCACAATTATTATTATTTGCTTCGCTGGTTCTGTCTTGGCGGCTTTGTTTTGCTCCACGGTGTCGTAACCAGCTCTCCTGCGCTCATCCCCGGCCGCAGCAGCTCTACGCCCTCCATCCAGTCCACCTCCGACCGCGCCCCGCCAATGCCCTCGAATTTGCGGTTGAACCGCCCCAGCCGGCCGGTGGTCTCGCTCTCCTCCTCGAGCCCGCGCCCGTCCGCCCACATACCCGTGTTCCACAGCGCATTGCTCGTGGTGTCGCGTGTGAGGCGGATGAGCGAGCGCGGGGAGGTCGTCCAATGCGTGAAGGAAGAGCCGTCCGCGCGGACGACGCGCTGCTGGAACTTTGGCACAACGGGGTTGGGGAGCACGGGGCGACGGCGTTTCCAGACGTGCGTGCGGCCGTACGGAGAGCTCGATATTGAGCGTACACCACTGCTACCCGACGCAAAATTTCTGGCGGGCAATGGTGATAATATCCGAGACAAAGAAGCCATGAAGCAAGCAGTTGGTGAGTATAATTTCGGTTTTCCTCTGTTTTTACGCGTTCGCGGGGAGGGTGCAGTGGAGAAGATGAATCATGAGAGGCGAAACACGAAGAAGTTGCATCTGTTTTGCTGGCCCTTCTCAAAGTTTCATCACCAAATATCCGCCTTTTATCTCCTACAAGCACCCCTAATTCGTCCATTAATTTTCAAATGTCCTTTGGAGAAGTGTTTGGGCTTGACAGCATCCACTTGCGGAGGGTGGAGAGGTCCGGGGTGTATTGACTAGCGTAGTAAAAAATAGACAAAGCTATTACCGTTGGCGTAATAACCGCATTGCCATCTCCTCATCGTCCTCTACAGCATTGCGCATTTGAGCATGGGCCGTCTTGGTCCGTTTCATGGGAGGTACCCAAGTCTCCGCATCCGCATCCGAGCCCGAATCCGATCCAAGGTCAAACTCAGGCGAGACATATCCATCGTCGTCCGAAGGCGGCCCAACGACCATCAGCCCCTCCACACCCGCCACCTGAAAAAATACGCACCCATAAGCCACACGCTCAAGCGCAGAAAAAAAAAAGCGAAATCCACGAACCCCCTTCTCCCTCTCCTTCCGCTTCCGCTTCTTTCTCCCTCTTCTTATCTCTCGCCTCCTCCTTATCCAGCACAGTCGCCTCCTTCATCTTCCCGCGCTCGCCCTCGGCGAACTGCCGCCCCGCCTCAGCAACGCCCGCACTCCCGCCCTTCTCCTTCACCCACTCGTCCGCATCCCGCATCTCGTATATCTCGTGTGGTTGCCCTTCGTCGTCGAAAACAAGCTTGCGCGACATGCCGCCGGTGAGCAGTGTGCGCTTCGCCTTTGCCCATGCGCTGCTTCCGCTTCGATATGTCATCGGGGTCGAGTGGGAGCTCGTCATCTGCGAGGTTGTGGTCCGCCTCGTTTGAGTGTGATAAAGTCGTCGTCATCTGCGCCAGCATCGGGGTGGTCGATGAGTTTGGAGTAGTGCTCGGAAAGAATGTTTTGATTTTTCCGCTCGAACATCCGGTCGTATTTCGTACGGACCGCACCTAGCTAAAATGAATAAATCAGTATCAAAGTCAGCCTTGACGCGTGAGATAAAGAAAACCTTGGTCGGTTTCAAGGGAACAGCAGCGGGCTCCTCCTCCTCCTCGCTCGAGTCGTGCACCGCGCCATCGTCATCGTCGCTTTCTGAGCCTGATTCATCTTCAGCGTCGGCTTTCTCCTTCAGAATTTCTGCCTGGACAGCCTCAACAGCTCGCGATTTGTTCTTCTTCTGCTTCGCGACCTCTTTGCTAAGGAACTTGATCTTCGGTGCACCAGGCAGCCCCAGTGACTCTGCAAAGCGCTCCGCCGGAAGCTCCGCCAGCTTGAATATCGACTTATCTTTATGCAGATGCACCGACCGCATATACGATACGAACGCCTGTAGCTAGCATTAGATGCGTGTCCTCGAAAAGAAAAAAAGACGACCCACTCTCTGCCCAAGATACTTGATCTCCGGGTCCTGAAACGCAAGATTCTGCAGTTGGTTCTCAATATTCTGCGTCTTGCTCGTCTTGGCTTTGATCTTCTGCACCTCGATCCCCTTCTTCGCCAGCGCTGCCATCATGCCTTCCTCCTCACTCGGCACCAAAAACATCAGCGCCTTGCCCTTGCTCTCGTACCTTGCCGTGCGGCCCACTCGGTGAATGTATGTCTCCACATCCTCGGGCGCGTCCACCTGAAGCACCCAGTCCACCGCGGGAAAATCCAGCCCACGCGCTGCGACGTCCGTCGCAAACAGCACCGCATGCTTCGACGTGGTGAACTTGGTGTACATCCCCAGCCTTGCGGTCTGCTTGAGCTTCCCGTGGATATTGAGCAGCGGCATCCCCGGGTGCATCTTGCAGAACGTCTCGAAGACGAAGCGCACCTGCTTGCAGCTCGAGAGGAAGACGAGAATCTTGGACTGCAGGTGCGTCTTGATGAAGCCCCAGAGGAAGGAGAGTTTCTGGTCGAGCGTGCAAGAGAGGTAGTGCTGCTCAAGGTTAGGGGGGATGGCGGAGAGCGCCTCGTCTTGCGGTCCAATGCCGATGTGCACTGGGTCTTTGAGGCTGAGGCGGGCGAGGTCGCTAACTGATTGGGTTTGTGTCGCGGAGAAGAGTAATGTTTGGCGGGATTTTGGGAGATGGGCAAGGAGGGCAGAGAGCGTGCGGGAGAAGCCCATGTCGAGGATTCGATCCGCTTCGTCGAGAACTGTATAGAGGGCATGAAATAAGGAAAAATGGTAGAGGGCCGATACATACCCAAGACCTGCAAACTGTCCGCTTCAAACCCAACGGTCTGATCCATGTGCTGCAATAATCTTCCCGGTGTAGCAACTAGAATATTCATTTTAGACAATCGATCCGCTTCGTCTTTCAAATTCTTTCCGCCAATGACGAGACCGGCGGAGAAGGAATGGTATCCGCCTATAGACCGCAGCACCTCGAATATTTGGATAGCCTGGGGACGCGTTGAACAGAAGCAGAAATGGCACGAAAGCTACACACCAGCTCTCGTGTCGGCGATATTATCAACGCCCCGAGTCCATCCGAATGGCCCCATTTTTGCCGATACAGAATCTCCAACACCGGAACCAGAAACGCGAGCGTCTTCCCGCTCCCGGTGCGGGCTGCGCCGAGAACATCCTTCCCTTTGAGCGAAACGGGCAGGCTTTGCGTCTGTATATCCGTCATGTTCACGAAGAATGCCTTCTTCAGGCCTGGCAATATTTGCAGCTCAACACTACAAAAAGCAAGGCATGCATGACCCACCTCGCTTCGTCGAGTCCGAGATGGGAAGGTCGGCGAATGCCTTTAATCCCTCGGGAGGTGTCTACATCGGAATGAGAGACATAGCGATTCCGGGTATGGAGAGACGCACAAAGTCCTGTGCCTCGCGCTGCAGTGCGTCGATCCGCTGCTTCTCGGACAACTTTTTCGCCTTCGCAGGTCGCAGTGGTTTGGGTCCCTTTTTAGATTGCTTTTTCGGCGGGTACTGACGAGAAGGGCCGGCAATGGGCATACCGGTGGCCATGGCTTCTCCGCGGTGGTTCAGGATAAACAGGCCTAAATCCGAAATGAACAAAAATGGAGAAAAGCGTTGTTTGGCATCAGCCACCGAAAACAACAACGCGTCAATTGTAGGACGAATCTAAAAACTCTAAGGTTAAATTCGGGAGTTGGCTGAAGATGCCAATTTTATGTGGTCTAAGTTATTAATGTATATACGCTTTAATCCGACTCATCATGTGGATCGCCCAATGTCTGTTCCGAAACCTCCTCCTGTAAACCGACTCGTCGAGGTGAGTACATATATGAATAGCTTTAGATAAGCTTCAAAGTCTGCAGAACACGATCAGACTTGCAATTATCAGCACAAGGGAGAGAACGGACCACGACAATCGACCCGGGGAATGCGTTCCCGAAGGCGACCGGGTCTCCGGTGAGGAGGAGCGCGTCGCTGCCGGCCAAGTAGACAAGAGAGGTCGGGGCGTTGACTATGTGGACAAATGATGGGAACCTCAGTGGAAGCCCTCGACACCCTGGGGAACAAAGGAAAGACTTACGTCCGTCAGCGTTGACCCACGTCGGCGTGAAGGTCGAGGACGGTATGTCGAGTTTCCAGATCGCACTCTCAGCGGGGGCGGAGGAGTAAGAGTTGGACACAAGTTGGGGTGGAGCGTACGGGGCAGCTGCGTGCAAATTCAGTGATATACTGTGTAATTGTGTATAATGTCATTAATACGCACTGTGTTCCGAGGCAGCCAGGATAGCATAATTGGCTGAGCCGGACAGTAGGTTGTTACTGGACGATGCCGGGCCCACGACTGCGGCGAGCTCGGGGAGCGGGCTCCCACCCAGCTGTACAAGATGAAGCATTCATTACCCTTGCAAGGGTACCACACGAAAACGGACGTACCTGGTGGATATCGAACGGGTCGCCATTGGAGGGTACGCTGAATACGACGGGAAGAGCGTCGGATATGTCCTGAGTCACTCCGTAGCGGCGGTTTACGTTCAGGTTAGTGGTGACATAACCAACAGTGACGCCAAGGTCGTCGATCAGCGACAGCTTTCCGGCGACGCTGTGGTGTGAATTAAGTCGCGGTGTGCGGAAGAAGTGACGGGGACGTACGGGATGGGCGGCGTGCCGGAAGTTGTTAGACGCTTGCCTACAAAATAATGTTAGCTCGAGATCGCCACAGGGACTAGGAACGCACTACGGGCGCGCCTGTGGGGGGCCGCAGGGGGGAGCCCACGCGCAAAACGTTCGGCATTTGTTAGGCCTGAGATGGCGCGAGGTGCGGGTGCACTAGCTCCACCGGCAAGGGGAGAATCTAGCGGGAGGTCGAGTAGACCGTTGTTAGGTATGTCGTCGACGCGACGCGTGGGGGTGGAGAGGGTCGTCGCGGATGCAGCGAGGGCGACCGAGGCAAGGACGGCGAAGAACTTCATTGTTAGTGGAAAAAACGAATGTGGGCGCAGAAGTGCGCGGAAGCTCGAAAGGATACAGGCACCGCGAGCATCCTCTATTTAATGCAAAATGGGTAGGGGCCAGGATCGTGAGGCCTGACGGGGAATGTTGGTAGCGAGAGACCTGTCAGTGGACGTAAGATGAGCCTTCGGGCGAATTTATCTTTTGAAGCCCCGGCATAGAGACTTGCATAAGGTTGCACGCAGTGAATAGGAACATGTATCGGCAGCAAGTGTTAAGTCCTTTTTGACGAGTCGACCACGGCCAGACAAAGTTTGACAAAGTCCTCAGCAAATTAGAGTCTCAGTTAAATTGCTGCGCCCAAATCTGTCCGGAAGGAGAGCCTAGCGAGTAGGCTGTCAAATTCTTCGCGACGACTGAGGCTGTCAACGGCGTTCGCGTACGCGTTTTCAGGCCCTTTGACTGCTTCCGGGATATACAGCCGCGATGGCTCAGCGCTCAGCGTTTCCCGCCCGGCCTCAGGCTGCTGCGTGACGCGCATCCGATGAAACCAAGATTTGGCATGATAGTAAGAAACAAAGGAAATGCCAGTGAATGGCATAACGGTTCACCGCAATCAACAGTGCGCTGCCAACGTCTCATTCTCGGATAACGCGTCAAGGCTAAGCGCTCGGCGACGACCACTATGACAACAATGTCGCCCTTAGAACCCACGGACGAGCTAAACGAGGATAAAAAGGACTGCAGGCCTAAATCCGAAATGAACAAAAATGGAGAAAAGCGTTGTTTGGCATCAGCCGCCGAAAACAACAACGCGTCAATTGCAGGACGAATCCCAAAAACTCTAAGGTTAAATTCGAGAGTTGGCTGAAGATGTCAATTTATGTGGTCTGAGCTATTAACGTATATACGCTTTGTCCGACTCATCATGCGGGATCGCCCAGTGTCTTCCGAAACCTCCTCGAGCTGTAAACCGACTCGTCGATGTGAGTACATATATAAATAGCTTTAGATTACGAGGTACGAGCTTCATTTGTGAAAGCGTCTGTCTACGAGAGACTAGCTTTAGATAAGCTTCAAAGTCTGCAGAAACGATCAGAGCAATATATCAGCACAAGGGAGAGAACGGACCACGACAATCGACCCGGGGAATGCGTTCCCGAAGGCGACCGGGTCTCCGGTGAGCAGGAGCGCGTCGCTGCCGGCCAAGTAGACAAGAGAGGTCGGGGCGTTGACTATGTGGACAAATGATGGGAACCTCAGTGGAAGCCCTCGACACCCTGGGGAACAAAGGAAAGACTTACGTCCGTCATCGTTGACCCACGTCGGCGTGAAGGTCGAAGACGGTATGTCGAGTTTCCAGATCGCACTCTCAGCGGGGGCGGAGGAGTAAGAGTTGGACACAAGTTGGGGTGGAGCGTACGGGGCAGCTGCGTACAAATTCAGTGATATACTGTGTAATTGTGTATAATGTCATTAATACGCACTGTGTTCCGAGGTAACCAGGAGAGCATAATTGGCTGAGCCGGGCAGTAGGTTGTTACTGGACGATGCCGGGCCCACGACTGCGGCGAACTCGGGGAGCGGGTCCCCACCCAGCTGTACAAGATGAAGCATTCATTACCCTTGCAAGGGCACCACACGAAAACGAACGTACCTGGTGGATATCGAACGGGTCGCCATTGGAGGGTATGCTGAATACGACGGGAAGAGCGTCGGATATGTCCTGAGTCATGCCGTAGCGGCGGTTTACGTTCAGGTTAGTGGCGACATAGCCAACAGTGACGCCAAGGTCGTTGATCAGCGACAGCTTTCCGGCGACGCTGTGGTGTGAATTAAGTCGCGGTGTGCGGAAGAAGTGACGGGGCCGTACGGGATGGGCGGCGTGCCGGAAGTTGTTAGACGCTTGCCTACAAAATAATGTTAGCTCGAGATCACCACAGGGGCTAGGAACGCACTACGGGAGCGCCTGTGGGGGGCCGCGGGGGGGAGCCCACGTGCAAAACGTTCGGCATTTGTCAGGCCTGAGATGGTGCGGGGTGCGGGTGCGGTAGCTCCACCGGCAAGGGGAGAATCTAGCGGGAGGTCGAGTAGACCGTTGTTAGGTATGTCGTCGACGCGACGCGTGGGGGTGGAGAGGGTCGTCGCAGATGCGGCGAGGGCGACCGAGGCAAGGACGGCGAAGAACTTCATTGTTAGTGGAAAAAACAAATGTGGGCGCAGGAGTGCGTGGAAGCTCGAAAGGATACAGGCACCGCGAGCATCCTCTATTTAATGGGAAAGAGTAGGGGTCAGGATCGTGCGGCCTGATGGGGAATGTTGGTAATAGGAGTAAGAGACCTGTCAGTGGAAGTAAGATGAGCCTTCTGTGTCGGGCCCCAGTATGGAGGTTGCGCATGAACTTGAATAGCGGGTATGGGCAGCAAGTGTTAAGCCCCATTTGACAGAGTCTGCCACTGGCCAGACAAATTTTGACAAAGTCCACATCCTCCTAGAGTCTCAATTAAATTGCTGAAGCGTCCAAATTTGTCCGAAAGGAGAGCCCAGCGAGTAGGCTGTCAAATTCTTCGATGAAACCAAGATAGTAAGAAACAAGGAAATGAAGCAAAGGCGTTGTTTGGCATAGTCCACTCGTAGACGGTTCGTTTTGTTGAAGTTTGTTAGTGATCGATCATCCGGAGGCACCCTATTTTGATTAACGGAAATAAGAAAATAATGGCCATACACGGTACAGCTCAACGCTAAATAAGCAGCACTTGAAGAATACACAACAGAGCCAATAGCATCAAGGAGGGACCAGCCGCAGGCAGCGCTGAGCCCGAATCTCCCAACTTGCCATTGAGGAAAGGCGAGCCGGCGACGAGGGGGTTGGAGGCCTGCGGCTGCGGCTGCAGCGGGTTGAGGATGGTGGTTGTGGTGTTTGTGCACTCCACGGACGACGGGCGTGGGTTGGATATGGGTATTGGGACGGCGGTGATGGTGAATACGGGTTGGGAGTCGACGACGGATGTTTCGTAGAATGTTAGCTGCGGAAATTAGAGATATGTATAGTAAAGAAGGAAGTGGGTGAGTGCATGCGCACGTTGTAGTCGGCCGCGGGTAAGCACGCAGGAATGGGCCAGTCGAGGTGCTTGACGGTGCTGCCGCTCTCGCTTTGCAGGAGGCCTGGCCCCGCTGAGACGGTCATGTTGATGTTGGCCTGGGCGGAGACGAGGTAAATCTCAAGGAGAGTGTAGCTGGTGGAGAGGCCGGAGCCGGGGAGGCTCGCGGCGCTGGGCAGCTTTCCGTTGCCCGAAACGTCGATTGCGATGGGGACTGCAAGTATGCGCTCGATTTAAACAATATTGGAGAAGACGTGTGTCTGACTAGTTGAGCCGGCGTGGCCGGGACTGTTGCACCGTTAGTATGTGTAGTTGGCAGGAAAGAGTAGCTGACTTTTGCGGAGCAGGGGCGTCGATTATGGCGAGCCCGTTGGTGAAGGTTTGGCCATTCACGAGGGTTTGGGCATGGGCGCGATGCGATAAAAGAGCGACGAGCAGAAAAGACAGGTGCGCGTTACGCATGGCGCGCGGGTGGTGGGAGCAGAGGAAAGAGATATCGGTTGCGGCATCTGGGCGCTCTCGGAAAAGCCTCGGAGGAAATACTGTTTACGACGTCTACTCGTACTTGGGTCCACCGAGCCATGGAATAACTTTAAGGACTCGAACGAGGTTGCGTTGGCCCTTGCTGAATTTATTGAATTAGGGTGTATGATTTAAGGATATCATTATAATTTTATACGCCTTTAAGTTGAATGGAATCTGGGCCGTCAAGGTGAGTCGCATGAAGTTTCAAGACCGCGGCGCGTGCGTTCGTGGCTCTCCTGGATGCCCGTAGAGCGTAATCTTGCTATCTGGATTGGAGAGCGAGTTGAGACATAGGGGTTGTGTGTTTGTGTTTGGCTACACCAATTGACGTGAAGCAACCGTACCTCCCGTCCCCGGCCTCAAGACGCTCTCTAGCCGCCCCTGCGCCCCACCACCGCCCTGTGAGTGTCTCTATGCTCCATACACCCCAGCCCAGCAAGAATGGCGCCAATTTGACGCCGGGAAGGGGTGGATTCGCGGTCGGGACATTGGATGACGATTTCTGATACTTTTTTTTTCTAGTCGGACCCAGTGCGACGTTGTTGTTGCACTCCGCCTTTAGCCCAGCCCGCCCAGCATGATCATCACAAAAGAGAATAGGCGCGTCATCTACGAGAACCTCTTCAAGGGTTAGTGGATATGGTATATTCAATTTAATACTTATGCTTATTTACGGGATTGCAGAGGGTGTCCTAGTTGCCAAGAAAGACTTCAACGCGCCGAAGCACGAGGAGCTGGATGTTCCCAACCTGCAGGTCATCAAGGCCCTCCAGAGTCTCACAAGCAGGGGCTATGTCAAGACCCAGTTCTCGTGGCAGTGGTACTACTACGTCCTCACCCCCGAAGGCGTAGAGTATCTCCGCGAATGGTGCGTTTATCATTATCCACCCCTTTATTTTATTCACTTATCCAAAAGGCTACACCTCCCCAACGAAATCGTTCCCGCCACACACAAAAAGGCCGCCCGCCCGCCCCGCCCCGCCGGTGTGCCCGCCCGCGGCGCAGGAGGCGACGGCGCCTACCGTGCGCCCCGCGGCGACCGCGACGACTACCGCAAAAAGGAGGGTGGCGGCGCACCGGGCGAGTTTAGGCCCCAGTTCGCGGGTGTGGGTCGGGGTGCCCCGAGGGATTAGATACCGCTGTCGTACTATGAACGCATATGCATTCCATGATTATGCGACACTTGCATCCACTTCTGAATGATTTATGGTCCACAAAATCTCATTATGTAGATGAATCCGGCCTATATGAATCTAAATAAAATCTACGCCGTCCCGTCCTCGGCCCTCTGCGCACGCCGAGCCTTCTTCGCAGCATTCGCAGCTGCTGCCTTGGCCTTCTTCGCCTCGGCTTTCGCCGCCTAGTTGAGGTGTTAGTCTGAACATAAGAGAAACGCGATCGTACACACCTTGTCCTCCTCTTCCTTCCGTGCCTTCTCCTCTTCCTCCTGCTTCTTGCTCTTCGCCGCCGGCGCGGCCGCAGCGCCCTTGTTACCAGCAGTGGCCTTCTTGGCCTCGCGCGCCTCCTTTTCGTGCTGCTTGATGTGCTTGATGCGCGGGTCGACGCTAGGGAGTGAGAGTTATTAGGTGTCCGAATAGCAAGTAGCGTGCGCCCCTACCTTAAACACAAGTCGACGATCCCCCGCACGCGCGCAATGTCTTCCTTCTTCCGCCGCGCGCGCTCCGACTTGTTCTTCTTCTCCGTGTAGCGCTTGTCGTCGCGGCTGTCGCTCCCCTCGTTCACCTCCTTGTCCAGCCACTCAAAGCTGCGCCAGCTGTCAAAGTTGTACCAAAAGTCGTAAAAGTGCTCCACGTGCGCCTTGAGCGCCGCAAACTCGTGTCCCGCGATGTCGTTTGGGTCGGGCTTGGCTTTCTTTTGGGACGCGGCGTCAGCGTCGGCATCGGCAGGCGGCGGGACGGGGACGGCGAGGCCGGGGACGGGCTGCACGCGCGAGAAGCGGGACTCGCGCTCGAAGATGGGGGCGAATGTGGGGAGGAAGGGGGGTGGTGATTTTGACTTGAAGTCCTTCTCGGTCGGGACGTCCTCGACGACCTCGAGGAACGCAGGGTCGACCGAGTCGAACTGGCGGCGGCGCTCGGGGTTGGTGAGGGTCTCGTGCGCCTTGGCGATGCATTTGAAGAACGCGTCGTCGTTGGTGTTCATGCCCAGGTTCGCCGCCGTAGTGTCCGACGCCTTTTTGTCTGGGTGGTGCCGGAGCACTTTTTTGCGGTCTGTGCAGTGTCTTAATATTCATTTATGCTATTGAGAAAAAAACGCACTAGCAATCTTGATCTGCTCGGGGGTCGCGGTCCAGCGCAGGTGGCTGAGGCCGAGCACGCGGTAGTGGTCCTGCTTTTTCCACTCCTTGGGGTCGAGCGCAAGCAGCGCCTCGTCTTCGCTTTCGTCGCCGACGCCTAGATCGTCCTCTGCCCCGCCATTCGCACCGTTTGCGGCAGCGGCAGCAGCCGCAGCGCGCTCCTCCGCGGTCGCTGCGTCGTATTTTTTGAAATCGCCGCCATGGTGGACCGTGAGGCGGACGTGGGCGAGAAAGGCGGGGCCCGCGGGGAGGAGACGGCCTGCAGGCTGGGGAACGAGCGGGGAGAGCTTCGACGTCGACGCGGGCGGCGAGTAGGCGGGGGGCAGCGCAGGGATGGCCATGGTAAAAAAAGTAAGAGGTGCACCGCCACAAGACAAATAAGGATCAATTATAGAACGCGTCAAGTTCAAATTGTCATGTCGAAGCCGCCTTTGGCTTTGGTTTCTCGTTGCAGGGCCGTTCCTCCGTCTCCGCCGCGCAGGAAAAATGTGTCGACAGGCGCACAACCTGTACCGCCGCCGAGCAAGGTGCTGGCGGCGCTGTCGCTTGCGGACCTGGTCGAAGCGAGGAACGCTGTCGTTGAGACGTGCGTCGTGCGGTGGTTTTATTACAACCTTGGTTAACATCTTGCAGGAATAAACCAAAGGCGCCACACGCCTTCCTTCGCGCCGCGACGGTGCCTGCAAAGAAGAGCGGTACGCTTGTGAGGTTGACTCCTGCCGTGGAGAAGGAGGTAGTGGTGCCGGTCGCGCAGCCTCAGCAGGCCCTCCCACTCTACAGCTATAAATCTGTCGAGCCGCGCCCCGTGATGCGCTTTACGCGCAGCGAGGCAGAGGCGGACGAGTGGGTGGAGGAACTGGACTGGTCCGGGTGCGTTCATTGTGGCGTGTGTGTGCTCGACTTGAAATTATGAGCCACCAGGCCGATATCCATGGACCTCGAGTGGGTGGTCGTGTTCCGCAAGGGCGGAATGCGTCCCGTGTCGCTCGTACAGGTCGCGGACCGCAGGAACATCGTGGTGGTGCAGCTCATGACCTCCTCTGCGGCCATGAGGCGCTTCCCCGCGCGCCTCCAGCGCCTGCTGGAGGACCCGGACATCCCCAAGATGGGCGCGAATATCCTCAGTGAGTCGCCCGAACGCGCGTTTATGTATGTGCGAGTGGCGCTGATGGATGTGGTGTGGCGGGACAGACGACGCGAAGAAGCTGTTTAGGGATTATGGGGTCATGATGGCGAATGTGGTCGAGCTGGGGGCGCTTGCGCGCCAGGCGGACCCGTCGAGTCGGGATGCGGCGGTTTGGGGGCCGGGCAACAAGAAGGTCGCGTTGGCAAAGGTTTGCTTTGCTGTATTATTTGTTTTCTCCTCATACTGACCGGCCCAGCTGGTCGAGCGATACCTTCACAAGAAGCTGTCCAAGGACGACGACGTCCGAATAAGCAACTGGGAGGACCCGAAGCTGGAGCAGAGGCAGGCTATGCTGGATTGTAGGCGTTTTTGATGTCGTCAATTATTAGCTGCTACATGACGCCCTAGACGCGGCAAACGACGCTTACTGCGGGCTGCAGGTGTACAACCACCTCATCGCGCTGGCGAAGGCGAACGCCATCACGCTCGACGCCACAAAGTTTACCGACAGGGTACACTACCCGTGTCTCGTCGCTCCGGCTCCAGACCCAGCACCACCACCGCCCGCGACGTCCCCGCTCCCGCCCGTGCCGGTGATGCATTTCATCACGGAGATGGAGGTGGCGGGCCTGCGGCCGCAGCACCTGCGCGCGTACCGCTACTGGCACCTCGGCAAGCGCGACATCGACAACATGTGCAAGGAGCTGTGCCTCAAGTCGACGACGAGCGCCGGGGTGCTGGCGCGCTCGACCGTCATGTGGGTTGCTTGCTGTCCTTTGACCTGACGCGTTTATTTAATTTTTTTTTGTGCGCGCACAGATCGTATGTTGTAGAAGCGATACGCGGGTGGCCGACGCTGAAGTATGACTTGGGCGCGCTGCGGCTGCTGCTGCAGACGGACCTAAGGAGCTGGCAGCGGCATAGCGCATGGGTGGGGAGCGTGGGGCGGATAGAGGCGTTGGTGGATAAGAAGTAGAGTGTATTAAATGACTAATGTATTTTGTGTGTGAATACAGTGGGACGACATGAGATACAGGGCGGGCTAGGTGGTGCCGATTGTGCGTTCGGCGGTTACTATAAGCGTGGGGGTCAGTGTCTGAATGTAGTGTAAGAGACTGGTCATACCCCATGCCCGCCTATCCATGGGGCATTGCTGGTTCGACGCGGGGGTGCCGATCCACTTGAGGAGACAGTGCATGTGGAAGACGTGCGTGCATTCGCCCCAGACTGCAGGCGTAAGCTAGTGAAGGAGGAGAAGAAAAAAAACGCACTGAGTGGACAGTCGTCACCAGGCATCTTGCACGATGGACAGCAGCCCTCGTACGGTACGCGGCAGATGCCGCATACGTCGTCTTCGGTGTCTAGTTCCATGTCGGTGTCCCACTGCCACTGCGCGACGGCGTGCCAGTGCTTGACTGTCACTTCATGGTGGTAGCTGGTGAGTGATGTGTTTGGCTGTGTCGACGCGTTGGCGTGACTGCGATGCATGTCAAGAAAATTTGACTCCGGCTGACTCGGTTCTGCTTTAGGTTCTCATCGATAAAAGGTGTCTCTCATCGTGGTCTAATCACAATTCTGCAGAGCGCGAGGACACGCTGCTGTCGCCTGTTATCCACCATGGCCACGGACGCAAAACCCATCGAGATCCTCCAAGTGCGCCGCCCTCTTCATCGAATATTGTAATCTCATCGTCTCAATAGACAAGCTAAACGCGACCATCTGATCGGGTTGGAGAAGCAATACCAGGCGCTGTGGGCAAAGGAAAAGATCTTCGAGGTCAACGCGCCCGAGGCGGCGCCGGGCCTGACACCCGACCAAGTCAGGGAACAGCATCCAAAATGGTTCGGGACGTTCCCGTACCCGTACATGAACGGCAGTCTGCATCTGGGGCATGCGTTTACCATCTCCAAGATCGAGTTTGCGGCAGGGTACCAGCGGATGCTGGGCAAGCGCGTCTTGTTCCCGCATGGATTTCATGTCACTGGGCTGCCTATAAAGGTGCGCTCGTTGTCTGCTGCGCGAAGGCGAATCTCATGTGGGTGACTTCGATAGGCCTCCGCGGACAAGCTCATCCGCGAGATGGAGATGTTTGGCCCCGACTTTGAGAATTTTGAGCAGGTGCAGCAAAAATTGGACGAAGAGGCAGAGGAGAAGGAAAGGGCGGCCGTCGTTGTCGTCAAGGACGGGCCAGTCGACAAGTCAAAGGGAAAAAAGGGAAAGCTGCAGGCGAAATCGACCGGCCACGTCTACCAGTTCCAGATCCTGCAGTCTATTGACATCCCGACCGCCGACATCAAGTTGTTCGCCGACCCGATGCACTGGCTGACACATTTCCCGCCAATCGCAGTTGTTAGTCTTTCCCTCTATTTTAATTTATTTTTCAAATCCTTCGTTTAGGAAGACCACACGGCATTCGGCTCGCGGATCGACTGGCGGCGGCAATTCTTGACGACGCCGGCGAATCCGTACTACGATGCATTTGTGCGGTGGCAGATGAACAAGCTGCACCGGCTGGGAAAGATCAAGTTCGGCGAACGGTACACAATCTACAGCCCCAAAGACGGTCAGCCGTGCATGGACCACGACCGCTCGGACGGTGAGGCGCTGGGCCCGCAGGAGTACACCGCCGTGAAGATGGAGGTGGCCGAGTGGGCCCCGAAGGCCAAGGCGGCCATCGAGGGCAAGGTTGGCGGGCGGACGGTTTTCTTGGTCGCTGCGACCCTGCGGCCGGAGACGATGTGCGTTTCTCTCTTCTTCCTTATCAACGAAGCCCTACCGCTCACCGAGCACAGGTACGGTCAGACTAATTGCTTTGTCGGCACTGCCATCAAATACGGCGTGTTCGCGATGAGCGACACCGAGGCGTTTGTGTGCACGTACCGCGCTGCGCGTAATATGGCCTTCCAGGGTATCTCGAAGACGCGTGGCGATATCAACCAGCTGCTGGAGATCGACGGCCTGAGCCTGGTTGGGACGCGTGTCAAGGCGCCATTCGCGCTGAACCCGGAAGTGTACGTGCTGCCCATGGACAACGTGCTGCCAACCAAAGGCACGGGCGTCGTCACGTCCGTTCCGTCCGACTCCCCGGACGATTGCGCGACGCTCTCCGACTTGGTGAAGAAGCCCGCATTCTACGGCATCGAGGCCGAGTGGGCGGCCATCGCGCCCGTGCCGGTGATCAGCACACCCGACTACGGCGATTTGATTGCGCCAGCGCTGATCAAGAGCATGAAGATCCAATCGCAGAAGGACGTGAAGCAGCTGGCGGAGGCGAAGGAGATCGCATACAAGAGGGGTTCTACAATGGTGTCATGTTGGTGGGCGAGTTCAAGGGCATGAAAGTCGAGGAGGCGAAGCCGCGCGTTCGTGAGCGCATGATCGAGGCGGGGCTGGCGTTGGCGTATGCGGAGCCCGAGGGCTTGGTCATTAGCCGCAGCACGGATGAGTGTGTTGTCGCGCTGATGGACCAGTGGTATCTTGATTATGGAGAGGCCGAATGGCGCGCGCAGACGGAAAAGTGGGTTTCCACCTTTTTTTTCTTTTGATTGTATTGAACATTTGAGCAGATTGGTCGAACGCATGGAATTCTACCAGACTGAAACGCGCCATTCGTTTGACAAGACGTTAGCGTGGTTGAATCAGTGGGCATGCGCGCGGACTTATGGGTTGGGCTCCCAACTGCCTTGGGACCCCCAGTTCTTGGTCGAATCGCTGAGTGATTCGACCGTCTACATGAGCTACTACACTGTTGCCCAGTTGCTGCACGGTACAATTATTTATGCGTCAATCGTTTCATCTCGTTCTGATTCCCTTCCAGAGAACAGCATCGATGGCACGAAACCCGGGCCCCTGGGAATCACCCCCGACCAAATGACCGACGAAATCTGGGAGTACATCTTCTCCAACGGGCCGTTCCCGTCCCCTTCACCGCTGCCCCAAGAAAAAGCGGATGCGCTGAAGAACGAGTTCAACTACTTTTACCCCTTCGACGTCCGTTCGTCCGCCAAGGATCTGGTACCCAACCACTTGACCTTCTGTCTGTACAACCACGTCGCCCTGTTCCCAGAGGACAAATGGCCGCTGAGCATGCGAACCAACGGACATTTGTTGCTGAACGGAAAGAAAATGTCAAAGAGCACGGGCAACTCTTGAGCTTGAGGGAGGCGATCCTCAAGTTTGGCGCTGATTCGACGCGTCTGAGTCTGGCTGACGCAGGAGATGGTGTGGAGGATGCCAACTTTGACGAGAAGAGCGCGAACGCCAACATTCTGCGGGTGCACACTTTGGTGCAGTGGTGCGAGGTTTGTTTTTCGGTACTGTCGGCAAATATGTCTCAGCTAACATGCGAGGGACCAGGAAATGGTCAACGATGAACCCAATCTGAGGCATGGACCGAAGGACTCGTACCATGATATCGTATTTGAACAAGAGATCAACGACCTGATCAACATAACTCAATCACATTACGAGGCGTGAGTGTGCCGTTGCTGTTGAGCTCTCGTCCTCACGAACAAGCACAGCACGAACTACAAGGATGCCCTCAAATTCGGCTTTTACGAGCTGCAGACAGGCTCGCGATTGGTATCGTGAAGTAACCTCCGGCATCGGGATGCACGCTGATCTGGTCATGTATTGGATCCGCATCGCCGCGCTGCTGGTTTCCCCCGTCGCACCCCACTTTGCGGAGCACATCTATTCCACCCTGCTGAAGTCGCCGACGTCTATTCAACGTGCCTTGTGGCCTACACCTGCGGCCCCTGTCGACAAGGCCGTGATCGAGTCGGCCGTCTACATGCGGGGCACCATCAAGACCATCCGTGACGCCGAGGTTGCGTTGGTCAAGATGTTGAGTAAGAGCAAGGGAAAGAAAGCTCCGGCAGGTGCCTCTGCTGGGTTGACGTTTGACTCGAAGCAGCCCAAAAGCGTGCGGATATATGTCGCTACGACTTTCCCGCAGTGGCAGGACAGCTGCGTGCAGGTGGTGAAGGAGGCGTATAACAAAACGACGGACAAGGTGGACGACGCCAAAGTCCGGACACTGTTGACTGAAAGCGGACTGATCAAGGATAAACGGGCCATGCCCTTCGTTCAAGATTTCAAGGTACTAGGGGGTTTGTTCAATGTTGTGATTTCCGCTGACGCCTGCTGTTAGAAACGAATGGCGCAGTTTGGCGCCCAAACTGCTTTCCGGCGTACTCTGCCTTTCTCTGAGAGGGACGTCCTGTCTGAGATCATACCTTACTTGCGGAAATCCCTAGGCTTGACGGACGTTGAGGTGTACTCTGTCGAGGATGCGCTGGCAAGGCCAGCGGAGGATGGCTTTACAAAAAGCATAATCGACACATCCGAGCCCGGTAATCCCGCCTTTGAATATCGTAATGTATAATGTAGTTCTGGTGCTGTATGTAGAGCGCGTTGCGGAATGAATTAATTTTGAGCGCCTGATCACGCGATCGTGACTTGTGCTTGGCGCTGCCTTAACTTGTCCTCTGCTTTCATGGCACCAATGTTATTATCCTATTTCGTTCTCCCTGCACTGTGTATGCGGCGCTGAACTCCTGCGTAGACGCGACAAATACACTATCCATTCAAAGGCTGTTGTGTGCCAGGACGTCGAGCTCAAGGGCGACATTACTATTGGCTCAGGTCGCGCTGTTGTCTGCCACTTTCTGTGATTCCCTGGACTCAGTTGGATGGATCTCTCTAGGGACTATTGTACACCCCAAGGCCACTATCTTTGCGATTGCGGGCCCCATCGTTATTGGCTCGGGATGCATAATTGAGGAGGGTGCCATCATCGTCAATAGGTGCGTCGCGCCTTGCTGCTCTTTCTTTCTCGTGATAATGTTTGATGTGCTCAGGAGAAAGGAAGTAATGCGAATAGGTGACGATAATCTCTTTGAGATTGGCTGCCGTATGTTTTTTTTTGGCTTTCTTCCTGTACTACTGTTTATTTATCAACTACAGGTGTGGAATCTCCCACTGTAGGCGACTTTAACACCGTCTCGACTCGCGCGCGCGTACATCACACGGTACGGATTGCATCGTACTGCGTCGTCGGCGCGGGCTGCCTCGTTGTGCCCACTGAAGACGAATTCCTCGATGATTACACCGTTATATACGGGCCCGCTGCGGAGCGGCGGACGTGGAGCGGGAGGGGCAAGGTGCAGGAGGCCGATTTGCGGAGAAAGCACGCCGAGTATCTGAGGGAGATGTTGCCCAAGTTTAATAGGCTGCGGAGGGGGGAGGGCTCGTAGGTTCTGGTTACAGTCCAAGCAGATACATATATTAGTCGTATAACGCAGGCGGCGTGTTTTATAGCTAATTTGCAGCGAATGTTCGGTGGTACATTCCTCGTTCCATGTCCGTCATCATGCGCCAACGAGGAGCGCGCCGCCCACTACGCTGATTACTGCGCTCGCCAAGAGGCCCCACCAACCTGGACTTGGTGTCGGGGAGCCGTTGCTCTCATTGTTCGCATTTTGCTGCGGCTGCTGTTTTATGGCATAGCTTGTGAGATATTGAGAGTAATCAAGAACGGTCGCCACAAAGGTCAAGGAGGGCTCGATGGTGGTGGGAACTGAGGGCGTAAATGTTGAGGTCACAACAGTGGTGAGGCCGTTGGCGTCGGTCGTCGTGAATGTAAATGGCGTCGGCACTCCTGCCTTGGGCGTCCCCGGGGGAGGCTGGCCGACCACGCCGCCGCCGGGGGGTAACGTTTGCCTAAATGTCAATGAGTCGAGGCAATGAAGAAAGGAAGTTAACAAACAGGATAACTGTTGTCGGGTTCCCTAGCTGGTCGAGGGTGATGTTCTCCACTATTGTTTCGCCGGCGCTGGAAGACAAATTAGCCAAGACTGGTGAGTGGACAAAAAAGAAACTCACTCGTCTATTACAGTCAATGTCTGGGCAGCGGCAAAGGGAAGAAGGACCGCGAGGACAGTCAAGCCGCGCATTGTGGTAAGTGGGAACAGGCGGGGACTCGGCGAGGCAATGCGGTCATGGTCATGGCATATAAATAGTCGTCTTGGTAGTTGCTTGACTTTTGCGCAGCGTCTTGCTCCAAACTTGCTCTGGATGTTCAAGAATCAAATTGAAACGAGTGCTGCGATGCTGTCTTGCTACAGTCTTGGTGAGTGGCGTTCTTAGACCGCTTTCGGTCACGATCACTAATAGTGCAGCCTGTCGATTTCTTCCTGGACGAAATTCGCTGCGTTCTTAGTACTGCTTCTCAGTCTTTGACATCGCATCTTGGTCCTCATCGCTGCCATCTCGCTACCGCTCGGCCTTTTTTATTGGCTTTACACATTCTTTGTAATGATAATACAGGTTTAACAAGGGACAAAATTATAGGGCCAGTGGCGTCGTGCGCAGGTAAGGCTAAAAGTAACAAGGATCAGTAACGTGGAATCCCCAAGAGGGAAATGCTCACCAGGTGGACTTTGTGTTCGGGGAACAGAGTCTTGGCCTCCTCGGCCCCAACACTGGCATGGACAATAACGTCCTCGCCCTGCTTCCAGTTTACTGGCGTAGCGATGCGGTGCTTGTCGCCGAGCTGGATCGCGTCGATGACGCGAATGATCTCGTCCTGAGCTCCGTGAGCGGGTGAAGCACTCTTTAGCAGCAACGGAAAGGACTCACAAAGTTGCGCCCGGCGACGGCAGGATACGAGATGGTGAGGCGGATGACCTTCTTCGGGTCGATGACGAACACTGTGCGGATGGTGAACGGCAGGCCCTTGAGGTCCTTGTTCGTCGCGTCCTGGTAGTCGAGCATGTCGTAGATGTACGACACCTTGCGGTCGGCGTCTGCAATCTGCAGGGAACTTAGCTTGTGCTAGTTCTTCCGGGCAACACATACGATGGGGAACTGGACGTCGGTGGGCCCGACTTTGCCGCCAAAGTCATTGATGTCCTTGATCCACTTGTTGTGGTCGTCGAGGTTGTTGGCGGAGATGCCGATGACCTTGACATTGCGCTTTGCAAAGTCCTCCGAGCGGCGCGCGACCTCGCCGAGCTCAGTCGTGCAGACCGGTGTGAAATCTGTTCCATGAATGAATTTAGGTTGGTGCGATTAGACGCGATTTCAGATCGGAATGCACCTCCTGGATGGGAGAACAGGACTCCCTGGAAAGAGGCACACGGTCAGCGACAGGACGGCGAGACGACGAAGGTAGGATCGCGAACCCAAGAGTCGCCGAGCCATTCGTGGAATTTTATAGGGCCGATGGTGGTCTCCGCCTCAAAGTCAGGCGCGATGCTGCCGAGACGAAGAGTATATTCGTGCTTGGGGAAGGTAGACATGGTGGTTGAGGACAAAGGAGGGACTCAGGCCACAGTGTTAAAGTAACGACTTGTTGACAACCGATCACACAAGGATGGCGTCTTGCGCTCCCCATATGTGCAATCGCATCAAAACACGGGATCGCGGATATGCCGAAACCGGGAAAAATCGGCCATTCCAAAGGGACCCTGGCGTACTATGCTTAGGTTCAATATCTATGTGTACGGATTTGGGCCTAAAATGGGAGGCTCGAACCAGCCTCTATAGCGGACCACGCAGGACCACGCACTTAGAAGATAGTTGCTTCCCAATATAGAGGCCGGAGTCACTGCGTTTTAATAGATATTCAATCCAACTTCAAGGAGATTGTTTGAAATTCTGCGTGGGATTATCTCTGCCGTCGTTAAAATTCTTGCCACAAATCTACATCAGCTACTGGAGAACTCAGACCTCTCTCACATAGATTTTAAGCAATCCATACAATATCTCGAGCCAGCAGATGTTGAGATTTACTCGGGATTCTGCAGTGTGACTGAGTCACGCAGTGGTGGCCGTTAAGGCTTAATCTTCGGTCGGCCGGGGCCTTAAGGCTTAGGGCTTATTAAGGCTTAAGGATTAAGGGCTTATTAAGGGCTTAAATCTATTTTAGGAAATATTGCCGATATCGTGTTTTTAGGGTATTTCAGGCTAGGCTGCACTTCATAGTACATTAGGGAACATATCTAAGGTGCATACTCGTCGCCGGACTCCTCAATTGTGCCGTCGTCGAGCTGAGCATCTTCCGCAGCCTCAGCCAAGGCTTCCATAAGGACCGCTGTCATATGGATAATTTCACTGCGGGCAAGGTACAATGTATTCAGTGATTCTGTGAGAGAGATATGAGGATTTTATACAAAATAGACTCTCCATTAAGTGGAGGATACTGCAGTGATTTTGTAGTGAATTTATTAAAAATATGAGCACAATACATTCACAATAGAAGCACTGCTTCTATTTTGATGTTATTGTAAATATATTGTAAAAATCGATTTTATTGTAAACTTATTATGCTAACATCAAACTACAAGCATTACTGCTATTGTGAATGTATTGTGCTGATATTTTGAATAAATTCACTACAAAATCTCCACAGTATTCTCCATTTAATGGAGAGTCAATTTTGTATAAAATCTTCATATCTCTCCCACAGAATTACTGAATACATTGTACCTTGCCTGCAGTGTTTGTTATCCGTGAGTTTTGCCGGAAGTGACTTTATTTGGGCAATTCCCACTAGGTTCGATCAAGTGAGAGTGTTTCCTTTTAAGGAAGAAAGTGGTGAAAAGCTTAAAGTTTAATTAAGATTCTCACAAGGCTGTGTTTGGGGCGCGGAGAATAGGATCTGCAGAAAACTGAAAAAAAGGGGGGTCGGACAAGGTCTGTCTGTAAACCTCTCAGATGCAGTGGTTCGACGTGGACCTGGCAACTGTGCCTAGTTGGTAAGTTCAATTAGTTCGGTACTTGAATGCAACCTGTCCAGATGACTTTTGCGAATCAAGGGCTGAGCAAAATATAGTCCGTGGCTCGTTTTTGCTTGAATGCGACCTGTCCAGTTGACTTTTGCGAATTAAGGGCTGAGCAGATATAGTCCGTGGCTCATTTTTGCTTGAATGCGACCTGTCCAGTTGACTTTCGCGAATCAAGGGCTGAGCAAAATATAGTCCGTGGCTCGTTTTTGCTTGAATGCGACCTGTCCGGTTGACTTTTGCGAATCAAGGGCTGAGCAGATATAGTCCGTGGCTCATTTTTGCTTGAATGCGACCTGTCCGGTTGACTTTTGCGAATCAAGGGCTGAGCAGATATAGTCCGTGGCTCGTTTTTGCTTGAATGCGACCTGTCCAGTTGACTTTTGCGAATCAAGGGCTGAGCAAAATATAGTCCGTGGCTCGTTTTTGCTTGAATGCGACCTGTCCGGCTGACTTTTGCGAATCAAGGGCTGAGCAGATATAGTCCGTGGCTCGTTTTTGCTTGAATGCGACCTGTCCGGTTGACTTTTGCGAATCAAGGGCTGAGCAGATATAGTCCGTGGCTTGTTTTTGCTTGAATGCGACCTGTCCAGTTGACTTTTGCGAATCAAGGGCTGAGCAAAATATAGTCCGTGGCTCGTTTTTGCTTGAATGCGACCTGTCCGGCTGACTTTTGCGAATCAAGGGCTGAGCAGATATAGTCCGTGGCTCGTTTTTGCTTGAATGCGACCTGTCTGGTTGACTTTCATGAATCAAGGGCTGCGCAGTTACTGTTCGTAGTTCGTTTTTGCTTGAATGCGACCTGTCCGGTTGACTTTCGCGAATCAAGGGCTGAACTTGCGTGGACCTGGCAACTGTGCCTAGTCGGTAAATTCGATGCGTGGGAAGGAGACTTAATTGAATGCGGCCTGTCCGGTTGACTTCCGCGAATCAAATATTCAGAGACGGGAGAAGTGATCTCAATTAACTAAGGTTACAACCGTAGGAACTGAGAGGGGTAGTTGGAGTTTCGCTAGTTGTGTTGCTGAGAGAATAAGCTGTCGCACGATGAGTAAGAGTTCAAGGGTGCGGATGAATATCCAACGTAGATTCAGATTGGTAGTAGGTAGTTAGTGGTAGGGTTGTATGTGTAATGTCTTTATCTACAAAATCCTTGTTCTTATATACTATTCTCGTGGGAATATTTCCGACTGTGCCCTCAGTCCAGGTTACTGTGCAGACTGTGCAATCAACTGTGCATGACTGTGCACAACTGTGCAATTGACTGTGCATGACTGTGCACGACTGTGCAATCGACTGTGCACAACTGTGCAATTGACTGTGCAATTGACTGTGCACGACTGTGCTTCTTTATACAATTTCTTGCCTTTTCTTCATGTCACCCAAATTTCCCATGCCCCTATATTCCAATTATTCTTTATCGTAAATTAGTGAGCATGTGCATTTCCTCTTTATACCCAACATCTTGGAGGTACAACATCCGCGGTCAACTGAAAATTCAAACTGTCCTCAGTTTTCCCAAAAAGAGGAAATGCAATGGCTTCATCTCATGGTTTGTTCGAACTGATATTTGAAGAGGAGCACCTGAATATGATCGGATTCCCGGCCCGGTGGATTGAAAATGAAGGATCAATTGATTAGTCATCTGAGGATTACACGTTCTTCTCCGAATTCAATCCCACTCTGCGAACAGGCACGGAACAACTTTCTCCATGGCCTGGCGAACTTTCTCTTTGAACCCCGGCCTGTACATCTGCTCCTCGATGGCGTATAACTCGGTTGTTTTCTTCAAATGCTCGACACTCACATCTCAACTTCAGGATCCCATTTCCCAATCCTTCGATAGTGCGGATCTGCCAATCGCCATTCAGGTCATTGTGGCATTCGAGTGTGGTACCGATGGTGAGGGATCGAAAGGGTGTGTGAGCTACAGCATAGACGAGGTGGCGCTCATGCCGAACAATTTTAACGATAGTGTGCACGATGAGGGCCCCTTCGTCTAGGACCCCTTTGCATCGCGCCGGATGTTCACCACGAGATAAATCATATTCGATGATGAGAGGGAGGCGCCAGCCAGCGAACAAGGAATCTGTATATTTGGCGGGCTCCGGATAACGTTCTCGATAGACGATGGAATGTATCGATGGTGGTGGTGTAAGGTCAGCGGTGGCAATGAAGCTGATAGTCTTTGTGCTGTTGGCCAATTGTTCGAGATACACCTGAGTGGGTTGGATTTCGGGCGCAGGGTAATGAATGTAGGGTTGCAGGGCTGGTAGCGGAGGCAGCGGTGTTGGATGTGTCAAGGAAGCGTTGGTGCGGAAAAGGCCTTGGAGGCTGCTCATGATTTGGCGAGTATGCCGGTGCTGTCGTTACGAGTTCATGAAGGATAAGACTGAGTTTGGTTTGACTCATGACTGGTGACGTTGGTGTGACAGAAAAACGGCTGGGCTCCTCGCTATTCGGCACGGTCATGGGGAAGCAAGATGTTGAAGCCAGTGTATGGTAGTGGGAGAGGGATGAAACCATCTTTGGATTTTCTGTGTCTCTCTTATATTATTCCTGCATTCTTGACGACCCTGCACGAGAACTGTAGTATGTCCAACAACCTTTTTCCATTTACTCTGACTCTTCGGAGCTGCTTGTTGTGGCATCAGATTCAGGACTTGTGCCTTGATCGTCTTCATTCTCCATCCAGCCAGTTCTCATAAACCAGTGATCACGAGTGATATAGGGGAGAAGTCTAAAGGCAGCGGTCGGGTTTTGTCTGAACAATGATCCGTCCAATTCCTTCAGAATGTAGGCACCTCCCTTGTTCTTCCGATCCACCTCATATGGCCCAAGATATCGGTCGTCTGTCTTTCCCTTACTGGCGACTGTGCTTTCGAGTGATACATTCCTGATCAAAACCAATTCCCCTTTCTTGTATTCTTCTTTTTGAAGACGTTTTCGAAATTTCTTTTTGAATTGTTCTTTGGAATAGAAGCGGGATTTCTTTAAGGTTTCAGCCGCTTTTTCCACATCCTTGCTGTGTCGCTGGAGTTGACGAATCCTGAGTACTAGCAGCTCGGTTGTAGTCATTCCTGAATAAAATCCCTCAACAAGAAATGTGGCTTCGCTTAGGTCGAAAGGCAGGATGGGATCTGTCCCATGGAGTAGTTGGTATGGGGAAAATCCCGTAATTCGGCTAACAGTGATTCAATCTGCAAATAGCGCCACAGGAAGTTTCTTTGGCCATTGATTGATTTTTCCCCCACATGACGTCACAAGGGCTTCGCGTAGGGTATAATGCCCTTGTTCCACCTTCCCTGTTGTATGCTTGTTATAAGGCGAAATTGTTGGATGCGGAATTTTAAGTCGGTTCATCAGAGCTTCAAACCCTTGGGTCCATTGTCGGTAATGACCCGGCGGGGGCACCCATATCTACAATAGATGTGACTCCAGAAGAAGTCGGCAAGGCTTTCGGCACTTTGCAAAACTAAAGGCCGTGCTTTGCAAGCCCCAGATAGATCATCGCGGGCTGCTACTATCATGGTGTATTTGCTAGCCATCGGCATCTTCATAACATCTATATATATCTTCTGAAAAAGTACCACCGGAGTGGATACAGTTGGTGGTATTTCCATTCATTTCGTGCTACGTACTTGACATTGATGGCATGATGCCACATGATGCTGGATATCTGCATGCATATGTGGCCAGGTAAATCGGTTTTTCAGCATCTCCCACATTGTTTGCACTCCTTTGTGCCCCATGTCCTTGTGTGCTCCTTGCAAAATTGCCAGTCTGGCTTTTGGCTCAAGCACCACTACCTGAGGGGATTTATTCCCATTACAGCGCATTAACTTTCCATTTTGTTCCATGTACTTCATGGCTTGAGCAAGAAATCATTTATGTTTTTGTGTGCTGGGAAATTTCGGTGCCTCCAACGTCTTTAGGAAATGTCTAATGTCGCGAAGAAGCTCTTCCTGGGCGCTTCTGGCCAAGTTACAAGAGGGTAAGAGATATTCATGCAGGGCTCATGGTTGAATTGTATTTCGTGATTTCAATTGTGAGCCTCCATCAGCTTGACTAATAAACAGTGCTATTTCATTGAGCCAGGAGTCATCATCGCTCTCAACTAACTCATCTTCATTTCTGTCTCAACGGGATAGCGCATCCGGGCCTTGAAACTTTATTGCGGGGGACATGCTTCAGGTTGAAATGAAACATCAATATCCCTTGAATCCATCTGTTTATGGCGGCATCTGGTTGAAGATCTGGGTTATTCAATAATCCTTGGATGTATTTCGCATCCACTTCAACTTGGAAATTCAATACCCCAATAATGTACAACCTCCAGTGCCGCAAGGCTCGATATAATCCAAATAATTCCAGCTTGGGCTGTGAATACCGACTTTCTCGTTCACTCATTGGAATGGATCCATATCGAGCTGGTCGTCTTCTTCCTTCCTCATCATTCTGTGCTAAGATCATACCTGCTGCCTTGCTGCAAGAGTCCACAGACAAGATTACTGAGTTTATGGATTCATAGTCAATGGGCCTTAATGCCGGTGCAGTGGCAACAAGTTGTTTGATGATCTAGAAGGCGCGATCCTGTTGTTTGTCCCATATGAACTCCACTGCTTTTCGGTAGAGCTCAGTAAGTGGGCGAATCACAAGAGAATAATTCCTAATCCATACTCGTACTGTTCCGCATAATCCTAAAAATCTCCTAACTTCTTGCGGAGTCTTTAGAGGTTCCCAGTCAAGGATAGCGGATACTTTAGCGCAATCTGGAACTCATCCTTCAGGTGTGCATAACTGTCCCACAATTAAGGCCTTGGCTCGACAGATTTGTGTTTTGCTTCCTGATACAGTAGCTCCTACGCATTTCAATTTATGTAATATTTGATGTGAGTCTTGGGCATGTTCCCAAATAAAGCGCCGTATGCCTGGATTCTCTTTTAAAACTTCAGGTTTTCCTTCGGAGTCGAGATAACACGATTTAGGGCCTTTAATTGGTAAATCGTCGATGAATATATTGGCGACGTGAGGGATTTCATCCTTGAGAATAAACACCATGCATTTTTGGAATTCTGCAGGTGAATTTGTGTAGCCAGTTGGCATTGAGGTTATTCGCAACAGTCCTAGTGGCGTCATGAAGGCAGTCATGTCCCGACTCTCCGGTTCCATTTTTTGTGCATCAAACCCCCAATATAAGTCATAGACAGAGTAACACTGTCTTCCCGCAAAACCTTCAACGAAATCATCCACAATAGGCAACATACCTGCATCTCGAACTGAGACTTTATTTAAGGGTTGCAAGTCATGAACAATACGCAATTTCCCATTCTTTTTCAGTACGCAGAACCACCGGGAGCGATAAGAAGATTGGCATGGCTCATATACTCCTGCATCCATTTTTAGCCGTAGAACTTCAATCACCTTATTTAGAATCCTGGGTGGAATTGGGATGTTTTTATATTCCCATGGCGTGTGAGGTACTGTCGCTATTTTATATGGCGAGAAATATTCTTCTTTGAATGTCCCACGCTCCGTGTCTACGAAGGCGAAGGCCTGCTGGTTCAATTCTACAACATGGTTAAACAATGCTTCTTCTGGGGACAAAAAGCTGTCTTTGTTGATTTCCAGCTGTGCAAGTCGCTCATACGATAACCTTTCTGTGGGAATGAATGCCGGTGGGTTAGTTGGCAATGGAGGTAACGTCTTAAGTGGGTCCTCTGGAATTGTACGCCGGACTTCGTAATCTGGCGAGAAGGTAGTTGAGACCGGCCGGACCCTTTTATCGACATGTTTGTACATAGTGAAGCCTTGGAAATGCCGACCTTCTCGGTTTATCAGCTCCACGGGGTAGAATATATGTTCGTCATCATCCTCAAAAATATCTTCATCTTCATCTGGGGTTGCTGTCGGTGCTACATGCCCTTCCGCAGTTATGTTGGAATAGAAACCAAGGGCAACCCCACAGAAAGCTTGGTTAATTTCCCTTCGTTCGTGATTTGTACAATACAACCCTGCTTTGTTGACTAGTAATAAAACAAATTTTGCCAAATATGTCGCAATTTGGGTAAGTAAAAGCAAAGCAGATAGAAGGAGCGCAATTAGTGTAATAAGTAGAGTAAATAGGTGCGTGAATTTGTTCTGCAATAACGGAAGCACACTCTTATATTGTATTCGAAAACTAGAAGTAGGGATAGAAGTCTTCATGGTAATGCGTAACTTTGAGTCGTGAAGATAGATACATGTAGATTTCGTGGCTGTGCCAAGAGTTTTCCGCCAAAGGAGCCGGAGAGATGAGTAATCGCTGAAAAATGTCAGATTAGAATCATCAGGCTGATTAAAATACACACGCAAAAGATCAATTAGTGGCGACAGTAATGTGGGGCAAAATTATGCAGCCAGAGAACATACGGTCGTAGTTAGTAAAGAGTGGGCTGGATCGAACCGGAGGTGCGTCGGCGCACTGTGAATGTTCCTCTTCCAGCTGTTGGTAATGAGATTCCGCGTTATCGAGAGCTTCTCGGTCCTCGGTACTGAGTTCCGGAGGCAGTGTGGCAAAGCTGTCGTCAGAGGTGTCCTCCCACATCTCATCGGTAGGTTCCAGATAATCAGCTGCTTCGTCATGGTGGTCAAGGTATCCATGGATAAGAAGCTGGCCCAGTGCATATCCGTGATGAAAGCGCACGGCGAGAATCTCCTCGATAAGTTCCGCGAGTACTTGCCGACCCTGATGTCGAAAGGCAATTTGGAGCATTTGGAGTTTCTCCACCTCAGCATCGTAGAGTAGAGGGTGGTGGATTCGTTCCCACTCAGATGGAAGGTTCTGAGGTGATAGAAAAGGAATAATCGGGTTAGGCTCCAATCGCCGGTGATGATACGAAACCCATACCGCTTCGAGATCAATATCATTGTGTCTGGAAATAACTTCTTCTGCGTGCTCCACACCCTTGAGTATAGCATGCCGGACCTCAGCGTATTGAGCGATGATTTGTGAATTAGCCAAGTACACTGCTTTAATTGATTCTGAGTGCAGGATGAAGTGGCGTAAGCTGGCACACTTACGAAACTTCTTGGCATGGCAAGGGGAGGGGGAAAGCAGACTATCTCGCTTATGGGCCTTGCGCTTGGAGGCTCCCGCCATGACAATACGACCTCCAACGTCGTCTGTGCGTGGAGAATCGTTAACGGAGGCCGGGGCACGTGAGATGGGAGATGCAACCTGGGGCTCAGTTGGCGGGCTGCGATCAGCTGGGGTGAGGACGTGTTCAGAAGGAAAGAAAAGGCCAGAGATCGGGGCCATGAGGGGAAGCGAAAAACAAGTGCCTGAGTCGAACAAAGTCGGAATGTCCTGGGTGGCCATCGCGATGGGGTCGAGGTAGCAACGTAGCTCCCCAAAAATAATATCTCGTGCGTCTTTGAAAGGTTCGGCAGCCCAGCTCATCTCCCACTCTTTATTGGCCTGCTGTTCCATAGTGCAATGTTTGCACCAAAGCGTACTCTCGTAGATTGCGTCGGGGTCCATGCTACATGGGCGGGCCACTCGACCTGTGGTATTCTCACATGTATTCAAGAAGTCTTGAGGCGGGAGAAAGCCGGAGCTGCTGGAGTCGCTATCCGAGTCAGGTAAAAACAAGGGTTCCTTTTCTGGCGCCGGTGACTTGCTGCGGTGGTCATAAGTATGGCACGGAGATGAGGCGTGGGGCAATCCGCACCGATGTGGGCTAACCAGAAGTGGGTCAGTGAATACATCGTGGAAGGAGCTTTGTCCGTAGGGCTCAACGTCGTCGCAGCTATCGATAGAAGTACGGTCGTCGGTGTCAGATGATGAAAACGCGCGATGGATCAATCACCCCCGTGACTGTGACTGAACTGCTTTTGAAGTGGAATCCTTTTCTGCTTCTTCGTCTGACGCCGGCGTCTCTGTTTCTTCCTTCAAAATCTCCTCGGCATACATCATTAGCTCGTCCACAATATACTCTGTCCCTCCACAGCTATTGTTGACTGTCTCTACTTCATTGCTAGTGTCTGTTTCTTGGATTGCGCTGGCCCAAGCCTGAGTTAGTTCAAGGTTGAACGAATAACACCTTGCGTACCGCTGTACAGTCACTTCTTCGCTGGACTCATGCTCCTCGCCTGCAGCTAACACGAGCCTCTTGCAGATGTCTGTATGCAATTCCTCCCAATCACGAGCGTTCTCATGCCTCGAACTTCTATTCGCGCTCTCCACCCATTTCTGGAGCTCGTTGTGTGTCCAATGGGATTGTGGGACTGCTGGTATGTTATCCAAACTTCCGCTCCTGTGTGCTGTAAATTCATCCATCATTATCTCTTTCCCTGAATCGAGCAGAATACATGGCGGAATGGGGGTGTCCGGTCGAACACGTGCCCGGTCCTCGACCAAGTGGACAGGCGGCGCCTTGTATCGAGAGTCAGGGTGTGTAGGCGTCGGAGATGGTGCTCGCCAGGCTGGGCATTCGCGATAGGACTCCTGGTGCGGGACGTTAAGACACATCGGGCAAGCAAAGCCGCCGCAACTCACCGATTTCAGCTCATCCCCGCTATTGTCCATAGTCACCAACGACGGCATACTGTTGTTACTGGAGGAAGGCACGTCATCATGCTGGCTATCGTGGGGTGGTAAGCTGTTGTCTCTAAGGTAATTGCCACGTCGCTGCGCACCCAACCACCTAAAGAATCTCTCTTCTTCTTCAGTTAGCCCATCGACCACATGCACCACTTCCTCTTCTTCGTCTTCGTCTGCCTCTGCATCCATCTCCCTCCTTATCTCGTCGATTCACTCATCAAGTCGTCGCAGATCCTCTTCTTCAAAAACCGGCCGAGCATCAAGCTCCGCAAACTCGACCGAAGACTCGTCGTCATCTGAAGAGGTAGCAGGTGAGGTTTCGACCGTATCGCTGGACGGCGGACTGGTTGCTGGGGCAGATTCCTTAGTTGAAAGCGCAACAGATGAGTCATCGTCAGTACGTATAACAAACACACTCACATGTTCGGCGTAGGGTGGCAGGGGTTCACTCCAACGTGAATCATTCAGTGGGTGCACACCGCGCTCGGGCTTAGGGAAGCGAGTGGGAGGAATACTGGTAAGTTCTTCTGGTAATTCGCGAACCTCTCGTGGAAGTAATGGTGGCGATGCCGTTCCGCAGCATGGAAAGGCCAGGGCAGGTTCGTCTGAATGTGTGAGCGATGCCATGGCACTGGTAATGCGCTCGGGTGAAGGGTATGGAGCTTCCCGCCCACGCCATTTGTGCCCTGGGTCGGGACATTCCAAGAAATAAGTATAGGCGTGCCCGAGGAGCGTGCTAGATCGGCCGTTCTCGGGTTCGGTAATAATTTGGATGGCATTGAGTGAAGACAGGTGATGAATACGCTGCCCCCGCTCGTCGACTTCAACGCCATGATACGATAGCTGTGCGGTGGCTGAAAATCCAGGACGAAGATGGATGGGCTCCTGCCACAAGTAGTTGTGCCATTCGCGATGTACGCTGGTATCGATCACCTGGATGGGGGTGCAGTTACCGATGTCGGAGTCATGGCAGCGTGGATGCGACGTCGCGGTTCGATCAAGGAATAGAATGGGCTCGTATGTCTGAGGAGTAGGCGGAACAAGAACGCTGGGAGAATCAGAGGGTGGAACGAAATTGGGTTGAGTATCAGACATGTCTGGGGTAATTGGTTGGGTATCAAGTGCAGGTTCCTCGCTGTCCCTTTTATACTCATCTCCCTGGTACTGTTGTCGAATCTTCTTTTCCAAATAAATTAATGTCCATCCCCCCAATAAACTCCAGACTGTGACCCAAACGCGGAAGAGTTGCATTATTTCTTACCAAATCAGACGCGCTTGAGCCTCAGGATTGCGCCGCAGCACCTGCGCATCCTGCGCCAATTCAGTTCGGGTGGTCTCAGGTCTTGCGGCTGTGCGCGCCGTTCCTCGTAAGTCATCAGCTATGTTGCAATTTATTCTTTCTGGGTATTCAGAGTCCTGCGTGTCATCGTCATAAAGCATAAAAGACTCGTATTGATGTCGGCAGACTGCGTGAACCTGCGGCTGCACTGCTTCCTGGGGGATCGCCAGTAATTCGTAACACGGCCGCTTTGTTTGTCAATCTTTGAATATGAGGTAAGTTCCCTCCTCACGTTCATCAATACTAACAAGGTTTCCCCTCTGCCAGGATCGTCCAAGCAATAATTCAAAGGGGGCTTTCTGTGAGACCCAAAGGTCTGAGCGTGTAACTGCTCCCCCACAATTAAATTCAACGTCTTCAATCCAGCCTCTAAGCTGCCCCCGTCCTCCATTTGCATCGCTTAAACTTGTTACGCACGTCATATCCACCGTTCTCCCCAAGGTCAGTGCGGCTACGTCTGCTTGAACGACGTCTAATTGTGATCCTGTATCTATTATTGCCACCACGCGCTGTCCTCCAGTCTCCATGTCGATTTTAATCAAAATTCCTTCGGAGCGGGGCCAATCCAGATTTGCAATTAACGGGTGGTCAGAAGACTTTCCTAGGTACACGGCACACACGTTCTGGACCTTAATTAATTCCTGGAATTCTGTCCGGATTTCCTTTGCTGTTTCCATTACCTCTCGCACCGTCATTGTAACTGATGCATCCAGAATTCTGTTAAGAATGTCTGCTTTACTCACACTTGAGGTTAATCCTGTCTGCCTATTCCCAGACTTTCCAGCTAACTCTGCGACTTTATTTGGTGGATCGGAATGCTCTTTCTCTTTTTGGGTACCTGTCTTTCCAGAATTCCCTGATGGGGTTGCATCTTTCATTTGCACATCCTGGGATGGCGGATCAGAGCGCGCCTTCCACGCATCAACAGGAGTTTCCTTGGGCGCGAACTCGTGGGTCTTAGTCATCTTTGACGCGGGTTGTGGCGGGCGATCGTTGTTCTCAGGCTTGCCGCTGTCCTGGAACATATCTTTGACTGGGTTCTTCAAAGCTTGTGTCTTAGATTTGTCCCGTGCTGTAACTTGTACTCCGTCGAAGACCTCTTTGCATGCAGTTCGTATTTCTTTCGGGCCCCTTTCCGCAGCCTGGACCATTGGGCTGGAAATTTCTTTGATTTCCCTGGGTACTGTAAGGTATATTTTATGCGGAGTAGTCCCATATCCTTGTTGTTCCATAGCTTCAATATAGAATGTGCCGCTGTCAGTATCTGAGTCTTCTTCTATTATTAGTTCTTCTTCTGATTCCGTGTATACTTCCTCAATATGAGTTCGATGGCTTTCCTCATGGTAGTAAGACTGAGCGGGGTGTGGCTCCCATACAACTGAGTCTATAAGCCCGAGCATTACTCTTGGTCCTGTACCCCCTTGCATTCGCTGGGCTGCCTCCACCAGACTCTCGTCCATGTAGCATCGAACAGGCCTGCCGTCAGGGAGGGAGAGCTTATGTGCTTCTTGGTCATACTTGAGGTCTCCTTTATTGATGAGTTCCCGTATAGTGGGGCAACTTCCCAGTCCATGCCCTTCCTGGTGACATCCAAAACATCCTTTGAATTGCTGTGAAAAACCACCTCCCCCACCTAAAGGAATATTATTAGGGTAAGTACTTGGATTGTTAGCAGGTGCTGGTTCCGCGCTGGCTTGCTTCAATGGTGCGCCTCCGTTATTATTAGAAGCATATCGAGGCCTTTGCTCCGGCACTGTCGAACCTTGGAGGGGTGGCTTAACGCACTTTGCAGCCGTTCCTGTTTGATCCAACACCATCACTTTGTAAAATACAGGTGCATAGTCGGGGTCATCCAATTTCATAGCATTGAGCTTTCAAATCATGCTTGCAACTTCTTCCTCTGTTCCCCCAAACTTCTGCTTCTCTTTAGCTCCTTCCTCTGTACTGACTGTGGACCTTCCCTTCTTGTCCTGCTTCTTCTTTTTCTCTCTCTGTTTCCTTCTACGGCGGAATTCTTCATAGTCGGACTCGTCATCAGAGGAGGAGGATTCGTGCTCACTAGAATCATCCGCCGAGTCTTCAGCATCCAAAGTAATACCAAAGTCTTCAGCATTAAGCATTCGTGACTCGAAGCGGTCCCTATGGAAATACCATTCCGCCGCCGCGTTTACTACCTTAAGTGAATATTGTGATTCGTGCTGTCTCCGTGGGTCTTGTTGCAGGATACGGTTCTCGAGTATCTGTCGAAGTACAGGGTGTATTCCTAACCAAAAGTATCCCAAGTAGTTTTCTTTGCTCAAATGACCCTGTCTCAAGGATCCCCCTGCAATTGTGTTATACTTGACATAATACTTTTTCCACTGGGTCAAGTTGAAGCATGGGTGATTGCGAGCTTTCTTGGCATAGGCCACAACATCAGCTGGCTGTACTTCTGCTCAGCCCATTCTGCATCGTAGAATTTCAAAATTTCCTTTCGTAATTTCCTCCAGCTCTTCTTGCTGTATGATTCCATAGTGTGGATAACATTCTGTACATCAGTAGAGCAATATTCAAGGATAAACTCACATTTCTCTGATTCCTCGGTCACTCGGCAGATACTAAGTAGTCGATCATAATGGTCAATAAATCGCTGTACCTCCGTGTGTTTTCCTTTGAATGTCTTAGGTGCGTCCTTATGTCCTCGTATGGGTAGATTTAGTGATGTGCGTAATGGTGCAAAGAAAGACGAGGGTGGTGCCATTCGAGCAGCCCGTGGCTCCGGTGAGGAGATGGACACCTCAGATGCGCCATCCCAGTCACAATGGAAACATGGTCCATCACCGCCATCCGAGACAAGATCATCCTCCTCGAATTCATCCATAGTGAAAAGTGTTCCAACTGGTTCATGGGCTTTAGCCTTTCCTTTGTCTTTCTTGGTTGAGGTAGTGTATTTCTTGGAGGATTCCTGTGCGTAGGCAAAGCTGGATGGACTAGCTGCAGGATACTGTGTCTTAGCAGAGCTAGGGAACACCGCTTCATACTCTCGGCACTGTTCCTCGCTCAGGAATGCGGTGAAGCCTGTCATGTTTGTAGCAATTTGTTGTATTATCGGTAGTGTTGGTAAGGGAATAGTACTTGATTCCACTTGAAAATCCCCTACGTCGGTCACCAGAATGTCGTATGGATAATTTGTTATCCGTGAGTTTTGCGGGAAGTGACTTTATTCGGGCAATTCCCACTAGGTTTGATTAAGTGAGAGTGTTTCCTTTTAAGGAAGAAAGTGGTGAAAAGCTTAAAGTTTAATTAAGATTCTCACAAGGCTGTGTTTGGGGCGCGGAGAATAGGATCTGCAGAAAACTGAAAAAAGGGGGGTCGGACAAGGTCTATCTGTAAACCTCTCAGATGCGGTGGTTCGACATGGACCTGGCAACTGTGCCTAGTCGGTAAGTTCGATTAGTTCGGTACTTGAATGCGACCTGTCCAGATGACTTTCGCGAATCAAGGGCTGTGCGTGGCTCGTTTTTGCTTGAATGCGACCTGTCCGGTTGACTTTTGTGAATCAAGGGCTGAGCAGATATAGTCCGTGGCTCGTTTTTGCTTGAATGCGACCTGTCTGGTTGACTTTTGCAAATCAAGGGCTGAGCAGATATAGTCCGTGGCTTGTTTTTGCTTGAATGCGACCTGTCCGGTTGACTTTTGCGAATCAAGGGCTGAGCAAAATATAGTCCGTGGCTCGTTTTTGCTTGAATGCGACCTGTCTGGCTGACTTTCGCGAATCAAGGGCTGAGCAGATATAGTCCGTGGCTCGTTTTTGCTTGAATGCGACCTGTCTGGTTAACTTTCACGAATCAAGGGCTGAACTTGCGTGGACCTGGCAACTGTGCCTAGTCGGTAAATTCGATGCGTGGGAAGGAGACTTAATTGAATGCGGCCTGTCCGGTTGACTTCCGCGAATCAAATATTCAGAGACGGGAGAAGTGATCTCAATTAACTAAGGTTACAACCGTAGGAACTGAGAGGGGTAGTTGGAGTTTCGCTAGTTGTGTTGCTGAGAGAATAAGCTGTCGCACGATGAGTAAGAGTTCAAGGGTGCGGATGAATATCCAACGTAGATTCAGATTGGTAGTAGGTAGTTAGTGGTAGGGTTGTATGTGTAATGTCTTTATCTACAAAATCCTTGTTCTTATATACTATTCTCGTGGGAATATTTCCGACTGTGCCCTCAGTCCAGGTTACTGTGCAGACTGTGCAATCAACTGTGCATGACTGTGCACGACTGTGCAATTGACTGTGCATGACTGTGCACGACTGTGCAATCGACTGTGCACAACTGTGCAATTGACTGTGCACAACTGTGCAATTGACTGTGCAATTGACCGTGCACGACTGTGCTTCTTTATACAATTTCTTGCCTTTTCTTCATGTCGCCCAAATTTCCCATGCCCCTATATTCCAATTATTCTTTATCGTAAATTAGTGAGCATGTGCATTTCCTCTTTATACCCAACATCTTGGAGGTACGACACCGCCTCTTCATCAATTTGTGCGGTGGTGAACTTCTGGACAGGTTTCTTGACAACACCACCAAAGAGAATGGCTGAGGATGTCTTGGTCTATTTCTTGCCTTTAATTGTCAGTGACTATTCTTGATCCCTATTATTTCTGTACACACCTGCGACAAAGCCTACACCAAACTGTCCATGGTCCTGAAAATCCCCCGCATCGTAGGTGCCAGCCGCTTTGAGTTCATCGCGGTGATGGTTAACACAGCCTTTGCAGTACGTCTCGAAGTGACTTGAGTTTTGTTTTTTCCCCAGGCTGTGGAAATGGTCTTCAAGAACCATGAGAGAGGAGATGAAGACGCACAAAATTTTCTTGAGGAGTGAGCTCGCAATAAGTAGCGGCGCTGCGGATCAGGATCTGCGCTGATCTGTGGCCGGTAATACCGGCCCGACCTCTTAAGCCTTATCAACGCTCAGACCAATTCGTTAAGGCTTATCTTAAGGGCAGCATAAGGCTTAGGCCTTAAGCCACCACTGACTGAGTGATATTTTATGGATATTACAACTTTCTGGTCATTTCTCCGTGCACCACAATTGCAGATCTTGTGATATTTAGGTGAATGGGCTTAGGATAGCTTGGGATCCCATGCCGGATCAACAGCATCAGCCTTTTCACAAAAAACTTGGCATTAAGGCCAGTGCTTCGCATGGCAATACGAGTCCCCTAGTATCAGCCTTTTTAACTATATATAACACCAACAGCTTTCTTGTTGCCAATCACGTGTAAACCATTTAAAAGGTCTGGATTAGTGATGTTTCCTTCATAGAGCATGTGGCTACCTGTTGCAATCCCATCATGAAACCATACATCTCCTTCCTTCGAAACAATTCTGGCAACAAAATGATTTTCTCCATGATAAATAATTCCTCTCAAGTACATGCTTCTCGATTGAGCTTCAGATACAATTTCTATCTGTGGATCAATCAAACAAGTTGATGTTGAGGGGATGTCCAAATACAATAAAGGAGGGGTAGATTGAACAATGGTTGTGCTGGTCATTCTTGAGCATAAATTATTAGTGACAAGGCATTTAGGACAGTGGTGGACTTGTTTCTTGAAATGGTGTTGCAGCCAAGATCCCAAGGAACAAGTGATATGGGAAGCCATGGTAAGATGCAGGTAAAATGTACTGATTCTTCCTTCTAGACAATATCCTGCATCTTCAACAAGAAACATCTGAAGAAGCATAAGCATGATTTGAAAGCAAACTAGCTGCAACATCTGAAACACAGGAATACTGTTGTCCCATAGGGAATAATCGTGGTGAGGCAGCATGTAGCAGTATATGAACGGAATCTCGCACATCCTCAAGTGTTTGCAAACCTTGAATAACCTGTTCAAAGCCATGTACGAGTATGTTCATTTCTGGAGATAAGCCACCTAATGATATGCTGTAGGAAGCTGGATCATCTTGCCATAAATTCCATAGAATGGAAAAAAATGAATCATAAGCACAACAAAGTTCTGGTGATCCCATGCGAAGCCACTGAGACATACTGTGCTGACTGGTAGACACACTTGATGCAGGGATGTCTCCCATAATTTGTGAGCAAGAGCTGGATATACCTGTTAATCCAGAATCAACTGTACTGATCCTACTTTTCTTTCTAGGTTCATCTACTTGTTTATTCAGACAGCTTTTCCTTTTATAGTGAATCACTGCAGGCATCCATTTACTGTAGTCCACCTGATCTGGAATTCAAGGACCCATTCTAGGATCCCAGTGTATTTCAGGGTGCAGATTGAGCACTTCATACTTCTCCCCCTTCCATGCTTGATATACCCTAAGCAGATGTCTCCGATATAAACCAGTAATGTGTCTAGGCAACTGGCCTTCATATTGAAGTCGAGTAATCTCATCCAAGATTTCAATTTCTCTGAGTTCCTGTCTCAAAAGGCCAGTTATGCCTCCTGTAACTTTATGAGCATCAATCTCCTGCAAAATAACTGTGCCTGCTGCTGAAGTACCCCTAGATAATGCAACGTAACAAGATAAATTGGTACTACAATTCTCCAAGTCAACATCCTTATACTTTTGAGATTTTCCCTGCTACCCATAATCAGTCATCACAAAATTCAGCAATACATTTACCTGTTGCCTATTAACAGATAACAGAGTGTCATCAGGTAACAAACATGTTATATGAGTGCTAACATGAGGCAACGGCACAACATTTAGAGGCAAATCTGGAATTTGAATGGGTTTAGGCGGGTTCACCAATTTAACAAACAAGGTTTCCAATACATTCTCTCCACCTTCTGCAATTGAAGAATCCCAGCCAATCACCACACCTTCTTGCCCCTTTGTGATGCACAACTCTATTGCATCATTTGCCTGCAACATTACAGGCATACCTATGCATAAACTGAGCTTTCCTGAAATATGGTCACTTGTAGTGGGAGAAGCTGACCATAGTGCAGCACACATTTTTTCTGTTATAAATCATGCATTTGATTCATTACACCTGGGCCATCTGTGCTTATTGGGACCTTGACTACTTAAACTATCAATGGAATAAAAATGTGTTAGGGTTGTTTTGTATCAGCTGCAAATCTCTCTGCACCCATACTATTATATACATCCATCTGTGCATTCCAAGCAGTTATTACGGACACATTTCTAAATGAGCTTGAATTGAGATCTGGTGAACCAGGTTGTAGTACAGCAACCCGAGAATTGTGAAAAGCAATATCTGCAGGAGTACAGGCACCATATCACATGTTCATAAGAGCTGTATGTAGTTGAGCATCAGCCGCAGTCTGCTCAAGCTGTCTCATGTTCTGACACAGAACAACTACAGTAAGCATGTAAGGAATTACTAAGCTGCCGGGCAAGCACTAAACCTCTCAGCCAAAAGGCTGCAATGATAAGCTCAAGCTTATCACCTGCCCGGCACTATTTATACTAGATAATGCCTGTTCCATGACATGACACTCCAAAAGAGTTCTGAATTATTCAGAATATTACTGGAGATCCTCTGAAAGATATGCCAGTCCTAGATCCAAATCCACCAGAATGGGTACCTACCGGAAGGTATACTCAAGAAAGGAAGGATCTCATTGACACTGTTCATGATGATGGACTTATGGATGATTTTCCAGAGGAACAAAAATTCATGCATGATTTCATGACTAAACATGAAAAGAGTTTTGCATGGAACCAAGATGAAAGAGGAAGGTTCAAGCATGAATTTTTCCTCCTGTAAAGATGCCAGTTGTAAAGCATACCCCTTGGGTGTGTTCACAGATTCCTATACCTCCAGGTCACTTTGAAGAATTCTGTGCCAAAATCAAGAAGAAAATGGACACTGGTGTCTATGAAAGATCCAATGCTTCTTATCGCTCGCCAATTTTCGCAGTGATTAAGAAGGATGGAAAGACTCTGAGATTAATCCACTCACTGGAAAAGTTGAACGAAGTAATGATTCAACATTCAGGAGTAACACCTGGAACTGAGGCACTTGCTGAGCACTTCGCTGGAAGAGCTTGTGGTGCAACTCTAGATATTCTAGTTGGATATGATAACAGAGACTTATAATTAGATGAAGAATCACGGGATTATACCACATTTCAAACTCCTTTTAGCCCACTTAGACTAGTGAAATTGCCTATGGGATGGACAACTCGGTCCCTATCTTTCATGACAATGTGACTCATGTTTTGCAAGATGAAATCCCACATACTACCATACCTTATATTGATGATGTTAGTGTAAGGGGACCTGCAACTCAATATGAGACTCTGGATGGAGACTATGAGAGAATACCAGAGAATCATGATATAAGACGGTTCATTTGGGACAATGTCGCGATAACTCTTATCGCTGATAAGAGGACTAGCAACATGATATGAAGCTCCTGATGGAGATTATGAGCAGATACTGGAAACCCCTGGTATTAGAAGGTTTGTGTGGGAACATTTTTTGAACTTGAACTGCATAGTCCAAAGAATGATATACTGTGGTGTAACTTTCTCAGGTAAAAAGGCTGTCTTATGCAAGGATAAATTCTTTGTTGTAGGACATCTGTGCTCTTATGCAGGTCAGATACCAGATGCTAGCCGCATTGAGGTTATTATGAACTGGGGCAAGCTTGAGAACTTTACTCAGGTAAAATCTTACCTTGGAACCGTCGGTGTACTCCGTAAATTCATTGAAAAGTTTGCGGATATGGCCCTATAAATGACTTGACTAAAAAGGATGTCCCATTTATATGGACTACTGAGCATGATGAAGCTCAACAACTAGTTTGTGAAGCTTTATTAGCCGCTAAACCGTTGAAACCTTTGAACTATGAATGGGATACATAAATATTCCTAGTAGTAGATACTTCTTACAGAGTGGTTGGCATTATGATCTATCAAATAGATCCAATAGATCCGAAGAAGAAGCACTATGCACGCTTCGCTTCGATAGCTCTGAATGCTAGGGAAAGTAATTATTCCCAGCCTAAGAGAGAGCTTTTCGGCTTGCTCCGTGCATTAGAAGCCATGTCTTACTGGTCTAAAATCTCCACAAACATCTAGTCAACAAAAACTCTTCGTTTTTACCTCTGCACTATGTCTACCCCCAACTCGAGACCCGGCAACTTTTTCCTGCACATTCCGAAATGTGAGGCCGATGGCACCAATTGGAGTGTCTATAAATCGCGCTTCAGCTATGCTGCCGACACTGCTGGAATGGGTGATCACTTACTGAAAACCCATGTCACTCCTACCACTCCCACCACTGCCAGTCCACCTATGGCTGCCAAGGCCATTGCACTGGAGGCCCACGACAAAGAACTAAAAGTGTTCAAATCTGGTCAGGCCATCGTGAAGCAGGCTATTGCGAGCACAATCCCCGACCCATTGTTCCTACATGTAAAAGGAGCTACGAGCGCTGTGGACCTGTGGGAAAAAGTGTCAGATGAGTTTGGGAAGAAGAGCAAGATGGTTACTGTGGATTTACACCGCAGGCTCCAAGATGAGCGCTGCACTGAATCTGGGAATGTCAGAACTCACCTCGTGAAGTTGCAGACACTTCGCACTGACCTCATCGGCATGAGTGCCGACCCTGGCACGACAACTTCACTGCCATCATCCTCAGCTCGCTTCCACCTTTTTATGACCCATACCTCTCTGCCATCACGGCTGTAGGACTCCTAGTCGAGTACTCAAATATTTGTAGGTGAGTTCCTCCGAGACTTGGGTCTAGCGAGCTTCAGCGAGCGGTCCGAATGGTGTGAAAGCTTCAGAGGTTTAGTTTAAGGCTTGGGTTATCCCAATGCCACTATCTCTCGTCCGAGGAGAGTTGTCTCTCCAAGGGAAGCTCCTGTACTAGAGTATACCAGTAATGAATAGAAGTTAGTACTTACCTTCACTCCGGAGCCTCCGGTGTTGTACAATAAAATTGTTCGGGGTAAAGGAGAAAATTCCAAGCTCCTATCAAGAAATACAAAATAAACATAAACACACCACGGCAACACCAACATGCACGTATCAGGGTTTTACAAATTTCCAAATAAGGCAAGAAGGTTTCGCCATGCACAGTCACATAGCAGCACTGCCACAATGAGTCACCATGACTCCTCACACAGCAATGCACAGTCACACAGCAATGCACAGTCACACAGCAACACTGCTGCAATGACTCACAATGACTCCCTGCACAGCCAAAACACAGCAATATGGCTCTGCACATAGCCTTGCACAGTTGGAATGACTCACTTTGACTCAGATCAAATTCCCACACCAGTAGTATATAAGAAGGAGCTTCAGGCCTCCCAAAGTAGACAACCACCCACCTGTAGTAGCCACACATCTGAATTTAAATTCGATTTTCATACGTATTCTTGAGTTTCTAATTTTAGTTCGACTCGTCTATCCACCGGCAACTTCCGACTTCGAATCCAAGCCAGCCTCTGCTTCAACCAAGTCGAGTAGGCTTACACTAGCCCTCCGTGCTGTTTGATTGGCCACTCTACGCACACTTACACTAAGAACCAAGTGAATTGTCTGATTTCATCACGCCGGACGTGTTGCACTATCAGGATTTCATTCTACGAACACGATTTATTGAGCAAGCCTTTGCAATAGCCATCTGAGTAGGTTTATGACAAACCCCCAGCACTATCTGACCGGTTGCTTTATGCACGAATTATTGAGCAAGCCTCTGCAACAGCCATCCGAGTAGGTTTATGATAGACCCTCAGCGCTGTCTGATTGGTTGCTTTACACATGAGAACACGAATTTCGAGCAAGCCTCTGCAACTGCCATCCAAGTAGGTTTACAATAGACCCTCAGCGCAGTCTGATTGGTTGCTCTATGCACGACACTACGAATATTGAGCAAGCCTCTGCAACAGCCATCTGAGTAGGTTTATGATAGACCCTCAGTGCTGTCTGATTGGTTGCTTTACGCACGAGAACACGAATTTCGAGCAAGCCTCTGCAACTGCCATCTGAGTATGTTTATGATAGACCCTCAGCACAGTCTGATTGGTTGCTCTACGCACCTCTACGCACAACACTACAAATATCGAGCAAGCCTCTGCAATAGCCATCCAAGTAGGTTTACAAAAGACCCTCAGTGCTATCTGATTGGTTGCTCTATGCACAAATATACCTGAATTGCCTGATTTCATCATGCTGGATGTGTTGCACTTTCTGGAGTACAATTTATGCCTACAAACGAACATTTCCCAAAGTCGGAAAAAGCCCACTGAGCAAACTAGTTTCACAGAATTCTACAAACTAGTCCACCGAAAGCCCACTTTTACCCCAACAGTTTACGCACTCGACACCATGCTTTCGTTAAGCTCAGAGGCGATGGTAGTTGAAGGAGTAAAAAGATAGATTCCCACGACTCTCAAACTACGTAATGTCCATGATGAGATATAAATTATACTGTACATCGGTAGCACGATTATAACCCAGCATCCTCCTCAGAGGATGCTGCAAGAGAAGTGAAAAGATAAGTAGTAATAGTCCAATGTGTAAGTAAGACAGAGTATACGGCAGATACCTTACAATGGCAACTTCAACGCTACTTGCGAAAACCCTATCTCCCGACAATCTCATCCGTGGCCTCAACGAAGAGGGTGACCATCGTTCCCTAAAGCAAAAGTCCAGGAAGGACAACCGTGATATCGCTTTCTCCGTGGGAGATCACAAAGGTGGCCGCAACAGGGGTTCAAAGAAATCGGCTGAGTGCTTCAACTGCCACAAGAAGGGGCATATGAAGGCTGACTGCTGGGTGAAGGGAGGAGGTAAAGAGGGGCAGGGACCAAGAGGGAAGGGGAAGGGGAAGGGGAGGGCCAAGAACAGTGACAACACCAACACCGCCGCTGAAAAGGACGACAACAATGTTTGGATGGCCCAAGCGGAGGCCAATCTGGAATCTTTCCAGAATGAGTGGGCTGGGCTCGCTCCCAGCAACACCGTGCACGGGAGTGGGTGGCTATCCAAGGAGGGAGGACGATGTCAACCTAATTTTATTTAGGCAAAGAGAGTTGCACTGGAGTGACGTTATCCAAGTGATCTCTTTATTTAAGGTGCGACAAAGAACTTTTAGTTTACTTGTTCTTAGTTGTATTTTGCTCTCACAAATATAAAAGTTGAATTCATATTAAAATTGTGTACTCGTAACTTCCGAGGTACAGTACAACGAACAGGGTTCAGGGGTATCGGACAGTGATGGGGTACAGTAGGTATTCGTATACTCGTAACTACAGTGCTACAGTACAGCATACAGGAATTTCTGTAATGAATTGTGTACTCGTAACTACGGTGTTACAGCACAGCTATCAACAGGGGTTAAGTTCTTGAACTTACGGTGGTCAGTCAGTAATTTGTAATGATGTATGTGCACTCGTAGAATTTTACTACAGTACAGCTATCCTGGTCAGTAATTTGTAGTGATATATGTGCACTCGTAGAATCGTTCTACAGTACAGCTATCCTGGTCAGTAGTTCGTAGTGATATGTGCACTCGTAGAATCGTTCTACAGTACAGCTATCCTGGTCAGTAGTTCGTAGTGATATATGTGCACTCGTAGAATCGTTCTACAGTACAGCTATCCTGGTCAGTAGTTCGTAGTGATATATGTGCACTCGTAGAATCATTCTACAGTACAGCTTATCTCAGTCAGTAGTTCGTTAAGATGTATGCGCACTCGTAGTATTGTTCTACAGTACGGCTATCCTGATCAGTAATTTGTTGGGATGTATGCGCACTCGTAGTATCGTACTACAGTACAGCTAGACTCGTGAAACCAGTCGACGTTGGCTTGGGTGATAAGACAGCAGGCCGCAGCGGAAATATACGGATTAGGAAACAGAACAAACAGGAACAACATCGGAGCAAATACAAACAAGAGGATCACCCTGCCAACGGACTGGGCGCGCCCGTCGCCGTTTTTGGTGATGGTGATTTTCCCTGCCAATCAAGAGGTCCGAACTTTGAAAAAATTCGTCGAAAATGTCAGAAAAAGTGTCTGAAGTTCCTAATTGAAAGTCGGATAACTTTTGATTCTCTACTGAATGAGCCAAACATGTTTTTGGGTGAAAAAAATGAATTAAGATGAGATATAGGAGTCGCCATCATCGCTGTCCGAGCTGTCAGAGTAGTTGTCATCACTATCATCGAGGCGCCACTCATCCACATCCATATCTAGCTCTACATCGTGTTCGTTGTGCTGTGTCAAGGTCATCTCGCTTATCATCCACCAGGATCAATTAAAGCTAAATTTCACTCAGAAAACATGTTTGGCTCATTCAATAGGGATTCAAAAGTTATCCAACTTTCAATTAGGGACTTCAGGACACTTTTTGTGAGATTTTCGACAAATTTTTTCAAAGTCCCGACCTCTTGATTGGCAGGGAAAATGTCCATCACCCAAACTGACGACGGGGGAGCCCAGCCAGTTCAGGTGATGATCAAGCCTTGGCGAGATCATGTCATCATGATGACACTCACTGGGCCAGCTGGGGACGAGCCTACAGTACAGCTATCTGGGTCAGTAGTTTGTTGTGATGTATGCGCACTTGTAGTATTGTACGACAGTACAGCTATCAACAGTACAGTATTCCACCAGTCAATGAAACAGTCAGTTGATCTTGCTTCTTGTGCAAGGATCTGTAGCTATTGTGGCCCAAAACAAATTTGACGTAGCCTTTAGGATATGATGTATGTTCTAGCAAAGCTCCAGAAGCTTTGTGCCAATATTGTTGGTTGCAGAAAATCATCTCTCTGAGCTTCGGCTCTTAAATGATTATCATGGCCGTAATATTTTGTGTTAGAATAAATGTACCACTGTGCATTGATTTCATGCTATGGAGACATATTTTCATTCACTTTCGAGCTGAGCAAGTACCCTATCTGAGCCAGAATAAATATTTCCGGGCTACCGTCCACTTCGGGAAGATTGATCAGCCACACCCCGCATTTGGACATCATCACATGGAATCTGCGCATTTTCTTTGACGCGTTGCAGATAGTCGTTCACTCATATTGTGCCCATCTGAGTATTGTATTTACTACTTAGATTACACAGTTTGAGCTCAATGCAACGTTCTGTGGAACAATGCCAGTTAAGCGCTCGTTAAGCGCCGAGCCAAATGGGGACAAGACTTGACAGCGCTTGACTGTTTCATTGAATAGTAGCAGAAGTTCCCCCAGTATGTCGCTCGTTTCCTCCCCATAAATTAAGCCTTCATATCCAAGTACTTTAACAATGTAAACGAAGACTTCTACCTACTCAGATTCAGTAGGAACTGCTCAAAATTAGCAACATCAGCTGTTCAATGCAAGTGTTTCATTGACCGGTGGAACACTGTAGTTAAGTTCTTCTTGAACTTATGTAGGCTTAGGACAATTACCAAACTGAACTTACTTGGCTTAGATTAGATTATTGTAATCTAATCTTATCTTGACACGATCACGTGATTTAATTTGGAACTATATTCCAAATAAAAGTCAAGTTTATTCAAATGGGGGAAGTCCCTTAAGGGGTACATTTTGGGCTTCTTATATACTACTTATAGGATGTTCCAGATAGTTCTGGGTAGATCCAGCAAGAGCAGGTACATTCTTGTGCCAACAAGTTGCATTTATTGTTTGCACTTGTTTGGTTGATCCAAAATAACCCGCATAGTCCGAAATATTCCGATATATTGTAAATAGGGGCTAGGGGAAAATAAATATCATGAAAAATTCGTACAAGTAGAAAATATACATTTGGGCTAATAAATTCATGTTATGACTCCCCAACTTGGGGGAGTCTGACAACAATGAAGACTTCTTCAAGAATGAAGAAGATGGCACTGCTCCCGATACGGACTTGCTTCCCGATTTGGAAGCCCTGTCAGACAGCGAATCTGACAATGACTTGATGCCGGACCTGCAAAGTGTTCCGCACTCCGAGGACAGCGACTGCAAGGATATGCCAGACCTGCAGAGCGTGGCAGAATCAACAGAGGATTTTTTTATGACTGGGAAGAGTGACATTGAGTCCTTACCCGCTGTGGGGCTCCCACATGCACTGTGTACGCCCCAGCGGATACGACGGACCACATGCAACACCTCTACACTCCATATACCCCTCACATGTCCAACAAACACACACCTAGCCACTGCGACTTTGATTTCACCACACCGAGCGTTGCACCCGGATTCACCACTGGCACATGGGAACTACCTTGGCCATAACAAGGTTGACGACCGCGAGGTACCACATGCTCCGAAACATCGGACCTGACCCATTGCATGCGTTTCACCCAAATTCGGTCGCCAACCATCACACCTGAACGAACCTTGGATGGAGAGGTTCGCAAGTTGCCATGCCTCGACAAGATTTGGTCCAAAAAAGGCAATAACCACGATGCCTCCCAACGTTCGAGTCAGCTCGGGACCGACTGAAACACAATGGGATGGGCTGGAACACCGAGAAAGCAGACTGGGGACATGTAGAGATGCTCCAAAGGGGATATTCACGAAGGTATAAAAGGACCTGAGTTTCCAGACAGTAGACACTTCACTCTGGAGCGGTTTTTCCCCCACTAGTTCTCTAGTGTAAATAGTGTGTGACACGGGTCACACCGCGGGTGGATCTGATGGGAACCGTACCCGTCACCCGTCACACCGTGAGCCGTGACCATGGGTGACAGTTTTACGGTTAAATAACTGCGGTTGTGAATAAAAATAGAATATTGAGCAACAAGTCTTCCAGGAAGTCCTAAGGTACTATCTGCTGTTCAAATATCATTTGACACTCACCATATGTCTTTTAGTGCTCTGGACAACTAGATACACTGTCACCAATGTCTACCACTACTTATTCGGTGATTCACAGGTGTTATTCCAATAACACACTGTGTAGACCAATCCACTCAATATACTGTTGACACACACACACCCACTAACCATCTAACTTGTCGCAAGACACTTAACCACTCATCCTCTAGACGATTCATACCGAACATCTGACCCACACTAACCGCTCCCTTGTCATCGTAAAACCACTGCTGATGCAGAAAGGAATGACCAAGGCATCTCACACAAATCGCGGTCCACCTAGACCAACACCAAGTCGCCACGCCCGCCACATGAGTTCGACCCACGTTGAGCCTATAGGCCCTCGTCAAGCTGTTGCGGCTATCCCACCTTCGGGAGAACCAGTCGTATCAACTATCACCAGGATCAAAGGGGAGAGGCGATAGAAGACAGACAAAGTGAAGACTTGAATATTGTCTCGGATCGAAGCACGCCAGCAGGGTGCCATCTGAACAAGGTATTTTTCACACTTTCTCCCATTTTTGACCTCCCACAGGACCCCATGGGCAAACTCTGTTTGACCACCTGTTATCACTAACTTTATTCGACCCACTCGTCAACGAGAAAACCCCCAGAGGAAGAACAAGTCAATTTTGGAACACTGTTTTCCAAACAGACACCAAAGTCTCCCTCACACCGCCATTCCTGCCAAAGATCTTTCTGATGAAAAATGCGATGAAAATATTGTTCACACGGAGTCCCCAAATGGACCAGACTGCCTGCCACAATACTTCAAGGACGACTTGGCTGATTGGATCGAAATTTCTGTCAACCAATGGATCCGCAATCAAGAGGACTACACAGTGGAGAAAATTACCTTGTCCTTTGATATAGCAATGCTTGCCAACGAGGCAGGCACTCCCGACGTTGAGACAGAGCTCTACGACTCTGGAGCTTCACACCACATGTTTCCATACTGCCACAAATTTCTGAATTATACCACAATTCCACCGAAATCAATCACGGCGGCAGACAACGGAACTTTCCAGGCTATAGGACAAGGCGACATTCACATCAGCATTCCGAACGGGAATAACACTGCCTGTATACTCCTAAAAGGAGTACTGTACGCACTGAAGCTAGGACTCACGTTGGTGTCAATCAGTAAAATCACTGATGCTGGCTTTGCGACACTTTTTCGTGACAACATCTGCAGGATTTTCAATAAGAAAAGGAAGGTCCTGGGTGTTATCAACAAGAAGAATGGGACTTACCAAGTCCAGCAAACTTCAACCGCCCAAACTGGGATCACCACCGTGAGCACTGTTGAATCTGTCTTGGTTGATGAACTCCATCGCTGAATGGGCCATATTGCGCTGGAGGCTGCCAAATGTCTCGTCAAAGATGGCTTAGTGACTGTCATCAAGCTCAATGGACCCACAGAGATTAAAACCTGTGATGCGTGTGAGTACGCCAAAACGAGTCGCAAACCGGTTGCAAAGGTTCGAAAGGAAGAATGGGCCACTGCAATGGGTGACATTATTCACTCGGACATTTGGGGGCCTGCGTCAACGTGCACTATTGACAACTGTGAGTATTACACCAGTTTTACGGATGATCATACTCATTGGTCTTGGTTATACATCCAGTGCACCAAAGATGAAACCTTCGACTCCTACCAGGCCTTCGAGGCTTGGCTCTTGACCCAGTACAAAGTCAAGATCAAGAAACTCCACTCCGACTGCGGAGGGGAGTACTGGAGCAACAAATTTGATGCGCATCTGGCTAAAATGGGCATGGAACACAGTTTCATGGTGCACGACACACCAGAACACAACAGCATCGCGGAGTGCCTTAACCACACGGTCCTGGAGCACGTTCGGGCAATGCTGCACACCAGTGGACTCCCCAAATTTTTGTGGGGAGAAGCTGTGAACCACGCAATCTATTTAAAGAATCGCACATTGACGCGCGCACTGGACAACAAGACACCATACGAGATGGTTTACAAATGCAAACCCAACCTCACGAAGCTCCCGGAGTTTGGCACAAAGGTTTGGGTTCACGAGGACGACAACAGCAAGCTGGACGGCCGGGCAGATGTCGGCCGTTGGGTCGGATTTGATGAAGTCAGCAGTGGATACCGGATATTTTTCCAAGGCAAGCATAAAATTGCAGTGGAATGCAGCGTTAAACTCGACAGGGATGACATGATGGTACCTATGCCAGTCGATCTACTGTTTGGGGGGGAGCAGGACAATATCAATCAGCCATCGACTGCAAATCAAAACCCAAATATGCACCAATTACCCGTTCCAGCCAGTACACCTCCCGCTGCAGCGCAGACTCCACCTCGCACTCCACCCACATCGTCAGCACCGCTCCTGGTATCACCATCCATTAACAAACTCATCCAGCAACTTGCACACATGGATCTGCTCAGCCCAGATTTTGAGCAGCCAGAAGAGGAGACGACAGGATGAGGTCACCACATCTGGAAGCCTTCAGCTTATGTCCAGGCTCTCCAACGAGGAGATGGGCGAACAAGCAATTGCCTGACAGATCCAGGGGTGCCCACAGGAGTTCAGGTACCCAAGACAATCAAAGAAACTTTGCCGGAGCCAGAAGATATTGGTGCATTTGCTTGGTCAGAGGACTGGGAGATGGCCGATGTTCTGGAGCACGGCATGGCCATTGCAATCACAGATTCCGAGGTGCTCGAGCCTACGTTCGAGGAGGCAAAGAAGAGGCCAGATTGGGCGCATTGGAAAGTAGCAATTGATGCGGAGATCACGGCCCTGAAAGCCGCCAGCATGTGGCGAATTGTTGAAAGACTGGACTCTAGCCACAACATTGTCGACTGCAAATGGGTCCTGTGTATCAAGAAGAACGCAGCAGGCGAAATCGACAAATATAAGGCTCGGCTCATCACTTGAGGTTTCACCCAAGTCCACGGAGTTGATTACTACGAAACTTTTGCACCTACGGCTAAAATTGCATCTATTCGACTTATTCTCGCCATCGCTGCTCACAATGACTGGAACATTGATATGCTTGACTTCCACTCTGCTTTTCTCAATGGAGAACTCAATGCCGACGAAGTCATCTATATGGAGCAACCTCCGGACCACGAATTTGCGGACCACCGCATATATGTTTTGCAACTCAACATGGCCTTGTATGGCTTGAAACAAGGCAGTTGCAGATGGTACGAAACCCTCAGCCGCTCTCTTGCTGAGATTGGTTTTATGCAATGCGAATCTGACCACACAGTATTTTATACACATGTTGATGGCCATGTTATTCTTATGGCTATTCATGTCGATGATTGCACTATTACCGGCAGTTCCTCAAAATTACTTGAGGATTACAAGACGTGCATTGACGCACTCTTCAAGATGACTGACCTTGGGCCTGTTAACTGGCTCCTCAGTATCAAAATTCGACGCAACCATGACAACTGCGTAATTTCTCTGTCACAACAATCTTACATCACGTCAATCTTACAACCATTCAATTTTACGGATGCTAAACCACTCACAATGCCGATGGACCCCAATGTCCAGCTCTCGACGGATCACTGCCCCACCAGCATCAAGGATATCACTGCTATGAAGCAGGTACCTTACTGCAAAGCTGTTGGCTTGCTTATGTGGGCAGCCATCGGAACATGCCCAGTGTGAGGGGGACTGTAGTGTTGCTTGGAAAATGAGGTTCCAAAAGTGACTTGTTCTTCCTCTGGGGGCCTTTTCGTTTAAGTTGGGTTCATATAGATTTTGTGAGAGAAGATAGTTGAGCAGTGTTTGCCTGTGGGGATCTGTTGGGGGTCAAAAATGGGGGATAACGTGAAAAATACCTTGTTCAGATGTGCACACCGCGTGCACTACTCCGAGACAATATTCAAGTCTCTGCTTTGTGTCTCTTCTACCACCTTTCCCCTTTGAACCGGGTGATAGTTGATTTGACTGGCTTTCCCAAAGGTGGGATGACCACAGTGGCTTGACGAGGGCCTAACGGCTCAACGTGGGTATGGCTCACGAAGGTCGTGAGTGTGCTGTTTGTTGTCCAAGGTATCTGTGATTTGGTGTGGGACACCTTGATTCATTCCTTTCTGCGTGAGCAGCAGTTTGCGAGGTCAAGGGGATGGGTTAGTGGGTTTAGACGTTCAGTATGAACCATCTGGAGGATGTGTGGTCAAGTGTCTTTCGACAAGTTAGTGGGTTAGCGGTGTGTGTGTGTGTGGGTCAACAGTATATTGGGGGGATTGGTTTACACTAGAGAACTAGTGGGGGAAAAACCGCTCTGGAAATGACCGTCTACTGCTTTGAGACCCAGATCCTTTTATACTTTGCCAATAACCCCTTTGGACCTTCTCTACATGTCCACAGTCCACTCCCTCAGTGTTCCATAATGTTCTAGCCCCATGGCAGTGGGCTTGCGCCGTGTTTCATCCCACCGAGTTATGGTGCTCGTTGGAGGAAGTTGCCTTTTCGGGCCCAAAAGTTGTTGGGACGCGATGCCCGATGAACTGCTACCTTCCTAATCCATCCAAAGTCCGTGTGGATATGACGTCCTGAGGCTGAAAAGGGGGTGAAACGTGTGCGGTATGTTGGCATGAGCGTGTTGGAAGTGCTGTGCGCTCCAGTGGTCGATCCTGTTATGGACGAAGGTGCTCCCATCTGCCAGATGTCGTTGGAGGTGTGCCGTCCACGATGCGAGATGCGAGAACGGTGTCCGAAATGTGTAGATGTGGGGAATGCGGGGCGTGGTGAGCACAGGTGGTGAATCTGGGTGTTGTGGCCGTGTTGTCGTATTCGCTGGGGCGGACACAGTGCATGTGGCAGCCCCACACTGGATATCGTGTTCCCCATGGGGATCTTGTCAAAATTGCTTGATAACCTCGGACCTGCTCATTGGGATGTGGTTAAATGTGTCTTTCGCTACCTTCAAGGCATGAAGGATTGGCGACTTACCTATGGCACCAGCAAACAGGGAATTGAAGGATTTTCGGACGCAGACGGAATGTCACAGGAACACAGGCAAGCTATTTCAGGATACACATTCATTATTGATGGTGGTGCAATTTCTTGGAGTTCCAAGAAGCAGGAACTCGTCTTGCTGTCGACAACGGAAGCCGAGTATGTTGCTCTGACCCACACTGCGAAGGAGGCCATTTGGTTGCGCCAGTTGATTGGCGAACTATTCCGCCTGCTTGAGCACCCCATGGTGACAACCAGTCCACCATCGCCCTCGCCTATTCCGACATTGGCCAATTCCATGCATGCACAAAGCACATCGACATCTGCTATCACTTATTCGATACGTGATCAAAAACAGCTCAATTTGACTTCTGTACTGCCCCACTCAAGATATGGTTGCAGACACATCCACCAAAGCCCTTCTCAGCACAAAGGTAAAGCACTTCACTGCTGCCCTCGGACTTCGTTCGGTTTGAGGGGGAGTGTTGGAATGGGGTGGGCTAGTCCTTCGGACAACCCACCAACCGACACCGAATCACACAATATTCACAAACGAGAATGGGATTCCCCCACCATAACTAAACAAGCGCGAACACATTATCTATATGACAAGACGCAACATCTTTAAAAACACAACACAGATATCCAAGGATAAAGGCAGTGCAGTTCAGTATCCAGAATCAAGGACAGGCCTCCAATTCTGATGACAGGCCTCCAACTCCACAGAACGGCCCGTTTCCAGCCCCAACTCTCGGTTCCACTCTCACAAACCCGCTCTCAGGGGCAGTTTGACGGCCATGGGTAGAACGGACGGTCCTACACGATGTCAAGCAAGATCCTGGCCCCTGGGTAAAACGGAGCAAAGCAAAATACACGACTGACAAGCCACTGTGGGAGCGATCATTGCTGAAACGGGAACATGCCATACAATTCCCGTTCTTACATGTCACAAACACAATGTGTCTTCACTCTGGATTTTGCGTCTACGTCCTGTCCTCACCTTTGGGAGCATGTTTGACACGTTAAAGATAGCAACGTCGGGCAATAAAACGCTCGACCATCCTAAAACGGGGACTTAAAACGTCCCACTAAATTCACAACAACAACCATTCACTTTCAAAACTAGAACGGAGTGTTACTCTGCGACAATGGACCAAAACTCTGGTACCATGGGCTGTGCGTAGTCGAGAACGGAGTCCCACGCCAGAATGGAGGGTATAAAAGAGTCGGATCTTAGTAGAAGTAGATCATCTCGGAACTCCCCTGTACTTCTCTAGTGTCTGCTAGTAGGAGGATAGTACACCCCCAATTCTATAGAGTTCTCTGGTCATCCAGAAGGCTCTCTTGTTACCATCTCCCTCCACTTTTCGAAGCAATCATGCAAGAAACCTTCTGGATTACATCCTCCACCCCCAAAGTCTTCAATTACAGTACACTCCACTCTCAGACAACGGAACACTCCCATCTATGGCTCCTACAATAATGAAGCAAGATCTCAAGCATTAACGGGCTACGTTCCACCCTCACTCAATCTTCCCCATTTATTTCTGGCATTCAGGAAACCATATAAGGAAACCGAATACCCAGGAACTGTGCAGCCCGTTTAATCCTCAGACTTCTGTTTGAGCATATCACTTTACGACTCAATTGACTTAAATGGAACAGCTGCAGTATTGCAAACGGACGATGGAATTAGTGCTTTTGTATGCTGGAAAGATGCGAGATTCAGTCAGATAAGCGGTCCTCGGCGATGCGGAAGAATCCCGGGAAGTAGCGTGTACAGCCGGTGGCAGGGCTCGGGTGGCGGCAGGGTGAGGTGGCGGGAAAGAGCAACGGAGATGCCAGATCAAGATCTGGTTCGGGTGAAAGGCCGATCAATCAGCCACACACACAATCAATTAATTAAGCCTCTCCTCTGTCTCTTCTTGTCTCGTCTGTGTTGTCAAGGTGTCGTCCGCTCGTCGGCTCCACCGATTCGTTATTCAGACTGGGTGGTGTGGCTCATTAGGTACCACTTTCTTGTTCACCTGCGTCATCAGGATTTCTGACGGTGTCATACAGTAAACTTGTTGGGGGTAAAGAGAAAATTCCACACTCCCATCAGGAACTATCAAAACAAACACAAACACATCACGGCCACCCAAACATGTACCAATCAGGGTTTAACAAATTTCCAAATAAGGCAACTAGGCTCCACCATGCACAGTCGCGCAGCTGCACTGCCGCAATGAGTCAGGATGACTCCCACACACAGCGAAATGACTCAACACACAGCTATGCACAGTCGAAACTGCCACAATGAGTCAGAATAATTTTCCGAACAGTCAAAACACAGCAATATGGCTCTGCGTACAGCCTTGCACAGTCAGAATGAGTCACTTTTACCCTAGATCAAATTCCCACGCCAGTAGTATATAAAGAGGAGCCTCAGGCCTCCCAAAGTAGATAACCACCCACTTGTATTAGCTACGCATCTCAATCTCAAGCGAATTTTTATACGCATCCTCGAATTTCTCAGTTTAGTTCGAATCATCTACCAACCACCAGCACCGAACTTTGAATTTGAGTTAGCTCCAGCAACAGCCGTCTTGAGCAAGTTCACCGGAATTGCCTGAATCCAGCACGCCGGACGTGTTACACTTTCTGGAATTCATCCTATTACATCACACGAATAATTCCCTTGCGATCTAGGGAACCGTCAGTCAGTCATACGAATATTACCCTTGCGATCTAGGGTAGTCATACGAATAATTCCCTTGCGATCTAGGGAACAGTCAGTCAGTCATACGAATATTACCCTTGCGATCTAGGGTAGTCATACAAATAATTCCCTTGCGATCTAGGGAACAGTCAGTCAGTCATACGAATATTACCCTTGCGATCTAGGGTAGTCATACAAATAATTCCCTTGCGATCTAGGGAACCGTCAGTCAGTCATACAAATATTACCCTTGCGATCTAGGGTACAGTCAGTCAGTCATACGAATATTACCCTTGCGATCTAGGGTATTCATATGAATAATTCCCTTGCGATCTAGGGAACAGTCAGTCAGTCATACGAATATTACCCTTGCGATCTAGGGTAGTCATACGAATAATTCCCTTGCGATCTAGGGAACAGTCAGTCAGTCACACGAATATTTCCCTTGCGATTTAGGGACAGTCATACGGAATTTCCTTGCGATCTAGGAACAGCCATCCGAAAAAACCAGTCTCATGAATTTACACAAATTAGTCTTCGAAAGCACAACTTACCCCTAACACTTTTCACACTCGACAACGGCCGTCGCGTTTTGGATGATAATAGGGGGCTCGGTGTGTATATGCTTGGGTGCTTCGGCCTCCGTCCCAGAACTATTCTTGTGTGGAATTATGTCCTCCGTTTCCTTCACCGTTCAACAATCCACATAACCCGTCAAGCTACCCACCTCTCCCGCTGCCGGTGCTCGCAAATTATCCCCGAAGCCTGCGTGCATGAGGTATAGTATGCACGTCGCCTTTACAACTCTCAATACTGCGAGCACAACGGACGTCCCATGAGCCTTGTGGTCTGTATCTATTACGCCGCGGTAGTTAATCACTGAGGCCTCTGCACCGCACGAAACACTTTGCTGTTGGTGCAGCTAATTCCTTCCTTTCTTCCTACATAATCTGTCTTCATTTCGTCCCATCCACTGCTCGTACCATATCCCTCCAGTGATATCAGTAGATAATAGTAACTCTGTCTTTATTTAAGAACAACTTTATGTTAATTTTCTTTCTATTACAAACACTTGTACTACAGTGTAAACTAGCAAGTTAGTATTAATTCCAGGCACAATGAAATAGGCCACACAATCAGCGAGAATTAATTCTGTGTTACAAGGTGGAATGAATCTAGATTGAGGTGTCAATACAGAATGAACTTGTGCAGAGCTGAATTAAAACTTATGCAGGGTAGAATTAATTTTTCATGGGAAGGTAGAATGAATCTGGACTGAAGGATGAGTTGGGGTCGATGCAGAAATAAACTTGTGCAGAGCAGAATTAAAACTTACCTCAGAGTGGAATTAATTTTCACTGGACTTTGCCCGAAATATTCAGTGGCAGATATCTCACAGATACTGCCCGTTTATTCCCCGTATTAGTTGAATATGTACCAAATATCCAATATTTGATATTTCGGGTAAACTGGCTGTATATTCACATGTATTCTTGCTGTATTCTTAGCTTTGTATGGCTGTTTGTTTCTAGATTTTATGTAGAGAATACAGGCTAGATGAAAATATTCAGCAGATATTAGAGAGTTTGCGCAGAAGCCACTGGAGCCACGTGGTGGCTTATTTGCAGTGCGCAAACTGATGGCTGATGGCCAAACTTTTCTTATCGATTTCACATCACTCTCAGCCACCAGATGGAGGCCACCATACTAGAAAGCACTATCTCTTTCAATAGTCTCCTTGCGGATGTTCTGGATGCTCTAGACGAGCAATGGATTGCGCGTGAAGGGCGGTTTCGACCTGGTGGCCGGGTGGATTTGTATACACTCGGTGATGACATATGGCTGGAGCAATTTCGGTATTAGTATCCCCCAATTCCATGTTCGAGTGACCTTTCTGAAGCTTTTGCACTAAGATTCACCCGTGAAGAGGTTCATCAACTTGTTGATGCTCTTGATCTTCCGGAAGTCATCCATTGCGAGCAAAGCCGTAACAGAGAGGATCGTGTGACCGCTCTGTGCATGCTTCTATGTCGTCTAGCACATACATCACGTCTTGTGGATATCGAGATGCAGTTCGGATGGGAGAGATCTCGATTCTCACGCATTACTCGCATTACCGCATCATTTCTATGGGATCGTTGGAAACATCTCTTGCGCTTCGATCCGACACGACTCACACGTGAGAAGTTAGCCGAATACGGCCAGATAGTTCATCTCAACGGTGCGCCGTTGGATGTGATTTCGGCTATGATCGATGGGACCCTCCGTAAAAATGCACGGCCAGTGAAAAATCAGCGGATTCTCTACAATGGTTGGAAGCGCATCCATTGCTTGAAGTACCACGCACTTCTTGCGCCCGATGGAATCGTCATTCACCTATATGGGCCAGTCGAGGGTAGGCGTCATGATGAAACAGTTTTTCAGCAAAGCGGTGTCTCGGATATCCTCGACAAACATTTTTGGGCGCCAGATGGACGGGCTTTGTTCATCTACGGTGATCCGGCCTACAATGTTGCGGCACATGTTCTTGCTCCATACAAAGGTACCGCAGTCACAGCTGAAGAATCTATGTTCAACTCTGCGATGAGCCGTTGCCGCGAGCCAGTGGAGTGGTGTTTCAAAGAGGTGACACAGCAATTTCCATTCATCGACTTCGCACAGAATCAAAAGGTTCTATTATCACCGTGCGGACTATACTACCTCATTTCAATGCTTATCGGAAACGCGCACACTATCCTACATCGTCCTCAAATCCCACAATATTTTCATTGTCAACCACCAACATTGGCCGAATACTTCACGGGCGGACCTATCGAGGATGCCGAGTTAGATGCGTGGTGCCTTGATTCTCCGTGGGGAGAAGCGGACGCACCAGTGGATGAAGTGGAGGATGATTAGGTACTAGATCCATATATTAGAAGCTCGGCATTAAATGACATACGATCGGGGAATACGGAATAGCGCCACATACCCATTGTTACGAGATCCTGCCAGCGCCTGAAGAAGGCTAGAGTATCGCTCCGCCTCGGTCGCACGACGTTCAGCATCCTCCCGGCGGCGCTTGGCCTCTTCAATCCGGCGGCGGTTGTCCGCTTCAACCCGATTTGCTTCTGCGGCAGCAAGGTTGGCCTGGGATTGAACGAGGACATTGAGTCCCTCAGCTAGCTTTCCTAGACCCACCGCGAGGTTCTCTTGAAGGCCAAGAGTGCGTTCATGGAGTGCCTTGGTCTCTGCGTGCCTTCGCTCATCGATCTCACGCGCCTTGTCGAGCCGTTTTTCATCCGCAGCATTTCGTTGTTTGACAATTTCGGCGAGTTGATTCCGGCCTCGTTTCGGCTTGCGGTGCGCATCGGAGGTAGAGTTCTCCTTGTCCGAGTCGGACAGAGTGTCTGAATGGCGGCGCCTAGGGAATATGAGTGAGGGTCTCAGTTTCGTAAAATCCGTAGTATGTACGTACTTGCTAGTTCGCTGCCCCTGCTTCTCACGGAAAGATGCACCATCTAACTGCGCAACATCCGTGAGGGCGTCCCGACGAACAATACCCTTCATCGCTGCGTCGCGTAACTCCAAGGCGGCATTTGTTTCGACGTCGGCCTTCTTCCGAGAGGCAGATGATCTTTCGTGTTTCTCAAGTTCGTGAGCGTGCACAAGCTCAACAACTTGAGTCATGAGCTGTATAATGATTACTCAATCAATGTACTAGCATGCCAACGAGGTTGGCGACGACTCACCTCAATGTGCTCGTCTACTTCTTCATCTGTTCCCGTTTTCTGCAGCGAACGCGTCTGGTCCGCCTGAAGATATCACTATGGCCGGCCTGCGACAAAGGGGGAGATGTGATACTCACATTGTGGGCTTTAACCAGCTTCTTAAAGCGTGAACAACACGCAGCGCCGGTACGATTGATAGCGGTACCGTTAGTATTGCTGTCTTTGAGGAGTTCTACAGCAAGTGCATCCCAGGCTTTCTGAGCTGCGTCGCCACGGGGAGCATTGAAGGGACGGTGCTTTTCGACCTCCTGCATGAGAGCCCGGTCCTCCCACGAAAGCCATCGCGGGCTGCGCGCATTAGTGGCTTGTCGGCCGAGCGGATGATTGTTGTCCGGTTCGGATCCCGCAGTCGGATTCTCGGGGGAAGGTGGGCGAGAGGGAGACGGGGTACGTGATGGAACAAAAGGGCTTGGTGATTTCTGGGCTGGACTGGCTGATTCATCGCGCTGTGGGCCTGGCGTCGGGAAGTCTTCTGGGCTGATATCCCAGTCGGGAGAAGGTTGTTTCCGCCGTGGTTTGGACCGTTTGGATCCCAGTGGGCTCGGCCTTGAGGCCTGGCGAGTCTTAGAGCGGGTCTTCATAATGTATAGTGGACTATGGTGGATGTATGACGAAAGGTTGTTGTGGAGCCACTTGTTTGCGCACTGCAAATAAGCCACCACGTGGCTCCAGTGGCTTCTGCGCAAAGTCGCTATTTTGGAGAAACTGGCTGTATCTGCAAAACTGCTGGAGGAATATTTGGCCCAAAGTCCGGTGTTTGCTTGAACCTGGAAGGCGGAAATGGATAGAAGGTCGCCGGTCTCGCAATATTTATATATATTGGAAAGAGTCGATTGAAGCCTGACGAGTGTAATAGTAAGGTTGCACGGGATGGTAAAGACCCCAGAATGTATCTATACAGAGCTGGCAGTCCACACTCTTATAGTGGTGCTTCGGCTCGGATACCCGTTGCCTACTAGCCCACTACAGTTCCTAGGATACCCTTTGGAACTGGAGCATGTACACCGTGCCTGAACAGAATAAGTCTTGAAGTCTCGAGACGTTTCAGTGAACTCAGTTAATGAGTATAAGAGCTCACCTAATGCCTAATGGCTCCTTCTTGAGTATATAAACTCTAAGGGAGTCAGCAGAGGCTTTGGAGGCGAGGGAGTTTTGGGTAAAAGATAAGTAGATTATTCCGGTGGCAATATCACGTGCTACGTAAACTACGTAAAGTCCATGAGTAAGCGACATCTACTTATGAGTATGGAGAGTATCACACAAAAATAGTAACTACGTATATATTCTACAGGGTATAAAATAGGGACCTTACAGCTTTGCTCTCCAACATCCCATCTTTCTATTAAAAACGGACAAAGAAAATCATACACCCCTCGAACCCGGTTCTTGCCACTTCTTCGTGTCTCTCAAAAGACTGTAGAGGCAGAGACAGATCGGTAGCAAGAGGGAAGGCCCTTCCAATGTCAAACCGGCAATCCTGAATGACATAAGCTCATAAACAGGGCTGTCCGTTTACTCCCATCCTACACCACGACTCCCCGTTCTTGTGAGGAACACCGACTACAATAAACGAAGAAGGCGGCCAAACAGCTATCTAGCTCATGAACAAGCAATTCACGTGCTATCTAGCCCCGTTATTGTCCCATTCTACACCAATAAAACAGAATAAGGCTCCTCAGCACTTCTAATATACCTAGATACCAGGGATAGGATTTATTAGACTTATTTTGGTATCACCATCACCCACCAAAAATCAATTACACCAATTTCCTGCTACACTCCACTGCCTTGATCATTTTCCCTAGAGGACAAATCACTTCTGACATGCACGTGCAGCCAACAGAAACACAGTCAACATCACACTGTCCGATCAGTTTACCATATTGAGTAACTTGAATTTCCATTGTTCCTATTGATCAAATGAATATCTTTGCAGATTTTGGTACATGGGGGGTCTGTGAAAGTACTCTCGGAGGATCTTAAATCTTGATAAATTGGAAGCCTGGTGGCTAACAGTGAGAGCATGCGTGATGGAGATTGAGATGAAAAAAAAAAACATGTATGAGACTGCATCCAGATTCGAACAGCAGACCATCAGAGTTGTATTTATTATAAAGGAAAAGACCACTTTCCAACTGGGCCACAATGTATACACACATGGGCACAGGTGGCCCATTGCTTAGGGAGGCAACAGTCACGATCACGGTGCACTCTGTTGCCTGAAAAAAAGGCAACAGGCATGTCACAGTCCCCTGACCGTTGCTCCCCTACATATCGGGAAAGTATGGGGGTGCTACTAGGTCAATCAGATTTACTGGTGGCTATTCCGGGTGTTAGGAGTGCCTGGAATATAACAATTAAAGTGCTATTCAGGCCTGGGTCACTATTCCGGCGTGTTCTAGCTGTGTTCGCTTGTTCGTTGATGAAGGGGATCGATTACTGAGCCTTCTCTCATGCCAATCGACCTATCACAGTTCCTACAGTCGTTTTGAGGGGATGCAGAAGCACAAATAGTGCCGGACTCGAGAGGTTCCACGTTTCGGTGTTTGTTGTTTTCTGAGTTTATGGACACTAGTTTGGGGAACTGTGTTGTAGATTGTAATTCCAGACAGTTGAAAGCAGCTGGAATGTGTTTATTAAGACACTAGGCAAACTTGGATCGCTTTTCCAGGCATGCGTAGCTGTGGTTTGCCTGTTTGTCGATCGAGAGATTCGATACTGGGCCTTCTCTTGTGTTTATCGGACCTATCACGATCCCTACAGCTTTTCAGAGCGGCACGGGAGCACAAGTAGTGTTGGGTCGAGAGGTAATGTGTTTCTGCATGTAGTTTTCTATAGTGAAGGACGACCAAGGGGAAAGCTCCTTGTCTCCTGTTGTGTTTGAGGCGTCATTTCTCCAGGTAATGGAATTGAGATGAATAAGGTGATATGCTCAGGTATGGGAGTCTGAGGATTATTCCGGATGTTGTATGCCACTGGCAAAGCTTCCCTGTAAAGGTGTTTCACAGAAGGAAGGTTGTATGACCGCGATAGCATAGAAGGAGGTTCTATAGCTCATTGCACTCTGGCATTGTGCCTTTAAATTCATACGGCAGCGGTTTCCGTGAGCGAACATATTCACAAATCAGAGAGTGGTGGAAGGAATGTGATCCAGAAGGGACCTTGTGAGTGCTTTGAGAAGTGGAGGGAGATGTGTCACAAGAGAGTCTTCTGGGAGCTCCGTAGTTGGATGTACTTCTTCCTTCTTCTAGTGTAGACTAGAGAAGTACAGGGGAACTCAGTAGTGAAGTTTTAGTAATTAGTTGTGCCCACTTTTATATGTTTTCCCCTACTGCATGGGAATCCCAAGCTGTTGGGTTGTGAAGGGCCCTCATGCCTTTCCGCAGCCTGTCATACTCCACCTCCAAGCCCTTGAAGTCCTTATTCGCTCTTCTCCTGCCTTTTCCCTTCCTCAAACCTATCCAGAATCTGTACCACCAATCTTGTCCCGCTTTCCTACCCCTATTCCGGGTAGTACTTCAACCGTGATCCCAGATAGCAGCCAGTGAATTGGTAAAACATGTTGTCTGTGCGAGAAGCCCATAGTCACATGAGCGTGCTGCGGCCCTGAGGTGCTGCTTCCTCATCCAGGCAGATTATTGCGTAGTATGGGATGAACTGATTGAGCATGTCCTAGTTGTTTGCAGACGTTCACAGCGAGTGTGGGCGTTGGGAACTTATTCCGGGTGAGATATTGAAGGAATGTCACCCTAATAGTCATTCCGTGATCAAAGTAAGACAATTTCGGGTGAGTTATCGAGCTGTGTGAGTGGAAATAAGGTGGTATGAAGGGTTTCCTCGATGCCAGGTATCATATTCGTTGAGCTCTGAGCTCTGATAGACAGGAATATAATCCGGGTCAAATATCGAGGAAATACCACTGAGTAGCCATTCCGCAGGCAAGGTGTCTTGAAACCAGGGGCTTCATCGCGGGATTACATTTTCGCCCGATCGGGGTTCTAATGACCGATCGGGTAATGCCGCAACTGATCGGGTTTGACGATCATCTCTGAAACCCGCTCGTATCCAGTGTGATATTCATTTCCTTAGTAGCATTTCATATTAGATAGGGGTTTATATTATTGCCTCGATACTGTAGTTAGCGTAGATAGTATAAAGTTCCCTGTAGCATAGTAGATTACTTTATACTATCCTTGTCTACTCTCCAGCTGCTCAGTACTGTGTATTGACACTTTATCTAATGTTGTTCAGTCGCCTCGTCGCTTAACACCATATCCCGCAAAAGCCGCTGTGCTGACAGAAGGATAGTATCAACTATTAACCGACTACTCGACTGAACAATGTCGCGCACGAACCCCATCTCCACAGAGGAGTTTGGGACCTACACCCCACAGCAACAGAATGAATACTTGTTCCTTAAACTCCTTGACGTGGAAGAGAGTAACGAACAAGCCCTGCGGGGTATCCAGAGTGGAGGGAGTAATTTGGAAGAGAGTCTTGGGGATGGCAGAAACCCTTGTGGGAATGAGCGGCCGAGTCCAGGAGATGACCATGGTATTCGAACACCTTAGTGGGGAATGGGCCATACAAGATTCCACTGTCGTGGTGACCCTGGAGGCGTTAGCCAAGGCCGCTGAAGATTTGCACGAAGCCTGCGAGGAAGCCCGCAATAACCCGCAGACGGTTACGGCGGGGACGGGGTCGGGAACAGTGCGCATCACTACCAAGCAACCCCGTGTTGCAGCCCCACTCATTTTTAACGGCAACGCCGAGAAGGTGGACCAGTTACTCGCGGTGTGAGGGAGACTGTTGTGCCGTTTGTGGAAGCTGTAACCAACAAATGACTTTGTTCTGCCTCAGGGGGTTGCTGGATGGTTTTAATGCAAGGTGGATTGGGAAGGGTGAAGTAGGCTATGAGGGAATGTCCAAGTAGTCCTGTTGTTAGTGTATAAAGAGGGTGTACAATGAAAATACTTGTCCGACTGGCTCAACCGCATGTGCCTAGTCTCTGGACAATAACCAAGCCCCGAGCTATCTTCTCTACAACCGTCTTTCCCCTATGCGCAGGATGGAAGTCAATATGAACAGCCTTCCTCAAGGTGGGTTGGCTACAGTGACTCGACATGGGTCGCTCGTCAACGGTGGTAGAACTCGTTAACGGTGGTGGAGCAACGTTGCTGAGTAGGTGATCTGCAATTTGGTACGGGTCTTACAAACAGCGCCCTCGGTATTCGCGGCGACACAAACTATTGAGAGTTGAATGTGTGTGTGTGTGTGTGTGTGTGTGTGTGTGTGTGTGGTGGATGAACATTCGTATGAAGCGCTCAGAGGATGATGTAGCGAGAGTCTTTCGACTGTAGAAGTATGTGTGTGGTGGACAATTTGATTGAGGGGGATTGGTACACTAGAAGCTAGTGGGGGAAAACCGCTCCGTAGTTGTCTGGCTACTGCTATGCTACCCAGAACCCTTTATACCTCGTCTCTATCTCCTTCCAGAACCGCTCCCAGGACCGTTCCTGACATATTGTGTGTTTCACCGCTCTTTTGGGTTTCAGATTTTGAAGAGTTCAGCGAACTCTGAGGCTTTTCACGCCAAAATCCCTAGAGTTCATCGACCTCTTGGCTTGGCGATCGCGTGGAGCACTGCCCAATATCGAATGCAGATGTCCAAACCGTTCCCGTGTCGCAGCATGCTCCATTGGGAGGTCTTGTGGTGTGGAGGAGGTCTGGATTAGTCCATACGTCTGAGAAACGAGGGCAACTGGGGGGCCGCAGCGCATGGTCCGGTGTGTGAACACGTTCTGAATGCGGATGGAGTCGTACGTGTCGTTCCCCATTTGTCGAGAGCCGGGGTTATCGTGATGGATTGAAGAGTTCAGCGAACTCTCAGAGCTAAATCCCAATTTGGTAAGTAGGATCGTTTTGGGCGAGGAAGTCGACGATATGTGTGGGGGTATCGTGTAGCGATGTCAAGTGTCATAGTGTGGGTTTCCTCGTATGTGTGGAAGGTATCGTGGAAAGAGTCGCTGGTCGATGTGTGGAAGTGGTTTTTAGGCGAAGAGTTCGATGGACTCTGGGTGATGTTGCCGCATTTGGTGATACGTAATGGAGGTCAGTGAACTCTCGCTGGTGGACGTTCTCGCCAGAGCATATCTCCGGATGATCTCGTGTCATTCCTGCTCGGTAGCATTCGCTGGGGCATACACACACGTGTGGGATCCCCACACTGTGCTGAGGCTCATCGGCACGCCGCGATGCGTGGGTGTGGCAGGAGCCATGAGGTCGAGAGCGGGGAATTCGGGATACGTGGGCGTAGAGGGAGCCATGGTGTCAGGAGCGCTGGTGGCTGCAGGAGTAAGCACATCGGGGGCGGGAGGTGTCGCTGCGGGCTTGGACAGTGCACCAGCGGGATCCATTGTATCGGTGCTATCTGTGGCCTTGGAGGGTGCACCAGTGCTGTGCTTCTTGCCTGCGGCTCGGGTTGTTTTTGATTTATTCGTCCTGCTACGCGTTCACCGTGGCGATGGTTTGCCCGATGGTTTGCTGGATGGTTCGCCGTCATCCCAGCAATTTTTCTGGAGTGGCATCTGTGTGAGGGGAAAGGTTAGTAAGTTCATTTTGAGGAAATACCATTGCCACTCACATCTGGTGGTTTGTGTGGTATTGGTGGTCACTGTGGTAGAGTAAAAAGAGGGGCAACAACAAACATCAACAATGCACTGCCACATATGGTGTCCTGCACATGTGTATGTTCTCAAAGTCCTGTTACATATATACAGCTACCAAATAATAGTGTACAACAAAGCAACAAAAAACTTTCACTCCGCCATTATGGAGCCCAACCATATTAACACCACCATCATGGCTCAATTCTCTGCTGATGCCATGGCCGACCTCGACCACGCCAAGGTCCTTACTCGAAAAGCTGAGGTGCTTCGCCTTCAAGTGACCTACGAACAGCGCCAATTGGCAATAGCACCCCACAGCGCGGCCCAACGTGCAAGAGTGAACCACACCTTATGCACTCTCCAGTATACAATCACACTCCTCGAGGATCTCGCCGCCACTCTTTTGGACGATGCAAGCTCCACTGTGTCCTATGCACAGGCCTGCCTGTCTGCCCTGGCCACAGAGTGGGCTGTTTATGGGGATTACATCTCTGGAGAGTCACCTAGATATCCCCCTAGCACTGGAGAGATAGGGGAGGGGTGGAATATAGTGAGGGGGTTTGAATTCATGGTGACAGAATATGTTGTTTGTTATGAAAAAAGGTCTTTCACTACAAAAACGTCTTTTATTACCATACCATAACTACCATGACATGTTAAGAGGAACTTGAATTATTTTAATGGGTGCCAAATACCATGAATACCATGAAAAGACGTGTAGTACTACAAGTACCACAGCAAACTATGAACTATGAGTACTATGGCTAAAAAGAAAAGAAAAAGGACACCATCAATACTGAACCAAAAAACACCATGGATAATACCCAACGAATCAAAATCAAAATCAAAATCAAAATATCGATAAAAAAAACCCAAAGAAATTCAGTTGCTCCGCTCTTGCTTCACTGAGTTCCCCCACACCTCTGGCCCAAAATCCTCCAGAGACTCCCACAGTTCGTCACTCCCACCAGCTACAGGGGCTCCGACTCCTCCACTGCTTTGGCCCTATGAACCGCAGCTAAAACCTCCGCCTCTTCTGCAGTGTGGCCTAGAGAGAAGAGGGCCGTGACCATGGAATCGGAGGTAGCAAGAAGGCCAACACAGCGATCTTTGAGAACTGCCTTGTCATATTGCTCCAACGCTGGAGCCAAGGTACCATGAACCATACCCCCACCCTTCACAGCATAATGTGAGGGCAAGAGGAGCTCTGGGGCTGGGAGAGGGGGGGAGGGGGGAGGGAGACAGGCATCGAACTCCCAATGGTAGCCCGCAGTTGTGCTAGTGATCACCGTGGCCTTTGGTGTGGAGTAAGGAGTTTCCAGTGCTGCTCGTTGCGCTGGTGTCACATGTGTGGGCGTAAGTGAAGACCGCAGAGTCTGCGGCTGCCCGCCAATAAGCACACGATGGGATGGGGTAGTAGGCAGTGATGTGGCACTGTATGGAGGGACCTCCTGAGCCATGAGAATGTTGGGGCTAACAGGATGTCCATGCTCGCCAGCCTCGCACCTCACTCTCCATGGTGCATAGCACTCATGCAGAGTGGCAAATTTTGGGGGCCCACCTGTGATTCCTGTTGTCGCAGCCACAGCACTATCCCTATGAAAAACTGGGCTGAGTGCTAATGAGGGTGAATCCTAGTAGATGTGTCTCACCAGGACACATAGATCCCGTTCCCTGGTGTCCAAGCTTGGGGCAATACGACCAAGTAGAAGGGTCCAGTAGCAAGCTTCTGGGAGCCTGGATCCGGATGAAGGGGTGGTGTGCAGTAGAAGGGGGAGGAGCTGTAATACTCCTCCGTGTTGTTATATGCAGACGATGTGGTGGGAGGAAGAGATGACATCAAACTCGCTGGCGTGATGGTGACCCTAACATACCACAATGTACCATACATACTATGTTGTAAAAACATGCTCTACTGTTATATCCTGAGCCAGAGGAAGACTAGAGGAGTCCTTTGGGATTCCGAAGGCAGAATCAGTGCAGAACGTGGCGGAATAAATGTGGACTGCGGAAAGGACAGGAGGTAAGTCGGCTGTTTTCGCAAGCACCACACTCAGCAGGGTGTGCGACTGTCTGGCTAATGAGCTGGGACAAGATGAGACCTGTTCCAAGGATGGAAACAGACCCTAAGGCGGAAAGAAGGTGAAGTGTGGAATGAAGTTGGAATGTGGAATGAAGTCGGAATGTGGAATGAAGTCGGAATGTGGAATGAAGTCGGAATGTGGAATGAAGTCGGAATGTGGAATGAAGTCGGAATGTGGAATGAAGTCGGAATGTGGAATGAAGTCGGAATGTGAAGTATAGTAGGAATATGGAATGAAGTAGGAATGCAGAATGAAGTAGGTAAAGTCGGAATTCAGAATAAGACACCCAGAGGAACACTGGATGTGAAGTCGAAACATAAGGATGAAGAGAAAGATGGTAGAAAGACAAGGTGAATCTGGGTGATCCAGCGAAGCCTATCATTCCGCTTCCGACATAGGGCGGAAGGCAGAAGACAGGGTTTGTCGGTAAGCAGAATGCAACACCACAAGAGGATTATGGGTGAGCGCTCTACCTAGGCCGGCAGGAAATATTAGGAAGAGTATTGTTTGAAGGAAGGATTAAAAGATGGTCTCAGTCCATGAGTGGAAACATGGAATAACATTAATTTTCCAGATGAAGTACAGGAAGTATCTAGAGCGCATATATACTAAGTAGTTAATTGTCATCACTAATGCGGTTAAGTATCGAGTGCTCTGATGAAAGACAATAAGGACAATAAGGTGGTACTTCTAAATGGAGGAGGGGAAGTGATAAGTATCTTAAGACAATAAGAACAATAAGAAGAAGACGGATAAACGGGAAATGCTCAGTAAGCCTTCATTGCGTGAAAACCCTGATGATAGGTAAGAGGATGCAATGAGCGGAGGTGTATGAGTGGAAGAGCAGAAGAGCGGAAGAGCGGAAGAGCGGAAGAGCGGAGGAGCGGAGGAGCGGAAGAACAGAAGGTGGTGATGTGACTAGAAGTAAATGTGAAGTGTAAGAATGTATGGGTGGATGAAAGATTGGTACAAAATGAAAAAGAGTTGAAATGCCTAGAAAATGGAGGACACCCATAGCTGGAGTGCATGGATATAACATCTACCATGTATACTATACATATTATGCTGGAAAAATGCGCTCTACCATGTGTACCACATAGGGTCTGAATTTTTATTCCACCATAATCTTGTAATGCAATGTAATTCTAATCTGAATCTGTGGCCTTGACAAGTGCAGCTTTTCCCCACAGAGACTGCTGCCACTTTTGGTCCCCCTGAATCTCCTTGTACAATTGGAGCTCCTCCTCATAGTTTTGTGGTGCCCCAGCTGCCTCCATCTTTTGTCTATGGGAGTCAGATGCCCCCTTGTAGCTTTTATTAACATGGTATATGCGTTGAGTTACAGTTCTTGTGACGGCATGCCTAGAAGGATGAGTGTCATATCAAGAAACTGCAGATCTGCCCCACCTCTCGTGGTACAGTCTCTCTGATTTTTTAGCCCTCAGCCGGTACTCCTCAGATATAACAGGGTCAGCCTCGACATTTGCGCGATGTCTGAGGAGAAAACCATTAGTAGAGTAGAGTCAGAAGAAAATGAAATGAAATGCCATCCAAAACTCACTTGGCCATCCTGCGACGGGCTTTTTCGGCAAGTTCTGCCTGGTTTCTTTTCAGTACTATCAGTAAGTTCATGGGCATCTACTGGGGAACTGCAGTAAACCCGCATTTCCCTGTATTGCCAGTTCACAATGGAGCGTGCCGCATGACTTCGAGAGGGAGCCAACGACTTTGAGGCTTTGTTAAGTGCTGAGCCGAAGAGACCGGAGGCTCTGAAGGCGAAACTATTGGAGGTGCTTCGGAGATGCTTCGGAGGTCTGATAAGCTAGAAGGTTGTTCTCGCAAGCACTACTGAGAGTGTGTGACTACCCGGCTTGCAGACCAAGTCAAGACAGAGTTCCAGAGTATAAGAACGGGAGGATGAGTTAGGAAGCAGGAGGGCCGGAATAAGAATAGAGTAGACTTCGGAGGTCCGACTCAGTTGCGTAGAGGAGAACACAATAACTATTAAAATTATCAAACTGAAGAATACATGGCATAGGTACTAGCTTTTATATGTAGAGTCCTTATTGTTATAAAAATATAAGAAGAACAATAAGATGCATGTCAGTGTCCGATCGATCTCTGAGGACAATAAGAACAATAAGACATATGGAGAATCTTGGTAAGTGAGGGCGAAGACAATAATGGCCTCGGACGGAACTTCCGAGGTTGATGCTAAAATTAGTAGACATGAAAGGGAAACACTCAGTAGACCTTCATTGCATAAAAACCCTTGTTGGAGGTTTTCCAGACTTCGGAGGTTCCGAAGGACCTCCAAAGGAAATCCAAATGACTTCGGCATGGATATATAACAGGCTTCATATTCATCTGTCGCACTGCATTCGCTGTCCCATGAGTCCTAGCCACCTGAAGATAGTTGCCATGGCCCATACCTACGAGATTCAGTTGAGTTTGAGGTGTTCATAAGAAATGGTGGTGTGGCAAAAGCGAAAGGATGGGGTACCAAAAGGGAAATAACTGTCATTTCGGCCCATTTGACGAACTTTCTCAGATCTCAGTCTATATTATTTCTCCATGTCCTATTTTTCACAAGAACATGTTTGCCACAAAAATAAAGTGTTCACCCTCTTCACATATACTCACAAATGAAATGGAAGAACAACAGAAGTCGTCCGAATTCAGTTCCCACATAGCCAGTTCGCAACCACAGTGAAGCCAGTTTGTGACCACATACAAAAACATACCACAGTAAGCGCAGTATATACCTTGGTACACACAGTATCATGTCATTGGGGCTCAGAATTCAGCATGGTAGTCATGGTATACATGGTAAGTAAAGTAATGCACGTGGTATGTATAGTACGATTGAGCCCCTCTGCCTTCTCCTTCTGAAGTTCCTCAGGAGTAAGGGATGCGAGGTAGGCCTCCTCGGACTGAAAGCCGTGCATCACCCAATGAAAGAGGCTGCTGGCAGTATATTGAGTAAAAGAGTAGCGCTTCTCATGCTCGGAGATGGGGATGTTCGAGTGAAAGATTGCTGCACTAGGGATGAGGATGGTAGTGCCTGGGGGAAACTCCAGAACGAGCTTGCAATCCCAAAGAATGAGGTGCCTGCCCTTCTGGTAGTCGAATTTCCCAAGTGCAGTAATCGCGCACCAGCCGAAAGCCAGGTTGGCAAAGTCCCGATGGCCTCTGGCGCAGGTCTGAGGTCCTAAATTAAATGTACAAGCTGAAAATATTCCATTGAGAAATGGGCGTTGAAGGTGGGGATTCTGAGAATAGAAGAGCCGCATGTGAGTAACATAGTAAATGTAGATGTGGGGGGCCCAGTTGGCGAATACACCTGTCAAAGAAATCTGGGCAGGAGAATGGAGGGTCGTTGGACTTACTGGTTGCGAATCCTGCCAAACAGATAAAAGCCAGATTGCTACAGAGGCAGGCGAGAATGGCTGTGTTGATCACACCATTGATTAGTTCCCCAGGACGAACTTGGCCACCTCCATGAGAGTCTCCCTTTGTCAGGGAGCCAAAGTTCCTGTGGCGATGAAACCAACGGTCCCAGGACAGGGAGGCTTTGGCGCTCGCCTCCTCTATTGCGGTGACAGCGGCATCGTGCACATTTTTCATCCAGTCTGAGTCATCAGGATGCCCTGCATGAACAGCAACTACCTTATCCTTGCGGTTGACGATGGGTCGAGAGTGACTGGAAAGAACAATGAGATTACTTCGTTTCAGAAGGGTAGGACCTACTGGTCCTTGTAATCCACAATTGTGAAGCCGGGGAAGGAGGGATTAGGGCCACGGAAATCGTCCAGAGTGTAGCTAGGGGCCCAGCCTTGCTCTGCAACTCCAGCGGCCTCTTCCTGCGCAGAAACACCTTTATCTCGGAGCCCGATCCAGCCTGTGGAGGCGACACGCTTCTTCATCAACGTGAAGCAGGAGCTAATGGGGACAGCTTTGTCAACATGCTTTGGTTGTTGGAGGGGGGGATTGAAGTCGGTATAGGCCTTGAGTTTGGCTTCGGTACGAGCACCAGCTCTTTTGGCCTTGGTGTGTGCCTTGCCGCGGGCCACCTTAGTCGATGTTGGTGATGGTGATGGGGTAGTAGTAGACGTAGAAGTGGACATGTGTAGTTGTGGTAGTTGTGGTAGCTGAGTCAGGGTTGCTGCCTTGTTCGGAGATGCACATGGTACATGTGGTATGTGCGGTGTCTGTGGTAGTGACAGTAATTGTACCGAAGAAGATGATGCCACTGAGGAAGATGCTGCAGGTGCAGCAAGAGTTGATAAATGATCCTGACCAGAATCCGGTGATAGGGCTGCCAGACTAACATACTATAAATGTATCTATTGGAAGTGTATAAGAAACCGCTATAACCAGCAGAATCTATACCACAACCCAACTAACACACCAACAATGCTTCCCGATAGCTGTTTTTATTTGTAGGAGTCAGACGGCCAAGTATTAGGCACAAAGATATTTTATAGGATGTAAATGTATGTACAGTCGGCTGGCTCATAATGCATTAGGTGATAATCCATAATGCTCGTAATGCATAGGATTCGGCTGTCCACCGAGTTGGTGGGCTGCGATTTATGCAAAATCCCCATAACGCATAATGCATCAAGTTCGGGAAGGTTTTTATGCATTTTTGAAGGTAATATTAGGTCGAAATCTGCCTGAAAGGTATCTTTGAGGTGCACATTTTGCAATTTTAAGCTTGATTCTGGTTTTTAGACGATAAACATCATATTTGACTCAAGTGAGCACTCAACGAGCATTTAAATAATTATATCTGGTCCGGCAATGGCCGAGATGTCATCAGTTTATGGTAAGTCGCGTTTATGTCACACGATGTTACCCCATGGGAAAAACCTCGCAATGCATATTCCTCATAATGCATAAGGTCTGGGGTGTTTTTGGGGTCCACCGACCTTATGCATTATGAGCCAGCTGACTGTATAGGAAAGCGAACTGAAAGTCCAACCAAGTCACCCGAGGGTTTCCGAGTCTTTATAGGGTTTTCTCTTTTGACGGGAGGACCGTGGTTTTGTCTTATAGGACTTCTGTTACTGTCTGACTGTCTTTATAGGATTTCGCTCTGACTGTCTGACTGTCTTATAGGCTTTCTGTGACTTGTCTATGTTCACTTTCAACTGATATTCTTATACCAAAACCCTTATATGCTTATACTGGTCTGAGAGCGCACTAGGGCTACAAAAGCTTATAGATTTAATCTAGAACCTCTACTGAGTGTCCCTTGAGTATCCAACCTAACAACAGTGACCCAAAAGCGAAAGCAAGTCCTATCCTGGACTGCCTCAACTAATCTATATGGGCTTCCCAACCAAACTCCACACTAAGTCAAACCCTATAAAGTTGACTAGCTGTCACCAATACAGGAGAACGACGAAATGCAAGCCTGGGGGGTACTGATGCACTCCAACGAGCTGTCGAATCCCAAGAAAGCTGCTACTTAAATACATATTCAGCCAATCTATAAATATCCTACTGCAATGCCAAGTACATAAAATATTGATAATAATCTCGGAATACTCTCAAAATACCACTAAGCAACCTATATAGGGAACATCAGCTGACTATATCCAGGAACAAAGAGTGTTTCAAGGGTCCACAGGTGACCCATTTTATTTATAGATGCTCTCATCAGGTCCGTAACTCCGTGGTTGCACACACTGGTTACTAAGAACTTCGTTTCAACACAAATCATCTATATTTAGTCCCACAACCCTTGACTGTTAGAATCAGGCAAGCACAGTGGTCTGGAGTCAACAGTGAGAAACTCTTATTGAAGAGATAGAAGACTACTTACCTGGAGTCAACAGTGAGAAACTGAGGACTCCAGGTTTACATGCCTGGTATATATACTAACTACAAATAGCTGAGTAATGGAAATGAGTAATATGAATAAGCTGCTCAATAAGCAGCTGAGTAAGGGGTCATGTGATGTGCTCAGTAAGCGGGTGAGTAAGGTGATCAGTAAGCAGATGAGTAAGTAATCATGTGACCACAAGGCGAAATCATGTGAGACAAATGAGGGTGCTGGAAGTCCCACACTTCAACATTGACCCTGGTTGTTATTTATAGATATGACATAGAGTCAACCGGAATATCTCGGAGTCATCCGGGATATCTCGGAATCAACTGTTATAGGGATGCGACCTTGCAACGCTCTATAGGAACGACCTTTACAGGAACGACCTTTATAGGAACGAATATAGGAAGCAATGTGGCCTATAGGAAGCAACGCGGCCTATAGGAAGGCATGAACACTCTTTTGCATAGCTCCTTGATTATAGGCACAGCCAATGACTTTTATAGATGCTACTCTGTTTTGTGTAGTCCATCCCAAGTAACTGTAGCTACAAGAGTTCAATGATTATAGAGGCCCTCAGTATAAAGGTACCATCCATAGGACAAGGTCTCAAGCTTTTACACATATAGCTGATGTTCTATAACTAACACTTCGGAGTAGTGTCAGTCGCTAGGGATCAGTCCGCCTATAATACTGTTATAGGATCGCAAAATAGCGTGTTTCAAGGCTGCGATTATAGGCGGCTTATCACCGGCTCAGCCAGGTCCTCGTCTTCCCCGTAATGACGGTCAATCGCGTCCGAAACGGTTGAAGCAATGTCAAATGCAGTGGGGATGATTTGACCATTCCAGGGTGAAAAGACTCGGCCGGAACACATCTAGAGGATGAAATCAGTCCCAGAAATCGCATTAATCTAAATGCCACTCACAGTGCGGAAGCTGAAGCCACAAGGGGGTGCATCATCTGAAAGCATAGTCAGTTTAAAATGTCGAAAAACAGGTTGAGATTAAGTTGAGAAGGCAGTAAGATGTGGAGAGGGGGTGGGTACAACAATTTCTGGGCTCAAATATCAAGAAGACCCTTGGACAGTGGACATTTGGCAGGGGCAGGAGCAGGGGGGGAGGGAATGGAGCTGGGGTAGAGATTGAGAATGGTGACTTACCAGGCAACCTGAAATTGAGGCGCATGGCTTGATACTGGATTGAGTGGTGGTGGTGAAAGGAAGAGACACAGTGGCGTGGGGACAGAAAAAGTTTCTGACATTTGGATGACAACGTCTACAAACAGTACCATGCATGTGCACTACCACATGTACCATAGGAACCACTGACAGGTCACTGGTCCGCGTCAGTGGCACGTGTTCTGCATCTTTTCCTCAATGGTTACAGGAAGGAAGCCTAGGAGAGAACACCCTAATTCCGTCAAAGGGGCGGTACTGAGGAGAGTTCGTGTTGGGGTCACTGTCAATCTGCCGGGTGGCTACACGCAGCATAGGCTTCAGAACATCAACAAGATGCAGCGGGCAAAACTGCATGACACGACCAACAAACAGATGAAAGAGCACATAGCGAGTCTGTGATACTACTACTTGTCGAGGACTCCCTTCTAATGCATTTCTCAGATTTGAATGCTGCAGACCGCAGAAAATTCAATGAAATACATCACCAGCACCAGGGCAATGAAGACGAGGACGAAGACACCAATGTGCACAGCTTGGACGCATTTATCAATGGAGATGAAGCATTCCAACAGAGCCACACCGGAGATTTTAATGATATCCTCGCTGCCCGGCTTGCTGATGATATGACTCCTGCGCAGAAGAAGTAGTTTTATTATTATTTTGAGGTGATGAAGGAAAAGCTGACAACTTGTAGGAAGCGGTATGATCGCCGCTCGCGGTGTGACATCATTGAGCGGTGTGTGCTTGGTTTTGCTGGGCAGATGGAGGCCATGACAGATGCCTACATGAAATGGGGCCAGAGTCAGGCACAATATGGGAGTGCAGAGGAAATTCCTGAGCCCACCGATGCCAAAGTACTCAAGCTGTACAGGATTGAGGTGGTGGATACTTTTGGTGAGTACTTTCACTCCCAGACATATTGTACCATGGATACTAAGGTTTCCTTTTTCGCACCTGCATGCTACAAGTACCACACATACCACATATACTGACAGTTACTTTTCAGACATGTATACCATGGATGCGCCGATGTTCCACTCCAACAAGTTTACCACATCATGCCTGGTTCGTCAGGGCCTCATCCCCTGTTCCCCCTTTGGCCCCACACTTGCGATTGCAACGAGAGTTCTGGAAATGTTCCGAGTGGCACGTCTTCGGTGTCCCACCCTTTCCATCGACAGCTGGGTCAAGACTCAGTCAGATCTCCATGGATTTGCCTTTAGGCTGTACCACACCCAGCAGTTTACAATCTGCTACGACCTATACCTCGAACTACGCCAGAGGGTTCATAGCCGGGTCCAAAAGGCACTTGGTCGTGATGCCCCGGACCATAGGCTCAAGACTGCTTGCCCCGCCTGTACCTACAAGTTGGAGGGTGAGGCAGACCTCATCTTCTCAATGCTCATTATGATGGATGGCAACGACTCCCTTAAAAGGGTACTTAGGAAGGAGAAGGGGGCTTATGATGAAGATGGGAACGCCAAAAGGGGGGGCGGTGAGCGAATGGATCCATGGACTGAGGCTGCGGGTGGCAACTACTACCTCAGCAGGGAAAAGGTTGACCTGTGGGCAAAGGAGAGGCTAGCTAGCCTTGTCAACGTTCCGGTGATATCCTGTGCTTTTATTCTGTCTATCAGGGTGGCTCATCTTGGCTGCTCAGACCAGCAAAGACCCCGAAGAGGCGAACACCTGTGAAGAATGGTGGAAGAACATGTCAGAGGATCTCACAGCCAAGATGTGGTATATTTGATGAGACAGGGGTGTTTGTCGCCTTGTGTAGACACGGCTTCGTGCTATTGCTTGCCGACATGGTCCGTAGTGGAGAACTGTGCGTTTAAATTTATTTATTTATTAAGAAATGCCTAACACCATTATTTACAGAGCAAAGTATCCACTGGCGATTGTTGACGCACTGCTGGATGTGTTCGGCCCCGATCTCGGTGCTGGCTATGATATTGGGGACCACAATACGGAATAGCCCCCTCGGGCCCAGGGCCAAAGAAATGAATGTGAAGTGTCTGGTGGGTGCGTTCCATGGCCATGCCCCCAACCGGAAGTGCCAGCTTCAATATCTGGCCAATTATGTTCCAGGTATGGATGGGCCTTAAGGACTTGGAGGGCTGTGAACAGCTCTTCTCCATATTGAACGCCTTGGCACGCTCTGTCCACTATGCTAGTGTCTTCCATCGAAGACAGACAATTACCACCTGCCTAAGGCATCATGATACCTTTGATACATATGTGAACCGAGTGAGTAGTCTGCTTCTGTGATCCTTTTGCTAGAGCTTATGATTTTCAGGCAGGTTCCTGGTCAACAACTACAACCAGGCCATCGATATCATTGACTCTGAGGACAGCCTGAGGTATGCAATGGAGCAGCAAGGCATTCAGGATGTATCCGAATTTCCGAGGAGACTAGCCCTGGAGATGGGGATGCTGAAGTCACTATCACATCTACCACCTGCATGGACTGAGAAGATGGAGTACTACCAGGTGCTGGTGAATCTGGAAGCTCGAAAGTGAGTTCTATTACTGCGAGTACCACACATACCATGGGTACCATGCTCAAAATGAGGTGTGCGATACCACCTGCCATGATACCATCATTACTTCAGATACTATGCCTACCATACATAAATTGACTCGAATTTTCAGGGCGAAGTTCGATGAGGTTTTTGGAGAGACATCAACCGCATCTAAGACGGCCAGGCGCCATGCTCAGGAAGGTTACGATAAAGCTGTTGATGCCATACAGGAGGCAGAAACTCGGCTTTCAATCGAAAACCGTTGGACTTGTAGCAATCCTCTGTGGCTTGAGGCAGAAACCTTGGTCAATAGGCAGAAGTATCACAAGTGTGTGAACAAGCTGGAGGAACTGGTCCTGAAGCGAATGTTTGAACTGATGAAGATGAATATGTCCCAGACAGGTATGGTATTTGCAGATTATCAGGTGGTGCACTCATTGATTGAATCAGGATACAAGATGCGCAAGCGTATTTCCAAGGCCCTGCAAACACAGTCCAAGGCTATTCGGACTGCACTGAAGAACTACAACAATGCGGCGAGTGCACTGGATCCCCCTGCAAGGACATTGGAGTGGGATGAAGTTGTCGACTACACCTTCCTCGCAGATTTTGATCTCCTGCGTGGTGGTATCCAGAGCAACGACCTACAGCCCTGGGCAACCCCAGCAGCCAGGGTGGTGCTTGATTCCTATTTCCGGATTGAGTGGGCCAAGGAGGAGGTGCTTCGCCTAAATATCGAAATTCGCCGGGTTGTCACCCATATCTAGGATGAGCGGGTGTTCTTTGTGGCTAAGGAAGATGAATTCAAGGCGACTAACACTTCATTGGCCTTTGCCATCCACCAATATTGATTCCAACGCGAGCGCTGTGAGGGAGACTGTGGCGCCTCTTTGGAAAACGGAGTTCCAAAAATGACTTGTTCTTCCTCTGGGGGATTTCTCATTAACAGGTGGGTCGATAAGTGTTTGTAAGAAGAGGAGGTCAAACAGAGTTTGCCCTTGGGATGCTGTGGGAGGTCAAAAATGGGGGATAATGCGAAAAATACCTTGTTCAGATAAGCACACTGCCCTTGTACTTCAATCCGAGACAATATTCAAGTCTCCACTCTGTCTTTCTTCTATCGCCTTTCCCCTTTGAACTGGGTGATAGTTGATGCAACTGGTTCTCCCAAAGGTGGGTTAGCCGTGGCGGCTTGATGAAGGCTTATAGGTTCAATGTGCGTTGGACTCGTGCATTGGCGTGGAGAGTTGGTCGTTAGTCTAGTCAGTCTGTGATTTGGTCTGAGATGCCTTGGTCGTTCCTCTCTGTGTGAGCAGTGGTTTTCGATGGTCAAGGGAGCGGTGAGTATGGGTCAGACATTCGGTATGAACTGTCTAGAGGATGAATGGTCAAGTGTCTCGCGACAAGTTAGATGGTTACTGTGTGTGTGTGTGTGTGTGTGTGTGAACAATGTATTGGGGGATTGGTTTACACTAGAAGACTAGTGGGGGAAAAAACCGCTCCAAAGTTCTATATCTACTGCTGAGCAATCCAGGTCCTTTTATACCTCGCAGCTATCCCCTTTGGAGCATCTCTACATGTCCTCAGTCCGCTTCCTCGGTGTTCCATCTTGTTCCTTCGTGTTTCATGTATCTCGAGGCGTCGCGACAAGTCGAAGATAGTTGCCTTTTTGAGCCCAAATCGTGTCGAGGTGTGGCGACTCGCGAACTGCTACCTTCCTAATTCATCCAAAGTCCGTCAAGGAGCAACGACTGAGGTCCGAATTTGGGTGAAACGTGTGCGATGTGTCAGGTGCAAGGTATCGGGGACGTGGTTGGCATGGATATTGGTGACAGCGTGTAGAAGTGGTCCAATGTGCTGGTGCAGGTGCGGACGCGGCGAGTCGGGAAGTTGTAGTGGCTTGGATGATAAAGGAAAGGTCATCGCAGCTTGTACTTGGTCGTGAGTCGTCGTATATGCTGGGGCGTACACAGCGCATGTGGGAACCCCACAGCGCTTTGATTTGGTGCACATGGATCACTTTTGTAGGCTGGAGAAGAAGCTGGGGTCAAGGTTTACTGGAACCCTTGTGCCAGGTGTGCGGCTCTCCCCCACTGTCGCAGAGCCACAGCCAATGCAGGGTGCTAATGAGGTGGGGAGAGAGGCAGCAGAGGCAGAGGCTATCATCCTTGCAGCTCAGATGGAGGCGATGGATTTGGCTGTTGAAAGTGACAGTGAGTGGGAGGATGACAATGGGGAGGAGGCTGAAAAAGAGCATGTGGCAGAAATGATGGAGACTGTCCTCACTACCGCGACCGACATGTAGTTTCCTTTATTTGAGGTACTTGCAGTACTCATATCCTGCACATTCATTGCCCATAGTACACGTGGTATTTATATGTTGAGAGTATACCATGGTACACATGGTATTTTATATGCGGTATGCTTAATATTTATTGTGAAAGTATTTAAATGCCAGAGAGAAAAGGTTTCAAGGAGTATGCATCTATCTGGGACCCAGATAGATGCTCAAAATTCTATTTTTATTCACAAGTGCGGTTATTTGGCCGTAAAAATGTCACCCATCGTCACGGGTCACGATGTGACGGTGACGGGTACGGTTCCCATCAAATCTACCCGCGGTTTACCCGTGTCACACACTAATCTGGGTATTGAGTGCTGCTAGTGCGACTCAGCTGCTGCCTCTGCTGCCTCTGCTATCTTAGCATGAACCGCTGACTCTTGAGCCTTCATGATGGATGAATATGTGGCAAGGGCCTGAGCAGTAGTGCAGGCATCTGAGAGGTGCATGTGGATGTTCTCTCACTCCATTGAAATCTTGTTATCCAGCTGCGCGATCTGGAAGTTGATCTGCAAGAGTTCAGCATCGGGGAGAGTTCGGATGATATCAAGCAGCCTTTCTTGTCTTCCTGGTAGATTTGTACCTGAAGGATGGCCACAGTGGCAAGATCAGTGTGGGCTGTTGGGTTGGGAACGGTGCTTGCAGAAAGCTTCTGCCAGCCATGAGTTCAGGATATCAGGAGCATGGGAAAGGAGATGTACCTCAAGGAAATCTGGAAGGCCCTCAAGAGAGGGGAGAAGGGCCTGCATTGGGGCGGCAGCCTCAATGGGGGTCATGGCAAAAATGTGGGAGTGTTGAAGTGTTTGGTGTGATTTTTGATCAGTATTTTCATTGGATACAGTATACATGGTATGCATGGTACTCTACTACATTCAGTTGGGTGGTTGCACATGTACATGGTAGGTGCAGTAGGTGTGGTACACACAGTCGTGTCCCTTTAAATACTGACACACATTGAATCATTCATGGTAGCCATGGTAGATGTTGCGCCCACCGCACCTGCTGATGGTGGGACTGTGTCACCGCCACCCATGCCGACCCAGTGCAAGTGATGGGGGGGGGGGCTCAAAAAACATGCACAGATATTTTGTGGTATTTGTGGTAGTCATGGTACAATGATGCCACCGCTCCCGGCGCATGGTAGGCACGGTAGGACAGCCACAGGTGATGCCGCCGCAGGTGACAAGTCACATTCAGCTCCACTCACCGAGGTACGTGTGGTAATTTTCACCCCCCATGTGTGCATGCCCACAAGCCGTGGTAGGCACAGTATGACAGCTCCGCAGCGCCCTCCCACCCTTTGTGATCACTCACATTGATCAAGGTAGGCGCGGTATTTTAGTCCTGCCTGACACACGCCCCACACCCGCTGTGGTACACATAGTACACAACGACTTGGCTCATATATATGTCTAGAACTGATAGTATTGGTGGTACGCACGTCATACATGTCCGTAGTATACCATAGGGCGGTTATTTTGAATATTGGACCTGATTAGGTCCAACATGCAGCTACATGTAAGACCTAACTAGGTGGTACATGTGGTATTATCAGGTGCTCCCCACCAGCAGGCAAGAACACCGGATCAACAGGCCGTGGGAATGATCATGTGATCGGAGTCAGCGTGAGTCATAACCAGTCAATTCTGAGCACAGCTGCAATGAGTCATAACTAGCCATCCCAGAACACAGCCACCTTGAGTCATCTGTGGTCACAGGCGAATGACTCTACATGACTCGAATGGAATCGTATGTAAGTCGCATGGAGTCATATGTAGTTGCATGGAACTTTCTCGTACTAGCATTCAAAATGTATAAATACAACCAAGATTGCCCATTAATATCATCCTACCTTTCAACCTTTACTTCAGTTCAAGCCCAACTGCCTCAGTTCTTCAGCCTCCGGCTCGCATACTGGTACAGTTACTAGTCTACGAGCACCCCTGTCTCACCGAACCCACATCTGGTACTTTGAATATCGGTTATTCAAGTACTCCTCCGTCTTCCTCTTCTGAACCGCTGCATAGTACCTCTAATATTAGTTATTTGAGCTACTTCACCACCACCGCCATACTATTTTGAAACATCTCATTTTAGTATACGTCCTCTGTCTTCCGATCCTCCAAATATTACCTCGAGCGTATTACACCTCAGGTATCGATTACACAAGTTACTCTTCCACCATTGTACGTACATTTTTGGGTTACTTGAGTATCGGTTATTCAAGTCAATCCTTTGCCTCTGCCTCCGGCACCGCCTCTGATCTCCATCTCCGCCTACGTTTTCCATCTCTGTCCCTGGCTCCGAACCCTCCATCACTCCCGCATCAGTACCCCCTCCTTCTTTGATTCCTAAATTTTGATCCACACCCAACAACTATACACAAACGCGCTTCCGTCAAGCCTTATATAATTTTCACTTGGATTTAATTTTTTGGGTGAAAATCTTTGTCAGTTGCATCTGCCCCTGACACTGGCATCTGCCAGGAAAAAATAACTGGGCTTGACATCTGGAGTAAGGTTTGACAGGACAGCCATGTGGCTCCATCTGGCAGGATCATCTCCTCCACTGAGGTGAATTACACCAAATTTCCCCATAGTGGGAAGATTTTTTCGGCTATAGGATATCAATTAGTGATTTACTTGGAGAATAAGAAGAGAAATATAAACCTGAATTCAATTCTGTTGGCGGTGCCAAGTTCAGCTAAGTTACTGGGAAACATGTATTATTGTGGTGCTCAATACAGGGGATATTGTTGAGGTTTGCATGGGTTTCAAGGGATTCGGCCAGTCTGATTGGGCCATTTTTAATGCCTTTGGCACTGAGCATGGCTGTCAACTGTAGTATGTAGGGTTAGGAGTGATTGACATTACATCAGTTTCTCATACCTTCAGTATATCTCCTTGTTGCCAGAATGTAATCTGGATCAGGCCCATCCTTGCTTCCTTTAGCAGGTGCATGCATGTTCAGCTGTGTCTGAACCGTTGTGGAGATAGTATAGCATCACTCGGCATTGGCTGCCAATATAACAATGTGTTGAAGTGTGGGACTTCCAGCACCCTCATTTGTCTCACATGATTTCGCTTTGTGGTCACATGATTACTTACTCATCTGCTTACTGATCACCTTACTCACCCGCTTACTGAGCACATCACATGACCCCTTACTCAGCTGCTTATTGAGCAGCTTATTCATATTACTCATTTCCATTACTCAGCTATTTGTAGTTAGTATATATACCAGGCATGTAAACCTGGAGTCCTCAGTTTCTCACTGTTGACTCCAGGTAAGTAGTCTTCTATCTCTTCAATAAGAGTTTCTCACTGTTGACTCCAGACCACTGTGCTTGCCTGATTCTAACATTCAGCTTACTCCAGCTCCAAGCACAGTGCCTCTCTTGAACTGGCAGTCACCCTTGATTACTCCCCTGTGAAAAAAAATCAGCAACATGAAAGCCACAAGCACCACTATGGTAGAGGCTGGATTCAGCCCCACTTCTCCCCCTCCTTCAATACTGGTGGTAGCAGTCTACAACAGAGACAACAGAAACAGAGTCTACATTTCCAATATCATCTCTCAGAAATGATGACAATTGATTCAATGAATTTGCGGATGGGGTGGGAATGGGAGGAATTGGATTTTACCAGATAAGCTGGTCCTTATTTGTATGTGAGGGCTGGGACAGGGTTCATGGACATACAAATGTAAGGTTTATTTTTACAATTGATAAATAAAATAAACCACTCCATTTTGCTCATTCCAGGGACATTGGTATCATCTTCAGAAGCTTGATTCTGACAAAGAGCTTTATGTCTGTACCTGTGCTCTGGTCCATTGTGTACATGAACAGTATATGTTGGATGGAGGTAGGGAGGCATTTGAAGAAGCTGATTTTGTGTATCAGGAAGGTAAGAGACCAAGATTGTCTGCGGGAGTACATCTCAATTATATCTCAGATAGCCTATGTTCTGTTGTATTGTTCTCAAGAGAGTTGACCCCAGTGTAGGACTTATTGTGTAACCCACAAATATTTATATTAGGTTGCGAACCTGAGGGAGCTCTGGCGAGCTAACAAGGTCTGCTACATTTGCATGAGACAGTCCGAATGGTGTAGATTGGCACCAGAGAGTAGCATAGCTTTGGGAATATCCACTAGCTGTTACTCTCTGTAGCAACAAGTGAATCTCAACTTGGGCCGCTGAATCCTAAGAGGAAATGATTAGCATAAGGTGGAGAGAAACTTACCAGTCTCTGAGTCCTTAGAGTGTAGCAAGTCCTTTAAGAGGGACTTGAGGCATGGAAAGCGATGAGGAAATGGTTAAGGGTAGAAAGATGATCTATTCAGTGATTGCTGCGGTCTTATCTATGAGTGACAATAGTAACGGTAACGTGGTATGTGATGCTGCCCGTATGCACACAGCAGAAGGAAATACGATGAGATTTAATATGAGTCGTGCCACGTTCTATGAACATGGCTGAAGAGAAAAACAATGAAATAGTAGATAACTTGCCATTAAAATAGTACAGCAGCCGGTTGAACAGCTGCAGCCTAGTGCAGCCCAAGTGTGACTAGGATAGCCCGTTACACCCAGTCAACAAGACAATAACCTTATTCTCTGTTGCAACACCACACACTCCCGCTCTGTTAAAGGCAAGGGTGATTGTAAGCAATATGGAGGTTTCTGGAACTGGCCATTGGACCTGTAGTCGGGAGAGCTCCTATATTACAGACTGCATTCACATCAAAGAAGCTCGACACTATCTGAGCTGAATCGGTGATGGTATGGAAGGTTAGAATGCTCCTGGAGTGCAAGACACATATGGTAAGTAAATTAACTGAGTCTATGTGCCACACTGAACCTATGTTAGTCCAAAGTCTACCAATTAGGCCTTTGTGGTCCGCATTCTATAGTTATATCTCAGCTTGGATACCCGGGCCCTACTGGACAACCACAGCTCTTAGGATACCCTCTAGAGCTGGAGTGTGTACACTACAATCTAATGATAGTTTCTCAGAGTGAAGAGGATACTCAGTGTAACTACATTAAACTGGAGAACTCACCTATAACCTGTTGGCTTCTTCTTGAGTGTATAAACTCCAAGGAAGGTTGTTAGGTTTTGGCAAGGCAACAGTTTAAGAGTAAGAAAAGATGATATTTTATTGTCCACTGGTGTTCATGTGATACATACTACATAATGTCCATGACTAATACTACTGGTGGATTTGGGAGAATGAAAGAAAAAGAAATAGTAGCTATACAGGGTATAAATGGATAGAGTACCTTACAACCGTGAATCAGCCCACAACAAGATTAGTCGAAAGTATGTATTTTACATTGCATGGCAACAATCAGTGAGCAAGGTTCCATTCTGTGCACCGCACATTGGAGGGGACAAACGAAACAACAAAAAAAGAAATTTGAGACGGATGAAGAACCATGGCACGGGCTGTTAGAATCAGGCAAGCACAGTGGTCTGGAGTCAACAGTGAGAAACTCTTATTGAAGAGATAGAAGACTACTTACCTGGAGTCAACAGTGAGAAACTGAGGACTCCAGGTTTACATGCCTGGTATATATACTAACTACAAATAGCTGAGTAATGGAAATGAGTAATATGAATAAGCTGCTCAATAAGCAGCTGAGTAAGGGGTCATGTGATGTGCTCAGTAAGCGGGTGAGTAAGGTGATCAGTAAGCAGATGAGTAAGTAATCATGTGACCACAAAGCGAAATCATGTGAGACAAATGAGGGTGCTGGAAGTCCCACACTTCAACACGGGCTTGAATGAGGGCTTGGCCAAGGCCAAGTAAGAACAGAGTAACAGCTGAAATGCAAGACACTTATAACTAGATCCTCATGGCATTGGCTGCATCTGGACCTTGGGCGGTGTTTAAGTCTGAGGCCAGAAAGCGGTCACTCCAACCCCTGTGTGCAGGTTCACCTTTGTGCTGTCTTTCCGCTCAGCCATGACGAGGCAAATTTTGCCCGCATGTTGGCCGACCTCACAGATCATGAACGTATTGTGGTCATTGTCTGTGGTCACCACGTCTCCCAGCCTAAACTCTGGCCAAAGGATTCATCCAAGCGACAGAGGTCTTTGGTTTCGTCTGAAAACCAGATGTGGTAATAACCCCCCTTGGCCACCTCCTTCAGGTCAATGGACCTGGGAAAGTAGAGCATGGGGCTGGTACCTTGCCTCCAAAGGGCAAGGATGGTTCTGTGCCTGGAAGGAAGGCCATGTGAGGAAAAAAGCTCTTCACCAGGCTTATAAAAGCTATTGGACGAGTAGGTGAGGCCAGACTTTAGCTTTGTGACAGAGAGGAATGATGCCCAGGTGGGACTGTGCACTCAGTCATGCCTGACACCGCTGATAGGGGTGAATGAGGAAATCATAAATGGAACACATGGTGACAACACTCACTCATCCTGGAGAAAGCTCTGTCCCCACCGCTTGGCTGGGGTTCAGTGAACCAGCAAAAGAAAAGAAAAAAGGCGATGGCAATCACCTTTACCCTGCACTGCTGCACATTTTTTTTCCCCACCCAATTAACATTGGTTTACAAATGAAAGGATCAGAACAAGGATTGGACTTCCATCTGGTTCAGTGCAGAGCTTGGTGAAGTAGACAAAGTCTACTATGATTTCATCAGCGACAAAGGTGGATGCCACAGAGCCGGCAAATGTACCAGACATTGGTGGAGGAGGTTAGAGGTCTGATGGAACAAGCAGAACCAAAGCCAACGATGTCACCATCAGGCACCTGACCACCAAATTGAAACTCCAACAGGTGCCCACACACAGTCGAAGCGGTAATTTAGGTGAAACAGCATTCTTTTGGCACTTTTATGTCTAAGTATCAAGTTCAACCACCAACTCAACAAGCATTGAAATTTGTTTTTAGATCAATGAAAGACTTTATTGTCCTATACTTGTATAATAGCTCACACACGAACCCATAGTTGCAGGATGGGGGCCAATTCAAAACCCTGCAGTAGTAAGTAGGACCTGACACTTCTTCTTGGTAACAGCATCCTCAAGTTATTTGAACTCAATATAAGTACTTGAAGTAGTGTTTCAAGGGATTCAGAGTTGGACTGAAGTCCCCTGGCAACTAAAACATTGTGACATCAATATAGTGTTCCAAGTGCTTGTCACAAGAACTCATCTAAAAGTGGCCATAACTCATATATGAGGGTGGTATCACACAGGATTGCTAGAGTCCATACCAAGGAGAGTGTATGAATATCCATATTTATTTAAGCACTGCTACACCACAGACAAACCTCAATGACAGGGATTTGTGCCCAAAAGGTCCCTGTCATCACAAGAGTTTACAATCGTGAGACGTGCATGTCTGGAGTCTATTTATACATGGAGTTCTGTTTTATTACATTTCTAAGTTTATACCTAGCCCCAACTCAGTAGATACTCAATACAAGGAGTGCTGAACCAGAAAGTCTCTCACAATAAGTTTTGTAAGCTAGTTTGAAGTCACAACATGTCAAAGCTTTGAATTAAAGGTACTACTAAGATTGTAGTCACTGTTGGAATCATTCCCATGAGTTTGGTCACAGTCCCACATTTACAAAGAGAGTCCCAAACCCCTACAATTAGTGTTTTCTCTTGTGAGAAGCTTTAGTCGATTCATGAGTGCTAATTGCGATAGTCTCAATATACAGTTTGATTTATCTTTCATTCATTTACAACTGTCGACAGTTCATCTTAGTCAATTCTCATTGACAGGACCTGAGTACATTAAATATAGAAGAGCACTTTGTGTAGTTGTGGTTGTGTTGTGTGTGTTGGTTGTGGTTCATTTTGTGTGTCTTGTACACATACTTGGATTGTGATTACACAACTACATCAGGAAAAATGACAATTGCCATTTCTCTGAGATATGGCACCAATTGTTGCAAATCCCGCCAATCAAATATTTGATGGCAATCCCCGACCATTATATCATAATTGTCTGGAATTGTGGCAGATTGTTGAGGGCAAATTTTCAAACAACAGAACAGCTGTGTTGCTACTGATAAATACTTAAATCAAGTAGCAGTCATCTGTGCGAGAAAAAGCAGAACCCAGAACACCGATTTCTGATGGTTAAGCAAGCGGCACCGTAAACTGTGCCTGCGCATAGCCAGTGAAAAGGAAAATCACGAGTAGATAGCTTCTAATATTTTTATCGACTTGATAGTGATGTATGCATGGCAGTCCAACCATGGATTAACGTAGAACTTTGAAGCCATCTCGTAGACATTTTGGCTCATCCAATCTCATGGTACAACTGGGCCAAACTGAGGGAAGAGATGGACACTGCAATGGATGTTCTCCACAGAGATAATGCTAGCAATCCTCTCCTCTGACTTGGAGATTTTTGTACATCAAATGGTTTGGCTCAGGATGTCTCGTGAACGCAGAAAACCACTCGATGTATGTCAGATGCTTTGCTGGTCTTGCCTGCGGTGCGGGAAAGACAGTGTCTAGAGCGGTCTGTGTGAGTGAACACCAGGCGAACCCGCCCAACACGATGGCCTGCGAAATAAATATATAAATAAGTTATTGTACCAGCTTCAATGCAGCAATGCCAGGAAACGATGTACCAGACACGCTGGAATGTAAGCTGGCCCCATCATTGACTAAAACCATGTCGAAGCGACCTCCCACATGCTTCCCTTGCTTGTTTCTATATCCCTGTCTGACATGGACAGTATCAAGAACATCCTCAGCTGCCTCCCAGCCAAGGGCATCGGTTGTCCAAAACTTGATTTTATGATAGACGGACACCTTCTGGAACGGTGTATAAAAGTTATTGGCCAAGTGTTCCACCTGCCACTTGGTCAGAAGCAGTTGATCGAAGGATACAGTGAATCATGCAAAGGCATCACGAAAGTAGATGGCACCGTAATTATCCTCGAGTGCAGTGAGAGAAATGCCTTGAGCGGAGGGCTGGACAGGAATCTGCAGATAATGATGAGTGGGATCCAGTGCACACCACAAGCTTTGTTTTTCCATCGGTGGCAGGCTACCAGATATTCGCCAGAGGATAAACTTCTTGTGTCGTAAGACCTTCTCCTTCTGTTCAAGCCACAAAGTCATCTGAGTCGTCTTTGTGATTGGTGGCTCGGTACGCGTCTTTTGCAAGATCAATATGAAGCCGCTCTGTGTACTTGGTATTGTAGTTGTCTGTTGTACCAAAGAGTTTAATCGTGAGGTTTATAATGACGAAGGTTGTGAAGCTTTGGGAAGTTGAAGTTGTCGTGGATCCCAAGGTCGATGAAGATTGACTTATTGTCATGGAACCATTGCAGTGCATCCTGCAGCAGCACTAAAGTCTCCGATGAATGCATTGGATATTGCACAAGGTAGAGGAAGCCAAGTGCAGCTCGAACAGCACAAATGAGTCATACAGTTGACTGCCGTTCTGGAAGTCACAAGTCAACAATGAGGCCAAGCAGTATCTGACACATATCTGACGGTGCTGTCCCAGAAACCCACGACAAGGTAGTTATACCCTTGAGAAATCGTTGTGTATTATGATTGGGCGGCATCCATCAACAGCGAGCATTGATCTCAACGGGGCCAAATCCCTCCGTGATCCATGCTACAACATGCTTGATTACACCTTGGTAAAGCTGATGAAGGACGTTGGATGTGATGGAAAGATATATATTGACGTAGGGAAGGTCCTCCCAGAACAGATGATAAAGTGGTTTAATGCCTGCGATCGCACAAGCACGAGTGAACTCAGTAGCATTCCCATCCGCTTTCCACAATGCATCAAGCGCAGCAGCAAGGTCCTGTAGCTCGTACATATCCTCAAAATCTCCCAGTTCATCTCGGGGCACCGGACAAGTCGGACACTCCCCCGTCTTCGCTCCCATAACCAAGACCTGCTCTGGATAATCCCCCGAAAAAATTGAGAAGATAGGGTGGCAATGCCGCACAACATCGTTGCTGCTCTTCATCTCGACTCTGTCCAGTCTGGGTCCCTTTAGAGGGCACAGTATCTGCCGCATGCACACATGGTAGAGATTTCCGATAGCACGACAGCGAGCAGCCTTATTTGTGATATGGTCAAGGCAACTAGTTGGCAAATAACCAATCAGGACATATGCTTGACGGGAGGGCTTGCAGCAAATTTCTTTGGGGATGTTGCTGATGGTCATGTAGACGGGATACACCACCTTGTTACGAAAGAGTGTCATTTGGGTCTTGTTGGTAGAGATTATGATAGGATTGATCGTAGCTCCGGGGTGGCACAACTCCACATTTTTCTGCAGCCGCTGATCAGTGTTGAGAACGAAATGGAAAGCGGGAGCAATACCTTCATCTCATGGTAGAAGTGCACGAGCTTTGTCGGCATCTGAGTAGTGACATTTGGGTGTAAAAACGAGATCTTGAGTGAATTCCGGATCCCTGTAGAGCACCTGGATGCACTCAACGATGGGGCGGAAGTAAACATTGAATGCTTCGTTGCCCACGACTATCTCCTGACGAGTAAAGGTCGGACAGCCCTTTGGGAGTTTGTCATCGATAATTTTGTTTAATTCGCAAGAGTTCTTGTATGATAGCCCCAAGGTTGCGGGAACCTTAATCTTGTGAAGAAGGAAGTAATGGGAAGGAACTGAACTCACCCCGTCAATGGATAAAAGATCTGTGAACGTGGTGGATGTAGAGCCATGGAGTTTGGCCCACTTTGCAATCTCCCAGTCAACTTGGGATGTAAACGGCGCCCATGGATTATCAGCACTGCCGGCAACCTCCTTGACATACTCAGTGTACGTGGGGACCTCAGTATGGATCGGTGCACCGGCATCACCAAAGTGGGTGATGCGGGCGAGTTGTGAACCGATCCTCCACTGCACAGGGTTCGCTGGCAGAGCTGCAGCCTGAGGCACAGCAGGTGGCTCTGGAGATCCCATTCGCTGATCAGGAGGTTCCCGATTATCTGCAGGTGGCTCGTCGTCATCGTCCAAATCCGAGTCACTATCCTCCAGGTCAGGAAGACCATGGAAGTCATCCTCCTGGGCAGCAGGAAAATTCTCCCCACCTTGATTGTCCGGCAAAGGTTCCCATGCACGATCCTGAGTCACAGCTGTCCGAATCTGGGGCATATACACCAACTGCTGGAGGTGAATTTCAGCACAAGCTTTATTATGAATCTGGTGGAGGTGATGAGTAAGCCCGGTGGTGGTGAAGGATGTGTCGCAGCCTTTGCAGGTTACACGGATAGTGGAGTTAGATATTAAACCGCAAAAAATTGAGTTGGAGGAGTCAAAACGGAGTCCTATATTATCAGAGTCTGGGCTCGGGTACACGGCTAAATTATGGCGCCATAAAATTCTGTGTAAGTGCGCAGCATAATACAGGGCTCATATTACCGTGCTACTGGTAGATCCATCATACAGGCTGACTTGACCAGCGGACTTCGAAAAAATCTGAAAAAATGATGTGCAATAACATGAACAACGCAAAGTCGTGTCACCTTTCTTCCCTCCCAAACTCCATGGCAATGCCCATCTGCAGTTTCTGGCTCTCTCTACATGTCTACACGTCCATGGGTGCTTCCCTCAGTAGACTTCAGCAATCTGAGGAGTATGGCCATAGCTCACCTTATCACACCTCGTTTGCTAATAGATCTGTTGGCATATCAACAGGAAGTCATTGTTCTGTCATGTAGAAGAAGAAGAAGAGCCTTTGATAAAATGCTGTACATCTGTTGCTTCCCCAATTAGGCATCAGTTCTCACACCCTTTGTTCTCAGCAACGCATGTTGCCAAAACAAAGGCCATAACCAATGCTGGTAAGTTGGGTAGCATATAAAAGCATTCCTACTCACACATCTGGTAGTCTGGACAGGCACCACACCTCAGGGGAAAAAACTGAAAGATTCAGAGTCGGAAATGGCCCCCGAGCCAAGCAGAAAGCGGGCTGATCTAAAGCTAAGCAGTCGGGCAAGGTGAAGTTCGCCAGGAGAAGAGATGAAAGTGCACTACATTCGCACATCACGGCTCTGCTGACCGATGTTGCATAGGTATCCAAGCTGAAGAAGATGAAGACTCCCTGAGGGCCAATGCACAAGAAGATGCTCCAATGCTGTGAGTACCACAGCTCCAGATCCAGGACATTCACACAATTAGATTAGGGAGCAACAAAACCATTGTTGATTCAGAGGAGAGTGAAAAGCCCACTAGACTGAGCCCCAATCCGAGCTGTTTGGCAATTACGATGCTGAGTCGGACAAAGAAGAGCTGCCAGGGTATCAGGTGTATGAAGAGGTTGTTGACGACAACAATGATGACAATCTTGCAGCTCTCGGAGATGAGGATTCCAGAGCGCTATCGGCGGTGTTGGCAGAGGAGGTAAGTCACTCTTCCTTTGTGATGCTCACAGCCACAGTGGTCTCACGCTGGATGCAGACTGACCAAGACAATGATGACAAGCTGCCGTCGCCGTTCGATCCGAGGTTCATGCAGATACACTCATCTGGCAGATCCTCCACAAGCTCGGGTCACTTCAGTGTTCCTGGTTCAAGCAATGCTGACACGGACTCAGATGATGATCCAGAGACCAAGGCCATGTTCTCCTCCCTCCAGCATGCTCAGGAAACAGTCCCTGTCCCCCACAAAAAATCTGCGAAGGTGAATACTGGATTGAATTCCCTTGCTAATACATCTGATCGTTTGTAGCCTGCAGTTTCAGCTTCAGTCCCTGTCCCCTCCAAAAAAACTGCGACAGTGCTTATTACATCCCTATCTCTTTCTCCACCAGTACTAAAAGATCCCTTTTAGCGTGTGGCTTCTCCCCATGAACCGTTAAAGGCATGTATAGATCTTCGTGCTGATTAGTATCTTCACTAATACAATTCAAATGATAGCCTGCTGCAGCCGCACCAGTGAAATCCACCACTCAGGCATCCAAAGTGAGTTAACTTGTGAACGGAATTATAGTTATAGACACTCATCCTATTGCTATATGTTATGCCAGACCTCTCATCCTTCTGCTCCCTCTCGCAGCAAGTGGGAGGTAGCATGTGACCAAGAGGTGCAAATTTTATCGTTCATCTCAATATTTTGCTGATTGATCTAACCAGCGGCCGACATGGAACAAGTCGATACTGTGACGATGCAGCCCAAAGCCCGTCAATCAGCTCCGCAGGTAAAACTGGAGGAGGTTGCACATCCTGTTCCCTCACCGCGGCCCGTGAAAATCAAGAAGGAGGTTACCAGAGACACTACCATCATCGCGGCTCATGACATCATCAAGATAGATGATGATGACGAGGAGCCACAGGCGTATGATGCTGACATCCGCATCATTGTCATGGTGAGACAGCTGAAATGAAAACACGCTTACAATTTGGCAAAACTCAGTCTAAACCGATCATCTTACCGCTCGGTGGTACACAATTAGAGTCAGAGTAAGCTCCCAGCTGCTGATTGAGTCTCAAAGATGTGATGGAATACAAGCGATTGACCATACTGCAACTGCATACGATACTCTAAACAATGTGGGGTCAGTACAGTGTTCAGCGAGTTAGTCGTGAGTAGTTGTCTGATAGTGGCCATAACTCATGGGTGAGGGCAGTATCATGCAGGATCACTAGAAACTATACCAAGGAGATTATATGAATATCCATATTTATTTAAACACTGCTACACAAAGATCATAGACCTCTAGCGGGGATTTTGGGCAAATATAGTCTTGTTGTGACTAAAGATAATAGTCATGACTCCAAGTCGTATGAGAAATAGTAATTCTCAGGCACAGATGAACAGTCATGAATAATGGAAGAGTTGTGACTACCAAAATAGACCTTCGGGCGATCTCCGAGAGTGTGATCACATGTCAGATGGTGAACCAGTTGACTAAGCAAGTCAATCCGAGGATTCCCGATGAAGTCCGAGAAGATCTGAAGATCTGATCAAACATTCACATGAAAGATGTGGTTGTCATGATTAGGTTGAAAGCACGCAATATGGCGTCAAGACGGTCTAGATCGCTCCGGATCTTGCCTTGACTAAAGATAGATGACGCTGAAGGCTCTCCAGAACTTTCAGAACTACTCTAGACAGTCGGGATTGATTCCTATAGGCTACAGGCTGCAGATCTCCGATCAAACACGGTTCATAGACCGATAAAAGGACCATATACCTCATTTCTATTACTCATTTTCCTTATCTGGCATGTACTAAAATAGATTGTAAACTAGTATAAAAGCAACGTAGAATAACGCGATTCTGGACTGTATTTTCCTCTATAGCCGTGACTATTGTTGTCATTGGTTGTGGGTCACGGGGTCAGTGCACGTCTGGGTTTCACACGGAGATTTGTTTAAACACATTTCAAAGTTGTACTACTTTTTAGCAGAAATATATAGAATCAGAACATAGTTGTTTGATAACCAAAGTCCCAGCAAAGTAAGCTGAATAAGAAAGTCATAAGAAACAGTCAAGTCTGTACCTAAGTGGTCCTTTAAGAGTCGCCACTAAGTGTCAAGACGGAGGATAGCTGTTGATATTGTTCCTTTGAGTTCGGTTGCAGTCTAAGTACCAAAGAAGTAAAGTCTAAGATGGTCTCAAGTGACCTAGAGTTCAGTCCAAGTGTGGCTTAAGTTGTCGGAGTTGTTCAAGTACACTTGTGACTGTGTTTCGTTTTCATCCAAACACCCCAAAGATAGTGTTTCACTTGTGAGAGACTTCAGTCAAGGTTCTCGAGTGATACTCGCGAATATTCCACAGGGCACAATTAGATTTATAGTCATTCATTGCAACTGTCTACAGTTCATCTTACTCAATTCTGATTGAGAGGACCCTAGTTATAGAAGCACCAATATAGTCAAGTAGTAGTAGTGTGTGTGTGTGTGTTGGGTGTAGTTCATTTTGTGTGCATCTTGCACATATCTTGAGCTTATACTTTTCACGACTATACTTGGGTGCACCGTTTCAATGGACCACAAGGTTGGGCTAAAAAACCAGAACACTGTCAGACTCCTAACGAATTAGGAGTCAGAACATGAATAAATGGCCAATTATTACTTACCATGTAGTGCGAGTGAGGACTTGTAATATTTCACAGGTCCACCTACCCTACCCAAATATAGCAACCGGTAAGATGGACTGATCGCATCACTTGTCTGCATGCGGTTGGTATGGAAAACGCTCTGGGGGCTTACCCGCTGGTAATACCTCCCCATATCTATCTATACCAACTTGTAATTCTTGCGCATTCCTTGAGCACTCTCGGCAATCCCCAGAGTCCCAATTGGTATACTTGTTCCATCCATCACTGAGCATCAACTCATCACCCCGGCACTTCGGGCCATGTCGCCTCTCGCGTGCAATGTTGCCGCTGTTTCCCACGCCTCCTCAATCTGTCGGGACCGTTGGCGGCGGCTTTCCGCCATGCAACCCGCCTTCCGCCATCACCATTCCATCATTTCAAGTCAGTTTAGCCATCAATTCATCACCCCGGCACCCTTGGGCCATGTCACCTCTCACATGCGATGTTGCCGCTGTTTCCCACGCCTCCTCCATTGGCGGCGGCTTTCCACCATGCAACCTGCCTTCCGCCATTGCCATTCCATCATTTCAAGTCAATTTAGCCATCAATTCATCACCCCGACACCCTCGGGCCATGCCGCCTCTCGCGTGTGATGCTGCCGGTGTCTCCCACGCCTCCTCGATGTGTCGGGACCGTTGGCAGCGGCTTTCCGCCATGCAACCCGCCTTCCGCCATCGCCATTCCATCAATTTAGCACTTAGTCACAAATCTATCAGCCCAAGAAATCCGTGTTTTATTCAAAAAAAATCTAAGTATAGTATAAATGACGGTAGGACGACTACACTGGTGCCGCAGAGACAGTCAGCACGATGGGAACGGAGGAGGAAGTCCCGGGCAAATGAGCATTGCCCGGAGTGCCTGCAGAGAGCGCTTAGTCACAAATCTATGAGCCCAAGAAATACATGTTTTATTCAAAAAAAATCTAAGTATAGTATAAATGACGGTAGGACGACTACACCGGTGCCGCAGAGACAGTCGGCATGATGGGAACGGAGGAGGAAGTCCCGGGCAAATGAGCATCGCCCGGAGCGCCTGCAGAGTCATCATCCTCAGTGTCAGAAATGATCGGCCGGCTTTTGGCAGCCTTGCGCGCGGTCACCAACTTGTCCAGCACGGCCTTTGTAGTCGCATCGTCACGCCCACACTTCGCAGGGGCCCTACCATTGATAGCAGCCCGCTTGGCGGCGGGTTTCAGCCCCGAGGTGCCGGATGTAGCCACATTTGTCTTGTGCATACGTTTCTTCGGGGGCGGGGCATTCGGGGCGCGCTCCGATGGGTTGTCGTCGTCGGCAGAGTCGTTTTCGTCGGTGTGGGAGCTGTTTTCCTTGTCCCCATTGCTGCGCACGCGCTTGTGAGGAACACCGGCGTCGCTGCGCTGTACATGGCTCTTGGCAATTGTATGGCCAGCGGCAACCTCGGCCTCCCACGCAGTCTTGCGTGCCTGCGCCTCAGCCGGTAAAAGCCTCCGAAAGGTGCAGGTGCCATCCTTGAGTGCGTCGACGAGGGCACGGAGCGCAGGCAGTGAAGTGCTTAGCTCACTTGGGTTCACGAAGCGGCCCTTCCATCCCTCGAGGACGACATTGTACTTCTGCACAACATCTTCCTCGTGCCACGTATAGGCCATGGTAGCGTTAGGAACTTTTGATACTTCGACTACACAATATTATGAGCATTGTACACATTGATGAATATGTGCCGCAACGTACCAAGGTTCTTTGACACAAGCTCTCGTATCTCGGCCTTCATCCAATCAGCCTTCTGCTTAGACGTCCGCAAGAGGTCTATTTTTTAAGTCAGTAAATGCGAAACTGAAGAAGAAAAAGGCCACGCGCTGACAGGGTCACATCCCGCAACCGCAAATGCCTCCAGCTTAATCCCTACCTCCCCTGTATCCCATTTACGGCGTGTTGCGATTGCCATGTAGGCCTCAAGCTCCGGGCTTGTGAAATACCACTTGGGGGCCATGTGAAACTCGGCACTGTTGCAAACGACGCAAAAGAATCCTTCAATGCCCACACGATTCCCGAGGGCAGCCATCTGAAAGCATTCTGAGTATTTCGATGGACAGGTGATATACTAACCCGTACCAGCATCTTCATATTCCGCACGATGTTGGCGACATCCTGAATCTTGGCGCGTGGTGTGTCACGGCGCAGTGCGAAGTTCCGGGACCTGATGTCGCGAAAACGCTCCACCAGCGTGTCCTTCTCCTCATCGGTGAGGGCATTGTACTCATCGATGTGATCCATGTGTAGCCTAGCCTCCGCGGCTTTCTCACTCTTAAACGCGTTGTATGGATTGATCTTCTCTTGATGATGCACCATACGCGCACCACCCTGAAAGAATATGTCCAAAAAATATCGTGGCTTCATGTCGTACAGGTCCGCAAGCTCCTGGGCCTTCGCATTAGTATATTCACACCACTTTGAGACTTCCTCGTTGATTGCGGCTTGTCGGAACTCTCGTTTCTCCTTTTTCTCCTTCAGTTCATCCCGTGTGTGAGGGGCAGACTTTTTGGGAGCGGGCTTGTCAATTCGGATGCGTGTGCTGCTTGCAGCAGAAACCGTGGTGTAGATGGTGGGCATGGTGTGTTCAAAGAAAAAAAACGGCTGCCGGAGAATAACTGTACCTCCGTCCTCGCATACCACAGCTGCCGGAGCATCATTGTACGGAGTTCCTCCATCCCAAGTCTGTATCAGATTTCAGTCAACGCTTAACTCACAATCTCCTTCAAGGTTTTCTTGAGCTCGATCGACAAAAAGGATGAATTAATTGGAAATAAAACTAGTCTGCCATCACAGCCATTGCGAAGAGCAAATCCGAGATGAGGGTAAGCTCTATGTCCAAATTACTCAACTCTGTGTGCCATTTAACAGGATGGAAAGAGCGCATCACAGAATCACCGTACCTCTGTCCTCGTGTACCACACGTCCTCGCATATCACGCGTCCTCGCACTGCCGGACCATCATTGTACGGGGTTTCTCTGTCCTAAATCTGTATCAGGTTTCAGTCAACGCTTAACTCACAATCTCCTTCAAGATTTTCTTGAGCTTGATCGACGAAAATGATGAATTAATTGGAAATAAAACTAGTCTGCCATTGCAGCCATTGCGAAGAGCAAATCCGAGATGAGGTCAAGCTCTATGTCCAAATTGATCAACTCTGCATGCCATTTAACAGGATGGAAAGAGCGCATCACCAACTTGATGGCGCTGGCATTGGCAGTAAGTCCGTGGGAGGTGATGAAGGTATCCAGGTCTAGTTGATCGTTACCATGGCGTGAAGTGGGGCCGTGAGAGGGTGAGGGTGAATATGGAGGTGGTCGACGCAACGTGGATGGGGCGGTACGAGCTGAAGCTGGAGTGCGAAACGATCCTGCTTGGCTGCGAGACGGAGTTGCAGTGTGTGTGCGAGCTGAGGCGGCACCGGGAGCTTGAGACCGAGTGGGAGTAGAAGGTGGGGCTGTAAAAGTGTATAGTAAGAAGCGAAGATCTAAATTAGATGTAACTTACGGCGACTGCCAGTGCCAAGAGCCTGGCGGAGGGACCTGTTAGCTTCGAGCGCGCTGTCCAGATGCCCCTGTAGGTCGGCTTTGGCGTCCTCGAGAGCTGCGATGCGGGAGAAAAGAATGGTCTCCTGCTCTTCCAACTCCTGAATTCGTCGATGGGCCTCATCAAAATCGTCATCTGGGATCACAACGACAGGGGTAGGCGCTAGAAGAGTGTCGAGAACACCGACTGCACGTCCGTGGAACTTGTAGTGGGCAGAACCGGGAGCCTGGGGCCGTGGAATAAGGATAGTGGAGTAGGGATTGTGATGAGTGCCGGGCCCATTTGCAGTCAGAGACCAGCCACACTGAAGGGCGCAATTCCTCCACATCTGCACAGTCGGCACGCCCACAGACTCTATAAAAAGCTGCGCAATCTGAGCGATCGGCCCATGGCTAGCAGGATTTGCTGCAACGAAAAAGGGCGGGAGGTAGATGGAAGAGAGTAAGAACTGGGGCTGGGGAGGTGTGTTCGGAACAGTCGTGCCCTCAACGTGCAGGATCATTGTTGTACCCCCAAAGAGGCGATCCCAAGCTGTTGCCTATTATTAAATTGAGTCTTTAGAGCGCACAAAGGAGCACAAGACACACCAAATCAAATGTAAGGTTTTGGATCCGCTCATTCAGACCCTTCCTTGCATCACTTCCCGCAGTACTGGGGGGTAGCGAATCTCGTAGCGCCTCAAACTCAGGAAAAAAAGTATCGGTGTTCCGCAGGTGACTTCCATCCTTATGAAGGTCCGCCGCAAACCATGCGAGGTCGGAAGCCAGCCAGCGGGTCTGATAGCGCTGGAAAACCCCAGGAGTCCTCGGAATGCCCTGATTACGACGGAGGTCAAAACGCCCAATGGGTGTGAACTGCAGTTGACTCCAGGATTGAGGGGTGCTGGTAAGCGTGTAGCCATCGCGAAGTGGAGGGGGCTGAATATTGACTCCTGGCATGCCCCAATCGACAACGAAGACCATAGTGAAAGTGTGGATGTGGTTCGAGACAAGAGAAAATGTGTACTCACAACCACTGATGAGCGCTCGATGGATTAGTGCTAATCTTGGTCTAAATTGGGAATTGGGGCCGTAATCCAGAAAATGGCTACACTAGAGGCTTCTAGTGTCTCTCTTGAATAAAACATTGGCTAAATGCATGACAAAAACTAGGGTTTAATGATTGAACAAAAATGGACTGTACTCAATTTTTTACCGTTGAGATTCCAATGAAATGGCCTCCGCAGGAGAAAGATTGTATTCTACGACAGAAACATGTTCCATGCTCAATGTTTCTTGGTAGATGAATAGAAATACCAATAGTGAATGCCAGAAAAAAAAAAGACTTGTGCTAGGCAGGCAGTTATGATAATGTTCTGTGTTCTTCATAAAACAACATCGGCTCATCTGATAGTTTACGTGATTTGAAATGCTTCCAGAATGCGAAAAATACAATGCCTGTATATGTAGTGTATTCATATTAACTTTTGGAAGCATTTGAAAGAGTTTTATTTTTTGCCCAGAAACACGCACTTTTCATATCTCACAGACAAAAGAGACATGCAATGTACACAGACAGCAGATTATAGAACAGGCTCCCTCTATGAATTATAATTTATCGAAAGAACTGGGGTCTTGGGGAAACAAAAGCTCTGAAATCATTGAATAGCCAGAAAGCCGGGCCAGTTGAACAGCTCAAACCACTGGGAACTAGGAGCCAAGTTTTGCCGTTCCCTGGATTTTACTAACCATTTGCCCAGATGTCGCCGTTCGATACATATCACTGGTATCTATCTACAGGAGCACTTCTATGTCATTTCAATATTTTTTCTGGCCTGTCCTGTCTCCATATTGCACTGGTTAGGTTTTTGGGGTTCATTTTGGCAGGTGGTCGATCAAAAACAGGGCCATTCTGCTCCAACTTTGCTCTGAATTTTCTAATTATTTTACTGAACATAATACCATAGTGCTAGTACCAAATGCTCTATTCAAAATGATCATGTTTAACTTCTTGGCCTTTCAGCCTACCATTTTGTTGTGAAGTTCGGTATTCTAGAATGAACACCGAGGACGGTCCGTACACCCGAGCCAATTGGAATGCTTGCCGAAATTCTCCAAATTCAGTTCCCATGCCGAGAGAAGAGCAAGAAATACAGTAAATATATTCATTGAGAGTCGTCGAAGGTACTAAGGTGTTCCATTAATTCCACCATGTTATCCTCATCAATCTCCAACTCCTTGACGACCAAATCTGACTCATCCTGGTCATTGTAATCTGGCTCCAAGTCCATGTCCATGAATTCCTCGTTTTCGTACTCAACAACCATCTCCGTGACCCCAAGAACACCAGAAAGCCACCAAGGCAGAGGAATCCCATCACCTAGATTGGGATCTCATCCTACACGTTCCCTGGGGAATAAATTTCCCGAGAAGCCAATGATTCTTGACGTAGAAGCAAGCCGTTTGCAGACTGATGTGTTGATTTGAGATGCATATCGCCAGCGTCGTTGGAGCTCAGTGGCAAGCGGGGGGTTAATAATGATGTTCGCTGCGATGGCCCTGTAATAATCAACATGCTCATCGAGCATGGAGGTGATCTTTCGTCGTATTTCCACATTTAGACGGCGGATCTCTTCTTTCGCGTGTTTGATCCCAAAATATAAGATCATCGCCTCACGCCGTGCTGGCTGAGTCCATGGCTGCTGATGGATGCCTTGTCGTGTGTCACGGAGTAGGTCAAACTCGCCAAGAGCTGTCTTGCTGATCACCTCGACAAATGAGAGACGTTCCCGAGGGGGGGTGAACGCTGCTGCAGCATCATTGTAGGTAGATATTGCGCGGCGTATGGCATCAGAGCGGGTTCTGAGGGCCTTCGAAATCTTGTCACGTAATTTGTAGGCTGATTTAATGTCAAGTAGATGTTATTTCAGGATTAATTTACGCACCAACACCACTCATTCCCAACTTCGTGAGTTCGAAGAGCCACTGTACAACAAGCCTCTCTACCTCAGCTAAGGCTGCCCGGTACTTGCGCTCCGTTGTGAGAATGATGGCATCCTTGTATGGCTGACTGTCTGGCAACCATCGCAGTGTGATTTTGTGCTCTTCTTCAAAGCGACAGACCCCTTCTTTGATAGCGAGGTATTTAGTATATGTTGTACGGTAGCGAGTACGCACGGCCGCAATCTGCTTGCTGGTATAACCATTATTCACGATGTTGTAATCAAGGCGTCTGTATTCCGTCTTTGCCTGATTGGACACATCACTACATCTTGAATCTCAGGGGGTAAGTTATCAAATGTCAAAGTGAATATACGTACACTGCAGCTTCTAGCTTGTGAAGCCAGTCCATATAGTCCGCGGTCTCTTGAATCTCTTTTGGCTCTGAACGTAAGCTTTCAAAGTATTTGACTTCCGTAATGTGATCCTTCTCGTAGTCCTCCGCAGTGGTACCTAAGCTCTCCTCCAGAACGGAGAGCTGCGCCCTATTGAAGCCGATTTTCTCGAGAGCTTGCCTGTAGTTCTGATAGATGAAGTTTCCTGCAGGATATTATGGAGAGGTGATGGTATAAGCCAGTATGAGCGCACCTGATGCTTCATTCTTGTCTTGGTCATGGAACTGGAAGTGTTCATCAATTTGCTGTTGCCGGTGGAACGCCGTTGCGAGCCTAGTCGTTGAAGCTAAATGATTCGACTTTGAGAATGTGCGCTCACATTCTTCAAAGTCCTCGAGGCCGACACCATCAACGTACAGCGGATGCCATCCAATTTGACAGGCCCTGTTGTGTGCATGACCGTGAAAGGCCGGAACAACACCCTGCAAATTCATCGCGGCAACTCGAGGACCCAGAGAACTGCGCATCAATGTCTTGAAGAATGCACACATTATGTCATAACCAAGCCCTACATCGGCACCGTAATGGTCAAGAATCCATTTGACCATTGCAAGCGGATATTTCATGCTGCCATGGACGAGGTAAGTGGTAGCTGAAAAAAAAAATTGAGACCTACAGTTCTCCGCTCCTAATCATGTCGCACATAATTATTACATGTCCATGGCGACAAACCGTCAAGAAAATGCCCGCAACTGCGAAGAGTGCGAACATCTTCTTACGCCCCTCAGGACCAGCCGCCTTCCACCGTTCTACGCAGGTATCCAGGCATTTGGTGAGCTCCTCGGTATCCGCTGCACTCAATTCATTTACGTTCAGCCACGCAATATCACCATCAATGTCTTCTGTGGGCGGTGTTGATTCACGTCGATCAGTGTTTTTCGCATCGGGATCGATCTCCAGTGAAGGAGGTGATGCGGTGGGAGCCATTGACGCAGCTGCAGTCGGCTGGGAAGGGGTGGCCTTTTTCTTTGAACGTGCCTGCTGTAAAAATAAATCTTCAACTGGAATTGGACACGAAGTAGAACAAAATATACCTGCTGGGAATTCGTTACTTCATCCTTGAATAGATCCACAAGGTCCGGTGTCAACCAACGGAATGACGTTGATGCGCGGTTGTCAGGACGGACACTGCCGGAGCGAAATGTGGCATCAACGAGCTTCAGGGAATTGTTCCCGTCCATGCATCCCAGCCAAGAGAACTTCAGCGGAGGCTCATTCTCAACCTTATACAGACATGGTGCACAGATGTTTCGGATGTACCATCCGGCATCACGACCCATGGCGAGATCTACTCGGGCATCAACCCTACGGAGAATTTCAAGATATGCATCGTATGCCGTTGACAGCTGTTCCGCAAGTGTAGATTGCCGCGGACCCTGCTGAGAATTAAGAACAAAGGTAAGAGCAAAAGAAGGTGTAAGTACATGATGCAGATTTGTTAGTGTGGTGCTGAACGCGCCGATGCTGTATCGGGGGCATACCCGATGTATTTGGCAGTAGATTTCGAAGAGGCGAACAGGGAATGCAAGCGAGACCTTCTCCGGACTTGCTCCAAGGTGCCCGTGTCTCAGGAGAGACTGATTGGTCCGTTTTGTGTCGTTGATGTGGGAGAAGGAGTGGGTTCCTTTCTCTGTGAAATAAAAAGTCAGTTCTGTAAGAGGGAGTGCTTCTACAGGTTCACAGACCATCAAACCCGAGTACCTCAATATACCACACATCAGGTGCATTGTCCGAGTTCAGTGGCCTGTCTTTTTTTAAATCAAGGTACGCATCAACGAGATATGGCATCTGTTCACGCCACGAGTCCACCATCAGCTGCACACGAAGCGCACGCCGGCGCGAATCCCCTCGTCTGAATACCGTAGAGTCAGCAGGTAGCACAAGGAAGAATACAGAATAAAAATCATACCCAGGCTGACATTTCTCAAATATCTGTGTGAACACGGTTTCCTTGCCCGCATGGCTGTGGTAGAGGCCTTCTTCACCAGGCGGGAGTGTTTGAAAAGCGGCCTCCTCATCACTATCAATATCTTGCCATTCTCCAGCGTTGTGATATTCCGGTGCATCAGGCATATCAATGTCATAATCCCCCTGGCCAAAAAGTTGCTCACGTTGGAGGTAGCTGAGAGCTACCAGAAGGGTTCAGCTTCAAGTAGTTGGTTGGGAAGTATAGTGTCCGCACCTGCAATTTGCCCAGCACGCCTGTCTTTCTCCTTCCGAATATCTGCCCCCGTCTTGTTGAGGGAAACTGCCTTGTGTATCTGGTGCTTGCTGCCATACGAGATCTTGTGTGATCCTGAGAGACCAGCGGGCTTTTTCTTCCTCCCCCCAACCATAGCGTGGATGTTGAAGAGGATTTTCCACGCTTGCGTCGCATATCACTTGATGTATCATTTGATGCGTAGCCATTGCAGCGGGGATCGTCAAGCAGCGGCAGAGGCGAGTCACAGCAAAGATAGATGGAAAAATAGAGTATATTCGTGGCCTAGTAGATACTTTAAAAACTTATATAGATGTAGCCTCGATGCAGCCTGAGGAAAGATGGCTTGGCGGGCAGGGTGGCGGCGGGCTCGAGGTGAGGGGATAATGTTGCCCAATGAGGACCAGAGTCTCTGCAAGAGAGAAACTTGGGGACCTAGCACTGGGGACAGAGGTGTCCGACATTGGCAGTGGCGGGCGTGGACGGGTTAATGATGACAATGCACGTGCTGAGGCAGCATGGCCTGAAGGTGCCGGGGTGATGAGTTGATAGCTAAATTGACTTGAAACGATGGAATGGCAACGGCAGAAGGTGGGTTGCATGGCGGAAAGCCGCCGCCAACGGTCCTGACACATTGAGGAGGCGTGGGAGACAACGGCAGCATGGCCCGAGGGTGCCGGAGTGATGAATTGATGGCTAAATTGACTTGAAATGATGGAATGGCAATGGCGGAAGGCAGGTTGCACAGCGGAAAGGCGCCGCCAACAGTCCCGACAGATTGAGGAGGCGTGGGAAACAGCGGCAACATCGCACGCAAGAGACAACATGGCCCAAGGGTGCCGGGGTGATGAATTGATGGCTAAATTGACTTGAAATGATGGAATGGCAATGGCGGAAGGCGGGTTGCATGGTGGAAAGCCGCCGCCAATGGAGGAGGCGTGGGAAACAGCGGCAACATCGCACGTGAGAGGCGACATGGCCCAAGGGTGCCGGGGTGATGAATTGATGGCTAAACTGACTTGAAATGATGGAATGGTGATGGCGGAAGGTGGGTTGCATGGCGGAAAGCCGCTGCCAACGGTCCCGGCAGATTGAGGAGGCGTGGGAAACAGCGGCAACATTGCACGTGAGAGGCGACATGGCCCGAAGTGCCGGGGTGATGAGTTGATGCTCAGTGATGGATGGAACAAGTATCCCGATTGGGACTCCGGGGATTGCCGAGAGTGCTCAAGGAATGCGCAAGAATTACAAGTTGGTATAGATAGATATGGGGAGGTATTACCAGCGGGTAAGCCCCCAGAGCGTTTTCCATACCAACCGCATGCAGACAAGTGATGCGATCAGTCCATCTTACCGGTTGCTATATTTGGGTAGGGTAGGTGACAGGTCAGAGAATTTCTCAGTACTGCAAATCAAATTCTGACCATGGGAAATTTGACTCTGGGACCGATGAGTCACGATGAGTCACATCAAGTCATACTGGGAATAAATTTACTTACTTACTTTTGAGTCATTCTGACTCCTCTTGAGTCTTTCTGACTCCATTGTGGGCTCTCACTTTGCTCGACCCACCAACTGGCATCGGATCGCGATAAATTACCACCCAACCCATTCCTTATACCCCCACTGAGTCAAATACATTGCTACCGCTCGAGCGTACCACCAAACACTCACCATCACATCACTCCGGGCCCCTATTTTTCATGAATAACTCCTCAGAACGCTAACCCGGGTCCCAATTCACTCACATCCTCCAAGGAAACCACTCAGAACGCTAACCCAGGTCTCAATTCACTTACATCTTCCAAGGAAACCACTCAGAATGCTAACCCGGGTCTCAATTCATCGCATCCTCCAAGGAAACCACTCAGAACGCTAACCCAGGTCTTAAATGACTCTCAGCTACATCCCCCAATGCCTTCCATCTCATTCAGAACCACCTGCGACAACGACTTACTCACCAACGCCCTCGAAAATAAACATCGACCTCCAAGAATTATAAAAAGGGTAGTACACTTATTCGCCTGGCCTCCCTCTGCTTTCCAGCAATGGGAGGACAGGCGAAAAGCTGCACTACGATCCTAGCGCGAGTCAAACGCGCATCTCTCAGTTACACTGCAGGCAATGCCAGGTATACTGACCCAGGCATATCTTGAGTATATCCTGAGTATATTCTCAATAAACTTAAAAAAGACTCAGTGTATACTGGTTCAGTATACTCTTAGTATATTCTGAATATACCTGAAGTATGCTCAAGATATACTGACTCAGTATATTCTGAATATACTCAAAATATACTGAACAATAAACTCAAAATAAACTGACTCAGCATATTCAGAATATACTGACTCAGTATATTTTGATCATATCAAGGACAAACATTGCCATGTAAGGAAATTTTGAGAGGCAGTGAAGACCTTCCAAAAAGGAAAATCTGGATGGGGAAACATGTGACAGGACATGACAGGACATGACAGACAAGACAAGACAAGACAGACAAGACAGACAGACAAGACAGGACAGGAAAAGACAAGACAGACAAGACAGACAGACAAGACAGACAAACACAGACAAGATATAACACAACAAGACAAGACAGACAGACAAGACAGACAAAGTGTAACAAGATATGCTGGGGGATTTCTGTAGCACAGTTGGCATCTCCAGGTGGCAGTGGAAGGTCACATGTTTGTATGAATTGATTACCAAGCATAGAAAAATATTAAGATCTTGCTGGTCCATTGTGAGTTGGGTGGGTTGCAGGGTGGCACAGGAAAAATGTTGAGCAATTTGGAGAGTGGTTAGGCAGGCTGACAACATGAACATCAGGACAAAAAGGTCAGATTGTTCAGAGTGGGTAGAGGGAGTAATGTTGCCTAGTTGATTAATGGATGAGCCTCAGCTTTGCACAGCATGTTCTGCAAGTATCCATGGTGTGGATGTGATGTGTAGGCTGCCAAAAAATCAGTTTGATGCCAACCAGCAGCCAATAGAGGTTCACAATTGGCTTGTTAGATAGGGGCTAATTTGGGTGATGGGCTTGAATTTGTGTGCTGCTCCAAAGGTGGTTGGCACAGGATGTTGTGCAAGTATCTATGGTGTGGGGGTGATGTGTGGGCTGCCAAAAAATTAATTTGATGCTAACCAGCAGCCAAGAAAGGTTTGCAATTGGTTTATCCAGCTGATAGGAGAAAAATTGGGTGGTGGACTTGAATTGGTGTGGTGCTCCAAATGTGGTTTGTACAAGATGTTGTGCAAGTATCCGTGGTGCAGAAGTCATGTCTGGGCTGCCACAGAATCAATTTGATGGCAATCAGCGAGTGGGAAGGGTTTGCAATTGGCTTGTCTAGCCAATAGAGGCAAAATTGGGGGTTGGACTCAAGCTGATGAGGTGCTCAAACCCTGGTTTGCACAGGCTGTGGTGCAAGTATCTATGGTGTGGGGGGTGATGTGTGGTCTGCCCCAAAATTAATTTGATGTCAACTAGCAGCCAGGAAAGGTTTGCAATTTGCTTGTCTGGTTGTAGCAGGTGAAATGGATAAAATTTGCAACCCAATTAAGAAATATCCACTCAGCTTGCACAGGATGCTGTGCAACTATCCACAGTGTAGAAGTGATGTCTGGGCTGGCACAAAATTAATTTGATGGAAACCAGCAGGCAGGAAAGGTTTGCAATTTGCTCACCTGGCTAATAGGGGCTATTTTGGGACCCTGAACTGAATTGCTGTGTAGATCCACACCGGTTTTGCACAGGATTATGAGCATGTATCCATGATGTGAGACAGATACTTGGCCTTCCACAGAAAAAAAGCCAGGGCAAAATACAGATGAGAAAGGTTTGCAATTTGCTTGTCTGGTTGATAGGGGCTACTTTGGGAGATTGAGGTGAATTAATGTCCAGCTCTGCACCTACTTTGCACAGAATGTTGGGCATGTATCTACAATGTGAGGCAGATACTTGGGTTTGCACACAAAAAATCCCAGGGCCCATTGCATATGGGAAAGTCTTGCAATTTTCTTGTCTGGCTGAACACAGGTGAACCATAAGGTGGTGACCGAATTTGTAAATATGCAAGGGCCTTGCAGACCATGTTGTGCAAGTGGCACTGGTATTGAGAAGATCCTTGGCTTCACATGAAACAAATCTTATGGCTTTGGACACATGGGAAGGATTTGCAATTTCCTTTTCTGACTGATAGGGGCTATTTTAGGGTATCAAGCAGAATTGACATGTAGCTCTGCATATGCTTTGCACAGGATGTTGAGCATGTATGTGCAGTATGGGAGAGACACTTGGCTTTGCACAAGAAAAATAGTGTGGCCCAGTGCAGACAGGAAAGGTTTACATTTTACTTGCCCGGGTGATTGGGGCTACATTTGGGTACTGAATGGAATTGATGTGTAACACTGCTCATGCTTTGCACACAATGTTTAGTATGTATGCACAATGTGAGTCAGATACTTAGCTATGTACAGGGAAAATCCCAGAGCCCATTGCAGACTGGATAGGCTTGCATTTTGCTGTCTGGCTGATGGGGGCTATTTTTGGTGATTGATCCCAATTGATCTGGGGCTCCACACATACTTGGCACAACTTGCTGAGCATGTATTTGCACTGTGAAGAAAATACTCAGTGTCACACAGGGAAATTCCCAGGGCTGACAGCAGATGGGAAAGATTTGCAATTTGCTTGTCTGGCCAATAGGGGTCTTTTTGAGTAATTGAGCTGAATTCATGTGTAGCTCCGCAGATGCTTTGCACAAGGTGTTGAGCATGTATGTACAATGCGAGGCAGAGGATTGGCTTCCCACACAAGAAATCCCAGGGTGCACTGCAGCCCCAAAGGTTTGCATTTCCCTTGTCTGGCCAATAGGGGCTGTTCTGGGTGATCAAGCCAAATTGATGTGTAGCTCTGCCTCTGCTTTACAAAAAATGTTGAGCATGTATATGTGATGTGAGGCAGATACTTGGCTTTCCTTTATATGCAACTAGTGATCGGCACGGGTCTCCCGCGGGTACACGAGCGCTGACCCGCACCTGTACCCGCAAAAACCCGTACCCGTGACCACGGGTACGGGTTTTTCGGCGGGTTGATGGGTGGCCCGCGACCCACGCGACCCGCGTGGGACCCGCATGTTTTATGTCACCTTTTCACATTGCTTTGCACCTAAATATCATGAAACAATATTATAATTCTTGAAAGATTGTAACTAAGTTAAACTAACGGTGCTGAGAACGAAAACCGTTGAATATTCAATCATCCTTCTCATCCCTGGTCTCCTCCTCCTGCTCCTCAACCGTTGGAAGATTGGCAACCACCTTGAAGTCCTCCTCCTCGACAAAGCCCTGGCGGCTCCAACACCCGAGACACATCAACTCCCGAATACTCTGAGCTGACAGCCGATTACGAATGCTGGACACGAGCAGCCGACCACGGCTGAATTGACACTCAACATAAACAGAGGTTGCTGTAGTATGTCAGCATACACTCATCCATCGTGGATATGAAACACATACGCGGGGCGGAGAGCTTATCCAGAGCAAGACGAGAGAGAATTGGATACTTGCCGGCATTGAGCGACCACCACTTGAGGACATCGGTGATGCCCTTGAGGCACGGTTCCATCAAATACAGATCCAGTTCATCGACCTCGGCAGCGACAACGGCAGCGATAGCGTCATCGTCGAGTTCCATCTTGTCGAAGATGTTGAGGTCAGACGATTTGACGGAGCCGGATCTGACAGAGCTTATCTGCGAAGCACACTGATCAGTTGTACCAGAAGAGAACTCTAAGTCATTGCACACCTTTGAAACAGCGTCATTGTCGATATCAGACAAGGCGGCGGGCGAGCTGGCATCAACTATCTGCTGCCAATGCTGCCTGTAACCCTCGTACATGTCGCGAATATCCTGCTTAGCTGATTCAATGTCTTCTTCATCCCAGTCATTGTCACGCAGGTAGCCGATCTTGTAACGTGGGTGAAGAACTACCCGCATATCAGTTCCAAATTGCAAAGGGAATGCAGGAACATACTGAGGCACATGTGCTGTACATGGTTATAGTATGCCTTCGCGTAATAGCGGTTGAGGGTTCTCTTGGTGTAGACGAGCGCAATCTGGATGGTCGCATGGAATGACCGCTCCTCGCCATTTGGTCGGGTGAGAATGGCAGTGGCGAGCATCGAATCAAGCTTGTCCATGGCGGGAATGACGGTGGCAATTGTGGCTGAGTCACGAGAAAAATACAGAGTCGCGTCCTTAAAAGCCTGTGAAGAGAAGCATCAACTCGGACAGCGCCACAGAACAAAAATAAGATACATACCAAGAGAATATCGCGCAGGTCAGTAAGGATATCCCACTCCTCTTTACTGAGGAAATAGTCGGTTACACCGTTCTCTTCATCGAGAGTGAACTCATGAATTGCCTTGCGATAGGCCAACACAGCATTGATCATGTCAAAGGTCGAGTTCCAGCGTGTCTTGACGTCGCGTGGAAGGACATGTGGGGGGAGATGGTTGTTTTTGACGACGAGGCGCCAGCTGGGAAGCAGCTTGGTTGATGAGTGATGATCTTGTTGCACAAGGTTCGGAGCTGTAACAACATGTTTAGTTCAGATATACACAACAGATTGTATGCAGGACCTTGCCAAGCGCCCCACGAATACCCTTTGTCGACTCAAAAAAAGTCTCCCGCTCCTCATCCAGCATACCCGCAACTTCATCAAATATGTCATCCGAATTATCCGCCTCTGCCTCCGTGCGCTCCATGTCATGCATCTCACTGAGGAGGTCCTCCAGGTCAGGCAAATCGTTTCCGTCATCTTCGGTGTTGCCGTTAGCATCGCCTTTGCGAGTGGATGGGTCAAACAAGCGCAGGAAGCTTTTGGCGACGAGGTTAATGATGTGAGCAAAGCATCGTGTGCGGTCCTGCTTCCCGCCAAAGTGGGGGAGCAGAGATTCGAGCGTGTCCACCCACCATCACATCATTGTTGGTCGCGTTGTCGCAGGTGATGCTCGCAATCCGCCCCTCGACACCATAGGCGACAGCGACATCAGCAAGAACCTTGGCGAGTGTTTCCCCGGTGTGAGACTATCAAGGATTAATAAATTGGATAGTAGGAAGCAACAGAAGACATACCTCGGGGACCTCGATAAAATCCAGCAGGCAGTCAACCTTCTCGCCGTTCTCCTCCCAGTGCCCAGTCACCGCCACAAATGCGCGGTGGTTAGGCGATGTCCACGCATCCGTAGCGAGACTGATACATCCATCGCGATCCTATACAGAATATATAATATTAATTGACGAGAGCTAAGATTTAAGGGATAAAAGACTCACACTGAGGCGTTGCGCGATACGCTCCCGAGTTTTCTTCCAGAGAACCTTGACGTCATGGGCAATAGTCGTCGGTGACGGGATCCACATGGTGGGACGGCCGGACTTCATGAGGTAGCGGAAGCCGCGATCTGCGGCGATGGTGAAGGGGCGGAGACTCTCGGAGATCCAGCGAACAAAACCAGTACCGCACTCACCAATCAGCACGACTAACACAATTTACAGTCTACAAAAAAGCCGCACCGTGTTTCGCTCTTGCTAAGAGGAAAGTGCGAGAAGTTGTCGCGGTTCCCGCCAGGTGTGTGACGCTTGAAGATGTCGGTGATGCGTTGGGTTTTCGCGCCCTTGTTAGCTGCAAGAAGATTCTGAGCCTTGTCCAAGCTACCAAGAGCAGCTGCGGCATCGAGAGTCTCCTCGCCCCAGCATTTCTTGGCATGTTTCTTCAGGTTCTTTGTCGAGTTCCGGTCCTTCGTAGCCTGGTTGCGTGAGACACGATGACCACAGCCCCACGCGGCGCAGGTGAAAACATGATGAAGGTTGCCGTTGCAGTATTCAATGTCGATGTCGCTGTCGTAAAAAGTGTAGGTGGTGCTGGTCTAGGATTGTTTGGCTTTCTCTGAATAAGAGTGAGTTGTCATTCAAAGAAAAGCAACAGAAAACGCACTGAGATCCTGTTTATCCTGTTCCTCTTGCGATAGTTCATCCATCGAGTCCGTGCTCATGTTCGCAGCCGATTGTTCCGAAGTAACAGATGCTGTATCGTCATCATCGTTGAACTGGAATGAACCTAAAGGCAGGTGTTAAATTGGTACATGAATGGATCGGAAAAAACTCGTACTCTGGTGTGAAGTCACGCTGATCAGCGATGGCAGAGAAGCATTTGAGGAAGAGCGTGAGCGCGTGAGATGAGGAACCGAGGTTGAAGCTGAGGCACGGCGAGGCGTGTCACTCTTGTTGCCGGTGTTGGTATTCTTCTTGGGGGATAGGAAGGTAACAGCCTTGTTAACGACCTTCCTAGCGACCTTGACAGACTTTTTGACGATGGAGCTGGCTTTCGAAGCAACAGAAGAGTGGGACTCAGCTTCCGACGCAGTGCGCTGCCGCTTTCGAGTGCTGGGTGCCATCGTGCTGAGCGTTCAATTGTCGCAGCACACATTTTAAGCTGGGGCTGAATTTCCAATTCTCAAACAAGGTAACCAACTTGATGTCGGCAAGCAAGTGGACACAGAAATGGTTGAAAAATGAATGAATATAGTGTAGTATGCATGAGGAGAAGGTCCAAAGAGTGTGGGAGGTGAGTGCTATCGTTGTCGGGCCATCGCGACGTGGCAAGGAATCGAAGCCGAATGTAAATAATGCTTGCATAATGTGTTCAAGTGCGACGTTTGTGACGGTTTGTCACAGTGTCGGCCTGACGCGGCAGTTGAACCAGGATCGGGCTAGCTTCGATCGTGCACTCTTTTTGTTTCGTTTATTGTATCTTATAATCCTTATTGTCTTTCTACTGACCCAGCGATTGATTGCCGGTGACGGGTCCCAGACAGGTACCGACGGGTCCCAAAATTTTTTCGACACCGACCCGTACCCGTACCCGTACCCGTACTGACCCGTACCCGGGGCCCACCGCGGGTGGCCCGACCCGTGCCGATCACTATATGCAACCAATCTTAGGGCCCAGAGCTACCAGGAAAGGTTTGCAATTTCTGACTCATGCTAACAGGGGTAATTTTTGGTGATCAGGTGGAATCAATGTGTAGCCCTGTATATGCTTTGTACAACATGTTAAACATCTTTCTGCAATGTTTAGCAAATACTTGGCTTCATACAGGAATAATCTCAGGGCTATGGGCAGATGGGAAAGGTTTGCAAATTGCTTGTCTGACCAATAGCAGCTATTTTTGGATATTGAGCTGAATTGACACGTATCTCCACAGCTGCTTTACACAGGATGTTGAGCATGTATCTGCAGTGTGAAGCAGCTACATGGCTTCCCACACAAAAAATACTAGCACCAAGCACAGATTGGAAAGGTTTGCAATTCCTTCGTTGTCGGGCGTATAATTTGAAATACGTGAGGTCCGCTAGATTTAACTTTGGTCGAGTGTTTCCCACAAGAATTGAAATTGATCTGTAAGACTGGTTTAGTTAATTAGGTAGGTGGTTTGAGAAGATTGAATTAGTGGCGGTCTGACTATGAATTAGGGAAGTGAGGATTTAAAGAAGAATTTGAGAGTGAGTTGTGGGTTGGTTGGAAGTAAGATAATTTGTACAAGCTTCGATAAGTGCACCGAGACTTAAGGAAGTGGGCAGACTCAGATAAGTACACCGAGACTTATGAGAGTAATAAAGGAACTTTACTGAGTGCACCGAGACTCAGACAAAGTAATATTTAGAATAACCAACAAGCTTCAATGAGTACACTGAGACTCAAGGAATTAAACCAACAACGCAAGTGCACCAGGACTTGCCAAGGCAGTAAACAAGTTCAAGCTTCGATGAGAACACCGAGTCTCAAGGAATTAAACTAACAACACAAGTGCACCCGGACTTGTCGAAGTAGTAAGCAAGTATCTACAGATGAGTACACCGAGACTCAAAGGAGATAGGGGTCTAGCTTGCTGCACCAAATACACCGAGAATTGATGGTAGGGCTAGTACAAGATACACTAAGTACACCGAGACTTAAGTATCAGGTTGAGACAGGGGCTTAATCCAATCTCACACAAGGTATGTAGCCTAGTGCTTACAATCAAGGTATGTAGCCTTCAAGGATACAATCAAGGTTTGTAGCCTTGAAGGAACAACGAGTTGAGCTTTGTAGGCTACTCGGAAGGGGGCACAAGTAATTTACTAAAGACTAATACTGTATTAGTCAGGGGTTAGCTTTGTAGGCTAAGCGGTGTAAGTTAGTTTGCTTGCAGTAGATACCGTATCCACTACTAGTGGTGAGCTAGGCTTTGTAGGCGGCTCAAGGGCGCAATTTAATGCAAGGCAGCTAATACCATATTAGCTAGGACCAGTTTTAGAGGGAGAAGACTAATACCGTATTAGCTTCAGAGAATTTTAGTGGAATCACACTTAGTGGTTTGGGGGAAAGGAGCAATTTATTCAAAGTCAATCTACTACAAACTTATATACTACTGAAAAACACAGCCTCAATGACTCCAATTGAGTCAATTGCCATTTCCAGAACCTTCCAGCTACTTAATTCCTTCCATCAATTCCCTCTTGAGTCATCCATCATTCCAGAATGTTCTACCTCAATCCATGGTACTCCTCCAGTTGGATGAGATATATTTTCTACAATAAATTTTAACCTGAATTGTTAGTGACCAAATTTGGCTGTAAAATATATTGTTACTAAGATCATCTCAGTTCTTCAAGAATCTAATGCGAAGAACAAATCAGCCCTGTCTCCAAACACTTTGGAGACATGACATCGTCTGGCCAAGAGCAGCTATCTGGGGATATCGAGAGGGATTGATGTGTCGATTGGCATATGCCTTGCATAGGATGTTGAGCATGTATGTGCAGCATGGCATGGATACTTGGCATTACACACATAAAATCCCAGGGCCCAGTGTTATATACCGAGCCAATGGTAGGAGGGGCTAAGTTCGAGCTCCGAATGACCGGAGGACCGGAGAACCGGAGGAAGTCGGAGGACGGTTAGGATGCAATCACCACAGGGGGAAAAGGGTGAGCGAGACTATCTGACTGGCAGACGAAATACAAGAAGTCCGAAGGGAAGGTCGGAGGACCGGAGGACGACTCAGTGCGGAGCAGAATGCAAAGCAACATTAATAATCAAACTGAAGTATAGGGAGTATTTACGGAGTACTTATAGAAGTATTCTAATTGTAGTCCTGAATGCGGAAAGAAGACATATGTCCAAGATATAACAATAAGGCATAGGTGCATGGAGATGAGGAAGGTGATGGGAAACATGAGGTCAGTAAAGACAATAAGACAGAAGACGGGTAAACGGGAAATGCTCAGTAATCCTTCATTGCGTAAAAACCCGTATAAGACATCGAGGAGCAGCGCCAAGGCGTAGCTCGGAGGACGGAGGCCGGAGGAGCGGAGGAGCGGGGACTGGAGAAATGCGATAGATAGGCCGGAGAGTGTGCATGGATATAACAGTATCCCCCCTTTGCGTTCCTTGCCCTCAAGGAACACAAAGTCATAGCAGAAATCACGAAAAATGTTGCCCGAGTTGGATGACGGAGAAGTGACGTCAAAAATCACGTGATTTGCTTATGTCAGGTTGAACACCTTAAAAGGCCGGAGCCGGAGGCCCGTGACTGCTTTCGCTCTTGCTCCCAACCACCACCACCACCACTACTACCCCCCAATACCCATGGCACCTCTCGCCCCGCCACCTGGCTACGACGACAGCGACAGCGACGAGCACGAAGGCGGAGGAGGCGGAGACGGTGGGAACGGCGGAGAGCGCAAGGGAAAGCGCAAGGCGACAGCAGGGGAGATGGAGGAGGAGGAGCGACGGCGTAAATGAGCGAGGCGGGAACAGCGCGTCGCGCAGGAGCGGGAGGCCGTCCTGGCACAGGCGGCGGAGGTGGACCATGTGTATGCAGCCAACGAGATGCTGCGTGCCAGGCTGGCACAGCGCATCGCGGCGCTAGAGGCGGCAGAGCGCGGAGATGGCGAGGACGAGGAGGACGAGGAGGACCGGAGGACGGTGAAACGGTGCACCCAAGTATACCAAGTATAGTCGTGAAAAGTATAATCTCAAGATATGTGCAAGACGCACACAAAATGAACTACACCTAACACACACACACACACTACTACTACTTGACTATATTGGTGCTTCTATAACTAGGGTCCTCTCAATCAGAATTGAGTAAGATGAACCGTAGACAGTTGCAATAAATGACTATAGATCTAACTGTGCCCTTTGGAATAATCACGAGTATTACTCGAGAATCTTGACTAAAGTCTCTCACAAGAGAAACACTATCTTTGGGGTGTTTGGATGGAATGAAACACAGTCGCGAGTGTACTTGAACAACTCCGACAACTTAAGCCACACTTGGACTGAACTTTAGGTCACTTGAGACCGTCTTAGACTTTACTTCTTGGTACTTAGACTGCAACCGAACTCAAAGGAATGATATCAACAGCTATCCTCCGTCTTGACACTTAGTCGCGACTCTTAAAGGACCACTTCGGTACAGACTTGACTGTTTCTTAGGACTTTCTTATTCAGCTTACTTTGCTGGGACTTTGGCTATCAAACAACTATGTTCTGGTTCTATATATATTCTGCTAAAAGTAGTACAACTTCGACATGTGTTTAAACAAATCTCCGCGTAAAACCCAGACATGCACTGACCCCGTGACCCACAACCAATGACGACAATAGTCACGGCTATAGTAGCTGGGAGGAAAATACAGTCCAGAATCGCGTTATTCTACGTCACTTTTATACCAGTTTACAATCTATTTTAGTACATGCCAGATAAGGAAAATGAGTAATAGAAGTGAGGTATATGGTCCTTTTATCTGTCTATCAACCGCTTTTGATCGGAGATCTGTGGCCTGTGGCCTATAGGATTCAATCCCGACAGTCTAGACTAGTTCTGAAAGTTCCGGAGAGCCTTCAGGGTCATCTATCTTTAGTCAAGGCAAGATCCGGAGCGATCTAGACCGTCTTGACGCCATATTGCGTGCTTTCAACCTAATCATGACAACCATATCTTTCATGTGAATGTCTGATCAGATCGTCGGATCTTCTCGGACTTCATCGGGAATCCTTGGATTGACTCGCTTAGTCAACTGGTTCACCATCTGACATGTGATCACACTCTCGGAGCTCGCCCGAAGGTCTATTTTGATAGTCGCGACTCTTCCATTATTCACAACTGTTTATCTGTGCCTGAGAATTTACTATTTCTCATACGACTTGGAGTCATGACTATTATCTTTAGTCATGCCAAGACTATATTTGCCCAAAATCCCCGCTAGAGGTCTATGATCTTTGTGTAGCAGTGTTTAAATAAATATGGATATTCATACAATCTCCTTGGTATGGTTTCTAGTGATCCTGCGTGATACCGCCCTCACATATGAGTTATGGCCACTATCAGACGACTACTCACGACTAACTCGCTGAACACTGTACTGACCCCACATTGTTTAGAGTATCGTATACAGTCACAGTATGGTCAATCGCTGGTATTCCATCACATCTTTGAGACTCAATCAGCAGCTCGGAGCTTACTCTGACTCTAATTGTGTACCACCGAGCGGTAAGATGACCGGTTTAGACTGAGTTTCGCCAAATTGTAAGCGTGTTTTCATTTCAGCCGTCTCAACGGAGACGCCGGAGGGGTCTGTCGAGGACGAGCCGAATGACGAGACAGACTCGGATGTGGAGGAAGAGGAGAAAAGTGCGTAACAGTGCCCCGTTTGATGAATTTACTAACCATTCCTTACAGAGTGCGATCGGTGTCGGGATGCCGGAGAAGTGTGCGTGCGCCAAGGCGGTTCCAGGTGGCGATCGAAACTCGTCGCCTGCAACTTGTGCCGGAGCAAGCACGTCCACTGCTCCCTCATCGAGGTGGTTCTGCACCCCAACAAGCGGCAGGCGGAACGTGCAAGCCGGAGGGCCGGAGCAAGCGGAGAACGCGCTTCGGCCTCGGAGGCGCCATCCAACACGCCGAAGAAGATCGGGGGGACGATCAAGGCGAAACGCCATGTTCCACGCGTACGCCAGCCTCCGGTCGACCCGGAGGAGAACGCAGGCCCACGCCCCCGTACCCGCGCTGACGAGCGCTTCGAGCAGTTGGGTCGGAGGATGGACGGATTGGCGGAGGCGATCCGGAGGTTGGAGGCGCGCGAGTACCGCGTCCACCATACCCTCTGGGATCTGGCGGCTGGGCACGACGTGGCGGATGACCGCAGAGGGATGGAGACAGGGTGGAAAGAGGACGCGGAGTACTTCGCGGCGGAGCTGGAGAAGATCCGAGCGGAGAGAGGTGTGGCGAGGTCGTCGGAGGAACCGGAGGAGCCAGAGAACCCGGAGGAGCAGGGGGAGGATGACGAGGAGGAGTGGGCGCCGTACCACCCGGAGGAGTACAGGTCACCTTTGTCCGCCGTGCCGGAGACGACACCGGAGAGGGTGAAGACACCGGAGAAGGAGGGACGGGTGAAGGTCAAGCCGGAGAAGGAGGGAGAAGCGGAGGAGAGGCGGGCGGTGAGCCTTCCGCCTAGGGCTCCATCGAGCGAGCCGGAGGAAGCGCAGGTGCGACCGGTGAAGAGGGAGCCAGTGGAGTTGAGGGTCCCCAAGGGAGAATCGAGGGAGATCATCGTGATCTCGGACTCCGAGGACGAGGAGGCGGAGGCGGAGGCGGAGAAGAAGGTCGACGAAGACATCAAAATGCCCGCGGCGGAGCCGGAGAACCCGGAGGAACCGGAGAACTCGGAGAACGCCCAGTAGATAGAGCATGGGCAATGTAGATAGACAACGGCCATTGTAGATAGAATTTCTTGGGCCTGCAGTAATGTATAATAAATCCCGAATTTCTTGGTTTTAATTTGAAGTGAATAAGTCGCCAGGGTTGAGATCGGAGCCGGAAATGATAATCCCCACACAGGACATAAAATGTCGTCAGAATCCGAGGGACTGGGTGAGAGTTTTGAAAAAAAGGACGACACCAAGTTAACGGCCGGAGGTCGGAGGGCCGGAGACCGGAGGAAGCCGGAGAAATTATAAGTCAGGCCCAGGTTTATCTGGGTACCTTCGGTGAAAGTTATTAAGGTGGTCTGGGGAGGTTTCGATGACATCGTCAACTCCGACCCAAGTGAACTGCTCGTCAGTGTTTTCATAACCTAGCCATTCAACGAGATACCGGAGGCGGTTACTGCCCTTGAAACGGCGATCAATTTTCGAGTCAACTATTTGCTTGACTTCAAAATGTTCGTCGCCGTCGATTATCTTGACCGCAGCCGGAGGAGGTTCCTCACGACCGGGAAAGGGGTTCGGAGTATGGGGTTTGAGTTGGGAGATGTGGAAAACCGGATGAACCTGTTGGAGAGACTTCGGAAGCCGGATTGTATAGGAGGTGGCGCTAGGTTTAGCCAGGACTTCGTACGGGCCAAGATGAGTCTTGGAGAACTTCGGAGTTGGTCGTTTCGTCTGGAGAAACTTCGTGGAGATGAACACAAAGTCTCCGACTTGTGGCCGGGGATCAGGAATTCGCTTCCGGTCCGCAGTTTCCTTGTATCGCTGCGAAGCGAAAGTAATTTGTTCTCGGAGGAACTGGTGTAAGTCCTGAAGATCCATGGCATAGTCCTTGGCGTACATATTAGCAACATCACGCTCCGGATGGATCGTAATGGCCGGATCATATCCCTTATTAGCAAAGAAGGGAGAAACTCCGGTTGATGCATTCGGAGAATTATTGAGAGCAAACTCCGCGAGAGGCAGGAGTCTGTCCCAATCGTCCTGCTGATAAGCGCAGTATATGCGAATGTATTGTTCCACAGTCTGGTTCATACGTTCCGTTTGTCCGTCAGCCTCCGGATGATAACCGGAGGTGAAATGCAACTTCATGTCGAGAAGTTCGCCCAGGGACCGGAAAAAGGAGGAAATGAACTCGGAGCCACGGTCGGAGGTGACGTGGGAAGGGACTCCGTGTTTCGAGAAGACATGAATAAGGAAGAGGCGAGCGAGCTCCGGCGAGTCTATGTGAATGTCACAGGGGATGAGAATGACCTGTTTAGATGCACGGTCGACAATGACCAGAATAGCATCGTATTGACCGGAGGTCGGAAGCTGCTCGATGAAGTCCATAGATATGGAGTGCCAGGGCTGGAGAGCAACCGGAAGAGGTTTCAGCAATCCATAAGGTCGGTGCCGAGGCTTCTTGTTGCGCTTGCAAAGGATACATGATTGACAGTAGTCATGGATGAATGTCCGGCACTCCGGCCAAGTGTATTCGCGTCTAACGAGAGCGAGGGTCCTATTCTGTCCGAAGTGACGGGAGAGAATGTGATCGTGAGCATGTTGAAGAACACGTACTCGCAACTCCGGAGAGGTACCGGAGGATAATGGGACATAGATGTGCTCGTCAAGCCAGAGAAGACCGGAGGGATCGAGTTTCCAGCGCAGAGATGTGCCGGAGTTCACGGTGTTGATGCCTGCGACGGCGGCGGGATCATCGTTAAGTTGGGATCGGATATCGGAGTGGAGTTTCTCAATGTCCATAACGACGGAGGCTCGGAAGAGTATTTCTTCAAGGAAAGTAGCCCGGAGCGACGCGGAGAGTTGTTCTTGCGTGAAAATGGGGCGAAAATTCTGAGGGTTGACTTGGCCATAAGCCCTATCCCCCTCTTTTGGGTAGACGTCCCATTGTCTAGTCAAAGCGTCGGGCTTTCCTCCGAGTTTACCCGGACGAAACCGGATGACCATATTGAAATGGCAAAGGTATTCAGACCATCAGACTTGGCGGCGGGTGAGGATTTTGGTTGTCGCAAAGTATTCGAGGTTTTTATGGTCCGTGACGACGTCAACCGGAAGAGCGGAGCCTTCAAGGTAGTGGCGCCAATTAGTAAAAGCGTCAAAAATAGCCATGAGTTCCTTGTCGTGCGTGTCATAGTTGAGTTCCGCAGGTCCGAGGGACCGGGAGCGGAAGGCAATGGGGTGAATTTCTCCGTCATCTCTGTCAATGGAGAGGATGGAGGCGATGGCGTAGTCAGAAGCATCCGTCTCGACAGTGATCTGTCGACCCAGAACCCAGTGATGAAGCACCGGAGCAACCGTGAACATGTGCTTGATTGTTTCAAAAGCCGTTTGACACTCCGGAGACCAGGACCATTTGACGTTGGTCCGGGTCAATCGCGTAAGCGGAATTGTCTTCGCGGAGTAGTCAAAGATGAAGCGGCGGTAGAAGTTACAAAATCCGAGAAAGGACTGGACATCCTTGACCTTCCGGGGTACAGGCCAGTCTGTGATAGCGGAGATCTTGTCCGGAGCCATCCGGAAGCCATCAGGCGACAGGACGTAGCCAAGGTACTCACAGGTCGTAACGCTGAACTCACACTTGGAGAGTTTACAATAGAGACCGGAGGACCGGAGGCGCTTCAGTACTTCCCTAACGTGCTCCGTGTGCTGGGACGGATCATTGGAGTAGATGAGGATGTCGTCCAAATATACTATGACGTAGACGTCCAGCAAGTCGGCAAAGATAGTGTTCAGGAAGTGCTGGAAGGCAGCCGGAGCGTTGGTAAGTCCCTCCGGTACAACCCGGAAGTCGTAGGAGCCATAGCGAGTGCGAAAGGTGGTTTTGTATTCATCGCCAGCGGCGATCCAGAGAAGATGATAAGCGTGTTTGAGATCAAGTTTAGTATAGATACGTGCCTTTCCAGGGGCGTCAAGAAGGTCCGCGATCAGCGGAAGCGGATAGCGATCCTTCTTGGTGATGCGGTTAAGCCCACGGTAGTCGACGCACAACTGGAGAGAACCGTCCTTCTTCCGGGCGAAGAGGATCGGAGCTCTGTGGGTTGAACTGGAGGGATAAATGAAACCGGCCCGGAGATTATTGTCGATGAACTCCCGGAGAGCGACTAGCTCTTTTTCTGAAAGTGAGTACACATGTCCGATCGGAGGTTCAGCTCCGTCGATGGTCTCGATCTTGAGATCGAAATCCTGATGAGGAGCTAAATTGTAAGCTTCCTTCTCGGAGAAGACGTCGGCGTAGTCGTGGTACTTCATAGGGATTTGAGTAATGTCCGGAGCTTCGAACTCGCTTGCAAAGCGAGCGGAAGCTTCTTCGGTCATGATGGCGTGGAGTGTATATTGCTTAGTGCTTTTATCGTGGATGATGGAATGGTAAGCGGCGGCTGATATGAGGGACACAAGCGGAGGTGAAGTGAATGGACGAGGCTTCGGAGCCTCCGGGAAATCCATAAAAGGACCTGGGAGCGGCGGAGACAATGGGGCTGGTGTAGGCGTCACCTCCGGATTGACCGGAGCGGGAGAGGCCTTGTCCGTAATCGGAGCGACCAAAGCAGGAGCAGGCATTTTTGCCTGGTGTGTCGACACAGAGACACCGGAGGAAGCGGAGCGGAAAGAGATGGTGGCGTCGGACCAGTTAATCAACGGATTAATACGGCTGAGCCAGTTGTATCCAAGGACCAAGTCGCAAGGTGAGTCAAGACGGGTAACAAAGAATTCCAAGGTCTGAACATCGCCGGAGGGAAACCGGACTAGGAGTCGGAGTTTCTGGGTGATGATGGATGAAGAGCCGTCGAGATACCGGAGTTTAACCGGAGGAATCGTATACGGAGCAAAACCATTTGATTCGCAAATATTCGACGATATGAAACAATGTGAAGATCCGGAATCTAGGAGGGCTCGTAATAGAGAGTTGAATCCCGACACAATTCGATTTACAAGGGACGGAGACATGGATGTGCACGAATCCGAACCGGAGGGGAGGATGGAGTCCGGAACAATAGCGGAGGAAGAAACATTGATGTAAAGGCCATTAAGGGAAAGAGCGGAAGCGTTGAGACAAACCTCAGGGAGCACCTCGGAGTCAACGCAACTCGGACCAGGTGTAGAGGTATCCAAGCTGCTGTCTATTTTTTTGACTCGGAGGTGGTTTCAGCCGTAGCGGTGAGACGGCTGAAATGAAAACACGCTTACAATTTGGCGAAACTCAGTCTAAACCGATCATCTTACCGCTCGGTGGTACACAATTAGAGTCAGAGTGAGCTCCGAGCTGCTGATTGAGTCTCAAAGATGTGATGGAATACAAAGGATTGACCATACTGCGACTGTATACGATACTCTAAACAATGTGGGGTCAGTACAGTGTTCAGCGAGTTAGTCATGAGTAGTCGTCTGATAGTGGCTATAACTCATATGTGAGGGCGGTATCACGCAGGATCACTAGAAACCATACCAAGGAGATTGTATGAATATCCATATTTATTTAAACACTGCTACACAAAGATCATAGACCTCTAGCGGGGATTTTGGGCCAATATAGTCTTGTCGTGACTAAAGATAATAGTCATGACTCCGAGTCGTATGAGAAATAGTAATTCTCAGGCACAGATAAACAGTTGTGAATAATGGAAGAGTCGCGACTACCAAAACAGACCTTCGGGCGAGCTCCGAGAGTGTGATCACATGTCAGATGGTGAACCAGTTGACTAAGCGAGTCAATCCGAGGATTCCCGATGAAGTCCGAGAAGATCCGACGATCTGATCAGACATTCACATGAAAGATATGGTTGTCATGATTAGGTCGAAAGCACGCAATATAGCGTCAAGACGGTCTAGATCGCTCCGGATCTTGCCTTGACTAAAGATAGATGACCCTGAAGGCTCTCCGGAACTTTCGGAACTAGTCTAGACTGTCGGGATTGAATCCTATAGGCCACAGGCCGCAGATCTCCGATCAAACGCGGTTGATAGACGGATAAAAGGACCATATACCTCATTTCTATTACTCATTTTCCTTATCTGGCATGTACTAAAATAGATTGTAAATTAGTATAAAGTCTCAGTAGAATAACGCGATTCTGGACTGTATTTTCCTCCCAGCTACTATAGCCGTGACTATTGTTGTCATTGGTTGTGGGTCACGGGGTCAGTGCACGTCTGGGTTTTACGCGGAGATTTGTTTAAACACATTTCGAAGTTGTACTACTTTTAGCAAAGATATATATAGAACCAGAACATAGTTGTTTGATAACCAAAGTCCCAGCAAAGTAAGCTGAATAAGAAAGTCATAAGAAACAGTCAAGTCTGTACCGAAGTGGTCCTTTAAGAGTCGCGACTAAGTGTCAAGACGGAGGATAGCTGTTGATATCGTTCCTTTGAGTTCGGTTGCAGTCTAAGTACCAAGAAGTAAAGTCTAAGATGGTCTCAAGTGACCTAAAGTTCAGTCCAAGTGTGGCTTAAGTTGTCGGAGTTGTTCAAGTACACTCGCGACTGTGTTTCATTCCATCCAAACACCCCAAAGATAGTGTTTCTCTTGTGAGAGACTTTAGTCAAGATTCTCGAGTGATACTCGTGATTATTCCAAAGGGCACAGTTAGATTTATAGTCATTTATTGCAACTGTCTACGGTTCATCTTACTCAATTCTGATTGAGAGGACCCTAGTTATAGAAGCACCAATATAGTCAAGTAGTAGTAGTGTGTGTGTGTGTTGGGTGTAGTTCATTTTGTGTGCGTCTTGCACATATCTTGAGATTATACTTTTCACGACTATACTTGGGTGCACCGTTTCAGCGGCTTTTCCCTGAGCATTCTCCGGACGCTTCTTGCAGTCGGCAGCGATATGACCGGAGCCTCTGCAGAACATGCAGAGGTTGTTCTTCTTCCGGTGTTCGCGTTCCTCCGGTGAAAGCTTTCCGTCCTTGCCCAGTTTATCGGCATAGGGTTTCGGAGGAGGTTTCGATGAACCGGAGTGTGCGCTCGGAGTACTGGCTGGTTGTTTGCCAGTCTTCTTACCGGAGTTCTTCTTCGTAGAGGCTTTACAATCGCCTCTTGTATTGCCGGAGGTATCGCCGGAGGCAGGGCTACTGCCCGAAGCGCCTCCGGAGTTTCCTCCGGATCCCCTATCCTTCTCCCCGTTCCCTTTGTTTCTCTGTTTCGCGTTTCCAGTAGTGGTTGTCAATGAGACGGGCGACCGTTTTTACTCCGAACAAGGTGTTGGCATAAGTATGATGGATCATGTCGTCCTTGATGCGGCGCGGAAGTCCGTCATAGAACTGGTGCCGGAGAGCGTTATCGCCCCACTGAATGAGGATAGCGAGTTAGTCGAATGCGATGATGTAGACAGCAATCCGGTCTCCGTTTTTCATGTGGCAGAGCCGGATTAGATCCTCCGCGTCCCCGACAGGATCGTGGGGACCAAAATTACTTTGGAGTTCCCGGATGAAGACGGGGAAATCTCCGTCCCAGACCGGAACAGAGCCGGAGGCTTGGTCGTAAAGGTTAGGTTCGAACCATTGCTGGGCAGTGCCCCGGAGATATGACAAGATATAGAAAATCTTGTTGTCATCCTGGGAAAAGTCTTCCGGAGCTTCGTTACTGGGAGAACTCACAGACCCTTGCCGTTAGCCGGGTGGGCCACTGGGGTCGTCAAATGCCGCGAAATTCACGTAGGTTCATCACCATCTTTGTTAGTACTTTCCCTCATAAAAGTTCATGAATTTCCCGCACTTCGCATGAATTTCATGCAACAAAAACGACATGAACTTCGCGTAGAAAATGAAAGGTTTCACTATAAAAAGTATCATCTTTTGACGTGAATTGTACATGACAAGAGCGTTGTTCATACATTATTTCATTGACCCTTGCATGGTGAATCACACGAAAAGATAGTGAAATGTAATACAATTGTTCTTGAAAAGTACAGTGAAACATTACTCGATGTTGCGCCGCACCACCCTGTGTGGGCGCTTTTCGTTTACCCTTCCATCTTCACTGATATACCGGCATTACCGCCCTTCAGCTTCGTCATTGTGCACCACTTCAAGATCTGAAGCGACTATGAACTCGTCCTCATCCGAGTCGTTAATCCGGCGGCGGCTAAGGGCACGAGCCAGAGGCGGAGGGGGAACAATGAGGGGATGCTATCGTGCACGTTCCGTCCGCCTTCCTCGCAGAAGTTAGACAGGAGGGAGAAGGTCTGCTCACCAGAGTCACGAACGGCTGGTCAACCGTTCGACACGGTAACTATTCCGCACTCTGAGCTGCTTGTGAGATATGTGCAGCAGCAAAGAACGAGGCTCGCACCAGTATGTGTCCCACAAAATGTCTCTCCCAAAACCCGCGAAATCCTCAAGATCGTCGAGCGAGACTCCTTAAGACAGCCGATGTCAGCCCGGACTGCCACAGAAGACATGACCCACAAACAACGGTGACGGCGCCTATGGCCAGACAACAACGGCGGCAGTCTCTCTTATGCGGCTGGTGGTAGACGAGGACAGATCACCGTGATGGTGGTTCAACTCAGAGTGTGTGGGAGTGTGGAGCTGTGTGGGTCCCCCATATTAACCGCTGGAGTAATGACGTCATGGTTTAGGGCAAGCTTGGACGGCAACCCTGTGACAATTTTCACGGCAGATTTTCACGATGATTGATCAGAAAAATGTGTCCATGGTTAAAGTTCATGGAAGGTGTCTTGAATCTGAAAAAGACCCAGGAATTTCATGCCCACGAAAGTACAGGTACGTGAATAGGTACATGAATTGCCCAAGTACGCGAAACCATTTCATGCACATAGATAGTGAATCATTGAATTCACCACCCGGGTACATGAAATTCGCGGGGTTTGACAACCCCAGTGGGCCAGGAGGACCTGGGGGACCAGGAGGACCACCGTGACCACCACCGCCTGGAGGTCCTTGACCTCCGCCTCCGCCGCCTCCAGAGGGGCCGGAAGGGCCGCCCGGAGGAGGGGAAGGGCCTCGCGGAGGATCATCAGAAGGATCGTGATCCGGCGAGGGGTTTGGAGGTATAGGAGCACCAAGTTCACTAACATCTTCATCTAGGAGGTCTCCTTCCTCAGCTTCCACGATCAGATAGGGGATCGCGGAGTTGTCGACATCCTTGTGAGTACGAGCTGTGTGAGGAGTTCGATGGAAGACGGTAGGATTTTCCGGGGTCCGCGGGCTTTGGACTAAACCCGGAATATTGATCGGAAAAGTGGCGGATGTTGTCGGAGCAGGAGCTGAGCTCCGGCCACGAATACCAATAGGCGGGGTGACGGGAATAGGACTGGTGTAAGAAGTGGGGATGTCCGCCATAGTGTGGACAGTCGGAGAAAGAGGAACAATGACTGAGAATAGTCGAGATTCGCGGCGATCGTGAGATTGCCGAGCAGAAATGTATGCAGCGGGAGTAAATGCAGAGTTGGAGAAAGAGGAACAATGACTGAGAATAGTCGAGATTCGCAGCGATCGCGAGATTGCCGAGCAGAAATGTATGCAGCAGGAGTAAATGCAGAGTCAGTATGTGACATAACCAGCAAGATAGGTGAGTTTGATTATACTGTTATATACCGAGCCAATGGTAGAAGGGGCTAAGTTCGAGCTCCGAACGACCGGAGAACCGGAGGAAGTCGGAGGACGGTTAGGACGCAATCACCACAGGGGGAAAAGGGTGAGCGAGACTATCTGACTGGCAGACGAAATACAAGAAGTCCGAAGGGAAGGTCGGAGGACCGGAGGACGACTCAGTGCGGAGCAGAATGCAAAGCAACGTTAATAATCAAACTGAAGTATAGGGAGTATTTACGGAGTACTTATAGAAGTATTCTAATTGTAGTCCTGAATGCGGAAAGAAGACATATGTCCAAGATATAACAATAAGGCATAGGTGCATGGAGATGAGGAAGGTGATGGGAAACATGAGGCCAGTAAAGACAATAAGACAGAAGACGGGTAAACGGGAAACGCTCAGTAATCCTTCATTGCGTAAAAACCCGTATAAGACATCGAGGAGCAGCACCAAGGCGTAGGTCGGAGGACGGAGGCCGGAGGCCAGAGGAGCAGAGGAGCGGGGACCGGAGAAATGCGATAGATAGGCCGGAGAGTGTGCATGGATATAACACCCAGTGGATATGGGAAAGGTTTTTCTTCTGCTTGTCTGCCCAATAGGGGCTACTTTGGGTGATCAAGCCAAATTGATGTGTAGCTCTGCCCCTGCTTTACAAAAAATGTGGAGCATGTATCTCTAATGTGAGGCGGATGCTTGGCTTTCCACAAAGAAAATCCCAGGATGCAGTGCATCCCCAAAAGGTTTGCATTTTGCTTGTCTGGCTGATAGGGGCCATTTGAGTGATCAAGCCACATTCATGTGTAGCTTCATACATCCTTTGCACAAAATGTTTGCAATGTGAAGCAGATATTTGAGTTGGCACACAAAAAATCTCAGGGCTACTGCATATGGGAATGGTTTGCCATTTCCTTGTCTGGCCACAAATGGATGAAACAGATTGTGGAGACCAAATTTAGAAATATACACTACCTCAATACATGTCTTACAGAGGATGTTGATGTCCCAATCATGTGGATTCCAGTAGCTAGGAAAAGCTTGCAAATTCTTTGCCCAACTAAAAAGGTCCATCTTTGTCAGCACTGATTGCCATATATTGTTTATACAATTAACATCTATTTTTCACTCATGGGTGTTCTGCACACAGGGTACATGGTAAATTCTGACTTCTGCAGTTTATGCATCCTATGAGATGAACTCTATGGTCTAAATACCTTCTGTTTCATAAGCACAAGCCATACATTTATTTTGAAGTAGTATTGAACATGGTGCACCTGTAATTAGGCCCTAGAAGCTGAAAGTGGGGCCAGAATGGTCCTGGTGAAGGTTCTGGCCCTACATGGAGTTGAGGCCCCAGTAACTGTCTGCACAGATCCTCACTATATCCAAGTAGCCTGACCATTTCAGCACAAATGTTTCTCTCCACAAAAAATTCCTATGTACCAAGAAGATGAATCTCAAATGACTTGGAAGAAATACTATACTTTCTTTCATACCACAGAAATATAGTCAGGAGGACGAGGTGTGTGGGATGCCACAAAATTAATGTGAGGTCCATCAGAGGGTGGGAAAGGTTTGTAATCTGCTTCTCTGGCTTCAGTGGGTGAAATCGAGTCTTGCGGCCCAATTCAGAAATATTGACCAAGTTTGTACAGCTTGTACTACATCCTGTGGCAGTGTAGACAAGGTGCATGGGATGCCACAAAATTAATTTGAGGTCCACCAGAGGGTGGGAAAGGTTTGTACTCTGCTTGTCTAGTTGAAGTGGGTGAAATTGAGTCTTGCCACCTAATTAAGACATATAGACAAGTTTGTACAGCTTGTCCTGAATCCTGCAGCGGTGTGGAGGAGGTGTGTGGGCTGCCACAAAATTAATTTGATGTCCACCAGAGGGTGGGAAAGGTTTGCAATCTGCTTGTCTGGCCAAAGGGGGCAAAATAGGGGTGTGGGATCAAATTGGTATCATGCTCAAAAGTGAATTTGTACAGGTTGTCCTGAATCCTGTGATGGTGTGAAGGAGGTGTGTGGGTTACCACAATAATAATTTGAAGTCAACTGGCTGCCAGGAAAGGTTTGCAATTTGCTTGTCTGGCCAAAGGGGGGAAAATAGGGGTGTAGGCTCGAATTGGTGTTGTGCTCAAAAGCGAGTTTGTACAGGTTGTCCTGAATCCTGTGGTGGTGTGGAGGAGGTGTGTGGGCTGCCACAAAATTAATTTGAGCTCCACTGGAGGGTGGGAAAGGTTTGTAATATGCTTGTCTGGCCAAATGAGTGTGTTGTGCAAGTATCCACGATATGGGAATGATGTCTGGGCTGCCACAAAATTAATTTGATGGCAACCAGCAGCCAGGAAAGGCTCGCAATTTGCTTGTCTGGCTGGTAGGGATTAGGATATATTTATCTATTTTTTGCTTTTTGCCCTTATCTGCTTGACTGAAAACAGATTAACTACTCCTCCTGTGTACCCAGATTCATAGTTAATCTTAGGTCACTTACAATTATATTTAATTTGGTCTAACCAACTTTGAATGGTTTCTTCAAGCACTTGACTACTTTTCCTGGAAGCATCACAATGTGAAGGCCTAAACAAGCCCAGAAAAATCCCATCAAAATCAACATATTGTTAAGATCAGGCTGCAACCCCTACCCTAACTTGAACACAGAAATTGCTGCTTTGGTGTAGTGGTAATGGTGCCTCTTGTGAATAATGCTTATGTAATCTGTCCCCTGAGTTCAAACCCTGGTGGGGGCATTTCTTTTGTCCAGCAAATGTTGATTATTATATTAAAAGACAATGCATCTGCCTGATCCCCAGTGTGGGCTGGCACCAGAAGTAAAGCTATTGCTGTGACGACGACTAGTTTCAATCTTCTGGCCCAACCTGCGTTGAGGTGAGATCAGTTGGAGGTATCTCCTGGGCCAGACAAGCATATTGCAAATCTTTCCCACCCTCTGGTTGGCATCAAATTAATTTTGTGGTAACCCAATCTGCTCCACACTGGTGTAAGATGCACAACATTGTGTGCAAGCTCAGTGGATATTTCTGAATTGGGTCACAAGACTTGATTTCACCCACTTCAGACACAGAAAAGCAAATTGCAAACCTTTCCCAGCTGCTGGTCAGCATTAAATTAATTTTGGGGCAACCCACAAATCTCCTCCACACTGCTGCAGGATGCAGGACAACCTGTACAAACTCACTTTTGAGCATGGCACCAATTCGAGCCCATACCCCTATTTTGCCCCCTTTGGCCAGAAAAGCAAATTGCAAACCTTTCCCACCCTCTGGTGGACATCAAATTAATTTTGTGGCAGCCCACATGCCTCCTCAAGGGGCGACCACTAAAATCCCCATCAAAATCCACCCCCCCAGGGTGGTCGTGAGAATGTGGCGGTGCCAGCTAACGATTTTATTCATTGTCTTATTTCTGTAGCAAAGAAAGCTCTTGAAAAAAATGGGTGGGGTGGGGATAACCCCCCCAACTGATATATAATTTTTCCTCGACATTTCTGGGCTAAATTCATTGCAACCCGGTGGGGTCAACTTGGTGAGCACCGCCACATTCCCACGACCACACCGGGGTGGCAGTTTTTGATGGGAATATTACTGGTCGCCCCTTGTGCCTCCTCCACACTGCTGCAGGATTCAGGACAAGCTGTACAAACTTGTCAATATGTCTTAATTAGGTGGCAAGACTCAATTTCACCCACTTCAACTGGACAAGCAGAGTACAAACCTTTCCCACCCTCTGGTGGACCTCAAATTAATTTTGTGGCATCCCATGCACCTTGTCTACACCGCCACAGGATGTAGTACAAGCTGTACAAACTTGGTCAATATTTCTGAATTGGCTGCAAGACACCAATTTGAGCCCACACCCCTATTTTGCCCCCTGTGGCCAGACAAGCAAAATGCAAACTTTCCCACCCTCTGGGGGACCTCAAATTAATTTTGTGGAATCTCACACACCTCTTCCACATTGCCACAGGATGTAGGATAAGCTGTACAAACTCAGTCAGTATGTCTTAATTGGGTGGCAAGACTCAATTTCACCCATTTCAACCAGACAAGCAGAGTACAAACCTTTCCTGTCTGCACTGGGCCACACTATTTTTCTTGTGCAAAGCCAAGTGTCTCTCCCATACTGCACATACATGCTCAACATCCTGTGCAAAGCATATGCAGAGCTACATGTCAATTCTGCTTGATACCCTAAAATAGCCCCTATCAGTCAGAAAAGGAAATTGCAAATCCTTCCCATGTGTCCAAAGCCATAAGATTTGTTTCATGTGAAGCCAAGGATCTTCTCAATACCAGTGCCACTTGCACAACATGGTCTGCAAGGCCCTTGCATATTTACAAATTCGGTCACCACCTTATGGTTCACCTGTGTTCAGCCAGACAAGAAAATTGCAAGACTTTCCCATATGCAATGGGCCCTGGGATTTTTTGTGTGCAAACCCAAGTATCTGCCTCACATTGTAGATACATGCCCAACATTCTGTGCAAAGTAGGTGCAAAGCTGGACATTAATTCACCTCAATCTCCCAAAGTAGCCCCTATCAACCAGACAAGCAAATTGCAAACCTTTCTCATCTGTATTTTGCCCTGGCTTTTTTTCTGTGGAAGGCCAAGTATCTGTCTCACATCATGGATACATGCTCATAATCCTGTGCAAAACCGGTGTGGATCTACACAGCAATTCAGTTCAGGGTCCCAAAATAGCCCCTATTAGCCAGGTGAGCAAATTGCAAACCTTTCCTGCCTGCTGGTTTCCATCAAATTAATTTTGTGCCAGCCCAGACATCACTTCTACACTGTGGATAGTTGCACAGCATCCTGTGCAAGCTGAGTGGATATTTCTTAATTGGGTTGCAAATTTTATCCATTTCACCTGCTACAACCAGACAAGCAAATTGCAAACCTTTCCTGGCTGCTAGTTGACATCAAATTAATTTTGGGGCAGACCACACATCACCCCCCCACACCATAGATACTTGCACCACAGCCTGTGCAAACCAGGGTTTGAGCACCTCATCAGCTTGAGTCCAACCCCCAATTTTGCCTCTATTGGCTAGACAAGCCAATTGCAAACCCTTCCCACTCGCTGATTGCCATCAAATTGATTCTGTGGCAGCCCAGACATGACTTCTGCACCACGGATACTTGCACAACATCTTGTACAAACCACATTTGGAGCACCACACCAATTCAAGTCCACCACCCAATTTTTCTCCTATCAGCTGGATAAACCAATTGCAAACCTTTCTTGGCTGCTGGTTAGCATCAAATTAATTTTTTGGCAGCCCACACATCACCCCCACACCATAGATACTTGCACAACATCCTGTGCCAACCACCTTTGGAGCAGCACACAAATTCAAGCCCATCACCCAAATTAGCCCCTATCTAACAAGCCAATTGTGAACCTCTATTGGCTGCTGGTTGGCATCAAACTGATTTTTTGGCAGCCTACACATCACATCCACACCATGGATACTTGCAGAACATGCTGTGCAAAGCTGAGGCTCATCCATTAATCAACTAGGCAACATTACTCCCTCTACCCACTCTGAACAATCTGACCTTTTTGTCCTGATGTTCATGTTGTCAGCCTGCCTAACCACTCTCCAAATTGCTCAACATTTTTCCTGTGCCACCCTGCAACCCACCCAACTCACAATGGACCAGCAAGATCTTAATATTTTTCTATGCTTGGTAATCAATTCATACAAACATGTGACCTTCCACTGCCACCTGGAGATGCCAACTGTGCTACAGAAATCCCCCAGCATATCTTGTTACACTTTGTCTGTCTTGTCTGTCTGTCTTGTCTGTCTTGTCTTGTCCTGTCTTGTCTTGTTTGTCTGTCTTGTCTGTCTTGTCTTTTCCTGTCTTGTCTGTCTGTCTTGAGAAATAAGTGCATTACTCTAAATCAAATAGAAGCCCGGGCGGAGCAACGAGGTCGGTGACAGCGGACCGACCTCGGGCCCGTGAACGGTCCGGTGCCTGACGCCGCTAAATAGTAATAAGTAGTCATCCCACCCTTTCGCGCCTTTGTATGCATATGTGTGTCTATCACCCTTGAGGCTAACTTTGGTTCCAGTCTTTTCGAGCGACCTGCAATGGAGGTCTACCCATCAGCTTCTTCCTTCTAATAAATTTAAGACGCCCGGGTCCTGTCTCTCTTCCGCTGATATATTTTCTTCTTCTTCTTCTTCACCGCTCCGCCATGAGAAAAAAACACGAAAGTGGCAGGCTCTGACTTGAGGAAAATTTCAAAGTCCAAACACCCGCCTTTATAACCATGGCACTCTTGTCTCTGAGCAAACAATATCCCTCCTCCCGTTTCTTTACACCTCAAATGTCTCGCCGATACGCTCCATACTACCCTCGCAATTCAGCTCTTCATACCCCAGCTTCAGATACAACACCTCTAGTTCGTGCAGCTCATTCGTCTCTCCTTGCTAACAACGCTGCTGGCCTCCTGTCCACTTGGGACCACCTCGCATTGGAATGGTGCATGGTGCCGAGGTGCTTAATACCCTTTTTTCTTCAGCCGTTGCTTAACCTAATTTTATTCAGGCCGCAACGCGAACAAAGCGGCAACCTTGTCGACATTGCAGCAAGCGGTCTGCGCAACGTCTGGAAGAAACACGAGTCGCCCTTCCTGTGCCGCCACACGAATCGTGCTGGTAACCCCCACCCGCCCATGACCCTCCATTTGAATGCTGCCTACCTGACGGGGGAGCGCGCAGATTTTTTCCAATCCAAAGACCACCAATGCCGGTTCAAAGGTTTTCTCATTCACATATTCCTCCATGCCTTTCACTCACAGGCTTACTTGGTAGTTCTGATTCCACGCTTGAAACACCGAGTCACCTTTACAAGCCAGCAAGACATTGATGACTTTAATCGTGAGTGTATTTTCCTGCATATATGTTCTCTCAGTCGCTTACATCTAGTGTCATCAGAATCCTCCCTGTCTTCCAGTTCCCAGGACTCGACCAGGACCTCATCGACCGCTGCCTCTTCCACCACCACCTCATCAACTGCCTCTTCCACCACCGCCACATCCACTTCGACCGCTTCCTCTGGTGCCCCTTCCAAGGCTGATATAGCTCTCGCTCGCCATCCTGTCACTCCACCACCATCGCCTTTCCGGCCTCGTCCGACTCCACTCCTTCCTGGAGCAGAACAACCTCCTGTCAGGTCCTACTTCTCAGCGGAAGTTGCCCAGGCTCGTGCACAGAATGGCGACTGCCTTTCTCTCTCTCTCTTATTACATGACCGTCTAAAGAAACCTTTCCCAGATAATGACCTTCGGGATTACATCCAGGAGTGTCAGAGGGCAGGGATATTTAATGGTAGCGTCTTTTCCCTTTCATTACTCCAACGCTGACTTGAGCTTCATAGATGAGCCTTATGCGCACCCTTTGGCTGGCGGAGATCTTCCGTCAGTCATGAGACCATATTGTCCTCTGTTGCACCCATCAAGCCTCGGCTGCACCGTTAGATTTTTTTTCTACAAGGGACAAGAATTCTTCAGTAGCGAGCTTGGTCTTGCCATTCGTTATCTTGTGTCGCCACTGGGACTGCCTTGGAACGTGTACTCAACTCTGATTGATCATTGCCGGGCATGCACTGGCTGCCACTGCTTGTTCTCGGTCGCTGGTTATAACTCCCATCTCACTGAAGAAGGTCACTGTGGTAACACCCCAAGTAGGCCCTTAGGTTTGTTTGTAGTCATGCTTGTCATTATTCCATACTCATCTCTTTCTCAGTTACCCGTCACAGTACTGCTTCCCTGCCAACCTTCAAATTTCGCACTTATAGGAAGACCCCAGCTACCCCTGCTGGCAGCAACGTACCCATGCTGCACAGGCTGAATACGCCGACTCACCTTCCCACTATTCTCAACGATCAAATCTTGTTCAAACCCGTCGCCAAGTTCATTGAAGCCACAGGTCGGTTCACTTGAGATACGATTACTTTACCTTACTTTCCTACATAATATTCCCTCACTCCCTCTCTCCCTTTCCTCATTATACATTACATACTTACTTAATACGACACGCTACCACATCCGATAACTTCCACTGCGATGAACCTTTCCTCACCACGATTGTTACCTATGAATTTACCGTACGTACCTTTCCTTACATATTTTTCCCGCTCATGCTCATAAATTTCTTCTTATCATATCTTCAGACTACATATTAAAACAGATCGACATTTACCCATACCACGCTACATACCGTACCCCCTCTATGGACTGCTGTCATAGCCGTAATAGGCCACATACAGTAACTAGAATGAAATTCAAATCAAATCAAATCAAAAAGCCGACTGGAATTGCCCTCCTCGAGTGGAACTCCAGGGTAGGCATTCCTGCAGACGTCTAGTCCGTAGTGTCTACGGGGGTATTCCGTTGCGGTGCATGCGACCTATATCGATCCTTTGAAGCCCACCAGGATCATTTGGATGCTTATGGAGAATGCGGCGATCTTGGGCAAGATTTCATTGCTCCTGCTGGCGACGATAGCGACTGATTTTATTTTCTTATCTTGATATTATTGGGTCCTGAAATTTACTTGTCTGTCTATAATCCTGTCGTATACACATGTATTCTTGCTGTTCTACATTCCTAATGCAAAGACGTCTTTTGCTTGCTCTCGCTCCGATCAAAACACATTTTTCTTCCTGCTTCAAGTATGCAACATTTTGCAAATCGAAATCCGATGTTTGCACCTTCCCCGACGCCACCGCCTTGGCCAGTTCTCTATATGAGCCTGCGACTAAGCACCACTAGCCACCAAAATGGCCTCCACCGAACCTGTCGTTCTTGAAACCCCCTCCATCGTTTTGTTCGACCACGCTCTCGTTGCCAAGCAGCGTCACTCCCTGGACCTTGTCATCTATTGCCCCTCCCTCAGATTCACCGTTAAGATCACCTAGTAGGTTAATCTTATGTTAATGGATCTGCTTGGCCGACTTTTTTCAAATAGCCCCACCGTCAATGGACACCGATTACCGCCAGGACTGCTTGTGCAGTATCTTCAACGCATACACAAACTCTGGCCCTGCTTCTGTTCTGAGAATGAAGAACGCTCAGTATCTTGTCTCATAAAATCGACTCCGGAGGGGGTCTTCGCCCGCTACCACTATCAGCGACCCCGATGCTCCTTTTTTTGTAAGTTAAGTTAATGTCCTCTTGTATTCTGGTTGCTGAGCGTCCAATGATCCAGTGGATTTGACCAAAATATATGCCTCTGCCACTCTCAAGGCGGACTACAAACTCGAGAACCTTGCTGTACCCCCCCCCTCCAACAATATCTTGAAGATATTGACGACCAGACTTTGACCGATCCTTTAACCAACGCCCCATACCTGAAAGGATACATAGGCGAAACTGGGACCCAGGCCGGTGGCAAGTACCAGATATTCGGGACAAAGCCCAGTGAGTTGTGCTTTCGACACCCTCTCCCATTCACTCAGGCTTCATTATAGGCATGTCTTTAGATGTCCAAACCGAAGATGACGATATTGGAGAAAGTAATCAGAGGTCCGTAGGAGTACAGACTTGGGAATAGAATAGAAGTGTAATTTCGATAAAACACTTTGCTCTCTCACTGTAATCCATTCTCCGTTTCATTTATTTCAGGATACAAAAGTGGGGCGGCAAATAAATAAGCAAATAAATAACTGAGCGTTTAAGAAATAACTAAAGAGTCACCGTCACGAGGAACCCACCCATTCCCGAATTTAACCCAGTTGTCGCCATGCTTGTCTGAGTGGAGGACCAAAGAAAGGCGAGTACCTCCATACGAAACTGCCAAACGGAACGACCACGCAGAAGTGCTTGTCGCCAGCGTCGCGATGGCCACGGGTCGAAACTGATACGTTGATGACAAAACCCCTGAAAGGGTGAGCAGCGCTGCGTTCGTTCAAAGGTAGCTGGCTGACGAATATCTTGATCTGGTCGTACTGCTCGGGGAGAAGTTTTTTAATCTAATAGTTGGCTACATCAGCTGCAATCCATCTGAGATACAAAAAAGCACGAATGTGAAACTCTACCACAATGGTGATGAGCTTGATGAGTTCCACGATTATGTCGGCCTCTTCGGGTTGCTTGCGCATGTCCTCCGAACGCAAAGGCATACCTGGGAGTGATTAGCCCTCGAGACATTGTCCTTGCAGACAAAATTGGGATGAGTGTCTTTCGGCGCAGTGTGGCCCTAAAGAATACAGTAAGCAATCATATTACACCTAGTGAGCACTGTTACCTTTTCCACGTAGCGATTGTACCAGGAAAAATGTAACGCCAGATAGCGATATCTGGGGCGATTGGAGAAGTCAGGATAAACTTCCCCCCGGAGGACTAACGATAGCAAAGGGACCATGGTCTTCTCAAGGCTGGGGACAAGGGCGGCCAGATTGGTTATTAACATCGCCATGAGCTTGTCCTTGGAGTCCCGAAGCGTCAAGACGTTGCTGCAAACAAATCAGATGCTACACATTTCGTCCTGCCAAAAGCACTTACTCTCCGCAGATTGCGGGGTCAATACATATGTATCCGGACTCTCCCCCTTTATGGGCTTCCAGCTGAGCTTTTGTTAGACAGAGAAGATAAAATAGAAAGAAGGAAATACCTTCGCTCTGAGATCCTCAAGGTCGGTAGCGATGGGGGCCTGAGCTGCTCTGGTACGTTCCTCCTCCGTCCAAGTGGTGGTGTTGTCAGGCTTCACCGGGCATGGCGTAGCCTTCAAGTCGAGAGGGGTTTTGATTGTGATTTCAGGCAAGACACAGTCCTCCGTTGGTATGGGCATTTGCAGGATGTCCGACGGGAGGCGCGAGAGCAAAGGCTTATCAAGCTCGGCCCAGCACGGATCTTGGGGAGGCAACACTGGGAAGCTAGACAGCCTTCAGACATTGTTAATACTGAAGAGAGGCTACTTACTTCTGCTTGAAAGCGCGAAGTCTGTGCTGGAGTTCCTGGACTGAGCTAAAGGGAAATACTCCGGGAGCTCGTTCTCCGTAGCCAGTGGAAATTGAATACGAAATGCGGTTGCATCCAAGTTTCGTGTAGTTTGATGTAAAAAAGCCATGGCTGGGATTATTTGAGTTCGAGTAGCCACACCGCACTCCTTGGAGAGTAAGTCCTTGTGGTCTTCAGCTACAACAAGTAGTTAGCAAAGCTTACAAGCCAGGGTCTAGCATGGACACACAATGGGGGTTACACAGTAGATAGGCCATATTTTGGATGACCTCAACGCCATCAGCCTTGCATACGATGTTGCGCAAGAGGCTGGCGGCGATGATTGGGATTATGTAGGCGCTACCTGCTCGGTATTCAGAAAGAAGCTCCTCGGAGTGAAAGAGACTTACTCGACGCGACCAGATGTATGAGGCGTGAGCCCCCATTAAACCAGGTCCGGACTTTATCCCCAGAGATGTTGCGTGCAGAAGTCGAGGGAATCTCGGCTGCCAGCGAGGCGTATGAAGTTCTGGCGTTCTGAGAACACCGCCTAGAGAGGACAATCAGACAAAGGCGGAGAGATTGAAATGAAGGACTCACCATTGGATGTAGAGAGCTATCTCTATATAGCTGATCATCAAGTCGAAGTCCAGGCGCACCGCCGCAGCTTCCAGAGCAAAACAGCGCAATCCGAGCGCTGCCATCTGGGAGGGTTGGCCAGCGTGTTATATACCGTGCAAGTGGAAGGGACTTAGACCGGGATGACCGGGGACCGGACGTATCCGGTGGACTGGAAGTTCAGAGATGACCGGGAGGTATAGCGAAACCCAATGCCACAGAGGGTAAGGGCGAGGATACTAGCTGGGCTGATTCGAGACAAGTCCGAGTAAAATTGAAGACGACTGAAGAACCGGAAGTCGGACTCAGACAGGAAGATAGCGCAGAAACGTTTATAATCAAACTGAAGTACAAGACATACAGGACGAGTATTTAAGATGTAGATTTAATAGTATCTTAAAGGAATTGTGGCATGACACTTAATTTGCTGTACAATAAAGACAATAAGAATTAATTTCCCAAAAGGGAAATTGGATCGGAAACGTCGGGGAAAGACGAGGCCGACGTTGAAGACAATAGAGGCCAGCGGATAAACGGGAAACGCTCAGTAATCCTTCATTGCGTAAAAACCTGATGGTCCCGAGGTGCAGGAGTCCAGCTGGCCAGTACCCGGGTTGACCGGTCGATGGATATAACACAGCGGGAGAAGTTGGTACGGGGGCAGCTGTGGAAGCAGGAGCGGGGGTTTCTAGGTCTTCTAGGAGCTGCGCAAGGTGTTCTTGGGAGCTCAGGGTGGCCGTGATTGAAGACAGCCGAGCTAGATGGAAAGAGGCCTCTAATGAGGCTTTCGGTGGTTCCCCTTGCTTGTTCCACGACACCTCCTCCTGCCGCCTTCTTCCCCTTCCCCTTCCCCTTCCAGGTCTGGGCTGCAGAAGGCCCGGCGTTGCTGTTGCGTTGACGATCCCCCCCTCGGGGACAATCCGTGCCTCCATGTGGTTGGGCAGCGGGTGCACGGCCGTTGTCCTCGTCCTCGTCCTCGTCCTCGTCCTCGTCCCCCGCACCGCTTCTGGCCGTCCGAGGGCGCTTTGAGCGACGAAGTTCAGCCGCAGGCAATAACTTTGCTGCTGCTGCCGACCGCTTTGAAGTTGGAGAAGTGGGAGGAGAGGAGTCGCAAGGAGGTGCCATGGGGGAAAGCGGCCCCTCGAAGAGTGAGTGGAGAGGAGGGGCGGAGGGCAGTGGGCGTATGGGAGCCGGCTTAGCAGCAGGAGGGAGGAGGCGTAGCGGCGACAAAAGAGAACATGGAGGGGTACGAGGAGGGGCGCGCCAAGGGGACGACCGGGATGAAGAGGGAGGTGTAGCAATTGATGTGGAGGCCAAGAGTCCTCCGCTACCCGCCCAAGGGCGATTTGTCTGACCCAAAACGCAAACGCGGAGTCGGCGTGGAGGAGGTAGGTGGGCTTGACCGTGCGGATGGGGTGGAGGAAGAACGTTGGCTGAAAGGGCTCCCTATAGGCACTTAGTAAGAGATAGAGTACAAAATAATTACAAGGGTTCGCACCTAAGCTGAAGACGGAGTTTTTGCGGTCGTTCTCTTTGCCAGATTGTGCAGAGGCCTGGAACGTGTTGCTGATGTCGTTGAAGGCCGGGCCCGGACCGGCCGCCATGGACGGTGTAAAGCGTGGCACCAAAGTCATGGCAGGGACAAGAGTAGGAGGGAGGGGAGCAAGAGCAGGAGTGGCGGCTGCCATGGGCACATGGGGTGGCAGTCTGTCCTGTTCGTCTTCATCATCTGAACAGTAGAACGCTCAGACCCTCAAAGAAATACGGAAAATATCAAGGAGTTGCGTACCGGAGGACACGTAGATCCAGCTAACTTGTTGCCGTTTGCCTTCTGCGCGCATTCTTGACCTGAGTGTTTGCAGCGCGGTGCACGTCGGCGAGGCGGGGGCACGTCCTCAAACGAGACGTGGGAGTGCAACAAAGAGAGCCTCAGCCTCGGCGGCGTTCAGGGTGACAGTTATACCTTCCATAGTAGTTGGGAGAGGGAGAAAGAGACACGCGTCGACAGTTTGATCAGAAAACTTGTACAAAGAGCGGGGTCTTGTTATATGCCGGAGGTAGAACTCGAGTCCTACCGCACTGTGATGAAACGGGTGGCGTGTAACACCTTCTAATGAGGACGCGTTGACACGGCGGTCACAGAAGAGAAACAGACCTGTTTGGCCAAGAGGGTGTTGGTAAACAACAATTCGTCACACTTCTCGTCACACCCTTTCGTCGCCACAACTACCCAAGCCCTGCGCCTCAAGCCACGCCGCCCTCCCAGAGCCGTGGAGGGTTTATCTTACTGGCCCAGCCCGCTCGTCCGACCCGAAGACACCGAATCCCAGTCCGTGTTGTTCAAAAGTGTCTGCCGCCGCTGTACTGACCGCATCTCTTTGAAAGGGCCTGCGAGGTGAGCACGGAATGTGGCCTCCGCACTGCGCAAAACAACCGTGGGGCACGAGCACGAGCGAAAGGTGTGCAAGTTGGTCCTGAGGTGAGCCTTCTCTTTCTTTTTTCCCCCCCTTTGCTCTTTCCCTTTTCGCCTCCCATCTCCACCCCATCCCTTCCCAATCGCTATCCGCTATACCCTTCTCCAACCCCTTCGCGTTCGACTCTTCCTCCCCACTTTAAATGCTCTCGCACTGCTGCGTTCGCCAGCGCTCGCGGCTTGCAACCACAACACAAACACTCATGCTTGTGCTGCGTGCACTGCCTCCTGCGCTCCCGCAGGTGCAGCCGCAGACGCATGCAGCGCAAACGCAAACGAGGCACGGCACGCGCGCGACGGGGGGATTCACCGTGTGAGCGTCAGCCACTCGCGTTCGAGCTCTGCGTCGTCAGCAGCTCAGCAACGCGGTGCTGCGGACATGCACTTTAGGCCCGGTATGTCGAGCGCCGGCACTGACGCTTCTCCCTCCCCCGCCGCACTCTACTCTACGTACGCTGCGCTCGCGCGCTGCAAACACGCTGCGCAGCGCGCTTCCCCACCTGCTTGATCCTCCCGCGCTCTATTTATATTCGTCTCGCTCTTTCCTTCCTCCCATCTCCTCTCGTAACACTTGAATTGCGCGCTGATCACTTGCTTTGCAGACTACACATACGGTGCGTTCCTCTCGTCGTGCGCCAGCCATATACACACGAAGTGCAGAATGCACGCAGTCCGCGCAGACGAAGACGCTGCAGGGGTACTGACTTCGCGACTTTCAGTCATATGGAGCCATCTTGGGCACCGACTTTGCTGCGCGCATGCAGGCGCAGCTCGCCTTTGTTCGGGTGCACGAACCTCCGTCCTCGCTGTGATCGCAGTGTCCGCACCCCTTGGTACTTGGCTGCGCACGCCCGCGCACCAGTACACCACCTGCGTCGCCATCTGCGTCGCCTTAGCTGGAGGCCACATCTTTTTTTCCCCCTTGTGCCGTATACTCACAAAGCCCTGTGTTACGCCTACGGCGACTCGCCCGTTTCACAGACCTCCACCCCGCTCCGTAGATGCCAATGCGCACTCGGCCATTCGGGTAAAGACGCCTGCATGGACGCAGGGTCGATGCGGGTCCAAGAGCCAGGCAATCGAAGGAGAGGGACTGGCGGTGAGGGTGTTTTGGGCGGTTGAGCTGGGTTGCGCAACGTCGAGGTGAGCCCTTTTATCTCTTTGTTCTCTTCCTTTGTTCTTTCCCTTTCCTCCTCCCCCACTCCACTCGCTCTCCATGTACGCGCAGGGCACGCGATTGCGCGCAGGGTGCGCACCTCCCCGTGCGGTGTCGTCCTCCGAGTCGCTTCCGCTGGCGTGTGCGTGGGGAGCGTCTGCGCAAACCCGGACCCACTGCTCCATCTCCGCCGACACACATCACTGCATATCGGCCGCAGCTGCGCGGTCTGTATACATGGTGTGCGTTATGTAGGTATACACCCGTTTCTTTTCTAAAGTACTTCTGTAATTAACGCGTGAATATAATTCCATTACCTGCTCTTTTATGGCTTTGTGAGCCTTCTTGAAATCGGCGAGTCTGGAACGAAGGCATTGCATGGGATGGCTCCAGAAGTCGGCGCTCGTCTTTGCACTTGTTGTGTAGTGAGCCCATCACTGTCGATCCCTCTCGCTCTCGCCGCGCATGGCTCTCCTCGTTGGTTGCATTCCCGTTGAAGGCAAGCATTGATACTTCATGGCTCCCTCCCACATGTTGACTTTGGCTCAGTTCCGGATGACATCTGGCTTCTCATTGCTCTCGACTGCTCAGACGACTATGGCGAATCCTCTGCGTACTCGTTACAATACGTATCCAGCGCACTATGGGGAAGGTTCCAGCCTCTGATCTACAGTCATGTAAACCTTCGCTCAGAGTCTCGTGCTCTAATGTTCTTCCAAACTCTGGCTCTTCGTGAGGATTTGGCGAAACGCATAGCAACCCTCCAGCTCTCCTTTAGTTTGGAGAATCTGGGCACGCAGTTCTGGGCTGGGCTCAATGCACAGCTAACGCGGATGATCCAGCTCAAGAATATGTCCGTTGCATATTCACACGGCGATACCGACGTCCTGCAGCATTTGCTCCAGCAGCTGCACCAGATGCTTCCGGGGACGGTGGAGACTTTGCACCTCAAACCCGTTCACGAGGAACTACTCCAATCAGTGAGTTTAACATCTGCACTGCGACCGCACTCACACTTGGGTAGGGATTTGACTCCCTAGACTATCCTTGGACTTCGACGCTATGGCGACTCACCATTTCACAAATCCCTGTCTTCGCCCATCTCATCGTGACGACCCCTGAATATGTTGTTTGGCCCTTGACGGACGACTGCATGGACAAATTCTTCACAGAATGGACCGCCCAGCTCAGTAAATCCAAGCCGCCTTATTCCACGCTTCGGCGAATCACCATTAACTGTGGATACGGTGACAACGGAGCTCGCGCCTATGCATTTGTTACCGACGGTAGCTTTCCTGGGGCTCGGTGAATCAGGACGGTGCCCTGGCAGCTCAGCGGGAGTGAGGAGGTGGAAGGACATCTGGGTTTTCGTCTCGAGTGGAGGTCTAGCAACGGTCGGCGCTGGGAAATGGTTCCTGCCAGCAAGGAAAAAAATGTCGCTGCTTATTCGTTTGGACTAGGAGCTCAAGATAAAGCATGGGCTTCTATTGGGTCTGAGCAGGCGAGGTTCCGGGATGCGGTGGACCCATTCCCCACAAACTGGGAGCAGTCTTTTGACTGGGGCACGCGAGAGGATGACGAAGACGAGGATGACGATGAAGACGAGGAGGATGACGAGGAGGAGGATGAGGAAGACCAGGAAATGGATTCGTAGAAATTTACATTTGTTGGGCAGAAATCCACAATTTTGGTACTCGACCGCACTACTACCAAGTTACAACTAGCTGAAAGCTGCTATGTAAATTAGTGAATTTAAGCACTGCGTGCCCAGTTGTGGAGGGTGGCCAGATTGGTAGAGGCGTGAAGGAAAGCATCGCCGCTGGGAAGATGCGCTGCAGTGGCAGCATTGACGGCGTCAATTCTGTCGAGCAGGGGTTAAAATTTGGTAAGAAACCCAGGGATAAACAGACTTACTTGGTGGGATACGACTGCCAGATTCCGCATACTGCCCAACGCTGAGAGCCTCCACTGTTTTGCTGGACAATGCGCAATGCACATGTGTGGCCGTGTTTGTCGTGGCAGTTTTGAGCCCAAAAGGCCTGAGCCTCACTATAGGTTTGGAACGCCTTTCGGCGAGCGCAAGAAACGCCACTGATGGATGCTGTAGCAACACGGCTGCAAGATTGAGATGAGTCTAGAGTTGATCTGGATTATAGAGAAGGACCTACTCATTGGTGAATATGCCAGTGGTTTTGCCATGCAGTACGACATGGTATTTTTTATCCGCGATGAGGTCGTGTTCCCAGATGATAACTCCGACCTCGGGGTAGAAGAGAGCGACGCAAGTCATTGGGACAGGTTTGAAAATGGGAGTGAAGAACAGGGAACTTTGCTGGAGTTATCGCCCAGTCGATTGTTCTGTTATATAGACCAAGTGATGCTTGGTAGAATTTCCAGAACTTCAGGTCCAGCGGTGGCGACGGAACATGATGCGACTGTTTAGAATCCACGTTGCCTCTAGAACGACTGCACGGCGACTTGGAACCAGGAAAGCAATTGGAGAAGATCTGCGGCTGTAGCATAAAGGCAAATTGGAACGGATAATGCAGTAAGTAGAACGCAGCCTTTATTTTGGGAAAAAGTACGGTCTCGTGATCGTGTTTCTACCACGTCACGGATATCAATGTACATACCTAATAGGAGTCCCAAAGGACCACAAACAAATTGCTCTTTGTTCTTTGCGCTCATGGTACTGGCTGTGAATACACTACAATTGGATAGATGATGACCCCATTCTAGGATATTCCTTTGACACGTCTCCTCGAAACCCCACATCAACATCCTGAGCCTCGAGAAACACTGCAACGTTTACGGAGCTCAGATTATGAATGTAGTGGGAACCCTCTTTCCACTCCAAATTATACGCTGACCTGCCCTAGCATTTGATGGTTATGAACCCAACGATCAAGAGCTCGACCATCGTATTGAGGAATCAACGAAGATGCTGGTCTTTTGGAGGGCTGAGATAGAAAAATGGCATCGCCGCCAACAGATTTTGTCAGACGCTTGGAGCCGGAAATTCATGACTACATCAGTTTCCCACTAATGAATGGTTGTAATAATAGTAGTACAATGCTACAAGGCTTCAGCGTGCAATTTTTCATATGCAATGCGTAATTTATCTGTTGCCGCCACTTTCTTGTCGAGAGCGTCCCAGAGCTTCCGCTGCTCATCAACATTGGTCTCCAACGCTAGTTGTCTCCTCTTGCCTTCCACCACTCGTTCGGATCGAACCAGTTTGTCGAGAGCATTCTGGAGCTTTTCCTTGAAACGTTCCAGCTTGAGTTCGGCCAAGGCGACAGCACGCTGGCTTTGATTATCTAGGAGTGTCTATCGTGAGTAGCTACTGGAATCCTGCAAGATAAGAGACATACCTCGTCTTTTCAAATTGAGGTACGCATTCTCTGAGGTGTGACGAGAACTGTAAGTCGGTGTTATGCCAAAGCCTTCGTATATCTAGAACGCGGGTCAAGCCTAGAAGGCAAAGTAGCATTAAAATTGCTCACCCGGAGCGCATTCATTTTGAAAGTGTCGAACGCTAGACCTTTGGCGTATGCACCCAAAAGACTCAAATGAAGGCCTTCGCGATTGATGTCCTCATGGACAATCTCCCCCACATTTGAGGTCGAGTCGCCTGCCCCCCAAATATCGCGCGGTATTTTGCTTTTGGCCCAGCAGATTCCTTCAAACACGAACTGGCTAGTCTCTTTGTTCTTGACCCAGTCTGAGGCAAAGATCAGTGCGCGTTTGATTGAGGCAACCCTAACCCTTACCCTGAGCAGGCTTCCCACCCAGTTCGCAAATTCTACGGACTGTGCCGTCCCAATCTCCATGCTCCACGCAAACCAGGCTACGCATCAGTGTGCGCACATTTTCAGGAACAGCGCAAGTCTTAATTAAGCGGAAGAAGTGCACCATGCAAACTCGGAAGAGTCGATGCAAGTGGTCGTATGGACCAAGGCCTTGGATAAGTCGGTTCTCGTAGAAGTCTTTGCATGGCGCTAGCAGCGCCGCAAGCTTTTGCAGGAAGAGTCCCAGGCCTGAGCCAAACAAGTGAGCGAGGATACTCAAGAAGTCTATGACGCCGTGTACCTTTTGCCTGACCTCGATGCTGGTTTCCGGCCCATGACAGAACCATTTGGACCCAGGAGGAGCGATCGTCCAGACTTTAAGCATGAAGGTGTCGAAACTTGAGTCGCTGGCCCGTGTCTTCAAAGAGGATGTTGTCGATTTCTTCAAATACTCGGCAATGAGCATCTGCGGTCATGCGATTTAAGTACACTCGACAGTATATGATACCTGATGTGTTGCTTAAGATCTCTAGGCGTTATTAAAGAAGAAAAACGCACTGGTATTGGAATCGCGTTCCATGCCTGCCAGCTCAAATTCTTTATAGCCCACTATTCGCTTGAAGCCAATATCGCTCTGCAGATAGCGACCGCCACGGATAAGTTGTCTGCTTGCTTCCCGAGTCATACAGATAATGATACGCAGCTTATCCCCGGCCTTTCCAGGACCGAGGGTCTCATCGTCTTCATCTTCCCCCAAAGGGAGGGCAGTCCTGAGCATCTATGGCTATGATGCATCGGATATAATGGCTCTCCTTGGGGAGAGTCAAATCCTGCTTCTCCTTCAGATTGATGACACCTACAACGACAATCAATTACAAAGGTGCGTCGACTGAAGTTTTATAGAATTACCCATCCAGTCCGTGCCAAAGGGAAAGTGTTGCTCAAGAGCCTGCTTGATGTACGACTTCAGGTGATCACGGTTGGAGAGTGAAATGTGCCAGTCAGAGAGGGTCGGCGAAATAAGGGAGGGAAATTTTGTTGCTAAAAACGATTTGACAAGGGGATGGCACATGAGCCGACAGGGAGTCAAGTCGGCCAGATCAGGACCAAGACTCTCCAACAGATTCATGAGCTCTGCCCGAATGGCTGGGGGCGTCTTGGAAGGTAGAGGAACAGGATGACAGTGATCCCCCATCGTCACAATTAGAACGTAGGGACATGATCGGCGATATTCGGGAAGAGGTGTGAAAACACGAAACTTGCTCGTGCACGGTAAATGAAGCATAAGAGGCTGTTCAAGCTCTCCTGTGTCTGAGTTGCGATGTGAGACGGCTGCAGAAGATTTAGCTGTAATTTTTTAAGACCGTACTGAAGAGACCACTCACGGCAGAACACCTTTTGAGTCGAAAAATTGGAAAGCGATGTACAATCCACCAAAGGACCGTAACCATCAGCCTGCGCCGCCTCCTCTATTCAATTAGTCTCTTGTTGATCACCGGTGAACACGGCTTCCAGATAATCTAGGTTGAATGAACCATTGCTGAGGTTAAAGTCATGGAAGTGTGCTTTGTTATTGCCTTTGCTGTAGTGTTCGCAACTGGATATAAAATGAGGACTGGCAGGAGAAAATGAAGATAGAGAATACCTGATATAGGGTTGTTCATGGCTGTCGTAGTCAAATACCAAACGTCCATCGCAAATGGGTTCAGCTGATTCTGGCTTTTGATATCCGCGCTGCGTCTGTTGTCGGTAAACACCTCGCCTTTCTTTTTGCTCCAGTTCCTGAGATGAAAGAACGCTACAACCAGAGGCCTGCCAGTGGCAGCCGTAGCGCTCCAGGGCACTTATAAAGGATACGGTGTGGAGGAAGGTGTCCCTTTTTGGACAAGAAGCACGAAGACGAGTTTCCCGGTGATGGTAAAGTCTTTCTTTGATATCGTCCTGGGACGCCTTGACATGGGGTAGAGTATGCAGACCTATGTCGGCGTAGGGACAAATTTTTGACCCCTGGCCTTTAGGTTTGGAATGAGAATTGTTATATTGCGCGTTGAAATTTATTTTACTTACAAGTTGAATGCGATCGGACACAGGGAACTTGTTTACCCGATGTGTCGACCAGCAGAGATGAGTAAACTTCTTTGCCAGTCAGGCTCTGGCCGCTGGGCTTTCCCATAGAGTAAGCAAAGTTTGGCGACGGATTTAGCCAATTGTCTGGATCCATGTGAAACAAATGGCCAACTGAGCCCGTAGTGCTGGTTTCCGGATACTCTAGGGTGGCTCCAATGGGGTATTTATAGAGAAGCTCAAGCGTGGTTTTGTGATTCAATTTAACGTTGGATTGGACGGAACGTTCAATTGTATTAATTGTTTCGTCAGAATGAGAGCGGGTTGGAGAGACTGTGGGTGTCTGAGGACTCTGCAGATGAGCAAGCACAGTCGTCAAGTGTGCATGTATCTCCCCAGGGACCAGGAGCTCCTGTCTCGAAGAGAAAGCTGCCAGTTGATGGAGGAGCGGGATGGCATCAAGGCGATCTGATGCGCCAGATGTGAGCACAGGTGGCTGTGGATGGCTTTCGCGAGTTGGGGCTGGATTTAGGAGGAGCTCTATCCTCATCTTTAGGTAGAGGTGAAGAACGAGAGAAATAAAGACGATTATATTGCACTACTGTTCAGAATGACTATGGACAATTTCTTTTCCCGCCTTTGCGTCGCATCGCTATGAGACTGGCACAATTACCCGCTCCGGACAGGGAGGGGGAAAGGTAAGCCCGAGGACACCCCGGGCAACGGGGAACTGGGTGGCGCTCGACGGGGACCTGGGTGGTGCTCCTCGAGGTCGGTGAATACCGAGCTGGAGCATCAGAGACTAAATATCCTAAAGTGGAAACGGTGCTGATGCGCTGATGCATGCTTTGGAGTTGAGTAAAAGGGAGAGTAATAGGCACCATATCTAATCATATCTAATCTAATCCGTGGGGAACCGAAGTGTTCCGACGTCCATCACTGCTTCTCTTCTATTTGATTTAGAGTAATGCACCCTTTCCTCGTCTGTCTTGTCTGTCTTCTCTTGTCTTGTTTGTCATGTCCTGTCATGTCCTGTCACATGTTTCCCCATCCAGATTTTCCTTTTTTGGAAGGTCTTCACTGCCTCTCAAAATTTCCTTACATGGCAATGTTTGTCCTTGATATGATCAAAATATACTGAGTCAGTATATTCTGAATATGCTGAGTCAGTTTATTTTGAGTTTATTGTTCAGTATATTTTGAGTATATTCAGAATATACTGAGTCAGTATATCTTGAGCATACTTCAGGTATATTCAGAATATACTAAGAGTATACTGAACCAGTATACACTGAGTCTTTTTTAAGTTTATTGAGAATATACTCAGGATATACTCAAGATATGCCTGGGTCGGTATACCTGGCATTGCCTGCAGTGTTATGAGCATCATGGGCCGCTAGACCATAGGACAGTTATATTTCTTGGAATCCGCAACAACGGGATAGTACACCACAGGGCCAGGCGCTTGACATAGGACCTGGAGATGGGTTTATATCGCTCAGGAGGAAATACAAGCCCGACTGTAACACAGACCAGGCATGAAGGGCCTTCGTTTGCGTGCGTCGTTGCCAGCTCGGCTTGGCTGGAGACCCGGGACATGCGATGTCATGTTGTATGACATAGAAGGCGACTCATGCGACCCAGGGCACGCCAAGACCATTCACTATTAATAGGTCCAGACGTCCCACGACGACTTGGTGGCCATACGATCTGGAGTGCACCAAGAACGTCTTGTACCACACGACCCAGGGGTTATTTCGGGTCATCACAACAAGACAATCTATTTTCAGCCCCGGACGACCAAGCTGGCTATGACAGGCGGGCGCCGGTGAGGAGTCATATGGTAGGAGAGGGGGACCCGGGAGAGGGAAAACTATAAATATGAGGATCATTCTTCACATAAATCATCACTGAGTTCCCCTATATTTCTCTAGTCTACACTAGCAGAAGGATAAGAATACACCCAACTATAGAGCTCTCTGGTCATCCAGCAGGCTCTCTTGTGAAACATCTCCCTCCGCTTTTCGAAGCACTCACAAGATCCTCCCGGATCACATCCTTCACCCAAAAACACTCTGCCGTTACGAACTTACTCGCAGTACGAAATCAGGGTGCGGTAGCCTCGACCCACCATCTACACTAACGCGGTCAGCCCTTCCTTTCTGTGGATATATCCAACTAGGAACTTCCACCAGTAACATACGACATCCAGATACTCCTCAGACACTCTCGTCTGTGCATATCATCTTATTCGCCTCAATCAATGACCCGGATCCCCTTGTATACGTTACAAACAGGGTCAGAGACAAGGAATTTTCCCTCTGGTCGCTGTCTTTGGCGATAAAACACCACGAAAACTATAAATCCTCTCGAGTCCGGCACTACTCATGCTCCCGCGTCGCTCTGAAATGACTGTAGGGATTGCAATAGGTCGATTGGCACAGGAGAAGGCCTAGTATCGATCCCCTTCATCAACATACGAAGCGAAATATAGCTAAAACACACCCGGAGAAGCGACCCAGGCGCTCTTTTAGCTCTTAATTGTTATATTCCGGCCGCTCAAACACCGGAATAACCACCAGCAGATCTGATATACCTAGTAGCACCCCCATAGGCATTTAATTAGACCTGCTAGGAGTAACCCATGCACTAAAAACAAATTAACTACACCGTTCACAAAAACTTGCTACACTCCACTGCCTTGATTATTTCCCCCAGAGGACGTACCTTTCTGAAACTCGCAGACCTACTTGCAGTCACCAGAACCGCAGTCAACATCACACCGTTTGACTCATTCCTAGTCATAGATAGTTCTAAAAATAATTTTCCAAAGTGTATATAAGGAGCTGAGTCTCCCCCAAGTGAATACAATCTGAACCCGTCAGAACTTTACCTCTCTTTGAATTTAATTGTTCCACCGTAGGAACAATACCCTGTAAGAACTACGATCAGTAATGAATACTGATCCTACGTAAGCCTCTGAACTACCGCTGCTCTAAGTTTCTAAGTTTCTGAAGCTCCTACTGTGGAGTTTAACCCGCAAGAATTATCCCAAACCAGCATTTCCAAATAAGGAACCTTCCAAGTTTGATCTCATCAATTTGATCTCCCTCCTTAAGTAACAAATTACAGTGCTTCCCCGTCAAACCTTTAAATTAAATTTACTTGGTATTAATTTAACTGGTAAATTTCTAGCCAGAACTCTTACCCTCTGACAACACTCATGTTGCAAAGGTTGGCCAGCTCAGGATTGATTACTATCTGGGGTTCTATGTTTTCATCCACTCATTCCCCGATGGTATTCAAAAAACAGCCTTTTCACATGATGCATTGCTCAACGCAGCCCACGCTCTCAATCATGCTGACATCATTGCTGCGCTATCCAACCCTACCAACACAGACTATATAGATCTTTTCTCTACACTGGTACGTCGTGTTTGTGTGTGTAACTCACAATCTGACCTCATGCACAGCTGCACGCTCGTGTCAGCAGCTTTCGCCTCAAGGCCAAGACATCGACAGATCTCATGGTAGTCGTCCACAAACTGCAAGGAGTGCGTCAAATTCCTGATGGAGGCCATAGGTTACATATACCCTCTTCATGTTGGTGTATGTCATTTTCTTTGACTTGCTTCTTGCTCAGCTAACATTCATCTCAGCCAATTGATCCAAAAACGGGAAAACCAGGCATAAGTAGTCTCATTTGTAGCCATATATCCTGTTCACTCTTTTTTTAGAATGATATCCCCGACGTTGAAAAAGTGTATACAACACCTGGTATCACATCAGCTCTCAGACATTTTTTTAAAGGCTCGCCGTTGCTCGCGGACAAGTATTCCGAGCTCTTCACCACCGGGCCCAGCAGCAAGAAGCAAGTACCCCAATCAATGGTTGCTCTAGGCAGCACAGCGATCAGTATTTATCATTCACTCCTACCTTTTTTGACAGACAAATGGCAGGTGCATGCTTCACTGTCGGAGTACCGAACAGGCCGACATGTCCCTTCTAAGATGCATTGCAGGAGATCTACGAGACGCACATTCTGGTGCTGGAGCAGATTCACGAGAAGTCACCGCAGCGGCATCAGGCTCTTCTTGGAGACCTCTTTATGTCGCTATTGTGAGCACGTTCCCGCATCTGAGGTGCTGTTACTGATCAATTGTCAGCAGAGGGAGTCATCTCACGGGTATCAGCAGCAAACCTATTGCTCGGGAGGCTCTCACATTGCTAGGGCTGTAGTAGTACTGCCAGCCAATGTTTCAGCTCACATTACTTCATTTTTTCTATTATTATACATCATTTTAATGACCCCTGTGTGGAATTAAACTACATTCGTTGTTTTCAGTCTGTTTTGGGATTGCTGGGAGCCTGGAAAAAGCATTCAATTGGTACTAGTTCGGGGAAACGATGCCAGAATTGTATGCAATTGTGTCGAAAATGTGTGCAATGTGTGCCATTTGTTTGGGACCTAACAAATCTGACATTCTGGGACATTTTGTCAATTGTCCACAATTACGTAGAAATGGGAAGAATTATTCCCAATTGTGGGTTGTGGTTTTTCCTGATGTATACTTAGGTGCACCGTTTCATCGCATCCACTGATTCTGTCTTATTTCTCACCAATTACAGGATGTGTATTTTCCTGATGGTTTCTTTCGCATGTACTTATTATTTAGGTATGAATACAACAAGACATTGTCTCCAATGCTGAGTCTGATATCATTTAGTCTCTGTTTTCAACATGTAGATGGTCCTCCGAGTCCGAGTCCCCAAAAGACTAAAACCTGTAGTGTCACCTACCATCACATAGGTGATGCTAGGTGACTGGAGGTGACACTATGTGACCGCAAGTGATGCCACCTCACAAAGACCTTTGCTCATCTCAACTGTCATGGCTATCCATATCCTCTACATCATGTCACCTTCCATGAAACAAGACAATGCAAACGATGAAGCCTCCAAATGGACTGGTGCATGAATCACATCACAACAAAAAGACCGTTATTTGAATTCTGAAATGGCAGGGCTCTTTTTTGAAGAGTGGCCATCAAAGGACTTTTTTTGTGGCTAGAACTAGATCAGGTGACTTCTGTCCCGTCCTCCTCAACAAAACTGTACATTTTATTACTATGAGCTGGTGGGTTCCTGATGGGTGCATATCATTTTAACCAATCAGGGCTTTGTAATTAATTGTTTCCAAGTGACTTCAAAGACCGACAAGAAGAAGGTTCATTGATAGAATGGAGGATCTCAGCCTCTCAGTGTTTGTTTGGCCCCCTGCACAACAAAGTCTATTCTATCACAAGAAGCTACAACTCGCTGGCCATCTGGACACAATTTGCAAGGCTAGTCACTCCTACAAGCTGTCTGCAAACCTACATTCTGGAAGATCCAGTGCAATTTACGGAGTCTACTGTCGGTGCTGTGTGACTTTGCCTGCCTAGATGTTTCTTTCATGGAAAAGTAAAACAGTGAGGTGGGGTTTGACTATTTCATGAATGAGGTTGAGTTGGGGGTGGCAACGGTGTTTGCCTTTTCTCTGCATACAGCCAGGCAGCTGAGATGGTCATGGATGAGCTGTTTGGGGCCATACTTGCTTGTTACAGAAATTGTCTCGAGGTGAGTTTCTCTCCACGTCTTGGCTTCTTGTGATATGATCGCATACAGGTACTTGTCCCTCGGCCTGTTGTACATGTTAAAGCCCTAGCAGCACCTCAGCCAGTGAGAGTTCTGCTTCTTTATTTGTATGACTTCCCTGACCACTGACCCAGTATCCATCTCCTCCCAAACCGAAAACGAAAAGGGTGAGCATGTTTTTTTTTTTAAGATAGTAGCTTACAGTTGATTTTGCAACAGGCGAGAAAACCGCATTCTTGTGGAAATTGTGGAAAGGTTGGCCATGACATGAGGATCTGTCCATTGATGTAAGGGCCAGTAGCATGATGTTCCACTGGAGGAGAAAGACTAGTGCTAGGAGTGGGATGTTTCTTGGAACTCAAATAATACCAAGACTTAATAAAATAGATGCACCATGTGTAAGAGATCGTTTACTCTCGTCTACTCATATATAGTTTTCAGTCTCTCATCTTACTGTACAACATCCATGCATTTCACTTTACGCTCCCTTTCTGATTACTAATACTTACGCACATGACTATATACCAGTAGCGTTACAGTGACAATGTGACATTCTATTTTCATCACAAACTGCCACGGCGCTAACTCAAGACTTAACTGCTTGAGTCGTACACCAGCTGGCTATCCTAGAAGATCTTTAAAGGTGAGTAGCAGTCTTAGAACCTGCTTATCTGCGTCTATATTATAGAGGCTGCTTCCCTTGACCTGTGGATTAACCGGGGTCAAGAGAGAATAAGTTTAGGCGTGGCTAGCCGGTCATAAACTTATCGCTCGCGGAAGCAACTTCTTGCTAACTGAACCTAGTCGCTATTCACGCCAGGCTTGCGGGAGACGATCTCAGAGCTCGATAGGTCGTATAATTCGACCTATCTTTACACCATGATGCAGGATTGTACAGATGCAGCATGCATGGCACATGACACAGATTGCCCATGTGCGACATACCAGCCACATCTGTGACACATTGTCATCAAGTGTGACACACTACCACCAAGTTGGAAGGGATCATGAAGCCTGCCTGACACATCTGAGCATGATACACTGAGTCAGGAAGCTATGGCAGCAGAAATTCATGGTGTAAGGACCTGAACAAAAAGGTCAGTATGGAATGAAGTAAATATGAGAAACCCAACAAGGAATGGGCGTAGTTTGGATGTGTTGAAGCCGGCCAAAGTCATACCTGCATAAGCATGAGTTTAGATTTGAATAAAAAGGTGAGTCATTGAAGTAACATATTAGAAAGATCAGATCAGATAGAGACAAGGATTATCATGGCATTAATGAGGACATTGGGAGTGGATAAGTCGAATATAATGAAGTTAGGATCTGAAAAAAAAGTCAGCATGCAAGAAAATAAAAATAAGTAACTCACTGATAGGCATAGTTTCCCCCTGTCGAGTACTTGAGCACTTTCCTCATGAAGATCTGAATAAACCCAGTCAGTAAGGTATGAAATAAGTATTGAGAGTGAGAAGAAAGCATACATGGGCCACAAAACACGTAGTTTCTGTGTGTTGCAACATTTTCAAGTGACCGAAAATCATAGTTGAACAAGAATAGCACAAGATCTGAATAAAGTGGCCAGTAAGTAATGAAACAATGGGGCAGAGAGATACACCTTCAAAGTCACAATCACAGAGCATGTGGGTGCAGACATTGGAGGTGGATGAATCAAATCTAAATGAAAGTACACAGAGGGCATTACAAAAGTCACCAGAGGTTGCCTGGTTGAGAGGGTGTCACTAAAGGTTGTGGTGATGTGCAGGGGCAGCATCGGCATCAGAAAGGTTGATTTCCCATTGAAATCAGTGAAGCATTGTCTGTTTTGGATTGAATTATGAATCCTCAATGATTCTTGTGATTTCACTTCAAGTACTGATTCTAACACCATTTCTAGGTTTTCCAACCCGCTTTGTGAAAGGGAAGGCCTGAATTTATGCATTTCAACAGTTTCTAACAAGGTTTTTGCTGTTTCTAATGCCTTTTTCTCAAAGTACAAGAAATATATAATAAGGAGATCAAAACTTGAGCAGTGGTGTAAACTTCAATGACTTTGAGTACTGTGTCTCCACCTACAACTCCGCGAACCAGACTTGCAGAGGGAGTGTTCCAGGCATATGGGCAGCCATGCCTTCTCATTGGCAGTAAGGTGTTCATTGAGCTATTTGTAGAGGGTGATGAATGTGTTCTGCTTCAATAGTCAAGAGGCTTTGCCTCATTGAAATAGTCCAAGCCATGCAAGCTGGCAACCATGCCTTGGTCAATCTTGCACGCGATTCGCACCATCATCAGCACATTGGGAGCCTCAACTACACCAGCATCAACGTAGTCAGCAGTGAGCCGATGGTCACCAAGGTCGCAGCACATCAGAAATTTGTTGATTTTGCTGGTTATCACGTTGAAGACCTCAAGGTAGGGGCAGTGTGGCTGTTTGGCTGGATCAACAGCCTTACCTTGCCCTTCCGTAGGGTTTTGCCTGCGACTTTAGGTGCGGGTATCCTGCCCTTGCATAGTTTTTCCTTTGGTGGCTTCTCATCCTGGTCACTAACAAGCCAGTAGTTCACGGCAGTCTGGTTGACAGTCGTCCAACAGGTATTTGTGTGGGGAATAAGGTCAAGGGATTTGTGTCTTTCGGGGAACAACCACCATAGCATCCCTCAACGACAGTCTTCGATGGGGTACCGTGAGATGAGTTTGAGGAACTCAGCTGCATTGTGTCAGCCTAATATAAGTTTGGCTGTGAGTTGGTTCAAGAAAATTAATTTGAGAACACTCAAAAATAATATTTAAGTTCGGCCAGGAACAATGTTATTTACACAAGTCAATTGAATTGTACTTATACAAAAGTTGATCACTACTTATAACAGTAAGTATATGTTGTTGAGTCAAGGTACAGTTGAGATTTATTTAATCTCTCGATGTAAGGTCATTATAAAGATCAGATGAATATCACATACGTAGTTCGATTTGGTATCCCAGGTGTGATGTGATCAATTAAAAATCACGTAGAAAATGTTCAGATAGGTATCCCGTAGTCAGTGTTCAGAGTATGAATCCTTTAGTCAGTGTTCTCAGTAGGTAGCTTGACTTGATTGATGTGTAGGTCAATGTTCTCTTCAGTGTTCTCTTCAGTGTTCACTTCAGTGTTCTCTTGATGAAGTGACTTAAAGCTGATTGGTTACTTAATAAAATATTCCTTTTAGATGAAATATTCCTAAAAGGAATATTTTATTCAGTTCGAAAATGGGCACTAAGAAGATTAATTGGGAAGTAACTACTGAGCTCCTTATATACACAAAAAGTTGTATGGTTACGTTTGGCTACTTCTGAGTAAGTTTGAGTCCATATGATTCTGTTTAAGTCATTTGAGTCAGTATGAGTCAATCGTAGTCATTAAAAATCAGTAAGAGTCATTGGGAGTCATTTCCAAGTCACTGCTACTGAAAATTTGAACTGGCTCGAACTGACTCCTTGTGAGTCTTCTTGACTAGACCAATAAATTTCAGTACTCCATTTCTAGCTGTCCCATTGTTCTCAATAATACTATACAAATGTGTTGAATTAATCAATGTTCAGCTCACATCTTGATGGGAAGCACTGGTTGAACATTTCGAGTTTTTCAGTGAAAAAATTGGTGACAGACTTGAATTTTTTTTCACCTATTTTTTCAGCAAAAAAATGGGTGAAAAATGTAGAACTATTTTCACCACTTTTTCCGCTCAAAAATGAGGTGAAAAATATGAAAATAATGTGGTGACTTTTGTTTCAAGGGAAACACCAATAATTCATACACATTTGAGGGCAATAATTGAGGTGAAAAATGTAAAACCTTTTTCACCACTTGTTTCAGGTGGAAAGATACAGTAAAATGGATGGAAAATGAGCAGGAAATGATGGTGCAAAATGGGAAATCTGGAATTAATGTTTTCACCCATTTTTCACTATCTTTTGCTGCCCTTTTTGCGCTGAAAAAAGGATGAAAAACACATGATGTTTAATACACATCTTTCACCATATTTTTCAGGGCAAATAATTCAAGTTTTTCAGTGAAAAATGAGTAAAGAATTTTTTCTGTATTTTCACCTATTTGTTCAGTGAGAAAAGGGGTGAAATTTTTAAAACTATTTTCACCACATGTTTTCACTCAAAAATCAGGTGAAAAATGTGAAAATAAGGGGGTGACTTTTGTGTCAAGGGAAACACCAATAATTTACACACATTGGAGGGTGGGAATTGAGGTGAAAAATGTAAAACCTTTTCCACCACTTTTTTCAGCTGAAGAAATGCAGTAAAATGGATGGAAAATCAGCAGCAAAGTATAGTGAAAAATGGGAAGTCCAAAATACACATTTTTCACCTTCTTTTTCAGAGGTTTTTTCACTGAAAATTGGATGAAAAAGGGAGTATCATTTATTACCAGTTTTTCAGGGCTGAATGTAAGTGAAAATTTTAAAATGTTGTTTTGAGCATTTGATAGTGGTAAGGAGAGTGAAAAATGTGAATAGCACACACATCCAAGTTGTTATAGGAGAAAAACAGATCTCAAATGCATTGGGCCATGATATATGCTGCAGATGGAGGGCCTCCCAAGAAATAGCTCATGTCTCAAGATGAGATAGGGGTGGGGCAATCTACTGGCAGTCGGTGCCACGGATTGTGCCCAAAGGGTCCAGTGAAATGCGAGAAAATGGCGCGGAACTCCTCAGCAATGCGGAACTGGTAGTTGAATAGTTGTCGTTATTGTTTGTCACCTCCCTTATAACATTTGGAGACTCATGCGCTCCATGACGGAATCACAGCGGCTAAGGTAGATGCTCTGCTGATACTGCTCTTCCTCATGGTACTCGGTGATAGCCGGTGCAAAGGCCTGATTGTCGAAGGGCAGAAACAGATATGGTAGAGGGTCACATGGAAAAAGGTTCAAGAGGGCAGGAATTTTCATCATGGTGGTGAGTAGCAAAAAGTGGGGTCCCATTCAACAGCTGAGCGGCTCTTGTTTTATATGGTATCAATAGTGGCGGAGGCTCTGAGTTTAACTGAGTCGGTTTCCGCCTCTGCAGGGTCCATATGCCATTAGCTTCCTCGATGAACGCCTTAATGCTTAAGCACCCTCGGAATATCCCGAGCTGCTGGAGTCGTGGTCCTCTTGGTCAGGATCCTCGGGTCCCATCCAGCCAGTGTGCATAAACCAGTGATTGCGCATGATATAAGGTAATAAGCGAAAAGCAGCCACCGGGCTCTGGTTAAAATGAGTTCCATCTAGCTCCTTCAGTTCATAGGTGCCTCCTCGGTTCTTCCGATGAATTTCGTAAGGCCCGAGATAGCGGTCAGCTACCTTAAGATCTAAACTGACTGTACTAGAATGCTTCATATTTTTAAGCAGCACCAGATCACCGGGTTTATGGTTGGAAGTCTGCAGTCTACGTTTAAATCTTTTCTCAAACTGCTGCTTTGAAGCGAACTGTGACTTGCGTAAAATTTCTGCAGCACGAGCAATGTCGTGAGGATGCTTCTGGAGCTGGCAAATACGTAATGCCAGAAGCTCAGAAGTAGTCATCCCCAAATAGAATCCTTCTACCAGGAAGGTCACTTCGGTAAGGTCAAATGGTAAAATAGGATCAGTGGCATGCAGTAATTGAAACGGAGAGTAACCAGTAACACTGCTGATAGTTACGTGATCCGCTAGTAATGCTGCAGCGATCATCGAAGGCCATCGACTAATTTTTCCATCACATGCTTTGACAATTGCTTCCCTAAGTGTGAAGTGACCTCTTTTGACTACCCCATTTCCGTGTTTGTTATATGGGGAAATGGTGACTTGTGGAATTCCCAATCACTTCATTAGAACTTCAAAGGCAGCCTTAACTTCTGATCCGTTATGAGTAGTAACTTGTAAGGGAACACCCATAGCGACAGTAAATATGCGTCCAGAAAAAGGTAGCTAAGCTATCAGCAGTTTGGCTAGCCAGGGCTTTGGCTTCACAGAAGCCAGATAAGTCATCTCGTGCGGCTACGATCATGCTGACTCCACTTGCTTTGGGCATCTTCATGATGTCAATATAAATCTTGCTGAATATAGTTACTGGAGCGGATATGGTAGGTGGAATTTCTACTTTACATGTACTGCGAATCTGGCACTGATGACAAGACGCCATGTCATGATGGATATCCGTGCGTAAGTGCGGCCAATAGAAATGTGTGCGGAGCGATTCCCACATAGCTTTGGTTTTGCGATGTCCCAGGTTTTCATGAGCTTGAGTTAAAACGGCTAACCAAGCTGCTGGTTCGCATATAACAATTAATGGACCTTTGTCTCCATTTCACCTCCATAAGCGTCCTCCACGTTCGTAAAATTCAGTAGCTTTCGCAATGAATCTGCGCTGTTCCTGCGTATTATTGAAATTTGGCATCTCCAGAGTTCGAAGAAAATGCTGGACTTGCTCCAGCAAGGTTTCCTGGGCAGTACGAGTCATGTGGCAGGAGGGTAGCTGTGTGGGAGAATAAAATTCTATGCGCTTGTAATCTTGATGTAAGTTGGTAAAATATCTGACTGGTTTGAGATAAGATAGAGCGATTCGATCTAGCCAACTATCATCATCGCTGATCACAATTTCATCCTCAGCTTTTCCTCTTCTAGATAAAGCATCCGGTCCTTGGAATTTCATAGCTGGTACATGATGTAAGGCAAAATGGAACATAAGAATTCCCTGAATCCAGCGATTGACTGCGGCATCTGGCTGCAGATCCGGATTATTGAGTAGCCCCGCAATAAATTTGGTGTCCACTTCTACATGCAAAGTCTTTACGCCAATTATATATAGTCGCCAGGCATGTAGTGCACGGTATAGTCCAAAGAGTTCTAATTTCGGCTGCGAGTATTGTGATTCCCTCTCACTCATGGGGATAGAGCCGTATTGAGCAGGGCGTCTTTTCTCAAGTTCATCTATTTGAGATAAGATCATACCGGTTCCGTCGCGACAGGAATCCACAGACAAGATAACAGGCTTTTCTGATTCATAATCGATAGGACGTAAGGCCGGTGCAGATGCAATTAATTTCTTGATGGTTTCGAAGGCTTCCTGCCTGCGTAAATCCCATTCGAAATCAACAGTTTTGCGATATAACTCCATAAGTGGCCGTATTACGGTAGAATAACCTTGAATCCAAATTCGCACTGTCCCACAGAGTCCCAAAAATCTGTGAACTTCATGTGGAGTCTTTAGAGGAGGCCAATCTAATATGGCTGAGGTTTTCTTCGTGTCAGGAATTCGTCCTTCAGGGTTACAGGTCTGTCCTACAATTAAGACTTCATGGTGTGCGATCTGAGTCTTAGTTCCCGAAAATGTTCCTCCTGCACACTTAACTTTGTGCATTATTCAATGTACATCCTGTGCATGCTCCCATATGAATTTCCTGATTCCAGGGTTCTCAGGTAATACTGAAGGATTTCCGTCTTTATCTGGATAGTTACTCTTGGGTCCTTTAATTGGCAGGTCATCAATAAAAATATTGGCGACATGCGGAATTTCGTCATGAAGTATAAAGACCATACATTTCTGAAATTCAGCAGGCAAATTCGTAAAGCCTGTTGGCATGGAAGCTATGCGTAGTAGTCCTAATGGAGTCATGAATGCAGTCATATCCCGACTTTCAGGTTCCATTTGACATGCATCAAAGCCCCAATATAAGTCAAAGACAGTATAACAGTGTCTCCCAGCGAAACCTTCTACGAAATCATCTAAAATGGGTAGCATACCAGCATCGCGAATTGTTACTTTATTGAGAGGTTGCAAATCATGTACTATTCGAAGTTTCCCGTTTTTCTTGAGTACACAAAACCATCACAAGCGGTACGAAGACTGGCAGGGTTCATATACCCCTGCCTCCATTTTTATTTCAGCACTTCAATGACTTTAGATAATATTCCTGGTGGAATAGGAATATTCTTGTATTCCCAGGGCATATGCGGTACCATAGGAATTTTGTATGGACTGAAATAAGAATCCTTGAACGTTCCTCACTCTGAATCTTCAAAAGCCAAGTTGCTCCAACCGTTCCCGAGTAATTCGCTTTGAAGGCTGAAATGGCGGGGGATTTGGGCTGAGAGGGGGCAATGATAGAAGTGGATCCACAGGAATAGTCCTACGAATCTGATATTCAGGGGAAAATGTAGTAGAAACTGGGTGTATCTTCTTATCGACCTGTTTGTACATAGTAAAGGCTTGGTATGATTTCCCGTCTTCGCATCGCATTTCTACGGGGTAGAAAATAAATTCATCGTCTTCTTCGAGTACAAGATCATTGTTAGGGTCTTGCAAATTTATTTCCTGATCCAATGTTAAAGACCGATTTGTATAGTCCGAGTGCAAGTTATAGGTAAAAACATTCATAGCATTTGATCTTCTAAATGCTAGATGCTTAAGGCCGGATGCCAAGTACGCTAAACACAAGTTCCTTGATTGCTGGTACTGTGTAAACAGTCTAGCTACAAACGAAACTTCTACTAGGTAGCGTAGAGAGAAACTAGAGAAAAACACATCAGTAAATATGCGGCATATATATACAAGTCCAAGCCGTGTAAAGTAAAAGTCCATGGAATGCTCCCAACATACATACCCAAAATTTTCTATTGGGTCATAGAATAGGTTCCAGCAGCAGTCTGGCCAGGTGTGCTGGTGGTTGCAAAAGTAGCCACGAATTTTCGATTGATGGCAAGTTGTGGCTGTGCCAAGAAGAGCTGAACCAGAAAAGGAATCAAAGAAAGGAGTTCCCGTGGCAGTAGGGAGCATCCAAAATTTGTAAGAAACCAAGAAGATTGTCCATAGAAAAATAGAAAAATAGTCCGTGGTTGTATTCAGTCTAAAGTCTGTAGCAGAAATGAAAAGAAAAATAGTCCATGGTACGAAAATAAAATGATATGTAAGGTAAGGAAGGAGTCCATGAAGTTTAGAAAGGAACATTCATTTGCTCGGAGGGTGGAGGCAGAGCGTGAAGTTGAGGGTGTCCATTGCAAAAATTTACTAGGCCGATGTTGAGCTGGGTTATCCACGGGGAGCGAAATTAATCGCAATGCACCAAAGTTACGTGTAGCAGGAGACAGGATATGTTCGAATAAAAGGCCTACAAGTTTGGAATGTGTAGTTCCCACATTCATGTCTATAGTTCACATGAATTTGCGCGTTGCTGGGATATGCAGATGGGCGCGAATTATTCATTGTAGAAGCGGTGACAGAGGGTTGTCGAGGGTCAGCATCGGAAGTAGTGGACATGTTAGACGCCTCGCCAGTTTCTCGCTCATCGACCTGTGAAGAATGTTCAAAATTAGCATTAGGGGCAAGAAGAAAGGGCACGAGACTTGTGCTCGGACGACTGTTGCGAAAGATGTCATTGTCGCCGTCTTTGGAGCTGTCGCTAGACTCCCACCAGCCTCGAGAGGGCTCAGAGTAAATGGGATCCAGGAGTCCGCTGAATAAAAAATGGCAGATGAGCTTGTTTTTGCGTAAGCGTAATCAGAAGAGTCTGTGGATGATATCATAAACCTCAGGGTCGCCAAAGGCATCGCACAAATCCCCAAGTAAGCTGAGCTTGGCGAATTCCAACAGCGCTGGCGTATAGAGTGCAGGCATCAAGGAGTCAGAGGCCGAAGAAATTGGGCGTGCGGGCATAGGAAGCTCGTAGAAGGTCGCCTCTGTGGCGAGCTCCTGCGCAAGGCGGCGGTGCTGAAGAGGGCTAAAAGGGCACGGAAGTCCGAGAGACAGGTTAATATTGGTGATGGAGTGCTTATTTAAGTCTACTTGCCTGGATTCATCGTTCAAAGGTGCAAAAGGGGGCGATAAATCGTTCCCTGGCTTGGATGGGACAGTAAAGGGGGTGCTGGATCGTGAATGCACACTAGAAGGGCATGAGCCCTCCTCAGGTAGGCGCGGATCGCCAGGCAGCTGTTAGAGCACAAGCGGCTGGGCTAAGCCCACTCGGCGAGAGCGACTAATAGGGAGAGCGCCTTGGTCGAGTTATGAGGGAAAACCGATGTATTCGAGGTTCTTCTCGATAGGGAATCCTATCGAGAGGCGCTACTACTTATACAAGATGGGCGGGCCGTAATACTAATGTACTATGAGTAACTCGGAAGCTAACCGAGGCCGTTTAACCGACCACGGGCCCAGTGACTACTAATGTATCTCGTAGTACTACAACTATCGTCCATGGGTCTTGGTATAATAATATCCGTTATTAGTAATGGTCCGGTACAATCGTGTGAGGGAAAAGAACATATCGCCGAGCTCCGATTCCACCTTCAACAGCAGCAGGAAGGTGCATGCCTGAAAGCGAAGCGGTGAGGGTGCGGTGATTGGTTGAATCAAATGCGGAGGATCCGGGGGAGGTTGTACTAGTAGCACGCCAATGAATGGAATAGCGGGTGGCTATTCGCGGTCCAATTGTTCACACACCTCGCCGGTGGCTTCCTCATCAATCAGTCTAGTGCTGGGTCGGAAAGGCTGTATGTAATGATTGTATTATACAGAGCTGTATTATACGGTATAATACATTAAATACCAGGAGCCCTCAAAATGCCTGGTATTTAATGTGTATTTTTCTCAAAAACAGGCTGCCAAGCATTGCCAATGTGCATACTAACACCAGGCGCTATTCGGAGCAGTAGTAGCACTCATCCTGTCATTTTGAAACGACAAAACCATGCTTCCTGTTAATTAGTGCGCAACAGCGGCGTGTGTTTCCTGACTTTTTTCTTCACCTCGTCAGGCATCCAGGGAAGATTCCATCCATGGGACTCTCTACGGAGCGATATGAGGCCCTCAAAACAGCATCCACCCGCTTCTTTACTGAAAAGAATTATGGCTTTCACGAAACTGAGAGCGCTATGGCCGCAGTTTTTGGCAATGACCGCAGCTCAATCGAGGCCAAGGCATGGTCAACTTACTGGTCTGCGTTGTCAACTGCGGGAGAGGCAATGGATAAGGACGAGGGATACACTGTGGTACACCATTTGAAGTTCTGTAATTGATTTCCGATTCATGTAAAGTCCAGCCTCCTATCCCTCTCCTCGACGGTTCCATGCCGGATGTCGAAATGACCGAGAATAATTTGAATGTGTCGGGATCTCAGCCTACACTTTCGAATGAACTTCTACATTCGGACGCGTCAGATCGGCAGTGTGAGCGCGAAGAGTGGAAGAGGAATGGCAACCAACACGGCAGAGAGAAAAATCCTCTCGGGCGTGGCTTCGATGAGCTGATGGCTTCTGCTTTCATTGAACACTCGGTCATAAACAGCGTGAAGGAAATGAAACCGATGTATTACTGTATTGGATGCGATCTGGCTGTCCGTAACAATTCCCGGAAGCGCAATACGTCTCACATGCTCAGCTGCCAGGTACAAGCATCGTTTCCTTCACTCCTGGCCTTCCCAGCTGATCCAGCATTAGAAACTTCAGCGAGACTTCCCGAGTACCTGGAGCAAGTTCAAAAATGGTGTTCCCGCATCTGGGTCCCAGGTTGCATCGGGTGAAGCAGACGCCCCAGCACTTCGAGTCAAGAAAAGAAAACTGGAGGATCCCACTCTGGGGCGTGTCCCCATTCCTGGTATTACTACTGAACTTGCATCAGAACTGGACCCGTCCACCAAGGCTCTGCCAGTTCAGGTCACACTCGACGACACTTGGGGGGCATCCAAAATCACGGCAACCAGACAATCCATTATCGACTATCTTTTACTCAGACTGATTGTTTGTTGTGCGCTGGCATTTTCACTCTGCGACAACGGCTTTTTCATCGATTTTTGCAACGCAATGTATTAATTCCTGTCTCATATTGCCTATCATACTTACTCTCTCGCAGGTGTCCTAGCTACTCGGTCCCGGATCGCTCCAATTTCATCACGTACAACCTCGTGGTGGAAGCAGAGAATGCAATGGTCCAACTCAAAACACTCCTCGAAAGCTTCATTCATCTTACATTGTCTTTCGACGGCTGGTCCAGTCGTAGGAGCGATGAGATTTACACTGTGCATGTCTCTACACCTACCCGCATGTCCTACATGGTTGCTGGTATCATTTTAACGGGATTATCCACGACAGGGGAAACCATTTGCGAAAACCTGAAAAATGTACGTGTTTTATTTACCCCTGGCTTGGCTCTTAATTAACAAACCTGCAGATCCTTCTTCTTTATACTGCCGTCCGTTTCTCGATGATTGTCTCCGACATGACCGGCAATGTCAAAAAATGCCGAGAGCTTATCTGCAAGGCGTTTCCGTGGATTTTGAACTGCCCCGACCCATGCCATCAGCTCAATCTGCTTGCGAAAGATATCATGGTTGGCTCTAAGAAGTTTCCGAAGATAAAAGGGTTCGCTGAGGTGATTTCTCTTCAGCCTACATCAATTGCGATACAGCTGATGCATTCACCAGGCGATGAAAATTATCTCAGCAATAACCACTTACTTCTCAGACAGCAACTATGGCAAGAAACACCTCAAAGATAAACTGAAGGACCAGCCTGATCGATGTGGCCTTGTTTCCTTAGGTGCGACTCGATTCTCAACCTTTGCAGATCAGTCCAGCAGTGTCAAGCGCTGCCTTTCTGCCATGGAACAATGCTATGCGGACAAGACTATCAAATTTGATACAAAAGCAGTACGTATTTATCTTTCTCTCTGCGCATCCGAATAAATCTGTTTCTAAGACAAAGCCTCTGCAAAATTATTTCATCAGCAATTCACCTGAACAACGAAAACTTCGTGGTCAGTTATACAACATCAACATGCTCCTTAAACCTGTTTCTCATGGCCTCAAAACGTTGGAGAGCAGTCAAGTAACCTGCTCAGATGTTTTTAACATCTGGATCGGTATTGCAATTGGGTTCAAGGAAGTTTTCTGTATCCCAGGTGTGTTTTCTTTGTGACCGAGTCCAGTTCGACAATTAAGTCTGAATTAGGCCGCGAAATCAATCAGTACCAGCAGGAAACATTTGGCTGTTACAACCGTCGGTTTGCCATTTTTATGAACAACTGCACCATGGGGATGTTCATCCTATCGTATCTCCTGGATCCTAGTAAGTAGACTGAGCCTTTACAGACTCATCTCATCGCAATTTTCAACAGTTTACTACCGGGACGGCGCTTTGAGACTTGCACTTCCGTCTCGCCTTCATTTCAGCAATAAAACAGCCTCGCCCCTTGTCTCATATCTCATCACCAGCGCACGATTGATGCTTAAAAACGAGCAGAAGCGCGAGCAGAGTGGAGATGCAAACGAAGGTGATGTTCTCATCAAACAGCTGATAGGTACGCATCATTCTTAATTTTAGCCTTGTGTCATCTCACTTCATGACCAGCGTACATGTACCGTGAAGCGCCGTTTGATCTCCCGTGCACCGATCAGACCCTGTGACTTGGTTGGTGGAAGTCAGTATCAAAGGATAGCAACGCATACGTAGTGGCGGTAGGTGTTTAAACTTCTATTTCCCTAGCTTTAGCTAACATACTTTCAGCGTCTCGGAGTCAAGCTTTTTAGCGTGGTTCCTAGTGAGATGTGCGATGAACGCACAGCCTCAAAACTCACCGCGATGAGCACAGCCAAAAGAAACAACCTTGGCGCCAAAAATCTGGTCCGCTGTGCACAACTCAATCAATACTGGCGCTACGGGTTTGGAACCGCAGAGGTTAAGCAGCACTGCCAGAAGGTCCGGTTGGAGCTTCCCACCTCTAATCGCAAGCCTTCCGATCCCATCGTTGCCGGTATTCCAACTTTGCGTGATCTCCTAAATCCAGATACAGTCGACGACCAGCCTATCGACGAGGAAGCACTGTTCAACAATCCGGATCCTTACGGGATCAAGGACTGCGAGGCGGAGGAGGACGAAGAAGATGAATCTGATATCGCTGCTCCTCCTCTCGTCTTTCACCGTGCTGATGTTCTCACCTTGGAGATTGAGGCATACATCGATTTGAGCAGCTCGAAACTCACCCAACGTTTTGCCCCGGATCAGGGATCTCCCGAACCCGTGGTCGTTGAGGCCGCCAAGAAGCCTGTCAAGAAGGCAAAGACGAAATGGGTCGCGGAGGACGCGGAGTGGGATGCGGAGGCGTGGTGAGGTACAAAAATACATTAAATACATTGAATACAGTATAAAATACATGTATTATACATTAAATACACCAAAAAAATTTCGCCTGCGGCACCTGTATTTTATGTATTATACGGCAGATACATACCATAAGTACACCATGATGAGTTTCCTGTTCACTGTCATTTTGTTGTCCAAAATAAACAGTCTGAGGCGCGATAATCATAGCCAGTCATAGGCATATTTTCATTGTGAAGGTGCGCTAACCATTCTTTTTCAGCAACAGTTGCAATTATTTCTGACAGAGACTCTTCCGGCTTACATTCGTCGGCGGGGCCGTAGTGTCCTTGGTGTACACGACTCAGCTGCTGTGTCGCGTCAGCAGAGGTCTCGTTCTTGGCGGCGTGAAGCTGCGGTTCGAGGTTCGTTGGAGGCATGGTGGCCTTGAGGAATCGGATGTAGCAGGGGTGGGGGAGGAAAGAGCAAGAGTTCAGCACGGTGAGTCACTTTTCTCCTCCTTCTTTAAACAATACTCTCTTTCCAATAACCTACTCATGGCAATCTCCGCCAGGATTAATAATCCGCCGAGAATCAGGGAAAGAAGCGCCAGTATTACTCGCATTAACTGTAAAAGCTCAAATGCTAGTTCTCTTGATGCTATTCGGGTCCTCGTTTCAATGCATAGGCCTTCATAAGTTTCCAATTTGCGCCTCTTCGGGGTGGGGAAGGCAGTGGTGGTTGCCATGGCTTTCCAAGCCGCTCAGTATCTTCCGAATCAGGTGCAATCAAGGGTGCAATCTCTAAATTGCGCGTATTCGGGGCAAAAACATCGGGGAGCGCTCACCTTGGCTGCCTAAGCCATCCGGCACTTGTCGGTTCGGACTTATTCGGTGGTTCAGGCTCCAATCCTCGCCTATTCGGGGCAGGGAAGTCGGGCAACAATTGCCGTGCCTTACCAAGCTGGCCGGCATTTACCGGATCGGACTTGTTCTCACGGACGGTGGCTCCAGATGCACACTTTCGTCGTGTACTTAAGTGTTTAGGGGACTCAGAGGCCTCGAAAATATATGCTAGGGAATTCGGAGGATGGGGATAGTGGAACGCGTCAGTGCTCGCATCATCCGGTATAGCCAATAATTCGAAGCGGGGTCTACACGTTACGGGGTCCTTGAAAACTAAATAAGTACCCTCTTCCCTTTTGTCAATTGATACAAGATTACTATGTTGCCAAGGCCTGCCTAAAAGGAGCTCGAAGGGTGCTTGCTGCGATACCCATAAATCAGTTTTAGTAGTTACACCTCCGCAATTAAATTCGACTTCATCAATGTGTCCTCATAATTGGCCTCTACCTCCGTTGGCATCCTTCATATTGGTAGTACATGTCATGTCCACCAGGCGTTGCACAATTAAAGCGGCGATATCTGCGCGAACCACATCGAGCTGAGATCCAGTGTCGATAATGGCCTGAATTTTTCGGCCACTAACTTCCATGTCCACCTTAATTAGAATTCCTTCAGTCCTGTGCCAGGTCCAATTTGATAAAATAGAGCTGGTTGCTGTACGTCCAATTAAAACTGCCTTTACATTTTTAAGGTGTATCTTCTCCTGTACTCCATTACGAATTTCCTTAGATAATGCAAAGGCTTCACCCACGCTGAGCGGAATGGACAGATTTAATAGCCAATCCAGGATATTATTTACATCAATTGAAGCTTGTAATTCAGATTGACATCCCACCGTTCTTGAATTACCCGATATGGGTTCTTTGGGAATCGGACCGGGAGTGGGAATCCTTGCTTTGACAGGTGAGTCAATTTTGCGGCGCTTAGCGTGCTTCTCATTTCGTGGCAGTTGTACTGGAGGCATATCAATGTCTACCTTGGGCATGTCAAAACGAACTTGTCGTGCATCAACAGGCTGAATGGCGGGCATATATTCCGTGGCATTCTTCTGATCCAGGGGTGCGGGTCGGGAATCAGGAGCCGTAGGTGCACTAGTGTCACGTCCAATCTGCTTATTAGGCCGATTTCGAATTTCCTCCTTACTAGGAACTTGAACTCCATCAAAAACTACGTGGCGCACATTACGGGTGCTTGGGACCGTGCATTCAGTGCTATGTACTTCAGGAATCTTCTTTTGGAGTTTAACCCATTTGGGAATAGCTAAATAAATTTGCCTGCCATGGTTATCATCTTCTGATGCAGAGTCATTCATACTAGAGTCCACGGTAGCTTCGACTAAATCCATTTGGTAACCCACATCTGAATCTTCCACAATTCTTTCCTCCTCTGATGCGGAGTAGGAATTGATATATTGGGCGTGTTCTGGGTTCATGAAAAATGCCTGCTGAGTTCAAGGAGACTCGGGCTTCAGTCCGCAAGTTCCAAACATAACCCTTGGGCCAAGTAACCAATTTGTAGCTTCGATAATGCTTTCTCCTGGATTTCACCACACATAAGTTCCATCCTTTAGTCGCAGTCTACTAGATTCTCCATCATACACGAGTGTACCGTCCTGTAATAATGCTTGGAGCCCAGGACATTCGTTCATTCAGTGTCCTTCCTTATTACATCCGTAGCAACCTCTAAAATCTGGGATAGAACTACGCAGCGGAATATTATTAGGGTAAGTGCTTGGTGTCAGCCTAATGGAAGTTTGGCTGTGAGTTGGTTCAAGAAAACTAATTCAAGAACACTCAAAAAGAATATTTAAGGGAACAATGTAGTTACACAAGTCAATTGAATTGTACTATACAAGAGTTGATCACTACTTATAACTATAAGTAGATGTTGTTGAGTCAAGGTACAGATGAGATTTATTTAATCTCTCGATGTAAGGTCAGTATAAGAATCAAATGAATATCACGTACATAGTTCGATTTGGTATCCCAGGTGTGATGTGATCAATTAAGAATCACGTAGTCAATGTTCAGAGTATGAATCCCGTAGTCAGTGTTCTCAGTAGGTAGCTTGGATTGGTAGGTAGCTTAGATTGGTAGGTAGCTTGACTTGATAGGTGTGTGGGTCGATGTTCTCTTCAGTGTTCTCTTCAGTGTTCTCTTCATTGTTCTCTTCGGTGTTCTCTTCGGTGTTCACTTCAGTGTTCTCTTGATGAAGCAACTTAAGGCTTAGCTAATGAAATATTCCTGAAAGGAATATTTTTATTTAGATCGAAAATGGGCACTAAGAAGATTAATTGGGAAGTAACTACTGGGCTCCTTATATACACAAAAATTTGTATGGTTACGTTTGGCTACTTCTGAATAAGTTTGAGTCCATATGATTCCGTTTGAGTCATTTGAGTCAATATGAGTCAATTGTAGTCATTAAAATTCAATAAGAGTCATTGGGAGTCATATCAAGTCATTGCTACTAAAAATTGAACTGACTCGAACTGACTCCTAGTGAGTCTTCTTGACTAGACTACTAAGTTGCAATGCTCCATTTCTAGCTGTCCCATTGTTCTTGGTAATACTATACGAATACATTGAATAAACCAATATCCAGCTCACATCTTGATGGGAAGCTGACATTGGCGTACTGGATTGTGTTGAATTCGAAGTAGATGTATTAATACTGGGTGTGCGAGGGTGTTAGAATCAGGCGAGCACAGTGGTCTGGAGTCAACAGTGAGAAACTGAGGACTCCAGGTTTACATGCCTGGTATATATACTAACTACAAATAGCTGAGTAATGGAAATGAGTAATATGAATAAGCTGCTCAATAAGCAGCTGAGTAAGGGGTCATGTGATGTGCTCAGTAAGCGGGTGAGTAAGGTGATCAGTAAGCAGATGAGTAAGTAATCATGTGACCACAAAGCGAAATCATGTGAGACAAATGAGGGTGCTGGAAGTCCCACACTTCAACAGTGGTGATGTGGAGGTGTGTGTCATGAACATGTCTATTTTCGTGTATTTATCACAGTAGGTACAAGTAGTGTAGTTGATCGGATCATCGGCCTGTGAGGGCACATCAAGGTCCGCATCAGATGCGCTATCATGCGCATCACTGATGCGCTCCATTGACAGCGGTTCCCATGCTTGACAGAGCTCTCAGTCAGCAACTCATGGATGCCTCATTGCAGCCTCATTGCAGCCTCATGTTTTCCACATGTTCTTACATATCTTTCTCATGGTCTTACTCAGCTTTCCCATAAAGCTGACTGATCATACTATATATGTACTTGTAGTTCGCCCGATTCCGAGTCTAGTAGTAGTATTTATACCCCATTGTAGTAGGTAGTTCTCCAGTCTTGAGCTGGTCATATCTCCATTAGCAATATAGTGCTCATTATCCTCTTTCCATCCCTTTCCCTCTCCGGAGCTTGAGTGCGACCTTGGTCATCGCTGTTTGTGGCAGTGTATTGGCTATTGTGTCTGACATTTCCCTGTCATATTCATCAATTGATATCATTGTGTTCAACAGCAAAGTTGCTGTTTCCAGATGATGACTAGTGGGTGGAAAGGTTTGCAATTTGTACATGTCTGGCTGATAGCAGCACAATTGGGCATTGGATGCGGATTGGTGTGGTGCTTCGAGCATGGTTTGCACAAGATGTTGTGCATGCAACAGCGGTGTGGAGCAGATCTATGGGTTTGCAAACAATCAATTTGATGTTGATCACCAGCCAGGAAAGGCTTGCACTAACCCTACTGGCTGAAGTGGCTGAAATCAAGCCTAGCGACCCAATTAAGTAACGTCCACCCAGCTTGCACAGGATGTTTTGCAAGTATCCATGATGTAACAATAATGTTTGGGCTGCCACAAAATCAATTTGATGCCAAAAAAGCGGTGGAGGAAGGTTTGCAATTTGCATGTCTCACTGATGGATAAATCTATTTGGCAACCTGGGTTGCCAAGGGCTGCCACATAAGGAGGGGTTGGCGCTATTTGACAACCCATAGATAGATCAAAATTTGATAAGATAGGGACTAGATAAGATAAGATTACAATGCCCTACACCGCTTGCACGGTGACAGAATTAGACCCGCCGACACCATATCATGGTCTGAAGAATGCCTTCTCTTCTTTGACCCCTCCACCAAAACCTTTTCTTCAACGTTCCCATTTGTCCGATCTCCCAGAACCTTTACTACTTTACCAACCGACTTGGCAATGGCTTTGAGGGAGGTAGTAGCGAGGTCCTTCTTCTCCTCACCGAGGTACTTGAGCTTTGCAGTGTGCTCTGCCAGAGCACGGTGTTGATGATAGAATTCACCGATGTGGGCAGTACATGATGCTGGAAGGTTTTTTTTTTTTTTTTTTTTTGGTGGTACGTTGTCAAAAGACAAATGGTAGATGGACAATTAGCAATTGGCTAGCCTCCAAACCTCGTAAAGAACAGGGGGAGTGAAACCCCCCGAGGAGAATGTAAGAGTCACCGCCTAGGGAAATGCATTTTAGCATGAAGCGGGGTGCGACAGTGTGGGACTTTGAGCTATCGGTTCCGTCCTCGCCGGCCCGAGGGCCGGGGAGGGGGGTGCGATGATTTTGGCTCAATACCCACTAAAACCCTGGGTCCTTTGGTCCAGTCAGGTTGTAAGTCATCCTCGTTCAGGAGTGTTCGCCTCCATGTGCTTATGACAAGCAATGACGAGATGTAATTTTGTTTACCATATTTTTCATGGTCCGTGAGAAGACAATCAAACTGTAGGCGCTGGTTTGTCACGTGCAACCATTTATTATGTACTGTGTTTTCAGACATTAGCTCGCCAGCTTTTTTAATCACAGTTTCATTCCGTATCTTCCAAATCATGAAGGCAGATTCCGAGACCAGGATGTGGAAAAAACGGCGGGTGCCGTGGAGTTTACGGCCGTTATCATCAGAGAAGGAGGCTACACCACAGCCGAGAATAATACCTATAGTGAGTGTAGGCCAAGAGGGGTGTTTTTTGCAGTGTTCGCCCGAGGCCCGAGGCCCTAAAAATTCCTCCGGAGGGCCTAAATTAGGCCCTAAAGTTTTTGCCAGAACTTTGAGGCCCTAAAAATTTCACGTGCACCTTAGGTAATCCGCCTATTTTTTCGCTCGTCTGTCGTCCTCTTACCATGCCGAAATTCTGGGACTTCTTCCACAAAGGGGACATGAAGAATTCGACCCAGCATCACACCTATTGTATGGGCTGTGTTGCCCATTACGAACAGCCTGTCCCTGAGGGAGGATCTGAAGCTTCGAAGCTGATGGCTAAGAAAGCCGCTCACGCTGCTGGTGAGGACCGATTTAGACTGACATTTGAAGGCCGCTGACAGATCGCAGCACGCTTACTTGCAACGAGCGTGACAGGGGTCAAGCAGTCGTGGATTGCTCATCTTCTTGGTGGAGGCGGTGGGATCGTCGAGTGTCCCTACGCTTCCTCAGATGCCAAAGCATACGCAAGGCTTCAGCGCATGGATATCAAAGGAAAGAAGCGCCCTGGTGCCGAGCCGCCTGCTGCAGCACAACCTCCTCAGAAGAAGCAAGCAACTCTCGTTGCATATAGGCATAATGAGATGCCCTTTGGAGCTACCGAACATGCTGAAATTCAAGCGCAAGCCCTGCGTGCAGTGGTTTCGGCCAAAATCGCGTTCCATGCATTGCGTGATCCCGAGATGCTTAAACTCTTCGGAATGCTCCGCACCACAGCTCCCGACATTATCCCCTCGGGCAAGGTTCTTAGCGGACGACTCCTTAATGAGGAAGCGGAGAATGTCGAGCTGAAGATCAAGAAGCTCATGAAGAATAAGCATCTTGGACTCTCGTAAGTACTTCTTTCATTCGAATTGTGGCTCTCCTGATTTTTTCGTGCTTCCAGGACCGACGGCTGGAAGTCTAAAACAAAGGATTCTGTCAATGCAATCTGCGCAAACGTAGATTTCAAGGTGCGTCTTCCTAAATCTTCGAGAAACATTACTGATGAGCGATACAGGCATACCTTCTCGAGCTTGTAGAAGTTACCGCGTTGCAGAAAGACGGGCCGTCTCTCTGCGAACAATTTGCAGGGATGATTGATTGTATCGAGGTCTACTATAATTGTACTGTGGTATATTTTACTACAGACGCCGACGGCGGGAGCAAAAAAGGGCGCACCTTGTTGGGTCGGAAACGGCCTTGGCTAATTTTGCCCTCTTGTTGGGCGCACCAGGTCAGATCGTTATTTCATTTCATCCTTAAATAAATATTTGACGAGCTCTACAGTTTCAATTGATCTTGGGTGACTATTTTAAAGTCAATGACATGGCTGCGATAGTCGCTGAAGAGGCCACCGCGTTGATTGGATGGATTAACAACCATGGGAAAGTGCGCAAGATATTCGACGATTCTCAGGCGGTGATCAGCGCAGACCGTGCGGGCAAGATAATAATTCTGGTGTATCTCGTGGCTAACATCACCCGCTGGACAACACATTTCGTCGCATTTGCGCGTCTCTTTGCGCTGCGCCAGGCTCTCCAACTCGCCGTACTTCAAAAGCGGTCAGCCATTATCGCCGCGGAAGTCGGCGCAGCTGTCTCAACCGAGCGGCAACGCTTGGAGGAGGAAGCAACTAGTTTCTGCGACAAAATTGAAGATGCCACGTTCTGGAGCGGCCTTGAAAATGTCCTGGGAGATCTTGAGCCGATCTGCCTCGGAACGAACATCAACCAGTCGGATTCTACACGGCCCGATCAAGTTCTACTCACTCTCGCCGGCATATACTTACGTTTCGTCGATCATCCGGAGCCCAATGTCAGCGCTGCGATGCTCAAACGTTTGGAGAAGCGCTGGAGCGACTGCGATCAGCCCATTTTCGTACTCGCGCTCATTCTCAATCCCTTCGAGATGCTCTCTTGCTTCGGAGCTAATGCTGGCCTGAATCATTTAAAATGCTCGAAGCTCATAATTTCTGTATGTCGTCAACTTAGCCCTCCAGTCGAATTCAGTTGACGTTGGAATGAGCAGATGTATCGTCGAATGAAAAGCCGTCCTGACAATGCAGACCCCCCGGTGATGAGGAAAGAGAAGGAGCATGAGCTTCAGCAAGCATTTCTCCAGTATTTGTCTCGCACCGGTGATTTTTCAGAGTTTGATGCAGAAGAATGGGAAGAGATATATGTATGCTTTGCCCTCTGCACTATTTTTGAGACTCTAACCGACTTGACAGAAAAATACCGATCCGATTATGGTATGGGAGGCGCTGAAAGGAACGAAGGCACTTTCAGAGCTTGCTCGCTTCGCCATCATACTCCTCCACGTCGTCGCTAATCAAGCTGGCTGTGAACGTTCGTTCTCAAAAGTCAAAGTGGAACAGACCGACCATCGTAACCGACTCAAACTTGATAAGCTCGATAAACAGACGAAGGTAAATGTGGTTGTGTAATTTATTAACATTATTAACTTTATTTTGTGCAGATTGGTGCGCAACTCCTGTTCGAACACCAAAAGGTGGGTCTTGTCAAACCACGCAAACCACGCAACAACCACAAATCTACGGCAAATCTACTGAGCGTTCCGCGTTATCGGGATCTCCTTGGAGACCAGGAGGACGAGGACCCAAGTGAGCGTGGGCGTGCCCTTGTATCCAGTCCCGCCAGTTGGCGCACGGAGATGGCTAAATGGATTGCAGAGGCAAGAGAGGCGGAGCGGGAAGAGCGGGATGAGATTGCGGAGGAGACGATCCAACCATCACTTCCTGCTGGGGCATGGAAGCCGATGACGCTTGCTGCGCTCTTTGGCGAGCCCGAAATTACTGACATACCCCGCAGGCGTAGAAGGGGGTGTCCAAGGGTGATGGAAGAGGAGGAGGCATTGATGCAGGCACTGGCAGAGCAAGCAGAGGATGACAATTTGGATGATGGGGTCATAGAGATAGGCGACGACGATGAGTTTGTACCCTAGCTTATCTTCTCGGAGTGGGATATCGCGCTCAGAACTGCCCTATAAGGGCATGGGAAATTTTTACTGAGGCCCTAAAAATGGCCCTAAATTTAGGGCCTAAAGCCTCGGAGGCCCTGAGCCTCCCGAAAACCAGTTTTAAGGCCCTAAGGACAAACACTGGTTTTTTGAGCCAGAGTTCTCTGGCGAGGGACCAGATCAGGCTTTGGCCGGGTCGTGTGCATTTTAATAAAATGTGCTCCAGATCCTCAGTCTCATTGCACGTTTGACATATGCCGCGTTCTTCACATTCTGGGATGTGTTTCCAGAACGCTCCGATTCGATGGGCTGAGTGGGCTGATTTCCAGAGGAAATCATCATCGCGAAAACTGAGCCATATTTGCGATGCCGAAGGTAAGACGTCGAATTGATCGCTGATATCTGATATGATTTGTTTGATGTTGTTATCTGTGGATTTGCGAACCACAGGGCCCCGTAGTTCTTTTATTCCTGCATAGGCAACCGCCTGGGAGAGGCTGGACAGCTTTGCCCCGTTCAGCTGGAAGGGGAGATCAACGTCATAATTGACTGGACTCGGGGCTTCTTTTAGGGAGCCAGCCTTTGCCAGCACCAGCGCACCGGCGCAGCCATCGAGTTTCCTTCTGTCGCTGTCAGGGTCTTCATCGGTAAAAGGGGTTTGGCTAGTACGCGTCTTGAGCTCTGCCGCCAGAGCAATCAGGGGCTCTCGGTTCGGAACTCCAATCCAACCCCGGTCCTCCATTTCTTCGAGGCGGGATGTCATCATCACGCGTGTCAGGCTTTTCGTGCTGTCTATGACGAGTGGCTTGTCTCGTGGAGCCTTCTGGGCCCCGAGAAGGGTTGCGGTGGGTTCTGCTGATTGCGCACACTGCGGAACATGGTCAGGAAGTCGGATGGACATATTCTGGGGGTCGTTGCCGTCGTACCAAATCCCCCCACCAGCCACCGGTTTTTCGCTTGGATGGCGCCAGATGGCGCTGCTGACATGCAGGACTAGCTCCTGTGTGGGAATATCTTGACGTGGAGGGCGTGGTGGGCCTTGGAGATGTAGATTCTCAGCTTCTTTACAAGGTCTGGTGAAAACTCGGAAACCATCTGCAACATTTGTTATCTGTCGCGGCGGCAGAAAAAGGCCGGGGATGTCCAGGAGTTCTTTGTCATCTGGAGCTGGAGCATTTCTTGGGTCCCATTTGGGGAGCAGCCGGTTAAGTTTACGCTGTGCGGCACATGCGCACGCATGTGGATTTGTACATCCGCGCGAGGTGCGGTCCTCATTGCATGCAAAACATTTACAGGTTTTATTTGGCTTGTGGGATGTGTCGTGCAGTCGCTCTATGATTGGGAGGGCATCGCCCACATAGAGTACTCCGTGGTTTTCTCGTAGGCAGGTGAGAGACTTTGATTTGTTCACTTGACTTTGATTTATGTCTTCCCCGAAGTGGTGATAAGAAGGCATTCTATTTCGGATAGATTGGGTCGGTTGAATTGTGTTAAAAACGACACCATATTTCTTTGCACACCTTAGCATGCTCTTGTGGCGCTTCGGCAATTTCTGCTTGTTCGCATTCCATTTCTGGAAGGATTTATTAAGCGAAAAACAAGAGACAAGAAAAAAAAACTTATGTATCAGGCCCACGTCCGGGAATGAGGCGAGCAATGTCACAGTAATCAAGGGGACCGACCATATAATCCAATGTGTACTGGATAATATAAGAGAGGAGCACTTTCTCATGAATGGAAGGATGGGATTTGTGCATTGGCATTGCATGCGGTATTAGCGGTTTGACAACATCTTTAGCTTTCCTTGCAGGTGCTTTGGCTTTGGAAGGGCGAGGGATAGGAGTGGAGTTATCAGGGAACACGGGAATGACAGACCAGAGGTCGGTAGAGTTGCGATAAAGATGTGTTTTAGGGTGAAATCCACGCAGAACTGCTTTACCCTCAGGGTTGAACAGGTAGGTGTAGGCAGCTGGATTCAACCACGTAGGTGACATCTCGGTGGGAACCGAAAGGAAAGTCAGGGCCATTGCATATTAGGAGGAAGGAAAGAGCAATGCACAGGATAACCCCGAGTAAAATCTTGCAAGGACATTGTCGCTCGACAAACAAGCCTCAAGCAAACCAGCACTGGACCGAAGCTCTGACCATAGCTCGCCTCCGAAGATAAGACTTCCCAAGTTAACTTCTTCGTTCTCAAGCACATGATGAATGAGGTCTGGCTCGAAAACGTCGAAGGGTCCTGAGGCGGTGTACATAAGTTATGCTGCCAGAGCTCTTCCTTGACTCGGGAATCACAAAACACCTGAAATATTTCGTTAGCACGTCACAAAATAATTAAAAAATCCTATTACCTCAAAATCATTGAGTAGAGAATTGAAACGAGACATGATGTGGCTTCGGTCCTTCCCATAAACATGAAGCTGTTCACTGTAAAGAAGTCGATGCTTCTCCTGGACACAAATCATGTAGTCCACCAGGAAGCGCTTCATGAGCGGCCTATGAGAAAAAGAATTTGAGGACTCAGAGGTGGTAGGTAATAAGCTCAGCTGTCTACCATAACATCGTTGTGATGTTGACTGTGGTTCTGGTGACTGCAAGTAGGTCTGCAAGTTTCAGAAAGGTACGTCCTCTGGGGGAAATAACCAAGGCAGTGGAGTGTAGCAAGTTTTTGTGAACGGTGTAGTTAATTTGTTTTTAGTGCATGGGTTACTCCAAGCAGGTCTAATTAAATGCCTATGGGGGTGCTACTAGGTATATCAGATCTGCTGGTGGTTATTCCGGGTGTTTGAGCGGCCGGAATATAACAATTAAGAGCTAAAGAGCGCCTGGGTCTCTTCTCCGGGTGTGTCTAGCTATATTTCGCTTTGTATGTCGATGAAGAGGATCGATACTAGGCCTTCTCCTGCACCAATCGACCTATTGCAATCCCTACAGTCGTTTCAGAGTGACGCAGGAGCACAAGTAGTGCCGGACTCAAGAGGATTTATAGTTTTCGTGGTGTTTTATCGCCAAAGACAGCGACCAGAGGGAAAATTCCTTGTCTCTGATGACCCTGTTTGTAACGTATGAGGGGATCCAGGTCGTCGATTGAGGCGAATAAGATGATATGCTCAGGCGAGAGTGTCTGAGGAGTATCCGGATGTCGTACATTACTGGTGGAAGTTCCTAGTTGGATATATCCACAGAAAGGAAGGGCTGACCGCTTTAGCGTAGATGGTGGGTCGAGGCTAGTGCACCCTGATTTTGTACTGCTGATTTTGTACTGCGAGTAAGTTTGTAATGGCAGCGTTTCCGTGTACGAGTATCGTTTTCCTCAAACCAGAGTGTTTTGGGTGAAGGATGTGATCTGGGAGGATCTTGTGAGTTCTTCGAAAAGTGGAGGGAGATGTTTCACAAGAGAGCCTGCTGGATGACCAGAGAGCTCTATAGTTGGGTGTATTCTTATCCTTCTGCTAGTGTAGACTAGAGAAATACAGGGGAACTCGGTGATGATTTATGTGAAGAATGATCCTCGTATTTATAGTTTTCCCTCTCCCGGGTCCCCCTCTCCTACCATATGACTCCTCGCCTGTCATAGCCAGCTTGGTCGCCTGGGGCTCAAAATAGATTGCCTTGTTATGAAGACCCAGAATCACCTGTCGGCTAACATGCCCCTCCGGGTCGTGTGGTACAAGACATTCTTGGCGTGCTCCGGATTGTATGGTCACCAAGTCGTTGTGGGACGTCTGGACCTATTAATAGTGAGTGGTCTTGGCGTGCCCCGGGTTGCATGAGTGTCACCTTCTAGTCATACAACATGACATTGCATATCCCGGGTCTTCAGCCAAGCTGAGCTGGCAATGACGCATGCAAACAAAGCCCTTTATGCCTGGTCTGTGTTACAGTCGGGCTCATAGTTCCTCCTGAGCAATATATACCTGTCTCCGGGTCCTATGTCAAGTGCCTGGCCCTGTAGTGCACTATCCTGTTGTCGTGGATTCCAGGAGATATAGTGGTCCTATGGTCTAGCGGCTTATGACGCTCATAACTAAGAGACGCACATTCAAACCGCGCTAGAGCCGTGTACAGCTTATTCATTTCTTTGCCTCCCATTGCCTGAGCAGAGGGAGGCAGGCGAATAACCGTACATACCTTTTTATTATTTTCGAGGGGCGTTTGTGGGTTTTAATATCCAGACGTGGGTTCTAGATGAGATGGAGCTGGGGGAGAAGGCGGTTTGAGGAAAAGTGGAGACCTGGATCATTGTTCGTTGGTGGCATAGGGAAGATAGGGGCCCGGAATGACGTGATGATGAGTGTTTGGTGGTATGCTTGAGCAGTAGTGATGTATTTGACTCAGTGGGAGTATATGGAATACCGCTGGGGTTGATAGGTGGTAATTTATCGTGATCTGGTGCCGGTTGGTGGGTCGAGCGAAGTGAGAGCTCACATCATGTGAGCCTCTTTACCAAAATGATAAAATGCAGTGCATAGTCAAGCTGTCTGAGAGGACGAATCAAACACCTCCACCTCAGTCAAGTTTGGGGATAAGCCTAAGCGATGTCAACACATTGTTATAGCACTTGAAAGACTGCACGTACCAGCCATATGCCACAACTCGGACATTGTGTATACCCCTGCACCTGGGAAGATCTCTGTAGTTGTCCTCACCAGCAACAACACATTCCCAGACTAGATCGACTGAACTTTTGCTGAGACGGAATCCATTTCACGAGGTCCTCAAGAAAGCAAGGAAACTCAAGGTACATGTCTGGCTGCTGGGCAGGAAGAAGCTCTCGTTGGTCGGCCCAATAGACCTGCAGAAACGATTTAAATATCAGTGGAAATAAAGGAGCAAAAGGACCGAAAATGCGTACTTGAATAAGGAGATCCAAGGTGAGGAAAGCCAGGACGTGATTCTTCAGTTCAAAGGTGATCCCAACCTTGAACACTCGATCACCGCTCCCAACCACCGAGATCGCCTCATCCCAGTCCGCTTTATTGTAAATTTGTGATACTGTGTGTTTTAAGAGTTGGATCTACAAGCAGTTAAGCAACGAGCGCCATTTGAGAATTCCTAGATTAATACCTGGCACCAATAAAAGCTCCCAGACACGTCTTGAAACTTCAGGATGATGTTCCTTGGATGGGTCTCAGCAGCGACCAATTGCAGTCCATGCTGCTCAATAGGGAGATAGGGGTCGGAGGCAGAGGTAGCATCCAATTGATGCAAGAAAAAGAATCCAGTGCATATACAAGCCCCAGATTGGCCGCAGAGTCGGTGGGATGGATGGGCATTTCAGCCTTAGTGGCATCAGCTAGGATGTTGCAGATAACCAGATTGGCAGCAGGTTGCTGCCCTCTGGAACCTCAGGCATGAGAGTTGCTGGCGAGGTAAATGAACCAATTGTCACATCACATGAGCGTATTGTGTCACTTTCTGTCACTCACTCAGAACAAGTTGTCGTAATATGTTGCAACAACTCATATGGGCTAAGATCCTAAGAAGCCAAAACACTCTTTACAATGTTAAAAACTGTTTCCAGATTTTATATCACACTCATTTACAGCCTAATAAAGTCTCATGAGGATTTCTCTTATACAGCAGACAACAAAAGGTCGGCCCAAAGCATTTTGCTTCCTCACATGGGAGACTATGCAAGGAAGCCAAAAGGTGCGCATTTAGTGCTAGAATACATCCAGCAAGTTTGCCATTACTCATTTAGCAGCCCAAAAAAGTGTTGCCCGGATTTCGGGTGGGTGGTGATGACATACAACACACAACAAAAAGGTTGGCCCAAAGCATTTTGTTTCCTCACATGGGAGACTATGCTAGGAAGCCAAAAGGTGCATTTTTAGTGCTAGAAGGCATTCTGCATATGCGCCCATATTCATTTACCAGCCCAAAAAAGTGTGGCCAGAAAGTTGAGATCAAAAAAAGCATTGCGTACAAGAAATCATCGCAACATAGTATACTACTGCTATGTAGGACCCCAGGGGCAGTTGCAGCGGTCATGTCCGGTCTGCTGGCATCTGGAGCACTTTCTTTGAGATGACAAGGGTTCTTGAATCCTGGCTCCACCACCCTTCACTCAACCTTCAGTCGCACTGGTGATCCTTTGAGTCTGAGGCCTGCCCTTCTTGGTGATTACTGGTGGATCTTGAATGCTATCCCTTCTCGCTTCCTCTACAGGGTCTCTCCTTTATAAAACAAATTGTAAACTGAGTTTGCATTTGAATGTTTTAAAGTAGACTTACTGAATTTGGCCAAGTCGATCCCTCAAATCCTCGAGCTGCTCCTCCATTTGAATTAAGGCCATCATAGAGCACATATTTGCCAAAAGTGCATTGTATACTTTCCGTTGCCCAATGGTACGGGTTCCTGGGGTTTCGGGTGAGGCAGGTGGGCCCTGTTGGTTTTGGAGAAGTAAATTTGAGGAAAGGGGATTAGAGACCAATATGCCGGGGAGATTTATTGCAGAAAATCGGACTGAGTGACTGGTATGAGAATTGTGTGTTACTGTGGGAGTAGAGCGAACATCAAGGCCTGGGTCTTGGAACCATCTGTTAGAAATGTCAGTCAGAGATAGTGGATAAGGAACCAAAATAAAATTTAGATCACACCGGGCCCGGATGAGGGAAACATGAAAAGGAAGATCAGGAATTTTTACCCATGTCGTGAAATAGTGCTGGCAAGGAATACCCATATTGGTACCCATGCAATAATCGCACATGTATCTCCCATCGGTGAAGATAACAAGAAGATGAGTAGCTGCAGAAGACACGTGCTTAATGAGGATGATGTGGAGGGGTTGAAGGCCACAATCTTTAACTATGCGAAGGAGGAATGGGCCCTCAATGTAGGCATTGTCGTTGGAAAAGTCATTCCTGCCCTGGAACATCAAGTAAATTTAGCTGGGGGCGATGGGACTGATATAAGCTCTCACCTGTTCCTCCCCATTTTGCCACTCAAAACTGGGCTCATCCTCATTGGCAGCGATCACATATTCCGACTGTAATGGCATGAGTTGCAAGCCAAGGGAGTGCACAAATAAAATGCATACCCAACTTTGAACACCTTCAGGAAGTTGCAGAGCAGAAGCGTTATAGAACAGTGTGAGTTTCATCTGCTCAAAACTGACTTGCAGAGCTTTGGGACCAATGTGCTCGCGCAGGAGATCTAAAATAGGCTTGAACAGGTTATATTGAAATGTGATCATCAGTGATCTCCATGAAATAAAGCAGAAAGGGACCGGAAAGAGATCACTAAGTCATCTGAGAGTCATGTAGGACAATGAGCCCTTGTTGCAAAATGCGCTCAATTGACTAGAGTCCTTTGTGGGTTTCGCAGTTTAAGAAGGTAAGGTGGGAAGCAAATCATTGAGTGGGCTAATTTTACTTCCTAATCTAATCGGGCTGATGGCAGCGCAGCAGGGGCTAATTTTAGATGTAATCTTATCTGGCTGATGCCGGCCTGGGGCTATGGGTTGCCAAATAGATTTATCCCTCACTGATCGGGGCAAAATTTGGTGATAGACTTGAATTGGTGTGGTGCTCCAGACCTGGTTTGCACAGGTTGTTATGCATGCAATGGCAGTGTTCCATATTCTATTTCTATTCTACTCTGGTGTCCAGAGTAGCCCTGCCTGCCTTCAATAGAGCAATGTGCAAAGTTAACTTGGTGGTGCACTGGTGGTGGAGATACCTCCAACTGTTCTCACCTCAACTCAGGTTGGGCCAGAAGATTGAAACTAGTCGTCGTCACAGCAACAGCTTTACTTCTGGTGCCAGCCCATGCTGGGGGTTGAGTGTAGTCAGGCAGGTGCTTTGTCTTTTAATATAATAATCAACATTTGCTGGACAAAAGAAATGCCCACACCAGGGTTTGAACCCAGGGTCAGATTACATAAGCATTGTTCACAAGAGGCACCATTACCACTACACCAAAGCAGCACTTTCTATGTTCCAGTTAGGGTAGGGGTTGCAGCCTGATCTTAACAATATGTTGATTTTGATGGGATTTTTTCTGGGCTTGTTTAGGCCTTCACATTATGATGTTTCTAGGAAAAGTAGTCGAGTGCTTGAAGAAACCATTCAAAGTTGGTTAGACCAAATTAAATATAATCGTAAGTGACCTAAGAGTAACTACCAATCTGGGTAGTAGTTACAGCCGTTTGCAGAACCTAAGGTGTGGCCTGTTTTTTCTTTTTTGTCGGTTTTCTTTTGCACAGCGATTCTGAGCTTAATTCTTTTCAGTTTGACCTGAAAATAAGTGCATCTTCTTGGCAATGAAAATGCGGATCCGACCACCACCTTCGATTTTCCTGATGCGATCACAATTGCCTTATTAGGCAAATATCGGTCTTTTTGCACAGAACTTACAGCAGTTTGCATTAAGGATGGCAGTAACCTAATATCAGTAAATAGAAGCAAATTTGATCCCCACCCTTGTCCTGCTCATATCTTGCTCATATCTTGCTCAATTGGCCTGAAAATAGGTGCGTTTTTATCGGATTAAGCAGGCGCAGTTAACGGTATAGGTCTCATCCATTCAGTACCCCGTTCAATTTTGGTCAATTCCGCTGCGGCGCGCTTGTTGCGTCTCTTCCGGGCGCATTTCTGGGCGAATTCGGGTCATTCTTAGTGCGTCAGAATGCGTTTTCTTAGGGCTATTCAAAGATACTCATTGTTCCTTCTAGTTGTCCGCTTTCACATACTCAAGTTTCTCCGGGCCGACGTCGCTTAGGCCACCACTGTCGCGTCTCTTCCGAGCTCAAATCCTGGCCGTTTGGGATCAATCCAAGCACGTTCAAATTGCCTTTCTTTTCTCTATTCTATGGTACTCATCGACAGATCCAGGTCCAAGTCCCCATCCTGCTCTACCTCATCTCATTCTCGTGCTTGGCCAAGTTTGCTCTCTGCAACTACACCACTACCAGTTCTCCACTAAATTCCTTCATCTTTGGCTTGACAACAACGCTCTGACGGAGCTATCAATCCGTTTACTTTTCCCGACTCTCCTCTGCCCCTCTCCCGATTTCTATTGCTGTCTTTCTGCATGCTGAATCCCTCACTAGTTCTTCATCATCTACATCATCCCCCCTGCTCCCTTATTTTCCAATCAAGTCCCTCTCTATGGGTCGAAGATCTGCTCGCGTAGCTTCGGCTTCCATATTCACCAACATCGCCTCTATTGCCGCTGATGACCTTGCGGACTCGGACAACGAATTCCCCCTTGACCTCTGTAATGTTGATCAGAACTCCTTAGTTGGCTCTGACGAAGAAGACGATGATGAAGATGACAATGGCGAGGACAACGACGACGATGATGACGAGGAGAACGTCAAGAACGATGCCGATGTTGAGCTTGAGGCTAACCATGACTCTGAGAATGACTCTGGGGAAGACAGTTCTGACGAGGGCGCAGTGGTCTTGGGCAAGCGAACACAAGGTCCCGCCAAGAATAAAGGTACTACTTTTGCAGCTTAACAGACCACCGTGCTGAGCACTGAGCATTTATCACAGTCAAGCCTGTAAAACGAGAAATCACCTATACGATCTCTGTCTATTCTCCGGCCCAAATGAAGAAGGCAAAGTCGTCTCGCGGCGCCCCCATCACTGATATCGTCACTCTCGACAATGACGAGCCGTGGGATACGCTTAAAGCACAAATTCTAGCGAAAATTTCTGCTGCTCTGAATCTGAATCCTCTCATTTATGACAACTATGATGTGGTATTCACTGTTCGGACACATGTCCCAGAACCAATTCGTCTTGATACAGCAGCAAAGTACAAGCATCTTGTCTCGAACGCACTAAGAATCAAGAGCTCAGCCGCCGGAAAAATTGCTGTGGAGCCGAAATTGGTCAGTGGTCGCAGATCACATTTGTGTCGGCGCTCATCTCACTCCATTTATCCCAGACACGCGCCACGGCGATTGCGGTTGATGACAACGACGACGAAGACGAGCCAAAATGGAAGAGAAGGAAGACGACGGTAAGTTGGAGGTAACACGCTGGTCTTGCATTCTAATTGTGTTCCAGGTTCCTAAAGAACATGACATACCTCCCGGGAATGAAGCCAAAAATACCCAAATCGGCGCCATACGAGCAAAATGGTTGTGTCCCAACCCAGGCGGTCCCTGTGGCAGCACCTACTGCTTCGTACATCCGGATAAGCCCAAGTACTTCCCTCTCAACCACCAATCCATCGACTCATGGGCCTCTGCAATCGTTCGTAATTTCTTCTCATCAGCAATTTATCATTCAAGCCTTGATTATTTATAGCTCAAGGGGAATAATTTTGCCACGCTTGATAAGCTGCCGAATAATGAGCTTTTTGATGAAGTAGGAGCTGCCGCACTATCTGCCCGTTCACCGTTGCTTCAGCGCCGACTGGATGCAAAAGAGAAGAATTCCGCCTCATCCGCACCGCAGATCAACTTTAACTTCCCACCTGAATTTGCTGCTTTGCTACGGCCGCCTGCCCCTGCTGCTCCAGCTGCTCCTGCTCCTCCTCCAGACCCTCACGCAGCTCTCCCCCACCCAACTGTCCCGATGCTCATACCCCATCCGCTCATCCTTGGCCCTAATCTCTCCATTGCACAATTTTGCGAACAATATAACCTCGACGACGACATCAAGGAGCGCTTCTTACAGAATAAATTCTGTTTCACTGACTCCTTCAAGTACGTCGAGTTATCCGAACTAAAGACAATGGAATTTATGGGCGGTGAAATCGTGGAGTTGAAGGCGGCAATTGAAAAATGGGCACAGGGCGTAGTTTAGGTCAAATTGTATCAGAACACATGCATACGAACACACAGAACATTATGGGGTAAAGACTCTAGAAATAACCGGCGTGAATAAAATAACCCGTCGCATCATCTGCAGTAATAACATTCATTGCCTCGAGCATGTCGTAAATGAGGGCGTGTGGTTCAGCATCGTCGTCGTAAATGAAGAGATCATTATTGCGACGGATCCAGGCCTTTATCTTCGAAAAAGCCTCCTCGATGGGATTGAGATCTGGGGAATAGGGCGGGAGGAAGAGAATTCGGACACCTACAACCGAATTAGTGATGTTTTCAAATAAAGTGAAGGGATTATACCAAATCGATCACAAAGATCCAGAACTTCCTCACCATGATGTATGCATGCGTTATCCATGACCAACACGCTCAAGGGGCCTGGGAATGGAGAGCACAGAGGAAGCTAATCAACACGATTATTTCAAGTTCCGGGATCACTAAAAAAATAAAAACGCACCACCTGGTGTTCCAGAAAATGCAGGTACTCGTTGCGATGCAAAGAACCCTCCACCACCATGCTGGCCATTATTCCGTCAACGGTGAGCAATCCTATTCCAGTTACCCGGTGTCCTCGAACGAATTTCTGGCGCTTGTATGCACGACGTCCTTTCTTTGCACGTCCTCGGCGACGGGAAGGTGTCTTGTTGTTCTTGGAGGTCTCGTCGAGGAAGCCAAGGTACTCTGGGGGATACTCCGCAGCGTCGCCTACAAAATTGTTTCGACTTGGCTCGTTCCGCTCCTGTGCAATAACAGTAAGCTGCTTGCTTGACATGCCGGCTCGTTCCAGTTCCCGGTGAATGGTGGTGTAGTGGACAGATATAAAGCGATTGGTCTCAAGAAGACGGAGCAACTCGTTGAGGAACCAATTGGGGCTGTGTCGGACCAGCCGCGGCAGGTACTGGATGTCGTCGAAGTGGAGGAGGCGTGGGCGACCAGTATTTTTTGGATTATGTTTCACAACATCACCAGTAGTCCGCCATAGGTATAAGATACGATAGAAGGTGCGCTCCGAGAATCCACAGCACTCTAGAATATCCAGGAGCTCCATCTGTCTGGCTTCATAAAGGTTCAACACAGCAATCTTGACATCGCGACTAATTTTGCGATATCCCATGGCTAAGGGGGGGAAGAGAGTCGGCAGGAGTAGAGTGTGTCGTCTAGCAAGAGATGGAACGATTTGGAGGAGAACTGGCAGCAGTGGTGTGGATACAGAGAACAATGGGGCAAACGGGATAGAACGGGGTGGGAGACGGTATCTGGATGCGGCGATGAGTACCGTCGGATAGTGCTGTTAAAGGCCTTCACGACGCACCTGGAATGAGCCCGAACGGACAAGATTTGAGCTCAGAACAGAGGCGCCAAGTGCAGCCAAAGCGATGCCAGCACAGAGACAGGGAATGTGAATATGGAGAACTGGAAGGAACGATGAGTACATTTGAGTAGCGCCAAAGAATGCAATTTGGATGCACTAAAAATCACTCGGATCTGCCCAAAGCTGCGCCGGGAAGAGACGTGACAAGTTGTTGGCCTCACGCGCCACGATGTCGAAAATGGCCGAATTTAGACGGTGTAATTGCAAGCTGGGACCTATACCATTAGATGCGGCTGCTTAAAAGAATACGAACGCACCTAGTTTCAAGTTGATTGACCAAGAACTGAGCGAGATAAGGGCAGAAGAAGTGGGGGGATCAAATTTGTTCTTATTTGTTGAAATTTGGCAACTGCCACCCTTAATGCAAACTGCTGTAATCAGATTGGCATATAAATTTGACACAACATCCTTATGAGTATTAAAAAGGGCCAGAAATGCCGGTATCACTGGGGACAAGATCCAATTTAACGGCCCTGTAAATTGTAAGCAAATTGCAGGATTGTTTCAAACATCCTGAGAAAAATCCGGGAATAATCTGGCCCAGAATATAGTGGGAATATTTCAAATTTGATCCTAATATACCTGGGATTTTCCCTGCAAGAATATTGCCAGTAATTTGGCCAATTTTCTGAGAAAAATCTCAAAATTTACTGGCTGGGAAAATTTGAAATATTCTGGCCCGGCAAATTTTGAGTAAATTGTGACCAAACAATACAGAAAAGGAAATTTAGAAACCTGCCAAAAATGGAAATATGCATGCATCAGTGATCTCAACACCTTCCAGGCTAGGAAATAATTGGGTGTTGTGGGCATGTTTTAAATTCTCAAAAAGGAAACAGGAAGGGCCAGACTTAGTTCAGACTCTACTCCTTCTTTGTTCGACTAACTGCCAGGCAATAATTAAATTTCACCGGACTATGGACTCATACAGCCATGCGAGGCAGTGGCCTATAAGCCAAGTCCAATGACAAAATGACTCTTGGGAATTCTCTTCATACTGGCTTGCCTCATTCAAGATACTGCCTTAACAATGATAAAAAGGAAATTAGTGGACTAGTACTGCCATGTGAAGCATTGGCCCACAAGTTTTTCAGAGAAAGTCAGCAGTCATCCAGCATGTATTCACACATCATTGCCTCTGGAGCCTGCAGAACGAAGAAGAAGTAGACCGAATTTAGCCTGAACTAAGTCTGACCCTTCCTGTTTCTTGTTGAGAATTTATTTGCCTACAACACCAGTGTATTTCCTCTCTACCCTATTATTCCCTAACCTGGAAGGTGTTGCAATCATTGATGTATGTCTCCATTTTTGGCAGTGTCATGTCTCTAAATTGTTTAGAGACAAGACGATTTGGCCCATCATCAATGACACTGCAAGAATTGGTGACGAAATGGTCATATGATCCTGCCAAGGCATAAATGGGTTCCTAACAGAATTATGACATTTTGACTTCACATGACTCCATGTGACTCCCACAGATCCAGCACATGACTAAAGTTGTCTGACTCAGCAAACTTTCACATGACTCCACATGACTACCATTGACTTCCTGTGACTCCCAATGACTTTTGCACAGGTTTCGCATAGCCTTCAGAGTCACAATTCAAAAATAGTTTGGGTTTGACTAGAAGTGATTCCCAAAACAAGTTTCATGTAGCCAATGACTCAGTAGACACAGGCAGCGCACAGTCCCATAGCTGTATTGACTCAAATTGACTCTCGAAACAAGTTTCGCGCAGCATGCAGGGATGGAACAGGGATAAGACAGGGTTTCAGGGGATGAAACATAAGGGGAAGTGACTCACAAATTGATGGGGAATTAGTATATAAAGGCCCTGTAATTTACTTGAATAGGAAGTTGAATTTTTGCCACTAGCACTTTACGTTTATTTGTTTGTTTGTTTCTTGCACTGCTTTTAGTCATCTTAGTTGGTCAGGAAGCCAGCTCATTTGATTACTAAGTTACTAAGCACTTTACACCGAAAGTGACTTTTACGACTACATTGTTTCCTCACCTTGGCTTAAGATACCCGAGGGACCCTTGTATTCAACTGTATATTTCGGATCGCCTCCCCGTTGGCTCTTTCTTTCTCTACCTGGATCGATCAACTTGGCATAAGATACCCGATCGCCCCACTTAGTTTTACGAACAAATCTTTCTATTACTTGTAGGTCTAGGCACCTTGGCATACGATACCCGACCAGCCCTCCTAGTCGTAAGAATAAATCGGTAAAAGCTTAAGTAGTATAATCCTTATTGTGAATAAGTAGGTTTACTCACCTTGGTCTACGATACCCGAGTGACCCTCCTCATTGACTGTGATACTTCTACTACACGTAGTTACTCCAGCTACACTCATACGAGCACCGCGTCTACGTAAACTTCCCTTTACTTAGCTACCTCCTATTCACGTGCGCGTCCTCCCTTACGTACACTAGAATATTCATCCTCCGATTCTACCTACATTACCTACGCTTTCCTGATTCACATCCATCAATCTCCCCATCCATATTTTTTGAGATCATCTCATTTTGGTATAAACCTTGTGATACACTCGAATATCCATTCTGAGAGAAACACCCGAATAACGTCATTTCCGGTGGACCTCTTGTATATCAAATTATACGCACGACAGCAGGTGTTCAAAATTTCCTTTTCCGTATTGTTTGGTCACAATTTGCTCAAAATTTGCTGGGCCAGAATATTTCAAATTTTCCCAGCCAGTAAATTTTGAGATTTTTCTCAGAAAATTGGCCAAATTACTGGCAATATTCTTGCAGGGAAAATCCCAGGTATATTGGGATCAAATTTGAAATATTCCCACTATATTCTGGCCCAGATTATCCCCGGATTTTTCTCAGGATGTTTGAAACAATCTTGCAATTTGCTTACAATTTACAAGGCCATTAAATTGGATCTTGCCCCCAGTGTATTCTCAATGTGTGCTTTATTTTGCTAGTACTTTGCATTCACATTATGATGGATATTCAAGTACCTTGTATATGGGAAACACATATGATATAAGAAATCCTGGTATTTTAAGCCCTCCATAATACAACCAAGACCATCCTCTCAAATTTCTAGGTCAGTCAGACAACTATAGCTATCATGCTCATCATTTTGTGCAAAAAAGACTGATATTTGCCTAATAAGGCAATTGTGATCGCATCAGGAAAATCGAAAGTGGTGGTCGGATCCGCATTTTCATTGCCGAGAAGATCCACTTATTTTCAGGTCATACCGAAAAGAATTAAGCTCGGAATCGCTGTGTGAAAGAAAACTGACAAAAAAAAAAAAACAGGCCGCACCTTAGGTTCTGCAAACAACTGTAATCTGTTTTCAGTCAAGCAGATAAGGGCAAAAAGCAAAAAATAAATATATCCCAATCCCTACCAGCCAGACAAGCAAATTGCAAGCCTTTCCTGGCTGCTGGTTGCCATCAAATTAATTTTGTGGCAGCCCAGACATCATTCCCATATTGTGGATACTTGCACAGCACAGTGCCAGCTGGGTAGATATTTCTTAATTGGGTTGCAAGGCTCAAACAGATGGCAAGCCTTTCCAGCCTGCTGGTCACCATCAAATTAATTTTGTGGTCTCCTCCATACCATCTTTGAATGCACAACAATGTGTGCAAACCGAGTACCACACCAGTTCAAGTCCATCAGCCAATTCTGCCCCTATTGGCCAGACAAGCAAATTGCAAACCTTTCCTGGGTCCTGGTTGCCATCAGATTAATTTTGTGGCAACCCACAGATCTCCTCCACACTGCCGTTGCATGCAAAACATCCTGTGCAAACCAGGTTTCAACCACCACACCAATTCAAGTTCATCACCCTATTTTGCTGCTGCCAGCCGGACAAGCAAATTGCAAACCTTTCCCACCTGCTGGGTGCTATCAAATTAGTTTTATGGCACCCCACAGATCTCCTCTACACTGCTGTTGCATCCACAACAACCTGTGCAAACCAGGTTACTACCACCACACCAATTCAAGCCCATCACCCAATTTTACCCCTGCTGGCCAGACAAGCCAATTGCAAATCTTCCCTGCCTGCTGGTTGCCCTCAAATGAATTTTGTGGCAGACCTGACATCACTTCCACACTGTGGATACTTGCACAACATCCTGTGCAAGCTGGGTAGACATTTCTTAATTGGGTCGCAAGGCCCAATTCACCAAAACTCAGCCAGACAAGCAAATTGCAACCCTTTCCTGGTTGCTGGTCACCATCAACTTAATGTTGTGTCAACTCACATATCCCCTCCACACCACCGTTGCATGCACAACATCTTGTGCAAACCAGGTTTTGAGCACTACACCAATTTGAGGCCATCACCCAAATTTACCCCTATTGGTCAGACAAGCAAATTGCAAACCTTTCTGGCCTGCTGGTGGCCATCAAATTAATTTTTTGGCAGCCCAGGCATCACTTCCACACCATGGATACTTGCACAACATTCTGTGCAAGCTGGGTGGATATTTTTTAATTGGGTTGCAAGGCTCAATGTCACCCACTTCAACCAGACAAGCAAATTGCAAACCTTTCCCACCTGCTGGCTGCCTTCAAATTAACTTTGTGGCAACTCACATATCTCCTCCACACCACTGTTGCATGCACAACAACCTGTGCAAACCAGATTCGACCACCACATCAATCCGAGTGCATCACCCAATTTTGCCCCTATCATCCAGACAAGCAAATTGCAAACCTTTCCCATATGTGCTTGGCCTTGGGTTCTTTTCTGTGCAAAGACAAGTATCTGTCTCACATCACAGATACATGCTCATAATCCTGTGCAAAGCAGTTGTGGAGCTATGTGTCAAGTCAGCTCAATATCTCAATATAGCCACTATCAGCCAAACAAGTGAATTGCAAACCTTTCCCATCTGCTCCTGGCCCTGGGATTTCCCTGTGTGAAGCTGAGTATCTGCTTCATGGTACAGATACATGCTCAACATGTTGTGCAAGGCATGTGTAGAGCTACACAGTAATTGGGCTCAATCACCAAAAATAGCCCCCATTGGCCAGACAGCAAAAATCCAACCCTTTTCTGCCTGCAACGGGCTTTGCAATTTTTCCTGTGCATAGCCAAATATCTGACTCACACTGCACATACATGCTCAACACCCTGTGCAGAGCATGTGCAGTGCTACACACAATTCTGCTCAATACCCCAATATAGACCCTATCAGCTGGACAAGCAAAATGTAAACCTTTCCTGTCTGCAATGGCCCACACAATTTTTCTTGTGCACAGCCAAGTAACTCTCTCATACTGCACATACATGCTCAACGCATATGCAGGGCTACACATCAATTCCACTCAATACCCTAATAACCCTATCAGTCAGACAAGGAAATTGCAAACCCTTCTGACATATCATAAGCCATAAGATTTGTTTCATGTGAAGCCAGGGTGCTTCTCAATACCATTGCCACTTACACATCATGTCTGTAAGGACCTCCAATATTTCCAAATTTGGTCTACACCCTCTTTTTCACCCATTGTTGGCAGACAAGCAAATTGCAAACCTTTCCCATATGTGGTGGGCTCTAGGAATTTTCAGGTGCAACCCCAAGTATCTTCCTCACATCCCAGATACATGCTCAATGTCTTGTGCAAAGCATGTGTGGAGCTGCACATCAGTTTGGCTCGATCACTCAAAATAGCCCTGGTCAGCCAGAAAAGCAAAAAGCAAACCTTTCCCATATTTGGTGGGCCCTGAAATTTTTCATGTGCAAACCCAAGTATCTGCTGCACATCACAAATACATGCTCAATATCTTGTGCAAACCTTGTGTGGAACTACGCATCAGTTTGTCTCAATCAGCCAAAATGGCCCCTGTCAGACAGACAAGCAAAATGCAAACCCTTCCTGTGTGCACTGAGCCCTGGGATTTTTTGTGTGCAAACCCAAGTATCTGCTGCACATCACAGATACATGCTCAACATCTTGTGTGGAACTATGCATCAGCTTGGCTCAATCACCCAACATAGGCCCTATCAGCCAGACAAGCAAAATGCAAACCCTTCCTGTATGCAATGGGCCCTGGACCTCAATTAATTTTGGGGCATCCCATGCACCTCCTCCACACTGCCGCAGGATGTGTACATGCTTGGTGGATATTTCTTAATTGGGTCACAAGTCTCAATTTCACCCACTTCAGCCAGACAAGCAAATTACAAACCTTTCCCACCCTCTGGTGGCCATCAAATTAATTTTGGGGCATCCTACACATCTCCTCCACACCACTGCAGGATGTAGGACAAGCTGTACCAGCTCAGTGGATATTTCTTAATTGGGTCGCAAGACTCAATTTCACCTACTTCAGCCAGACAAGCAAACTACAAACCTTTCCCACCCTCTGGTGGACCTCAAATTCATTTTGTGGCATCCCACATGTCTCCTCCACTCTGTGGCTAGATACACAATGTTCTCACCCTGCAACCCACATGGACCAGACAACTCAACCAAGACTATAGTATTTTTCTCAGCTTGGTAATCAATTCATACAAACATGTGACCTTCCACTGCAAACTCAACATGTCAAATGTGCTATAAAAGTATCTTTGCTACACATCTGTCTTGTCTGTCTGTTTTGTCATGTTTTGTCATGTTCTGTCTGTCCTGTCTGTCTTGTCTGTCCTGTCTGTCTGTCTTGTCTGTCCTGTCTGTCTGTCCTGTCGTTTTGTCTGTCTTGTCTGTCTGTCTGTCTGTCTTGTTTGTCTGTCTGTCATGTTTGTCATGTCATGTCATGTCATGTCATTTCATGTCTGATATTTCCTCATTCAGAATTCCCATTTTTGGCATATCTTTACTTTCTCCTAAACCTTCCTTATATAGCAATATGTGTTATTGATATGATCAAAGTTGTGAATCAGGTGACTCAGTATACTTTAATAATACTCTCACTGTGGGCAAGGTACAATGTATTCAGTGATTCTGTAAGAGAGATATGAGGATTTTATACAAAATAGACTCTCCATTAAGTGGAGAATACTGCGGTGATTTTGTAGTGAATTTATTAAAAATACCAGCACAATACATTCACAATAGAAGCACTACTTCTATTTTGATGTTATTGTAAATATATTGTAAAAATCGATTTTATTGTAAACTTATTATGCTAACATCAAACTAGAAGCATTGCTGCTATTGTGAATGTATTGTGCTGATATTTTTAATAAATTCACTACAAAATCACCACAGTATTCTCCACTTAATAGAGAGTCAATTTTGTATAAAATCTTCATATCTCTCCCACAGAATTACTGAATACATTGTACCTTGCCCGCAGTGTCTTCAGTATACTTTGAGTATATTCAGAATACACTGAGTCAGTATATCTTAAGCATACCTCAGGCATATTGAGAATATACTCAGAGTATACTGAACCTCTATACTTTGAGTGTATTTTGAGTTTATTTAGAATATACTCAGGGTATACTCAGGGTATGTCTGGGTCAGTATACCTGGCATTGTCTGCAGTGAGTAAACAGACAACTACGGAGCGGTTTTCCCCCACTAGCCTCTAGTGTACCAATCCCCCTCAATCAAATTGTCCACCACACACACACACTTCTACAGTCGAAAGACTCTCGCTACATCATCCTCCGAGTGCTTCATATGAACATTCACCCACCACACACACACATTCATCTCTCAATAATTTGTGTCGCAGTGAATATTGAGGGCGCTGCTTGTAAGAGCCGTAACAAATCATGGATTGCCCACTCAGCAACATTGCTCCACCATCATTAATGAGTTCTACCACTGTTAACGAGCGACCTGTGTCAAGTCACTGTAGCCAACCCACCTTGGGGAAGGCTGTTCGTATCGACTTCTGTCCTGCGCAAAGGGGAAAGATGGTTGTAGAGAAGATAGCTTGGGGCTTGGTTATTGTCCAGAGACTAGGCACATGTGGTTGAGCCAGTCGAACAAGTATTTTCATTGTACACCCTCTTTATACACTAACAACAGGACTACTCGGACATTCCCTCATAGCCTACTACATCCTTCACAAATCCACCTTGCATTAAAAACCATCCAGCAACCCCCAGTGGCAGAACCAAGTCGTCTTGTTGGATACAGCTTCCACAAACGGCACAACAGTCTCTCTCACAACACGTTGTGGAGGTTGTAGGAGCATACCCCGGGCAGACAAGATCACAATGACCCTATCCAATCAAAGGCGGCAACAGTATCGTCCACTGGGGGGAGTGAGGGATTTGTCGAGATGGTAAAGGGAGGGGTGGAGAGCAGAGTGTATAGAGATTAAGAGGTGTAGCCAATGTACAGGAGGGCACTGAAGGTGGGGAATGTACTGACTACCACTGTCTAGAATCGTCTCTTTTATACTCTACAGGGAGGCCTTTGTCAGCATGACTCCACACAGTCTCCACATGGTCCTGAAACAATGAGGCACCATGCCCGACCATGTTTGATTGCAGAGGTGTGGCGACTTTGGTGGGATTTCTCCATCTGGATGGGTGGGCGTTGCACCTGGACGAAGTCAAGTAACCTAATTGGGATAGGCTGTGCTGGGCACCATGTCCAGACGATGTGGGGAGGCATGGCGAGTCATGAGGCCTGGCAGGTAGTGTGGTACGATGGTGTGCAAGTAGTATGGTGTGATGGGGTATAGCCAAGGCATGGTGATGCCCCACAGCGTGTGTACGCCCCAGCAAATACTACCGAGCAGGGATGACACAAGATCATCTGGAGATATGCTCTGGCAAGAATGACCACCAGCGAGAGTTCACCAACCTCCGTTACGTATTGCCAAATGCAGCAACATCACCCAGAGTCCACTGAACTCTTTGCCTAAAAACCACTTCTGCACGTTGACTGGTGACTCCTTCCATGGGACCTTCCACACATACGAGGACATTCACATTACGACTCTCCATGAATATCATCGACTTCCTCACCCCAAATGATCCTACTTACCAAATTGGGATTTAGCTCCAAGAGTCCACTGAACTCTTCAATCCATCGTGATAACCTCGGGTCTCGACAAATGGAGAATGACATGTACGACTCTATCTGCATTCAGAACACATTCATACACTGGACCACATGCTGCAGCCCCCAGTTGCCCTTGTTTCTCAGATGTATTGACTAATCCAGACCTCCTCCGTACCACAAGACCTCCCGATGGAGCATGCTGCGACATGGGAACGGTTTGGACTTGCACATTCAATATTTGGCAGTGCTCCACACGATTGCCAAGCCAAGAGGTCAATGAACTCTAGGGATTTTGGTGTGAAAAGCCTCAGAGTTCGCTGAACTCTTCAAAATCTGAAACCCAAATGAGCGGTGAAACACACAATATGTCAGGAACAGTCCTGGGAGCGGTTCTGGAAGGAGATAGAGACGAGGTATAAAGGGTTTTGGGTAGCATAGCAGTAGACAGACAACTACAGAGCGGTTTTCCCCCACTAGCCTCCAGTGTACCAATCCCCCTCAATCAAATTGTCCACCACACACACACACTTCTACAGTTGAAAGACTCTCGCTACATCATCCTCCAAGCGCTTCATACAAACGTTCACCCATCACACACACTCATCTCTCAATAATTCGTATCGCTGCGAATATCGAGGGCGCTGTTTATAAGAGCCATAACAAATTGCGGTTCACCCACTCAGCAATGTTGCTCTACCATTGTTAAATGAGTTCTACCTCCGTTGACGAGTGACCCGCGTCAAGCCACTGTAGCCAACCCACCTTGGGGAAGGCTGTTCGTATCAGCTTCCGTCATGCACAAAGGGGAAAGACGGTCGTAGAGAAGATAGTTCAGAGCTTGGTTATTGTCCAGAGACTAGGCACACACGGTTGAGCCACTTGGACAAGTATTTTCATTGTACTCCCTCTTTACACACTAACAACAGGACTACTCAGATGTTCCCTCATAGCCTACCTCATCCTTCACAAATCCACCTTGCATTAAAAACCATCCAGCAACCCCCAGTGGCAGAACAATCATTGTCTTGTTGGATACAGCTTCCACAAGTGGCACAGCAGTCTCTCTCACAGCAGGTGATGTATGTACCCATCGGTGGTTCTTGTCCACTTCTGCTTTGATCACCCAGTTGACTGCATGGCCGTCAGAGGCAGGATGGGCTGCAATGGTCCGAGAATTTACCTGGGTAGGTTTTCTCACCACACCTCGGAAACAGATCGGCAGTCATATGGCCTTTGGCAGCTTGACAGCCTGCAGGGGTCATGGAACAACCCAAAAATTCGCGTATTTTGTGGTGGCCTTGGGATGATGGCATCTTTGGGATGACGACAAAAAGAAAGGAGAGCTTTATTTGCACCTGTTTGAATTGAGAGATTATCACGTGATGGTGCATCTCATTTCAACTTTAAGCAAGAGGCAAGCAATCTGAAGATCTCGTACTTGTTCCCATGACCCAGGGGGGCTCAATGGAATTAATGGTACACAATCCTTAAGACTTCTCAGCTTCACATGAACCCATGACTTCAGAGGTTGAACAAGTGAACGTGCAATGACATCATGGCAGGTCTGTGCCTTGAATTGTTCGATGATGAGGCATACCCACCCCTTTTTTTATGGTGGGAATCGGGGGAGCGGCATTGTGTCGGTCGTCTGCCACACACTGAAACATCAATGTGTTTGGTCCTAATTGGCTGCAGCTTCAACTTGATCCGGAAAAAAAAGATCCACTACAGTATATACCCGGCGGTTGAGCCATACCCACTGGTTGAGCCAAATTGATCTCCAGTGCGCAATTATGGACCAAATCAATATCCCTTTGGTAGAAACAAAGGTCTATACTAGATACACGTCTGGACGAAGTTCTGTGTCAATATCGGCAGAGATGCCTGTACACGAGATGTATTTACAGTTGAAATCAACACTTTTTGATCATCAAAACTTTCAATCAGCCCAATACCACCGAAACTGCTCCGTTTTTGGTCATTCTTCGGCCTGGACACCATTAATGGGCACATTGGCTCCAACTTTCCCAGCCACGTCTAATTTTTTGGGGCAAAACTGGGTGAGAAAATCAACGAGTTTGACGCGTGCCATAACAGCGTGACATCGAACAAAGGGCTTTGACGCGACCAATTCTACTGCATCTGGAACACCGTAAAAACGCGCTAAAATGGTCCGGGCTCTCTCCAAGGGGGTGAAAAACCAAAGGGAGCAGAAAAAAAAGGATGTCTTGATGAAGAGGGCTATCGAGGATTATCAGCATAACGCGCTCAAATCAAAGGAGCTCCAAGTGCCCTTACGCGAAATTGCGGCCCGACATGGCGTCGACAAAGAGACCCTCCGTCGCCGAGCCAACGGAGGGAAAGGAATCACGGAGACGGCCGCGTCTCGGCAGAAATTGCGCCCAACGGAGGAACGCGTCCTCCTTGATCAGATCCTCCTGTCAGCCGACCGTGGATTTCCCATGAAGCCCCGGGCCGTCGCGATTGCCGCAAACGAGATCCTCCAGAGCCGTGGCGGCGGGTCGATCGACCCGGAGTCCAATTGGGTCCATCGTTTCATCGAGAGGCATCGCGATGAGCTGCAGATGCACTGGAGCAGGCCATTGGACACAGTGAGGGCACAGAGCCTCAATCCCAAGGCAGTGGATCACTGGTTTGACCTGGTGAAGGAGTTCATTGTCGACAAGGACATCAGGAAAGAAGATATTTACGGAATGGATGAGAGCGGGTTCCCCCCGTCAGACCAAGGGAGGCAGCGTGTGCTGGGTAGGCGAGGAACCAAGGTCCAGCACAAGCAGGGCGGCGCGGACCGCGAAAATGTCACCGCGATCATCACCATTTGCGCCGATGGGACTGCGCTTAAGCCGACCATCATCTACAAGGGGAAGAACATGCAGACGAAGTTTGGTGAGAATAATGTGTCGGGTGCATCGTGAGTAACTCACCTTTGATCTGCCCCATGCGTCTGACAAGATACCCAGCATTTGTGTGTCGGAAAATGGCTGGACTGATAGCGAAATTGCGAGACACTGGATTGAGAAAGATTTTGATGCGCAGACGAAGGAAAAAGCACAAGGACGCACCCGCGTTCTCATTCTAGACGGCCACAGCTCCCATCACGGGCTCGAGTTCCTTCAATACGCGGAGGCTAACAACATCATTCTGCTCGGCTATCCACCCCATTGTACCCACGCGCTTCAAGGCCTTGATGTCGTTTGCTTCGCGCGGATGAAGAAGATTTGGGTGGAGGAGATTCAGGCGTTCGAGGACCTGACACGCCGAAAGGTTACGAAAGCCGACTTCACACAGGTTTTCGGAAATGCGTACCTCCGCGCGTTCACTGAAAGCACCATCGAATCTGCTTTCCGTGTGACGGGTGTCTTCCCCTACGACCACAGCGTCATCAAGGACAAGCAGATGAAGCCTGCCGAGGCTACCTCCACGAAGGCTGCATTCCCCTGTGTCCAACCCAGTCCCGTTCGTGCTGTCATGGCATCCTTCCATCACTATGTCCCAACGGCACTTGAGCTTGACGAGGACACACATGTTCCAGTTCCTGGAGGGAGCGGGAGCGGAGAATCAGTAATGCCCCAGCGTCGCGTACGGGATCCAATGATCGACCCGGCTCTGTACACACCTTCCAAGCGCATGCGCATGATGACCAACGCCATTGCCAGCACATCATCCGGCAGCTTCCTTGTTTCCCAAGCTCCCGTTACCTCCGCGAGCGCGCTTCCTCCACCGGTTCTCGAAGGTCCACCGGCGCTGGCAGCTCCTGATTGGATGCAGCTCGAAGTCTCTGACGCTGACCTGGACTCAATGAACAAGAGTCAGTTGATTGAGGCAGCGAGGCAGATGCGAGACAACCTTGGATTAGCGCGACAACACAACATTGCTGGGCAGGGCATCATTGAGTCGGCCCATGCGACGATCGTGCTGCAAAACATATTTGTGGAGAAGCAGAGTCAGGCACTGAACCAGAAAGAGAACAAGAAGAAGAGTAAACGCACCAAGCTTTCCATGAACGGCATGGGCCGACATCTTACAGCTCCAGAGTGGATAGAAAAGGTCGCGCAGGCGGATCGGGAGAGGAAGGAGGAAGCTGCGGCGAAAGCGCAGAGGATGGAGGATAGGGAGGCGGCAAAGGCGACGAGGGAGGTCCTCCAGAAGCAGTGGGAGGAGATAAAGGCGGCGCACGAGGTTGCCGTTGCAGCTTGGGAGGAGGAATGCACGAAGTTGTTGCGGGGAGGGTGCCGGAAGAAAGATTTGCCAAAAAAAACCGGTGCGCGCGAAGAAACCCAAGGCCCCCGAGGTAGAGAAACCCGACGATGACCCAGACGACGACGATTCGGGCTCAGACGACGACTAGATCGATGAAGAGATGAGTTTTGATGGGAGTGTCACGCTTGGCTCAAGTGCCGGGTTTTGTGACATTTCGACTTCCGACATATATTGCGTACGATAGACCCTTATAACTACTTAGAATATTCTACAGCTCGGTATTATAGATCTCAAGATGCTACGGCATAATGCTGTCTACTCAGTTTCACAGAAATTGGAGAGTTTCGGGTGCAGCAGGCTGAAATCAAAATGTTGGCTCAACCGCCGGGTATATACTGTACTCAAGACTGTCGCACAGGAGTCCCAAGCGATCAGGACCAAACACTGGTGCGGTGTTCCCATGCACGGTGGACACCATGCCACCTGCCCCGATTCCCACCATAAACAATGGGTGGGTATGGTGATGAAAGGCACATGCAGTAAAATTAGACCACAAGTTAGTGCGTTGCCAAAGAACCAACGGACACAATTGTTGTGGCACAGGGGGATGAGTGAGCACACTCTTGTGTCAGACACAATAGCCAATACACTGCCACAAACAGCGATAGCCAAGGTCACACTCAAGCTCTAGAACAAGGAAAGGGATGGATAGAGGATAATGAGCACCATATTGCTAGTGGAGATATGACCAGTTCAAGACTGGAGAACTACCTACTACAATGCAGTATAAATACTACTATTAGACTCGGCATTGAACAAACATATGTCAGCGCAAAGTAAATTGGCTGTGAGTATATTCGAGAGGCTTAACTCAAGAACACTCAAAAGAATATTTAAGTTCGGCCGGGAACAATTTTATTTACACAATTCGATTGGTTTGTACTTTACAAAAGTTGATCACTACTTACAACTATAAGTAGATGAAGAGTCAAAGTGATGTTGAGATTTATTAAATCTCTCGTGGAAATGTCAGTAAGAAGATAAGATGGATATCACGTATGTAGTTCAAATAGGTATCCCAGATGTGATGTGATCAGTCAAGATTCATGTAGTCAGTGTTCAGATAGGTAACCCGTAGTCAGTGTTCAGAGTAGTATCCCATAGTCAGTGTTCTCAGGAGGTAGCTTAGATTGGTAGGTAGCTTGGGTTGGTAGGTGTCCAGGTCAGTGTTCTCAGGTCAGTGTTCTCAGTAGACAGTCCCAGGTCAGTGTTCTCGTGGTGAAGCAACTTAAGGCTTATTCAGGAATATTTCATTCAGATTGAAAATGGGCACTAAGAAGATTAATTTGGAAGTAACTATGGAGCTCCTTATATACACAAAAAGTTGTGTGGTACTGTTTGGCTACTTCTGAGTAGATTTGAGTCTCTCTGATTCCATTTGAGTCGGTATGAGTCATTTAGAATCATTAAAGTCATTGCGAGTCATTAAGAGTCATTTCAAGTTTTAATACTAGAAAAATTGTACTGCCTTGGATTGGCTCATACTGAGTCCTTCTGATTAGACAAGTGAACTTCATTATTTCTTCTCCCTATAATCTGTTGATCTCAATATTATTCGAACTTGCTGATTTATTTAATGTTCAGCTCACATCCTGATGGGAGGCTGACATCTGCAGGGAACATAATTCAACCGTCCTCGGTTGATTCTCCAATATTTCTGGTGCAAGATTGAAATGTTACAAGATGGAGCCATAAGGTGCATATCTATATTTCCTTTTACTCTTTTCCCCCTTTGGATTTTCGGGGTCATGAATAATAAAATTTTGCTCCCCTGAAAAGGCCTTCACTGCTATTCTGTCTTGCCGTTTGATGGATCTTGATTTATGTTTAGCTGGTACAGCTTATTTGTTTGTGAATAATTGATTTAGCAGGCAAATATTAAATATGCTCATGAGTTTATTGCAATGCTTGCATAGTCCAATATATATCCCGGTAGCTAACAATGATGTTGTACTCTTGGTATGACGATGAAGTGCAGTGTAGCACAGTGTAATTTTCTTCGTGGCTATAGAATTCGATACGAATGGGTTGGATTCTTCCAATGATATGTCCAGTGCATTGGATAAAAGATCCGCGGTAAAGAAGTCCACCGTTTAATTGATGAATTGGGTAGAGAGTAACCCCGTCCTGTGTTACGGGTTTGTCGACATAGACATAAAATATTTTATTGCCACTGTTGGGTGAATCAATGAATCGGTATTGTTGCGAAGTATATTCAGGTGGATTCTCTGGGTAATTCTTGGCTAGAATTTGAAGAATGCGGAGCTGAAGACGATGGTATGTCATTCGGACTTCAAGAGAACAATGCTCATCATTGATTGTGAGTGGAGGGAGATCTGGTGTGTAAGAGGGAGTTGGAAGTGGGGGCATGTTCTGAGTCTTGAAAAGTCAAGAAGATCGGCATAGTTGATCTTATATAGACTGATACATCCAGAAGCTTGTTTATTTTGAGTTTTTGGAGCCTCATGTTCTAGGATGTTGTCATGAACATGTCTATTTTCGAGTATTTATGACAGTAGGTACAAGTAGTGTAGTTGATCGGATCATCGGCCTGTGAGGGCGCATCAAGGTCCGCATCAGATGCGCTATCATGCGCATCACTGATGCGCTCCATTGATAGCTGTTCCCATGCTTGACAGCGCTCTCAGTCAGCAACTCATGGATGCCTCATTGCAGCCTCATTGCAGCCTCATGTTTTCCACATGTTCTTACATATCTTTCTCATGCTTTTACTCAGCTTTCCCATGAAGCTGACTGATCATACTATATATGTACTTGTAGTTCGCCCGATGCCGAGTCTAGTAGTAGTATTTATACCGCATTGTAGTAGGTAGTTCTCCAGTCTTGAGCTGGTCATATCTCCACTAGCAATATAGTGCTCATTATCCTCTTTCCATCCTTTCCCCTCTCTAGAGCTTGAGTGCGACCTTGGTCATCGCTGTTTGTGGCAGTGTATTGGCTATTGTGTCTGACATAAGCTCAAGACTCCCCATCATCAACCTCGCACTCATATTCCCACGCTACCGTATTCTTCATCACCTTTCCCAAATCACTCCAAAACACCTTTACCTACATTCTTCCACTTCCTTCGCACTTTTCCACTCCTACCTTCAATAAATCACTGAGCCCATTAGTCAGTAGACAGGTAGTCAATAGGGACAAAGGGATCCTTCCTAGGGGATTCTCTAAAGTCGAACTTTTGGGACTGTGTTCTTCATTGGGCCAGTCTTTATCTCTCCAGGAAATAAACCGGTAATCAACCCGGTGATTCTGGGAGTGTCACAACTGCGACTTTAGTTCCAAGTGGTGTTGACTTGCACCCACTAGTGGCCGAAGAAGACACCGGACTTTCCTGTGCTTGGGACCCAATATCAGCTGCGGTTTAAGCCTAGAGTTGTCTGGCACAGGCAGCGCGCTTGGCACCTGATATCCCAGTCTACATCGACCAACACATCATCACACACCACCCACATCAATATCTACCACCATGTCAACTCAGCAGGCCCCCAACGACCCGATCTACAACACACTCTCCCCTGATGCTGCCCAGTTGCAGGCCCCAACTTTGGCTGATGCTGGGTTCTGGGCACTTCTCTGGGCTGCAATTCGCAGTCTCCTGCTTGGAATCACGTCCCTGATTTCACGCTCCGATCGCACAGCCGCTGCCACGGAGCATATCGCCCATGCAGTTCATAATTATGCCAATAGACCGGCCCCTTCAAAGTCAGTCAAGTTGGAGTCACCAGAAGTTTTCACTGGTAATTCTGACAAGGTTGAAGCGTTCCTAAATGCGCTCAATCTCTACTTTGCTGGATCCGGCATCTCTGATGATGGCACACGCATTATCTTTGCCCTTTCACTCACAAAGGGTGGCACAAGTGATATTGCAACCAATTGGGCTGATTTGCAGAGAAAGCGAATTGTAGATGCACAGACCAAGCCAAACACCACCTGCATCACAACTTGGGCCGATTTTGTGACAGAATTCACTGCCTACTTCCAAACCACATCATCAAAGGATGAGGCACAGTGGAAACTCTCGCAATTGAAGCAGGGAAACAGAACAGCTGATGAGTACATCACGCTTTTCAAAGGTCTTGCTGAGGCCACCCAATTTGACAACGAAGCTCTTCTACACCATTTCAAGATCGGTCTCAATGTCCCCCTTGCTAGGGCAGTGTGGGCACTCCGCCCCATGCCAAAGACGTATGAGGAGTGGCTTAAAGAGGCTTCTGCACAGGATCGCGTTTTTCGGATGGGAAAAGACTATGAATCCAAACGCACTGTCAGGACTGAGCAGAACAGGGCAAAACCGCCCCCTGCTCAGTTTAATCCGCCCAAGCCTACAGAGAGACCTACTGATGCCATGGATGTGGATCAGCAGAGGAGACAGCAGACTGTGTGCTACAGCTGTAATCAGCGTGGCCACATTGCGCGCTTTTGCCCCAATAACAAGCCCAGGTTCAATGTCAGAGAAATGAACCAGGAAGACTACGAGGACCTTATCAAACAACTTCAGGATTTTCGCGCACACCAGCAGTAAATAGCACAAACTCGCTGGTGGACAATAGCACCTATGTACCTTCTACCCATGTACAGATTCCCGGACTTGAATCTATGCTCAATCCCCCCTCAGAAGCTACAAAAGTGCAAAGTGCTAGATTTCCTGAAAAGAAGGTTGAAGTTGGAAGTGTTGAATGGACTGCCAGGCAACTCCGAATTGTCAAATCAGAGGTTGCTATAGGAATCCTCGACATATGGGCAAATAGTCGGCGCAGAGAGGAGGTGTCAATGGAGACAGTGGAGGAGCTGAATTCGTTGAATGATGAGGATGTTGTGGAGGCATTGAACGAGTTGAGGGCAAGAAAGCGTTATATCCGAGGTTCTGGGAATCAAATGAACATCGATGTGATAGCCAAAACACTCGATACCCAGATCCGGTTCAAACTGTCAGCGTTGCTTGACTCTGGTTGCACTGGGAGCTGCATAGATTGCAACTTTGTGAAGAAGCATAAAATCAACACAAAGAAGTATCCCCGTCCAATTCCGGTCTACAACGCTGATGGAACGCTGAATGCGGGGGGGCCGATCACGGAGTATGTGGAGATGATGATTCAGATCGGACAACACGTCGAAATCCTTCAATTTGCTGTTTCAAACTTGGGAAAGACAGAGATGTTCATTGGGCATGAATGGCTCAAGCTGCACAATCCTTCCATTGATTGGCAGAAGAGCACTCTCAAGTTTGATCGTTGTCCGGTCCGGTGTGAGCCGATGGGAGCGTGGAAGGACCCGGAGTCGGATGATCCGGAGGTGGAGGATGCAGTGTTGGAGGAGGGTGATCATCTTCTCATAGTGGACTTCAATGAAGAGCTGCAAATTCGCGCTTTTCAGACAACTTCTGGCAAGGTTGCTGAGGAGCACTCTAAGAAGGCAAAGCCAAAAACCTTCGAAGAGGCAGTTCCTAAGAAGTACCATGACTTCAAAGACTTGTTTGACAAGGAGAGCTTCGACGAGATGCCACCTGTGCGGCCTTGGGACCATGCAATTGAACTCCTTCCCAATGCTAAAAATCTGGACTGCAAAATTTATCCACTCAGTCCGGAGGAACAGAGGCAACTTGACGCGTTCTTAGATGAGAATTTGAAGACAGGACGGATCAGACCCTCGAAATCACCGATGGCATCACCATTCTTCTTTGTCAAGAAGAAGGATGGCAGCTTGCGCCCAATCCAGGACTACAGGAAGCTGAACGATATGACAATCAAAAATCGGTATCCTCTTCCTCTAATCCAGGAGCTGGTGGACAAACTCACTACTGCCCGCTATTTCACCAAGCTGGATGTCCGTTGGGGGTTTAACAATGTGCGCATCAAGGAGGGGGATGAGTGGAAGGCCGCATTTCGCACCAACAGGGGGTTGTTTGAGCCGTTGGTGATGTTCTTTGGCTTGACCAATTCACCAGCCACATTCCAGACCATGATGAATACAATCTTCAAAGAGGAGATCGATGGTGGAAAAGTCATTGTCTACCTTGATGACATCTTGATCTTCACTGAAACACTTCAAGAACATGAGCACATGGTCCGGCGGGTTTTACAGAAGTTGAGGGAGCACAAATTATTCCTAAAGCATGAAAAGTGCTCCTTTGAACAAAGTGAAGTTGAATACCTCGGAGTCATTGTTTCCCACAACGAAGTTAGAATGGATCCTCACAAGATGCAAGCCATTGTTGAGTGGCCCGTTCCGCTTCAGAAACGTGATGTACAGCAGTTCCTTGGTTTCATGAACTTCTACCGCCGATTCATTGAAGGATTCTCTGGTGTGGCCAAGCCTTTGACAGAGTTGACTGGAAAAGGGGTGTGGAGGTGGGGAAAGGCGCAGCAGGAGGCCTTTGATGAGTTGAAGCGGCGGATCACTAGTGCGCCTGTGTTGGCTATGCCAAACAGCATTGGGAAGTGGAGGTTGGAGGCAGACTCTTCTGATTATGCAACTGGTGGGATTTTGACTCAGCAGCAAGAGGATGGCAAATGGAAGCCTGTTGCTTTCATTTCCCATGCTCTCAATGAAACTGAGCGCAACTACGAAATCTATGACAAGGAGATGTTGGCAATCATGTTTGCCTTGTCAGAGTGGCGCCAGTATCTGCTTGGAGCAAGGGAGGACTTTGAGATCTTCACAGATCACAAAAATCTCGAATACTTCCGAAAACCTCAGAAGCTGAACAGGAGACAGGCAAGGTGGATTTTGGAGTTGCAGGAATTTCACTTTACACTGCATCACAAACCAGGGAAGCAGATGGCAAAGGCAGACTACCTCTCGAGACGAGCAGGTCATGAGAAGGGGGTGGGTGACAATGCAGATGTGGTGTTGCTCAAACCAGAGTTTTTCCGAGTTCATCATCATGATACATCGTCCATCAGCGATGAGATCATGGCCAGGATCAAACGATCAGCCAAAAACAGAGATAAACTGGTTGAGCGTGCTCTGGTGAACAAGGAGAAGGACTGGCAAGAGCTGGAGGGTGGGGTTGTGACTTGGAAAGACCGCTTCTATATTCCAAGAGATAAGAAGCTCAGGGAAGACATTATCCGATTGCATCACAGTACAAGTCTTACTGGTCACCCTGGGCGCTACAAAACCCAGGAATTGATCACTAGGAACTACTGGTGGCCACGTTTGCAGACAGACATTCGCTCTTATGTAGATGGGTGCCAAACTTGCCAAAGAGTCAAACCAAGAAGAATGGCACCTCCTGCACCTCTGTCTCCAAACACTGTCCCAACTCGGCCTTGGCAGATCATTTCCCTTGACTTCATCGGTCCTCTTCCAATGTCACATGGCTATGACATGATTTTGGTGTTTGTGGATCGGTTTAGTAAAGCAGCAAAGTTCATTCCCTGCAACCAAGAAATAAACTCAATGGGTGTTGCTAAGCTGTTCCGAGATCACATCTTCAAGAATCATGGCATGCCAGAGCGGTTGATTCATGATAGGGGCACACAGTTTGCATCAGACTTCACAAGGGATCTCTGCAAGCTTTTGGGCATCAAACAGAACATCTCTACAGCATATCATCCTCAGACCGATGGGCAGACAGAGAGAGTCAATCAGGACTTGGAGCAGTACCTAAGGATCTTTATCAATCACCGTCAGGATGACTGGTCCGAATGGCTTGCCATTGCGGAGTTTTCATACAATGACAAGGTCCACACTGCTACAGGCTTCTCTCCGTTCTATCTCAACTATGGACAGCACCCATGGAAGGGAATTGAGCCCAAAGGGACTGTGCGCACACCAGCTGCCCAGGAGTTTGCAGAGACTATGAGGAAAACTCGAGAAGAGGCCGAGTCATCGTTGAAAGCAGCAGCTGACACGATGAAGCGGTTCTATGATCGAAAGCGCAATGATGCTAGGGAGTACAAGCCAGGAGACATGGTCTATGTTGAAGGGACAGACATAAACACGGTCCGGCCTGCTAAAAAACTTGATGACAAGCGCTATGGCCCCTTCAAAGTGCTTAAAAAGATTGGCACTTCCTCTTATCGTGTTGCACTCCCTGCTTCCTGGAAGGCTAAATACCCAGTCTTCAATGAAGCGCTCCTCTCCCCTTATGTTGCACCTGTGTTCCCCTCTCAGAAAACTCCGCCCCCTCCTCCCCCAGACCTCGTTGATGATCATGAAGAGTATGAAGTGGAAGAGATCCTTGATTCCAGACTTTTCAGGGGCAAGTTGCAGTACTTTGTCCACTGGAAGAATTACGGAAAAGAGCATGATAGTTGGGTCCCTGCATCGGATTTCACTGCAGCTGACCATCTGATTGCTGATTTCCACAAAAAACACCCCTCTGCACCTCGCCCTCTTCCACATAATGCTCGATTCATCTACAAGCGTTTGGAGAACTTTACCACCACCCCTCGTCTGCCTGGTCATTTGTACAACTGGGAGAATGGCAAGATTGAGTCTTGTCATGCCGTTGTGAGGACACAACCCTAGAGAAGGGGGGTAATGTCATGAACATGTCTATTTTCGAGTATTTATGACAGTAGGTACAAGTAGTGTAGTTGATCGGATCATCGGCCTGTGAGGGCGCATCAAGGTCCGCATCAGATGCGCTATCATGCGCATCACTGATGCGCTCCATTGATAGCTGTTCCCATGCTTGACAGCGCTCTCAGTCAGCAACTCATGGATGCCTCATTGCAGCCTCATTGCAGCCTCATGTTTTCCACATGTTCTTACATATCTTTCTCATGCTTTTACTCAGCTTTCCCATGAAGCTGACTGATCATACTATATATGTACTTGTAGTTCGCCCGATGCCGAGTCTAGTAGTAGTATTTATACCGCATTGTAGTAGGTAGTTCTCCAGTCTTGAGCTGGTCATATCTCCACTAGCAATATAGTGCTCATTATCCTCTTTCCATCCTTTCCCCTCTCTAGAGCTTGAGTGCGACCTTGGTCATCGCTGTTTGTGGCAGTGTATTGGCTATTGTGTCTGACAGATGTGTGGGATTGTATTAGAAAGATTTATACAGTCACTTGAAGACTTTCTAATTTTGCATCATATTTTCGCACTTTGTTGAGCATAAAAAAATGATTTTTCATAGTGCATTTGAGCAAAATTTTTCCCAACCACCCATGCTCAAATGAAAAGTATGGTAAGTAATGTTATTCAACAGAATTAATCAGTGTAAGACACTTGTTTGCCTATATCGTCATCGCTAAGACCCGACAGTAGTGTATCAATGATGCTTTCTGTGAAAATGTTGAGATGAAGGAATGTTATGATAATTAACCGAGAGCTTGCCTACGTGTCCAAGATAAGCATTGACCAACTCCTCGGACTCGCGGCGACATTCCTTGTTTGTAAGGTTCCAAGAGAGGCAGTATTCATAGGTGCCAAATACCACACTGCGAAGTTGGCTGGGTGTAGGGAGAGTGGGGACTGATCTGATGGTGTGTGACCTTCGTGTGTTTCATCAATAGGCAGTCGGCAAGATGGTGAAGGTAGTGAGGTACCAATTAAAGCCACGGCATCCCACATAGGTGATAGTGTATCACAAGCTACATGAACCAGAGAGCCCAAAGAGTTTATGAATGGATGCAAAATTGTTCGAGGCTAAGATTCCAGGATAAGCTGAGGAGGGTGAGCCAACTGCTGAGGACGCAGCTCCGGGGAATTGGGGTACTCTAGCTCTTGATCATACAGTGGGATGTTGTCTGATGAAAAAGAGTCACTGCTAATGGATTCGGACGATGAAGTGTTATTAGAAGGGATCAACTGGCTTTGCGTCGGATGATACACGCACTGTCGTGTAGTGTGAATTGGAGGTATATTATGTGGTAATGAAAGAAGCTGTACCTGAGCAGGAGAATATATGATCCTATCTTCCATTCCTGTCAGATCCTGGAGAGGTGCGCATATTGGTAAAACAGCAGTTCTTGGCAATGAGGGCGACATATCTGGTAATGGTGGCAGGGTGTGCACGGGTGGGGGAGGTGACTGAAGCAAACAAGATTCTCCAAGATCTAATCCGTTAATATGATTAACATGCACCAGAGTAGGAGTAGTCGTGTTCAGTGAGATTGGGAAAGGCTCGTGATGGAAACTAGGTGATACTTGGTAGTAGTGGGTTTCCAAAAAGTCGTCGGAGAAATATTGGACAGGGCTTTCGGATCAAACACTGTTAGAATTGTCGCTAAGTTCACTGCTGTCAGAGCTGAATATCGACCGTGTCTCCGCAGCGGGAACTTGATTCTCTTTGTCTTCCTCCTCCTCCGTTCCACAATCCGTGTCATAGGTGCTATCGGATTCCCACTCATCGATAGGAGGTGGAAGAATTGGTGAATAAGGAAAGGATTGGTTGGCAAAAGGAGGAGCAGTAAAGGATCAATCAATTACAGTGAAGTGCATGCTGCTAGGCAATGGACCCAAGTTGTGGGTCTTGAGGAAGTCGCTAAAGCTGTTCGTTACACTCTAACTTGCATGCTCCATTTGTTCACGAATAGTCGTGTCAGGACGAAGGGGAATTGGAGCTGCTATGGGCCATGGAGCAGGATGACTGGGTACGGGCACTTGTACTATCATAGGACTGGGGGTTTCATGAAAGGGTGAAGATGATCTTGAAGGACAATTATCATGAGTTAAATCATCAAAAGAATTAACGTGCCTTTCATGCATCGATACTGTATTGGTTTCTGCATTGCCTGCTCTGCTGATAGGGCTGCCGAACGAACACACTATAAATGTATCTATAGGAGAGTGTATAAGAAACCGCTATAACCAGCAGAATCTATATCACAACCCAACTAACACACCAACAATGCCTCTCGATAGCTGTTTTTATTTGTAGGAGTCAGACGGCCAAGTATTAGGTGCGAAAGATATTTTATAGGATGGAAATGTATGTATAGGAACACAAACGGGAGGGTTTCTAAGTCTTTATAGTGTTTTTCTCTGTTAACAGGAGGACCATGTAGTTTGGACACTGTAATGTCTCAACTGATAGCTTCGCTTATATAGGCTTTCTTAATCCAACATTCTCAAAAGCAACCAATGTTCTGACTGCACAAAACCCTTATAGCTTATGTTCTTATAGCTTATATAGGTCCCTGAGATCACTGCAATTGTAACTTCAAAAGCTTTATAGATTCCTTGTAGCAAAACCTCTAACTGAGTGTCTTTTATGTATCCTAGACTCTACAATTGGCCCTATAGGGAGACAACTACTACTGTAGCAGTCGCCGAAGTGGGGGGATTGTGTGAGCTACTGTAATCTAACGAAAACTCCTACCTATATACTATTTGTAAAGCTATAAATAAACAAACGATCGAGAACTAGGGTTTAGGGTATGTAAGATTTATAAGTAACAGTCATTATAGGCTTGGCAAAGAGGGCTTGGCGACTCTGTTATTCGCACGTGTTCTGTGTTTCCTGTCTGGATAATATTATAGGACACTCAAACTGAGCTTGGAGCTTTGTTCCGGGTCCTATAGGCTTGGATGCCACTGGGTTGCAGAGTCTAGACCGTCACGAGAGATTTGCTATTGGCCCTTCCTATACCATGTGTTTAACTCAGCTCTATGGCAATTCAGATGCAGGTTTTCCCTATAGTCCCCTTTATGGGTTCCGTAGTTCAAAGAGAACAGGTGCAATTCGGTAATTGCCAGACTTCGGAAGTCCACCCTATATGTTCTGTATCGGATTTACTCGGTCAGCCGATCCCTATAATGCCATGACCTCATTGCACGTTGAGATGGCTGAAATGAAAACACGCTTACAATTTGGCGAAACTCAGTCTAAACCGATCATCTTACAGCTCGGTGGTACACAATTAGAGTCAGAGTAAGCTCCGAGCTGCTGATTGAGTCTCAAAGATGTGATGGAATACAAATGATTGACCATACTGCGACTGTATACGATACTCTAAACAATGTGGGGTCAGTACAGTGTTCAGCGAGTTAGTCGTGAGTAGTCGTCTGATAGTGGCCATAACTCATATGTGAGGGCGGTATCACGCAGGATCACTAGAAACCATACCAAGGAGATTGTATGAATATCCATATTTATTTAAACACTGCTACACAAAGATCATAGACCTCTAGCGGGGATTTTGGGCAAATATAGTCTTGTCATGACTAAAGATAATAGTCATGACTCCAAGTCGTATGAGAAATAGTAATTCTCAGGCACAGATAAACAGTCGTGAATAATGGAAGAGTTGCGACTACCAAAACAGACCTTCGGGCGAGCTCCGAGAGTGTGATCACATGTCAGATGGTGAACCAGTTGACTAAGCAAGTCAATCCGAGGATTCCCGATGAAGTCCGAGAAGATCCGATGACTTGATCAAACATTCACATGAAAGATATGGTTGTCATGATTAGGTCAAAAGCACGCAATATGGCGTCAAGGCAGTCTAGATCGCTCCGGATCTTGCCTTGACTAAAGATAGATGATGCTGAAGGCTCTCCGGAACTTTCGGAACTAGTCTAGACTGTCGGAATTGAATCCTATAGGCCACAGGCCGCAGATCTCTGATCAAAAGCGGTTGATAGACAGATAAAAGGACCATATACCTCATTTCTATTACTCATTTTCCTTATCTGGCATGTACTAAAATAGATTGTAAATTAGTATAAAGTCTCAGTAGAATAACGTGATTCTAGACTGTATTTTCCTTCCAGCTACTATAGCCGTGACTATTGTTGTCATTGGTTGTGGGTCACGGGGTCAGTGCACGTCTGGGTTTTACGCGGAGATTTGTTTAAACACATTTCGAAGTTGTACTACTTTTAGCAAAGAATATATATAGAACCAGAACATAGTTGTTTGATAACCAAAGTCCCAGCAAAGTAAGCTGAATAAGAAAGTCATAAGAAACAGTCAAGTCTGTACCGAAGTGGTCCTTTAAGAGTCGCGACTAAGTGTCAAGATGGAGGATAGCCGTTGATATCGTTCCTTTGAGTTCGGTTGCAGTCTAAGTACCAAAGAAGTAAAGTCTAAGATGGTCTCAAGTGACCTAAAGTTCAGTCCAAGTGTGGCTTAAGTTGTCGGAGTTGTTCAAGTACACTCGCGACTGTGTTTCATTCCATCCAAACACCCCAAAGATAGTGTTTCTCTTGTGAGAGACTTTAGTCAAGGTTCTCGAGTGATACTCACGAATATTCCCAAGGGCATAATTAGATCTGTAGTCATTCATTGCAACTGTCTACGGTTCATCTTACTCAATTCTGATTGAGAGGACCCTAGTTATAGAAGCACCAATATAGTCAAGTAGTAGTAGTGTGTGTGTGTTGGGTGTAGTTCATTTTGTGTGCGTCTTGCACATATCTTGAGATTATACTTTTCACGACTATACTTGGGTGCACCATTTCAACATGCTCCTATAGCCGGTTCAGGCCGTAATAGGAGACTTGTTATATGTCTTTTGTGAATATAGGATGTGTTTCCGCTTCAAATGCTTTGCTCCTTGATTATAGGACTGTGCTCATGTCTCCTATAGATGCTACTCTGTGTGGTGTAGTCCATCTTGGATGTTGTAGAGAGTAAGATAATGATTATAGAGGCCCTCATTTGTAAAGGTACCGTCTATAGGACAATGTCTAGTTGCTCTTTGACCATAACCGAGTTTCCTATAGCCTATATGTTGGAGTCATACAGACTGTTAGGGATCCTGCTGTCTATAATACTCTTATAGGAATCGCAAAATAGCATGTTTCAAGGCTGCGATTATAGATGGTGTATCACTGCCATTAAACCATCAGGCCCTGTGTGAATTCTGCCTCCAAGATCCACCCGAGCACATATTGCTTGGGATCCACAGTACTGCAAAGACTCCTTCAAAAAGGAGAGGGAGGAATAGGAGTCAATATTGATGTCTGTCCACTAGAGAATCCCACGAATATATATTCACGAATATGAATATTCACCGAAACCTTGAAACTGATATTCACATTTGTACGAGTATTGATGGCAATTATTCATTGCTTAGTAAGCAATATTCACGAATATTTGCGAATATCAACTATTCAGATTCAACAACTTGAAATATTCACTATTTGCAAATTATTCACGAGTAAATCATCTAATCCACACCATCATCAACAATTACAACAACCTTTGGTGCGGACTGGCCCTCGGCTGGAACATCAGCTTTCCTCTTCTTTTTCCGTGACCAGCCCTTGATGAGTTGGGCTTCAAAATCCTTGGCTGCAATAAGATCTGGGTTGCCTGCCCATTGACCAACCATAACAGCAGCATGTGCAGAATCCTCAGACAGTTGATTGTGCAGCTTTGAAACAGTACCTCCTGAGAAGGAGAACAGTCTCTCAGCATCAACAGAGGTTGCTATACAACAATATGAGTGCAAAGCATGAGAGGGAAGACATTATCTTACCAGGTGCAGACAAGTAATCAAGACACATTTGTACAAATACTTCACCTTCCAAATTTTGCCTTGCTTTTGCTGCCTCACGCTGCCTGGAATGATGTCCAATCGGGTCATTTTCGTAGGGAAGTGCTGGGGATGCAAGCCATGCTTCAAGAGTGTCAGCTGCTGAAGGATCTGTTTGCCCGTAGTCAATCATGACTTCAAACTGATTTTAGAATGCTAATAAAGGTACTAGAGTCAGAAGGACACAAGAAGCAGGCATACACAAGAGCCAGGTTGGGTTTGGGATGTGCTTGCTACAGCAGATGGACCAGTGTTCCGTGCAGCTGATGTTGGCTTATAATGTGAAGTCCAGGCATGACGTAGAAGTCAGAGAGCTTCATTGATCCATGACTGTTCCCACCCAACAGTGTGGAAGTAAAATGTCTTGTATCGTGAGTGAAGAACTAATAATATCTGTCAGTATAAGTCTCTCCACAAAATTGACTCACTTATAGCAATCCAATATATCTCACTCAGTGAAGGAGTAATACTTGTTGAGAACTGTGAGTGCTGTGTTGGCAGCATGACGGATGGCAATGTGCAGAGTAGTGTCATCTATCATTTGACCGAACATGGTTGTAAATTTGTCAATGAGAGGAATGACCTCAAAAACCAGAGCCACTTCAGCTTTAGATATCTTCTCGGTCACAGCAATGAATGTCTGACAAGTCAAGGATTAGCAATTTGAACAAAGTCTATATTGAGTTGACACACTTTGAGAATATCTTCGAGTTGTTCCAGGATCGTCCACTCCTCACCCGAAAATGTGTACTGCCTTAACTTGAGATGACGGTCAGTGCACATTTGGGTTACGACAGCCTGCCGGTCCAGAATGTGAAGCAGACAGTGAGCATGCGAGTTCCATTGAGTATAAATCACTTTAACAAGGGCGAGAAGGGTGACATTGAGCTCTCGTGACTTCGTCTCCCAAGCCTTGGAGTTCAGCAAGCTGTTTTGAATGGTCTTTGAAAGACCAATGGCCTGATAATATGGTTGTCAGTTTCGATGAAATTCTGAAAATAAATGCACCTTTGTGAGAAGGACTTGAGCTTGCTTGCGCTCCTCCACACTCAAGGGAGGGAGCTCAATATCATCGTTCAGATGGGAGCCCGTGCACTTCTCCCCATCCTCACACTCGTCAATCATCTCGCTGTCTGCTGCATTGCGGACTGCATCAAAATCCGGATCAATTGGGGTATGATCCACCTCATTGTCGCCATCCCCCTCCTCTCCTTCCACCTCATTGTCTGAATTTTCTGACTCCTCATTGCTGTCCTCCACATCGTACCTTGCAAGTTCCTTTTCCAAAGAGTGTCACTCTTTGGTGGTTCCTTCTGTGTGTGCCGACTTCTTCACCTGCAAGAAAACACACAAGAAAGCCTGGATGCATTGTGTATAGATTAGCGGCACAACTTTCGAGACAGAGTAAATGAATACCCTCATAACCAAGTTCAAAATGTGAGCAAAACATCTGATGCGATGCAGCTTCCCCCAGAAACATCCAGATAGACCGATTCTGGCAGCGAGTGACTCAACAAGTGTGTTGTTATTGGATGCATTATTAGCAGCAAGTTCAAGAAGCTGCAGGCAAATGTCCAGATCAGCACTTCAGGAGAACAAAACAAGACTAGAACAACTCACTCTAAGATGTATCTTGTAATCACATAGACAGTCATACAATGCCTGTGCAAGAGCCACTCCAGTGTGGCTCCCGCAGATGCTAAGACCCCATTTATGGTAAGCCGTGATTTTTTATAGAGGCTCAGCTCACCAAATGAAGTCAAGGAAGAATCGCTTGTACTGTCCGCTATGGACAAGGTAGCATATAATTCCAAGCCATGGAACCATGTTCAAATCCGTCCAAACATCGAGAGCAACATTCATGACTCCAGTCGTGCTCTAGAACTAATATATTAGTGAACAGTTCGAGAATATGGCTTCAACATACCGCTAGGAAAATGCGAGTCTTTTTGCACGAAAGCTTGTAAAGGCACTTCACATCACAGGCCTGGGTCATTGCTGAATGTGTGTGTGCACTTGGGTTGAGAAGACAGATGATTTCGTGAAACTCTGGGTCTTCGACAATCTTGAAAGGCCTACAACACCAAGTAACCCAGAGTGTGGTGAGTGTTCCCAATTTTTCACACTTGTAGGTTGAGCCTGATGCAAAGGAGTATATCATGCCTTGCTGGGAAAGGAGGTCGGGCTTAGGTGTGCAATCCCTCACATGATTGAGGAGATTTGAAGTGGTATTGGAGCTAGCATTGCGCTTCAAGAGTTTTCCACATCTTTTGGGTTGCATGTAAGTAGTAATCAAATTGGCAGTTCAAATGACACACTTGAGACATTCAAAAACATAGATGGGCATGGCCGAGCCCTTCACCATTGAGACGACTGAAATGAAAACACACTTACAATTTGGCGAAACTCAGTCTAAACCGATCATCTTACCACTTGGTGGTACACAATTAGAGTCAGAGTAAGCTCCGAGCTGCTGATTGAGTCTCAAAGATGTGATGGAATACAAGCGATTGACCATACTGCGACTGTATACGATACTCTAAACAATGTGGGGTCAGTACAGTGTTCAGCGAGTTAGTCGTGAGTAGTCATATGTGAGGGCGGTATCACGCAGGATCACTAGAAACTGTACCAAGGAGATTGTATGAATATCCCTATTTATTTAAACACTGCTGCACAAAGATCATAGACCTCTAGCAGGGATTTTGGGCAAATATAGTCTTGTCGTGACTAAAGATAATAGTCATGACTCCAAGTTGTATGAGAAATAGTAATTCTCAGGCACAGATGAACAGTCGTGAATAATGGAAGAGTTGCGACTACCAAAACAGACCTTCGGGCGAGCTCCGAGAGTGTGATCACATGTCAGATGGTGAACCAGTTGACTAAGCAAGTCAATCCGAGGATTCCCGATGAAGTCCGAGAAGATCCGACGACTTGATCAAACATTCACATGAAAGATATGGTTGTCATGATTAGGTCGAAAGCACGCAATATGGCATCAAGGCGGTCTAGATCGCTCCGGATCTTGCCTTGACTAAAGATAGATGACACTGAAGGCTCTCCGGAACTTTCGGAACTAGTCTAGACTGTTGGGATCAATTCCTATAGGCTACAGGCCGCAGATCTCTGATCAAACACGGTTGATGGATGGATAAAAGGACCATATACCTCATTTCTATTACTCATTTTCCTTATCTGGCATGTACTAAAATAGATTGTAAATTAGTATAAAAGCGACGTAGAATAACGCAATTCTGGACTGTATTTTCCTCCCAGCTACTATAGCCGTGACTATTGTTGTCATTGGTTGTAGGTCACGGGGTCAGTGCACATCTGGGTTTTACGCGGAGATTTGTTTAAACACATTTCGAAGTTGTACTACTTTTAGCAGAAATATATAGAATCAGAACATAGTTGTTTGATAACCAAAGTCCCAGCAAAGTAAGCTGAATAAGAAAGTCATAAGAAACAGTCAAGTCTGTACCTAAGTGGTCCTTTAAGAGTCGTGACTAAGTGTCAAGATGGAGGATAACTGTTGATATCGTTCCTTTGAGTTCGGTTGCAGTCTAAGTACCAAAGAAGTAAAGTCTAAGACGGTCTCAAGTGACCTAAAGTTCAGTCCAAGTGTGGCTTAAGTTGTCAGAGTTGTTCAAGTACACTCGCGACTGTGTTTCATTCCATCCAAACACCCCAAAGATAGTGTTTCTCTTGTGAGAGACTTCAGTCAAGGTTCTTGAGTTATACTCGCGATCATTCCCAAGGGCACAATTAGATTTATAGTCATTCATTGCAACTGTCTACGGTTCATCTTACTCAATTCTGATTGAGAGTACCCTAGTTATAGAAACACCAATATAGTCAAGTAGTAGTAGTGTGTGTGTGTGTGTTGGGTGTAGTTCATTTTGTGTGCGTCTTGCACATATCTTGAGATTATACTTTTCATGACTATACTTGGGTGCACCGTTTCACCGTTGTATACACAACTGAGCCATCCTTGTTCCACTCAAGAACAGGCTTTTTGAACTCCATGTAGAATGCTGCATGATACTCTCACCGCGCACGTCCTAGGGATACAGCGATAGGCGAGATGAGTGTTTAATTATCATTCCAACACCCACATAAATTGTTCTCCTCATTGCAAAGATCAACATTGGTCAAGTTGTCGGCATCGTAGTTTCGATGTTCTACAGCCTTGCTACGGCGAGATGGGACACTGCTTGGAACCTGAGATGTGCTGTCCTCTGGTGCAATCGAATCAGTGTCACCATCTGAATGGGGAAAGGTTGGTGGATCCGGACTCAATGCAAGGGAAGAGGGAGTTGCAGAGCCTGTAGCCTTCTTCTGATACCTCCCTCTGGTTGAACCAGAAGCCATTGAAGAAAGCAATTGAAGACTGTATCTTGAATGCAACTTAAATAGGTGTTGAGAAACTCCGAAGAAATATTGAGAAAACTCCGAAGAATGTGAACAGCTTGCCACAAACGTCAAATGCAGGCTTCTGAAGTATGGTGAACTCAGGGTTACTGGGGAGACTCCGGAGAAATATTGAGAAATCTCCAAAGAATGTGAACAGCTTGCCGCAAATGTAAACCGCTGAGACAGCTGAAATAAAAACAAGCTTACAATTATGCTAAGTCAGTCTAAACCGATCATCTCACTGCTCAGTGGTATACAATTAGGGCCAGGGTGAGCTCTGAGCTACTGGCTGAGTCTCAGAGATGCGATGGAGTACAAACGATGAGCCATACAGTGACTATATACGATACTTTAAACAATGTGAGGTCAATATAGTGTCCCGAGAGCTTGTTGCGAGAACTCGTCTGATAGTGGCCATAACTCACTCATATGTGAGGGCGGTATCATGCAGGATTGCTAGAGTCCATACCAAGGAGAGTGTACAAATATCCATATTTATTTAAACACTGCTACACGAAGACAGACCTCTATGGCGGGGATTTGTGCCAAAAGGTCCTTGTCGCGACAACAATATCTAGTTGCGACAAGACAGTTGCGACAAGAAGAACTTCTCAGGGATATGCCAAGACAAGTCACGATAGTCGGAACGACTTGCAATTACATGCCGTCGATCTCCGAGACCAATCACAGCCACGTGCACAGACAAGTGACTCGGAAAGTCAATCCCGGAAATATCCGATGACTCCGATGTCACCCAAAACTCCAATTGATCGGAATAGTCAGTCACCTGCGATGTCGCAATAAGGCATCATTGTGTCATGATAGGTCCAAAACACTCTAGACCTCTCGTGACTAAGGCTAAAACAGTAATAAGGCTCACGCCGAAGAGACACGACTGCTACGGCATGTTGCAAATGGATTTAAAGTCCTTAAAATAGAATGCCGGCTGTTTTCGTGGCCTTGTACATAATTCCTATTATTCAATTTCCTTATATAGCATGTACTAAAATGGACTGTAAAGTAGTATAAAAGCAGAGTAGTTTTAACACATTCTGGACTGCATTTCCCTCATAGTTATTATTGCTGTGACTATTTTTGGTCACAGTAGTGATTTCTCACAAGTTTAGTGCACATCTGGAGTTCTATTTATATGCGGAGATTTGTTTTATACATTTCAAAGTTTGTACTTAGCCCCAACTCAGTTAGATAGTCAATACACGTTGTGATTGATAACCCAAAGTCATAAGCTTAAGTGCTGAACCAGAAAGTCTCTCGTGAGAAGCTCTCGCAATAAGTTTGTAATCCAGTTTGAAGTCGTGACAAAGTGTCAAAGCTTTAAAATCAAAGGTACTACTAAGATTGTAGTCACTGCTGGAATTGTTCCAGTGAGTTCGGTCGCAATCCCACGTCTAAAGGTACTATTGGAATCAGTCCAGTGAGGCTGATCGTAGTCACAGTTGGAATTGTTCCTGTGAGTTCGGTCGCAGTCCCACGTTACAAGAGAGTCCTGTGAGACCTCTAGTTCAAGTCCAGTGTGGCTTCAAGTTGTCGGAATTAGCTTACATGCATTCGCGACTGAGTTTCGTTTTATTTCAAAACCCCCACAATTAGTGTTTCTCTCACGAGAAGCTTTAGTTGTTACTCACGAGTTCTACTCGCGATAGTCTTGAGATACAGTTTGATTTATCTTCCTTCATTGCACAATTGTCAACAGTGTATCTGCAGTCAATTCTGATTGACAGGACCCAAGTATATTAAATATAGAAGAGCACTTTGTGTAGTTGTTTGTTTGTTGTGTGTTGGTTGTGGTTTGATTTGTGTGTCTCGTACACATCTATTGGATTGTGGTTTTCGCGACTATACTCAGGTGCACTGCTCCACCGCAGGTTTCTGCAGCATGCTGAGCTCAGGGTAACTGTGTTCAGTGATAATTAGCATGTGCACCTACTGTGTAAAATTCTTTCGACATTCGGGTGGCCATTTGACCTGGGTGCATCCCTCTACAACTTATTTTGAACTTACTTACCATATTGGGAATAGCCCCTAGCAGCTTTCTTTATCTTATCCTTATTTCCCTGCATCACACATTCTGTTGCCATTCTCTCATCACAACCTGTAACTAGGCCATCCCTGTGGTGATTAGCCGATGAATATTCAACAAATATTCAGAGGTCTTGGGGACCATATTCGCATTTGTGCGAATAGCACTGCCACAGCCATTTGCGAATATAAGTATTTGTTATTCGCAAATGTATACTCGCAAATATTCGCGATATCTGTTATTCATGGTATTCTCTACTGTCCACAATAAGGGACTGCCCAGAATAATGATACACCATGCATGGCAAACCTGTGACACAATTTTTCTCCACTGAATAAACATGTAGGGGTTCTGTTTGTACACGTGAAGGTAAAGCCCTAAAATTGAATGCCAAATTTCAAAAGGCACCCTAGCCAAAACTCCACAGACAGCCACACTATTCAATCAGTTATCTACAGCAGTCCTTGGACAACAGTAGAGTCAACTCACAGAGATATGCCAAAGGCGAAAGCCCCATCCATCCTAAACAAATAAGAAAGGAAGTAGACCAAGAATCGGAGAGGAACACCACCATATATAGACAACTACACAACCCAAACCAACCCAAGCCCAACAATTAAATCCTCCATGTCAAGAAAAGGAGTCAGCCTTGAAGTGTATAAATATAGATTGACATAGAAGCTCTGACAGCAACCATTTCAAGCTGACTTAACACTGGCTAAAGCACTCCTTGTCAGTCCCTATGTAGCAACACAATTATACACACAGCCAAAGAAAACAAATAGGCCTGCCACGTTGTCATGTCCCAAAAGTGTTTGGAGACAGGACTGATTCACCACGTGCTCGGCGACTTACAAAATTTAGCATTGGAACAGGCAAATCACAGAACCTCATCAATATCAGACCATCAACTGAATTATGAGAACATGTGACTAATCAAGTTCATCTCATCATTATGTAAAGGGTCACCCTAACTCTGGAACAACAATTTAAATGGGATGATTGAGAGCACTCTGCAGCCCATTACATCATCCGCACTGCCTTTTACAGCCATCAGTAAATAACGACACACCTATAAATACAGATTCCATGGCAACCGGCTGTGCAGCACCGCACTGCGACAAGGTAAATTATGTTCCCAAGTTACAAATGACTCATTAATTACTATGACATGGTAAATTAATGTTTCCAAGGCAACGAGATGACTCATTAATTACGGACAATTTGTATATAAACCCCATACACTCAAGTTTACTCTGCTTTTTTATTACACTCTTACCAGTACCGCTGGTTCTGGTCAACAATCCCTCTAGTCGTTTTCTCCCAGACACCACTATCACCCGACTCATTGGTGTGAATACCCCCTTGTATATCTTCTTCACCGCCTACTAGGTCACTGTACATACTAGATGCTTTCATAGTCCCATTATACCCCAAAAAACTCGAGGACTTACACCATACAAAGCACACTGAAAGGACACCGGCAATGTGTCCTCACTGATTCAGACAGAAAGACAGGAACAGTGATCTAGATTGTCATAGTGTAAGTGAAAGACAAGATAGGAATACATGAAAAGAAATAGTAACCTAGATTGTTGTAGTGTAAGTGAAAGACAAGATAAACAAGTACAACTAATGGGAAAGGTTTAAATACTGGGATCATCCATCAAAGATGGTTAGTAATAATTGGACTGGGTTTCATCAATCACTGTAAGTAAGTGGCAGACTTACACACACCCGTGCTTTGTAGACTATACCCCTTCGTGCATGCCCCTGCTATCAATCACCCACTTGCTTAGCTTTATACCCCTTGTGCACTATTTATGAGCACCCAGTTATTTCGATGACTCCTCACCTTGTTGGCCTAGTTTTCATTCCACCAACTTTACGACACAAATCCTACATCTCCCGATTCGACCCTCATTTTCTACTGGCTCGAGATCACCTCGTACTAGCAGAAATCTGTGATAGAACCAATTCATGAACCTAAAGAGAAACACTTGAATAACGCCACTTCCATAACCATTTATACAAACAACAACGTGACCTTTCCCACAACTACACAGTTTAGGTGCACTGAAAATGCCTCAAAAATTGGCAGGTGAACAATGACAAAGAATGATTACCTAAAGTAAACTTTAGGACTTGTAACTCTGCACATATCAGAGTGTACCAACTTGTTCACAAGAATCACACATATCTTCTGTAGTACTGGTAGTTCAGCAACTGAGGAGTGTAAGCTACTTGAGTCATCCTTCCTCTTCTTATTAACATGGACTTATTCACTTCTCTAACAATTCTTTTGCAGTATGCTCTTATAGAGTGTACTGGGTTCTAATTGTATTCCCGATGTAGAATATAATTTATGAACAGTCATGTACTTTATGTGGTTATTACAGCATGGGAATATATCTTTTACTCCTTCAACTTCCATCGCCTCTGAGCTCGTAGAAAGCCTGGAGGCTCCGGAGTGAAGGTAAGTACTGATGGTGTATCCCTACTCACCTACTTTGAATTATAGGAGCTTCTCCCAGTAGAGACATCTTTCTGGGGACTGATAAATAGCGGTATTGGGACATCCCGAGCCATGCACTATGTCTCTGAAGCTTATACACCATTCAGACTGTACTCGCCTCACTCGCTAGGATCCTCTCTCGTCGGCACTCAACTACAAATATTTGAGTACTTGACAACTACTATGTATGAGTCCTACCAGGAGGCTACGAGGCTCCTGTGCAAGTTTCAAGCCAAACAAGTCACTGGTTGAGCTATGAATTTCAGTGCGGTTCATTCCTAAGTCGCTGCATCCTTCACCCAGCGATCAAGGGCTTCACAGAGGCAATTTTGAGTGTCAGACAATGTCGATACCTCAGCTATTTCACAGATCAATTTCCTACACCCATGCTCTTCATGAAATTCAATAACAGCACAATTGGTTTTATTATTATTAGAAACTGACTCTGATGACATGAATCCAAGCTGCATCTTGTATTTTAACTTGGCGCATCTGTCTCAAGACCAGTACAGCACTTTCATAGCAATCATTGTTGGACACGACCTGGATAAAAATATTCAGTTCAGCCTTAGGAGACCATTCTGAAGATAAGCTTACGATATCATCTCCAATAGGGGCAAAGAATGCAGAGCAGAGGGTTCAGTTCCAACCCTCACATAGAGGAACCCACCAGTCTTGCTGGCGGTGGAATGTATCAACCCACAGCTGTCGATGTTCTTTATTGGGCACCATGCACAGAAATAAGTCCAGTCCCTGTGAAGCCACAACAGATACATAGTGTTTGTCATCATCATCATCATCCTCGCCAGCATTAGATTTGGAATCCGAGTCTGACAAGTCACTAAGTTCACCCCAAAAACACTGTCTTCATCAGCGGCCTCTTCATCATCAGACTGCCATATTGTTTGTGTGACAGTTCGGCTACGCTGGCCTAGGCTTTCGGCACGGATGTTGTACTATTTGAAATCTCAGGACAACAGAAATTGAAAGAAATTATATAGGACATACCTGCTGACTGAGTTACTGCTCCTTGTTCTTTCATTTCATATTAACACGTTCCAGTTGCCCTACATGGTTGAGATAGACATCAAGCACCCACTAGATCTGGCTGAGATGCTATACAAGATCATGGATGCAAACCCCAATCTTGTTCCCCATGCAAAAATTCCACAGTCAATTCAATTGTTCATGTCAGAAGCCAACTTTAAACTTGTGTGGGATACTGGACTAGCTCTCATGCTGCAGGAGCAAATGAATTATGATGTGAGTGTTTTTGGCATGTGATGCTACTTCTTCATATTGATTTATTTGGATTAGCTCTGTCGGATCGATGTGCATTGTCTTTATGAAAGTTTCATTGTGGTCATCCTGTTTGAGTTCAAACACAATGAGTTTCGACATCTTCAGAATCCTGCTTAGTGCAAAATACTGACCCGAACAGTGGAACTATGTAATATAGAAAAGTTGACAAACACCTGGGTACATTGTAACCACCCAGTGGTCAGTTCTTCTCCATTCTCATCTTTTATCACTCATTGATTTTTCTTCAGTGCAAAAGAAGCAACAACAAAAAGTGCGAAAAGTTACGCCTTGAACAAGTCCAAGCCTACATTCTACAGAGTTGAAACCCAGATCCGAAAAAGTCCCAGATACGAAAAATATGGAATTATAGGCTCAGTTTCAATGCCGCTGATCCAGGTTTTTATTCTAGGACTCTTACAGAGACTATTAACAATCCTAACTACTCAAAAAGCCACACTTCATGTGTTGGCTAGCAAGAAAATTTGAAAACATACCAAAAACGGAAATTTGTGGCTGTGCCACAAGTCATGAGCAGAGAATTGTTGTTATGAGTGTCTACTACATTTCCCAAACCCAGCATCATACATGGGGGAGATTTAGCAATGTCTCTATCCCCTCAGAGCGACATCTGGTGGTGGGGATGCAGTTGGCATGGTACGTCATCCGATCTTTCGCATCTGGGTCCACCACCAAAATGGGACACAAAAATAATTGAGCTTATGCTCCACAACAACAAGCGCAAAAATCCCCAAAATATTTGTGCAGACACCTTAGGGTAATGGTATTGTATCCATGCACTTTCAAGTAACAGATACTGCAATGCCATCAGGAAATCTGGGCAAACTTGGATTTTTTTCGGATCTGGGTTTCAACTCTGTACATTTGCTTGGAGATGGTAAATTTCCAGAGGATGCTTGCATAAAATGCTGGCAGTTCCCAGCAGACCAGTGATGCGGACAAACAATCAGGGTTAAGTCTCAGAATGTTGAGCATTTGCAGGGATGTGGAATAACCATGGCAAAGGGGGAGGATCAGATGAAGCCCAAACCTGTAAACCATCCTTTTTAATTCATACATTTCTGTCCTGATGAATATTCTGTCAGCCTTCCAAGTCGAGACAGCACAAGGAAGTGCCCAAGATATGGAGCCCCACTGGGATCCAGGCAAAAGGACATCAAACACGATGAAGACATCATTGCCCACTGCAGGCAAATGGCCTTTTTCTTCAAGGACAATAAGGGTGAACTGGTATTCTCATTTTTCTTTGAACTATTAAACACTGACATCAAATAAGATTGACATTGCTGTATATGAAGCCTCTCACCCCCTGGTGCTGCAGTAACTCAAAGATCACCACACTGCATCCAGCCCCTGTGCTCCCATTAGCTGGGGAAGCCAATTTGATTTTTTTTAGCGATGGAGAGATGATTGGACTCGGCAGCACAGCTCCAATGGGTAGGATTTGCGGCTCAGGCTATGCACCAGTGCAAGGTTTTGAAGCAGAGAGTCTGGATGGTATAGACACTGTCTTTAATGAGATTGAGGTAAGCACTTGACTTAGCCACTCAATATTTGTTCCAACACAATACATATATATCATCACAGGATGTGACTGTCATGCTTGAAACCATGCGTGGGTTTCATCCGGATGCACACTGATTGCTGGTTCAGAAAACTGTGCATGCAGATCATTTGGGAAAAAGTGGAGTCAACACATACAAGTGCACTAATTACTGCCTACCACAACACTCTGACATGGATGAATGTCACAGACTATGCATCCAAATTGACTTGAAGGCTCTTCCATGGGAGTATGCATTGGCAGTGATTGTCACTAAATATTTAGAAACATGTGCTGGTTTGCTAATATTCAGTGATTACTTTGAGTAGTTCTGCATGTGTGCATCGGACACTCTGGCACCATTGTAAGCTAGTCAACAGACATGTTGGGACCTCCGAGACATGTGTTCCCTCACATGCCATAGCTGAGGCATAAGTTAATAACCAGCCAGTAGTTGGGACGAATTGCGCACACAATTCTGGTTGTAATTCGCTGGATCATGTTGGCATCCCACCTAAATTCAGGTGAGGAGGACCAGGAGAGCGAGGAGGAGGAAGATCACCTCTGGTCACTGCCCACAGAGGTGTACACAAGCTCTTAGTAGTATTAGTAGCTTTGCCCGGCACACATTTTGTTTTAGTTTTAGATCTATCATGTATTTTTAGAGCTATTGCTAAATGTATTACCTTTTTGAGAACCATCAAGCTCATCGCATATCTTGTCCTTTGCCAGCAATGTTGTGAGCTTGTGCAGGCTGCCTCAAACCAGAAACCGTGGGAGAGCCAAGGTTTGACCATTGTCCTTGTTCCACCCTTTATTGTGTAAGTTGTCACTGCAGGAACTGTGTCATATCTTTGATGGTCTCCAGTCAAAATCATGTCAAAAGCTACACCATCGTGAACACAAAATGTTCTGCTATGACACTTTGGCAGCTGTGTCCGTGGGGTGGCCAAAGATATGCACATTGTGCTACGTCACCATCTGCAGAGGTACCTAGAGTGCATAAGTTTTTGGCATCTGTGGTGACAGTTTTTCTGACCAAAGGACAAAGTATTGTGCAATTGTAGCGTTAGTCATGAAGAAGCTGTTGGAATCGATTTTTGAGACTGCGTGTTTGACAGGGGTGATGATCCAAGTCGGTTATAAACCTGACCCAGGTTGTGGACTGTCCAAGCATTTCCACATCGAGATGATACACACTGTTGACTTCGATACGATGGAGCCTGGAAATTTCAGGGTGTTCTTGTAGCTACAGTGCACTGATGAAAAACCTCCAGTGCTACTGATATTTGAAGCTGTTGATGTGTGCAGTTCAATGGTGGTACACATGATGAAAAAGGTGGTGTTCACTGATGACCCCAATGTTAGGTTCATACCAACACATGTTACATCCAACTTCATAGGAAATTCAACAGAAGCTAAGCTAAATTATTTTGTTTGTAACCTCTGTTGTGATAAAAGTATGAAGAAATTGTCTCACAGCCAGATGGGAAAGAATTGAGCAATGTGGGCAACTGTATAGGTGATACTGACTCTTCTCCTGCTGTGCACTGGTCCCCGTTTCTCCCACTCCTCCATCCGCCAATAAGAACCAGCATCTCCTATATGCTGATTTCCTCCAAGATCCCTTGTGATGTGAATTGTGGGAGGATCACTGTGGGCATTGCATCATTTGATCATGGAGTTTATACTGAACATATGCTGATCTTATTTTAAGTATGATCAAATGATGCAATGCCCACAGTGGATGAGGCTCTTGGGCGGGATGGTACAACTTTGGCCAAATCCTCCCTTCCTGTAAGGTACCTTTCATCACTATTCCATCTCTTCTTACTTTTACACTTGTACATTTACTTACTCTTCAGCATGAGCGCACTTAGTTCATTAGGTCATTTAGATTAGCTAAATCTTGTACCACATGACACTTGCCAGCGCAGATACCAATTTATCTACTTTTACTCCCAAACCATGGCCTTCAGCTTTTAGCCTTATTTGTCGAGGTATCTCCGAGATACAGGCTAGCAAGCACTAGGTGTTCCTATTAATATACAATTGTTTACAGCTCATTGGACCTTGCAAATAGCTCTACTCTGTCAGATATCCGCAGAGCAGGAGCGCTGAACATTAGAGCTAGATATCTACTCTAAACTGCATTCTGCTGAGAATAATTCAAGGGTCCAAAGCCCTTTAACACCAAAGCAAGATGTATAAACTCGCCGAGACTCTCGTTCAATGGACTGCCCTGTAAAGCTCAAACAGAGTCTTACATTGGTGGACACACAGGGGTCCGCCAACAACCTGGCTGGTTTACACACATCTCAAACATGCTCACAACAACCTCGGGGTCGAGGTGGTTTTCTACCTACTCAAGCACTCATTTTACCTTCTTCCGATACGGAAGGATTCATGTTGTCTCCTACATCTCGACTTTTGGCTCCCACAAAATCTTTGATAGCCCGGAGCGCTCTTCGTGACGAAGAGGAACAACAATCCCTTTATCCAGCAGATAGATCCCCTTCCTGGAGAGACAAGCAGATTGAGTCTCTACCTCTTCCTGGAATTTTATGGCATTTGTCTCATTCACTCCCTACCTCCAAACCTGCTTTGCAATCTGTATCTCCAAAAAAAAAAAGGGTGAGTTCTATGGTAGCCACAAGAATGAGGTTAACCCAAAACAGCAAGCCTTCTGCCAAATCCTGTGACCAAGTTTCTGAAAAGGAACAATCCTAGAAAGAAAGGGTTTTCAGCAAATCCCACTTCAGCAGTTTCAGTAGAAGGCGTTATTACCTCACCTTCACCTCGACAACTGAAGTTTAACTTGGAAACTCTATCATTCCAAGTCATTCTGCTGCTAAGAACTGTTATGGACAAACATCTTCTGCCTAGTTCTCTGCTCCCTTTGTTACATTCAGGAGATGGTTCAGATGGTAAAGGCAAGGAGAGGGATACCACATTGCTGATGCAGCTGGGGATGGAGAAAGGTTACACCTTATCGCCCATGGTTGCTCTGAGACTGAGAGACAGAGAGCTCATTGTTCATTCACTCGAAGCTGGTCCTGAGAAAGACCAAATTGGACATTACGCACATCTTAGATCATGGACTGAACAAACTGAATGCAGCTATTCTGTGTTTTTGCTTGGAAATCAGGTTGCAGTGATAAGCTGGATTTCAGGCCATGCCTGTAAACACGCTTTTTGCGAAATCCTACATCTAGCACAATCATCTATGACTAGATGACTAGCGCTAGGATCGAGCGCATGGATGGTGTTAGTGCCTAGATAAAGGCTACGAGGCGATACTCTGCTAGCAATACTTCATATGAGGTTGCTAGCTCAGTTTTGACCGGTTAAAGCTAAGTCTATGGGAGAATCCTAGCCTAAGTGACCTTAAACTATGATACATAACAAGATCTGGGAGGAAACCAAAGCAGTAGCCAACGAGTACAAAGCTAGCAACTTTGTTAGGTGTTGATATGAACTAGCTGAACAATGTGACAAGACATGTGATGTTTCAGTAGCGCAATATGATGGAATCAGGACCCACTGGAGTAGGCAGGACTGTCGGGTACTACGGGCCAGGAGTTGTGACTCAGTGATTGCAGCCGTGATCGGCAATTGCAGCTGCAGATCTAGCACCAGTGATATCTGGACTTTGACAGTAGGAATACGAATCAGACCTAGTAAACGCTGGTGGGTGTGCAACATTGCTAGGGCACTATATCTCAAAGCTCATAGCCAGGGGATGAGTACTCCTTGAGCCAGCTAAGAGATATAGGTCTCGGAAATGGTGGAAGCACTTTCTTATTGCGGAAGAACAGATTTCTCGATGGCTGCTGATGGAGCAACCATATGGATTGGACCAATTATATTCCTTTTATTTATATTCTATTTTGCTTGGCATGTATACCCAAGGCCTAGGCCATTGTGCTTTCATGTGATTATGTATGTAGTTAGTAGTATTGTTATATACCGTGCAAACAGAAGGGACTTAGACCGGGATGACCGGGGACCGGACGTAACCGGTGAACTGGAAGTTCAGGGATGACCGGGAGGTATAGCGAAACCCAATGCCACAGAGGGTAAGGGCAAGGGTACTAGCCGGGCTGATTCGAGGCAAGTCCGAGTAAGACCGAAGACGACCGAAGAACCGGACGTCGGACTCAGACAGGAAGATAGCGCAGAAACATTTATAATCAAACTGAAGTACAAGACATACAGGACGAGTATTTAAGATGTAGATGTAATAGTATCTTAAAGGAATTGTGGCATGACACTTAATTTGCGGTACAATAAAGACAATAAGAATTAATTTCCCAAAAGGGAAATTGGATCGGAAACGTCGGGGAAAGACGAGGCCGACGTTGAAGACAATAGAGGCCAGCGGATAAATGGGAAACACTCAGTAATCCTTCATTGCGTAAAAACCCGATGGTCCCGAGGTGCAGAAGTCCAGCCGGCCTGACCAGTCGAGCCGGTCAACCGGAAGTACCGGTCAGTCCGACTGGTCGCACAGAGTGCATGGATATAACAAGTATAAAAGCAGGGGAGAAGTGGGAGGTGGGCAGTGGATCATACCCCAGTTAGTGGAGGCAGTAGCTATTCGTATAGTGACCCCCTATATTCTAAAGGCACGCATCTAGCCCACCATCCATTTGTCCTTCAATAGAAGTTCATTTGCACAACAATACACACAGAGTGCACTGAGGGATTGAGGAATTGAGGGATTCAAGGTTTCATACTTGTTGAGAGTGGCTGATACTCGTTGAGAGTTGGTTTCTACCCGTTGAGGGGCACGTTGAGCATTTGGATTCATACTTGTTGAGAGTCGGTTTCATACTCATTGAGAGTCCGTGTGCAGTGTCACAGAATGCATATGTGACACAGAGCAGAGCGGTTAAAAGGACAAGGAGTTGAGGTTGGACTTGGTTGGAAGGATTTGAGTGCAAGCTAGCACAATAAAACACGCCGGTTAACAGCTGTAAAACACACATACATGTTTGAGAACACGGTCAAGAACCTTGTGAAGGTCCATCTGTTCACGGATAGGAATTCTATAGGAGGTTACATCGCAGAGAGCTATTATACACGACTAGCTAGGCTAGCACGTTTCTAGTGTACCATGATCCAAAGTCAAGAGAGGATTGAAGCAGAGAGGAGATTGCATTTACGAAAGGACTATCATAGAAGCGGCCTAATACTTGGTCCCTACGGGACCCTACCCCAAACTTTTGATTTTACAGTGTATACTGTTTGGGAGATAGCCAGGATTAGCTTGGACGCTTCTCCCAGCTGAGCTAGCTATATTTGGTTGTTGATTTTGTAGAGTAGTTGTGGTTTGATGGTTGTACCCGACAGTATATACATTACACTTGGCCCCCGCAGCCCACGTATCAGCGGATGCAAATTGAGACGACCATGAGGGACATGCAGCTTCTTATGTCCCAGGCAGTGACCTTGATTGAAGGGCAGTCAGGTTATTTTATAATGGATCCTCATGACCTCCTTCTCACCACTCTCCAGGGTGCTATCTTTCTAGAAGAACTGAACATAGCTTGGACCGCTTTGCTCACTTGTCTTGCATTAGCACAGAAGTATTTCAAGAAGTATGACATGGAATACAAAGCTATCGTGTCCAAAGAGCTCCTCCTATCCCCAGTCTCTACGGTTCCGGGCCTTTATGATGGGATGCCCATTCTGTGCACAAATATGGAAAAGTTGATGTTTTTGCACAAGGAAAACTCGCACCACAGCAATAGCCTGCTTAAGGGGTTTCACAACACTGAATTCCCTTGGTTAGTAAACTGGATGCTGGCTTTGTGAGCATTGACAGCAGCTGTTCTGGAACATTTTCCTGAAATGCGGCCTGCAACCATATTCTATCATCAAGATATGGGAGAACAATTGGAGAGAGTGCCACCAACAAGGTCTAGCTGGCAAGCAGGCAGTGAGTTTCAGCCTCCTACAGGGAGCCAATATAGATACACACCTCCACATCAGCAGCTGTGAGATAGGAGAGCCTTCTCTGTCGACCGTCTAGACAGCGTGAGGGAAGAGCAGAAGCACGAGGAGGAGTAGTTGTACACTATGGAAAGTTCTTCAGCTGTGATCAGGTATCAGGATGGTGTTGGTTCATCAATATCTATGGCAAATCAGCATTCAATCTTGGGACCAACAACCCTGTATAAAGCAGCAAAGGAGTTTTTCGTACCTCGCTCACCCATCAGTGCCTACTGCATGCACACTGTCCCAGGATATCAAGCCCCAAACCCACTATTTGGTCTAGCCTCTGCTGGTCCATATGGATTTGGGGGGGATTCAGTGAGTAGAGTAGGGGAAACTGGAGTAACGACCAGCCCCGTAGACTTGAACTGGACGTCAACCAAAATCCGGACTGCGATGCATGACAAGGATCGAGTCGTGGTCATCCAGCTGTGGGGGGTAAAACTTGAATTGCTCAACCAGTGTAAGTGTCAATGAAGCAGATCAGCCACAATGAACCTCGCCTGGAATGAAGTCATGCACATCTTGGATGAATGAAATTAATTTTGTCTTGCCTGAAGAAAGCAGATATAATCTGAATTGAAAGACAGTTTTGATGAGGATTGTTATGGAGAGTGAAACTGCCACTGGCCAAATTAATAGTCTCAAGAGCTCAAATGAATTTTGGTGGAAAGAATTAGTTCTGTGTGGAGAAGGGAAGATGGTGCACATTACTTACAAAAGTGATACTTTGACTAAAATTTGAAGTCAATCCTTAGACTCGTGAACCAGTCTACATTGGCGCAGGTGATAAGACAGCGGGCGGAAATACAGATTAGGAAGGAGAACAAACAGGAGCAACATCAGAGCAAATATAAACAAGAGGATCACCCTGCCAACAGACTGGGTGGGCCCATCACCTGTTTTGGTGATGGACACTTTCCCTGCCAATCAAGAGGTCAGGACTTTGAAAAAAAAACGTCGAAAATGTGCTGAAAAGTGTCCCAAAGTGTCCTAATCAAAGTGGGATAACTTTTGATTCTCTATCGAACGAGCTAAACTTGTTTTTTGGGCAAAATAATAAGAATAATATATTAATAGAGTATATCTAGGAGTCTCCGTTGTCACTATCCAACACATCTGAGTATTTATCATTACTATCGTCTAGGAACCACTCGTCTACATCTATATCAAGTGCCACATCACCTTCTTCATCCCTTGTCAGCGTCGGAGACATTGCAAAAAGATCCTCATCGATATCCCTGTTGTTCTCGTCCTCATCAGCTGGAGCTGGAGCTAATTCAGGAAGGCCTGCGTATTCTTCATCGTCAGAGTTGGTGTCCACAGGAGCTGCAGTTTGTTTGGATGTGGATGGCATGGGTGGATCAATGACATTGTGTGGGTCAGAATGCCAGGCATGAGGATGGCCAGAGGGATCGATGAGGCCCACCAGATCAGCCACAGGAGTAAGGCCACACTGGGCACGAAGGACCTCAAATGCTTTATTGAATTCTTCAAGTGGAGTAAGGGATGCGCCATGAATTAATCCAGACATGCCGGTGGAGAGTACATCTGGTGCTGGTTTCTCGTCATCGTCAAGAACCTGGCCCTCCTTTTCGATGTAGACCTCGTGCTCATCAAGGCTGTCCATGAGCTCGTCAATGTTGTTCTCCAAGCCAGGGGTTGTGTGCTTTGAACCTTGGTGAGCCCCAAGTTCAGCATTGATCTGGGTAGCGAGCTGCTGCAACACGCCAATGCAAGGAGATATCATTGCCAGCCACTCCCACGAATGACCTGTGCTGTACACCTTGTATACCTTCTGCTAGAGTATTTAATTGAAATAAAAAACTGAGGGACATAGGTGCATACCTTAATCCAATAATTCAGGTGCTCCTGCACAAGATCAATCTCCACAAACGATGCTGCTTTTCCCTGAGGGTTAGCGAGCCAATTTTGGAGGATTATTGTGCTAAAGGCAAGCGAGGAATCAGCCACCTGCCAAAACCAAAAGAGATTGCGCTTACTGGAGCTCCTTGGTCCACACCTACAAGATGTTGTGAAGCAAATGCAACATCTTGTGCGCATACTTTGTCCTCCCATTACCCCGATAGCAGAAGGCCCAGAGATGACACCTACCCTGCCCTTATATAGTAACCGATATGATGGCGTGACCACATGATGGTACGGCAACAGGTCGGTATCCGGAGCCGTCTCCCCTCTAACCCGCTGATACGCCGTCTATAATCGCAGCCTTGAAACGCGCTATTTTGCGATTCCTATAAGAGTATTATAGGCGGCAGGATCCTTAACAGTCTGTATGACTCCGACATATAGGCTATAGGAAACTCGTTATGGTCAAAGAGCACTAGACATTGTCCTATAGACGGTACCTTTACAAATGAGGGCCTCTATACTCATTATCGTACGCTCGGCGACATCCAAGATGGACTACACAACACAGAGTAGCATCTATAGGAGACACAAAGCGCAGTCCTATAATCAAGGAGCGAAGCATTTGAAGCGGAAACACGTCCTATATTCACAAAGCGACATACAACAAGTCTCCTATTACGGCCCGGAACGGCTATAGGAGCACGTGCAATGAGGTCATGACATTCGAGGGATCGGCCGACCGAGTAAATCCAATACGGAACATATAGGGTGGACTTCCGAAGTCCGGCGGTTACCGAATTGCACCCGTTCACTTTGAACTACAGAACCCATAAAGGGTACTATAGGGAAAACTTGCATCCGACGTGCCGTAGAGCCGAGTTAAACACATGGTATAGGATGGGCCAATAGCGAATCTTTCACGACGGTCTAGACTCCGCAACCCAGCGGCATTCAGAGTCGATAGGAACCGGAGCGAGGCCCCGAGCTCATTTTGAGCGTCCTATACTATTATCCGGACAGGAAAACACGGAACACGTGCGAATACGGAGTCACCAAGCCATCTTTGCCAAGCCTATAATGACTGTTACTTATAAATCTTACATACCCTAAACCCTAGTTCTCGATCGTTTGTTTATTTATAGCTTTCCAAATAGTATATAGGTAGGAGTTTTCGTTAGATTACAGTAGCTCACGCAACCCCCCACTTTGGCGACCGCTACAGTAGTAGTTGTCTCCCTATAGGGCCAATTGTAGAGTCTCGGATACATAAAGACACTCAGTTAGAGGTTTTGCTACAAAGAATCTATAAAGCTTTTGAAGTTACAATTGCAGTGATCTCAGGGACCTATATAAGCTATAAGAATATAAGCTATAAGGGTTTTGTGCAGTCAGAACATTGGTTGCTTTTGAGAACGTTGGATTAAGAAGGCTTATATAAGCGAAGCTATCAGTTGAGACATTACAGTGTCCACATTACACGGTACTCCCGTTAAAAGAGAAAACCCTATAAAGACTTGGAAACCCTTGGGTGACTTTGTTTGACTTCCTGTTCGCGTTCCTATACATACATTTCCCTCCTATAAAATATCTTTCGCGCCTAATACTTGGCCATCTGACTCCTACAATAAAAACAGCTATCGAAAGGCATTGTTGGTGTGTTAGTTGGGTTGTGATATAGATTCTGCTGGTTATAGCGGTTTCTTATACACTTTCCTATATATACATTTATAGTGTGTTAGTTCGGCAGCCCTATCACCGCCCGTAATACCCTCCTGTAGCTCTCCCCAAACCTACTTTGCCCTCCTTTCAGCTCAGCCTGCACGTGTCCTGCCCGGCACTCGCCGGTTCCCAATGCGGCCACCAACATCAACGTCCGAAATAGTTTGCCATCACGTCTGCGGGACTTCCCGCCGCGGTCTCATGCACACATCGTTGACAGCCCGCCGTCGTTCCCACCCTCCTCCCGCCATCCCCTTATTCTGTGCTGCCCTACCCACTTATAGGACTTTTTTGGTGCTGTACAGTACTTATTTTAGGCAATAAATCATGTTTCAAAGGCATAAAAGGAGATATAATTGCGGCCGTTGGCTCCCACGCTCAATGTCGTTCTGCCCGCCCTCCTCCTGCCCTGTTCTAGCACCTGCCTGCCTTCACCACCTTTCTTCGGGCTCGACCCACTGGTCATACCCACTTATCTAACGCCTTGCACCCGCCCCATTCGTTAAATCCACTGTATTAACACCCGCTATACATCATTTTCCCTTGTCTTTGCCTGATGTCGTACATTGTCTGTCCCGCCCGCCAGGATCTCCTTTTAGCTTGCCGACGTGGCGTGAGCAGACCGCTCATCCAATAGCCGACGGCATCGTGAGATTCCATCATCTCCTCACCACCCGCTCTCCATCTCATCTCCCTTCGCCTGCAACACACTTCAGGATCTATGGCTCCTACCAGTGGCCTCTCGAACAAGAACAAGGTCAAATATGGCTGCCCCGGGAGCAGCCGCATTCAGAAGCAGGTGATCATCCCGGTGAATAAGAGTGCTGCACTCCGTGCTGCGGGTCGACGAGATTACAACAGTACCATCGCAGGTCAGTCCTAATGTATTATCTCAGGAAGCTACTTACCCTCCAGTCTACAGGCCTCAGTTTTGTGCAGTGTGACACGATGTTAGATCTGCAGCAGGACGAAGAAATGCCCAACGTGGACAACACATTCAATTTGGGCGGACCCAACAACGACAACGACAAATGGGAGACAATAGGTGCTGGCATACATTCGTTTCCACCAGGAGAAGAGGGCATGCTCCAGAGCAATGCCGTCGGCGAGGCCATCATGCACCAAATGATGGAGGGAATGAAGCCTGGGTATGTCTCTGGCACACAATCTTTGTTTCTCAGCTAATTAGGTGCAGGCACGGGGATCCTAGAACACGGTCCTATTGAGTACAGAAAGAGCAAGACAAATGGCAATCGCAGCTGCCTCTTCTCGTCGACGCGTACCTCCAATACAAAGATCTCGGACCCGTTGATGTGGTGGCAGAGGCTCAAGAATGGCCTCTTTACGTGCTTGGACTCGATGGTGAGTAGTCCCAAGCCCTGCATCTGTTGCAAGCATAATGACGGCCTTAGAATCCGGCTGCCGGCTCTTCTCACACGCTCCCGGCATCGTGCGGTCCAACCAGACTCTGCTCCATAACGGCTACATCGGCAGCTCTCCTGAACAGCCCGCAATCGCATTCTCATTGCGCACACTCGAAATCTACCGCCAGATTCATCATACATGCCCCCGCTTTACCATAAATTCCTTGGCAACTACGCTAACTAACCTTCACCATGTACGCTCTCTTTGATTCTCTGATGTCTATATTCCTAATGCTTCTATTACAGGTTCTGCGTCGGAAATACCTCGCCGAGCAGCTCATGAACACTTATGATGCATACCTCGCTATCCTGCGAGAGGTTCAGGTGCGAATACAGTGTGCACTGGGTAGGGATGAAACGTGGGACTACAAGAATATCTGCCCGCCATGCTTTTACAAGGTTGAACATGAGTTGCCACTCAAATTATTGTAGCTCGGCTCCTTGGATGGGAATAATTCCCTCAAGCTCGTTGACAGTACCTTCTGTTCGGGTTATCCATGCTTCGACAACCGGCAATTGACCTCTTTTCGCTGGCTTACGCCCTCGGAGGTGGACAAGTACCACGATGAGGTGAAGAACGCACCGAAGGTGAGTGTTATTATAATAATATGTCACTTTATCTGATCATTACTTTAGATACCAATGACTACGGCTGCCACCATGGCTGCAGTGACAGAGTCTCTGGCTACCTCTTCCCCCCTGAGCCCCTCAATGTCTATCCCTGAGCCCACCACCGCACCCTCGCATTCAGCCACCCAATCCAGCTCCACCACCGAAGCGAGTTTCGATGATATCCCTGATGGCCCGGATGACACACCTGTCAATGACGATCCCGACAGCGACATTGCATGGCTCAACGTCAACGAAATGAATCCCAACAACCTGGACGAGCTCCAGAAATGTGTCAACACTTGCGTAGAATGCTGGAAGGCCGCAGGTCTGGAAGCCTGTAAAAAAATGTTCATGCTATTCGTGATTGCGGGGATCTTCATATCCATATGTCGGCATGGTCACGTAGTTCTGATGTGCGATATGATTCGGAGCAGCAAATTGTAATCGGTGTCTATCTACTGCCTACTTATACATCATATTTTTAGGATGAAATATCCTCTTGCCATCGTTGCCAAAATCCTCGAGAGATACGGTAAAGATGCCAGGGTCGGATACGACATAATGTGCGCCTTTTTCAAGACTCTCCTACATAGCTCTCTCGGGCGGAAGGTGGTGGAGATGCAATTGTGTGGCATTGTCCCCGCCTTTCACGGACACGCCCACAATCGGCTCTGTCAACTCGGCTGGCATCCAATGTATGTGGAGGGTGCCAGTCTTGAGGACTTCGAAGAGTGCGAGCGCACGTTCTGTCAATCCAACAATCTGGCGGGTGCTACGCGACTTTTGACGCCCTTCCACCACCAACAGCAAATCAACGAACACTTTTTATTTCATGACCAAGACAAGCATGCGGCTTCAGGTACATTTCTGTCATAACGTGAGAGCTCAGGCTAAAGACCTAATAGGCAACTTCATCTTCCAAAACTATCGTCAAGCCATTGAAAAAATTACAGGCAACACTCTCAGGCTACAAGTACTCAAGGAGCAGCTACTCGCTACCAGCATGCATTATGAGCAAGATCTGAAGGATGAGTGCACTTATTTAGAAGGACTCATGCGCGAGCCTGAGGGAGTACAGAATACTGTCGACTACATCGAACTCTTGGGTAAATTGCAAAATGCGACGTAAGTGCATTCTTGAGTTTTATGCATCGCTAATTCTCATTTACTTCCCAGGGATGCTTCCACGGCAGCGGAGAAGGACTTCAAGAACCTTGACGCGCTGATTATTTTGAAAGGTATCCAGAAGAAGGAAATTGCTGCCATCCGCACACGTTACCAAACGACACATACCCACCTGCTGCTTATGGATGAAGAGGTATCACGATTCGAGGAGGAGAACGGCTACAAAACTCGCTGGACAACGGCCTCAAAAGAATACAATGACACGCTGGCTCTCACAAATGAACACTGCTACCGCCGAAGCGTTGACAAGCTTGAGCGCTTGGTTGTTCAGAGGCTTCTGGAACTTATGAAGCTTTCCATGAGTGGTATTGGTGAGCAATGATGTTTGCATGAGTAACGGCACTGACATTTTGACAGCGTACAAGCTGCATGAAAAGATCGGCAAGGCGTTGAAGACACGTGCAGACACCATTCATCAGGCCCTTGCAGAGTATAATGCGGCGGCTGCTTCACTCAATCCCCCCCGCGATCAACTTATCTGGGCGGAAGTTATCCAAACGGCAACTCTCGCCGAGTTTGACCTGCTCAAGGATACCCGGGCAGATGTGCGATGACTACCATGAACTCAGCCTGCCAGACGTGAAGCCGGACTGCTTTATTTCGGGATCAAGCAGGCCAAGGAGGAAATTCGGTGTCTTAACATTGAGATTACCCGCATTATTACCTTCGGCATTGACATTCACATCGATTTTCACAGGGCAGTAGCCGCGACGTACCTCACGGAACCTCATCTTGCACGCGCGCTGTCCCAGCAATGGATTTATCAGAACCACATCAATCAGTCAATCGTGCAGCGGCTCATTCAAACCAGTCGCCTCCCTGGTTTTACCGGTACCCTCTTCCCTGGGCAGCATGTCGGACGTGATCCAGCCCTCAATTCCGATGCTCCTCTACCACCATGGGCAACACACAACCTTGGTCTGCAACAGGTGACCATGGAGTACGAAGAGGAGGACGAGAACGATGATACAGCCTGTGAACTCGTAGGGCTGGACTCGGACCAGATGATACAGCTGATGGAGAATTTAGAGGTGTAGTTAGAGCCCTTTGTACATTTATTCTGCCCACAAAGGACGAGAATTTCCATGTATCGGCGTGGATCGGACAAAGATCGGGAACATCGGACGAAGCTTCTCATTGGCTGCAACGTCTGGGCCGACTTCGGTGTCTTCTTTAAATTGCCGGATTCTGAGATAGAATTGAGTCCTGAGCACTTGTTTGGAACTCAAGGAGTTATATTACAGCCGGAAAGTATACCGTAGACTTCTAGAAGTTGACACATCCGAGGATATTCAAATAAGAGAACTCAATAATATTTTATTCACCACATACCCACTCTGCCTGCCAGATTTCATTCGCCGAACAAACTATCGTCTTCTCTGAGCCTCACATGCACCTATAAAATCTGAAAAAATGCTCAATGTGGACATCTGTAATGTATATTCAACATATGCCAAGATCCTGCCCAGGAAATACTTCCATAGATGTTTTTTTAGGTTCGGTCTCATTAACTCAGAAGTGAAACCAGTGAAACTACTCAAACTTGAACCATCATTGGGCCAAAACCTGAATAATTCTTGTTCAGGACTTCTCACAGGCTAACCACCCCACTTCCTTTGATGTATTCTAGTTAAACACATCGACATGCACCACTCTGAAGTTACAGATGACAACTATCTGCGCCCTGGCTCCTGAGAATGCAAATATATTCCAAAAAGTCGATGAAATTCAAACATGCTCCAGACCTCTGGAAACTACAGACCATGTATTAAACAGGAACTAAATGCCTTTTCCGTAAGCTTAAGTGCCCCCAGTGCGGCAGGTAAGACACAGTCTCAGTTTGAACTCCGGCACCTATTCACAAAGAACAAGTCTCTGGAGGCAGATCTTGGCTCGGATTTTTCAAAAGAAGCAAGTTAGGCATTCCATAAACAGTATAGATCGGCTGTTTTGACTCAGAGTAAGCCAGAAAAGTGTTTCCTAAAGTCAGAACTATGTATAACTATCAACCTGCCATAAAATTATGCATATCAGGGTCGAGTGGGGAACTGCAGCCCAAGTTCTTCAGTTGTGAACCTGAATCGGAGGATGGATCAAAAATTGAGATGTCAGATCAGCTGTCAATTCTCTGTGGGAAATTGTTGGACTTCTGTTCTAACCACAACAATGGCCACCAACCTCCCCACCGATGCCTCTCATTTCGACTGGGGAGACCCACGTGTCATTGTTCAAATACCCCCCACACATCAACCCATTCCTCTGGCTGTGCCGCCCATTGGCAGTCTTGACTGTGATCCCGTTGGAACTTACAATCTTCGCCGTGCCCTCGGAGCGAACGTTCCTGGTTTTGACCGCCATCGACACTGCTATTGCACCAGCAATATGGCTTGGACCGCCTCTGGTGCCAGCGAGGACGGACATCACTTTGTAGCTTCAGATCACTTCTTCCCGGAGTTTCTCAGCCTGCACGATGTGCTACCTACAGGAAATGAGGGTCGACAGCTTCGAACGAGCTGGGGGGACCAGATGAGGAAGTTGATTTTTGACCTGGTGTGTTATCCTCAGCTCCCAGTTTACATTCTGTGTACTAATCGCGTTCAGGCAACTAAATACGATCGTAGTACAGCGGGGATGACCTTCATTGTTCACGTCAACGGCACCACTGTGCCCAATTCACCAGTGGTTCCAGAGCGACTGAAGGTGCAAGTCTACCTTCCTCCTCACCTCCTCGTCGACCATCCGGAGATCGAAGCAAGGCGGAGCGCAAATGGAATCTCACACAGCACGGGCATGTCTACCCTGTGCATCTCCCCACCGTCTTGATCCCTTCGCCCACCAGCCCACGCTCGGCTCATTATCTCTTCCCTGGACGTCCTGTGGGACAGCTGACTTTGTCGGCTCCCATGGCTGGACCCATTCTACTGGGTGTTTCCCCTGACAACGATGACAACCTCGCATTCTTTGACGAGCCGGAGCCCTCCCGTGAGGACGACAAGGTCTTGTATCTCGAATCTGAGAACATGGAGCTGTGACACTCAATTGAGATACTGCAGACACTCGTGGCATCAATGCAGGCAGACCTCGATGATTGTGTGGCGGAGCTCGGTGCAATGAGCGCCAAGGTCTTACGGCTGGAATCAAACACCTTGTCTAGTACGTATGCTTCATCTTACACCGTTGCGTTACTGATGTCCACGTAGCTGCGTTCTCCCCAACATCGTCGCAGCATCTTCCGTCTATGCCCACTTGCCGAGCACCACCCCCAGCCTATGTGCCCTCTGCACCTGTGTCGCCGGTCTCGCCCACTGGGCACCTCAGTGCCTCACGCCAGCGCTTTCGCACTTTTGCTCCTGGGGAACCTATACAGCTACCACTTCCCGCTTCGGGCCCCGGTAGCATTACCTGTCCTATCCCACTGACAGATGCGTTCCTGGCAGAGTATGGCCTCAAACGGAATCACGACATGCTGATCATCATTATGCGCTTCGTGTCCGCCGTCGAATGGCGGGAGCAGGTAAGTACGATGAACGGATTCCTGCCGGACCTCGTTGACGGCCTGTTGGCTGCAATGGCTGAGGATCGCGGTGTCTAACGAATATATCTTTAGTTTTTTTTTACGATTGAAATTTATGATGTTGGGATACATGAGATTCATGATTGACAAGATTTTCCTTAGAGACAGCGCCCAGGCAAACCTGTTCCCATTCGGCGGTGGTCCCCGTGTCCCTTACTCCCACTCCCAGCAAAAAAAGCAAAATGAAAACTGTCGCCACCGTCAGCGCTCTGCGCACACGTCAAGCACCTGCTCAGTCCCGTGAACCACTTACCAGCGAGGAGAAGAAGGAGAAGCACAATGCTTCAAAAGATAAGCAGGACAGTATTGATGAAGCCGTTGGTACATTGTTCTTCAAGTATTTTTATACTGGTTGACTGAGAAAGCGGCTCAATTGCGTGCATGTACGTGCTTTAGACCATTCCAGATTCAAGGATAGCTCACTAATAAGTACATTTGCAGCGGGTGCGGCGGGTATGAATGCTCCGGAGCTCCACGAGGAGTACCATGAAGAATACTATGCATTATCGGAGGAGGAGAAGGAACAGCTTGTGGAAAGGTTCGCGGCCACGAAGATTGATGCCTCAAAAATTCGGCGCGATGATAAGCTGCCTATAATTGCAGCCTTGAAACACACTATTTTGCGATCCTATAACAGTATTATAGGCGGACTGATCCCTAGCGACTGACACTACTCCGAAGTGTTAGTTATAGAACATCAGCTATATGTGTAAAAGCTTGAGACCTTGTCCTATGGATGGTACCTTTATACTGAGGGCCTCTATAATCATTGAACTCTTGTAGCTACAGTTACTTGGGATGGACTACACAAAACAGAGTAGCATCTATAAAAGTCATTGGCTGTGCCTATAATCAAGGAGCTATGCAAAAGAGTGTTCATGCCTTCCTATAGGCCGTGCTGCTTCCTATAGGCCGTGTTGCTTCCTATATTCGTTCCTATAAAGGTCGTTCCTATAGAGCGTTGCAAGGTCGCATCCCTATAACAGTTGATTCCGAGATATTCCGGATGACTCCAAGATATTCCGGTTGACTCTACCTCATATCTATAAATAACAACCAGGGTCAAGGGTTGTGGGACTAAATATAGATGATTTATGTCGAAACGAAGGTCTTAGTAACCAATGTGTGCAACCACGGAGTTACGGACCTGTTGAGAGCATCTATAAATAAAAGGGTCACCTGTGGACTCTCGAAACACTAAAAGTTCACTTTGTTCCTGGATATAGTCAGCTGATGTTCCCTATATAGGTTGCTTAGTGGTATTCCGAGAGTATTCCGAGATTATTAGCAATATTTTATGTACTTGGCATTGCAGTAGGATATTTATAGATTAACTGAATATGTATTTAAGTAGCAGCTTTCTTGGGATTTGACAGCTCATTGGAGTGCATCAGTACCCCCCAGGCTTGCATTTCGTGGTTCTCCTGCATTGGTGACAGCTAGTCAACTTTATAGGGGTTTGACTTAGTGTGGAGTTTGGTTGGGAAACCCATATAGATTAGTTGAGGCAGTTCAGGATAGGACTTGCTTTCGCTTTTGGGTCACTGTTGTTAGGTTGGATACTCAAGGGACACTCAGTGGAGGTTCTAGATTAAATCTATAAGCTTTTGTAGCCCTATAGTGCGCTCTCAGACCAGTATAAGCATATAAGCTATAAGATATAAGCATATGAGCATATAAGGGTTTTGGTATAAGAATATCAGTTGAAAGCGAACACAGACAAGTCACAGAAAGCCTATAAGACAGTCAGACAGTCAGAGCAAATCCTATAAAGACAGTCAGACAGTAACAGAAGTCCTATAAGACAAAACCACGGTCCTCCCGTTAAAAGAGAAAACCCTATAAAGACTCGGAAACCCTCGGGTGACTTGGTTGGACTTTCAGTTTGCTTTCCTATAAAATATCTTTGTGCCTAATACTTGGCCGTCTGACTCCTACAATAAAAAACAGCTATCGGGAAGCATTGTTGGTGTGTTAGTTGGGTTGTGATAGAGATTCTGCTGGTTATAGTGGTTTCTTATACACTTTCCTATAGATACATTTATAGTGTGTTAGTCCGGCAGCCCTATCAGCGACTCGCCGCACACCCAGATTCGGGATGTGTTGAACACAGTGCGAAATATGCAAATGCTGGTACATATTTGATTCATCGCCTTCTACATATGCTAATCCTCTGCTAGATGCACGGATTGAGCTACCGCGTTGGGATCGAAGGCTTTTTCTGTGTCATCCGCAACACGCTGTCGAGTGCGTAAACTGTTGGGGTAAAAGTGGGTTTTCGGTGGGCTAGTTTGTAGAATTCTTCGAAGCTAGTTTGCTCAGTGGGCTTTTCCCGACTATGGGAAATATTTGTTCGTAGGCATAAATTGAATTCCAGAAAGTGCAACACGTCCGGCGTGATGAAATCAGGCAATTCAAGTATGTTTGTGCGTAGAGCAACCAATCAGATAGTGCTGAGGGTCTTTCGTAAAACCTACTCGGATGGTTATTGCAGAGGCTTGCTTGATATTCGTATTATCGTGCGTAAAGCAACCAATCAGACTGCGCTGAGGGTCTTTCGTAAACCTACTTGGATGGCAGTTGCAGAGGCTTGCCTGTAATTTGTATTCTTGTGTGTAAAGCAACCAATCAGACAGCGCTGAGGGTTTGTCGTAAAAACCTACTTGGATGGCTGTTGCAAAGGCTTGCTGAATAATTCGTGCGTAAAGCAACCAGTCAGATAGCGCTGAGGGTTTGTCGTAAAACCTACTCGAATGGCTATTGCAAAGGCTTGCTCAATATATTGTGTTCGCGTGCGTAGAGCAACCAGTCAGATAGTGTTGAGGGTTTGTCGTAAAACCTACTCGGATGACTATTGCAAAGGCTTGCTCGATAAATCGTGTTCGTAGAATGAAATCCTGATAGTGCAACACGTCCGGCGTGATGAAATCAGGCAATTCACTCGGTTCTTGGTGTAAGTGTATGTAGAGCAGCCAATCAAACAGCGCGGAGGGCTAGCGTAAGCCTACTCGACTTGGCTGAAGCAGAAGCTTGCTCGGTTTCAGAGTCAGAAGTTGCCGGTGGATAGACGAATCAAACTAAAATTAGAAACTCAAGAATATGTATGAAAATCGAATTTAAATTCAGATGCGTGGCTACTACAGGTGGGTGGTTGTCTACTTTGGGAGGCCTGAAGCTCCTTCTTATATACCACTGGCATGGGAATTTGATCTGAGTCAAGGTGAGTCATTCCGACTGTGCAAAGCTATGCGCAGAGCCATATTGCTGTGTTTTAGCTGTGTGGGGAGTCATTCTGAGTCATTGCAGCAGTGTTGCTATGTGACTGTGCTTTGCTGTGCGACTGTGCATTGCTGTGTGAGGAGTCACGGTGACTCATTGTGGCAGTGCTGCTGCGCGACTGTGCATGGCGAAACCTTTTTGCCTTATTTGGAAATTCATAAAACCCTGATACGTGCTTGTTGGTGTTGCCGTGGTGTGTTTATGTTTATTTTGTATTTCTTGACAGGAGCTCGGAATTTTCTCCTTTACCCCTAACAATTTTATTGTACGACAACACCCAACTTTTTTATGGCACCCCAATGGTACTTCACGAGCAAGGAGCTCGAGCGGTACATGCCGCTTGCTGTACGCCGTAAGTGGGACACGGGAGAGACGGGTACAAGGCTGGAGGCCTTTGCGATCGCTGGCTGTGACACGATGAGTATGTCCTGCAACTATTCTTATCTACATAATAGCTTACACCCATTAGATCTCCTACGGACTGCAAAGCAGAAGATTGACTTTGTGAAGGGGGAGATCAGGGACCTGGTGCTGTCAGACCTCGGTGCGTCACAATATACATTATGTTTAGTAGTCTTTACTAACACGGCGCAGTTTCAATCACCCACAAGGCTGACCTCCACATGGACTACATGCATTACGAGGAATCTATCGTCCTCAAGTACGGCGTCGTCTTGGAGGGCTGGACGTGCGATAAATTCATGAACCCAAGTGACCTCAGCTCCTCGCTTCCGGTACTCACGACGTTACATGACGCGCTTCGTGATGGGAGTTGCAAGTGGACGAAGCTCCAGCCAGAGCTTCTCAAGCAGCATAAGCTCAAGTGGACGGCGGATGTTGCTGCGGGCAAGGTTACCCCCCGAGTGCGCCAGACGCGCTCAGACCTCGGCAAAAAGCGCAAGGTGGCGGCGGTTGACAGCGAACCCAAAGACACTGGTGTCGACAACAACGAGGGCCCGGTCATCGAGGAGCCCAAGGAGGGAGCGTCCACGACAGCAGCACCCACTGTAGGGACTGGCCCTCCAGCTAAACGGCGGAAGGTTGCACCAAAACCTGCGGCAGCCAGTGGCGCTGCCAAGAAGCCTCGGGCCAAGGCCGTACCTGCACGTGGGTGGGCTAACAAAGAGAACATCCCGTCAAGGAAACGGCCCAGAAATGACGCGGCCACTCAGGCCGCCCTCCAGAAGATGAAGACGCGTCGGCCCGCTAAAAGCCGCGCCATCATCAGCGACGACGAGGACGAGGATACCAACACCGGCGCCGACACTGGAGCGGGCGCTGACGCTGCCGTACCCTCCCCCGATGCGCCCTCGGTCCCCGCCATGGTGATAGACCCTGCCCTCCTCCCGTAGATATATGTATTATTTTACTTAGCATGCACGTCAATTATATCTCCTTTTATGCCTTTGAAACATGATTTATTGCCTAAAATGAGTACTGTACAGCACCAAAAAAGTCCTATAAGTGGGTAGGGCAGCGCAGAATAAGGGGACAGCGGGAGGAGGGCGGGAACGATGGCAGGCTGTCAACGATGTGTGCGTGAGACCGCGGCGGGAAGTCCCGCAGACGTGATGGCAAACCATTTCAGACATTGATGTTGGTGGCTGCATTGGGAACTGGCGAGTGCCGGGCGGGACACATGCGGGCTGAGCTGAAAGGAGGGCAAAGTAGGTTTGGGGAGAGCTATGGGAGGGTATTACGGGTGGGTTAGAGGGGAGACAGCTCCGGATACTGACCTGTTGCCATACCATCATGTGGTCATGCCATCATATCGGTTACTATATAAGGGCAGGGTAGGTGGAGACAAAGGATAATCAGAATGCAGCCTGAGTCCCTGACCTTGACAGTGTTGGCAAACTCGTGCATGACAAGAGCATTGCGGAGAAACAAGAGCGTGTTCTTGTAGACCATGTCGCCAGTGCAGATGTGGGGCAAGGGGTGGTAGTGTCCGCAGTGGCCGACTTGGAAGCCTTGGCAGCCTTTCTATCTGCTTCCTGCTTGCGCTCGCCTGGTACATGCCACTCACAAAGCTCCTGGACATGGTTGGCGTCGGCATACTTGGAATAGATCTGTGTCGCATGGCCAACCACGGTATCCCAGGAAGTCACGGATGCACTGTACACATCAAGAGAGTCTGGTCCCGAAACGAGGAGGAGACAGCGAAGGATGCGGGATTAGAGAGAGACCATGATGAGATCGCAACAGGTGCAGAACAGAGGTAAGGAGGTGAGGGTGATAGGGAGGCGATCAAGAACAGTGTTGTGGAATCCCAGGCTCTGCAGGCTGTGTGTTCCTGCCCCAACCTTGCCAAAATGTGTCTCCAAAACGCCGTGGCAGTCTGCGATCTTCGCGTGGAAATGGCCTGGCATCAGGACAACATGCTTCCATGAATGAGTACTGCTCTCATGGCTGAGGCGTACATTCAGAATTGAACACTGGCAGGCGATGGTCAACTGGTCACTGGCGACAACCTGGACGTACTTTGCAAAGTCGGGGTCATTCACGTCAAAACCCAGTGTCTTGTTGATCTGCTCCAAGACCTCCACGTTCCCCGTTATCGAGCTTTCATCAATCTCCATGGTTGGCAAGAGATAGAGCAGAGATGTCTGCGCTGACAGGCTGAGAGGCAGTGAGGTCAGGCCTCCATTTTTCAAAAACCTCGCCACCGTGATTGATGATAATGTGTAGGATGGTGTGGACCATACTCTTGCTGAAAAATGCAGACTCCTCTTCGCTGAGTAGAATGTCATTGATATGGAGGGCATGTGCCTCAAGGATTGAGCGATCCAGGTCTGCGGTAAGAAGGTGCTTGAGCTTCGCATTGTGGAGAGGTATCAAAGTCACGCAGGTACCATTCTCCTGAGCATCTACAAAAGCTATCAGACCTCGAACAGGAAATGAATGATTCAGTGAGTACTCACTTTTACACCCAAGAATTTGCTCAGCAATACGATGAAACGGTGCACCCAAGTATAGTCGTGAAAAGTATAATCTCAAGATATGTGCAAGATGCACACAAAATGAACTACACCTAACACACACACACACTACTACTACTTGACTATATTGGTGCTTCTATAACTAGGGTCCTCTCAATCAGAATTGAGTAAGATGAACCGTAGACAGTTGCAATAAATGACTATAGATCTAACTGTGCCCTTTGGAATAATCACGAGTATCACTCGAGAATCTTGACTATAGTCTCTCACAGGAGAAACACTATCTTTGGGGTGTTTGGATGGAATGAAACACAGTCGCGAGTGTACTTGAACAACTCCGACAACTTAAGCCACACTTGGACTGAACTTTAGGTCACTTGAGACCGTCTTAGACTTTACTTCTTGGTACTTAGACTGCAACCGAACTCAAAGGAACGATATCAACAGCTATCCTCCGTCTTGACACTTAGTCGCGACTCTTAAAGGACCACTTCTGTACAGACTTGACTGTTTCTTATGACTTATTCAGCTTACTTTGCTGGGACTTTGGTTATCAAATAACTATGTTCTGGTTCTATATATATTCTGCTAAAAGTAGTACAACTTCGAAATGTGTTTAAACAAATCTCCGCGTAAAACCCAGACGTGCACTGACCCCGTGACCCACAACCAATGACGACAATAGTCACGGCTATAGTAGCTGGGAGGAAAATACAGTCCAGAATCGCGTTATTCTACTGAGACTTTATACTAATTTACAATCTATTTTAGTACATGCCAGATAAGGAAAATGAGTAATAGAAATGAGGTATATGGTCCTTTTATCCGTCTATCAACCGCATTTGATCAGAGATCTGCGGCCTGTGGCCTATAGGATTCAATTCCGACAGTCTAGACTAGTTCCGAAAGTTCCGGAGAGCCTTCAGCATCATCTATCTTTAGTCAAGGCAAGATCCGGAGTGATCTAGACCGCCTTGACGCCATATTGCGTGCTTTCGACCTAATCATGACAACCATATCTTTCATGTGAATGTTTGATCAAGTCGTCGGATCTTCTCGGACTTCATCGGGAATCCTCGGATTGACTTGCTTAGTCAACTGGTTCACCATCTGACATGTGATCACACTCTCGGAGCTCGCCCGAAGGTCTGTTTTGGTAGTCGCGACTCTTCCATTATTCACGACTGTTTATCTGTGCCTGAGAATTACTATTTCTCATACGACTTGGAGTCATGACTATTATCTTTAGTCATGACAAGAGACTATATTTGCCCAAAATCCCCGCTAGAGATCTATGATCTTTGTGTAGCAGTGTTTAAATAAATATGGATATTCATACAATCTCCTTGGTATGGTTTCTAGTGATCCTGCGTGATACCGCCCTCACATATGAGTTATGGCCACTATCAGACGACTACTCATGACTAACTCGCTGAACACTGTACTGACCCCACATTGTTTAGAGTATCGTATACAGTCACAGTATGGTCAATCGTTTGTATTCCATCACATCTTTGAGACTCAATCAGCAGCTCGGAGCTTACTCTGACTCTAATTGTGTACCACCGAGCGGTAAGATGATCGGTTTAGACTGAGTTTCGCCAAATTGTAAGCATGTTTTCATTTCAGCCGTCTCAACAAGACATCAGATTGAGGTTGTTATACACCACTTCACAGAGTCGGGAAGCCGCAACGAGGCAATAGGTGGTGGTGCAGGCACAGTTGAGCAGAGGTAGCAATCCTGCGCTGTGTTTGTGCTTGCACCGATTCCTCTTCTTTGTGGTGTTGTGGCATGTGCACAAGCTCCAAGTCCTCTGCGGATGGGTGGGATGGATAAGAGGCGGTGGACCATCATTGTCTTCCGGTAGGTTATTGACAGTGTTCAAGTCATCTTCCACAGTCTCATCCGTTACTTCAGCAGTTGCCGTGGTCTGTTCAGAAGAATTAGCGGGATCTCACCCCAATATTTGAGAATGTACAGTTTCAATTCCTGCCTTTGATCTTGATGTGATGATGCTTGTATAGTCAATTGTGGCTTCATAGAGTGAAAGAACACTCAAGTGCTGACATTGAGCACCCGTCGCAGCAAGGTACAAGCTCGTCACGGCCTGCAAATAGTTGTTCTGCTGGCTGGCCGTGTGAAGCCGTGTGAGAGCGGCGGCACCTTGCATCTAGTAACATTTTCAGTCATTAACTGGTGAGAATAATAAATGTACAAGTTTCTTCTTCTCCAGGAACTCCGGTGTGGCCTCTTTCTCCTGCCAGGCCGTTGTCAAAAATGCACTGAAGATGTGGAATGTGGTCGGGGCCATGCCACAAATTGTACTGGTAACATCAGCTGGTCGAAAATCAAGGAAGAACTTCTCATCAATGACCTTCTTACTCTTGCAGAGGATTCCCGACTGCGTGATGGACCGTGCCTCGGTGTAGGCTGTATTCTCCACCTGCATAGTAGCCCAGTTGTGGATGAATGAGCATGTCATCTGGTTATAGCGAGATGTGGTCCACCAGCCAAAGACGTGTTCGACAATCTTGCAATGGAAAAAAAAGCCCTGCCAGCACCAGTCCATTGCGAGCTTGGTATCCGGATTGAAGATGTGCTCCAGGAAGTCGGTGAGCGTGTGGTTGTTGTTCTGCAAGCCATCCAAAATCCCATCGAAGGTCTCCCTCTTTTCCTTCTGCTGCCGCTCCTCCTCCTCTTCCTTGGATCTCTTCTGAGCTGCAGTTGCCTCCTCCTTTACCAAATAAATTAACGGACAACCATCTGAAGGCGCAGTTGTGTTACAAACCTTGTCCAGCTTATTCTTGCCAAGAGTTTCCTGCCATTTGGCTTGTGCGCACTGTGTGATAAACCGTTTCTCAGCGTGGGGAGTAAACATGACAGTGTTGTTGCTGGAGGGCATTTCACTGGGAAGCAAGGGTGCGGATGAGCTGCGTTGGAAACGGAAGATGCGGTGCTGGGCTATGGGACTAGACTCTGGAGTGGCCATGGTGTTATGGGGGAGCGGCAAGAGAGCTGGCAAACATGAAATAGGGGTTTGGGTGCCAGTTTCGGACTCAGAGCCAGAGTCCACCTCAGAATATTGGGGTTTATCGGAGGGTGGTAGAGTATTGTTGGGGCTGTCTTTGTCGTCTCCGTCAGATAATAGAATGAGGAAGTGATTGGAACATGACATGGGGGTAAGAGATTTTGCACTGCCACATCACACTCTTGGACTTATACACTCTTTTTGTTGTTGCACAGCCACCCGAGTTTCGCTCTAGCTTACTCCGATCTTTGAAATTGGCTCCCATGCAACCTTCAAATGTTCCTCGCTACCATGGAAAGACCCCTAAACCTTGCTGCATGCAGACTTGCAGTGCAGCCAAGATCACTGCCGAACAGTTGGTGGCTATTCAGGAAGAGCTCAAACTGCTTCCTGAGCTGGTAAAAATGCACTACACAAAGTGGAAAGACGGCACGAAACCCTTTCAACTTGAGTGCATGGGTGCACAGATGTTAAAAAAGGATGTGATTCTCCATGCCTCGACAGGGGCTGGAAAGACCAGTATTGCCACAGGCCTGCATCTATTGCCTTCGAGCAAGGGAAAGGTAACCCTGGTTGTGTCTCCACTGCTGTCGCTTCACGATGAACAGGCATGCCGCGTTTTTTTTCGAATTCTACTTTGATCTCAATGATACACTCACAGGTGGCCACATTCCGGGACGAATTTGGATTGAAGGCTACGGCGATCAATAGCACCAATGGTGGGTGTACCAAGGAGATAATGGAGGTAGCTCAGCCCGTCTCGCTTTGCTATTTCCCTGCTGATATCACATCAGCAAGTCATTTCGGGGGAGTGGCAAATTGTCATGCTGTCACCTGAGATGCTCCTTTCTTGCCGGTTTGTCGATGGAGTACTGTGCAAGTTGGCCTTCGGGTCTCGCTGCCTCTCTGTCTTTATAGACGAGGCACATTGTGTATCACATTGGGGGTATTCTTTCAGGAAGAAGTACACCTCAATTGGGATCATACACACATTTCTTCCGCGCTCCACCCCTATTGTCGCAGTCACAGCGACATTGACACCATGTGTCCACCAGGACCTCCTTATCAAGCTCCAATACAATGCAAACGACTACCTGTTTTTTAATGTTGAGAATGAGCGCAAAAATGTTGCGCAGGTTATTTGCTCCATGGAACATCCGCAAACTCATATCACAACTCCGATTTTCTCATTCCTGACGACATGGAGACACCCGCAGATGTCAAAAAAGGTTTCCTGTACACCGATGACATCAAGGACAGCAGAAAACTCGTAGATCACCTCAATTCTCGTGTCAAATCCACCTACTGCAACTATGGTTTGGTATGCCCATATAATGCAGGCATGTCACGTCAATATCGCGCAGACATGATGGCGCTTTTCAAGGCGGGTATTGTTCACATCCTTGTCTGCACCAATGTGGCAGGAATGGTAAGTCTGAGCGCCACATTAAAGTAAGAAGAACTTACCTGGAATTTTCAGGGTTGTGATATTCCCAACATCGAACTCATGGTACAGTGGAAGACACCAAAAACACTTTCATTGTGGATTCAGAGAGCTGGATGTGCAGCTCGCTGTGATGTTGACTGCGGTTCTGGTGACTGCAAGTAGGTCTGCAAGTTTCAGAAAGGTACGTCCTCTGGGGGAAATAATCAAGGCAGTGGAGTGTAGCAAGTTTTTGTGAACGGTGTAGTTAATTTGTTTTTTAGTGCATGGGTTACCCCAAGCAGGTCTAATTAAATGCCTATGAGGGTGCTACTAGGTATATCAGATCTGCTGGTGGTTATTCCGGGTATTTGAGTGGCCGGAATATAACAATTAAGAGCTAAAAGAGCGCCCGGGTCGCTTCTCCAGGTGTGTTTTAGCTATATTTCGCTTCGTATGTCAATGAAAGGGATCGATACTAGGCCTTCTCCTGTGCCAATCGACCTATTGCAATCCCTACAGTCGTTTCAGAGCAACGCGGGGGCACGAGTAGTGCCGGACTTGAGAGGATTTATAGTTTTTGTGGTGTTTTTATCACCAAAGACAGCAACCAGAGGGAAAATTCTTTGTCTCTGACCCTGTTTGTAACGTATACGAGGGGGTCCAGGTCGTCAATCGAGGCGAATAAGATGATATGCTCAGGCGAGAGTGTCTGAGGACTATCCGGATGTCGTATGTTACTGGTGGAAGTTCCTAGTTGGATTTATCCACAGAAAGGAAGGGCTGACTGCATTTAGCATAGATGATGGGTCGAGGCTACCGCACCCTGATTTCGTACTGCAAGTAAGTTCATAATGGCAGTGTTTCCGTATACGAGTATCGTTTTCCTCAAATCAGAGTATTTTTGGGTGAAGGATGTGATCCAGGAGGATCTTGTGAGTGCTTTGAAAAGCGGAAGGAGATGTTTCACAAGAGAGCCTGCTGGATGACCAGAGAGCTCTATAGTTGGGTGTATTCTTATCCTTCTGCTAGTGTAGACTAGAGAAATACAGGGGAGCTCGGTGATGATTTATGTGAAGAATGATCCTTGTATTTATAGTTTTTCCTCTCCCAGGTCCCCCTCTCCTACCATATGACTCCTCACCGGCGCCCACCTGTCATAGCCAGCTTGGTCATCCAGGGCTGAAAATAGATTGTCTTGTTACGACGACCCGAAATAACCCCTGGATCGTGTGGTACAAGATGTTCTTGGCACACTCCGGATCATATGGCCACCAAGTCATTGTGGGACATCTGGACCTATTAATAGTGAATGGTCTTGGCGTGCTCCGGGTCACACAAGTCGCCTTCTATGTCATACAACATGACATCGCATATCCTGGGTCTCCAGCCAAGCCGAGCTGGCAATGACACATGCAAACGAAGCCCCTTTATGCCTGGTCTGTGTTACAGTGGAGCTCGTAGTTCCTCCTGAGTGATATAAACCCGTCTCCGGGTCCTATGTCAAGCGCCTGGCCCTGTAGTGTACTATCCCATTGTTGTGGATTCCAAGAAATATAACGGTCCTATGGTCTAGCGGCCTATGACGCTCATAACTGAGAGATGCGTGTTCGAACCGCGCTAGGACCGTGTATGGCTTATTCGTTTCTTTGCCTCCCATTGCCTAAGCAGAGGGAGGCAGACGAATAACTGTACATACCTTTTTATTATTTTTGAGGGGCGTTTGTGGGTTTTAATATCCGGATGTGGGTTCTAGATGAGATGGAGCTGGGGGAGAAGGTGGTTTTAGGAAAAGTGGAGACCCGGATCGTTGTTCGTTGGTGGCATAGGGAAGATAGGGGCCCAGAATGACGTGATGACAAGTGTTTGGTGGTATGCTCGAGCGGGTAGCGATGTATTTGATTCAGTGGGGGTATAGGGAATACCGCTGGGGTTGATGGGTGGTAATTTATCGCGATCCGGTGCCGGTTGGTGGGTCAAGTGAAGTGAGAGCTCACATCGCAAGGGTGGAACAAAGGGATTGGCAGTGATGATAGTGGAGAAGTCTGCGTTCAAGATAAATCCACTGGATCAGAGTCCTGTGGATAATGCACCATCACCATCAGCACCCGGGCGTGGACGCGGATGAGGGCGAGGTGGGTGAGGAAGGGGAAGAGGCAGTGGAAGGGGAGGTGCAAAACAGGGCAAGGATTATGTGGTGAGGCATGGGCAGCAGCGAGGATTTCACTGGGCAGACAATGATCATATGTCCCTGCTGAATCCTCTTGAAGTTGTGGAAGGGCTTTACATGCTTATCCAAGCCACCACTTGCTGCCGTGTCGTCTTGACAAAAATAATCAAAAACAGTATGCCTAGTAAGTCCCTTTACTTTCTAATTTGTCTTCTATGTTGATGAGTCTGCAGATGTGCCGAGTCATCGTTGCTGTGACATTTGCAACCCGAAGCTATTCAATCAAGTCTGCCCACCTAAGCCTGTCAAAGCTGCGAGACAGAAGGGAATTCGCAAGGGGCCTCCCATTGCACCACACGCCATCCTCGATGATGATAGCTGCGAACTAACTCCTAGCCTCGATCGGCCCAATCGAATCTATTGAGCCCCTCCAACAACTTCTTCATTCCAACTGGGCTCTATGGGACCGATTCGGCCACGCGCTCCATGCATACCTCCACACTCTTGACATCCCACCTCTTCCCATGCCGCCTACTCGGAAGAAGCAGGGACCGCCTCCCTCTCTTCCACAGGATCCAGCACCAGCAACTTCTTTACCAACTCCTCGCACTCCTTTACCACCACCTCCCACTCAACAGAAGCAATCGCTTCCATCGCAGGGCACCTCCCAGGATGCTACAGTACTGCCGCCAATGCACCGACTCGGGTCTGCAGTACCACCAGTTGCCCCACAAACACCGACTTCTTCCACCACCAGCTCCACACCCTTTATACCGCGGATCCCCGTTTCTCCATCCCCCGGCTACCCCAACCTCTCACCAGACCACTACAATGCCCCCTCCTGTCGCTCCTGTAATCCCTGCGATGTAATCAGCACAGCCGTACTACCCGTATTATTATCCATATCAAGCTTACGGATATTCCCCACTTCCTGTGCATACACCTCCCAATCCATCTCACACCCCAACTAGCCTCCGAAATAACCCATACGCTAGCATGTACTACTCATATTCACCTGCCCCCACCATTCCTGCCTTGTCGCCGACGCCAAATCCGGTGCCATTGACAGAGTCACCCCATCTTCCACCAAAAATAGACTAGCTTGTATATTAACAATGAATCTTATGGGGGCTCCCACTTGCACCATAATACTATCTGCCAATGTTAATGGTACAGTGTGAGCTATGTATCCCTGACATTTGCTAGAGCAGCACACCGCCAGGGACAATAGACGGAATTTTCCAAATCAGTCCATCAAAATGCCTGTAGATATGAAAATAATTATTGCCGTACCTCTGAGTACCACAGGACCGGCCATTAATGAGTATAGACTCTGCACAAGATATATCTACCACCTGCATTATGATTTTTGCCCACTTGGGCATGCTACAGCTCATTTTGCACCCAAAAAACATGTTTAGCTTGTTCAATAGGGATTCAAAAGTTATCCCACTTTGATTAGCACACTTCGGGACACTTTTCCGAGCATTTTCGATGTTTTTTTTCGAAGTCCGGACCTCTTGATTGGCAGGGAAAATCCTCATCACCAAAACAGGCGACGGGGGAGCCCAGCCAGTACCCGGAATAGCGAGCCTCAGCGAGATCTAGTGTTGCCACGGCTCGGCTCCCGGCAGCTAGCCGCTCCGAGCCGTTTGATTTTACGGGGGAATTTTCGAGTGCCAACCCAAAAGTGCTGCGACTTCGGAGACACCATTAATGTCTCTTTCTCCCAAAGCAGTCACTTTGAAGCCATAGTCCTCTATTCCCCAACGGCTCGGACGGCTTAGCCGAGCCGAGCCAGCCGTAGCCGAGCCGTGGCAACACTAGCGAGATCATGTCACCGTGATGACACACCGGGGCTGGCTGGAGACAAGCCTAGTGAATCCTGTCCATTGGCCTTCCATGAATTTTGCTTAGAATTCATCTTGTCATTGAGTTTTGATGGGATTTGGATATATTGATCTCCTCATGATAGGACCAGGGAATGAAGCTGAATTGGAGCAGCCAGCCTCAATTCAGAGTGGAGCTGCTATTCTTTGAAGGCTGTGACTCACTTTGAGCAGGCCTTCTACTATATAGATGGTGTCTGATTGTGTCTGTGCCTTGGTTGTGGGAGGCATCACAGATTATTCCAATTGGGAGATTGAATTTATATATATATTAATAAGAATATGAACTGAATTCAGATTTAAGAATTGAGCACCCCCTATGGTATTTTACATTCCTTAGTCCTTCTTGTTGTTGCTCAAGGTTTTTCACTGTTTGTTTTCTGAGGATGAGTCACATGACTGCCAGAGGTCTCCAATCACAGGTTCATGGGAAGCAAAGTATTAAAATATTAGATACTCAATTTCAAACTGAAATGACCCAAAGACCCCAAGAAAAAAAAGAAATGAAGCTCTGGAAGTAATTTTCATTGCTCCATGTAGAAATTAAAATATGCCAGTTAAATAAAAATACTAGAAGGGACATGAGTTCTTGTATTGCTCTGTGAAGACAAAGAAAATGTATTAAAATTCAAACTCCAATTAATCTTCTAATACAAGTGGTTTAATTAACTCTTGAGAATTGTCAGCGACGGTCCTTAGGTCAACCAAAGTAATTGCAAAACGGGCCCTCCAGGACTGATATAAACCACGACCTTGCACACGGCAGGATCGTATCCCATGTAGCCCGTAATAGTGATGTAGACCGATAATGCTTCACTACTCTGAGTGAAGGAATGACGTCGAAGTCAAAAAGTGGGATAGGAAATGCGGGATATGAATCGGAGCAATCCCGCAGCAAGGGAGAACCAAGATGTAAGTCTATAAAGCAGCACTCTGGCTGAGGTAAGACCGGAGTATAGACAAGATAGAATCTACTGTACAGGATTCTATCTACTGTTTTATATATATAAAATATCCTACGATCAGTTTCCACATAACTGAAACCGATCATCCTCCTATTTGCCTGTATCGTAGTTTCCCTCCTATATGCCTTCTCCGCATTAATTGTGCTCAACAACCGTTGTTGTGAGATGGATATATTTTGGAGTTCCGCCCAAAATATATCCCGCAATTGAAAAAAGGATAGGGGTTTAGTTGCGAGCGCACTCATTTCATGACAACAATATGAACAAGCACTGCCCTGCTTTCACTTTTAACTCAATTCAGGAAGACTATGCAGGAGAGGGGCAGAGTTTGATCTATTTTCTCAACAACCCAGCAGCTTATCTTATTTTGCTCAATCTGGCTATAATCAGGAGGTATGAACCACTGCTGATTGACCTGTAGCTCCGGTATTTGGAGTACCAGGAAAGTTAAGCATATTTGCTCTATTAGTCCATGCATTCTACACAACTGGTTTAATATTGGATATATTCCCCATACACAAGGCAACTTACAGGAATTCAAATTTGTTTTGCATGCTCAGATGGCAGGATCTCTATGTCAAGACTAAGTCAGATGATCTGTATTTATTTCCTGAAATAGTAGGTGTTGAATGGCAGATTTATTTCCTTGTTTAGATTGTTTGGTTGTGAGTGGTTTGCAAAGTCCTGAGTTCAGACTTTTCAAAATCCTGGCATCAGGATTTTCTAAGTATACCTCCAGGACATTAGTTAATGTCCTGATGATGTCTGGGGTCCGTATTTTTCAGGTATATTGTGAGGATATTTCAAAAATCCGGCCTAAATCCGGTACAAGTATATTGTGGGTTCTTTGACTGGATTTTTGAAAAATAACTACAATATACAGCCAAAATAACAGCTGGTTATTTTAGTCATTGCCCACAGTGTAGCGGAGGCAGTTACCCCTGTGGTGGAGGAGATCCTTTGGGAGGTGGTGGCTATCCCCCAGGCGGTGGTGGTTTCCCTGGTGGTAGCAGTGGCTTTCCTGGAGGTGGTGGTTACCCCCCAGGAGGAGGCGGTCCTCCAGGTGGCAGTCCTCCAGGCAGAGGAGGCCCACCAGGCATGCAAGGTAACACCGTGAATACGCTTACTCCACCATATGGCACCACTATCCCCACCCTAGAACCGAAACTCAAGGTGGAGAACTTGCTCGAATGGGAAGGGACCCCAAATTCAGCAGTCAACTACTTCTGGGAAGTGGGTCAGTTGGCCGCATTGGGAGGATGGCTGCCCCAAGCACTCGGGTACTGGATCCCATCACACCTGAAGGCTCAGCTGTTCAGACATGGTTCTCCATGCTTGCTAGTTGGTACCAAGTCAAGATGCAGTTGCACTATTTGACTTTCCTACAAGGAATAAAAGACTGTTACCTAGGAAGGATGTGGCAGTTACTGATGAATATGCAGTATGAACAACAAACCTTCAGGCAGGAGGGGCATGAACAGGAAACACCTCAAATGTTCAGAAACAGGCATATCTGGCACAGGTGGATGCTCGCAAACTCAGACAATGGCAGCCCTCTGGAAGTTTATCTTGTGATGAGGAAAGCACCTATTCGGTGGAGCACAATACTCGTCTTGGAGAATATAAATTCCTTGGAGGAACTGTATGAGAAGGTAAACGATCATGACGACTCTCTGATAGATGCCACGAGAAGTGACCCGATGAGCGCTCTCACCATTCACAATCTGGCCTCGACGTGCACAACAGCGCAAAGAAAGATGGAGGTGGTGCCATTCAGGCAGCTTGTGGTTCTAGTGAGGATGGCGGTGTGAGATCATGTTTCCATTGTCTCGGGAATGGTGCATCTGAAGTGTCCATTTCTGATGTGATATCATCTTCATCAAGCTCATCCATAGTAAAAAGAGTCCTGACAGGTTCATGAGCTTTAGTTTTTCCCTTGTCTTTCTTGGGACAAGCACTGGGTTTCTTGGAGGATTCTTGTGCATAGGTGAAGCTAGATGGGCCAGCTGTAGGATATTGTGTCTTGGCAGAGCTAGGAAAAGCTGCTTCGTACTCTCAGTGCTGTTCCTCACTCAAGAATGAGGTGAAGCCTGTCATGTTTGTAGCTGTTTGTTGTAAAATTGATAGTGTTTTGTAAGAGGTTAGTAGTTGGTTTCACTCCCCCTATGTTGGTCACCAGAATGTCATGTGGATAAATTGTTATCCATGAGTTTTGCTGGAAGTGACATTATTTGGGCAATTCCCACTAGGTTCAATCAAGTGAGAGAGTTTCCTTTTATAGAAGAAAGTGGTGAAAAGCTTAAGGTTAACTTAAGATTCTCATGAGGCTGTGTTCGGGGCATGGAGAATGGGATCTGCAGTAAAACTGGGAAAATAGGGGGTCGGACAAGGTTTAACTATAAACCTCTCAGACATGGTGGTTTGATGTGAACCTGACAACTGTGCCTAGTCGGTAAGTTCGATTAGTTTGGTACTTGAATGCGACCTGTCCAGGTAACTTTCGCGAATTAAGGGCTGTGTGTGGCTCATTTTTGCTTGAATGTGACCTGTCTGGTTGACTTTTGCAAATCAAGGGCTGAGCAGATATAGTCCATGGTGGAAACTCACCTAGAAATCCCGAGAGAGAATCCAAGCAAGAAACACTAAGAGAGAATCACACAGACAGAATATGAATGTTGTGTGGATTGACAGTAGCTCGAGTAGGAGATGAGAGTACAAGAAGAAAAGATAAGTAACGCGTGACCGTGATGTGTGTAAGTAAAGCCGAGCTGGGTTTACACCCCTCCCCTTCCTAAGAAAGAGCAAGGGTGGAAAAATAATAGGTAAGATACGTATGATACTGGGTAACCCTGTGGGTAAAGCACACCGGGTCTCCGACAAGGTAAGTAATGTTATAAACTAATCCTTCGGATGGGCAAGCCAGCGGTCGAGAGCTTCGAGGTTTGCGCACTCGCGACCAGGTAACCAGCGGTCCATTTCGGGGCCAGCACCGACGTAGCAGATGAGGTATTGGACGCCTCTGCCACATTTGCGTTCGTCGATAATTTCGTGTATGAAGTATTCTTGTTGACCGTCGATGACAATGGGATCGGGTTCGGCGAGTTTTCGAGAGGGGAATTTATCATCGTCATTTTCTGTGAAAGGTTCTAACTCAGAGGAGTGGAAGACAGGGAAGATTTCGGGCTGGTTGGGGAGATCAAGGGTGAAAGTTGAAAACTCAGCATGTTTTTCTAAGATAGTGTACGGTCTGTCGAAATGAGGCATAAATTTCGCTATGCGGCTGTCCTTTTTGACTTTTGTTTGTAGTGCTGGTGCCGATTTTTTGTGGATAATTTTACATGGTCGCCAACTTGGAGGGAGTGATCTGCACGTCGAAGTTTGTTGGCCTGTTCGGCTTGCGAAATTTTGGCAGCCAGTAGGTTATCCTGGGCTTCATCGACATCCTGGGTGAGGCACTCAATGATTTCCGCGGCTAATCAGTCTTCGTCGGGCATGGAAGGATTTGGAGCCACAATGAGTGGAGGGATGAGCTGAGGCGATCGTCCCATGCGGATTTGGAATCCAGAGAACCCAGTGGATGCGTTGATGGTATTCATTATATTGAAATGGATGCGAGGCAATGCACGGACCCAGCCGCACTGGTTGTGGGACACATGATAACACAGTAGTTGGTTCACCGTTTTATTGGTCCGTTCACTGGAGCCGTCGGTTTGGGGATGGAAGGCGGTAGACATTTTTAGCTTGACACCGGTAAGTTTATGGAGCACTTTCCAAAAAGCAGATATGAAAAGTTTGTCTCGGTCAGAGACAATGTCGAGGGGCAGGCCATTGTCACAGTACCAGTGATCGAAGAAAAGGACTGCAAGTTCAGGCGCCTTGATTTTTGTGGTTGTGGGTATGATACGAACATCAGATCCGAGGTGACAGGTAAAGGTGACAATGGAATTGAATCCTTGGTCGGCAGGTAGTGGTCCAATGAAATCCATAGCGACGGAATTGCCACATTGTTCAGGAATAGGCAGAGGGTGAAGAGGTCCGGCAGTATGTTTAACTGTACGACCTTTGTTGCGTTGACAGTCTGCACAGCCAGGGATGTACGCCTTTTCAAGGTCGGTGCACATATTTGGCCAGTAATAGGTGTTTCGAAGAGCCTTGTAAGATTTGTCGAACCCAAAGTGTCCGAGGTTATCGTGAGCAAGCTGGAAAAACATCTCGCATATATTTCCGGTGCGGGGAATGATAAGGCGATCGGCAACAAACCACAGACCGTCGCATTGTACGAGGCCAGGCATGCCCTTTGAGGAGGAACCAAGTTTGGCACACCATGGGTCCTTGGCGTATCCAGAGCGTACCGATTCAAGTATTTTTGCGTCCGCAGTAATTTTGAGTACCGAGGCAATTGGGAGGGAAGATGAGATGGGGAGGTCATCAATACGTGTGGCAGCCAGGCAGTGGGCGGAAAAAAAAGGGGAGTTGGGGTTGAGGCTGATGACAGCAGCAATGGGGGCCGATGTGTCGTCATCACCATCTTGTAGCCATGGAGCGGTGTAGTCGGAGGGAGCATCTAGGAAATCAGTGCGGGATAGTACATCCGTGACAGTGTTATCAGGTCCTTTGACATAAACAATCTTGCAGTCGTATTGTGATAGGAACTCAGTCCAACGGGCTTGTCGGCGGGATAAGTCTTTCTGGGTCTCAAAGTTCTCAAGCGTGCGATGGTCGGTATATATGGTGAAGTCTGAGCCAATGAGGTCAACACACCAGCGATGTAAGGCACGAATAATTGCCAGTAGTTCCTTTTCATGTACGGGGTAGTTTAATTCGGCACCCTTGAAGGACATAGATTTGAATGCAATGGGCCAGGCAGATTCCCAGGTAGGACCCCAGGACAAGATGCCACCCGAGCGTTTGTCGCTAGCATCACAGGTAATGAAGATTTTATTTTCACTGGGGTTTTCGTGGTCAATGGTCGTGAGGCAGTCGGAACTGACTACAATTCCTTCAATGGCTTCGAAGGCCTTTTGATGTCTGTCCAGAGCGGGAAATTTTTGTCGCACTCTTTCAAAGTGAGTTTTTCGAGTATGGTCGTGTGATTGGCGAGTTTTGGCAAAAAATTTGAGATGTAACGGACGAGGCCAAGAAATGCACGGACTTTGGTAGCGGAGTCGGGACGGGGCCAGTTTACGATGCGATCAATTTTCTTGGGGTCGGCTTGAACCCCACGTGCAGAGATGCGGTGGCCGAGGAAGTCGACCTCGTACTGAAAGAGTTTGGTCTTGGAGGGGTTGCAGTAGAGAGAGCCTTTTTGAAGGGTGTCGAACACCATGCGAATGTGTTTTTCATGATCCTCGATATTTTCTGACCAGATGATAATATCGTCGAGATAGACATGGCAGATCTTGCCAATTAATTCACGTAAGGCAGCGGTGACACATCGTTGTTGTATGGAAGGTGCATTTTGTAGTCCCTGGGGCATCACTAGCCATTCATAAAGGCCGAGCGGTGTGTTAACAGCGGTGTATTTGATGGAATCAGGGTGCATTCGGGTCTGGTAGAAACTATCGGTAAAATCTATGACACTCCAAATTTTTCCCTTGGCGCAGTCCACGAGGATGTTGTCGACATGGCGGAGAGGGAAAGCATCATGTTCAGTGGCAGCGTTGAGGGGGCAGTAGTCATTTATCCATCGAGGAAGTACTAATTTGTTTGATTTCGGAACAAGAAAGGCAGGGGAGGAGTGAGGTGAGGATGAGGGACGAATGCGACCCGCATCCAGGTGAGTTTGGATGAGTGTCTGCCAAGCCTCCTTGTATTTTCGAGGGCTCTGGTAGGAGCACGTTTGGAACTGCACATCAGCCTTCCTGAGTTTTATCTCGCAGAAGACGTCCGTGGGTAGTTGGTCTACATGCGGGTACCGGCTCGAAAATCTTTGAGTATTTGGCCTTGATTTCCTCCGCACGTTTATTGAGGGCGTCCCAGTGAGCAAGAATCTCAACACATTCTCGGACAGCAGCCACAACGTTGATGGGCTTGACATCCTCAAAGAGATTTCGGGCCTCAAGGTCGAGGCGACGGGCTTCGCAGACGGCGTTGAACTCAGCCATCATTGATTTGTGGTCTTTATCGGTCTTTTTCAGCTTCTCACGAAGTTTCATGTGCGGGGCGGGGGCTGGCTTGGGCTCGGGCGAGTTCAAAAGATCGTAAGAAGAATGTTTGTCAATTACGGTACGTGCATGATGGTCTACAGCAATGTGATTACGTATAAGCCATGGGAGGCCAAGAATAATTGGGGCACACAGGCCCAGAGTGACGAGAGCGTGTACAGACTTTGAAGTCCAAGCTTGATCTGGGGAAGTAACGCGTAACTTGACATATTCCGTAAGGGACGTAGACGAGGGGAGAGAGGAGGAGAGTGCGAGGGAAATTTCTTCGGGTTCATGCAGTGTAAAATGTCGTAGGCCAAGTTCGATAGCAAGCTCTGAAACCCGCTTGTGTCCGTTGTGACATTCATCCCCTTAGTAGCATTTCACATTATATAGGGGTTTGTATTATTGACATTGCTACCGTAGTTAGCGTAAATAGTATAAAGTTCCCTGTAGCACAGTAGAGTACTTTATACTATCCTCGTCTACTCTCTAGCTGCTCAGTACTGTGTATTGACACTCTATCTACTGTTGTTCAGTCGCCTCGTCACTCCACACCATAACCCGCAAAGCCGCTGTGCTGACAACTGCGTTACAGGGGACTTTATACTATCTATGCTAACTACAGTATCAATGTCCATAATACAAACCCCTATCTAATGTGAAATGCTATTAAGGGAATGAATATCACAACAGAAATGGGCGGGTTTCAGAGACAATTGTCAAACCCGATTGGTTGCGGCACTACCCGATTGGTTGCCAGAACCCCAATCAGGTGAAAATGTAATCCCACGCCGATGCCCCTGGTTTCATGACACTTGTCCTTTCCTTCATGTCATCCTAATTTCCCACACCCCTATATTCTGGTCATTCTTCACCTTCAATATTTGAGCCTGCGCATTTCCTCTTTACCCCAAACACTCTGGAGGTATGACACCACACTCCTGCCTTCCAAACTTCAATAGATCATAGAACACCACCTAACGCAAGGCTGCGCTCAACAAAGAACATGATGCAGGTTGGCCCCTCACCAAACACACACTTCGCCCATTCGCAACAACCGTCCGCTCACCACATATGTCCAAGCTAACGGGACACAAGTTCAGCTGGCGCTGAGCAGGAACTTCGCCCCCTTTTATCTGACTCAAACCTGCACATGCTCCTGCTTCAATATGTTAATGTGTTGCCTAACACCACACAAAGCCGAGTCCTAATGTGACATAACCCCACAGTCGTCCCACCACAAACCTTCATCCACTTCGATATATCGCCACGCCACACAAAGCCAAGGCCTAATGCAACACAAGCCCACCCTCAACCCACCACACACTTTATCTCCATGTTCTGTATGCCCTGTTTCAACTCTCCTTTTCTCTTGTCATTCTGCGACATCGTCGGGGAAGCCGCTTCCACCCAAACACACCCACTTCCGCCCATGAAATAAAACACACCCTCATGTCGCCTCCATCTCCAACTCACCCACCCCATTACCCCATTATGCCCTCTATGTCCACTGCCTGCTGCAACTTCAAACATCTGTGCCATTTCGGCAAACTGAATGAATATTACACCTATCAGGAATTAGTCGTTCCCCTGCACCCGTTGACACAATAATAACTGACAACGCCCCAGCTGCACCACCAAATTTTATGTTCTATTCCAAATCGCTGGTGCCTACCTAACTGCCAAAGAGCGCCTCACAATTAGCCTCAAACCACTCGCACCCGAGATCCTCACCATCACACAGGACACACAGGAGACCTGGGAAAATTTTCTAGCTGCCAACCACACCAACAGCCTCCATGCTATGGCTATGCCATACCACTCCACATTTGCAACTGTGACTATACTAATTTCAACATTCCACCACCATTAGCATGCAGGGATAAGGTCTTGACAAGAGGGCTTGCAGTTTCGAGATCCAGAAGAGAAAGAATAAGTTTGGCCAAAGAAAGAAACAATGAGGTGTGTCAATGAGCGCAGCGCGGGCTTGAGGAGTCCAGAGGCTTGGAACTTGCAGAAGGATTCAGTACCAGAAGGACTTGCAGCATTGGCTTGAGTTGTTTGGCATTTAGGTTGGGCCAGGGCTGGTTCTAAGGATGTGCAGGAATGAGCAGGGTGATGAGGGAAGGAAGAAAGAAGACAAACTTGTTTGGTACCAAGCAATCACACAATATGCATGTGCCATGTCACCCCACATTAATCATTGTTGGCGGAGTTTGAAAGGGACCTAGCCATCTTTTGAGCAGCCACAAATACTATGGTTATGCTAAGGGTATGGGGGTTGGTGTGAACACATAAATATGTGCAGAAAGTAATTGGGAGACGGGTCCGTGAGCAAGGCACGAGCAGCGGATGCACGGTTTTTTGTAGGAGACCAGCCGGCGTGCTGCGACAGATGGCATGGACAAACAGAGCCAAAGGCCTATTTTGTCCTGCTCGCTCCGCTCACACTCACAACACACCCGGCCTATGCCCTTGCGGTAGTTGATAGTCTCTCTCTGTGTTGTTCTTCCATCGCATCCGAGGCTATCCCGGGCTGCAATTTCACATACGCGTCCCTTCGCGACTTGTCATTCGCCCTGTTACCGTCTTTCTCTCGCTTCTTCCTGGCTTCCACTCTCAGCAAGTCTTCGGGAATCCCCCAAGCGGTCAAGAACAATGATATGAGTGGATCCCTTTGTCTGCAGGACGTTGCGGCAAGATTGAGCAATTAGGCGAGTCCTCCATTTGAGTCTGTTCCGTCAGCAAAGGCCCCATTTGGGCCATCTCCCCATGTAGCCAGAACGGCAGACCTCCAGGCCCCAAGAGGCTTTTGGCGAGGTCATCGCAGCGCGTCCCGGCGGACATTGGCTCATCGCCTTGAAACCGCGAGCAGCTACGTGTACGCCCATGAGCTCACACCAAAGCCGGTGCCGCCTACAGACGACGACCATTCCCTCGATATGTCGAGGCATGCAGGTACTCGCATGGTGGCACTAGATGCTGCAGGCATCCATGCTGAGGCGTGCACCATTTATAAACAGTGTCTCTTCTTCCTATTGACTAAGGCGTGCTATCTCATCGGACACGCTGGGGATGCGCCGCTGATAGCCGCTCACCCGACCATTTGTCGGTGTGCTTACCCCTCGTGCCCAACGCACTCCAGGCCACTTGTGTCACACTCTAGGCCGCTCGCGCCACACTCTAGGCTGCTCGCGCCACACTCTAGGCCGCTTGTGCCACACTCCAGCACAAACAGCCCCCGCCGCCCACACTAGCCACTGAGCACGGGCGGTGAGCCGCGTGCAAACCATGCAGGTGCACAGACCCGCATGGCCAACCGAGGCGCGTCTCCCTCCCAGCACGCCAAACCTCACAAGTGCACGTACTCACGGGGTGGTACTAAACGCCACAGGCATCGCTGGTGCTCCACCCCACAGGGGACAGCACACCGAGGTGTGTCTCCCCACTGAGCATGCTGAACCTCGTGAGTGCACATACTCGCAGGGTGGCACTAGACACTGCATGTGTTCACACCAAGGCAGGTGCCGTTTACAAACACTGTCTGTTCTCATCTATACGCCGAGGCGTGCCACCTTATCAGGCACGTCGAACCTCGCGAGTGCACGTACTCACGGGGCAGCACTAGACGCCACAGGCGTTCACGCCGAGGCAGGCGCCATTTACAAACAATGTCTGTTCTCATCTATATGCCGAGACATGCCACCTCATCAGGCACGTCGAACCTCGTGAGTGCACATACTCGCGGGGCAGCACTAGACGCTGCAGGTGTTCATGCCAGGCAGGCGCCGTTTACAAAGGGTGTCTGTTCTCATCTATACGCCGAGGGGCGCCACCTCATCGGGCGCATCGAACCACGCGAGTGCACATACTCGCGTGGCAGCACTAGACCGGCACTAGACACCACAGGTGTTCACACCGAGGCGGGTGCTGTTCACAAACGGCGTCCGTTCTCATCTATACACCGAAGCGCACCGAACCATGTGGGTGTACAGACATGCATGGCAGCCCACACGCCTACGTGCATCCATGCTGAGGAAGGCGCCGTTTAAAAACGGCATCTGTTCTCATCTACACGCTGAGGCACGCCAAACCGAACATGCAAGGCGGTCGACCACTACCATTACACGTAGCATGTAATGGGCAGCCAGACACATATGCTTTCCAAGCGTGTCCGGTGTGCTGTCCATACAAGAATTGCCCCACACATTGCCTTGACACGCACGGCGGTTGACCATCACCGTTATGTGTACACCATGCACGTCCGAAGCCCGCCGTCTATACCTAGCCACCGCTCTGCACGTCATCAACTTCACGCACGTGGTCTCAGCCATCATGCGTACACTTTCCAAGCACGGGCTAGCATCAGCCACATCCACGCAGTAGCACTTATTACACCGACCGCACGAAACTTTCAAGCATGCACCCGGGTAATTTAGGCACACCTTAACTCCCGGCATGTCGACCATGCAAAGCATAGGCATTTGGCACACCACCCCTTACTCCGTGTGCCAAGCTGGAATAGTTTTTAGGTATGCCACCATTATGCCGACCGCATGTACATGTAGTGTAACCTTTTTAAAAAATGCATGTGAGAGAACTCTTCTTCATTGCTTCATCATGCCGCCCTCTTCCTGACATGCCTGCTGCACGCATCACAAGCGTTGTGAGGGAGACTGTGGTGCCTCTTTGGAAAACGGAGTTCCAAAAATGACTTGTTCTTCCTCTGGGGGATTTCTCGATAACAGGTGGGTCGATAAGTGTTAGTGAGAAGAGGAGGTCAAACAGAGTTTGCCCTTGGGATGCTGTGGGAGGTCAAAAATGGGGGAATAATGCGAAAAATACCTTGTTCAGATAAGCACACTGCCCTTGTACTTCAATCTGAGACAATATTCAAGTCTCCACTCTGTCTTTCTTCTATCGCCTTTCCCCTTTGAACTGGGTGATAGTTGATGCGACTGGTTCTCCCAAAGGTGGGTTAGCCGTGGCGGCTTGATGAAGGCTTATAGGCTCAATGTTTGTTGGACTCGTACGTTTTGGCGTGGAGAGTCGGTCGTTAGTCTAGTCAGTCCGCGATTTGGTCCAAGATGCCTTGGTCGTTCCTCTCTGCGTGAGCAGTGGTTTTCGATGGTCAAGGGAGCGGTGAGTATGGGTCAGACGTTCGGTATGAACCGTCTAGAGGATGAGTGGTCAAGTGTCTCGCGACAAGTTAGATGGTTAGTGTGTGTGTGTGTGTGTCAACGGTGTATTGGGGGATTGGTTACACTAGGGAAACTAGTGGGGGAAAAACCGCTCCAAGGCTCTATATCTACTGCTGAGCGATCCAGGTCCTTTTATACCTCGCAGCTATCCCCTTTGGAGCATCTCTACATGTCCTCAGTCCGCTTCCTCGGTGTTCCATCTCGTTCCTTCATGTTTCATGTATCTCGAGGCGTCGCGACTAGTCAAAGATAGTTGCCTTCTTGGGCCCAAATCGTGTCGAGACGTGGCGACTCGCGAACTGCTACCTTCCTAATTCGTCCAAAGTCCGTCAAGGAGCGATGACTGAGGTCCGAATTTGGATGAAACGTGTGTGATGTGTCGGATGCGAGGTATCAGGGACGTTGTTGGCATGGATATTGGTGACGGCGTGTAGAAGTGGTCCGATGTGCTGGTGCGGGTGCGACGCCGTGGGTGCTGAGATGAAAAAGGTGTGGCGAGTCGGGAAGTTGTAGCGGCTCAGATGATAAATGAAAGGTCATCGCAGCTTGTACTCGGTCGTGAGTCGTCGTATACGCTGGGGTGTACACAGCGCATGTGGGAGCCCCACAGCGTGCATCGAGTCAAAGCATGCAGGCTCTGGCTAGCTTTAACGTAGTTGAATCCAGTCCTTGATACCACCAGCCTTCAAGGTACAACGAGCACCGTGGGCTGCTTCATCCAGTCAGTGGTGGCTGCACATCGGAATCCGCACGAGACTGATCCACCAACCCGTTTGCCAGGGTCACACTTTGCGTGCAGGGAAAGGCAGCGACTGACATGGAGCACCCAGCCATATGAATCGACAAATGCCCTGGGTCCTGTACCCAGAGCACTGATTGCGGTGTCATGACTCCAAATTGATTGGAGTCAAGTCTGATTTGATTACTTAGTCATGACAACACCAGAAAATGAAGAAAACATAAACTGGGCGGTGGAAGATCTCAAACCTGGTGTAGTAACGGCAACGTCTGCAAATGACGAACTAAGAACCCTAAAAAGGAAATAGTCCGTCGGCCATTTTTGTATAAATCAACAGCACAGCTCTTTCATTAACAAACTCATAAGACACCACAATTCATCATTAAGTATAATACATTAAACAATTAACCAAATTAATTAATACAGCAAGCAAGGACATTCAAGTAGTAATACAACGGGATTGGGAAAGAATGCTTTTAAAAGGAAGTATTAAACAAGAACAGTATAAAAGGGGAGAATCATGTAGAATAGTTTTTTTAGTAACCATTACTCTGTACTTTGTTTCAATTAAATTTTGAATTTATTCCTTCAGCCCAAGTAACAGAAGACATAAGAATGATAAGGAATTAATCTGCAACACATAGACCTGTCCTAGTGTATAGACCTGCGCTTTGATCGCATTGAGCTACACTAGTTTCATTGAGCTGTGTTGATCCTCAGTTTTAAAGTTTTAAACGTAATCTACCGACAAGTTGCCTATCCAATGTATTAACGATAATGATCGCAACTTAGTTTATTTTTATAGAAATATCACGACCTCCTAGATTTCCCAAACCTGTGAGAAACACCTGAATAAAGTCATTTCCGGTGGACCTCACGTATAACAATTTATACACTTGACATCTTTGGTGACCCAGCTAGGGGGGGGAAATCAATCTTAGACATAAATTTACTTACAGACATTAGCCATGACCTCTGAAAACGAATCCGCTAATGAGGGTTACGATACCACTCAGTCTACAGTTTCAGCACCTAACTTTAACATATTTACAGCCACGATGGGTCCAAATCCATCTCAAATGGAAATGCCTGCACCCGCCACGCAAGTTCCAGAACCTGCATTTGGGTTCTCAGTTCCCAATACCGGCTATCAATTTACTTCAACGGCTCCTCCGGTGCCGTCTTTTGCTTACCCTATACGGAACACCAACCTTCCGTTTCCTACTCTGCATGATCCCATCCCACGACGAGCAACAGCCCCAATAATGCCTCAAATGCATGCCCATAACAAACAGGCAGATAATTATCTACATACAGGTACGACTCTGGAGAAAATTCGGAGCCAGGTCTGGAAGCTGAAGGATTTTCTCCTCCCAGCTCCCCGGAACCTATTCACGTACGACCGAACGTTCCGGCAGGCTTTGGTGGGCCAGTCAGAACTATGCATGACATGCTGATGCGCAATGGCAAGGACACGCCTAAAACCTTTCGAGGGCAATACACGGAAGTGCAAAGCTTTATTCACGCATATGACCGGTTAATTATCAAATATAGGGTTACAGAGCCCTATTGGCAGTGTGAGTGCATATTAGATTATTGTTCTACTGAGGTACAGGCCTTCATTCGGGCAAGTACACATTACCATCAGCGTAATTGGGTAAAGTTACGACGGGAAATTCTTACATGTTATGATGCTGAATGAGCAATTACGTGTTACAAACCCAGTGACATTTCTGCTTATACTTTGAAAACTATGAAGAATCCATTTCGAAACCTTACTCAGTGGAAACGATACTACGTAAAATATAAGACCATGTCAGGAACCTTACTGCACTGGCAACAGATCACCAAATTGACGAGCAACGGGTATTTTTGGCTGGGCATTCACGTAGATCTACGACGAGAACTGGAACGGCAGATCCTCCAAACTCATCCCGGACTAAGTTGAGAACGTCAATACACTATGAAACAAATTAATGAAGCGGCAGAATGGTATTTCACGTGCACTCGAGCTGAATCATTAATTGTAAATGCAAGTGCTTATGGGGTAGAAGAAGAAAGATGACGATTCCGAAAGGGAGGAAGATGGAGAAGAAAGTGAGGATGAAAGCGATGATTCAGACCGCGAATCGTGTGCTTGGAGAAGAAGAAGAAGAAAGGCGAGAAAAGAAAAGGAAAAGGTGAAACCAAAGCCAGCAAGGCTTCTTCTACTCGAACAGTTAAAACGGAAGGGACTGCAGAAGAGGTATCGGGATTAATCCGACAGTTAAACAAGATGTCAATAGAAGATCCTGAGTATTCACCAGTCTATTACAAAGTTTTAGCATTAGATAAGACTGGCATGGCATCAAGATGTGTAAAACAGCCAAAACTTGGACCATCTTGGAGGGAGCGGACATATCCGTTAAATAACTCGGTAACTCGACAAACTATGACTGCTGTCAGGCTGAGCCCAGCAACGGAAACAACTGCATCTCCGGCCACTTTCCCGAATAACCTGCCGTTAGGAGCCACCCCGGCAGCCAGACAAGTCGAGTTTAGAGGATGCTATGGCTGTCATGAAGAAGGGCATCATATTACCACATGTCCGGCTATTCAGGAATTAGTAAAGCAAGGAAAACTTGCGCACCATCCCGACACCGGAAGACTTATGATGAGCAATGGCGTGCCTATACGGCGAATGTTGTACAAGCTGCTGCTAGAATAACGGCGCCAAGGGTGATGTTAGGGATGTTAGATTCTAAACAACCGCTCAGAGATACCATACAAAGTTACTATCAAATGGAATTGCAAAGGGCATCGGTAGTAGCGTCTTATGAGCATTCTGCAGCAGAGCAATCAGACTATGAGATGGATGAGGTACAGGGAGAAGGAGAGCAAAATCTAGAGGATGAAGTTTCAGGCGAGGAGTATTATACTTCGGGAGAGAATGAGGTATACCTGTCTATTCCGAAACGACGAGTTAGTTTCGCACCTAATCCCCAAGCGCATAATGCCGATCAAACAAGGCCGGTGACACGTGCTACTAGGCAGGCACAGGCTTTCGATAGCATACAAGTACCTACGCGAGAGGAAATTAGAAATAGACCCAATAGGCAGATCATTAAGAAGGGAACGGAGGAACTTACACCTATAACAACCCAACAAAGACCCAACATTTGATCCACTGCTAACGATAAAGAGAAAGTTAAATTACCAGAATTAACTCCAGTAGATGCACATACTCCACGCACGGAGCTGACACTCCCACAAGACATGGAAATGCAACCACCAAGATCGGCTGAGAAAACGGGAAAACCCGAAGGGAGTAATGAGACCCAGAGGTGAAGGGAGCCTCCAACAGCAAGGAATCGGTGCCAAGCCGAAGTGAGGAGCCGAGTACGAATAAAACAGTGGGCCGAAGCTCAGATCTTCAAAGCTCCGTCAATGACAATGGTATCATTGATCGGATTTTGGATCTGCAATTACCTATGAGTGTAAGAGAAGCTATAGTGGCTTCTAAAGATATTCGAGTGGGTATACAGGAGCGAATAAAATTAAAAAATGTCAAAGCAGTGCTGATGGGAAACTCACAAAGTCATCCTGTACTTGCTAACTGGTCATGGCAACGCACCGAGGGGATACTTATCAAGGTGGAGATGGAGACGACATCAGGAAAAAGATTAATGGCTATCATCAACACGGGATCGCAACTTGATGTAGTCTGGGCAGATATAGCGGCATTAATTATAAATTGGCCGGTGGATATGTCCCGTGTCACCAACATGAACGATGCCAATGGGGGTCGAGGACAGTTGCGGGGAATGATTGACGAAGTTGAATTTAGCTGCAGAGGGGTAATAACCAAAACTGACCTGTGGGTATCGCAGCAAGCGCTGTTTGAGTTGTTGTTAGGACAGCCTTGGCAACGAAGTAACTTGGTTAGCATCGATGAGCATGATGAAGGAACCTATTTAGTTTTCAAGGATCGAGAGACACAAAGCCCTAGGTATGAATTGTTAGCTATTCCTCATGAAATCACGGGTGGGACCTACCTCAGCGGAGCCTTTGTCAACAAGATGGCGCCACATTCCTTAGTGTACGTACAAGAGATCCCTGACCCTCATTGTCTCGGAATCTCACTATCAAGACCGCCTAGACATGAAGAAAATTACCGTCAAAATAGCAAAGGAGAGTTGGCGACAGCACCGAGTAATCCTCCCTCGGTACCTAACCGAAGAAAAGGAACAGGTGGACAAGCTATGAATGAGAAAGAGCTAGGTCAGGAATTTATCAAGCCAAATAAACTTGACTCACTGTCCTTGAATAATTACAGTACCGATGCTATAGCGGAGCCTTGCCAACCGGCAGATACCGACTATACAAATGTTAAAGAAACGCACCCGAAATTAACAATTGGATGTGAAGCAAGGGGAACCAGTAGCATTAAATGGCACTTCAGGAAACTAATTGTGGAGTTTATTCAACTGACATACATTTGGGCGAGCATTATTACCTTGGTCAACGGGTATTTGCTAATTTGTGTGGAGGGAATGCTGCGAAGAAAAATTAAGAAGGAGGAGTATATAAACGCCCCCAATGTGAACGACTTCTCTAACTCTGCGACTCACACTATGAATTCTTCCAAAGACTCAGAAACCAGCGCCTCCGCTCCTACATTGTTTCTGACTACAGAGACCCCTCCAACCATGGACCAATGCAAGCCGGTACAGGTGTTAAATCATATGCGATTTCACAAGTTCGGGCCTAGAGACACATCCCTGTTCCTGCCTAATCATCCACGTATTGTACAAATGACAGCAGACCATCAGTGGCTCACCTATATAGGCGGACACCTGCTTCATGTACGGCCCTCGTTCTTGGCAGCACCTCAGTCATCTTACCTTGGTGTGGAGCAAGATTCTACGGGTCAGGAAATTCATCATGCCGTATTACTGAACGCACGCTTTCTGATGCACAATCCAGTAACAGGACAGCCGGGTTCAATCAGCGGACATGCGCAGGTGAAGTTTCTAGCTGTACCCGAGGCGCCCCAGGCGGTGTGGAATGTCGAGGTGCCATATGTAGCTGATGCTAAGATCCAGGATGTACTGAGTCGATATCCCACTGCCACGATGGGAGAATTTCATTCTTGTCCCCAGCTCCATTTGTTGGGTCTCTGTTACTTCAACAACCTCTTGATGTACCACTGCATGCACCGCAGCCCTACGCTCCCATTCCGACCCTGTCGCCGCTTGTACTAGATGACAGCAGACCCCTAATTGATTTGGGGGCAGTGGCCAACTTTCAGTGCTCCCTTTTGTCACCTTCCCCACTTGCACTAGATCCACCCGAAACCACTCTCCCTAGCACCGCCTTGTTACCTGCAGCAGCCGTGATTGGGGACACAACAAAGCTGCTCAGGCCGGTATCTGTACGTTATCGGCAACCCCTGGCCGACGGTGAGAGCATGGAGGGCAAGCAGCAGTCCGTAGTAGAGCGACGCAGCACCTTACCACCTGAAGACAAACTTTATTATTGGACTCCCCTTCCACAAGCAACCCCCGTTCGAGTTAAAAACTGGCTGCACTCCCAAAGTTCGTTGCCTGACCCTGATATGCCCGAATTGGAAAGTGTATCTGACAGCGATTATCAATCAGGAACAGAGCTCAGGCCGGTTAACCGTGATAGTGTCCATGGCACTTCGGTTTCGCCCCAGGCATATGATTCCGAAGATATAGCATCTTCTGACGAAGATGGGGAGGAACCGAGTTTTAATGGTAAACCCAAAGAATCCTTTACAGATATTACGGACTCACTCCGTAAATTGCCAACAGATCCACATTCGGCAGCGGACATTTCTGTATTGATCAGCGATGAAGCAAGCTCAACTCACGGCACGCACAGTACAAATGGCAGGGAAGATTTTGCCATTGTTAATACCCATGAAATTCTTGAGGAAATCAACCATGTTCGCACCGTGCCTGCTACCGCTACGGGAAGCTTGCTACAGGATAGGGAAGTAGCACTGTGCTATACGGTGCAATGGGCCGGAACCATAGAATCTGACCGGGAGGATGTACTCAACGAGGAGGACACAGATGGACTTAAACCTTTGGAGGACGGTATGCATATTTTGGCGCACCGGCTAAATCACACCTTGGACCATTCGACGATGTTGCAGGAGGATGTGGGACATCTCAAGCACATTTCGGATATGCCTCGCCAAACTGGGGAGGACTATGCGCGCATTTCGCGTGCGTGAGCCCGACTTCTTTCTTCTTTTGTTGCGGATCCGGGGTACTCCACCACCGAGGAGATGCGACGAGGCCGATTGTTTCTTACTCCAGCCGTTCTGGATCTCGGATCAGAAATGGTCATACCCGGTAAACGCAAAGTTAGTCAGTGACCGGACATCCCACCTTCACAGCACAGTAAACACAAGCAAGTACGTCAATTCAATCAGTCTGCGCTCCAGAAAAGCCCTATTCAACTCACAGCCCTCAAAATCGAGTACATGCGCCAACAAGATGATATTTCCGGTTACACCGACGTGCGACTTTGTATTTTGGAGGCAATTCGCCGTCTCCTTATTATCACCAAGCACCAAGCATATAATTTGGACCTGGACACACTCCCCAACACCGACCCAGAGTTTCCCCCCCTTCCGTATCTTTTTCGCGCTGAAAATAACCAACTTCAACTTCTCGCTTATGCATTTTGCTGCGCAGGACGAGACGATGTCGATGACCTCCTTACTTGTTTGTTCAGATTCAGACATCGCGAGACCAACTCACTTTTGCACATGCTCCATGCTGGCTTGCTTAAAACATTGTTTCCTGTCGATCGCGACTCCGTGGATGGCAGCGAATCCGAACTCTCGGATGATGACAATTGGTACCCGGGAATCACGGCACGGCAGGATCAAGAACAATTCGATGCGGAATACACCGCCCCCAGCCGCTTTACCATCCGCGCACATCATCCTCTTGCAGATGGGTCAAGACACTCTACTTCTCCTATGACCCCCGGGCCTGGAACAACTGTTGTGGATCCTGTTCCCAAATCCGATGGACCCCTGTCACCCACCCCCACTCTCAGCTTGGCCATCGAATCAGCTTCAGCACGCGCCAAGCAGCTTGCTACTACTCAGGGGGCCAACACTCAAATGTGTGGGTGTCCAGACCACGATCCCAACAATCATGCCCCTTCGAAACATTATTGATCCATATCAGGTTGATACGATTCGTAAGTTATCCTCTTTTTCGTTCCTGCGGATGACTTGACCATTTTAAATTACAGTCATGCTCATTCGACATCTATGCTTCCTCGAAACCACGGATCATCCAATCGGTTCCTTAGTTCGCAACCCCACTGTGTCCTCGCCTCGGAATATATTTCACACCATCACCCTTCTTTGAAATTTTGTTATCCCTCGTTCTTGTTCTGAGAATTGACTCTGTTCCTCGGCCTTCTCATTTTTAACTGTAACACCACTACTACTATAGTTTGCACAGTTCTCTACCTAATGATTGGCCATGTGCCCACTCATCATCTTGTTACGTGCTTGTATCACTTACGGACTGGGGTTGGAGTTACAGGTGGACTACCGACCATTTGTTTTTGTTATAAACCTTGGCTGATACTAGTACCCTACGTGTTACAACATACATTGTGATTTTTAATAATGGTTGCTCAATTAATAATGAACATGGCTGGCCTTCAATTATTAAAAATATGGCAAAATCTTTGCAACTCACAGAGTTCGGAACAATATTGCTTTTCATACTATGGGCCTGAGCATTTGGAGGAAGTTAAGGTCCGGACTATCCGACCTCTGCCGATCCAGGAACGTGAGGATGAGGCTGAAATGGAAGAAGATGACACTTATATATTTTATCCGGTGGAAGTAAGCAAGAAGGATGGTGCAATGTATCAAGCTTTTACAATGTATAAGCGCGTAGATAAGAAGGTCCGACCGGTGTCCACAACTTTTTTCACCCGATTATGCTATCTGATGAACTATTCCTGAAGACCCTTTGCTTACCTTGCCCCCACTTCCGACAAACCCACCACCTTTTGAGCCTACTCCACAGCTAACACAAGAACGTCTCGCACAACTTAATATAAACCCTGATGGATTTTTAACTCCAGAAGAGGAAAGAGTTTTTGAGCACATTATGTGGCTAAATCAAGACACATTGGCCTTCGAAGACTCGGAGAGAGGAACTTTCAAGGACAGCTACTTTAGCCCGTATAAAATCCCAACCATACCCCACACGCCATGGGAGTATAAGAATATACCCATTCCACCGGGAATTTTGAATAAAGTCATTGACGTGTTAAAACTTAAGATGGAGGCTGGAGTTTATGAGCCTTGTCAATCATCATACAGGTCACGCTGGTTTTGTGTAATGAAGAAGAATGGAAAACTAAGGATTGTTCATGACCTACAACCCTTAAACAAAGTCACAATACGAGACGCAGGAATGTTGCCGATAATAGACGACTTTGTCGAGGGTTTTGCAGCTACACAATGCTATTCTGTGTATGACTTATACTGGGGATTTGATGTGCGGCGTATGGAGCCAGAGAGTAGGGATATGACAGCTTTCATGACTCTGTTAGGCTTGCTCCGCATAGCATCCATGCCAACAGGTTTTACCAATTCTCCAGCGGAATTTCAAAAATGCATGGTATTTATCTTACATGATGAAATTCCTCATGTGGCAAATATTTTTATAGATGACCTTCCTATAAAAGGACCTCATACTCAATACTTGAATAAAGACGGAGAACCGGAGGTATTAAAAGAGAACCCAGGCATTCGAAGATTTATCTGGGAACATGCATTAGATAATCACCGAATTCTCCACCGAGTAAAATGCGCAGGAGGTACCTTTTCTGGATGTGCTTATAGTGGGGCAGCGCTGCAATGCCAAAGGACGAGAGCCAGATCGTAAGAAAGTATCCGCTATTTTAGATTGGCCAGCACTCAAGACACCACAAGAAGTGCATTGATTTTTAGGCCTATGCAGGACCGTGCGGATATGGATCAAAAACTATTCAGAGATTATTAGGCCGCTTACAGAATAATGGGACCAGTGACAGCAGGAGGCCTTCTCGCGAATTAAATCATTAATAGCATCCACGCCGGCACTACGACCTATCGATTATGAATCGAATCAGCCTGTGATCTTATCAGTTGATTCTAGCCAAGAAGCAGCTGGGATGATACTCTCTCAAATGGACCCAGAAGAACGACGTCGACCCCCACATTATGGCTCTGTGCCCATGTCAGAACGAGAATCATGTTATTCCCAGCCAAAACTGGAACTTTTTGGCCTTTACCGCACTCTGTGACATTGGAGACTATATATAATAGGGGTAAAAACATTACATGTCAAAGTAGATGCTAAGTTCATTCAGGGACTACTAAATAACCCAGACTTGCAACCCGATGCAGCAGTTAACAGGTGGATTCAGGGTATACTTATGTTTCATTTTGCACTTATCCACATACCTGTGACAAAGTTCCAAGGACCTGATGCACTATCACGCCGAGGAAAAGGGGACGGCGAAGAAGCCACGAGCGATGATGATGAATGGCTGGATAAAATTGGGTTGGCAAATTTTAAACCTGTAAAATATTTCTCTCGTGTTCGGCAGTATTATGAATGGATGCAGCCATATATATTAGAAGAGCTACCTTCCTGTAATTTGTCACGGCTCAGTCATGAGAAATTATTGGATCAAGTACGGCACTTCCTGAAAACATTAGAAATGCCGGAGTTTGAGAATAATCAGAAGCAGTGCCGCTTCATTTCTAAAGCTACACAATTCTTTTACAAAAACGGGAACCTGTGGAAACGCAATGGGGAAAATAATCCCTTAGTAGTAATAACAGACCCGCAGTCGCGTCTAGCTATTTTGACCCAAGGGCACGAGAGTCTAGGACACTGCAAGGTAAAGGCCATGTGGGAGGCATTAAAAACATGTTTCTTTTGGCCGCAGATGCGTGCAGACATCCAGCATCACATAGCATCGTGCCGGCAGTGTCAGATCAGGAGTACACGGAAGGTGGAGATACCACCCACAATTTCAGCACCTACCACCATATTTAGCAAACTTTACATTGATGTAATGAAGATGCCACCAGCCAATAATTACCACATGATAGTGGTGGCCAGGGACGACCTGTCAGGATTCTGCGAGGCCAAGGCACTTCAAAATCAGACAGCTGACAGCCTGGTGGATTTCTTTTGGACCCACATCTATTGTCGGTACGGATGTCCCTTGCAAGTTACCACCGATAACGGGTCTGAGGTAAAAGCAGCATTCGAAATATTAATGAAGCGATTGGGCATTCCGCAGGTTACTATTTCAGCCTATAACAAGCATGGCAATGGGGTCGTGGAAAGAGGACACTACACTTTACGAGAAGCTCTCGTAAAAGCCTGTAATGAGGACCTTCGAAAATGGCCAGAATATTTGGCTGCCACGGTATTTGCCGATCGAGTTACCGTAAGCAGTGTAACGGGGTTCTCTCCATTTCAGTTATTACATGCCACTATGCCCGTCTTGCCTTTTGACTTGACAGAAGCCACATTTTTAGTGGAAGGATTTTATTTAGGTATGAGCACCTCTGAATTGCTGGCGCTCCGCGTCAGGCAGCTGCAAAAACACCCGCAAGATATGGCTAGAGCTGCAGCAACACTGAGAAAGTCCCAATTTAATTCCAAGATCCAGTTCGAAAAGTGTTTTAAACGGCGCTTGCAAAAGGAAGACTATAAGCTGGGAGAACTAGTGCTAATCAGAAATGTGGCAATAGAAAATTCAGTCAGCACTGCCAAGAAAACTAACGACCGGTATTTGGGACCCTATGAAGTGCACCGGAAAAATCACGGCGGCGCGTATATAATAAAAGAACTTGACGGATCACTGTTTAAGCAGAATCCTACAGCCGCTTTTCGATTACTCCCCTACATAACCCGAAATCAGTGGTTTATGCGGACAGGATGGATGGGTGAAGAAGACGACTCTCAATCAGACAGTGAGGCATCTAGCGAAACAGAATTATCAGAAGGAGAATAAAGCGAGAAGGAGATCGGAGGCGAGTAAGAAATTCTACATGGACATTCAAGGGATCCACAATATAAAGCTTAAAAGTATCCATGAGGACTGATCTACCAACCTCAAAAAAATTTATATAAGGAACCGCACATCGTCTGAACTTGTTAGCGTTCTCCGTATCTTCTATGAGGACGAATTTGACAACTCGGCCCTCGAGTCAGTTTGTAGCCTTGGACTTGCAGATGCAGAAAAATCTATGCGAATCGGAAAATGAATCATCGGATCCAGAGCTAAGGGTGAGGCTGTGCGGAACATGTTTCCTTGTGCTTACGACTTTCATGAACGGCTAGCGCCGCAATAATTCTACACTAAAGGACTTCTTAATACTCACCTCGGGAACGCATGTGCCACGACCACAATGGAGTAACCAAAACGCTGATAGGGCTGCCGAACTAACACACTATAAATGTATATATAGGAAAGTGTATAAGAAACCGCTATAACCAGCAGAATCTATATCACAACCCAACTAACACACCAACAATGCCTTTCGATAGCTGTTTTTATTGTAGGAGTCAGACGGCCAAGTATTAGGCACGAAAGATATTTTATAGGATGAAAATGTATGTATAGAAACGCGAACAGGAAGTCCAACAAAGTCACCCGAGGGTTTCCAAGTCTTTATAGGATTTTCTCTTTTAACGGGAGGACCGTGTAGTGTGGACACTGTAATGTCTCAACTGATAGCTTCGCTTATATAGGCCTTCTTAATCCAACGTTCTCAAAAGCAACCAATGTTCTGACTGCACAAAACCCTTATAGCTTATATTCTTATAGCTTATATAGGTCCCTGAGATCACTGCAATTGTAACTTCAAAAGCTTTATAGATTCTTTGTAGCAAAACCTCTAACTGAGTGTCTTTTATGTATCCGAGACTCTACAATTGGCCCTATAGGGAGACAACTACTACTGTAGCGGTCGCCGAAGTGGGGGGTTGCGTGAGCTACTGTAATCTAACGAAAACTCCTACCTATATACTATTTGGAAAGCTATAAATAAACAAACGATCGAGAACTAGGGTTTAGGGTATGTAAGATTTATAAGTAACAGTCATTATAGGCTTGGCAAAGATGGCTTGGTGACTCCGTATTCGCACGTGTTCCGTGTTTTCCTGTCCGGATAATAGTATAGGACGCTCAAAATGAGCTCGGGGCCTCGCTCCGGTTCCTATCGACTCTGAATGCCGCGGGGTTGCGGAGTCTAGACCGTCGCGAAAGATTCGCTATTGGCCCATCCTATACCATGTGTTTAACTCGGCTCTACGGCACGTCGGATGCAAGTTTTCCCTATAGTACCCTTTATGGGTTCCGTAGTTCAAAGTGAACAGGTGCAATTCGGTAACCGCCGGACTTCGGAAGTCCACCCTATATGTTCCGTATCGGATTTACTCGGTCGGCCGATCCCTCGAATGTCATGACCTCATTGCACGTGCTCCTATAGCCGTTCCGGGCCGTAATAGGAGACTTGTTGTATGTCGCTTTGTGAATATAGGACGTGTTTCCGCTTCAAATGCTTCGCTCCTTGATTATAGGACTGCGCTTTGTGTCTCCTATAGATGCTACTCTGTGTTGTGTAGTCCATCTTGGATGTCGCCGAGCGTACGATAATGAGTATAGAGGCCCTCATTTGTAAAGGTACCGTCTATAGGACAATGTCTAGTGCTCTTTGACCATAACGAGTTTCCTATAGCCTATATGTCGGAGTCATACAGACTGTTAAGGATCCTGCCGCCTATAATACTCTTATAGGAATCGCAAAATAGCGCGTTTCAAGGCTGCGATTATAGACGGCGTATCATCTCCCCCTTTCTAAATCTCGACTGTCCTCAGTCGACGACTCAGTTTTTATTTCTAGCATTGAGCAAGGCTCCCTATAAGACTTTTCAATCTATTGGAATTATTTTGGCCTTCGCGATTCTCAAGTGACACCGGCAAATATTCGGTATTTCCATTTTGGGACGGATCCGCGGAGTCAAACCACATCACGTCGGGTATTTTTGATTCCGTTTTTCCCCCTATGTTCTGTACATCGTCAGACTCGTCTCGTCGAGGCGAGTCCGGCCGTGTGGCTTTTGTGAGACAGGGGAGTCTCATTCCTGAGTCCCCTCATCTTCAAGTTTACACGAGGTAAGCTTCTTTCCCATTTAATTCTATTCCTGGAAACATTCCAGGAATTTTAAGTTTTTCTAGGCTGCGCTCGGTTAAGCGCAATACAACGGCTCAAAGATGAAGCCGTCCGCAGCCCTTGCCAGCAAAGTGGGTGGCAACGCCCCCACTGTTGCTTTCTTTCCTGTACCACTACCATCTCCGCTCACTCGTTTTACTCAAAACTCGACCATGGTCGGCATCCCCGTCTCGGACGACTACGACCCGCAGCCGGACGACGACGCGTACCCCCTGGACCCGTTCTTTTATCTGCGAGCGGCTGCAGTCGCACCGCTCATTCGACTGGCCGTCGACCCCGCCTACTGCACCATGCGCCTCAAAACTTCCGCTGCCCTCGACCGCCTCAAGAAAGACCTCAACAAGGCCCACCCTTATCTGGTATGGGCCCGTCTGGTGTTCTATGGGGTTGCCACTGACGTTTTTCGCTTATAGGTTGCCCATTTCGCCCGTTTTATGAACGGCGACATGCCCGCCGATTGCGCGAACCTCCTATACTACATCAGCCGCCTCACGCAACAGCTGGACGAGGACGAGCGTAACCCGGACTGGAGGGACCGGATTATTGAAGAGCCTGAGCAGGTACATTTTCTGTTTTCTCGGGGCCTTCGTCCACCTAGCTAACGCACTCTCTAGTGCTTTCTCACTTCGGTTTGGAAAATCCCGGAGCTCTACGAGCTTCACGTCGACGACATGACTGCCACTGCCTTTCTCGACCACTCCAACGGCTTATGCACCAAAGCCCAGATTGCCACACTCCTGGCCGAAGCCAAGGCTGCACAAGACGAACATCGGGCGGACGGTGCAGGTGCCCAGAAGCGCGCCAAGGTCGCTAACAAGGCACCTCCAGCTGCTCCAGAGGTGACCCTTGTCGATGCTGCTGCTGACGCTCGCAAGCGCAAACACGGTAACAAGGTGTGTCCTCTTTTCCTTCTCTCAATTCTGGTACTGACGCTTTCTTTGGTTTTAGACTCCCAACAAACCCGTCGTACCGACGAAGCCCGTTGCGAAAGTCACCGTCAGCGTGCCCGCGACGCCCAAGGACAAGGAGCCCAAGACGACCAAGGTCGCAAAGGCAACGGCCTCCTCTTCGAGGCTTTCTCCCGTCACCGAGCCCGTAAGCGCTTCGGTGCTCATCTCGTCCTCTTTTACTAACTTGGTTTTGCTAGCCCCCAAAACCGAAAGCCCGCCAGGCCAGCGGTTCCGGACGCACCACTCGCAGTTCCGCCAGTAGGACCGGCAAGGCCAAGGCCAAGGCGGCCACCACCGCTGGTTCCGACGAGGACGAGGCCGAAGCCGTCCCGACTGACGATGAAGGACACGACTCCGGGGACGAAAAACCCAACACCGACGCGTGCATTCCCGACGACCTCCAGAACTCAGCCGCGGTCGACCCCGACGGTCCCGAATACCAGGTCGTCGACAATATGCTGGTCTCCAAGTACTTCCCGGAACGCAAAGTCATCGAGTATAGGACCCTCCTGGAGGAAGCCAACAAGTCCAAGAAGCCCAAGCGGCACTCCCTCGAACTTATTCAAACTACCTTCCAGTACGGCTTGCTTTTCAAGTCCTATAGTCCGCAGAACCCCTATAACGTGCCCGATTCCTGGAATCCGAATCCGATTCCTCGAATTCCATTTGAGCGCGTCGAGAGGGCCTTTTCCGTGGCTCTCCTTGAACATGTAAGTTCCTATCACTCCGACTTATAGTTTTCGCTAACCCTCTTTTCTATAGCCCGGTTTCTCGTGCCTCGGTTGCGTTATGCGCCGCAAGAAATGCGTCTACCGTGGGCACCGCGTTGACTGCTACAACTGCGCTGCCGCCCATCTCTCGTCTTGCACATACAAGCTCCTCGAGCTCGCGAATGAAGAGATCCGGCACGCGCTCATCGCGTTTACCAACATCGGCACCGACGGTGAGTTTTCTTATAGGTACTGATGATTTCCTCTAACATTTTTCCTTATAGAAACGCAGTTCCTCCTCGACAATCTCGCCGCGGCGCAGCGCCGCCTGCTCAGTCTCCAGGACTTGGCCCGTCGAGCCACCGAGGACTTCCGTCACGACTGGCACCATTTTCTTGAGCACATTCGCCGTGCCGTGGACGTCGTCGGTCTCGAGGCCGTTCGCAAACGCTTCATCGACGCTCCCGAGAATCTCGACATCCTCGACCTCGTGGACTCTCGTATCAAGTTCCTCAACGACCAACTGACTCCGATGGCCGTCCACCCGGATTACAAGGAGGAAAAGGACCATGGCGACTCGGCTTCCGACGGCTCTTCTTCTGACTCGGAAACTTCTTCCGAATCCGAGGCGGACGCCCCTTCTACCAGCAAGGAAGGTCGGGCCAAAGCAGCTACAGTCATTTCTCTCAAGGAGGCCAAAGCCGAGAACGACGAGGAGGAGGACGAGGAGATGGTTAGCGTTGAGGAGGCTGCAGTGCCTCCAAAACCACGCGCGCCTTCTAAGGCTCCAAGCGTCACTGCGACCTAGTCCTATCGTGGACCTTTTATATTTTACTTATCCCAAATCGTACTGACCATGGACGCGCGCCCTATAATGGCAGATATTAGCTACTATTTTACTTTCTATATTCCTATAGATCAAATAGTCCTTTAGCTAGTTTTCATGTCGTGTAGGGCCTATTGTGCAATAATGCGACTGCCACCCGTATTTCTATAGGAGTGACTTAAGACCCAGAATTATCACAAGTCCAGCGATATAGGAACTTTCAAATGTTTCTAGAAAATGAGGCGAACTCATTTTCTTATAAATTTTTACTTCATAGGAGACTCGTAAGAGTTCCTATAATTTAAGGTTTTGCAATTCCTCTTTACAATTTTACTCGTAAAGCTGAACCGCGATATCTATATGTCAGACCTATACATACACTATAGGTTTCCCTATAGGCCGCGGTCCACGCGATAGCCTACTACTCGACCTGGGGTATAGGTGCATGAATAGGATTTATCAGTGATAGACTATCCAGCTTTTCACTGCTATAGACACCTATAAACTCGTTCTAGTGAAACCCCGCTTCTCGCACTTATTTACAGGATTTACTAGTCTTAGAATTGTTACAGCCAGATTCGAGAATCAATGACTGTATCCAATTTTCATATCGTCGCCTTGCATACTTCCTGCAAGTAAATATAGTTATAGGAGTATTCCTATAACAACCAATCATGTTTCTAGCTTGGTCATCCTCAGCGCAGTCCCTTTTATAGGACCAAGCTCAGAGAGGATTCGGCCTTTTATTTTCACACTTTCAGTCAAATGTCTGTGCCAGGGCAACTGTGTTATCCTGGACCTCAGTATTTTCCCGATGGCGAGCAGGAGGCTCTCCGCGATATGCTGGCATCTCGCGTGGTATGTTCCTATACACGCTTTTACCCGCATTCTCGTTCTTATAGGAAAACTCTGTGTTATTATAGCGTGGCCTTGAATGCGACCAATGCATTGCACGCACTTCCACCTATTGTCATCCTAGAGCCTGGGGCTCTCCCTGCGACTGCTGTTCGCTTCGCATGGATTACGCGTGCTCGTTTATGGATTATGACGCGTGGGTCAAATATAGGGACGACACCGACAAAGAGTTGTACGGTGCGTTGCCTACACTATCTTATGACCGAGAGTTTTACCACTCATTCCGCTTATAGATGGCGAGTACTGCGCTACTACGGAGTATCCCTATAAGGAGCTCTATCCCCTCGTGCCTGTGTTTTTCCGCAGCGAGCTCTCTACCGTATTCGATTACGAGCATCGCCTTTATTCCAAGGTTTTGAACAACCTCAAGGATCGCGCCGGACTTCGCTTTATTCGCGCGCTATGGACCGCCGCGAATTATCCCGAGCATACCATTGCTCTAGCGACAGCCCGCCTCGTTCAGTTGAATTCCGAGGGCTAGGTCCCTATAGTTTATTCCTCCCTTGTTATGTCCGTAGTAGCCTATCAATCTGTTGTTCCCAGAGTTGAAATTTAACGGCTATCACTTTATTCCGGTGTTTCGCGAAAGTCATGATTGACAAGGTCCGGTTTATAGATGTCCGATCAAATGCGACGATCCTCGCCAAGTAAAACGTATAAATTCCTATAGGAACTGGCTGCCCCTATATTCCTTTCTTTATCGCCTACTGTCATGTCTTCCAGCGAAAACCCTTCCTATAACGCAACTCTGGAGATGCTATCACAACGCTGGGTATGTCTACTGAACCCAGGGCACAATCCTATATTGACTTTCGCTTTCGCTATAGCCTCGGATTCCGTGCCTTAATTGCATTCACGCATGTGCCGGTTGCACTTTCATTTCCTGGTCTGAACCTTGTGCCGAATGTGCTGCGTATCCACGCGGGGAATGCACATTTCAAACCGAGACGGAATGGATCAAATTTCGCGATACCCAAGATACAGCTGCTTCTCAAAGCAACGGTGCGTCTCTTCGCTCATTTTCTCTCATTCCTATAGTGACACCAATTTCCTAGATCCAGTTGTAATTGCGCAACTTGCCGCATGGTCCGCGCTATATTCCAGTGCTGCGAGGTTGTTTCATTCGCACGCGTCGTCTTCACGCGCCGTACTTCCTCCGCGATCTCGATTCGTTCCTCAGACTGCCGAGGAAATTCAAACCGAAAATGAATTTCAGTCGCTTCTTGATCAACTTAACACTCGCCAGGCGTGTGAAGGTTGGTATCTCATTATGCGTCCTTTACTCCCTTTACACCGTGTCGAGGCATTCGAGAAACGTTTGGAGGTCCTTAGGACCGCCGCTATAGAGGACTTTAGTGTCTATAGGGCGTAGATACCCGTATATCCAATAGTTCCTATAGCGAAACTCGTCTCAAACATTTCCCCTATACATCGAGTTAATGTATATTTATTTCAAACCAACAACCTTATAGAATTCGAAATTCCTTGAATCTTTTTAGGTCGTCTAGATGTTCGTCGTTTCTAGGAAACACCTCAGCATTCCTATAGAAACTCCGAGTAGTGGCTCAATTTATACCCCGGTGGAGCTCGTTCCTATAGGACCGTCGAACGGGCTTCAACTCCGTATTTCAACTTCCTATAGGACTGCTTTCTTCTGCTGACTTATTTCTGGAAAGAAATTTGCAAATTTTCAGCTCGAGCGTGTATCATCCTCTCCCCCTTTCTTAAAATCTTAACCGTCCCCGGTTAATTCCATAGAAACGGTAGTGTTGGATAATTTCCTATAAGATGGAATATTGGACGCTGTACAACAGCATCTTCCACTCGTATCCTATAATCGCCTCTAAGCTTCCTTTATTGCGCATGCCTCCCGAAGACACCAACAAGCCACCTCCCGGCATTCCTGCTGATATTTTCTATGACTGCGTCGATGGTTGGGATGGGACTAAAAGTGTTCTCGCTGATGAGGCAGCGGACGCTGGGCGTCGTTCCCGTCAATTTGAGCGTCATCTCAAGGCCGCGGTACGTATTCGAGATGTTTTTCAATCGCTATAGGAAGCTGAATACATCTTTCGAAGCTTAAACTTGAACCCTATATTGATATTGCCATCTGGTCGCACCCGCTCTGCGAGGGCACTCACTCCCTTCGTGATTCGATTGTTCAGCACCTCAAGTCCACGCCTGGTTCAACGGCTCCGCCTGAGCTTAATGCACTTCACACCATCTGCGATAAATTCACCACCGCGCGTCGTTCTTTCAAAGCCACGCCCAAGGAGATCAAGGAGACAGCCAAGGAGAAATCCGCGGCAGCTTCTGGCTCCAAAGGTAAAGGCAAGGCTGGCCGCAAGGCTGAAGGCACTGCAGAAAACGAACGCCAGCATAACCGCGAAGAAAAGCGTGCGGCACTTGAAGAAGCGCAAGCGGATAGCGTTGCTGCGACGGTCAAAAAGGTGCCCTATACTGCCATTTATTCTCTATATCAGCTTTTAACACGTTCCTATAATTCTTCACAGAAACGCGGAAGCAAGAAGCAACTCAAGAGCGCTTCTATTGTCGCGGAGGACGAAGAGCCCGAGCATGTGAGCGAGGCTGAGACTGCCGCTATAGTTGCTCCTATCGACGAGGACGACCCTATGGGTGATCCTGAAGACGATGAGCCTGTGGTACGTCTGATAATAATTTCCTAGACGTTCCTATAGGTTGACTCATTTTATTCCTCATCTCTATAGGTCGTGGATTCGTCTCGTTCCGCAGTCGGGATCAACGTCAAGCGTGCCCGATCCGAGTCCGTGGAGGTCATTACTTCGGTAAGTCATTCCTATACCGGTTCATAATTATCCAGGGATTCTTAATATTTTACTCTTAGGGGGCTCCTCAACGCCGCTCTGAAAGCGTACGTCTTCCCTATATGTTTGTCAAGAACATGGATTTTAATTCACGCGCGTATCGTAAGGCGGCAGCTCTCCTCGAGCATACTAGCCCTGCAGAAGCGCAGGCTATAGCAAACGAGATGCCGACTAAAGCCCCGCGTAAGCGTGCTCGCCGTAATTCTAAATATGAACTTGACGAGTCTCTGTTCTCATTTCAAGGTGCGCGAGTTCCTATATCTTCGATGAAGTTTAAACATATTTCGCTTTCAGCGAAAGCTTTGACAAACTATAACCCGAAGTCTACGGAAATCACTACTCGCGCTCGGCGAGCCATCGCGCAAGGATCCGTCATTGAACATGATGAGCAGACCCTATACAAGATGTACACCAACATGCAGTCTCAACTCTCTGTCGAGCTCCACCAGATCGAGTTTCTCATGTCGAACCGCGAGAAGCTTCTCAAGGAATTGGACCGTCTCTCGGAACTGATCGAGAAGCAGGGTGGCCAGGGCGTTGGTGCCTCTACCACCTCGTCTTCCAAGTGAGTTCCTATATTTTCTATTTTGGCCATTTGACGAGCGTTACTAATTTTATAGCGTTACGCAGTTCTAGACCATTTGAACTCGCAACCTAGTATGTCCCCATTTCTATAGGTCCATAACTTCGATTGCTAATATTTCCTATAGCGCCAAAGACCAAGACATATTCACTCCGTGAGTTGTTTTGTCTTCGCTATACTGATTTCTGATGTTCCTATAATACCCAGATCCGACTTGACATTTACATGTCAGCATGCTGCGCACGCTCCCACCATCTGTCGTCGTCTTCCGTGTAATGAACCCAGCATTCGAACGTATCCTCTTCCAGCTTAGTCATTCGTTTACCTGTCCTAGAACATCATTTTTCTCTCCTTACAGCCTCTAGTGCTCGCTTTCGCGAAACTAGTCCGTACCACACTCATTAAACTCTGTCTAGTATTTTTGCTATGTGTCCTATATAGTGTTTGTCTAAAATCCATCGTGTTTCGGTGATGAATTCTAGGTCCACTAAGTTTCCCTATAGAGGCAAAATTTTCCTATAAGGATGATCAAGCTTTCTTTCGAGAAGACCTTCTAGGATTTTCTGCATTGTACTCGACTTCAGTTTCATCGGACTCTAGGGGCTTCCAAATTTCGCTTTCATAAGGCTCAGAAGAATCTGAACCTTCTTCCTCTTCAGAACCTGGCAAATTGAGCCGTACTTTGCCGAAGTGAAGGTCCTTTCCCTTGTATAGGTCAGGTTCATCCTCTTCTGCAAGAATATCTAACTCTTTATTTGTAACACCAATAAGTTCTAGGAAATTCGGAGGTAAAGTTATTTTCTTCCTCTGGAAGAAAGGAACAACCCTAAATTGCGCAATTTTTCCTTGAAAGAGAGCTCCGTCCAGTTCACAACATAGATAAGAGCCTCCTTTAGTCCTTCGTACCACTATAAGTGGTCCAAAGTAGCGCGTGTCCATTTTAGAATCAAGGGATTTTTCAACGCTAGTGTTACGAATCAGAACTAAGTCTCCTTGTTCAAAATTGTAATCTTTAATAGTGCGCTCATGGTCCCTGATATATTTTCGAACTGCAGCCAATTTTTCAGCATCCACTCTCGAACGCATGATTTCTTGGTGTTGTATATGTTTCGCGAGTGCTTGAGCACGAAGCCCTATAAGTTCTCCAGTAGACAGCATTCTATCGGGGTACTCAACCAACCATGTAGCTTCTTCGATGTCCAAGGGAAGAATAGGATGAGCACCTGTTACAGCGAAGAAAGGGGAACAGCCCAATCCACGCCTGGTAGTAATCCTTTCAGCCCATAGCATCTGTGGGAAGAACCAGAACCACTTTCTGGCATCTCCTCCAGTAGCTTTATAGATCGATTGTCTAATATCCCAATGCCCTCTTTCTACGGGACCATTAGCTTGTGAGTTATAGGCAGAGATACGAATCCCTATAATGCCATATTTCGCCGCTAGCCACTTAAGAGCCGCTATAAACTGCCCAGCATTGTCAGTAACTATCCATTTAGGACAGCCCCATCGACAGATGACTTCTTCTAATAGGAAACGCCCTAAGGCTTCCGCATTATCTGCCCTGAGAGCACGACCCTCAGGCCATCTTGACAATGAGTCCCTTGCCATTACAACCAGTTTGCATTGATTTGAGGGTTCACCCATGACCATAACGTCAGTGTGAATCTTTTGAAACAAGCTCGGAGTTGTTGTTGGCACTGGCGGAATCCGTAATAATGTCTTCTGCCTATGTTGACACAGCACACAGCTTTTAATATACCAGTCGAGATCCCTCTCAAACTCGGGCCACCAAAAACGTAACTCAATGAGTGACTTAGTAGCATATAGGCCTTTATGACCCAAGCTATCATGAGCCGACCTCATCATAAACATCTGGTGTTCTTTGTCTACCACGAGCTTGTGAGTTGAGTTCTCATCTCCTCTCCTATACAGTCGTCCTTCCTTATCTATGAAGAACTTCCTTGTAAATGTAAGGAATTTTCTAAACTCCTTGTTGGTTTCATAGCCCTCTGGTCGTACTAAGGTATCTTCATACCAAATTTTAACCAGTTTAAGCCGTTCATCTAGCGTCTTCCCCATTTGGGTTCTATGGTCTTCCATGTAGGGTTCCCGCTTATCATCATCATTTCTCAATGATATATCAGGTAACAGTGGCTCTTCAGGCAAGACTGCCCGCTTAACTTTAACTAAGTATTGGGGCATGGGGATGTTCTCATCCTTATAGGCTTGCTCTACTTGCTCACTGATAGCACATTCAAACAAGTTGGCCGATACAATTTCTTCGTTGAAGTCCCTAATTGATGTAGCTACTCCCTCCATAGTATGGAGGTAGCCACCTCTGGTATCTATTTCATCTTTGAAGTCCTCTAGATCAAGGGGCTGTTGCCCTTCTCGATCCCAGTCTGAATCATCTTCAGGAGGAGGGTATTCATCAAGACCCTCATCTCTGTTTGGAAAGACTTCATCTCCTGGTTGAGGTTCTCTCCTAGAAAGACCATCGGCGGGGAATCCCTTCCCTGGTACATGTCTCAAGGTGAAGTGAAACATTAATATTTCTTCAATCCAACGATTTATGGTTGCATTCGGTCCCATTCCGGGATTCGACAACATGCCTTTGATATAGAGAGCATCTGTCTCTACCACCAGTTTTCTAACTCCTAGAAGCCAATACTGCATGCCTTGAAGTGCTCTCTTCAAGCCGTATAGCTCTCTTTTGGGTTGTGAAAACCTTGCTTCTCGGTCATTAAGCGGAATCGAGGAGAATTTTGCATAGTAGTGGATCTTAGGATCAATCTCATCTTCTTGATAGATTTGAATGCCCACCGCCATATAGGAAGTATCCACCGCTAATACAACTTTTCCTCCATTAGGGTTTATAGGCTTCAAGCATTTCGCTTCTTGTGCCAATTTCTTTATAGCGTTGAACGAATCTTGTTCCACTTTTCCCCATATAAATTCCTTCAAGCCACTAGATAACTTTTGTAATGGCCTAGCTATTTTCCCAAAGTCCTTCATGAACATCCTCATTACTCCGACAGTTCCTAGGAACTGTCTTATGCCAGCTGCATCTTTGAGTGTAGGCCACCTTAATATAGCTCCTATACGATCTGTACTAGGTTTCCTCCCTTCATAAGAGCAGATGTGACCAACTACTGAAAATTCATTGGCACATAGGATAGTCTTCAGACCTGAAAAAGTCCCTCCCGCGTATTTCACTCTTTGGACAACCCTATTGAGATTCTGAAAGTGCTCCCACACAAATCGACGAATCCCAGGATTCTCAGGATGAGTTTCATATCCACCACCAGGTAACTCATAACGGGAACCAGGTCCCCTGACAGCAACATCGTCAATATAGGGAATAGTAATATTTGGTATCTCATCTTCTAGAATATAGGTTACGTCTTCATGGAATATAGGAACGGAGTTCGTCCATCCCATAGGTAATTTAACCAGTCTGAGCGCACCAAACGGAGTCTGGAACGTAGTATAGTCCCTAGATCCCTCCGCAATATCCCTATGATCATATCCAGAGTATAGGTCAAGGCAGCCACCGCATGCCCTGCCCGCGAAATGGCTAGCTAGCTCATCTGTACCAGGTGGCACTCCAGAATGTGCTATAGTAACCTTGTTTAACGGTTCTAGGGAGTGTACCAAACGGATAGTCTTTCCGTCTTTCTTGACAACTCCGAAGAATTTAGTTCTATAGGAGGAGTTTGATCTTTCATAAACTCCTGCATCTATTTTAGCCTTTATGATTCTACAAACTTCTTCCAGCTGTCCGCGTGGAATAGGAATGCTCTTCTCAATCCAGGGTTCATGCTCTGTAACTGGGAATTCAACTGGAGGGAAGAATTCATGCTTGAAGTTCCCCCTTTCTGAATCTACCCAAGCGAAACCTTTCTCTTGAAGCATCATAAAGTGGTGTAGCAATTTTCGTTCCTCAGGCCAGAGGAAGTCATCGTTGTGTATCTTATCCATGATATCCTTTCTTTCTTGCGTATAGCGCCCTGTTGGACAATAGTCCGTGGGATGAGGCGAAAGCCCTGGCATATCCTCTAAGGGATTTCCAGTAATCTTTCTTATCACCCTATACTTTTCGGGTACCATCTGATAGACTGGTCGGACCTTGACCCCAACGGGTTTGTACTTCTTTCCTAGGAAAGCTTGTTTGGCCTCTTTAGCTTCTTGAGCCTCTTTTGCTTCCTTTTCAGCCCTAAGCTCTCTGCTGGACTTTATAGGAGCACCCATTCCAGGTCTAGTCCCTTCTGTCAATCTAGGCACTATGAAATCTGCGGTATCACAGCATACACATCTTTTGCCTTTTTCCGTAGTATGGGTCTTCCCATAATTACGATTAAATTTCCGTTTTTGTTTCCTAGTGAAATCCGGTTCCGGAATATCTTCTTGGAAAGTGAAAACTTTATTGGATCCTTGAATCTGATTCAAGTATTCACTGAACAACTTAGAGGCTGGCTCATCAGTCTTAAATGCCGATACTTCTGAGGCAGTCATATATGCTGTTGCCAATTCCTCCTCTATAAACTCCATTCCATTCATTGGTCTGATATAGCCTTCTATTTCAATTTCGTTTTTCTCATTGAATCCAAATTTGAGTCCCAGCTCTTCTTGTTGTGCACCCTGCATCAATTCATCGAAGATGGGGGAAAATCCCCGGATTCACCCTTTATAGGATCATCTCCTGTGGGACCTTCAACCCTAGCCTGCTCCGATTCACTTCCTATAGGATAATCGTTCTCATATTTTGGATTATAGAGACGATTCATTTTCCCTCTAAGATGTGTCGGCATAGTACACCGTACCCCAGTATTAGGATCCCTTATAGTTATGGTTTGTCCCCCGTCCTTCTTGTTCTGAACGGTACTTTCGGTCAACAAATCAAAGGGTCTTCCCAACAGAATGTGATATGCGGGCTTCCTAATTACATGGCACTGCAGATATACTGTCACATTGCCAAATAGGAAGGGTACATTTTTCGCAAGTCCAATGGTTCTCTCAAGTTGCGCATTCGCGCTTTGCATCAGGATATTAATGTCAGGATCCCAGTTTAATCCCAATTTTTCTGCATCTTCAAGTGCTATAGAAACAATTTGAGAACCGCTGTCTACAACAGCTTCTACCTTGGCTTGTCCATTTACTAGCGGGAAGACTGCTCTCAAAGAAGCCGACTCCTTAGCCACATAGACTTGCTTTGGCGCCTCATCAGGTCCCAAGCTCTCCAAGTACTGCATATAGGGATCTGGTACCATTATAGATCCATCAGGGATTCCTTGTGAAGCCGAATCGGTCGATACCCACAAACTTGTTATTATAGGTAAATCGCTTATAGGAATAGCATCCCATTCCAATTTCGGTTCCTCAATATCATCGAGGAAGAATGGCAATTCTTCACCGGCTAGTAGCGCATCTTTCATACTCTGAGCTGGTACTCTAGATTTAGTCAAGGCTTTTCTGAATTCATTCGCGAGAGCAGGGGAGCCAGCCAATTGATCTTTGACTGAAACTTCCAATCGGGTGGCCATAATTTGATTAAACAGCCTCTTCCCGGCCTTATCATCCTGATAAGGTGCTCTAACTCTGTACTCAGGTTCCCTTTTATTGTTGGGGATAGGCCCCCCTTGCTTATTAGAAGCAGTCGCATTTTCCTTATTTCTTTTGGCTTCCAAATCCATGGCTTCCTTGAAGGGAAATCTCGACGCTATAGGCTGCACTTCGTCATCTTCATCAACAACCTCCTCGAAAGTAACCTTCCGCCCATGCGGCTTCTTGGGTTTCGGAGGTGTGACTATAGGAGCTTCTGCCTCATCGCTCACATTATCATCATCTATTTCGCTCGCTCTCGTTGCTCTGGTCCGCCAATCTCTATTTTCATCCGCTGGGTTAGGCACTGTACGGTTCTCAGGAGGTTTGGCCTTCTTAACCTTTGCAGGTTTGGCCTCCATCCCTGAACGGTCTAGAAACCCGGAGGAGCAGGAGCTCCACCCTTAACATCTCCTCGAGTGGTTACGAATTGATCTTGAGTAGCAGGCAAGCCTCTAACCGCCATTTGTTTTCCATATTCCATTCCACTAAGGAATTGCATTGTTTCGGGAGTCACTTTGATATCTATAGCAGGACCGGCTGGGTTTATAGGATTCCCAGTTGGTACCGTTGCCAAGTTTATAGGAACTACAGTTTGACCAGGGTAGCCCGGGTTCGGAGCGGGCTGAGCTGGTGCCGTATTCTGCACTTGGGTTGGCGGCCTATAAGGACCATATTGCACTCCCTGAAACTGAGGAGTGGGAACCAAACCCTGCTGATACACCCCATGTAGCCGCTGTTGTTCCATTAAGGCCAGGTTTTGAGCCTTCAAGGACCGCATTTCATCCATCGTAGTATCATAGCTATACTCTATATGGTTGAACTGGCTATCACTTTCCGGTATAGGAAGATGAAGAATGCCACCATTCTGAGGCTGACTATTATAGTTTGACTGAATTGGCGCTCCTTGTGCCTTTCTATCGTAGTGTTCATCCACCTTTTGTCTCTGACTTTTATTAGAAGGCTCTCTAGGAATATAGGTACCATCGCCCATTTTAATCCGGCCATTCTGAACAATCAATTTTCCCAGATCTAAGTGAACCGCCTTGTGAGGACAATCCGCTATATAATGACCCGGTAAGAGACAATAGTGACAATCTCCCCCCATCTGAGTTCTGCCTTGCCAATTTCCTTCATTCTGGCGCTGGGGTCTCTGACCCTGTTGCTGTCTCTCGTCATTCTGACTATGGGATTGACCAGTTTCTGGAACATCTTGGTGAGGTGCAGCACCCCGAAGGTTTTGTTGCAACATTCTTATCATGGTATCAGTCTTCTTTTCGCGAATGACTTCTCGGTCTTTGCTCTGCATGAGCTCATTCTCAATTTTCGAGAAACCAGCATCCATCTCCTGCTTCATTTTCGCGATAACTGGATCATACTTCGGTAGAGTGCCTCTAGAAACCTCTTCGTCACTCACACTTGTATAGGACCCAATAAGCACAGTATTAGAAGGTGTATGGTGCCTAGCCATTGATTCCGCGATAGAAATAACTCGAGTTATAGGAACACTGCTATCTCGCCGATCTACGCCTTTAGCCACACCTACTACTGCAGGTGCTGGAGCAGTCTTTGTCTCATCTAAGATTACTTCTGTGGACCTAATAACTTTTTGAATCTCTTCCCTAAACTCAGGGTTAAAACTCGCAAGATATAATTCAACTTGTGTCCCATTTAACAAGGCTATAGGAGGTTTTTCCAACTTCTTGGCTTCAACCATAAAGGCGATGCCAAACCGTTTAATTTTGCCAAGATCCGAGATTTTTAAGTCCTGAAATCTAGCACAAACGGCCTTTAACCTTTCTATAGAACCCGAAGAAATGTCCTGAATCTCAGGGTACATCAACTGGATTTCGTCTATGAATTCTTCATAGGTTCCCGAAGTCCAACTAGCTAAACTCTTCCACTCATCTTTCGTGGAAACACTATCCAAGTACCGAAGCAGAGTTTGCTTCTTTTGAACATCGGTAGTAAATTTAGCTTGTTCTATAATCTCTCCGACTTGGCTTAAGAACTTAACGAGGTCCTCTGGATCCTCGCCATTGAACTTCGGCTTATTCGTATCCCATGCTTGTGGAAGCTTGAACGTTCCAGTTCCCGTGGACGTCATTATAGGATGTGTTACTGTGGTTATAGGAATAACCGGATTGGTCTGTACGGACTGAGCAGCTACTGTCGGCGTAACTGTTATAGATGTGGTCGAATCTAACTGACTCTGTGATTCCTGAGTAGGAAGTATTTGTGAACCTTGTGTAGAAGGTCCTGACAATGTTTTGGATGACTGAGATCCTGAATTCGACGCGATTCTCTGCCTATTCGCAACAGTTCGGTCTATAGTGCTTTGTTGGGCTGCTCTCCTTGCTTTATCAACAATAGAAAGCCGCTTAGTTTGAGCGTCTATAGTTCCAAATCCCGTACTGCTGGATGTTACTTGAGAATTCCGAGTTGATCTCGAGGATGGTCTCTGCCAAAACCCTACGGGAGCTTCCCCTTGTCCAGCTAATTCAAGATTGTCTGGATTATAGGATGAACTAGCGTCCGCGGGATCGTTTCCGGACAGATTGTCTTTTAATTTTCAGTTATAGGCTCTTTGTGACGAGCCCTATAACTAGGATAACTCGTTTTCAATTGATCTTCCGTTCTGGAGGCTTTCCGAGAACAAATCTCTTTAAATCCTCTATAAACTGCTGTTTATAGATTTAAAATATCTTGTCTGAGACCCCCTACGTCGGTCACCAGATGATAGGGCTGCCGAACTAACACACTATAAATGTATATATAGGAAAGTGTATAAGAAACCGCTATAACCAGCAGAATCTATATCACAACCCAACTAACACACCAACAATGCCTTTCGATAGCTGTTTTTATTGTAGGAGTCAGACGGCCAAGTATTAGGCGCGAAAGATATTTTATAGGATGAAAATGTATGTATAGAAACGCGAACAGGAAGTCCAACAAAGTCACCCGAGGGTTTCCAAGTCTTTATAGGATTTTCTCTTTTAACGAGAGGACCGTGTAGTGTGGACACTGTAATGTCTCAACTGATAGCTTCGCTTATATAGGCCTTCTTAATCCAACGTTCTCAAAAGCAACCAATGTTCTGACTGCACAAAACCCTTATAGCTTATATAGGTCCCTGAGATCACTGCAATTGTAACTTCAAAAGCTTTATAGATTCTTTGTAGCAAAACCTCTAACTGAGTGTCTTTTATGTATCCGAGACTCTACAATTGGCCCTATAGGGAGACAACTACTACTGTAGCGGTCGCTGAAGTGGGGGGTTGCGTGAGCTACTGTAATCTAACGAAAACTCCTACCTATATACTATTTGGAAAGCTATAAATAAACAAACGATCGAGAACTAGGGTTTAGGGTATGTAAGATTTATAAGTAACAGTCATTATAGGCTTGGCAAAGATGGCTTGGTGACTCCGTATTCGCACGTGTTCCGTGTTTTCCTGTCCGGATAATAGTATAGGACGCTCAAAATGAGCTCGGGGCCTCGCTCCGGTTCCTATTGACTCTGAATGCCGCTGGGTTGCGGAGTCTAGACCGTCGCGAAAGATTCGCTATTGGCCCATCCTATACCATGTGTTTAACTCGGCTCTACGGCACGTCGGATGCAAGTTTTCCCTATAGTACCCTTTATGGGTTCCGTAGTTCAAAGTGAACAGGTGCAATTCGGTAACCGCCGGACTTCGGAAGTCCACCCTATATGTTCCGTATCGGATTTACTCGGCCGGCCGATCCCTCGAATGTCATGACCTCATTGCACGTGCTCCTATAGCCGTTCTGGGCCGTAATAGGAGACTTGTTGTATGTCGCTTTGTGAATATAGGACGTGTTTCCACTTCAAATGCTTCGCTCCTTGATTATAGGACTGCGCTTTGTGTCTCCTATAGATGCTACTCTGTGTTGTGTAGTCCATCTTGGATGTCGCCGAGCGTACGATAATGAGTATAGAGGCCCTCATTTGTAAAGGTACCGTCTATAGGACAATGTCTAGTGCTCTTTGACCATAACGAGTTTCCTATAGCCTATATGTCGGAGTCATACAGACTGTTAAGGATCCTGCCGCCTATAATACTCTTATAGGAATCGCAAAATAGCGCGTTTCAAGGCTGCGATTATAGACGGCGTATCAACGCAAAAAAGGATTAGTGTTCCTAATACACACATGGCATCTCTCGCCTGCCCCTGGCACATTCGGGTGCCAAAAATCGCTGTGCTATAAACTTCACTCCACTATCACCCTCCATAAGGCACCCAGCTCTACCCTTTCCAAGCTTTACTAGCTTCGTCAGTGCTGCACCCACTCGCCAAAGTAATCCAGACACTCTCAAACATAGCACCTTGCTTCAGGGCAAAGAATTCAAGCCCTCCTCCCCTCATTCAGCTATGAGCATCCCTGCCAATGGATCACCCGGGCTGTGGCGTTACATTAGCCCGCTCAAAGCCTACCCTGTGCTCCCTGTCCTTCAAGCTATTAATGTCGAGGGCCAACAACCAATTCATCCTGGAGTTGTTGTTGAGACAATACAGACAAGTTGGGACACTCCGTTCTTCGCCGCTACCCGGGCTCATCAAGAGCCAATTTCCAGAGGGAGCCAGCTACGCCGCGAAGGAAAGATAGAGGGGATGCTGGAGGTATTGGAATTGCTATTCCACAATGATGGGTACACCTTTTGTACGGGCGGTGGATAGGGCCCAGCAACGAGTTTTCACGTTGGGCGTGGCAGAGGAGCTGATCGATAATATGGAGGCACCTTCGACATACATCACGGAGATGATCACCGCTTTTGATCGTCACCGTTAAGGGGCTCAGCATGTGTTACTGGCAACATGCGAGTCTGGTCATGCGGATACAGACATTTAATTTTTTGCACCCACACCCATTTTCGACATCCATGTACATCCCAAAATGAATAGTCTTGTATCCGAAATAAACGAAAAACCTTCCTGATCATTATACCGCCACCATCCAGTAAAAATCCAAGTAACTGTCTGACTTGAAATTAAAAATAAAAAGCATAACGGACATTCCATGGATCGGTTGTGAAGCAGAAATAATCGGAAGCAAAGAAGCGCAAACTTGGGCGCCTACATGCAATATGAAATGGGTATAAGAGAAAGAGCAGCTGTGCTATTCATTTTAAAACTCTCCTTTCCTTATTTCCAATCAACCCACATGCTAGATGTTAAAAATGAACATTGAGTACCTCCTAACCACCACAAAGGATCCATTTCCATACCTTCGACCGCCATTCGACAATAGCAGCTTCGACAGCGCGGTTATTCCTGATCCTGAGGAGGAGGAATATCAAGGGAAATTGGATCGCTATCATCGAGCTTATCTTGGCGAACATGTAGGTTATAAAACAATGCATGAACAGACATTTTAAAGCTAATGATCGAATAACCCCAGCACGAGTTAAGACGAATCTTGAACATCATTCTTCGACCTCTGTTGGGGCAGGTCAGTGATCATAAAGAACATCTCTCTAGCATTGAGATGCAAGTGCCCAATAATTCCCGAGACGAACCTCCATTGTACAAGGCACTATCGGGATCCGCAGTACCGTCGGCTCTTTCAGTTAAAAATAACTCTTTCGCGCTTGATGTTTACAAGCCGGGCTACGCACACATGGACGCCCCAATTGACCCTTCCATCACTCAACTCGCCAAACAGGATCGCCAGCATCAGTATGGACCACCGCAGCTGGTTTATTCCACTCCTTTCATTCAACTGCCCCCAAACCATTTGCGCAGTGTCGACTTCACGGTCTCGCGTCTTCCTTCGGGATATTACTATACAGCGGATTTACGTTTCAGGGATATTCTCTGTAAAGGATCCCGCGTGTTATGCGCAGGAAAAGTGCATGGCATGGTACAGATCGAGGAACTGATGTTTCAGGAGGAAGGTTTTGCATTTGTACGTGCAGCCGATCATCTTGTTTGTCGAACGTACATTCTGGGATTTGCCGAAGACCAAGTAGCACTTCCTGATAAAGAACAGGAGCTTAAAACCATGGTAGAAGCATATCAACATGGTCAATAAGATAGTAGGAGTACTAAAATACAGTACGGAGCGGCAAATACACGAGCAACTTAACGAATACAATCATTTTTCAGGTGTAGATTGTGACTTGGAATTTTGGAATCAAATCAGACAAGAATCAAAAAAAAAAAGGGAATTTGAAACTGGGGACAGTTTAATTTTTTCATTCCCTGTGGATGTCATGACTCCAAATTGATTGGAGTCAAGTCTGATTTGAGTACTTAGTCACGACAACACCAAAAAATGAAGAAAACATAAACTGGGCGGTGGAAGATCTCAAACCTGGCGTAGTAACGGCAACGTCCGCAAATGACGAACTAAGAACCCTAAAAAGGAAATAGTCCGTCGGCCATTTTTGTATAAATCAACAGCACAGCTCTTTCATTAACAAACTCATAAGACACCACAATTCATCATTAAGTATAATACATTAACAATTAACCAAATTAATTAATACAGCAAGCAAGGACATTCAAGTAGTAATACAACGGGATTGGGAAAGAATGCTTTTAAAAGGAAGTATTAAACAAGAACAGTATAAAAGGGGAGAATCATGTAGAATAGTTTTTTTAGTAACCACTACTCTGTACTTTGTTTCAATTAAATTTTGAATTTATTCCTTCAGCCCAAGTAACAGAAGACATAAGAATGATAAGGAATTAATCTGCAACACATAGACCTGTCCTAGTGTATAGACTTTCGCTTTGATCGCATTGAGCTACACTAGTTTCATTGAGCTGTGTTGATCCTCAGTTTTAAAGTTTTAAACATAATCTACCAACGAGTTACCTATCCGACGTATTAACGATAATGATTGCAACTTAGTTTATTTTTATAGAAATATCACGACCTCCTAGATTTCCTGAACGTGTGAGAAACACCTGAATAAAGTCATTTCCGGTGGACCTCACATATAACAATTTATACACTTGACAGCGGGCAACTACTTCATCAGCAGATCGGCATCCCATGCGGGCTATCTTTACCTTTCTGGCACATCTACCTCACACAGCACACTGGACATCAGCCTACCCCCTGCCCTGCCCCGCAATTCACACAACCAGCACGAGAAATATACCTCTCAATTCAAAGGGCAGTGTCTCAATGCCATCCGAGTCGCCAGTCATTTCTCCAAGACCACCTAAGCGGAGCCATAAAGTATACACTATATGCGACCCAATGTATCCCCCGATTCCGAGACAGGGGGGGGCAGCTAAAAGCACCTCCGGAACGCAATCATTGAATATATACCAATTCCAAACATCTTCAAGTTCTTACACTGGCGACCATCACTGGCAATAACACCAACCTCTAAGTCCACCCCAGGTGCTCCAGCTCAACACTTTACTCCCTGTACTCTACACCGCCATTCTGGGATAAGCTGATTGGGACATCACAATCCGGACCTCGCCGATCATAATTTTGTGATACCCGCTGGAGCTAAACTCGGTAATCGCTACGCAACATCACTCAGAATGTCCAGATAACCTCCATTGGATGACCCCAGACCATTTCATGAAAGGTCCGCCTGGAAATTTTGAGTGAAAAAAACAGTTTTTGGTCCTTTGATCTGGGTCTTGCTTTTTAATTTGAGTTCAGCCGCCTTTTTTGTATTCAACATGAGGAATATGGCTTCAAAAGTGGTTTTGCTCTGTTCTGCTGTCCCAACTTGCCGCCGTGTTCCATCAATGATGGATGACTGATCCTCTGATGCTCCGTGATCAACGAACTGACGTGGCAATGTGGCAGTGCACTTTCTTTATTCCTTTCCCCCACTTCGCCCTCCTCGCCTCACCTTGTCAACCCCACGGACAGACCTTCGAGCCTTCAAATCGGCACCCAATCACTTTGACCTCAAGCCCAAGCTGCTTCAAATCTCACATATCAAGCCCAAGCCGCCTCAAATCTCAAGCCGCTCAAGCCCAAGTTGTCTTCAAGCATCAAGCCTTCTCAAGCCGTCTCAAAGTCTCCAGTGTCAAGCTCTCAAGTGCAACTGTCTCAAGCTAACCAGATATCAAGCCTTTCAAGAATTCTGCTCATTGTTCCCCTATTTTCCCTCATCTGTATCTTAGTGTGTAAACGAGCACAAATGTCATTCTTTTTTTCATTGCATTTTTTGTTTCGACCCCAAAAAAATAATATCCTAATTAAAATTGGAACCTAAAAGCTGGTACGGATGTTGGGCTTGGGAGGTTCAGGGAGGTCATGGATTCTGGACTGTCTCGGAATCGATGTTTGCGGCTCCTGGGGAGGTCCTGAGAAGGTCCGGGGAGGTTTTTCGGAGGATGATCCGCGGCCATCACTCGAATGTTCTGCGGACATCATTCACAAATGGCGGTGTAGTACACCTCCCTACCGACGCCGGACTTGAATCCAAGTGTCGAGACCGCTAATTTGCCAGTATATACGAGTCGTCAACAAAGACCGAGGTACCTCAACTCGGGCAGGGTGATCAGTACCACCAGCGCGATTCTGCTCGCAGGTGTACTTACACAGCATCCCAATGGAACTCAGTCAAGGCCAAGGTCGCGGTTACGAGGCTACCCACCTGTTTCCCCATCTAGCGCAAAGACCCTGAGCGCATCTATAGCTTCCGGAATCCGTGGGGTTCAGGACCTTCAGGTTGCTCTCTGTATACCAGGACTACTCGATGCTGGTGGAGGTGGATTGGTACCTTTTAGCAATCCCATTGTTACACCCAACCCACACTAACCTTGAAAAAAAAAAAAAAAAAAATTTGGTACCAGGTGTGATTGGCATCAAAAGTCTCTAGCTCATCATACTGGCATGGGCTTCACCTGGCCCAACAGGCCTTCCCATCTTCTGCTCTATTAGAACCCAAAGATCTTGACGGCTTCAGGGATACTCTTCGTTAGCCTTAGCCAGCAGCTGCGCTGGCTACACCATCAAAAAGAAATTCTGATCCATGGGTCTCGCCCTTCAACCTCCAGCACGATACATACCTCGAATGATTTCAAAGTGTTCAGTACTTGAAAAGTGTGCCACCTGGACTCTTGCAATTCCTCATTTTTTATTCAATCAACTTGGGTTGTTTCCACCCACATCATTCGACCGTGGTGACCACGGTCTATAATGGAAATACAAAGGCATTTCCAAACCTGTCCGGCCCCCATAAGGAGCCTGGCTTACTGTACTCACTGCCCACAAATCATAGTACGCTTACAAGGCCCATGCGAAGACTCCATTTGTCCAATAGCATTAAACACTTTCAAGGCTCTAGTACTATCCCTCGCAGAGCTCATCACCAAGTAAAGCACAGGACCGTTTCGGAGTCATACTCCAACCCATCTGACTAATTCTTACAGTCCCATCATCACCCGCATTGTGGAACAGCAATTGCCCTACTAGTACAACCTCGTTTATAGATAAAATCACTCTATCGGGCAGCCAATTATTTAATCCAACCTGGTTGTTCGGCGTACCTATACAAATTCCTTCAAGCCAATAATTTTCTGGATCTATACTGTTGTTTTACTTCCCACTCACTTATGTTGCCGAACCTGGACGACCTCCCGGCGGTACTATGTTAGAGCAGGCACTATGCTCCTGACTCGAACACTTGACACCAGAAATTGATCACACACACTAACTATAGACGTCACTGCAGGCTTCTTTGTGGAGTGTCCCATTGCGCTGCGCTGGGGACGCACCTTCAGCTTGTCGTTGGGTTGTCCCCACAGCACGCGCATTGCTCCAGATGGAACAGCTCGTTCGATGGAACGAACAGGCCGTTCCATCCGGATCACCCCACTCACTGGCGGCACCTTCGGCACAGACGAAGTGCACCACTATCAACGGCTAAGGTCGACATGAGCAAGAAAACAATGTTATTGGGTCAGACTCACAATTTTGGCAAATGCATTTTATTCTTGGCTACCTGCTACTACTGATCCATTGTGTGTTCCTATAAACTGCTACTGATCTTTGTACCTGCACTACAGAAGCTACCAACAGCTACAGAGGCTGATGGGGGTGCTACTGGGACTACCAAAACTCCAAATCCAACTGTGATCTACTGACTGTTTTTTTTTTTTCCTGATGAACATTCCAGACTCATCCACTCAGTGGTACAATATTTGATGAACCTCGGACTATAGGTGGGTTATCAGAATATCTTATTCAGTAATTGGACTGCCCACAAGTTCCCAACCTTTTTCAGCTTCACAGCAAACTTAAATTCATCAAGTTAGCACTGAATTTATCAATTGCACTTCTTGAACTTAATTTCATATCTTCCCCTCTAGAAGTTCCTAGAACACTTTCAGTTGCCTTCTGATATTTCTAGAGAGCAAACCTGAAAGGAGTGACTGTCTTGTCCCCTTCATTTTTTTTTCTGCTCTCTCAATGCAGAAAATTGATTCCTGTTAGCGAGATCCACTTCCTCCGGTGAAAAAGAGTGACTCTGTTACTTTTCCTTATTGAGAAATTGAAAGTACAAAGTAGAAGTCAGCAGCTGCCAAAAAAAGACAAAAAAAGCATCTGATATCGGGCTGGCCCCCAGCACACAAGTGATATATATTATTCTAAATATTTATCATATCTTTGGCATTAGAGTAGCACAAGCAAGGTTCTGCTGATGCAGTCGGCACTTCCTCATTAGGAGAATATTGGGAAAGATGGGATGAAAGAATTTACGCAGGAGTGTGACCCATTCCTTGCACATGCCTGCCCAGTCAAAGTTACCCAGCTTCATGCCACACTTCTTGTTTGGGTAGGCAATCTTGTCAGCAATCTCGAGGAACATCTCCATCCACTTCATCTGCAAACAAAATTGAAATGAGCTAAAATGAGACAACGAGAACAAGGATAGCAAACACACTAGCTCGACAAAGTACCTAGAGCACATGGATTCATAAGGATGGGTCGGCTGCTTTGCGGGGCCTTGCAGCGAAGCGAGCGGCGTGCAGAACACCGCAAGCTTGAGGTGCACAAACAGCCACGCTCCGATGTCCTCTGAGCTGGAGAAGTATGTCATTGTCAGTTTCACATCTGCTGTGGGTGCTGGTGCATCCTGTGCCATCGGCGAGGTGTCCCCAGGGGAAGTGAAAACCGCTTTAGACAGACAGCAGCCGAGATGTGCCACAGCAACAAAGATCTTCAAGGCAGGGAGGGGGGAGTTGATCTGCGAGGGTTCAACTTCCACCTTAGCCGGGTCGTCTTCCGTGTTGAGTACGCCGTTGAAGAGTGTCCAGAGGTGCGCAGAGGTCGGATGACGAGCATTGGACGGAGGGCGACGGGTCCGCAGTCACGCCGACTCATAACCTCCTCCACAGCTTGTTCCATGTAGAACATACGGGTAGTCTTGCGCGCCGTGAAATTTTAAATGCAGCTTGGTAGAATATTTCAAGCTGCGCCATAAATCCAAGGTTTGGCCTACGGATTGTACCGTTGAGATGCATAGAATCATAAGCTGACTTACTCTATCTGCGGCCGCGCCTTTCTAATAATTCAAGCGCGGCTTGCGTGCAAATGTTCTGTGTGCACATGAGGTACACCGCGACGATGGTGGCACTCCGACCTGCATGCCCGAAATTACTAGAATCCCAGGCTAAACGAAAAAAAAAAAAAAAACGCACTCATGCCGGCACCACCCGCCCCTTGTCGATCTCCGTTTGGATGAATGTGATTGCAGGGATGAAATGAATCAATACGTCCACATCCTCCGCGTCATCCAGTAGTAACTAAACGTCTGCGGGAGCGTTAGGCCTGCCTGCCCCGAAGCACCCCACCTCGTTGATGGTGACTCTGCCGCACATCGCCGACAGAATGCTGAAATGTTGTTGGCCTTCAGGTTTGGGGTGTCCTTGGTGCTCCGCAGGTCGCCCACCCATAGTCGTCCATGGTAACTTGTTGAAGCGAATACTACAAGTCCTAACTTGTTAGGATGGACAGAATCGTGATTTTGTATCTCGGAGCAGAAGTACATTATGCCATAAGACTATCTGCGCCCCCACTGCGCGGCGCCAGGCTGCTCTCTGCGCGCACTATTGGAATTCCAGCGGCGACGGTCTCGGTCGCGCTCGTTTTCGCGGTCGACAGCGACGTAGTCTTCGGGATCCGGTCTGCGAGTCGGGGAGCGATCACGGTCTAGCCTGCGCGGTGAGCGGTCTGGTCTGCGAGGCGAATGATCAGTAGGTGAGCGCTCTATTCGTCGAGCGAAATCGCGGTCCCTAGACGTGCGTCGGCGTGGAGGAGAGCGCGAGCGCGAACGGTCGCGGCGACGACGGTCGTCATAGTCGGCCTCCGCGCCGTCTGTGATGTGCTTTTCTTTTTCTGTCCTGCGTTTCTCCTTTCTTGCACGCTTTTCCTCCTTGCGCTCTGCTTTCTTGCGGCGCCGCTCGGCCTTTTCCGCGAGCTCGGGATCCGTGGCTTCAATGCCCTTGAGGGAGCTGGATGCTGATGCGGACGGGGCAGCTGCACTGGTAGGGCCGCCGAGGGTCTTGGGCGCGGGTTCGAATCCTCTGCAGCAGAAAGTTGATTGAGATCGAAACAGCAGGGAGGATGGATAGAACGGAACAAACAGTGCAACGGCTAGCGCATCTGCCTCTGCCTCTTTTATCTTGCGAATCTCTTCGGCCCTCTCTGCTTCACCCTGCTTGAGATCGCGGTTGTACCAGTGGACGTCCTTGTTCTTCTGCCACCGCCCCGTGGGTGCGTTTATACTGTGTCCTAGATAGTTCTGCGGTCGATTAGATAGAATGAGGCGGCGGTGTAAAATTGCGAACCTCTCTGTCCTTGTCTGCGGATACGTCTGCCCACTTGAACTCTGCCTGCCCCCCGCGGGTGCCTTCCCGGATAGGTTCAAACATTATTGAGAGAAGTGTGGATACAACACAGGCAAACAAAGACCATGTCCTCACCGTCGACGCAGAGGCAGAGCCTCGCCTCGTCTAGCACCGTAAGAAGCCAGCCATCGGGCGCCCATATGTCGGCCAACGCTGGCCGTGTATCGTCGTCGCACAGCCAGGCGTCCTCCGCTGCCTCGTACCGGACAGCCCCAATCACCGCCGAATCCGCAGCACCCGCGAGACTCGAGTCCTCGACCTCCCGCCAGCTGTCCCAAAAAGCCCATGACCTTCACGTCGTAAAGCTCACCGGACAGCAAGACTCGTATTTTTCCCATCAGGACGACACCGAGCACAGGGTTGGACCTCCGCCGCCCTCCCCGCCCGCGAGCGTCGAGTCTGCAGACCATTTCATGCAACCAAACGGTGATCCAGACGCCAGCGCCGGCGCACGACCCGTCATCTTTGATGAGCCGGAACAGATGCGGCCCTCCGCATCGACCTCGTCGTCGGCCTCCCGCTTGCGCGACCCCCTCCTCCTGCGCTCCACAACAGACGCAAAACTCGCCCTCCGCACTCCTGCAGTAACAGCCGCCTTACCAGAGTCCGTAGCCGACACCCCTTCCTCAAAAAACATCCCCCACGATGCTTACCTTCAACCTCCCGCGGCCTCGCGGCCCACCCGCAGGAACACCACCGGCTCCACAAGCTGGTCTCCTGCTGCCTTGAAGCAGCCCCTGCGCACCTCCTTGCACTCCCAATTTGGCTCCCAGCCGTTCACCAACGAGGGAGACGACCTCGAGGCCGAGCTCGCATCCGACATCCAGCTGCATGCGGAACAGATCCGCAGAGAGCGCATGTCCAAGCGCGCCAAACAGCAGCAAGAGGCGGAGGCAGCGCTCACTCGCAACGAGCGCGCGCCCGTACGGCACGGCTCAAACGCCAAGGACGATGTCGTGTTAGTCGGAAACCTCATCGGCGAAGACCACGTCAACTATGTACTCATGTACAATATGCTTACTGGCATTCGCATCGGTGTCTCTCGATGTCAGGCCAAAATAAAGAGGCCCCTAACAGACGAGGATTTCGCCGCTCGACACAAATTCTCGTTTGATATGTGCGCCCTCTTGCATTGTTTGTTTAACCACTTTTCTGATCTCATTTCTCAGTGTCGGGAACGAGCTGACGCCGTCCGCTAAATACGACTTCAAATTCAAAGACTACGCGCCCTGGGTTTTTCGCGAGCTGCGCGAGGACTACTTTCACCTCGACCCTGCCGACTATCTCCTCTCTCTCACCTCCAAATACATTCTCTCCGAGCTTGGCTCCCCCGGCAAGTCCGGTTCCTTTTTCTACTTCTCACGCGACTACCGCTTCATCATCAAAACTATCCGTCATTCAGAGCACAAATTTCTGCTCTCCATCCTAAAGGATTACCATAGCCACGTTAAGAACAACCCCCACACGCTACTCTCGCGTTTCTACGGACTCCACCGTGTCAAGCTGCCCCGTGGAAATAAAATTCACTTTGTGATAATGAACAACCTGTTCCCCCCACACCGTGACGTCCACGAAACCTTTGATCTCAAGGGCAGCACCGTCGGGCGCGAGTACCCCGAGGCCAAGGCGGCTGCCAATCCGCGCGCCGTGCTCAAAGACCTAAACTGGATCAACCGCGGCAAGATGCTCGAGCTCGGCCCCGAGAAGCGCGCGCTGCTCACGGAACAGCTGCGACGCGACGCGGAGCTGTTGCACAAGATTCACGTCATGGACTACAGCCTACTGGTGGGCATCCACAAGATGGAGCGCGGGAACCGCGACAATGTGCGGCGCAACACGCTCAAGGTGTTCTCGCCGGACATCCCTCCCGGCATGACGCGGCGGACCACGTCGGCGGCGGTCAAGGGCGGGACGTCGCCTGAGGCGGTTGCAATGCGGCGTGCGATGCGCGAATCGGATCCCAAACGGTTAGGGCACGGTAAAGGCACGATCCGTCTGCCGGAGGAGGACACGGGCGACCGACAGCATTTCCTGTTTTACCAGGACGAGGGAGGTTTGCGCGCGACCGATGAAGCGAACGAACCACTTGACAAGATTTATTACTTGGGTGTCATTGATATTTTAACACCCTACTCGACCACGAAGAAGCTCGAGCACTTCTGGAAGGGGCTAAGCGCAGATCGAGTGAGTTTTTATTTCGTGCGTCGTCTTGCGTGGGCACCTGTTGACCAATTCTATTCCTGCAGCATAAAATCAGCCCTGTAGAGCCTGGCGAATACGCCGACCGGTTCTTCGCATTCATGAAGGCCATCATGCGCGGCGGCGGCGGCGGTGAGCGGTTTAAAGCCGAGTAGCCTGCCCACGAACCTGCCCACGTCGGTCCGATTTCGTTCGTTCGCTCTTCTCGCTATGTCTTCTTCTCCCCTCCTCTCGCGCATCATCCACGGACTGACTCGCTGCATTCATCGTACAAACATCAACCCGTGTATTTGTATTTATTCACCCCTCCATCTTAACCTTATCTATTAACCTAATTCTGCTCGGCATGCATACCACGGTCCTTTCGATACCAACTCACCACACTCCTTGATCTTTTCTGTTTACCTTCTATCTGCGCCCTCTAACTGGTGACGCCCCACGCTCCTTCCGATTCATTCGCATATTATCTACTTTGGACTCGCATAGATGTATTTTGTTTGCATCCACCGATAGATCATAATCCACCTGCTTTCGTCATCTGCTGGGGGGAGAGGAAAATTGGGATCATCGAAGACACGGTTGCATCGAGTTTTAAATCTCCGCTTTTGACGATGACCTGGGCCGATTTCCCTCGCACCCCTCCACCAGTTCTGCCCCCCGATGATTATCACCCAATCAAGCACTCAATACTCAGTTCCCCTTCCGGCGCTTTCCTCCTTGCCTTTCTGGATCCTCAGGACAGTCCAGCTACACGCCCGGTTGTCTCGGCACACTGCAGGAGGACAGCAAGGTGATCAAGATGCTGAAATTTCCGCACCAGGCAGCATTCAATTGTGTCTTTAGCACATGGACGGTGGACACGCTAGAGAGGTGGAGTTATTTATTTTGTATTCTAATTCTATACTGATGCTGAGGACAATGTGTGCACCCCGTTTGCACTTCCCTCACTGGAAATTAATTCCCCCGTATTCTGTTCAGACTTTAACGAATTGTACGCGCGTACCGCCGTGGGATCTCCTTCAAGCTCTTATGCGACTTGGGAGACCTGTTCTCACTGGACCCGAAAAACTGCGGGCACGGGAGTTTGTCTTTGCTGGGGAGGCTAAGCGCCCGGTGATCAAAGAAGCGGCGACGTGACTCAGTGCGTGATGAGAGCGCTATACCGAGACTGGGCGCCAAAAGAGAACACACACAGCTTCGATATCACGATTGTGTGTACGGATGTTAATGACATGAGCACTGCTTGTGTTGTGTTCCGGGTACGCAGTTGGCTAGAGCTAAAGGCTTAAGACACCTGTACCTGTTACCTCAGGCTAGATCCCATCCTTCCCTCCTCCTCTGATGTCTTTCCCCGAGATGTACTTCGATGACGATGACGAGGTGTGCCCAGACTATAACGTCGCGGTTAGTAGAAGGTGCGTATTGTACTGTGTTGATCGGGCTGACGGAACTGACTGGATGGATGGACAGCAATACCGCCACAACAACGTCCAGTAGCGGAAGTGGGAGCAGCGGAGGTGGGAGCGGCAGCAGCAGCAGTGTCCACTGGCGCTCCCCTTTCGATGACCCACCCCCTCTACGATCTGTTGCCTCCCATACGCAACTCCGATGTACACCGAGTGGATCCCGCCCTACAGCTACACCAACGCCGCCGCTCCGCATAAAACCGTCGGAACGATACATTTATTCGTATAATATGGAAGCCGCCGGCACGCTTTTAACATTTTTTATATCGTGAGCAAGCATCACAACATCATCACGCCACGGCTCAGTGGACGTGCAGTGTTGAGCCATCGACCGGTAGACCGAGCCCTGGAAAATACACCTTCCGCCTATCGCTGAAGGTGAACGACGTTGAGCGGCCCATAGGCGAGCCGGCGTCCCTGCTGCTCGGTGTGGATCCGCGCACGCTCGAGTTCGCCGTTTTGTACGCATCTCTGCCATTCTTTTGTCTGTCTGTCAGTCTCATCTGGTGCAGTGTGTTCCCTGGGAAGAAGAACGTCTTGCCTGCCGGTGGGCTGTACTCGCTGCGTGTGTGGTTGCGTGTCGGCGGCATCGATCACAGAGTGTTCGGGGAGGACGATTTGTGGTTGGGCAAAGACCTGGACTTCCACGCGGTCGCGGACGCGTCTTTTGCGCGGCTACGGAGTGTTACCCACGATACGCAGGTGTATGACGCCGTCGTCGGGCGCGCGAAGGTGCAGTTTATCGTGCGGTGGGTTCCTTTTCTGTTCTGCGGCCATTTCTCGTGGCTCACTCATAAGCTTATAGATGGAAACACGTCTCGGCGCGGCTGTACAAGTACAGTATGGAGTACGAGGCGGGGGGCGTGGGGGCGATGCTTATTGACGATCTGCGCCTGATGCTCGACAGCGACCCGCGGAGAGTGACTTTCCTCATCTACTCGATCCCCATCCCGTCGATGCCACGGGGGGCGTCGCATCACCTGCGCGTGTGGCTCAAATCCTTCGTACCCCCTGTGCCCGAGGACTCGCCTGTCTTCAACGACTCGTACGTGTACCAGCGTCTATGGAAGTCAGACACGTTCAAGATTGGCGGGAGACTCGATTTCGAGGCGTTGGGACCAAAACTGATTATGGGGGTCTCTGGGGGCAGGCCGCAGACTGTTGCTGTGGAGGTTGAGGCGCGATTGCAGCGCATACGAGAGTTGCCTCTAGTGGGGTATCAGCAAGATTCCAAAGTGTACAACGGCTAAATTATTATCTTCCTTGGGTCTGTATCGTTATATTAAAAACCAAACACAATAATGTACACATGCACAGTATTTTTGCTACATAATGTAGCTTTATTTGTTAGACGGTCACTTTGGCTTCGAGGAACGCTGTCCACTCTTTTTCACCCCAGCCGCTGGAGATCTCATTTGCTAGTAGACCGTCCCAGAGCACGGTGGGCGAAATGTGAATGCCGTTTTGCCTGGAAAATTTGACTGGAATATTGTCAGTCTCACACAACAAGGGACAGAAGAAGACAGACCTGTGTACTTGAGGTCGTCCGTGACGGCGTTTCCTCCGTTAGGGGAACTCTTCAACTTCAAAAGCTCCTTGAACTCCTCGATCGTGTTCGCAGGAGCCACTTCGGCAGCAAGGTTGGCGAGTTTCTCGCGGATCTCAAGAGGGGTGAGGGTCGACGTGGGGATATCAAAATATTCGCCTTGACGCTTGAACAGCGCCAAGGAGAAGATCCAGAAAGATTCGGGGGACGCGCGCGCGACCTGCAGCGATTAATGAGTGAATAGGAATATAGGATGAAAGAACGAACGGCGAGGGCGGCCTCGTGCGTGAGAGTGGACGAGGCGTGCCATGGTTGGACCTGTGGTCTGAAGATAATCTTAACTTTGCCGTGGAACCTTCCTTGAGGACCGAGCATGGGTAATAATACACTATCAATTGCCAAAGACATTTTGGCACTTTGCAGGTTTCATGAGCCTACTTTCTCTCTCATTTACGGCTTATATTGAATACCTGAACGGGCAAACATAGTCCACTGCAAAGGGAATTAGCTATTAACGTCACAACAACCGCGTAGACTCACAGAAAATGTCAAGAGTATGAGGGGCATCGCGAGTTCCAGCAATAAGGAGAGGACGGAGAGTCGGTGGAAGAGCCATATTTATTGTCTGGGCGAACGAGCACACTATTTAAACTGCCTGCGTAGTTGTGAGGATAGGGCCTCCGGTCAAGTAATGCGCGGTCCGCCGGTTTGAAAGCAGCTGAAAGATCGTAGGTTCGGTACTAGACTCGCAGGCCAGTCGACGTCCACAGCGGTTACAATTACTGAGCGGAGGTAAAGCCAAATTGGGAGAGAACAAACACACACAACATCAGAGCAAATAATGATGGGACGTCAAACAACAGGTAACCTTGTGGACGGGTTGTTACGAGTTCCACGAGTCTGTGTCATCGCAGAACAGTCATCACCGGGCCGGCTGATTCACAAGCCTAGTTCGGTACAAGCCCCGTCAAGGGGCGACAGGTCTCTGGATCGGATACACTTGTCAGCTCGCGTGGCAGATCACGTGAAATGACGTTGCTGGTTCAACACATTGCTTGACGGCGACTGAATGAACAATATATAATTGAGACATATACACAATGGTTTATAGAGTGATAGAGAGTGCATTTCAGCTTTTTTTGCGGTGAGGGGGAGCATGAATTCGTGCAAGGTAGACAAGTCAGATCACATTTTCTTTCCCGATTTGGGGGGAGGGAGGTGTCGGATCAGTGTACCCGATCCAGAGATCTGTCACCCCGTGAGCCCCGTTCTGACGAAGCCGCGCGATGCCGAACATGCCGGTGACATGCCGGAGCGAACAAACAAGCCAAACACGCTTCCATCAGAATGGGTCCAGAAATTGAGGGGGTTGGAAATCACCTCCTACCAAAGCGACGCCGGCTCCGACACATGGGGTCAGTTGGTATAGTTTTTAGTTTGTAAGTATGGCTACACCTTTTGCTTTTGTCCTGCACCAGCATACCTAAAATTCACTGTGTTCTGGGGAGTGAAAGATGGACGAAAACACGGTTTTTTTGCGAAGCCTCCCAAATATTTATTTCTCGACAGAATTCCAGGAAATTTCATTTGAAGCTCTTCCCCGAATACTTCTCTGGGATATATTTTAATTTCTGGCAGTAACTACCTTGGATGTCGAGTTGCATGATGCTCTTCATCTCCGCCGTTGTGACGTGCTGTGACCCACAGCCAGAACGTGACAGCTTGTGAACACACACCTTTGTTCGCAGTACGACGAACCCAAAAAATATACAGATCTATGGAAAGCTTGTATGACCTCTATACCAACCCTTTCTGATAATTTCTGGACTTTCTGGACACCCAAGACGACAAAGAGCCCCATTTACACTATATTTGGATCATCCAATTCTAATATTGTTTGCGCGGTATTCTGCCAGCCCAAAGTCATTCGGAGCAAGTATGACATAGTTATAAGTAGATTAAAGATATAAAACATTAGTTTCTGCTTCAAAATCTGCGCTGCACGATGATGCTGGACTATCACCTGTCACATGACCCTCACATTGACCCACCCGCGCAAGCTCTCTGTTGGCCACATGAGATCTGAACACCGTAGAAAAATTTAAGAGTACACCA